>OZ014530.1:162670450-164065878 GCA_963966105.1 Volucella zonaria
TGTCTGAGTGTCTAAGTGTGGATGAGCAGATGTGTAAAACTAAGACAAGAAATACCTTACAAGATATACGTACTCTGTGACAGCTTCGGTTATGGCTATAAATTTGGAATATATACAGGCCACGAAAATAAACAAGAAAAAGATAAACCAAATTTAGGCCTTTCGGGCAATGTTGTTGTAAGACTTACAAGGGATGTGCCAGAAAATCAAAACTATAAGATATATGCGGATAACTATTTTACCTCCATTCCACTTTTTGCGTATTTGAAAAGCAAAGGGATATACAGCCTTGGAACTGTTCGAAGAAACAGACTTCCGAACTCTAAACACGTTTCGGAAAAAGATTTAAATTCAAAAGAAAATGGTTCTTCAGATGAATTCTGCACAGAAACGATGATTTATATCATACGGAAAGACACAAAACCAGTTCATCTCCTATCGACTATATGTATATGGTATTGAACCGAAATCTACCATAAGGCGATTCAACAAACAAACACGTCCACGTTGTATGTCCTAAAATTATAAGAGCTTACAATAAGCACATGGGTGGTATAGACCTGATGGATAGCCATATTGGTAGATATAGCATCCGTATGACTGTAAGAAAGTGATGGTATATGAGGCTTTTCTACCACTTAGTTGACTTGGCAATAATAAACAGATGGATCACTTATTCCAGGGCCACCCAATTCAAAGGTCAAATCGCTATGTCCCAGAAAAATGTTAGAAAAAAAGTAGCAACAACTCTTTGCAATATAGGTCGAGAGGCCCATCAGCCTCTCAAATTCAATGTATACAATAAAAAATGTCTGCCGCACTAAGGCCCACAACGGATATAAGAAAAGATGGAATAGACCACTGGCCTGAGTGGGAATAAAAAAGAAAAAGATGTAAACACATAAATTGTAAAGGATATACATTCATCAAATGTAGTAAATGCAAATTGAACTTGTGCCTCAACAAAAATAAAAACAGTTTTTTTCTGTACAGTAAAAAAGATTTTTAAAAATGTTCCTTTTAATTTTTTATATTTTTGAATTATTATATTATAACTATAAATTTGAATTAATATTAACTTACAAATACTTATTGTAAATAAATTCATTTAATTTAAATTGTAATGTTTTTCGCTTTATCACGACTATTTTGATAGATAAGCAATAACAGAAAAAAAATTCTTGAGAAATCAAATACCGTATCTGCATGATGTTGCAAATATGCAACACAACTGTTTTTGGGTAAGTAACTAATTTATAGATGGCAAGGATTTTTTTCAGCATTTTTCATTTGATAATTATACATAAGCAATGACAAAAAAATTATTTCGATGAAAACAAAAAAATCATGCATTAGAGGGTTAAGTTTAAAAAAAATTTTTGGTCGTCTGTATAAAGCAAAAGCTGTGCAAAGGTTTTGCTTAGCCTGAGTTAATTGAAGCGGGATATTTCTTATAGTTCTTATAAAAACAGTAAAGTTATTTGTGAAACATTTGGAGCAACAATTTCAATTTTATATTATTAACGGTAGTTGCCAAAGAAGTAAGATAGAAATGCAACAGTTTTTGATAAGATTTTTTTTAGGAAACAGCTTTTCAGATTTGTTCTTCAACAATGCCTAGGGGAAAGATTTTATCGGATGAAGACAAAGGAAAAATAACGCATATAATGATTCTGGGCTTTCATTGTGAGAAATTGCGAAAAAAGTCAACCGATCTCATACAGTTATTCGCAACTTTTAAAGTTTGTGTGAAAAATATAGAACCATTCGCTGGTATGACTATAACACGAAAATAAGGTCACGCCAAAAGTCGCTTATTTTTAGAGAAATAAGAAAGGACCCAAACACAAATGATCCTTCAGCCTCACAAATAGTAAAAAAATACAAATTTCCGATTGGAAAACGTGGGGTCCAGCAAATTCTTAAAGCGGATAAGAAAATTTGCTATAAGAAAAAACTTCAGCTGTTTGCAAGACACAAATCTGCTAGGTTAGATTTTGCGTAAAAATGTATGTCATAGACAGAAGAATGGAATAAGGTTGTTTTTAGTGACGAGAAAAAATTTAACGACCGACGGTTTTTTCATGGCACGATCAAAGAATGGTGGAGGTTGTAAAATTTGGCCGTAATTTTGGAGGCGATAGTGTTATGATGTGGGCTGGTTTCTGTGCAACTGGTAAGGTGAAAATTGTATTTGTACCAACGAAAATGAATTCCCAGAAATATATCGAGCTACTGCAGGATGTAATGGTAGAAAGAAGAGAGGAATTGACTTCATATTTCAACAAGATAATGCTGCCGTTCGCTCCGCACGGGTCATCAAAGAGTGGTTTTCTCTTAAAAATATTGATGTTTTGGACTGGCCAGCAAGAAGTCCTGACCTCAACCCAATCGAGAATTTGTGGGGAACATTATCCCGTCTGATATATAAAAACGGCCGGCAATATAATACCGTTGGAGAATTTAAGGAAGCTATAAAGCTCGCCTGTGACTCTATTTCAAATACCTCCTTCCAAAACTTAATTGAAACCATGCCAAATAGAGTATTCGAAACAATAACTAAAAATGAAGGTGCTACCCATTATTAAAAGTATCATTTAAGAAAAATAAACGCTCTTAAAATCCATTAAGTACATGTGTTTTTATAAGATTTTCGCTGCTATTTTCATAGATTTTTAGAAGATTTGATTTAATTATAATTAAACTAGACATTTTTTTTTATTTTTCAAGCAGCCTTGAGTATCAATGATTGCGTACGAGATAAAAGGTTGTGGTGTTTTTAAAAGAATTTTATGAGGTTTTCAACCTCACAGAAATTGATTAATTTTTTGAAATTTTACATCTTTTTTTCATTTACTGTAGCCGTGCTTGGACTGCGTGTTGATATACACACAGGTCAGCTACGTTCTGACCGTAAGGTTTTCACGTTTTTGGTCGTAGTCTTGATTAAATTAGAATTTTGGTTTTTTGTTTTGAGCAATACGATTAAAACCAAAAATATTTGCGCCTCTGAGTAAATAAGCTTGCAAAATTTTCAGATACTTTTTGGTGTTTTCACACGACACTACTCGTCTGATGAAAAAAAAAACTTTTACGAATTCATACATTTTTATGTTGTTTAAGTTGATTGTTTAATATAATTTAAGTGACAAAAGAGGATGTAATAGGTAATCGAAAGAATACTCTTAAATATGAATTTAAAATTCTTAAATATCTCTCAGGGTTTTGGATCCATTTCCTAGTATTAATATTTCCTAAAAGTCGTTTCCAATTGCCTCTAGAAAGAATTTAATCTATTGATTGATTTTCAAGTCAACTGAAAGGAGCAACAGCGGCTCATACACTACTAGGTGTAGAATAGGTATATACCAGAATCTCGTAACGTCCGATTATAGTTCTTGACGCGGCTCTCACTGGTCCTCTAACAGTTATATGGGTTATATGAGTTCTTCTTTCTTGTGAAAGCCTGATCATACTTTTATCTTAATTATTGGGCATATATACTCGTATATTCATATCTAAATGCTCCATTAATTCCCAACTCGATTATCTATGCAGCGAAGAGTCAGTCCTCGAACCAAACTCAGGGCGTAATATTAACTTCCTTTCACCTTGTTGAAAAAGACCACTGGAAATTTTCAACAACGTTTAGTCAAGAACTCTTCTATTAGTCGCAAGCAGAAAAATATTGGGTCTATAACTTCGTGCGGTTTGCTAAGGGATGGCGTAACTTGTATTGTTCCATTGTTATTATTCCATTGGAACATGCGTTGGAAAGCTACTGTCATTGTACGTCATTTCAGTATATGTCATTCATTTGAAGTGTAAACAACAATAATTTTTTTTCACTCAAATATGTCGAACTTTGTGCCTGAAAAAGTGTTTTTGCTGGGAGTTCTTCTTCATTACTTTAATATGAAGAAAACTGCTGCCGAAAGTCATCGTATTTTGGTGGAAGTTTATGGTGAACATGCGCTAGTTGAGCGAACGTGCCAAAAGTGGTTTGCATGATTTAAAAGTGGTGATTTTGGCTTGGAAGACGATGAACGTCCTGGGCAGCCAAAAAAGTTTGAAGATGAAGAACTGGAAGCATTACTCTATGAAGATTGTTGCCAAACACAAGAAGAGCTCGCGGAATCTTTGGGTGTCACTCAAGCAGCCATTTCAAAACGTTTAAAAGCAGCTGAATGTATTCAAAAGCAAGGAAATTGGGTTCCACATGAACTCAAGCCGAGAGACGTCGAAAGGCGGTTTTGCATGTCCGAAATGCTGCTGGAACACCACAAAAGGAAGTCATTTTTGCATCGGATTGTTACTGGTGATGAAAAATGTATCCATTACGACAACCCCAGGCGCAAAATATCATATGTGAAGCCCAGCCAACCAGGCAAATCAACGGCAAAGACGAATATCCATGGCGCGAAGGTAATGCTCTGTATTTGGTGAGATCAGATGGGTGTGCTGTATTATGAGCTTCTAAAACCGGGTGAAACCATCAATGGACAACGCTACCGAACACAATTAATCCATTTAAAGAGAGCAGTGGCCGAAAAACGCCCGGAATATGCGACCAGACACGAGGCAATAATTTTCCATCATGACAACGCTCGGCCCCACGTTGCTATTCCGGTTAAGAACTATTTGGAAAACAGTGGATTGGAAGTCTTACTCCACCCGCCTTATAGCCCAGACCTTGCCCCTTCTGACTACCATTTGTTCCGGTCGATGCAGAACGTCCTAACTAAAATACGGTTCACATCAGAGCAGAATATCAAAAATTGGCTTGATTCATTCTTGGCTGCCAAGCCGGCGCAGTTCTTTTGGGATGGGATCCACAAATTGCTAGAAAGATGGGAAAAAGTCATAGCTTCAGATGGGCAATACTTTGAATAATACTATTGTACATGTTTTTATTAAATAAACGTTCAAATTTTGCAGAAAAAACCAAACGAATTAAGTTTTACACCCAATAGTTGCTACTCTTCTCGACGGTTCAAAAAATCTCTGCTTCCAGTAGGTGTTAGCCACTTTAATATTATCCGTGGGTCCCATTTCTGTAGCCTCCTGGAAAAGGATTGCTATCGCTTTTAAAATCTGTTTTACTAAAAAATGTGATGACAGATGCTCAAGTATATTTGAGCTATAAAATACTACTATTGCGGACTTATGGAGAATAATTGTATTTGGTGAGTAGTCCTGCGGAAAAGACCTTGCCAAAGTAGGACCAGTATTAAACTTATAATTGAGACTCTTCTCATTCCACCAAGATATTCCCCCTCTGATAGTCGGTGAGTACGTTTTTAGAGTAGAATCTCTCCATCCTCTTTTTAGGAACTCATTCTCTTCTTTGGACCAGTTTTCTACTTGATAACCCCACATCCATCTTTCCAAACTTTTAGATGTAAATGATACACTTATGAAGGTGAACGTTTTGTTGCCACATCTATTAATATCCTCCGCAGATCGTAGATTATTAGTGTAGGCCCCAGCGCTCGAGCTTCGGTGATCCAAAACACCTGAGCCCACTCAGGAGCTACGACGAGGTATGTTGCCCGTGACTTATTTGAGTGAGCCAAAATCCTGGGCATAAGGTTGGGTGGAGGGAATATCCAACCTAGATGATAATTCCCCTCATGACTTAACGCTTGTAAGAAATCGGTTGAGCGTTTAAGAATTCTATCCTTTGCGTCGGTGTTACGAGTACAATCGATTTTTGTAAATTTATCATCAATATATGTGGGTGGCCGTGGCTCAAGTGGTAGGTCCGGTGTTCGAATCCCAGCCTCGCCCGAAAGACATATCATCCATTTTTTCAGTTAAGAAAATCAAGTAAGATGAGAAGTTGACTAGAAATCAACATCAAGCCAACTTCCACTAAGAATTTGGTCTCCCCATTAAAAGTTGGATGCCACCCATGGAGCGAAATAACCACTGAGCCCAAACATCTTTCTTTCTCTCTCTATCCCATTTTGCAAAAAACTTAACACATGCTGAGGCATTATAAGTATTCATACCCACTTAAGTGTTAAGTTCTTACAAAAAAAACCAATTTAATCCAACCAAGAGTCTTTAACAAATCTACAGCCTGTGCAACCTGTACTGTTAGTCGCGAACAATCCGGGTTTACCGAGAGAAAATCATCCAGGTCAGGGCTAAAAAAGTCTGGACACTGATGATAGGCTCAATGGGAGATAAGTCAGTATACAATTTTCAGAACTGGTCGGTGGCTTTCTGTTGGTAGTACATGAAAATGTGCGCCTGACATATCTATCTTTACTATTCAGTCGTCTGGATGCAAAATATCTGGAACTGTGGCGTGAGTCTTTTTTATAACAAGCTCGTACAAGGCTCTGAGGCCGACATTGGAGTGAGTTGCTCCGCTTAGGTTGTTTACAAGGAACAAGCTTGAACTGTTTTCCTTAATTGATCATTTCTTGTAACTGAAGATCCATCTTTTGAAACGGCTTTGTTGAAAGCCTTTCTAAAATGTCTGATGTTGGAGAAACTATTAGAGGCCTGGAACGAAAAGGCATCCTGACCACATTTATGCTTTTTAAAATGCATGCATTTTAAATGCGCCACCTGTCTCTAATAAACCTTAGGCGCCCTCCCTGAACTGCAACTTTAAGTCATTTATTTTCGTTGTGCTCTCTCTCGCAAGAAACGAAGCAGAAAATCTCTTGTCTTGCCTCCCATTTTCTTGTCTCTCTTTACACTTTTTCCGGTGTACTGATCTTTATAATTATACGAGTACCTGGACTCACACTTATTGTTCTTCTCCTTTTTATACGACGATCTTTGATCTTGAATTTGTTCTTTAATAAAAAGAAAGGGAGAACTTAGCCAAGTACGAGTATGAGCTCGATCAAGTACCAAGTAATTGCACTAATGTCTGAAGTGCCTGGCTATCATAAAGATGCTCTGAGCTAGGGTGAATGTTTCGAAGAAGTGTGTGAAAGTTCTTGAGAACGTTGAAACTTCTGAAATCAACGTTTCACGCGTTTATTCAGCTCTCTTGCCACAAATAATCTCAAAGTCTAGCTCTATGTTTTTATACGACACAGACGACGAAGCAAACAAGGTGCTGAATATTTCAAAAATAGAATTTGGATTAAAGTCCTTCGGATTCTTGTGAGCTCAATCAATTATCGATTGTAGTCCCGATTTCAGTAATGCCAAGAGCTGTCGCTGCCATCACCTGCTCCGTAGAAACTAGGTAGTCCTTTGACTTATTGAGAACACAGGCTCGTCATTTATCTGTAATTCAACCATCACAGGAGCTGCAGCCAACATCTTAACAATTTAACTAATTGGCCTACCAATTTTTCATGTTGGTAGGCCAAAATGTTGGAACCTGAACGACTCTTTTATAACTCTCAGTTTGTAGTTCACCTAAATTCAGCGATATGGATGGTTGAAAAAAGTCTCGAAACTCCTAAAAGCTTCATCTTCAAGTGCTATAAACCTGCTCATATTTTGAAATGACTGACTAACCTGGTTTGCCAAGTCACCAAGCCGTTCATCGACTGCCTGTTCCCTGCTGCTAGAGTCCCTCTTCAGTTTATAAGGAGGTGAAGCAGTTCCACGGTTCTCAGAAGATGGTGAAGATGATGGACTCCTTATTGAGCGACAAGGACTAGCATCCATTTTCTTTGATCTATTCGGTAATGCGTTCATGGTGATAGTTATCAATCCGATTGCTTAATTTACTCGTATATTTCAGTAAAAATATTAAAAGTGTGACTCTTATTAAACTACTTAATGGCGACGAATTACACAACCCTATGAAGAAATTAATAAGCGTTTTTGTATTGTACAATTTATTTTAAATTGCTTTGGTTCTTTTCTTGCAACTATTGTTGAGTACATATCAGTGTTGGCCCAGACATACTGATTAATGATTAAAAATTGATAATTAAAAATTTAATAAAAAAAAATGATTAAGATTAATCAATCATAATCAAATTTAAAATGATTATGGTTAATCATCATAATCATTAATCATTAATCATTAATCATTAATCGTTAATTTGATTATTTGATTAGCTTTTACCCGTGTCCAAATTAATCTCTCTCTAATTAAGCTCATTATCAGTTTGAATATTTATGAAAGTGCGCACATTGCAACGATTCCGAGTCGGCCGATAATAAAGTTTGATTTGCTACACAATTACTTTAAAAGTAACCTATCGGCCGGTTATATAATCAGTGGCGGATAACGGGGGGCTGGAGACAGGCCTGATCGTATCCCCTCAGCTACGCAGAATTAGAAAAAGGATGAGCAGATTGATTAATTATGTTGGTATTTAGTACGTGAAGAGAGTGGATTGCCCCCTTCCCTCCAGACTCATTTCTGAGTCCGCCCCTGTGCTTAATCAATTTGAAGCTTATCCCCGTGCGCACATAACGCCGATTTTTTAGTCACTATAGCACTAAACTAGAGAGGGTGAGCAAGAGAGAGAAGCTGGTGGTGCGTTGTTCACGCAGAGGAGTCAGTCACGTTATAAAACTATCTGGCTTGCTCATGCTTACCTCGCGCTAGTTACGATAATTAATATCAAACATACCACATACTGCAATAAAACAGTGTAAATTCATAATTATAAGGAGGACAACACTATTTCAAAGAAAACCATTAAAAAATGGCAGAAAGCAATAAAAAATATGGGAAAATATGGGAAAACCCTGTCCCAAAGACAACAAATTTACTTAAAAGGATGCAGCTTCCAAGTTCGGGACAGTTTACAAGAGTACATTGTTGTGTTATTAATCAAAATTTGTGTAAAAACATAATTCGCTCATTAGCTATACATTTTTCCGATTTTGCAAAGTTTTGTGTTATTGTTTTAGTCAGTAATTAATTTAAAAAGCAAACATGAATTCTGATGATGAATATATTGATGCTAATAATAGTGGCCTGGCAGATGAGCCGTCGGTATTGCCATCGGAATCGGATCTTTCTTCTTCTGCTTTATTTGATGGTACTTATTATAAACTTCTGCTAGACAAATGCACAGACAAGAACACAGTAGCAGTTTGTATGAAGTGTTCGCACGAGCAAAGTAAAGATGTTAAGGGCTATGGCAAAATGACATCTAACTTTTTGGGACACTTAAAACGAAAACATGGCGCTGACATAGTACAGGACTGTAAAAAACATATAAAAGACAAAAAGCAAACGAAGAACAAAAATAATACAGTTCGGACTTTAAGGCAAACTGTAACTCAAGAAAATTTTGATCGCAGCTTAGTTAATGATTATTTTTCGAGCCGTGGAACACCCGTACTTCATAAAGACGATATCATAATTTAAAATTTTTTTGCCGAGGGAAGCCAAGAACGAGAGCTTCTACAAAGTTATCCTGTTATAGGCAAAATTTTTATTAAATACAACACACCAATGCCGTCCTCTGGCTCAGCAGAAAGAATGTTTTCTTATGCAACCATGTCAAATAAACCAAGGTCACACCAATTATCTGACAATTTATTTGAAAAAATAGTAATTATGAAATATAACTCGAATATCAGAAAATCAGAAATGTAAAGATTTAATTAAAATTGTTTTTTCGAGTTTTTGAATTCTAAATAAAAATGTTTTCGGAAATCTGTGTCATCATTTTCCATTATTTCTTTTACATTGACAATTGATTGACAATCAGGAGCGTAGCGAGGGTGCAGCATGGGGGGTGTTGCACTCCCCCAAACTTTTTATACTCGGCAAGTCCACAGTCGGAAAAAAATCATTTACTGTGAAGTCGGCACCGATTTAGTTCAATAAGCTGGCCCTTCACTTCTGACCACATTGAAGTTGTCTAAAATCGACTACATACTTGGTTCTCGGTCGACCTATCTGCCGAATTAATAACATACTTCTTTTTTGAGAAGAACATCCGAAATCAGCACTGGGCTTATTTCAGTCAAGTCGGCACGGCGATCTAAAGTAGGTGTCAGACTTTGATGACTTCTGAGAAGAAATTCCGGCCCATTTTTAGCTCAAGATACAAGCTGCATGCATGCTTCTTCTTCTTCTTTTTATTCTTTTACTAGCCCTTTCCTCGTTACACGACCTTATGCATAACAAGCTTCCCATTTTTACTGCATCGCTGCTGCCGCCGCTTATAGGGTTGGCTAATGTCGCAGATAGCAGAACGCGTCTGCATACTACACAGGTCCTGGTTCGCTTCAGTGTTTAGCCCCAAGCGCATTTGCATCTGAGCAATCCATCAATTCTTTTTCCTACCTCGTTTTCTCACCGTTTATGGGACCGTAGTTGATATTGCCTTTTTTACGGGATTTTCTAGGGATCTTCTTTTAATGTGGCAATACCAACTAATTCTATTTGTTGTTCGGTTACCAAATTCTTTATTTGTAGACTTCCTCTTATACGCGCATATTTCATGCATTGCGTTTCGTGACTCCAGTAGACATTGTGAACCACACATAAGAGCTGGTCGAACAACCGTGGTGTAGAGTTTCCTCATCAATTTAAGTGGAAATTTTCGGTCGCAAAACTTCACTCTGTTGTTTACGTCGTCATTACATTTCGCTTTCATATTAACGATTAATCCTAAGTATTTTAAGATAGTGCTTTTCGGAAGAATTATTCCGTCTAACATTATGTCCGCAACAGATCGCAAAGAATCAGAAAATGGGCACGACAAATGCTCCGCCTTTGAACGATTTATTTTAAATCCATTTCCCTCTAGAGCATTTTTCCATGATCTAAGCGTTTTGCAATCGGCAAATTCCTAAGGTGAGTTGATATTTCTACAAAAATCACCCCACGGTTGACACTTTCGCTAGACTCCTGTTGACAACATTGACGAAAGTATTAGTTTATAATCAAGTTAATCGATTAATGATTAATGTCAATAATCATGATTACGATTATTTTTTTAATCATGAATAATTTAATCTGATTACAATTAATCAGATTAGTTATTTGATTCAAAAATTGGTTGATTAGTGCCAACACTGATACATACATACGAGTATGTTTCAATAGCACTTATCTTAAAGTTTTGTGAGAAACTTTTAATTTGGTGGGGGCGAAGGCTCCCATTTATTCGGCTTAATACAAGCTATACAATCTTAAACTGACTTAAACTAAACTTAAAATTAAGGTTGATTGGAGTGGTGAAGGAAAATGGATGTGTGGTATGGAGTGGTGCGGTGAAAGTTAAAGACGGTAAAGTTTGAATTGATCTTTCGTAGCATACGGGAGATTGGTGCGTTCACGCCGTAGGAGGTGTGGTGGATTGGTAGAACGCAGAGACGAGGGGTACGTAGATTACGAGGGTTATTGTGGGTGGCCCTGGCTCAAGTAGCAGTGCGTTGGCTTCCCAACTTGACGGTTCGGAGTTCAATACCAGCTGTGCCCGAAAGACTTTTTCCAGGCAACAAAAATTTCGTGAGACGAATGGTTACCTAAATATAACATGAAATCAATTTACAGTAATTATTTAGTCGAACAAAGGTAATATAGAGAAACCTGGTCACGTATGGGTTGGTGAATTCTTTGGACCACCGTTTTATAAAACATATGTAAAACATTTGTTGAGCTCCCTAGCACACAAAATGCCGAGGTAGCGAAGAGATTGAACGGTAGAGATTGGTTGGTTGTGGAGAAGGTAGAATCAGGGAGGAGGTTGGTGCCGCTTACGTGAAAAGGTGATGGCTTAGCATTTGGCGATATTAAGTTCCAAACAGTTTTTGAGGAACGATCGAAAAACTATCAAGGTATTGTTGAAAGAGAAAGGAGTCATGTGGTGAGGAAATGGTTTTAAAAAATTTGGTATCGTTGACCTAAAGGGAGACAGGCGAGTGTTTGATCCTATCAAGATCATTTATGGTTAATATAAAAAGAAGATTACTTAGATGGCTGCCTCGTGCCAGAGGTGGTAAAAATGGAGCCGAGTGAGCTGACCTGAAACGGTTTTCCAGGTAAGAGGATATCCATTTTAACATTTTAACAGTATGGGTTCAAAGCCGGGGGCAGACAATTTTAAGAATATTAATCGATGAGAGATTTTATCGAAGGCCTTGCTAAAATCCGTTGCAACTACATCGACTTCATTACCATTCTCTAAAGCAGAGAGGGCTAGGGATAAGAATTTAATGAGATTTGTGGTGGTTGACCCATACTTCAGAACGCCACTTGTCCGTGGCTCAAGTGGTAATTTATTGACTTTCCAATCAGAGGTTCGGGGTTCAATACCAGCCGTGATCGAGAGACTTTTTTTCAGGCAATTAAAATCTCGTGAGATGAATGGTTGCCTAAGTAACAACATCAAGTCAATTTACACTAATAATTTAGTCTCCCCCTTAAATGTTGGATGCCAAGCAAGGGGCGAAATAGCCACTGAGCCCAAACATCTTTCTTTCTCTTTCTGTCCCATTTTCCGAAAAACTTAACACAAGCTTTGGCATCATAAGTGTTGTCATACCCACTTGAATGTTAAGTTCTGTAAAAAAAAACAAAAAAAAAATGTTGTCTAGAAGAAATAAGTTATATAGTTAACCAATTTTAGTGGATCAGCGTTATTTATGAAGGAGGTTTTTCAAGCCTGAGGAAATTCTCCTTGTGCAAGGGATAGACGAAAGGGATTACAAATGACAAGCGAAAGAGAGGAGGAACATTTTTTAAGAAATATGGCAAAGAGACCATCTGGGCCGGGTGTGAATTCGTCATTAAGTTAGTGTAACTTATATTCGATATAAGACTGGACCCGGGTGTGAGAGAGAAGTGGGCCATTGAAGAATATAATATGATGAATCTGATACAAAGGAGTCATGAGGAACAAAGCTTGCGATTATACCAGGGGGACTATTAAATGTTGTTCTAAGGCGGGAAAACAAAACGTAAAGGGAAAAAGAATGTATACATAGTTAAAAATTATACTATATAATATACAATTATATAAAATTGTGAAAGTTAAGGAGTAATCTGCTGAAATAGTCACTGATTTTGTGAAAGTTAGCTTTATGGAAGTCGTAGGATGAGAGAGTTGTGGGGGAAGTGAACAGTACAGGAAGTGGAAAAACGAGGCACGAAGGGACGAGTGGTAGTTTTCAATTGTTGAGAGAGATGGAGGACAAAGTGAAACTGAGGAGTTAATTGAATCTGTTGTGAAAATAAGGTGTAACTGACTGTTCATGTAGTTAGATATACCGTTGACTAGGGATAGATTTGGGTCTGGTCTAAAAAGAGATATTCCTTATCTGAGCTGGTATTTAAAGCCATGAAAGACGATCGATCATCCGATGGAGTCCACTGTAGCTGAGGAAGTCGGACAGTCAGTAAGTTGGTAGGATTCGATAGGTTGAGCTGGTAGGATGTAGCAACACACCATATAACGTAAAGGGATTTGAAGGGGAGCATTATTTTTAATGAGGCAAAGTCAACTTTAGGGGATGAAGAAATTGTAAAGGGAGATGAGTCAAGGCTGTTGTAAATAGCCAGAAGGACGACTCGACAGGGGGAATCATCATTTGGGTGAGCAGGATCGTCGCCGCGAAAAACATTAAATAAACTTCTACCATTGTAAACTCGATTTATTTTATATTTTTCCTGAAAAAAAATCACAAAAAAGCCTATTTTTACGGCCTCTAGAGTGGCCTAACCGCTTAAGATATAGGTATATCACTGTGATGGTGGCAGAGGTCCAACCCAGTCTACATGTATATGTTCAAAGCGTTCTGAAGTGATAGAAAAATACTCGATATGGACTCTAGATTTTTGGCAGCATATGCAACTCTTAGTCCAGTAACCAGTGTCAGTGTTCATTCCTGACCAGAAAATTTTTGCAGTACACAACTTTTTAGTAGCTCTAACCCCAGGGTGAGACAGGCTATGTAATTTATCAAAAGATGCTTTTCTAAAACAGTCGGGCAAATATGGTCTATTGTTACCTGTTGATGTTTCGCACCAACTTTTTATATTTGTATTTGAAATTAAAATATATTCCAAATTGACCTTTTCTGATTGATTACTGGAAAGTAATTGTTGAAATTCTTTGTCTTTTTCTTGATATTTGGCTAATTTTTGAGCGTCCATACTAGTTATACTAGAAACTCCATCAGGTGTGCGTGATAAAAAATCGGCTACTGCGTTGACCTTCTCCGAGATGTGCCTTATATCACTTCTAGGCTGGGCAATCTACTCGAGGTGTCTAGTTTGACGGGGACTACGTTCTGTTTTTGACAAGAGGGCAGCGGTTGAAGGCTTATGGTCGGAAAATATTGTGACCTCGCGTCCTTCAACGAAACACTTAAGATGCTTTATAGCCAGGTAAATGGCAAGAAGTTCCCGGTCGAAAGTGGAGTACCGTGTTTCTGCAGGCTGCAATTTTTTTTGAGAAAAATGATAAAGGTATCCAACAACGTTGATGTTTATCAAATTGCTGCAAATCTGCGTTAGATGAATCAGTGGTTATATTAAACTTTGTGTTTTCGATTGGATGAGCTAAAATTGTGCCAGAGGCCAAGGCTTCTTTTGCTTTATCAAAGCACATACTGCAGATAACTGTCCAATAACATTTTCTTGAGTTTCTGGGCTGTCTTAACAAGTGTGAATAAATTGGTGCTAAATATGCAGCAAGTTTAATTATAAACTTATTATAAAAATTTATCATCCCTTGGAACTGCCGTCCATGTTTGACATGTTGGAGGTTGGAGGGAAAGAATTGCATCTACTCTTTCTTTTGACGGTATATTACCATCTTTGCTTACAGTGTATGCAAGAAAAGTAAGACTTTTACTACCGAAAATGCATTTTGAACCATTGATTTTTACATCGTAATCACCCAAACGTTGAAATACTTTTTCAAGATGAAGTTTATGTTCTTCGATTAGCTTACTGGAAATATGCACATCGTCGAGGTATGGAAACGCAAAAGCGATACCTATCAAAATCTTATTAATAAACCACTGTGCGGCGTTCCGCAGGCGTTACAATGACCGTTTTATAGATATCTTCCTTTGCAACATCTGTTTAAATGCATGTTTGTATCTTGAACGTGCGATATTGAGATGACGGTAGGCGTCGCAAGGTCTCCAATCGTTGCTACCTTTCTTTTTAACTAAATGTAATGGCGAAGTAACAGGAGATAAAGACGGCCGACATATTCACAGACTAACCATATACTCGAATTTTGTTTTTGCTAGATCATATTTAGCTTTATCTAGTCTTCGTGGCTTTGAGTATGGCAATTCTTCCGTAGTATTAATATGATGTACTACATCATGCTTAATTGGTAGGTTTTAGTTAGGAGCGGATGCACGATTTCTAAATTTTTCAATAATTTTACCATAAGGATTCGCAACTTAGACTAATTTCGGCATTAGGGTACCTATGTTCCTCGTTATCAAATTTTTTTTTTTATAATTTGCGCGCGCTCAAGTAATTTAAGTACCCTTAAAATGTTTACACACAGCGCGGTCGAAGGAAAGTCAGGGAGGATAGAAAGAGAGGTACCGGTGAACGTTGGTTTTAAATGTTTGAAGGTTATAATGACTAGCAAATAAGGAGCTAGGCAGGGCAGTTCATAAGCAAATTGTACGGCTTAGGAGCGAATCACGATATTTTAGAGTACGTCCGAAAGTGGGCTCATAGCGAGACGGGTGTTACGGTTAAAGGTTTGAAGGGGCGGAATGCTGCTGGCAATTTCTATGGAGCACTGGTGGTGGAAGTGAGTGAGATACGAGACCTTACGTCGGTGTTCGAGGGTATCCATTTACTGTCAGTGAGGTAGTTGCATCTATTAGACAGTTTCGCTAGCAGCCGTAGCCAGTTTTTTGAATCGAAATCACATGGTTTACGACACTTTTTCGCATCTTTGCCGAATTTATGATGAAAATAACAAGTCGGATATCTCGAGACATGGTTTTTGGTTCTGCCCCTACTCTGACAGCGATTACTACGATATGCAACAGATTTACTATGACAACGCGATCGCTTATAGGTTTGAGTCGAAAATACAGAAAGTTTTTCTAATTTTCGCTTGATCGCTTGAAGTCTACTTGAAACTAAGTCGATGGATGTGCTTGCAACAGCAGGCATATTACCTACTTCATGAATTTTATCGCACATTTTCACAAGTGTATCTATTTCTGTGTCCGCCGCCGTGACTAAAATTGATTTGATATGTGTTGGCAAACAATTTAGCCAAATTTGTTTTAACGCGTTTATTGGATGTACATGACGAAAGAATTAAGATAGGTTGCAATCGCCTATTGCAACATCGCCTTTCCTTTCTGTATGCCTACTTATAATGGCATCTTCTAACTTCGCGAATTTATTGGTTTTCGAACGACTATCGATAATATCAGTTATTGTCATCAAAATATCCTTTGGTAGTGCTTTAAAACATAATGATATTTTAATTCGTCACTTTTTATATTGTTTATTATAAAAGTTGATGTAACTAGCGCGAACCAAGTTATGGGACTCGAATGACAAAATTTAGCCACTTTCACCCTAGATACAGTGGTTTTTATCGCATCAAATTTTTAATCTTTTTCACCCGAGCTATTTGCATCACTATTCATGTTTCGAACAACGATTAAAGTAAAAATTAAAGTCACTTACCAGTAGTTTATATTTTTAACCTTTGGTTTTTGATGTACGAGTATGATGCTTATTGTTAGAGTTGATCACACGCATGCAATATTTCTAAAAAAAAAAATTAATAATACGCAAGTACATATATAACAAACGAAATATTCAGAGTGAAATTGTAAGATGTCGTCGATTATTTGGTAGTAACAGGTGATTTTGATGTTCGATGTAAATGTTGTGGCTCCCTGTGTGAATGTTGACTGCCGACGTAAATACTGTTGCTGAATTTTTGCTGTTGTCGATCGATGTGTGTGTAGTTGCCCGATGTTCAGTAATTATGATGTTTGATGAAGTGGCGAGTGGTGATATCCAACATACTGTGACACTTGTCCTACTGTACAAACTATTGAGTAAGTACAGTCTTCAAGTATATGCACACAAGTATGTTTGTTGGATCGTATCAATAATTATAGGTGTTGCAGGTATAGCAATTGTATTTCGTGTACGATGTACTTATGTTAAAGTATTTGCAGCTTGATTTAGTTTTTGATATGTTGTTGATTAATATATGTATAAGGCTGCCTTTAACGTGGTCACATGCAACGTCGGGGTCACCAATTATTGCGTGTCATGTTTCAATAATGGTCAATTATTTTTTAATTCACAATTTGTAGGTATTACATTTTACTTTATATTACACTTTACTTAGATACTGAATCTATTAAACAATCACATTTAGATTCCAGTTTTACGCGTGTGACCAACGCTAGCTCTCGTGGGGGACTGACTCTAGCTCTTTTAGCTCTTTAGATTTTTTCTAATGTGGTGGGATCTTTGCCAGCTAAAAATAATTTAAGTCAACACGGGTAATCACTTGCTTTTCGGAGCGACCCAGATTATGTTATTTTTCAACCCAAAAAATCTGGATGGCTTAGTGAAAGAGGGGAAAGTCTATCAGGAAACAAGTCAATGTAACACCACTCAGGGACAAAATCGCTATTGCTATTTCTAAGACTCGGTTTTCTAGCTTAAGGTAGTTACTTACTTACTTCGGGGTGGACCTGAACTTCAATCACTAAGTGTCTCCAGCCGCTCTGATTTTTAGCTAGCTGCCCCCAGGTTTTCACGCTAAGTATGAAAACCCGTCACGTTGTCTCAATCTTTTTTTGACATCAAAGGCCTCGGTGAGTTTTTACCGATCTTAATGTAGCAGCGTTTTTTTTTTTTTTTTTTTATAATTTACGCGCGGCAAAGGGGTTATGAATACCCTTACACTGATGCCAGGGCGCGGGCGGGAAGGTAGAAAGAGGGGAAAGGAAAGTTTGTGATGTAGTGGTTTGAAACTCAGGTGTGTTTGGTTTCGATATTGACTCTCCAGGGGTGGGAGTCCGAATAGGACGGAGAGATTTTCTTCACTCGGAATGGTGAGGTTGTGAATTTTAACGGTTGTTTTGTGCTTGAAAACCCTACAACAGCCAAATCTACATGTCAGTGTTATGCCTTCACACGCAGATTTTTCTGACTGAGTTCCAATTGCACAAATGAAAACTTGCCGTGGCTAGGATTCGAACCTTGACCTTCCGAGTGAGAAGCGATTGCTAGTACCACTACACCACGGCCACCCCACAATCGTGAATCCTCTATCGTCATCCTGCACAAACGGACGAGTTTGACAAGGATGCCAAAACTAGATATTGCTTTACGAGGGTTGTCTGAAAAGTTTCCAAACAATTATACAAAATATTTTTTCTCAAAATTTTTTTTTTATTTTTCTACATAGTCACACACGTCCAAATAATACTTGGCGTTTTTCTCTGCAAAATAATTGTTCACGAAAGTGACGAAAATCTCTGTCCTCCGAGTCCAGTTTTTAGATGAGGGAACAAAAAGAAGTCGCTTGGGGCTAGAGCTGGTGAATAAGGCGGATGGTCAAGCAGTTCAAACCGTAATTCATGGATTTTCGCAATGGCAAACGCTGAGGTGTGAGGCGGCGCGTTGTCTTGGTGAAACAGGATTTTCTTTTTCTGCAAATGTGGCCGTTTTTGCGCAATTTCTGCCTTCAGGTTGGCAAGTAACGATGCGTAGTTTGCTCCTGTAATGGTTTTTCCTTTTTGAAGATAATCGATTAAGATAACTCCTTTACTATTACAAAAACAGTCGCCATCACTTTCCCAGCCGAAAAAACAGTTTTTGCTTTTTTGGAGCCCGCTCGCCCTTTGCAGTCCACTGTTTTGACTGAATTTTTGTTTCGGGCGTATAATGGTGTATCCAAGTTTCATCTACAGTAATTAATCGGCGCCAAAACTCGGATTTATTGCGCCTAAACTGCGCCAACAGAGCGTTGGAACTGTTCATTCAAACACGTTTTTGGCCTAACGTAAGCAAACGTGGCACCCAACTCGCGGACAGCTTTCTCATGCCTAAATCTTGATTTAATATGTAACAAACACGTTCTTTGGACATTTTCATAACCTCTACTATCTCTCTCACTTTAATTCGGCGGTCGTCTAACACCATTTGGTGAACTTTAGCCATGTTATCGTCAGTGGTTGCAGTTTTTGGACTTCCCGAACGTTCATCGTCTCCCAAGCTCTTACGGCCACGTTTAAATTCAGCTGCCCAAAATTTCACTGTGGTAAATGATGGTGCAGAGTCCCCATGCACAGAGTTCAACTCATTTTTGATTTGCGTAGGCGTATTGCCTTTCAAAAACAAGAATTTAATAACAGCTCGATACTCAATTTTTTCCATTTTCACAAAAAATACTCACATCGACTCACTCAAACGACTGTCAACCAAAAACTGGGTGTCCAAAATGACTGAAACTTCTGTAAGTAACTGTCAAAAGATGCACAACTAGCATTCACTAGCTTTTATTGACGAGTACTGCTATCTTTATGTTGCGGTCTGAAACTTTTCGTATATAACTCGTGTCTATGTATAGTTGATGTCATACGCTACCTTAAAATCGATGAATAGGTGGTGTGTACCCATTTGGAGCTCACGGATTTTTTCCAAGATCTACCGTAGTGTGAATATTCAATATTCGGTTGATGGTGGACTTTTCTGGCCTAAAGCCACGCTGGAATGAACCAATCAGGTTGTTGAAGAACGGCGTTCACAGAATACGACAAATAGATCTTGTAGGCAATGTTAAAAAGACCGATGCTTTTGTAGTTGGCGCAGCTCAGTGAGTCTCCTTTCTTGAGGACCAATGCTGATATTATGTTCATCGGACATACTTGCGTCGGACCATATTTTACAATGATTTGGTGTACGCTTCTTTATAAGTCATCGGCTGCCGCTTTGAAGAGCTCGAAAGTTAGGCCGTCTGCTCTAACAGCTTTGGTGGGCTTAATCTTAGATGTGGCCATCTTCACTTCATCCATGTTGGATGGACGGAATTCTTGGGCTACATATCGCCCAGGTTCATTCTGCCTGACAGTGGTACTTGGTTCGCCATCGCCATTATATTGTCTACAGAAATGCTCTTTCCAAATCCTCAGCATAGACTGCAATTGTACTACTACCTAGTAATATCATAAATACTGTTACAGATGTAAATAAATACTAAAAATTAAAAACAAAAGATAATGAATCAATTTTTTCTACAAATATTTACTGATTTATTCTTAATATAAAAAAATTGTTTTATTCAATTGCTCTTATACAGCCGTTGCGACGAGCAGCACACACAGAATCCATTGGAAATCTGGTTCCGCGGTTTCACCACGCTTTCCAAAATAGTTTCCTGGTAGACTGCAGCCGAAGTTTTGAGCCCCTTTTCACAAAAGTGAACTTCTGTGACGCTTTGATAGGATACTCCCCATCAAACCATGACAGGCGCAGGATGATGCCCTTTTTGTACTCTTGGCACAATATCCACAGCTTCTTTTTATGACTGAGCCTAAACTCTGTTATTAAACTTTTCTTCTATGGTGAAAATTTTTTCATTCCTTAACATAATTCGACGGAACTCAGCACCAGTGTAATCAGCTAACAATTGCCCGTTTCACAAAATATGATTTTTTGCTTCCGCACTCGATTTCGAGAGCTGCATTCACAGCTTTGATAGCATCTGTTATTCTAACGGTATGTGGCCTTCCTGTTCTTATTCTGTCCTTGACATTACCAGCACGATTATCAAACATGCGGCTGATTCTTAGCGGCTGCAGCATTTTAAAGATTTGCCCTTTTTCCATAGCGCACTTATGAAGGGCAATAAGCGCAATGTTGTTTTACTTATCGCTCCACTCCATGTTAAAAACTTCAGTCTAAGTTTGCGTATGAATAGACCAAATAGACCATAAATAACGAAAGCCAACACAAGAGTGCGGGTAATATGTGTACCAGAGTCTGTAGAGAACCTTTGAAAGTTGTAACAGTATTTATGAAAGTACTATTGTAGGTATGTTTTCTTGCTCGTCTCTACAGGCTTCGGTCCGCGGTTTGTGTCTGTGGCATTTTTTTTTACCGTTTGGTAAGACTTCCGAATCTCATTCCTGGAATAGCATATCTCAATTTCCTCGACAGCGAGCTTGTCACGCTTCTTCTTTTTCCTGCTGCGAAGCCGCTATTTGCCTCTCCTTCTTCTGCTCGTACAGCTCGTGAGCATCTCTGGTACTTCTACACAGCTCCACTTTATATGCACATTGCCTATCTGCATGTGCTTGCAAGCACTCGTCGTTAAACCAGGGGTTCCGTTGTGGTGGCCAATAATTTTAAGCACATATAATTTGTAAAAAAACATAATATACTATTTATGTTTCCACATAAACAAATTTTGTTACATCATACCATGTTTCTTAGTACAAAACAAGTTAAAATAAATGAATTTAACATTGTTAACTTGTTTCCAATTACACCTGCCCACATATTGACGCTGAATTTGTGTTGAAATGACTTATGTCACCTTGTATGTGGATTGTCCGCAGCCCATGTATGAAGATTATGATCCCATCTCTTGTAAATTGAGATTCATCCGTCCAAACAATTTTGCTAATAAGCTCCTTGTCATCCAAGCTCCGCTCCAGCAACCAGTTACAAAACTCAAGCCTCTTTTCCAAATCATTGGGAAACAGATTTTTTACAGGTGTATGGTGGTATGGAGAAAGATTTTCTCCATGCAGTATATTACAAATTTTATGTCCTGAAACATTGAATTGCAGCTTTTGACGCTGATTGATGGATTAGTTGTAACAGCTTCCAGTATTCTTTCATCAGCCGAAATACTTCTTACTTGTGGAGCTCCCACATTCGGTCGTATATTTGAAACTGATCCCGTTTCTTGAAGCCTTCGATACGTATTTCCAAATACTCCTTTACTAGGAAATCGTCGGTAAGGATAAAGTTCATGGTATCTTTGTCGCGCACTAGTTGAACTTCCATTATCTATCTGCGTTTTCTTGGTTTGTAAATGCAGACATTTCAAATAGCGTTTCTAAGCAACTATAATCTTGGCGTAAAAAATTAAACTGACGAATTATTTTTTTTCTAATCTTTTATACCATTTTTGTTTGGTAAATTTCAGAAAGAGTTAATAAAGAAAAGTTAACTCTTTCTGAAAACTTTGGGATTAAACCCAACTCTTTCTGAAAACTTTTAGGGAACAAGGTAAGGAAATGAATGTTTTGAGAGGTAGTTAAATAAACGAGCATGCTTTAAATCTTTTTAACAGCTATTCAATTTTAAAAATATATTGGAAAATTAGTAATAGTAACCACTCTTACGAGCATTGTCAACTGTTGATAGAATCGTTGGTAAAAAATCATAAATTCCTTTTTCTACCTGTTGTATGTTTTCCCAAGTATCATACAATCTATTTTTCTAGTATTTCTTCTAAAAAAAAGTCCTACACGAAGTTTCTACCATTAGTACTGATAGAGCAATTTTCGTAAGCCCTTTCTTAAATCTACGATAAATGATGTCAACATTGGAGATAGACCCTTACTTACTATGATTTTTTTCATAGAATATACCCAGGAATCATTTCCCATCTTATCGTTGACGAATTAGGGGACACCCTGTACTTATAAGTTAGTTATGTTAGTTAACATACCTCGAAAGCCATAATAAGTTGGAATAAGATAGGCTAAGTTAGTTAAGCTAATTTTTAAGGGTTTTGTTTGTAAGGTTTAAGAAATTAAAATGGAAAAATCTATTTAACCTGAAAATATTAAGGCTTCTGATGAGAGGGTATTCATGAAAGCAGTTTTATGTCGTTGCGTGTCGAATTGCGAATTTAATTGGTAAATATTTTGAATCATCAAGGAATATCTAAGCTGCTTGAATACTACTAATATAGCGAGCTATTCTCTCATCCTATAGAGCCATTGCCCTTCTATTGTTCTCAATGATCGGCAGTACGGTGCCAAGTGACTTGATAGCTTGTCTCATTGAAAGTGGAACTAAAGTCTATATCAATTTGGTGAAAGCAAGACAGTTGCATTTGATATTTCTAAGCCATTTGACAAAGCTTGGCATCAAGCTCTTCTGCTGCAAATGGGTACATTTGAGATCGACGAAGCTCTACTTCAATTGGGAGGCATGGAGATTCCGGTAGCGGTAACTGTCAAACTGGCTGTAAATTTTTTAAATGTCAATGTTTTTTGTTATCAGTAATGTCTAACTTATAGTATATAGATGTATACCCCAGCATCATTACCAAACCGTGGAGGATTATTTTTGAAATCAGTGTTCAATTACAGAAATTTATCGAGCAATCAGTCAATTATATGGATCGAATAGTCGCTCAACTGAATGAACTATTGATCGGGTAATGGAAAGCCTTCGCACTAATTTAATGCTACATGACACGGAGCAACCACAAAAATGAGACGTATAACATATATATGTAAGTATGAAAACAAATGTATGTGAAAATGGTTTAAGACATACTAGAACGAACAGAACTAAACACATCAACCGACGAGAAAAATGTCAACATGGCGTAAATCAAAAAAGACATAATAAGAGCCGAGCGAGCAAGCGGATAAAACCATCACTACTACGAAGAAGGAGAAGACGAACCACGAGGAATTACTTTAAAATTATCTCTATTGAATTTATTTTGTATAATCCATTTTGAAACATTGAACTTAATTTCCTAAATTTACACATTTTTTTATAATTGAAGCATCGTTTTCAATAGAATATTATTTTCAATCATTCATATTCACATGTAAAATAAATTTTTGTATATAACGACATTTTTAGTAGCTTTTTACAATTTTTGAATAAAATATTACCACGGATTCACAGCCGTATAATTTAAAAAGTTGTGAGCCAAAAATAATTGCGTGATAAGCTTAATATCATTATTGTATTTTTGAGTTTACATAAAGAAGGCTATATTTTAGAACACTTTCCAAGAAAAATTTCACCCGGTATTATGGTTTGATTAATATATTTATATTATCAATATTTTTATTTTCATTTTATTTATTTATTTATTTATTTATTTATTTAGATCTACGATAGAGGTACATCAACAGATCAAGACAGAAAAAAAAAATATATATAAAGTACAATAATTATAAGTTATCTTAATGCTAACAATGCGAGTTCCTTAAATCTAGTTCTGGGTAATACAATATCTAGTTGATCATGTACAAGATTAAATAATCTACAGCAAAACGTAACAGGCTCATTGGCTCCGTATAAATTGGAATGATGGACTTTAAATAACAATTGTCTTGCCATAAGAACCCTTAGGGTGGCATAAATACAAATTAATGAGAGCAAGTTTCCGCAGTCAATGGAAAAACATAGTAAATCTCTAACGAACATAACACAA
The DNA here is from genome assembly GCA_963966105.1 of Volucella zonaria. Taxonomy (NCBI): domain Eukaryota; kingdom Metazoa; phylum Arthropoda; class Insecta; order Diptera; family Syrphidae; genus Volucella; species Volucella zonaria. The sequence continues at coordinate 162,694,804 of OZ014530.1, forward strand.
TGCATTTTACGACGAACTTCGAGGGAATCAAAACTCAAGAACAAACATTTAGAGCGGTAATAATAGTGGACATTGTAATTCGCGCAAGAAGTTTTTTTGAAAACGGGTTCCAAACAACACTACAATATTCCAGACATGGACGAACCATGCGTACATAAATGGCCTTAAGGGTATAGGGGTCCTTGAAGTCGGATGAATTTCTTTCCAGAAATCCTAGAGCAGAGTTAGCTTTTGACATTAATTTGTTAACATGGGGATCAAAAGTGAGCTTACTATCAAAAACAACACCAAGGTCTTTAAATTCAACTACAACATTAATTGATTATTTTCCAAGACGATAAGCAGGGGTTAGATTATATTGTGTTCTATTACATGATATGGTGGCACATTTGTCGATATTGAGATGCAGATCGTTCATTTTACACCATTAAATAAAATAATCTTAATCTCTCTGGAGTAGAAGACAGTCACTGACATTAGAAATAGTCACAAAAAATTTTATATCATCCGCATACAAAAGACAATGACAAAATTTTAGAATTCTTTCTCATTTATAAAAATGAGAAAAAGGATTGCCCCAAGATGGCTTCCTTCTGGGACACCAGACACAACATTAATTTCAACCGAAAATAAATGTCCGATATAAACGAACTGTTTTCTCCCAGACAGATAGGACTAAAACACTGAAAGTAATGGGCCAAAAAAATCCGTAGCACTCAAGCTTTTTTTAGAAGGATTTGCAAATTAATTCTAGTAAAGGCTTTCGCGGTACAAACTTCGTGCACTTGCTTGTGCTTCTCAATATAACCTAAGGATTGGTAAACTGAACTAGGTTAGAGCAAGTCGAACGACCTTTCCAAAATCCATGCTGAGAATCACTAATAAAGCTGCTTAAGATGAATACCATCCGTTCCTTCACTAGGCGATCCAAAAGTTTAGGGATACTAGATAGTTTAGAAACTGGTCTATAATTCGAAATTTGGTCTTTTTTACTACTCTTATAAATTGGTGTTACCAGCGAATATTTTCAATCATCAATAAATGTCCCACTAGCCAATGGCTGATTGAAAATATAGAGCAGGGGGTAACTACGAGATTCTGCACAAGATTTTAAAACAACAGGGTAAAAACCCGAGAAATCTGAATTTTTACTGTCCTTCAAATCCTGTAATGCCAACAATAATTCGGATCTAATAAGTACCATAGAACTTGGGGCAGTATAAGCATGCAAGGAATCGAAATAATCCTCATTAAAAGAAATAAGGCTGGAGGGATCATAAAACCTTGAAAAAACGACGCGAACATGTTCAGAATATCTTTTGGATTGCTGGATGATTTGCCTAGAAAATGCAAGTATCGGAAAACCGATACTAGCCCGTTTGGAATTTATGCATGCCCAAAAGCACCTTGGGTTGGATTTTAGATTCCTTTCCAAGCGTTGAATGTAATTGTTCGAGAGGAACCTAGAAAGGAAAATAAACTCTTTTCTCAACCGAGCAAATAATTCGTAATCCGATAGAGATTTACTCCTTTAAAGTTCTTATGAACTCTATTTTTGGCATATTTAAGATTAAGTAAGCGTTGGTTATACCATGGTGGATGAGAGTTTACTCGTTTTCGCACTCCAAGCCTTAAAGTTCTCAGCCACTGAGTTATGCCGAAGTTCATCACCTCAGTTCACTGATGCTAACTGTTCATTCATTAATTTCAGATTGGAACTATTAAATTTAAAAATGAATTCAGTCGAACCACTAAACAACATTCGATTATTATAGACGTAAGTTTTGATTAAAATAATAATAGCGTTATGAGACACAGAATTTCTTATCAAAGGTAAGCTAGAATCAACAGAAACATTCATATCTTCAGATGCAAAATCAAGATCTAACAAATTATTAAAAGAATTACGAACATTACTAAATTGGTAGAGATCTACGAGTAATGACGGGAGAAAATCCAGTGTAGTCTTTTCAACTTCCGAAGAGAAACGATACGGTAGCACTTTATTGCCCTCAGAAAACCAATCGAGTTTACTAAAATCACCAAGAACACAAATGTTAATGGAACGTTGGTCTACGAAAGTTGAATTGACTATATCTATATCATAAACAGATGCGGTACTATTAGTAATAAAATTACTCGGGAATACTAGTAGATCGGGATCTGCAACATTAGCAGCAGTCACTCGAACACATACTTTTTCGATATTTAATACGCCATCCACCAAAACAATATCAATGGGATTCTCAAAAGCAGTCAACTTGCGACGAACAGCAATCAAAACGTCACCACCACGGTGTTTCTTCACATCAAACCAATCACAAACAGTGAAAACATTTCGGGTTGAACACAATAGTTTTCGTAAGCAGGAAGTTATTGTCGGTCACAACTACTACGGCTGGCTTTTATTGAATATTTATAGCGCTCAAAGCAGAGTGAGTGTGGAGACAAGTGTATAATGTGTTCCGAATAATGTGCAGAAAACTTAAGGGATGTTCCGTGACATATTTTGAGAAAAATATCGTGTATCGCAGTCAAACAAAACAAGTTGTTTTTAACGCCGCGGTAAGATTATTTAACGCTGCAGTAAAATTTATGTCACGTTAGAAGACGTCAAACAGGAAGCGATGATCACCGTGCTACATTTTGTTGTAGTAGCTTTGCATTACCTGTCAAAATGTCACTTCATTCAAATCTTGCCCAACACTATTCTACTTTCTGGCCTTTAAAACAATGTTCTCGTTACTTCGAACGTGAATACACCGCGACGTTGAAAAAACGTTCTATGTGACAATTTTGTCATCATTTCTTTCGGAAAAAAATATGTATGTAATTAACCCTCACTTTTTACAACTTTGAAATGTGGTACCTGGCTTTTACAAACGAAAAAAATGTCAGGTCATTTTATTTCAAGTCAGTAGTTTTCAAGATACGACACAACTTGTTCAAACAAGTTTTGGGATTGTTTTTTCTTAAAATAAGTTTATTGCTGCGCCATGCAAATCAAATAAACATTTTTTTAAAAAGGTCCATTTTATGACTCAAAAAGGGGAAAAGGGACCACCTCGGGTAGAAACCGCCCATTTTTTCAGGTCAAAAAAAAAAATTCCAGGTTTTCGTTCTGAAAAAAATTAAGCAGATATCGTATGAAATAATATAAAAAGAATGCAAAATTATTTGTTTAACAAGTTTGTATTTTTTAACCTAGATATTGACGTTTAATTCATAATATCCTCGATGATGGACCTTTGGGAAATCGTATTAATTAATATAACTGTCAATTGTAGTTAATATAAAGTAATTTTAATTTGCAGAAAAAGCAAAAAGGAGAGGGAATAAATCCAATACTGACTTCAGATGAAATAACCTGATATTTTTTTTATATGTATACTAGTTTGAAGTTTCAAAGCTAGAAAAAGTGTGGATTAATAAGATATTTTCCGAAAAAAATAATGAACAAATCTAAATTTTAAGTTTAGAAAGAAAAATCACTTTTTATCTGCAATTACTTTAGGGTAACATTTACTTTGAAACAATTACATTATTGATAATTGAAGTATAAGTTCGAAAAATGTTGTTTTTAATAGTTGTCAAAACAACAGGTCCGCTTAAGGCTTTGCTTAATACCTCTGTACCTTGGAGTGGATGTGTTTCCGATCCCACATACCCCTACGAATTTTTCCTCAAAATATGTGAAGAAATCTCCCCACCCTATCCTAATTTAAGGACGTTTAATTTCCAGGACGTTTGTGCATCAATATAATACACCATTAAAATCGTTAAAAATTGAAGAACATTTAATGACGGGCATCCAACATCACCATGTTGCACCGGTGCAGGGGAAAAAGATTAAACAAATTTAGTGGCTTGGCGAATTGAATTAATATTATATAAACATACTTAGTTCTTTCAGGTCCAACACTCCGGATCTTTCCATCATGCCAGCATTTTTGTATTTGATGGGAAACTCTTAATATATTTGAGAGAGCGGCAATTTATGTAGATAGGTAAGAGTGCCTCATTAAGACCAATTATACAAATGGGTGTTTTCTTGCGCTGTCACAATTTTCAGTAGGGCTATTATACTAGATGGGGTGAAAAGTAACCTCCTTGGGAATGAAAAAAAATTTTTTTTAAATGTCTTTTTTTTTTTTATTTTATTTAATATACGAGTAGTTCCCTTTTAGTTTGATACACTTATTTCAGCGATTTTCCAACTTCTTGATCCCGTCCGACAAGTAATTTTCCGGATGGACTGCAAAATACTCCTCCGTGGCGTCGATGATTTCCTCGCGTGAGCTGAATTTTTTATTGATGAGCCATCTTTAGAGGTTTGGGAAGAGATAATAGTCCGAGAGATCCAAATCCAGTTACCAATCGACGTCAAAAGTCCGCCCGATTCCGCATCAGCAAGTCCAAGCGCTGCCAAGCTTCATTTATTTTCAGTACAGTTTGCCATTTTATCGACGGCAGATTGACACCACAACAACGATTTAAAATCCTTGAAATTTATTTCCAAAACCGAGGCTCTGTTCGCGATACTTATAGAGTGCTTTGTGAAATTTACAGTCAGTGGTCATCTGAGTGAACTATTTATCGAATTATTATAAATATTGCACCCAATTCATGCTATTGGATACTCTCACACCAACAAGAACGAGAACAGTGCATTCGGAAGAAAATATAGCGGCTGTGGAAGCTTGGGTTACAGAGGACCCCAGTTTATCGATTCGTTGTTGTTCGCAGCAACTTGGGCTTTGTCCATCCATTATCTGGAAAATTCTGCGTTAAGATCTTGGTATCGAGACTTATACAATACTATCCAATTGGTGCAAGAGCTAACATTTTGTTTTTTATGAGGCTCATTTCTGGTTAAACGGCCAAGCAGAATTGCTGTGTTTGGAGCGATTACAATGTTCAAGAAGTTCTCCAGATGCCTCGAATCCAGAAATCTTTACCATATGGCGCGGATTTTACTCCGGTGGAATCATCGGTCCTAATCTCTTCAAAAATAGGCACAAGTTACTGTCAATAGACACTAATACAATGCGATGATCAACTATCGTATTATTTGTTGCCAAATTTGTGGTTCCAAGAGGATGGTTCTCCACCCCATCCTACCGACGAAACCATTATGAAAGACGCAATTGGCTACGAAGATCGTGCGATTTAACGCCGTTGGATAATTTGTGGGGGATACGTCAAATATATAGCTTATACTGATGAACCGGAAACCTTTGACGCTTTGCAGCAAAATAGTGTTCGAGTAATACGCGATATATGCCCCTAATTGCTCGAAAAGTGCTGGAAAATTTATCCTCTAAAATGTGTTTTGCATAAGGCAGCCGTAGTAGACATACCACCTTGATCAAAAACTTCTGGCACCACACAACCGTGTGGCGCTCCCATTGTTCCGATTTGAGTTTTGTTTTATTTGTAAAGTTGGTGAATCTGTTGCTGACATTCCCTCTAAATCTTAGCGTCATAGCTTGACATTTGCAAAAGTTACGTAGCCAAGAGTACATCTATCTCTGTGTGTGTTGGCGATTTTTTTTTTACATTATGTATGTAAAAATGGATTTAAATTTGCAACAACGAACTTGTATTAAATTTTGCGTAAAGAACGAATTTAATGGTGCGCGAACATTGGAAATATTGGAAAAGTGTTTCGGTAACGATTCTCTAAAGAAAACGGTCGTTTATCAGTGGCGCGAGCGGTTCAAGTGGTCTTAAGTCAATCGAAGATGATGAACGCAGTGGCAGACCATCGACATCAAAAACCGACGAAAACATTGATGAAGTAAAAGAAACGTTAGTCAATAACCGCAAATTAACCATCAGAGAGATAGCGGAGGACTTGAACATTGCCTATGGATCCGTCCAACACATTTTGGTTAATGTTTTGGGTTTCCGTCGTATAGCAGCAAAGTTGGTGCCAAAAGACCTCAATTTCATGCAAAAGAGAAGATTTGCGAGGCTGAATCCGATCACACATTCATCAAAAGGATCATTACTGGAGACGAGACGTGGGTTTATGAGTACGATACGTAATCCAGACATCAGGCAAGTGAATGGCGTTCACTAAATGAGCCGAGATAAAAAAAAAACACGTCGTTTTCAGTCAAAAAAGAAGGCAATGCTCACGGTTTTCACGGTTTGCACGGTGTAGTGCATCATGAATTTCTGCCAGAAGGCCAGACAGTAAATAAAGAGTATTATTTGGGCGTTATGAGACGTTCGCGTGAAGCAATTCCCGGAAAAAGACCAGAATTGTGGGCAGAAAACTGGTCGATTTTACACCATGATAACGCACCGTCGCACAGTGCCATCATTATTCGTAATTTTTTGACGAAAAATGCAACAAATACCTTCCAGCAGCCACCGAATTCACCTGATTTGGCTCCCTGTGACTTCTTTCTGTTCAATGGAGTTAAAAAACCACTCCGGGGAACGTGTTTCAGCAGCCGAGAGGAAGTAATGGAAAAATCGCAGGAAGCAATATTGGACATACTGAAAACCGAATATAAAAAACGTTTCGAGGATTGGATCAAGCGCTGGCATAACTGTGTTGCAGTCGATGGGGATTACTCTGAAGGGGACAATATAGATTTAGATGAATAAACTTGTATTTCCAATTTTCTGATTACATTCCGGGAACTGATCAACTTAGTATACCCACAATTATTTTTAAATGTTAAATAGTATAAAATAATCTTTCGAATAAATTCAATAAGTCATCGTGCCATCATGCCATTTGTTTGTGTTTTATTTAAACAAGAAAATCTGTACCTCTTAACATCTTTTATATAATAATTAGGTGACAAAATTCAATTTGATTGCGATAATATATTTTTAAAAAGGCTGGATTATTTTAAGATTGCACTAATTTATTGCTACTTTATAAACATTTTTCAACACTCCCATTGTCCCGAATGACTCTTGAACCCTTTGATTGATATCTTGGTACGATGTTTCCATGGAAAGATTTTTACACACTACACGATCAATAACTTTTTCACATAATTCGGGCGATATACAAGTAATTCTAAGTCGTTTTAAGTTTCTGATTTGTTGGCACCCAATGAGCGTGGTGGCCATATGACAGAGAAATTTTTGACGGTAAAACAATCATCGAACTCAAATAAGCCGATTATGGTACGCGTGGTGTTGTGTGTGGCACCGTTCTGGTAAAACCAAACATCCTCTAAGCCTTTCAGTTCAAATTTACCAAGAAAAAAATTTACAAAAAAAAAGATGTTGCCTACACGCTGCCATCAACTCAAAAGAAGTACGTCTCAACGACACCCCCAACATGAAAACGACATCAAACAGTCAACATATATTTTCGTACATAATGGGTGCTGTTCTAAATCTGGCTGTTCGTTTGGCTAAATGTGGCTAAGTTATGTAACTAAAAATGTGCCTCGTTACTGAGGATAATTTTTTGGTGAAAATCCAGATCTTCTTCAATTTTCAATACAGAACAATCAACGAAAATTCGATGTGAAAGATGATTATTTTGGTTTGGCTCGAGAAAGCCCAGCTCTTGAGAACGGGCCGGAATCAGCTAATTGGGAACTTGAATTACCGACTCACGTACATGCGCGATACTCTCATTTTTCTCTAACTGGTACGGTAGTATTATGGGGTAAAAAAGTGGATTCGAGTACACTAAAAGCTCAATTTTCTGCTAATCGGGACGATTATAACAACCGAAAGCGTATACATCTCAATGATTTAATTATACATAGAGAATCTGGAATACAAATATGACATCTGTCAACAAATGAGGAGGAATAACACGCCCCATTTGAAATGAAAAACATTTTTCGAAATAAAGGTACACTTACTCGTACATACCTAAACTTAACATACGTTTATTTATCAGAACTTCAAGAAGTAGGGATAGAATATATTTTGCAAGAAAATGATAAAATCGTTCACCAAGCAATTCACTTGAAAAATTTTGTTGTTAATTAGAATTTAAATACTTTTGTTTTATAGCTTAAAACAATTTATGCTTACTCCTACGAGTTTATTTTTTATCATTCCCATCACAGAGACTACAGTGTGTTGATAAGCCTAACAAATTCGTCACTATTCAAAGGTAAATTACAGATTTTCAATATCTTTAAATTGGGTTTTCACTGCTCTCTGCTTAACGCTTAAAAAGCTGATAAAAGGTTCTCTTTCTCAAAAGAATTTCTTATGATAAAATTCTTTGATGCATTCTGTTGAAGATTTTCATTACATGCGGTAAAACAATCAGATTTGCCAGCTGTTAAGAACCCATACAAAAAAAAAACTAGTTTCGTTTAAATTTTACATTTCCCTGTGCTTTAACATTAAATAAAAATTGGGGTGGCTGGAAACTAGGATAGAAAGTCTGGCTCGCCGTTTAAAAATACATTATGGGAGATACGTGCTTTATATATCGTACGACGCTGGTGAGTGTCACAGTAACTTCGAAGAAACAAGTAGCTCATAACTTATTCAACTAGTGACCAGCTATTGCTTTTATTTATGTAATACTGATTGTGTGTGGTAATGATTTTAGAAAGTTACTTTATATTGTAATAGATATTCTTTGGTTAATATTGTCGAGAATGAATGGTAATAGATGCCCAAATTTAATGACTCTTATTATAATAAACCCAACTTCAGAGTATATCACTTTTATTGCAGCACTACCTAACTTGGCTTTGGCCAAAACTACGTAAACAAAACATAAGCGAAGAGAGCTTTCCCATTATTAAAAACAAGAATAACTTGAACAAATACCGTAAGAACAAAAGAGCCAGCAACAACAGCAATCACATCTAGGTGAATCACAGCAACAAAAGCTAAAAGCAAAAGAGCGGCAACAACAACAACAGCATAGACAAACACAACAATAACCAAATCAGCAGGCATGCCAGCAACCGCAGAAGCAGAAACATAGAGAACAAAGGAAACAGAAGATAAACAGCAGCTGAAACAGCAGCAATAACAAAATTCTAACAAACAAAGAGTTCCACCGAACAAAATCTTTGAATTATGTAAGTCGGCCACAGGCAACAACTTTTTTTATAAAAAGGCTAATACTAGATAGACATGCGATGCTCCTTAGCATAGTGGAGAGGTATTATAAAACTAAAAAAAATTATTAAAGGAATCGACGACGGGGTTAGTTGGGTCGAAAGCTTTGGTCCTTTGAAGATGGTCGACGCAACAGATCTCTTTCATCCAAAATTTGTAGGACTGTGTTGTTGTTGTGTAAACTCGAATTTTCGAAATCTCGCAAAGATTTTTGTTTCCTCTTCAACTGTAGGAATTCCGAAGTCTCTGTGCAATTAGTCATTAGTCATGTACCACTGTGTATGGACAATTTCTTTTAGCATTTTATTTTCAAATATTTGTAAAATATTGGCTTTCATTTACCATAGCTCCATACTGGCCTCAGTACTTGCTTGTATAATAGCAGCTTTTGTTTAATGCTAACCTTGAAGTATATTCTTGAATTTAGCCTCGTTTCTGAACGAGGGTAGCCAAAAAGCTCTGTTTTTCTTTCCGTCACATACATTATTAACAGCGCCTTTAATTACGATGCATCAAGAAATACGATTGAGCAAATTAGTTACATACTCCTGGACGCAAACTGCTGACCAGGGATAAGTTTTTTGAAATGAAACTTCTTATGGCTCGTTGGGCAGCAATTCCGAACTCCGTTGAAACGAAAAAGCTACATGAAGTGATTCCGAATTTAGATGATACGAAAAAGTGACATGAAGTGATCCCGAACTCCGATGAAATGAAAAATCACCAAATAAGCCGAGACCAAAAAAACCACGTCGTTTTCAGTCAAACAAGAAGGCAATGCTCACGGTTTTCATGGATTACAACGGTGTATGTAGTGCATCATGAATTTTCGCCAGAAGGCCAGACAGTAAACAAAGAGTATTATTTGGGCGTTATGAGACGTTTGCGTGAAGCAATTCGCGGACAGAGACCAGAATTGTGGGCAGAAAACTCATGGATTTTGCACCATGATAACGCACCGTCGCACAGTGCCATCATTATTTGTAATTTTTTGACGAAAAATGCAACAAATGCCATCCAACGGCCACAAAATTCACCTGATTTGGCTCCATGTGACTTCTTTCTGTTCAATCGAGTTAAAAAACCAATACGGGGAACGCGTTTGAGCAGCCGAGAGGAAGTAATGGAAAAATCGCAGGAAGCACTGATGGACATACCGAAAACCGAATATAAAAAATGTTCCGAGGATTGGCTCAAGCGCTGGCAGAAGTGTGTTGCAGTCGATGGGGATTACTTTGAAGGGGACAATATAGATTAAGTTTAGATGTATTTTTAATTTTCTGAATAAATTCCAGAAAATTTTTGATCAAGGTGGTATCATCATTTGACCTAGTCGACCACCGACGAGTGCACACGTCAACCAGTGCACTCGTAAATTCTCGTGTTTCTGTACAAAAAAAAAAAAAAAAAACTACCGTGCTAGTTAATCTTTTCAGATTGTATTGAATAAAAAAAAATAAAAAAATGTAAAAATTTTCTGCACCGTAAACGTACTTCCTTTATTGATACAAATACAATATTACATTGTATTGGGTCTACAAGTAAGTTTCCAGCATTTGTCAGAGATGGCGCCACCAGTGATTCCCGGGCAGAAATGTCAGACCCCATGTGTTTTAGGTTTTGTATCTGTCAACAACTTTGCAGCGTTATATTTGAGCAGTTCTATCGGTGTCGTACATTTTATCGAGCAAAATCATGACAAGTTTCTAGCCAAATAAACGTCATTTGCGGGAAGCGCTGCTTTTATTCTTTAATATGAAGAAAAATGCGGCTGAGGCCTATCGTTTGCTTTCGGAAACTTATGGGGCGGAATGTGTTGGTGAATCAACGTGCCGCGAGTGGTTCAAACGGTTCAAAAGTGGTGATTTTGGAGTTGAAGACAAAGATCGCCCCGGAAAGCCGATAAGTTTTGAAGACGGATGAGGATCCGTGTCAGATTCGAGAAGAACTTGCTGCATCATTGAACGTCACGCAACAAGCCATTTTCCTGCGCCTAAAAGCACTGGGATTCATTCAAAAGGTTGGAAACTGGGTGCCGTACGAATTGAAGCCAAGAGACGTCGAACGGCGATTTTGCATGTCCGAAATGTTACTGCAGCGGTATAAAAATAAATCAGTTTTGCATCGTATTGTCACTGGTGATGAGAAATGGATTTGTTATGATAATCCTAAGCGCAGAAAATCGTATACAAAGCCCGGCGAGCTCGCCCAATTGACGCCGAAGCGAAATATTCACGTGAATAAGGTCATGCTCTGCATATGGTGGGATCAAAAGGGTGTCGTATACTACGAACTGCTTCCGAGTGGTGAAACCATCAAAGGACCATTATATCGAACCCAACTAATTCGTTTGAAGCGGGCATTAAAAGAGAAACGGCCAGAATATGAGACCAGGCATGAGTCCGTCATTTTTCATCACGGCAACGCTCAGCCACATGTTGCGGTTTCGGTGAAAAACTATTTGGAAAATAGTGGATGGGAAATTCTGCCTCACCCGCCTTACAGTCCAGACTTGGCACCATCTGACTACCACTTGTTTCGTTCGATGCAGAACGCTCTTACGGGAATACGCTTCAGCTCAGTAGAGGAAATCAAAAATTGGCTCGATACGTTCTTGGGCTCGAAAGACGAGAAATTTTTTTGGTTCGGAATTCATAAATTGCCAGAAAGATGGGGGAAAGTTGTAGCTTCCGATGGATGATACTTTGAATAAAGCATTGTAACTATGTTTTCATAATAAAACTTCAAGGTGCTGTCTGATCGAGTTGTTTGTTTGTTGGCTGATATGATTGCTTTTCTCTTCGTCTGCTGGCTGACTAATTTGTTTTTCTCTTCTTTTGTTTGTTGGCTGATAGAGTTATGTTTCTTGTCTTTTGTTTGCTGGAAAAATGTTTTGGCTAGTTTTGTTTGCCAGTAGTATAATGCATTAGTATTGTTACATTTGTTAACAATGCCCCCTACTTTACATTGTGGGAACGGGATGGCTCTATCGTTGATTGCTCTCTAACTTCATGTGTTGACCGCACTCCCATTTGATTGAAGGTGGTTGGAGTGACCCTTTCCCAGTCCCTTGTGGATTTAGTGTAGGTGTGAGTGAGTCGCCATGTTCTTTGACCTGCTGCCTGTCATTTTTGTGACCATTAAGCAGATCATTTCGTGGTTTGAGATATTTTGTTTGCGTTGCAGGATATTTAGTGGTAGCGCGTATACTTCGTTCGCGCTGCAGCAACCAAAAGCCATGCCCAAGAAGTGGAAGTGCATGTTGACAACTCAGGACGACGTTTGAGTTAGGGTGCACCACGGCGATGGAAATATTGTTGGGAACCAACAGTATGTAACAACCGATGGATAGTGGGTTGTGAGTGTGAATTTTGTTGATGCACTGTTTCATAGGGCATAACACCTACAACAATTTCATTCGATAAACCAGCGTCTGAATTTTCACTTCGCAGCCTGGCTTGCACGTTGGTGTCTGTGTTTTCTATGTTGGTTTGTGGTTATGACTAGGAAATTCAGGGTAGACATAGCAAATATAAGCGGGCTAAAAAGTAATCACTTTCTGTGTACGTCCACGTCTGTAAGTACAGACCAGCAGTTTTGGCACTGAGTGAAACACTGGTAGATCCCCGTCCACTTCTCTGAGATCCTAAAAGAACGATATGGCAATACGAAAAAGCTAATAGGAGCGGACTTAGTAGCTTCTTTAGAAATTTTAATTGGTCATTATATTTCCTCTATAATGACTTGGATGCCGCTGCTGATATGATCACAAAATTCGCTTGGGAATAAAATGCTTTATCCCTCATCGGATGAAGAGTATCAAGACAAAAGAGATGACATAGGATGACTCGGCTGTAAAGAGACTGTCAGGTTTAGAAAAATGTTTTTTCGGCCCTAGAAGACCAACCCGACAGACGAAAACCGGAAAAAGTTCAAACGAGCCAGAAATGACTGCAACGTCTTTTTTAAGGGTGTACAATTCCAATACGACTGAAAACTGAGGCAAAAAATACAACAATTTCCCAAAGGTGGTAAACGCTTTTGATCGTTTGTCAAAAACATCAGAAATTCCGACCCATCTTCCATCCCAACGCTCATTTACGATGACATTCTAGCTGTCAGCTCTTTAGACAAGGCCAATCTGCTTGCTGTATACCTTGCAGGGAGCTCAACACTTCCAGATTGTACTTTGCCCTCGTCTATACTTGAGTGCGTCGAATCTTCAGTGGAACGAAACCACTTTCGCACTCGTGTAGTAGCAAGAGTACTTAAAGATCTTAATATACACAAATCCGCTGATCCCCTTCTTCTGAAGAGGTGTTCTCCCTCGCCGGCAAAACTACTGCGTAAGCTTATTCATCAATTCTACTCTTTAGGACTATTTCCGAGCAGATGGAAAACAGCATTTGTCCAGCCCGTCCCAAAAAAAGGCGAATTTTCTTCCCTCACTATGTACAGATCCATTACACTTACGAACCTTCTTTGCAAAGTCATGGAAACGCTGATAAAACGTCAGCTAATGAAACATCTCGAAACGCGAAAATTTCTCAATGAGCGGCAGTATGGTTTTCGTAGCGACAGGGCCACTGGTGATTTGATGGCATGTCTCACCGAAAAGTGGAACCAAAGCGTACATCAATCTGGTGAAAGCAAGATAGTTGCACTTGATATTACTAAGGCATTTGACAGAGTTTGGCATCAGGCTCTTTTGTCGAAAATGTGTGCTTTTGGGTCGATGACTCTCTTCTTCAATGGATTAGAAATTACCTTTCAAAATGTTCAATTCAAGTTGTCTTGGACGGTTTCAAGCCTGATATTCACAAAATAAATGCTGGTGTGCCCCAAGGCTTCTGTTCTGTCGCCGGCACTCTCCGACATCTCTAATTTAATATATTCCTTTGCTGATGAGAGTACTCTCCGCTTTTTATATTCGTTCCCAGACTCACGTCCAGACTCTTCAACTATAAAACGGGAACGGCATTCAATTTCGTTGTTAACAGCATAACCAATTGGCAAACTATTAGCAGATTGGAATTTAATGCTTCCAAAACTCAATACTATCTGCTGTCATTAAAGCAAAATTTAAATGCTCAGCCATTATCGATTAAGTGCCATTACTTACATCGTTGACATCGAAAGACTTTCCATTCTCGGTATGTGTCAGTGACAACTTACGTTGTAAGAAATATTTCACGCCCTCTGATCTGACCTCAATAAATATGGCATTCTTCTAGGTGATGCTGATATTAGCCAGTCAGTGGACATCTTCGAACACCGACGAAATTTCTCGTGTCTCACTTTGTTTTATTGCTATTTCCTAAGCCGTACAACTCGCTTATGGAATGCCCTGCAGAGCTCTCTATTTCCTGGTCGTTATAACTGCATACATTTAAAAGCAATATATATCGGTACCTCTCATTTCTTCCTCCCTAAATTTCCTTTGGCTGCGTTGTGTACCTACAAACATTTTAACATTGAGCGCGCGCTCTTTATAAAAAAAAAATAAAAAAATACAAATATTTTAGAGGGCGCCTTAGCCTGCTTAAAAGTAGAAAGTCGGGAAAAATTAGATACATCAATTAGATCTGGATGGAAATGGCTGGCTGGAAACCCGGACCCAGCTGATTTGGACAAAATTCTGCGAAACGAACAAGACTTAGTTGAAAATAATAACCAACAATTGAGAATTAATAAAAAAGCCCTCGGAATAATTACAGATATTGCTAAAAAGATCGACTGGGTGGTTACGAGTTCCAATAATCAAATTAATTCATCCGAAAGGCAATATTTGACCAGTTGAGTTGAGTGTTTGAGGTGAACGGTCATGGTTTTCTCTGCTCCAGTGAATCTGATTAAGTTGTTATTCTCTAGTCAATAAACTCCAAAGTATAAAGACTCATTTATTTTTAATAGAATCTTTGGACATTAACTATGCCGTGTTCAACTTGAACGAACTGGGTCGAAAATCCCATGCGCAGTCTACAAGTTCTACTACCACCTACCTTGTGTAAATTTACAGAAAAGTGATATTGAATACATCAAAACAAATAATATTCTGTATCTGTGTAATTCGTGTAATCAACGTAAGGGAAAATCAATATATTCACCACCACTTACTCCGCGAAGAGAAAGTTTGGTCAGCACCGTTACTGCATCGAATGTATCACTCTCGTCATTGGGTACTGTGTCATCTCCCAGTATTGATATCAACATAAACATTCCCACTGATGCTATCACACTCGATGTTCTGTACAACAAAATCACCACTCTTACGGAGGAAATCTCCGCTCCGAAGGAAGTTAATTCGAATGCACTACTACTCGTTAATACCCTGAAAGAAGAAAACAAGTCACTTTCGAATAAGGTAAACAAACTACAAAGCATTGTAAATTCTTTGCAACAGAAACCTTTGAGCACATATGTTGATGTCATCGGTGTTCCCAACGTAAACAATCAGAACGCGTTGGACTCAGCTGCCAAGGTGCTGACGGATGGCTTAGGTGTGCATATTTCTCGTGATGACATAAAGTCGTGCTATGTCAAGAAGATTGTCAGAAACCTGCCGAAAAGCTCAACCTCTACATCCGCCAAAGCACTGGATGTATTAAATTCAAGACGTTGGAACAGAAGCAGACTGTTATCAGTAAAAACAGAAGTATTAAGTTAAAACCTAGCCTTATCGGGGAAAATTTTGGGGATAAACATATTTTTATAAATGAGAGTATTAACAATTTTAATAGAGTGTTGTTTAATAGAGGTAAAAGAATCTTTTTTATTTGTGGAGGAGTCATTTTGATGAAAAAAACAAGAAGACGATAAGATACAAAAAATTTGTTGTTTTGAAGACCTAGAAAAGTTATCCCTTTATGTACTCGTGTATCTGCAAATTGGTATCAAACGCAATTTCATGGGCAAGAACGTGCGAAGCAAAATCGATCGCCTCATCAAAAATATTGTTAAAATGCCCCTGTCAAAATGTAAACGATATTTATTAACTATGATCGGTTTCATACAGAACGTCACTTCAGGCAGATACCACTTTGAAGTACGAAAAGTAAGGTGCTTTGTTTTCCAGGGCTTTGCTATTGACTCTGAAAACGACACGAGCGCTGAGATCAAACTGTATTTCTGTGCTTAGATGGCATTTGAATAGCAAAGTCCTCTGCCTTGTTTATGGCATCGAAGCATGAGCTTTGTCGCGCTTGGAAGGAGGATAAAATAAAACGATGAACTGGTTAGCTTATGATCGAGCTAAGTGAAGAGGTTTGTTGGTTAAAGTCCCGGAACTGCAAACATATCTAAATTTAGTAAGTAGGCGCTGCATGAAAATAATTTTAGATTTGATTTGGTTTTCTAAGTCATATGAATTAGAATTTGTAGCTCATAATACGGAACCATCAGAACTTAAATTTACTTAAATATACGGTTTTTATTCAAAGGCTTCGTATGTACACTTAATAAGAATAACTAAAGATAATACATAATACAGACCGAAAATAATGAGATGTGTATTTTTTTTTTTGATTTATTTATTATTGAATTATATAGGGCTACTCTGGTCGTTAGGGTTCCGTCATTTGTTTTGTTTCTGGAATGAAATAAAAATACACTCATGAGTACTCTTAGCTCCTCTACTAAATACCAAATGAGAATACCGAACACTCATACTTAAGAGAGTACGCATATTGATAAAAAATAATTGGAGCACATGTGCTCTGTTACAAATTTTCACATCGAAATACTACCAGGCCAGATAGGTTCAAGAGTCGTGCGAATGGCGATCGCGATACTCTGAGCAGTTAAAACCACACACTCCGAGTATTTGAGAAAGAAGGATGACCAAACAGCTAGCATGTAAGTTCATCTAAATAAGAGTGTGCATGGAACAACAGTTACCCTCTAAAGTAACGAAACAAAAAACGACAACTGAGGTGTTTCATACAAGCCAGGTACAAAAGCGGCAACTAAGCTGCAAAGTTTGTCATAAGGGGCAACATTCATTAAGAGAATGTAGGAGATTTTTAGAGATGGATGTAGGCCAACGAAAACAAACCGTTTTCAACATCAAGGTGTATGAAAATTGCCTTGCCTACAGCCATTTTAAGAACAAATGTCCTAGCTCGAAATGTTGCTACCACTGCAAACAACGTCACAACTCCTTATTACACCCAATCCCACAATCTAATTCAAACCACACTTATCCACCATTCAATCCTAACACACCCCAATTCATACCACACAATACAAATTTAGCACAATACCAACAGCAAACCACACATAACATACCTTCAGCCCCAACAAGTTTCCATATCCAAAACAATGAAACGTTACCCCAAAACCAAAACTACGATCCGAATCAGGCGTCGGGTCACCTACAAACGGGTGATAATGGACCTTCAACAAGCCGAAACTATAGGGTCCATCACATCAACATCAACTCGCAAGTTCTGCTTTCCACGGAACTGATTAATGTGAAGACAGCTAATGGAAATTTCGTTACATTAAGAGCCCTGGTGGATACTGGTTCAGAGGCCTCTTTCATAACTGCAGCAGTTGTCCAGCGGTTAGGCCTAAAGGCAAAACGGACACTTAGCCAAATTAGTGGGTTTGGGGGAGGTCAGAAGTGGAGAAACCAATAAGATCGTC
This sequence comes from Volucella zonaria, assembly GCA_963966105.1. Classification (NCBI taxonomy): domain Eukaryota; kingdom Metazoa; phylum Arthropoda; class Insecta; order Diptera; family Syrphidae; genus Volucella; species Volucella zonaria. Next base: position 162,712,528 of record OZ014530.1, read on the forward strand.
GATCTTTACATATCGTCACTGACATGTAACTTTACAGGTAGGGTGCAGGCACTTGTACTGAAAACGCTTACTGGGCTCCTTCCGGCCCAATATGCTAATATAGTAAAGTGGACTTACCTGGACGGCTTGCAGCTGGCAGATCCAACATTCAACGTACCGGAAAGGGTTGACATGCTGCTTGGAAGTGATGTCAACGCAGAAGTCGTTCTCGGCGAAGTTGTGAGGAGTAACGAGTGCCTAGGTCCAATTGCACAGCGAGCACAGTTAGGATGGATCTTGCTGGGTAAGGTGCCATCAACTACACTAAAAATCATCCGAACTTTTTTTAACCAAGTCGACTTCAACACAACGATGAAGAAGTTCTGGGAAATCGAAAAAGAGCCTTTTGAAATCTGTAAAACAGAGGAAGATGAAAAGTGTGGAGAACATTTCAAACAACACACAACACGATTACCTGATGGCCGTTACCAAGTCAGTTTACCTTTCAAGAATGGTGAATATCCAAGTATGGGCCCTACACGACAAGGTGTGGTTAGACGTTTCTTGCAGTTGGAAAAAAGACAGCAAGCCAACACAACTCAACAGCAGGAATATGTCAAAAGTATGACCGAGTACCTCGAGCTCGGACATATGACTCCAGTCGAGGATTCCAATGAGGTTCTTACGTCAACGTTCCATTATTTCATTCCACATCACTCCGTCATCAAGGAACCCAGTACCACTACAAGGCTTCGGGTCGTGTTCGACGCAACCTTTAAACAATTTTTTGGCTCTTCCTTGAATGACATGTTGCTGGTAGGACCTAAAACCCAAACAAATGTTATAGACATTATTTTGAGATCTCGGAAATATAGATTTACCTTCACTGGCGATGTTGAAAAGATGTACCGTCAAATCAGGGTCAACACGGCTGATGCAAACTACCAGTTGGTTTTATGGAGAGAAGATCCCAGCCAGGATCTAAGGACTTATCGATTAGATACGTTAACCTTTGGTACTGCATCAGCTCCATTTCTCGCAATCCGGGTACTTTTGCAGCTAGCGGAAGACGAAGCATCGAAATATCCCATCCCCACTACTGTCATCAGAGAGGAGACCTATGTTGATGATGTTATAAGTGGAGCCGATATAGTTGCTGAGGCCCAATATAAACTTCAAGCGGTACGGGAACTTCTACAAACCGCAGGTTTCCATCTACGCAAACAAGTGATCAATGCAGTAGATGTTTTAAAGAACGTTCCAAAAGAACAGCAAGCAATGCATTTCCCGCCACCATTTACCGACACCAGCGATATTAAGACGCTTGGCATTAAGTGGATGCCAATCCCAGATGTATTCTCCTTTCAAGTCGCGCAGCTCAATAAAAATGAAATCACTAAACGTTCCATCTTATCCTCCATTGCAAAGCTTTATGACCCAATGGGCTGGATCTCATCCTGCACTATCTAGGCAAAAATAATTATGCAGCAGCTATGGATCAAGGGGTTGGAATGGGACAAGCCAATTCCATCTAACTTAGAAGGAGAATGGAAAACTTTTCGTGACGAATTACCAATGCTAGAGCGAGTTCAAATCCGTCGGTGGATCAGCACCGATAAAAACATTAAGAAGCTAGAGGTCCACGGATTCAGTGACGCTTCAGAAAAAAAGGTGGAACCATTAAAAACAATTACACTACATAGATTGGAATTGTGTGGAGCCGTACTGTTGGCCAAACTACTTCAAGAAACGACAAAAATTCTGAAGCTAGAAGCAGCTGATACTTATGCGTGGACTGATTCACTCATCACATTATGCTGGATTAAAGCTCCTCCATCGAAATGGAAAACTTTCATCCGCCACCGGGTGTCCCGTATCCAAAAATGCACCAACAACACCATATGGAAACATATTCCATCGAAGCTGAACCTGCAGACACAGCATCGCGCGGAATTCTCCCTCGATGATCATCGGAAACAACCTCTGGTGGGAAGGGCCGGAATTTCTACGGCATCAGTGGGACGCAATTCACCCAACATAACCATCTTGTTTGGAGAGGTTTCAAGAGGCTCGTTCTACAATAGTGCATCACTGCATAGAAAACAAAAATAACATATTTTTTAACAAGATTTTGCCGAAATTTTCGACACTACGAAAGGCATTGCGAGTAGTTGCATACTGCTTACGATTTCGACAAAAGAGCAATTATTGTCAGCAGTACTTTGCTATTTTATCACCCCAGGAACTGGAGCAAGCACTGATGCGAATTGTTCGTTTGACTCAAGAGGAGATATTTACTGCGGAAGAAGAAGAGAACAAAACGAAGGGGTATAGATCACTCAACCCGTTTAAAGATGAAGAAGGCATCTTAAGAGTCGGGGGTAGGCTTTCTAATTCCACCCTCACATACAATAAAAAGCACCCAATCCTGCTAAAATCGAGTCACATTTTTTCAAAACGCATTGTTGATGACGCCCACGAAAAAACCCTACACGGTGGTAATCAAAAGATAATTGCTTACGTACGCCAACGGTTTTGGATTTTTAATCTGAAATATGCAGTTAAAACACAAATCCACAACTGCAATATTTGCTTTAAGTTCAGAGCCAAACCGTTGGTGCAATTAATTGGTAATCTTCCGACAGCTCGAACAATCATCTCAAGACCGTTTACATTCACCGGTGTAGACTACGCAGGACCCATCGATGTCAAAACTTGGAGAGGACGTAAAGCGAAAACGCTAAAGGGCTACTTCGCAATATTTCTGTTTATGGCAACAAAAGCTGTGCACATTCAACTAGTCAGCGACATGACTACCCAAGCGTTTTTAGGAGCGTACAGAAGATTGGTTGCCCGAAGGGGTATATGTAGGGAACTGCTCAGCGACTGCGGGAAAAACTTTGTAGATGGTAACAGCGAACTCCAACGCCAATTTAAACAAGCCAAGTTAGATTGGAAAAATGTAGCAGAGGTATTAGCTAAAGAGGGCACCAAGTGGAAATTTATTCCCCACTTTAGTGGTCTATGGGAAGCGGAGGTGAAATCTGTAAAATTTCACCTCAAACGTGTGTCTCGCTACCAGGTACTGACCTTCGAAGAGCTCACTACGCTTCTAACTACTTGTGTTAAGCGTGCCTAAACTCTAGACCATTATGTCCACAGCCAGAAGAGAGTACAGGCCTTGACCCAATCATTCTGGAAGCAGTGGAGCAGCGAGTACCTGTCCAGACTACAACAACGCCCGAAATGGACTCGAGAAACTGAGCCACAGATAAAAGAGGGGGACTTGGTACTAATAAAGGATGAGCGGATGCCTCCATTAAAATGGAACTTAGGCCGAATAATAAAACTTCATCCAGGAGCTGATAATTTAGTACGAGTCGTAACCCTTAAAATGGAAACAACACAGCTGAAACGTCCGATTTCGAAGATTTGCCCACTACCCAGCAATACATTCGGCAAGGAACAAAATTAACCGTCATTCGACATCAATACACTCTCAAATGCAACACAAAACATATTGACTCAACACATCTTCTAAATTATACGCTTGCAGAAAATATTTAACAGTAATAACATAAATCGGAATTTTGATTGTGTAGCCAAAGCGCCTCTCCTCGACAGTACTCGTGCCATAGGAATCGCAGGAGATCGAGGAGGCAATCATTTCCGCAACAATTCCACAACAAGATCATATCATGTATAATGTATAATATGTAATGTATAATGTATAATATGTAATGTATAATAATATAATGTATTCAACAATGAATAATTACAGCATAAAAAACCTATATTCAAAAACAAACAAGACTACACAATTGTCAAAATGTATTTTATGTTTAGCAACATTGAATAAAACCGAAAGCAACATTTTATAGAGAAAAACATACAGTCATTTAAAACTGCTATTATTAACTGAAATATATTTTATAACGTTTTACAACACAGAAGTGAAAAGTCGTTTTTGTTTCAAACACAAATTTTATTAAAAGGTTCAAAAAGAAATAACTTAAAATTAAATTCAACTCAATAAACACCCCGAAAAGAAAAAGAAACAACAACCGAATCCTATGTATGTTTACATAGATCCGACAAAAAGATAAGAGGATATAAGTTAATCGCAAGCGACCAAATCTACTGCATAACAAGACACGCGAAATGATGAGCCAGCAAATTCCCAATACCGATCTTACCAGGTACAGTGCACATGCCAGCCAATGCATCTTTTGAATAACAACCTGTGGGAAAGCATCATATTGCACCTATGCAAAAACAACAGGAAGTGTCCGGTCGAGGGAAATTCTTTAGAATTAGATTAGAATATAAGTAGATGTAAGAAATTAGTTTACTCAGTTTGTTAAGAACCTGGAAACAATAAAGAATCATTTTTTTTTTAAATAATTGCAGTGAATAATTATTAACTGGCGCCCGAGCAGGGACCATTTTTAAAGAAAAGTACGGTACATGGTAAAAAGAGTAACTAGTGGCATAACTTGTACGTACTAAGAACGCGATAAACTTAGTAAAACGAGTAACTAGTGACATAACTTGTACATCGCCCTAAAAACGTGATAAAATCAAGTGAAAGAAAGAAAAAAATTAATGTGCACAGTGAACCGTCCGAAGAAAGCGGTGTGTAATTTAAAGAATTTAATGTGCACAAGATAACACTAATCGTCCTAAAAATACGGTGTGTTCGAACAAATAAAACATATACTAGTGCGCGTACTTTTGCTTGAATGAACTAAGAATCCACCAAGCAGTTCCATTTTTCATGAGTGATCAAGGCACCGGAGTTATCGCGGGAAACAGCGAATAAAACTACCTAATCATCGGATGGAATTCTAACGAAATGGTCCAGAAAACCCTTATTTTAGTTTTGTAAGTGAAACTATTTCATTTAAAATATTCAATGCAATTTATTATAGAACTCTATAAAACCTTTTATACTTTCTAAATAAAAAGAAAAAAATTTTTCAGTGCAAAAACAAAAACATAGATAATACAAAAATTTTTAATATACATAAGTACATAAAATTTTTACCAAACAAGTGTTAAATCTATTAAGTTAAACTAAACCTTACTTATTAAAAAACAAAAAAATTATAATAAGTTTTTTATTGTAAATAAATTAAATTTTTAACAAAATGCCAAACGAAAACGTTCTTCGGCACCCTATCCTTATCGTTCAGATCGTCCCAACACAACACCTAACACCTCTCCTGAACTAGAAATTTTAATAACTGCTATTGTGTGTCGTTTCCTACAAGGCGAAGGCAGGCAAATAGTAAATTCCATAGCAAACCCAAATTCAGACTAGATAAATGTAACTGACCAATGCATAAATCCAGAGCATATCAATCAAATAACAGAATTAGACAAAATACCCGATGTGGTACGAGCACTTAGAGACTTTTTGGATGTTCCAGGAGAATACAGCTCGTGGAGGAAAAGTGTTGCAAGAATTCTAAGAATCTATGAGCACATCAAGGGATCTCCAAAATACTTTGGAATATTAAGCGTAATCAGGAACAAAATTATAGGCAATGCAGATATTGCACTTGAGTCTTCTAATACACCCCTGAATTGGGAAGCAATATCTCGCTGCTTAACTCTGCATTATGCTGATAAGCGAGATTTAGGGACACTCGAATATCAGATGACGTGCCTAATACAAGGCAACGATACCGTACAAGGGTTCTATCAGTCGTTATACTCCCATTTAACCTTGATACTCAACAAAGTGTCTGCCATGCAGATAAGTCCTGAATCTATGTCCCTATTAATTCAGTCTTATAGAGACAAAGCGCTCGACACCTTTGTTCGCTGCCTAAAAGATCTAGACCCCCTAATCATCAGCAAACGACTAATCAACGGCAACATCAACCAAATCCACAGAATAGAGTAGAACCAATGGATGTCTCTACTATACAGTCTACATTAATTCTCAAAATACAACGAATACGAATTTTCAACAACAAGCCCAAAAACGTACAACCCCTTCACAACAATTGCATGTTCCTAACAAGGCTCAAAGAACTTTCCACACTAATACACAAGAAATAGAACCCGAACCTAATTGTGAATCTGATCAAACCCTAATAGATTACGTTCAACCGGATAGCGATGAGAACCTTGAAATTTGTGATGAACTGCAAGATCTTAATTTTTTAGATTAGGAAGCTCTTCGCTTCCCTATTACGAGTTTAAAGCGAAGAGCGGAAAACAACGGGATCTAACAAAAACTACGTTCAACCCTGCTATGTCCGTAACCCATCCAAATCAAACCAAAATCCATTCTTTGCCAATTCTGTAAATGGTAAGATAAGAATCACCCATCATGCAAACTTAGAAATTTTGGGATCTAAAATCGGTAAAATACAATTTTTTATGTTGGATGGACTCAAGACTTTCGATGGAATTATTGGAAATGATACATTGAAGGAATTGGGAGCCGTTATCCATACGGATAAAAATTATTTTCCCACTAAAGAAAACATAAGCTTCCCCCTTAAATAATTAAAAGCAGAAACAGTCAACAATTTAGATATAAGAACTTCCCACCTAAATTCTTTTCAGGAAAATAAAATCAGAAAAACTATACAAAAATACCCAAAGTTATTTAGTGAACCGAATAAAAAATTAACATTCATAAGATCAGTTAAAGGTGAAATCAGAACTACTACCGACACACCCGTTTACTGCCGACCATATCCCTATCCAAAAGCTCTTAAAAACGAAGTCGATAAACAAATCAGCGAACTATTAGAAAATGGCATTATTCGTCCATCAAAATCTCCTTATAATTCCCCAATCATCATAGTAGGAAAAAAACTTGATGCTTCAGAAAAGAAAAAATATCGTTTAGTAGTAGACTACAGGAAGCTTATCTTAGTCACCATACCTGACCGCTACCCTATTCCTGAGATTAACGATGTATTATACAATCTCGGAAAATGCAAATATTTCACTATAATAGACCTTAAGAGTGGATTCCACCAAATTCCTCTTAAGGAATCTGATGTAGAGAAGACGGCGTTCTCCATTAACAATGGGAAATACGAGTTTACTCGCACATTGGCATCAGATGTTATGTCTACATAGACGACATCATTATTTTCAGTAAAACTGAAGATCAACATTTCATCGATCTAAACATAATATTGGAAACACTAAATCTGGCGATTGTTAGAGTTCAAATGGACAAATGCGAGTTCTTGAAATCCGAGATCGAATTTTTGGGATTTGTAGTCAGCGCCTCAGGAATTAAAACAAATCCGGCTAAAGTAAAGGCTATCGCTGATTTTCCCACTCCTAAAACTCTAAGGGACTTAAGATCGTTCCTTGGGCTGTAAGGGTACTACATAAGATACAGACGAGACTATGCTAAGCCAGCCAAGCCCTTGACATCCCTTTTAAGAGGGGAGGGAGGACGAGTGTCAAAAACACAGTCCAAATTACAACCTATTTATTTCGATAAATTCGCTCTACAAGCTTTTGACAAATTAAAAAATTGTCTTACATCAAATGATGTGATGCTGATTAACCCAGACTTGGAAAAGGAATTCGAACTTACAATGAATGCCTCCAACTTTGCCTTCGGAGCAGTCCTAGCTCAAGACAAGAAACCAATCATTTTCCTTTCAAGGAGCCTAAACAAGACAGAAGAATCTTACGCGGCAAATGAAAAAGAGATGCACGCGATTGTCTGGGCATTGGGTTCTTTGCGAAATTTCCTGTACGGATCTAAAAAGGTTGTAATTTACACGGATTATCAGCATCTCACATTCTCCCTGAGCAATAAAAATACGAACTCCAAAATGAAAAGGTGGAAGGCAATTTTAGAGGAGTATAATCACGAACTCAAGTATACTCCAGGTAAATCCAACATTGTAGCGGATGCATTAAGTAGATGTCGGCCAACCAAATTGTCACCAAATAACATCAATTCAAAGAAACCGAAGAGCGTTTAACTTTTTAGGCACGGCATGGAAATACATAGCCGGAAGCCCAGATCACGAAGATCTTGAAGTTTTAACAACCTATATAAATAATGTAACAGTAAACAACAATAAACAAGTAATTATAAATGAAATATATAATGAGAGAATCAACAATTTAACTCAGATTACCAATAAATTAACAAATATTATACAAAAAGATACTAAAATCAATGAAGAAATTATATTAAATATACACTATAGGTTAAGGCTAATTAAAGAAGAACTTATTAATATTAAATTTGCCATCCAATGGGCTAAGAATAAAATCGTAAACTCAATACTTCTTTCCAAAAAAGAATTGGAATTAATAATCGAAACATTTAATGAAGAGAATTTGCCTTTTGCAACCGTAGAGGAAGCAATTGAGTTTGCTGACGTAAAAATATTAACTAATCCAACTACACTTTTATACATATTAAGAATTCCAATAACAACAAATAAGACTTATAATAGAATTGTTATAAAACTAGTAAAAAAGAATAATACGAGTAAAGTACTTCAATTGAATCATAATGAAATATTAAAATACAAAGATGAAATCTATGGAAAAGAAAAATGTCAAATTTACAATACACTAACAATATGTAAGCAAAATCAAATACTAGATTTAAGAAATCATACATGTATACCTAAGCTATTAAGTAATGTAAATTCAACATGCCCGACAGCCAATGGTCACCACATACATACAATAGACGAACTTGAATCTGGTGTTATGCTCATCAATGACTTCACAGGAATCATAACTCTAGACGATGAAAATCAAGAACTTAATGGCACGTATCTACTAAAATTCATCAATGTCTCAGTAAAGATCAACAATCAGATATACAGAAACGCTAAAGTTCCTCAAATCCAAGTATTACCAACCAACCCCAGTGGAAAAGAATTTCATCAAGATACTATCATTACAAGCTCTTAGTGAACTGCACCTCAACAACACCAAAATGATTGATTTATTAGCATCGGAAAAACATTTATACCACTACACCCATTATGGAATAATTATAATATCTGTTGTTATAATTTTAGTAATATTCAAATGCAGAAAAGGTAGCAAATCCGTTAATATCATAAAAATAGATAGATCAAACGATGACCCCGTTGAATATTTAAATTCCCTCAGTACTCTAAAGGCATTGACTTCAAGCACCATGACCCTACCCAATATCTACAATGCTCCATTTTCTTGAATGTGGACATTCAACTTTAGAAGGGAGGAGTTAATCGCAAGCGACCAAATCTACTGCATAACAAGACACGCGAAATGATGAGCCAGCAAATTCCCAATACCGATCTTACCAGGGACAGTGCACATGCCAGCTAATGCATCTTTTGAATTACAACCTGTGGGAAAGCATCATATTGCACCTATGCAAAAACAACAGGAAGTGTCCGGTCGCACGAGGGAAATTCTTTAGAATTAGATTAGAATATAAGTAGATGTAAGAAATTAGTTTACTCAGTTTGTTAAGAACCTGGAAACAATAAAGAATTATTTTTTTAAAATAATTGCAGTAAATAATTATTAACTTATATGACACACAAAATTTTAAAAAAAAGAATACTTGTTGGCCTGCCCATCAAGTACCACAGTGAAAGGGGTTGCAACAATATTTTGCATTTTTTTCTTTTAATTTTATTTTTAGTTTATATACATATATGTTATGTGTAATTGCGTTGTATATAGTGTCCATAACTAATAACCACTTTACGAATTTATTATTCGCTCCATTTAAAGTCAACTAGCGAAAGTTGTCACTGGCGAATAATTTTATGTTACATAGATAACACACGAGCGTGTAGATACGTATATCTGCTTGCAGTGGTTTAACTACAAGTGGATAAACGAAAATGAATGGAATCCGAACCACTTTGATTTTATTACGCATACGGCCGATATGAAAGAAAATGCGTTTGTTGTACGCCACCGTCTAGGTATCAAATATAATGTAGCGCAATACGTCATATGGTGTGCGGTGGGATAAACAGAACAACTCAAAAGTTATATTTCAAGAAAAAAATAGCTAATGCTAAATGAAGTTACTCTAAGTCTGAAATCTATTAGTTATTATTCGAATATTTGGTTGGATTTGTGGTAGAAATTGTTCATTGAAAATCCCACGAAATCGAAGAAGACAGTTACAAACTGTGTGACAAAAGTAAGCCTAACTACGAACTAAAAATGTAGTATTTTTATTATCGCTCCATCCAGCGGAATCTCTTCTAAAATAGGTAGTGGTGGAAATTATTAGAAAAAGACAGACTAACATAGTCAAACAGGCATTCAAAGATTATATGTGCGAGTATGGCCCACAAAACTACGTTTCTATTTTTGGTTAGAGGTTGCTTCATAATATCCACTGAAATATTTATACGGTTTTCGGTTTATCAATTGCAGAAAATTTCGTGAAATTTTCGAATCAGTTCCATTTGCGAAAGCATTGTTTAACAATCTTTTTTCGTAGATTTTCTCTACGATTTTTTCTTCTTGAGGTATGCGTAAAGATTCCTTAATATTTCTTTCCTGTCAGAAGGTGTATGCAGAAGAGATCACAAGATATTTTGCATGCCAGCCCGTCATGTGCTTTTTAACATATCTTATATAACTTAAAGCGAACAACTTCAATTTTAAGACAAGAAGTTGGCAGTCCTAGTGCAGCAATCGATCACGCGTAGGGTATTTTTCGTAATACAGTCGATTGGTGCTCGGCATCATCTATTGTACACAAGCCTACGTCATCTACACATTAAGGCTGATAACTAGGCTGGTGACTAGAGAGTTCATTGCCATGAACCGTAACAAGTGAGGCAGGACACATTTTTCTGGGGGTTTTTCCTATGATGGGAGTAATCGCAAGTAACATCTGCTGCAACCCGCTCCATTTTGTATTTTGAATTGTCAGTGTTAATTCTTCTTCGAGAGGCAGGAGGCACTGACGAGTCCGGGGGAGTTTCCGATGAGTGGTGTGATTATGGTGCACCTTCGCATGTGTGCATTTAAGTTTTTGACTCCAAGATTGAGTAGTTTATTTCTTCAAATCTGAACATTTTATATATTAATTGTGATTACTTTAGTGTTAATCATGGCCAAGCAATTCAACTATTTAGCGTGTAGGTAATGAATAGTTTTGAAAATTTGGAAACCTACCTATCTACTTAGATGGCGCTACAATCCCTAGAGGACCTAGAGGGCCGCAACTAATAGACTCTCCAGTTGGCGCGGTATCTTTTTAACTGCCTCCAGTTTCGCACTCCAAGCCTGCTAAGGTCACATTCGCGCCATCTAAGGCGAGCTATTCCTCTACTGCGATTTTAGGCGACTACTGTACACTTCTCCAATCTCGCCAATGTTACTGTACAGCTCGAATAGTTCGTCATTGAATCTCCCCCGTCAACGCAAACGGAACCAAAAACCACTCGAAAAATTTTGCATTCGAAATGGCCACTGATATCTTCATCCACCTTCGCTAACGTCCATGCTACTGCACCATAAAGCAGGACTGGGATAATGAGTGTCTTATATAGAGTCTTCTGAGTGCTTCTTGATAAAGCCTTATTACTTCTTACGGCATTTGAGACCGAGGAAACAGCGATTGGCAAGATTTGTTATGACATGCATTATCAGATTTAGGCGGAGGTACGAGTATATAAAGACCCTGACTACCTCAAAGTTGTAGCTGTTTATTGTGACATTCAATTCGTCGATGTTCCGTATTTATATACCATATGTACTTTGTTTTGCTCTCATTCACGACTAAACTCATTTTTGCCGCTTCTGTTCCAATACTTGCTAACGTACCAGTGAGAGCTCACTGAGTTCTGCCAATGATGTCAATGTCATTAGCTTACGCAAATAGTTGTACAGACTTTTGAAAAATTGTGCTTCTGATATTGATTTGAGAGCTTCACGCATTGTTGACAAGTATGATGTTTTAAAAGTTCCATGACAGCGCATCACCTTGCCTATATCCTTTTTTGACATCAAAGGTCTCGGAGAGTTTGTTTTCTAGCTTTACGGAGCAGCAAGCGTTGTCATCGTCATTCTGCAAAATCAGACGGGTTTGGTATCGATACCAAGGCTGACTCTGAACAGCTCGCATCTATAGATGCTATGGTATGCGGACTAAAACTCGATAAAGTGGTGCGCATCGATTTGGACTTCCTGGGTATTTTCCAGAATCTTCCCTAGTGCATATATTCGGTTGATTGTGGACTTATTGGGCCCAAAACGTCACTGACAGGGGCGTTCATAAATAGCTTTAGGTATTCACACAAGATGGTAGATAAGATGCCTTGGCTTTGACTGTCCGTGTTGTACATGCCTAACAGCGGAATTCGTGGTGTTACGCCGTTTAAGATTCCGGAGAAGTGGTTTTCTCATATTTCCAGTACCGACTGTTACTCTACTACTATGGTTCCTTGTTTATCTCTGCAGGGCTCTGTTCAGTTTTTATTGCCTTGACAGGTTTTTTTAATTTTTTGCTAAAATTTAAATTGTTCCTGTAGTAGCATGACTCTATTTCCTCGATCACGCGTAGTTTGTATGTAAACGATGACCCCACTAAAGTTCATTCTAGTGAATTTACCAAGTTTTAAGTGCAAGCTTTGCAATATTATGGGAACGGAAATGCAGTGTATCACTTTAGTTTGCATTTGCATCTCCAATTACGAACTTTAATTTGGGAATAATTTTAATTAGAATTAGATTAAGAGAAAATAAATACGAATATGGAATAAATAATCAGTCATATTTTTAATTCGGTTGTTTTATTTTATCGCTTTTCCCATGCCTTCCGGAGAAGCCAATGTTCTTCCTGTCAGTTTTGCTCGTAGAGCTCACGGATCGCTCTCGTTCTCCTGTGCAGTGCCACTTTGTAAACGAGTTGTTTCCGTACGTCTGCTATCTTGATCAAACCTAAGATGATTTTTACATCATACTTCGGCCATTGCTCGTAGAAATAATCTTTTGTAGCTTCGACTTTTCCTCTTCTAATTTACTTTTTGAGTTTAATTTTTTTTATAGAAGCAGTTCGTTTTATCTTGGCATCGACTGTAGGCCATAAACTAGTTGCAGGCAACCTGCTCTGCGGGAGGTATTATTAAAATGAATGGATAGCTGCATGTGTGTAGAGTGGCACCGGATAGCCCAACAAATGCTAATGCTGCATTCTCGAACCCTGCCCGCGTTCAGATACATGCTTTACTCGCATATATAACATACACATAAAAATACTAATATACACCAACTCTCTTGCAGCTACCTTTTTGAATAAGAGGCGGTGAGTCAAAGCGTATGGCTGTATCTTTTAAAATCACAGCTCAATTGAGATTAAAAACAAATTTGCAGTAATTTGTTGCACTCCTCATCACCCTTCAGTTCAAATGGTTGATTGACACGCTAAACATAATTATTCAGAAGTGTGACAAATTTTAATTTTATGACGATCTTTAGTTCAACAGAAATACAAGGCGATAAGCATCTACGACTGAGTATCTCTGGGTGACAATTGTCAGGTGGCAGGCTGCGAAAATGCTTTTTGACCTCAATTAGATGTTATGGACATCAGGTGCATTTAATAACTTATATAAGTCAGGTGCATGATACTTAATATTCGTAGATACGCACGGACTAGATGTTATCAATTTGCCTAGGTATAAATATGCATTAGGTGCTAAGATAATAATTTGTGGTTAATTTAGATAAGCTTTTTTATTGGATAGGCTTATTTCTGACTGCAATTAGTTAAAGAACGATTTCTTAAATTAAGTTTTAAATAAAGTTAAGATATATATTTTGAGAGCAGCAACACCATAATTTTAAACAAGATTTTTACAAAAATTATTGCAACATTCATTTTGGCTACTAGTGGATGCTCTATACTGCTGCGAAGCAGATGTTACCGCTATCCAAGAAATATGATGCAATGGGCTAGACAAATAGAGGATGAGAAACTGCCACATCTACTATGGCGCGGCGATTGTTATCGGCGACAACAGCAGCGTCTATTTGGATTTTTGTGCAGATTTTTTGTTAGAGGAAGACTTAGGCAAGAAGTCTTGAGTTAACGGACGCTTCGTAAAAATATACCATATATTAGGGCTATTTGTATTTGTTCTTCTGTTCGTCGTGTTCGGACGTGTTTTCCTTTTGCTCCGCATTAAACTTTTAAATATAATTTATTTCCTCCCCTTCCATATCTCTTCTTCTGATATCAGTTCCGCGACATTATTACATTACCCAAAGTGCTAACTGTTTCTTTGGCTCTTTTTTGTTTTTTGGCTGACCTCAATCTTTCGCACTGAATAACTGCCGCTGTGCCACTTCTGGTATCGGTTGCGCATATATTTAGTGCAATACCCCAAGTGTTGACCAATTTTCCGATTTTGCTGAATTTCCACTCGCAGTACATAACAGTGCGTAGAGTTCATTGTTTACCCTTTTCGTTTACTTTTAATAAAATTGCCATGTCCTGCGGAATCACTAACTGCCCAATCTATGATGACAATGCTGGCTTTGTTGCTTGTAAGGGCATCTGTGGAAAATCATTCCACGCAATTTGTGTCGGATTAAATGAAAGGAATACGGTATACATCAAAGAGTTCTCTGACAACCTTCTATTCTTTTGTGATGAGTGCAAGATCATCTCTCTATCGTACGTGATGCTTGCTATAAAGTGCCTCAGTGACTCTAATGACTCATTCTAAAAAAGTCGCACAAAATTGATCACGACGAATCAGTCCAATTTAGAAAGTAGTGTCAGTTATGTTGATGAATTAGGCAACTCGGTTCTGTCCTTAACCGAAATAATTAAATGCAAGCTCACCAATATCGATAAACAATCTGCAAGTCTGGTCGAGATGAATACTGCGATCAATGATCTCAAAGTAGTTTGTTCCTCATTTTCACCACTGACCCCATTAACTCCTCTGTCTCACTATCGACCATTGATAACTTTCATCTACTATTTCTTCCTTCTCTTTTCCACCACTCTCCTATCCAACCCACCCCATGTGCAGTTTCCGCTTCTTACTACTTTCATAAAGCGAATTTCCGCAAAATTAACGCTTATCTTAGTAAGTGTTCTTTTGATTTCGCTAATATGCCCCTTAAAAGCGCTCTCTCTATTTTCTATAGAGAATTATTCAATTCTATTTCTCTTTATGTTCCCTTTTCGCGCAATAAGATCGTTTATACGAGCCCCCCGTGGTACAATCGTAAACTTCGCTCTTTACGTAACAAGAGAAACAAATTATTCGCAGTTTTCCTCCGATCCAACTCTTTTGCTGACAATTCAAACTATCGCGGGTCATACCTTCAATTCGCCCAGCTTTATAAGATTCTCCACCAGCGATACCTTGATAATGCGCAATCAAGGCATATAAAGGATCCTAAGTCCATCTACCAATTCGTTAACTACAAAAAAAAATCTGACAGTTTTCCTCCATCCCTCTCATACGAAAACATGTCATCAACCAATCCGCATTCTATAGCCAACTTTTTTGCTACACAAAGTTTTGATCATACAGTGATAGAAAATAAATTACAACTTAATGATGAATACTTACCCGACCCAGATGGCCTTCCATCCATATTTCTTAAAAAGTGATCCTCAATACTTTCCCGCCCCCTTGCAAATCTCTTCCGATTATCGATCTCTCAAGGCGAATTTCCTCAGATATAGAAGTCTTCGTTCATAACACCGATACACAAAAGGGATTAAAGAGTGAAGTCACTAATTACCGCCCCATAGCTAAACTCTCACATATACCCAAATTCCTCAAAGGCATTTTGTACTAAGCCTTAAGCTTCCAGTGCAAATCTTTTATTTCCCCTAATCAACACGGCTTTCCGAAAGGTAGATCAACTACCACTAACCTCATCGAATTCGTGTCCTCTGTTCTCTCAGCCTTAGCAAGTGGTAAAGAAGTTGACGTTATAACAACTAATTTCAGTAAGGCTTTTGTCCAGATATCTCATAAACTAATCCTGTTCAAATTTTCCGCCCTGGGCTTTGAACCCATTTTGCTTAAATGGATACCTTCTTACCTGGACAATCGTTTTTATAGTCATCTTTTCAGGTCTGGCTTATCGGCCCCTTTCTTGGCCACTTCAGGTGTTCTATAACGTAGTCATTCCAACCATTAACGATCTTGAAGGGATCATTCACCACTCAGCACTTTTTCTCTATGCTGACGATACCAAATTTTTTAAACCCATTTCCTCACAACACGACTCCAGCCTCCTTCAAATAGATCTAAATAGTTTTTCCACCTGGAGCAGCAAGAACTGCTTAGAACTCAATATCACCAAATGTCAATCGATTACCTTTTCACGTAAGTACAACAAGTCTACTCCCCGAACTTACGTTCTCCACGGTTAACCTCTATCCCTTGTTCAGACTTTCAGCGACCTTGGCATATTATGCGACAGGGAGCTTAATTTCCGGTCGCATATCGATGAGATAATTACTAAAGCAAACTCATCGCTTGACCAGATTACTATACATCACTTACGTTCGCCCCCTTCTCGAGTACGCTAGCTAAGCGTGGTGTCCCTTTCAACGAGTTCATGTAACCCGAATTGAGAGGATCCAGCGTCGTTTTCTTCGATTTGCTCTTCGAGGTCTACCCTGGAACGATTCTCTAATCTTACCTCCCTATCGAGACCGTCTCAAACTCATTAACCTGAATACCCTTGAGGAACGAAGGAACGCAGCAGACATTCTTTTCATTCACCGACTCCTCTCAGGCTCCGTCGATTGCATGTCTCTTTATAACTCCATTTTTCTTAAGACTAACCCTCGAAATCTACGTTGGCCCCGTCTCTTTTATCTACCAATGCACCGCACCACATATGGCTCTAACGAACCAATATCCCGTATGCCGCTTAAGATAAACTCCAACCTTTCCGTTTTTGATTTTAATGGCAGCACACTTTCCCTAAAATTCGATCTCCTTCACCATCACTAGCTTTAAAACCCTAATTAAATATTTTGTATTTTAGTTTTTTAAGTCCTAGTTTTTTAAGCTTGAATTAAACCAAATAAATGGGCTCCCACCAAAATTGAAATTTGCCAACATTAGCCTTATGTGCACTCACGCCCCATAGAGGAGAAGGATGACGATACCAAAGATGGCCTCTACGAGCTCCTGGACACGACTTACGAGCAGTGCCGTAGCTATGGCATTAAAGTTGTCTTCGTCGATCTCTGGTAGTACTGTCGGAAAATAGAGCCTACATGACACTACCTTCGGTAACGGATTCAGGCTAATCGACTTTGAGGCGGAGCGAAACATTGTTGTAGCTAGCACGCTTTTCCTGCATCTCGATATTCATAACCAGAGGTTTGGTTGTACGACGAGAGCCGGCAAGCACATACAGCTGAGCAGGATGCATACAAAGCGGCGCTGCATCTTTCTTTTTTTCTCTATCTCATTTTCCAAAAAAACTTAACACATGCTAAGGCATTATAAGTGTATTTATACCCACTTGATTATTACGAGTAAGTTCTTTATAAAAAAAAAATAAAAAATAGAGGTACTAGATCTGCTCACGAGCTCTACCAGTAACAGAGGAGAAACAATCACCGGCTTCTCAGGGGAAAAAGAAGGAGCATGAGAAAGGGTGTCGAAGAAATTGAGAGATGCTACTCCAGGAATATAGTACGATTCGCAAGTTTTACGAAAAGGTAAAAAAATATGTCACGGGCACAAACCATGTACTCAAGCTTGTAGAAACGAAAAAGGGAACATACTCGTAGTAGTAGAGGCACGGTCAAGACTGAGGATATCTTAAAAAGCATTTCTGTAGACTGTTTAACGGCGATGACAAACCAAATACCGCTGTCAGGCAAAATGAACCTTTCAACCTTGACAATGTAGCCCAACAATTCCGTCTACTCAACCTGGATGAAGTGAAGATAGCCATATCTAAGCTTAAGTGCAAGAAAGCTTCTGGAGCGAACGGCCTGACTGCCGAGCTCTTCGAAGCGGCAGGCGATCACTTGGTAAGAAGCGTACACCAACTCACCCAACTGTAGAACATGGTCGGATGAAAGCGTGCTTGATGAAGGGAACCTCAGCATTGTTTGTCCGATCCTCCAGAAAAACGACCGTCTGAACTGCGAAAATGCAGGGCATCAGTCTCTTTAACACCGCCTACAAGAGCCTATCTGCCGTATTGTGTGAACGTCTGAAGCAGTGGATGTCGCAAATATACACGTACTAAGAAGTTTTCACTTCTCTGCGTATGTCTACGTCTGTAAATACAGGCCATCTGTTTTGGCATTTACTGAAACACAGGAAGATCTCTGCCCACACCTTTCAGTTCACTCAGATCTGAAGTTACCTGGCTACGAACCATTGTCATTATTCATCTCTCTCCGCGGTCTCGCCATATACGTGCGGAACTGATGTAGCTTACCAAACTCTACCATAATGTGATCCATGGTTCAATCCAGAATTCAACTTCCTGTGGTTAAAATTCCATCTCCGCAAGCAAATTCTCCACTACTGCTTTATTTACAGAAGCCCTAAACTGGACAGCAATTCGACCTTCAACGAGTTCGATGCACTGTCTGACTCCATACAAAGAATTATATCCCTGAATACAAAGTCTTTATTTCAGGTGATTCCAATATCCACAATTCTGGGTGACTTCGACATTTTTCACAGATAACATTCGAAGGACGGTATGTTGAGACCTTCGTTGCGGAAAACAACTTGACTCAGCTTGTAAATGAGCCCTGATGTTGATAGTCATACCGTCAACACCCTGTACTTATTTTTAACTTCCCACCCAGATAAGTACACTGTTGATGTGATTTCCCTTATAGGCTCGTCGGACCAATGTATCATATCAGCCAATTTCTCGTACATCGACCACACAGGTAGAGAAAAGATTCCTAAAATAACCGTAGGGCAATACTACAAAGCCAATTGAAGCGGTCTTCTTTAGGAATATTAACTGGTCCTAACGCTCATTTATAATGTCATTCTAGCTCTCAGCTCTTTGGACAAGGTCAATCAGCTTGCTGCACACGTTGCGGCCTGCTTAACACTTGCAGATTGGACGAATCCACTTTGATAAAACCACTCCGTAAACTTTTTCATCAATCCTACTCTTTAGGAAACTTTCCGAGTAGATGGAAAACTGCATTTGTCCTTCCCGTCCTGGAAACTCTCATAAACCGCTAGCTTAAGAAACATCCCGAAGCACGACAACTTCAGTGGTATGGTAAGTGATGGAATATCTCACCGAAAAGTGGAGCCAAAGCGTACATTAAAAGATAGTTGCACTTAATATTTCTAAGTCATTTGACAGAGTTTGGCACCAGGCTCTTTTTTCCACAATGAGTGCTTTCGAGATCGACGACTCTCTTTTCCAATGAATTAGAAATTACCTTTCGGAACGTTCAATTCAAGTTGCCTGGTGTGCACCCGGGCGCCATCCTTTCTCTGACACTCTTTTTACTTTCCATTAACGATTTCTTGTCTGCTACTTCTAATCCAATATATTCCTTTGCTGACGACAGTACTCTCTGCTTTTCATATTCGTTCCCGGATTCACGTCCTTGATCTTTGGTTGTAGAACGGGAAGCATATTTTAATTTCATTAAATTCTGATATTAACTGCATAACTACCTAATTGAGGAACCACTAACAGAGTAGTAGTGATTCCAAAACCCAATGTTGTCTGCTGTCGTTAAATCGAAATTTAAACAACCAGCCATTGCATCGTCGAATCTCAAAAACTTTCCTCGATATATGTGTCAGTTACAATCTACGTTGGAATGACTACCTATTCGGTGTCGACAAAAATACTCCGAAATGTTTTGGTTTCCTCAAGCGATGTAAGAAATGCTTCACCTCCTCTGATCTGGTCGCAAAGTATGTATGTAACACATAAGACATTTATCCGCCCAAAATGGAATACAATGCCCACATCTGGTGATGTTTCTACAATATCTCCGCACTTGCCAGATTGGATGCAAGACCGTGCCGTAACACCCATCTCGCTACGAATGCTCACCAACTTACTCTCAAGCCCGCTTTCGGACGTATTCTGAAATATCCCGATTTTCCTAAAATCTCCTGAGATGAATGGTTGCCTAAAATACAACAACAAGTCACTTTACACTAATAATTTAGTCTCCCCATTAAGTGTTGGATAACCACTAAGCCCACTTTCTCTCTCTATCTCTATAAATTTTCCGAAAAACTTAACACGTCTCGGGCAGAACCTTACCCTCGATAGATATAACTTTGAGCTAGATAAGAACTTTGCTTACCCAGGCAACGACACCAGCGCTGAGATCAAACGAAGAATAACTCTTGCCAATCGCTGCTTCTTTGGGCTGGGAAAGCCCTCTCTCACAACAAAAGTCACCTATATAAGACCTTAATAAGCCCATCCCTGTTCTATGGCGCTGCTTTGAGATGAAAATCCTTAGGGTGATTTTTGGTCCCGTCTATGTGGAAGAGGATATAGAATAACGAACTGTGCAGGCTGTGCAGCGACATCGACTTAGCAATACGAGTGAAAGTCCAACTATTGAGATGGGTCATGCAGAGCGGACGAACTCCAATGCTCCGGTTCGAAAAATTTTTGAATCCGCCCCAGAGGGACAGCGCAATAGAAGAACACCGTGACTCAGGTGTCGCACGCAAGTGAAAGGGGATCTCAGCCAACTTTGCGTGCGAAACTGGAGTCAACTGGCTAAAGATCGAACTGTTTGTTTCGGTTGCGGTATAAAAGTCAACTGAATTTATTCAGTTTATTATGCTATCATACTTTGGCGATCAAATATTCCGACAGCTCTTCGACAGATCCGAGTATTTGTATTTGGCTAAGTTGAGTTATGTTTGTACTAGTACTTTACCATCATTTTATTTGGCTTTTTTTTTAAGAACTTAACACTCAAGTGGGTATGAATACACTTAGAATGCCTCTGCATGTGTTAAGTTTTTTTGGAAAATGGGATAGAGAGAGAAAGAAGATGTTTGGGCCCCGTGGTTATGTCACTCCATGGGTGGCGTCCAACATTTAATGGGGACCCTAAATTCTTAGTGGAAGTTGGATTGTTGTTAATTTCTAGTCAACTACTCATCTTACTTGATTTTTGTTAACTGAAAAAGGCTGGGATTCAAACATCGAACCTTCCGATTTGGAAGCCAGCCCGCTACCACTTGAGCCACGGCCACCCATACGTCTCTTGATTGCTCAAGAGAATCAAACTTAAAAACAAGTTAGAAGCTAAAGTGCGCAAGCATCCCTCTAATTAAAGGCTTAAATTAAGTTCCAAGAAAATCAGTAAAATTCTAATATAGAAATAATAGTGGCTCGGGATAGATACTATCATTCAAAGATACAGGGTGCCTGAGGCAACTCTAAAAAAGAATGGAATTTTATAAATGGAACAATTGATCGTAATCCAACCAATTCTTCTAAATCAATAACACTTGATAACACTTTCCTCGCTAGGTCTTTTATCTACTCTAGAATCTTTTAATTACTGTAGAGGTTGCATTAGACACAGCTTAGTGAAAGGAAATATTACGAGTAATAATAGCAGTTTCTGTTTTGAAGAGATAACAGGATCAGAGGTACATAGAATTATATGCTCACTAAACAATTCAAGGTCACGTGGTAATGATGGCATCTCAAATATTACACACAAAAAAGTTGCAATATATGTTACATAGCTGATACTCGTATATTTGCCTAAATTTTAACTTAAGTGTGTGTTCGGGTACTTTTCCTAATAAATTAAAATATGCCAATGTAATACCCCGTTTTAAAAGAGGTAATAAAAAAGACAAGAAAAATTACAGGCCCATTTCCTTGTTGCCTTCAATCTCAAAAGTGTTCGAAAAAGCTTTTAAGAAGCGAGTATTGAACTATCTCAAAAATCAAAAAATGTTTAGCCCTGCTAAATTCGGATTTAGATAAGGCCTTTTTCATTACTCTATGAAGATTCCTTCGATAAGGTTGTAAGAACTGATTGTAGAGCAAGAATTTAACGAGTTGTTGAGTTAAGTTATTCAAAGTTTACCAAAAAAAAAAAAAAAAAATTGCCTTGCATTTGCGTAATTTGTCATAATAAAGTGGATAGATCTGTTTCCAAATTAACTTGTGGCGATTGTGCAACACGCTACTTGTGTTAATATTCTTGATAGTGACGTAGAGTATATGCAAAAAACCGGTCTTCCATTCCGCTGCCCTTCCTGTACATCTCTTCGTCGTAGATCAGGAATCATCTCTCCACTGTCCGCTGCTTTTCATTCCACGGACGCTGCTACTGTTCCTATCACCACCACCTCTGCAGCTGCTCTTACGCATCTCACCTCCATCGCTGTCGCCAACTCATCGGCTGTTACAACAAAAACCAACGCCACTGCTGATCTTGTTGCACCAATGAATGTTCTTGGTCTGCCAATCTCTCTGGTAGACATATATAGAGAAATTTTGGAGATCAAGAAAGTCAACACTGGCCTATTGAATGCGCTTGAGGTACTTCGTGAAGAGAAAAGTGACATGTTCAAACAAATTAATTCACTGCAGCATAGAATAAATTCGCTTGAGCAAAATCAGAGACGGAACGCTGTAGAAATAATTGGAGTACCTGATCTAACTAAGTCTAATGCTTTAGACAAAGCTCTCAAGCTATTCTCGGATGGATTGGATGTAAATATTAATGAAGATCAAATTGACAACATTTATATAAAAAAAATAAAAACAAAAACTACTGGCACTGCATCAGCTGATATTCTTTGTATTAATTTTTGTTCATATAATACAAAGCTGAAGCTTATGAAAAAGAAGGCCACAAACAAAAGACGATTGACAGCTAAATTGTTTGGAAACGATCACAACAGCAATTGTATCTATATAAACCATAGTTTATCTTTTCATACCAGGGAACTTGAGAAAGCTGCGCAGGAAATAAAAAAAATTAAACACTACAAGTATTTATGGTTCAATAATTCAGAGCTGTTGATGAGAAAATCAGAAGGTGATAAAGTTATTAAAATTAATTGTATAGATGACTTAAGAAATCTTTAATCAAATGCATTTTGCTAACTTAAACAATCTTGATCCTGAAATCAATACTGTTTCGTCTTGTAGCTTTGATAAAGATATTTTGCAAAGTACTTTTCAAAATAACCATGAATTCTCAGATAGCTTTTTTATAGTTCACCAAAATATTCGTAGTCTTCGCGCTAATTTTGATTTATTGGTACTGCCTATTGAGTCGTGTTCAAATAAGCCTGACTTTATTTTTGTTTCCGAAATTTGGATTTTCGATAGTGAAAAAGATGACTATAAAATCCCGGGTTATGCCTTTTTTGCTACATGCAACAATTCTTATTCGTCTGGTGGTGTCGGGGTTTTTATTAAAAATATATACAATAATTCAGAAGTTTCTTACTTTAATCTGCAATCTGCGGATATTATAAAAACTAATTTTTATTTAAAAGATGAAAAAACTGTCTTTGTTGGTGCCTATAGGCTGCATGATAGTAATAGAGATGTTTTCCTTGATGAACTTAATGAATTACTCGTGAATGAAAAAACCAAAAACTTAATTTTCCTGGGTGATATTAACATTGATCTCCTTTCTAAGACTAATTTTGTGAATAGTTACCTAATGTTACTGGCTGCTAATGGTTTGGATTGTTGTATTGATAAGCCAACACACATATGTGGTTAATCTACTACATGCATTGACCATATCTTTTCTAGAAGTGGTAGATCTCGTAGTTGTGGTCTTGTGAGCTCTTTAGCTGATTTCGGTATCACCGATCATTGCATGATAAGTCTTCACTATTTAGACATTATTAATGAAAGCAATAAATCAATTACTAGCAAACCTTTTAAAAAAATTGATTTTGATAGGCTTAACTTCCTTCTTCGCTTTGAATTCTGGCCTGATGTCTATAACGAAAATTGTCCTTCTATAGCTTTTCATAACTTTTTACACAAATTAGGGATTTTGCTTGACTGTTGTACTCTTAATTTAAATAATTCTGATCCCAAATCTAAACGTTTAAAAGAGTGGATGTCTGGACCTTTGCTAAGAAAAATAAACAGGAAAAATAAATTGGCACTTAAATGTAAGAAATACCCTTCCAATAGTGCACTTAAAACTTCTTTCAAAAGCTTATGTAAAGAGATCTCAGTTGAGATAAAGACATCTAAGGAAAATTATTATTTGTCTGAACTCGAAAAAAACCAAGGAAATTTAAAAGGGGAATGGAGCGTAGTCAACAAAATTTTAAATCGCAAAGTCCGTGAAGACAAACCATTAATTGTTACAGTGGATGATTTTACAGTTTCGGATCCGACTGAAGTTGCTAATCACTTCAATGAATTTTTTGTTTCCACAGCTAATAATTTAGTTACTGAAGTATTTGATAAAAACAATCCTACTATTGCTGACGAGGGATTAGTAAGTGATACCTTTTTTAGTGAAAGCTGTTGTTTTAATCCCATTTCTTCAAGTGAATCATACAAAATTATTAATTCATTAAAAGACTCCAACACTGTTACAGCGGATGGTTGCTCTAATGTTATTCTAAAAAGGATAGCATTTAATATTGTGGATGTTCTAGCTCACATTTTTAACAAAAGCGTTTTCGGAGGAGTTTTTCCTGATGCACTTAAAATTGCTGAAGTTATTCCGCTCCATAAAAAATCCAACCCTTGTTGTCTTAATAACTACAGACCGATATCTCTTTTGCCCGTTTGCTCCAAGATATTTGAAAAAGCCATGAAAAGAAGAATTCTAGACTTTTTAAACAAACAACGATTTTTTAGTGATTGTCAGTTTGGATTTCGAGCTGGCCGATCTACTGAAGACGCACTTTTAAAGTTATGTAGTGAGGTCTATGATGGTATCAACCAAAGTTTCTTCAATCCTGCCCTTTTTGTTGATCTAACTAAAGCATTTGATCTAGTAGATCCTCAAATTCTTTTGAGTAAGCTTTATAGAGTAGGATTTCGTGGTTTTTTGTATTATTGGTTTGCTTTTTATTTGTCTGATAGAAAACAGCATGTTAAAATTAAAGGAAAATATAGTATGCTACGTAACTTAAAAGTAGGTGTACCACAAGGGTCAGTTCTTGGACCATTACTTTTTTTAATTTTTGTTAACTCCATCTTTTTACAGAAATTTAAAGGTTACTCGACAGCTTTTGCTGATGACATAGCCTTTTCCTTCGCAAGTAAATCTCCACTTAACTTAATAGTTGACATTAACTTTGACTTGGATCTTTTGAGACGCTGGTTTGCTCAGCATCGTATGATTTTGAGTTATAAGACTAAAGTGATGTATTTCAATTTATCAGGGTCTTCTACTCTGCTTGACTGTAATCTTTTTTATCATACTTCTGACTGTCTTAAGTTTAAACTCGAAACTAACTCTGCATCGAGCACCAGTACATTTAATTCTAGTGAAACTTGTTCCAATCATTGTTTTAAAATAGATTTTGTTCAATCCTTTAAGTATCTTGGAGTGATCTTGGATAGCAAATTAAGCTGGGTCGATCATACTAACGCTGTGAAAAAATATTTGCTATGTTGCTCCAGACAATTTTACAATCTCAGTTCATATTGTTCAAAAAAATTACTGGTTATTATCTATTATGGTATTGTGCATTCTAAGATTCAGTATGGTATCACTTGTTGGGGTGGAACTCATGCTAACAAAATTAACCCTCTGATCTTGGCTCTTAAACATGTTATTCGTATTGTATGTAAGAAAAATCGATTCCATAACAGCTTTATTCTATTTCAAGAACTGAAAATTCTTCCCCTAAGGCATCTCTACTACTATAAAGTGCTAAAACTTTTTTTTATTAGAAGTGGCTATCTTGCAGTTAGAAGAAATTCTATTTATAACTTGCGAATCCATTCAAATAACTCTGTTGTTGTATCATCGCACAATAAAATGCATTTTTTCTTGATAGTAGCTCCGACAATCTTTAACAAGCTACCCGACTTCATCCGACGTATACGTAATTTGTTACCTTTCCTAACTAAAGTAAAAACATGGCTCTCTGAATTTAACCACCAACAGATTGAACGACTCTTAAACATCTATATTTAAAATAAAAACAATCCTTTTTCCTTTTTCCCCCACGCTCATTTTAAAATTACATATTTGATTTTGAATTTTTGATGGGACACTCGCTACTAGCTGTAGTTCTTAACTTGGCTATAGACTGTTCCTTTTATTTATATTTCTGGTTGTTCTTTTGAATTTATGGCTTTTTTTGAAATTTACTATTTTTTGAATTTGTGTAATCCATACTTCTACAAATTGTACCTAGAATAATAAATAAATAAATAAATACAATACAATACAATACAATACAATACAGAAGATGCCCTCTTGGAGTTTAGTTCCTTTATTTAAAAATCTTTAGATAATAAAATGTGTTGCGCTGGTCTTTTTGTGGACATCACCAAGGTCTTTGATATGGTGAACCATAATATTTTATTAAATAAATTATTTTGTGCAGGATTTCGCGGTTTTATGCTTAATTGGTTTACTTCCTACTTGAGTAATAGAACTCAAAAGGTCGTAATAGATAATTTTGCAAGTAGTCCAAAAGTACTCAACCGAGGTGTCCCCCAAGGTTCAGTCCTAGGCCCATTATTATTTCTTATTTACATCAACTCGCTTTTCAGCCAACCGGTTTTAGGCAAGATCACATTGCCTATGCTTGAAAAAGTCCTCTAGTTTTAACTGCTAATATAAATCATGATGTCCACCACCTAAGGACTTGGTTTGTAGTGCATAAGCTGGTTGTAAGCAATAAAACAAAAGTAATGAACTTTATGGTTGGTACACAATATTCTTTAGACTTTGAATTCTGGTTCCATTCAAACAAATATCCCATATCTAATGAGTTAGTCTGTAACTGCAATTTGGTAGATACTGATTTTACACAAACGACATGTGATGCGAATTGTTTCAAGATTGAACCAGTGAATCAGTATAAATACCTGGGTTTAAATTTCGATTTTAAAATGAGCTGGTCTGACCATATTTCATCCTGAAAAAAATATCCATGTCCTATTTCGCCTTAGAAAATACTGTGGTAATAAAACCTTGAGGCCAGTGTACCGTTTATTAGTAAAATTTAAGGAATATTCTATTATGAATACACTATATTAACCTCAGGCAGTATTTGTTGTTTTTTATATCCTAATTCTACCTGATACTTTCAAAAGCCTTATTTTCCGAAACCTTTGTTGCTAACGATTACAGGAGGTCCCATCAGTTTTGCGAAAAGGGCTCTTTCAAGTCTAGCTAACTTTTCAATGATTTAATCACTCCTTCATACTTCTAACATGTACATTGTACACCATTCTGAAAGGAAATAGCATTTCAGCTGTTCCTTATTCAAAAAGACTTTACTAACCCACTGTTTTCTGCAGGATGACCCGTCACTAACAATACGCTGTGTCCTTTTAGCTTTCGAAAAAATGCGTTTTAAATGTTTGGTGCTTGGTTTGTTTTGAGAGTTTGGCTATAGTTTTAAGGTAGTTTCAAAAATAATTTTCAATACTGAAGCAGGATCGGGAGAAGTGAGGAAAGAATTAGTTAGATAAAAACTAAAGATGAATAATATGTAGTTGCTCAGCTTCATACATTTGCAGTCACAAGTCTGGTCTCGCTCTACTCCTCGGGAGTAGAGGAGCAAACGCCACGAATACATTTAATGAAATATTCAGTTATAAAATGTTTAGATCATGGGCGGATGGGTTTGAAGTAAGTCTCTGTAGGATATAGGCTGAGTTACTGGTTTGATAGTCTGTAAAAGAAATCAAGAAACAACGCAAATAAATAGCTTTGTACGATCAGCGATTCTGACCGCTTTGGAATTTTTTGTGTTATTGCTACGATTTTTTCCACAGCGAGAGGACAGATGACGCAGCGACAAGAGACGACTAATAAAAACCAAGCGTGAATAAGAGAAAAAAAGAGTCTCAAACTGAGCGTTTATTGCTTTTTATACAATTCAATTGATATAAATTTTAACGAAAGCTAACAGTCATTAAATACAATAAATATGGCGGCTCGACATTCAATGAAGATTATCGATATAATTCAAACAATTTACAATTCAATAAATATCGTTGTTGTATGTTGTTGATAAAGTGCTCCAACATTCCGCCCCCTTTGAAAGGTCCATTTCAAACAGAAAGGACAGCAAATTGGAAGTCGTAAAACGCCTTTTGTCGTCCGGATGTCAGCAAATCTCACCTTGGCATCATTGCCGGGAATAATTTTAATGACTCTACCAAGCAGCCACTTCTAGGGAGGAAGGTTATCGTCACATACGATGACCATTGCGCCAGCTTCCAAATTATGCTGAGGGTAGGACCACTTTGGCCGTTGCTGAAGTACGTTGACGTATTCGTTTGACCAGCGCTACCAGAAATAGGTGATATCACATACATCATCTGGTGCTTCGGGAATGGCCCTTAATTCTGCTCCGATGAGAAGATGCCCAAGAGTTAAAGCTTCAAAATCGTTAGGATCGGTCGATAGCGAAGATATTGGCCGGGAATTCAACTCGGCTTCAATCTCGACCAATGCTGTTGAAAGCTCTTCAAATGTCAGCTTAGCGTTTTGAAGACTTCGCAACCTTGACGGCGGTCTCCCAGAGCCTTCCGAAATATGGAGTCCTAGGTGGGATGAAATGAAAATTAATATTGTCATTAGAACAAAAGTGATTAATGATTTCAAATGATTTTTGTTGAAACAACATTTTGCGGAATTCTTTAAGTTTTGAGTCCGCCACCACAAAATTTGTAACGTTATCACAAAAAATTGCTTGTGGTAACCCTCGACGACCAATCATCCGCTTTAAAGCCGCAATGAATGCGTCTGCAGATAAATCTGATACGGCTTCAAGGTGGACAGCCTTTGATATAAAGCAGACGAAAACTGCAACATACGTCTTGTAGGGTATCTTCTCACTAATCCTATAAAAAGTATAAATTGGTCCACACAAATCCACACCACAACGAGAAAAAGGCCGAGACGAGATAAGTCTTTCAGCAGGTAGATCACCATGACCTGTTGAAGTAGCTTCGGACGGTATCTTGTACAAGCTACGCACTTTCTGACGACCTACCTAGCAATATCTCTTGCGTTGACGATCCAGAATCGTTATCTTATTAGTGCAACAAGAGTCTTGGGTCCTGCATGAAAATTTGATATATGTACATCCCTAACCATTGACAGAACAAAGTTTGATTCCTTTGGAAGAAGAAATGGATGTTTCTGCTCCTCTGGAATGTTCGCATTCTTCAGTCGACCTCCTACTTTTAACAATTCAATTCCGTTGGATTCATCAATGAACGGGCTTAAACAATTGATGGCTCCTTTAGGTTGTTTCCCATGTTGAATCAGGTCAATTTCATCAGTAAAGGAATATGTTTGGATAATCCATACGATTTTATGGAGCGCAGAATCTAGTTCCATGGGGTAAGAAATCTAACGTTTTCCACCGAACGTTTCGTCATCCTATTGACAATCCGTAATACGTATGCGAAAATATAAGAGCTATATGTATTTACGATATCCACTAAATACGGTGATTCGTCTGAATATTTTTTACCAAGCAATGCAGTTTTTCTCTTTTCCAACGTAAGGAATTCCGAAGAAAGTTCTTCATTCAAGTGAAGTGGCCATTTTTCTGGGGATTCTAACAAAAAGGAAGGCCCAGAAAACCATATCGAGTCCCTTATCCCATGAGTTGTACAGCCTCGTGATACAATATCGGCAGGGTTTTCATTTGTGGGAACATGTCTCCAGACGATATTCTGCGTATGTTCCGCTACTCGATTTCCTACGAGCGTCGTGAGTTTTGAAGAATGCGTGGAAATCCAATGCAACACAATGCTAGAGTCTTTCTAAAAGAAGATTTTCGAGTACGATGTTTTGAAGATTGGTTCGATTTTCAACCACAATTTGGAGAGAAGGCGAGCACCACAAAGTTCTAATCGTGGGAGTTGTTTCCTTTTTGCCGGTGCAACCTTAGACTTGGCTACCAAAAGTTTGACCCATACCGAACCTGAGGTATCGGTAGTTCTGGTGTAAATGCAACATCCATATGCGTGCAGAGACGCGTCGCAAAATCCATGGATTTGTATTTCCTTCGTATTTGGAGATAGAACGAACCGAGGAACAGAATTGTTTTTAAGCGAATTTAAATCCAACATAAATTGATGCCACTCTGTTTCAATATTATGCGGAACTGCCGCATCCCAGTCTAACTTTTCAATCCAGACCTTTTGGAGCAGGATTTTTGCAATAATGATTATTCGGCTTAGCAACCCCATTGCATCGAATAGAGCAGATGATACTGACAGCATAGATCTTTTCGTACAACTGGTATATGTGCGATTATTTTTGTAGCTAAACGAAAAATGGTCGTTTTTGGGATCCCAAGTGATTTCCAAGGTACTCGTTAGATGCATTAGTATTTGTCTATACATTCTAACTATATCTGCAGTCAAGGCGTATCTATGAAAATGAAATCTCAGTAGAATGAGGAACAAATCGTCCTGAATGGTCGAACCTGTCATGAGGATTTCATTAAGGGATATCTGTGATGATGTCCGGCATGAGGCATCGAATACTACTCTAAGTTTAGTTGAAGTGCTTCCTGGTTTCAGAACTGCCTGATGAGGTAAGTAATAATGAGATTCTTTCAAGGTAGAACTCTCTACCAAAGACATATGCCCTAGATCCTTATATTTTTGCAAAAATTTAACATATTCAGATTTTAGTGCAGGATCTTTGGAAAACCTGCGCTCCAACGATAAAAATCTCCTCAAAGTTATGTGGTAAGAATTTCGTATGCATCCGGGATCTTGCTTAAATGGGAGTTGAACTATTAGTCTTCCGCAAGGTAGTTCTTCGATAGTTTTCCGAAAGTGTGTTTCACAATCTGCATGTTCTTTTGTCAACTTTGACTTGCTTGCATCCACTGCTTCCAGCTCCCGATGAACTTAGACAGAACATCTGTTTTTCGGGTTGCAGCCGGTTTCTGTATTTCTCAGATACAATCCATCCTAAATGTGTATTTCGCAGCGAGGGAAGTTCCGGTCCGAGCTTAATTTGACCTGCCAGAAGTAGTTCAAAAAAGGTTTCAACTCCAAGTAGCATGTCGATCGGCGATGGTACGTTAAAATGTTCATCAGCAAGTTCAATATTGTTGGGTAAGTTCCAGTCCTTTACCTTTAGTTCTGAATCAGGTTGATATCCTGTAATGGTTGGCGTAAGGAGGAATTCCAAAGAAATTTCAAAATTATTGAGTCTTGAGCGAATGGTAGTTTGAGTAAGGAATTTAATCTTGGTTTCAGTTGATCCGATTCCGACTATATCCATATTTTTCTTTTGCCTATGTAAATTTAAGGAGTTAGCGAAGAGCTCCTTTATAAAATTGATTTGTGAATCCAATAACACTCGGCCCATTTGGAAACTTCCGAAGCCGTCCTTGACCAAGATCAAAGCAGTCGCTAAAATCACCTGTGTTGTTCTAAAGGCGGATTCCTTCTCCAACACAGAATGGGAAGCTGCAGAACTAGTAGATATTTGGATATTTGCCGAGCCAACACTGTTGGCTGTTGCTGAATTCGCTGCAGCAAAGTATGGTGCGGTTGCTTATATGTTCTACACCGATATGTTGATGGACATTTAGATACAGTGTGACCTTTACCTAAACAGTTTAAACAAAGGGATAGCTTCTTAACGTTTGCAAAACGATCTGATACAGAGAGTTTGCTAAAAGTGGAACAATTGCTAATTATATGGTCGGTTTCTTTACAAAATGCACACGATCTTTGCGTCACAGTCAAAGAAGTTTGTAGACGTTGGTCAAGGGATGATCTGGTCTTATTTGGCCAATTCCTATAATGGTCCGAGCGCAGCTGCTAACCATCCCGTGCTTCCAGGTATTGGCATCGTTTATTTAAAACGCGCACGCATTCCAACTTGGAAGTATTTTAAAGTCGCACTGCTCATCCCACTTGACTCGAATTTTTCATCGCCAACTTTGGACATCGTGATGTAAATTACATCACTACATATGTCTGCATGAGTTCCAATTGACTGTAAAGAATCGAACAAGGCAGAGACGTTGTCACATAAGCTACGCAAACGCTATGCTGACGACTTCGAAACCTTAGGCAATTCAATGAGTTGAGATATGTTTCCCAAAAATATACGACAATCGTTACCGTAGCGATCTTTGAGTCGAGCAAGTGCTTTAAGGTAGTTAAGCTCTGTGACCTGAAAAGCTTTTATTGTGCCGAGTGCTTGATCACTTAAGCAAGTGAGTAAATAATTAAACTTTTCGATTGTTGAAAGACTCGAGTCACTGTCTACGAGTTTAGTAAACGAGTTAATGAAGTTCTTAAATTCTGAATATTTGCCACTGAATTTAGGCAAGCTTAATTTTTGCAAATGGTTGACCGATTGTGGAACTGAGAATGTAGTTCCTAAAGTACTCTTTCTTACTGCACCTAGACCCGCTAGTATTTTCGTTTTTGTAGAAATGTAAAGTTCTTCAAGCTCACCTCTTGCCGTATCCGTAGGGATTAAACGTTCAATTTGCGTTTGATATACTAAAAGTTGCTTAAAGTAGGACTCCATTATGCCTCAGCGACATTCTAATACTTTTGGTGACAATTCATCTTTGATACTATTTTTTATTCTGGTTATGCTTCCCTTGGTTGAAGAACGCATTTGCTTTAACTCCTCTATCGATGGTTCCGACATTATGAAAAAGGATCAAAAAATACAATTGATAATGAATTTGCCAAAGTGCAGAAGCCTGACGACCATGAAATGATTTTTTGCTCCAAGGTCTGCGAGCGATGAAAAATGATGCGAAACTAAATAGCTATTGACGAACTTTCAATTGCAACAATGAGCTCGAAGATACAGTCAACTAAAACTATATCGAAGCCCTTTTATAAATTTACAATAAACTTGAAATTGTAATAGCACTGTGCGTGTTTGAAGAATAAAACGATATTGTAAGATTAATGTCAACAAGCTGCTACCTGCTAGTTTCACACCAAAATTCCAATTATCGGCCGATAAAGTTGCGATGTACAATGATGCTCAATTGTGCGGAACCTGTTGCCAAACGAATTTGCGAAACGTGTTCCTTACGAAAAAAATTTATGTCGATTAAGTTGTTTGTCTCCTGTAGAAACCGAAATAAAGCGATCGAGCGAAAAGGCGACGATTGCCTGGATCATATAAAGATGTCTGTGCGTATGAATGAGGAAGGAAACGACGATTTGAGTGGGCGAAAGCTACTTTGCAAACGAGTGAAAGCTATATTGTGAATGAGCGAAGACAGCCAAATTGAAAAAAAATGTGTGGAATGTAAGAAACTGCGACATTAACTTTGTGGATTCTAATTTTGATCTTCTACCGACGAGATGTACGCATTAATATTATTGTGAAATATGCACTCGTATATCATGATTCATGA
The DNA here is from genome assembly GCA_963966105.1 of Volucella zonaria. Taxonomy (NCBI): domain Eukaryota; kingdom Metazoa; phylum Arthropoda; class Insecta; order Diptera; family Syrphidae; genus Volucella; species Volucella zonaria. The sequence goes on from OZ014530.1 coordinate 162,746,049, forward strand.
GTAAGTAAGTAGTACACATTAATGTTGTTTCAGCTTTTTTTTAAATCAAATCAATGTAATAAAATTTAATGTGAATGATAAAATTTTCACGCAGTATATCTCCTCGTATATCGAATGTGCGTTTTGCGTAGTTTTGATTTTAATTGACTGGATTGATATTTTGCTGATATTAAAGTAGTTTCAGCCAACGCATATTCGAATAGATAAAGTGTTTCTTACGTACCTTTGCAGGGAGGATACTTAGTTTTCCCTGTACTTTATAGTCGATGGGCAATAAATGTCTTTTGGCTCTCCTTTCCTCTTCCTCATTGGTGCTGGTGCTGGTGCTGGTGCTGGTGCTGGTGCTGGTGCTGGTGCTGGTGCTGGTGCTGGTGCTGGTGCTGGTGCTGGTGCTGGTGCTGGTGCTGGTGCTGGTGCTGGTGCTGGTGCTGGTGCTGGTGCTGGTGCTGGTGCTGGTGCTGGTGCTGGTGCTGGTGCTGGTGCTGGTGCTGGTGCTGGTGCTGGTGCTGGTGCTGGTGCTGGTGCTGGTGCTGGTGCTGGTGCTGGTGCTGGTGCTGGTGCTGGTGCTGGTGCTGGTGCTGGTGCTGGTGCTGGTGCTGGTGCTGGTGCTGGTGCTGGTGCTGGTGCTGGTGTTGGTGTTGGTGCTGGTGGTTGGTGCTCGTGCTTCCAATGTGACTTTCGCCTTGCACTTCTTCCCGTATTAGCGTAAACCGATAACCGAACGCGACTCACTGTTTCACTGTCTCACTGTTTTCTTTTGTTTCTAATATGTTCACTTTGAGTTTTTTAGAATTTGTAAGTTTTTTTTTTTCCAGAACGACACCGAATACCGATACAACTCGAAACCGCTTTGATGTAAAAATTCACTTTATTTTTTTGTAGGAAAATTAACATTAACAAATGGAATTGGGGGTTGTAGATTCTGTGGGTCTTTCCGATTTTTTCCACAGCGAGAGGACAGATGACGCAGCGACAGGAGACGACGAATAAAAACCAAGCGTGAACAAGAGAAAAAAAGAGACTCAAACTGAGCGTTTATTGCTTTTTATGCAATTCAATTGACATAAATTTTAGCGAAAGCTAACAATTATTAAATACAGAAAATATGGCGGCTCCATATTCATAGGCGCCAAGTTTAAATATTAACGAGATTTAGTACAATGAAGATTATCGATATAATTCAAACAATTTACAATTGTTGTGTGTTGTTGATAAAGTGCTCCAACAAGCTTCTTATAACGACGAACTGATTTTTGATTGTAATAGATATCAGCGGTTATTTACTCAAGTCCCCACAACAGAAAAAAATGCCATGCTGTTAAAGTGTTAAATCAGCAACTCGACAAATCTTACAAGTAAATGGTTTTCATTTTTTGTCGTCCCCTAGTTTTACTTGCTACATACATAACCCTGAAGTCTTGCTAGGGTTCTTTAATTATTCATGTTTCTTGGCTTCCTATCTATGGCTATTACAATATGTTGGCCCATGCTTTTGGTGGTCTACTAGATTTTCCTTTCTTGACTCCCTGACTTTTTCATCTTTTAGTCATCACATTAGGCGTCCACATTAATCTTCCTTCAGCCCCAAAACATTCATATTCGTGTTTCTGGCACACACAATCTTTGCTTCTACAATTTTTTATTTTCATTTATTTATTTCTTCTCGTCTTAAAAAGCAGACATCCTGAATCGAAGATACATACTCGTTGTACGTGTGACAGCAGATTTATAAATTTCGCCTTTAGGGAATATGGGCAGTATTTTTTCGCAAAGTACTCCTGAATACAGGTATCATGTTTGCAAACTATATTGTGTATGTTGAAAGTTTTCTTGGATAATACTAGTACTGCTACCATTGTAATCGAGTGAATCTAGGTATACGAGTATAAGTTAGTTGAATTGTTTTATTTATTGGAGAACGCTGGTTTTGTTCATGTGGGATGACATATTTACCGAACTCTGACGCTGATTCCATGGCTACAATCTGGAGTATTAATTCGACAATTCTATAAGACTTCCAGGTATTTCGACATTGAACGCCCATCATGTGTCTAAAGCAGAATCATGGCGTCTCTTACTGCATATTGAAAGTACACTTACCATTGAAGGACTTACCAGAAGATATTTTGGGGTTTAATGAATGTCTACACTTATCTGATATTTGATTAATTTATTTATATCTATTGAGTTCTTTGTGATTTCCAATCCACCTTTCTAAGGGTGCATTTTCGATAGCAGTAAAACTACATTTTTATTAAAGGGACTAAGCAACTATGTTATATAGCAGTTTTCAGTGGACGTCAAATATCTTATAAAGAAAGAAGCGCCGGTACTTAGGCCTTTGTCCATTAACTACTACTCTCACCACCACGTGGTGAAGCCTGGGAGCGTAGTACCTTTGACTGAAAGTACGGTACCGAATCCTGCGGAACATCGTTGGCGGCTGCCTTCAAGAGAAAGGTGGAGGAGGAATGCGGATTAATGACGATATCCACTGCTTACTTGCTGCACACCTCTTTTTAGAGCTACTTCGACGTATTCGGAGGCCAGGTCTAAAAGGAATTCCATGGTTGTGTCGGGACGGCGGTTCTCACAACTTCAAGAGGCATTCCCCATACATATAATGGGGAGGGGGCCAGTTCAGAGACAACTCCAGTTTTAATGAAAATGCTGGCTGTGACCCACTTTTTCCTTATCTTTCATTTTTGTCAATATAAGTGTCCGCATCATGTTCTCGTCCGGTTTGTATACATCCTGAATACTTTTCAGTTAGGCTAGCCACACATCCAGATTTGTGCTGCCGTCATATTCTGGCAACATGTCTTTCCACATACTCAAATGTTGCGGATCAGATGTTGTTGCACCCATTTGACTTTCGCTCGTTTATGTGTTTGCGTTTATCTCACTCTCATTTGGTTGTGGCAGGTCATTTGGCTGCACTCCTTCGTGTTTGTGTGTGTCAGCATTCTTTTGTGTCGTTTCGCTCATTCTCGCCATTCTTTGCAGCCACTCATTTTCTTTTGCCAGTAGTTCTTTTTCTCTTTTTAGTACAGTAATGTCTCGCTAATCCGAATCAATTATTGCAAGGGGGTATTCGGATTATCGAATTATTCGGGCTAACGAGTACAGGAAAAGGCAAAGAAAAGAGGTGTTATTTAATGACAAAAATTCATGTTTATTGCTGCTTAAAACCAAAAATTGCAATAATAATAAAAATTAAGAAAAAAACTTAAAACAAATTCATAACATATTCGATTGTGTTAATATAGCTCATACAGTTTGGAGCGTGAAATCAGTAATAAGCGTTTGTTTTTTCTTTTGCCCGTGCATTGCAGTCAAGGCCTTTTCTTCAAGGTTTTGTAAGACTAATATATCAGAAGCAGATGCTTCGTTCTCCAACGCTCATTTTGTAGAAACAGCCAACGCTGAAGTATTGGTTCTTCTTCTTCGCTATCTGGCTGTGTACTCTCCTGAATGTTGTTGTCGTTCATTCAGTCGATAATTTCATTATCAGTCAGTTGAATTCCTGATATACCTTCGATAGTTTCCGCAAAATTTGCTATGCCAGAAGTTGGGATACAATTTGCTTGGTTCATTAGTCGAGCTAGCGGAATATCGTCTTCAAGATCCCATTCATCTGAGTTGGTGAAGGATAACAAAACTTTCCAACAGTTTTTCATCATTTCCTGTGAAAGCCCTTCCCAAGCACTAGCCAAGAAAAAAACTGCGTCCCTTAGCGTCATGCTTTTTAAAACACTGGTTATTTCAGCATTTTGGCTCATGACGTGCGATAACAAACTTTTTTGTAGTTCAGCTTTGTAATTCTTATAATATTCTGGTCCATGGGTTGGATCAGTGACGTGCAGTTAGGTGGTAAGAAGAATGTTGTTATCATGCCGTCTTCAGTTGTAAGATCATTTGCTGGTGGGTGGTATGGCGCATTATCCAATAACAGCAATGCTTTTTTGGGCAGCCCATTAGAACGCATAAACTTTCTTACCTTGGGGCACGAATGAGTTGAAAAACCACTTCTTGAAAACTGTAGATGTCATCCAGGCGCTTACAGTAGAGTCGTAATCTACAGGCAAATTCGCTGTACCAAAGGAACGTGGCTTCTTTGATTTGCCAACCACAAACATTTTAAGCTGATGCGACCCTGTTGAATTTGTGCAGGCCAGGAAAATGAAACCCTCTTTGCTCGTTTTTCGTCCAGAAACAGTTTTTTTTCCGTGGAGCTTACAAGTGTTCTCTCTGGCAAAAGTTTCCAATATAGGCCGCTCTCATCAGCATTGTAAATCTGGCACAGTGAAAGGTCTAACTCTCTAACTTTTTGGGAGAACTTGTTCCGAAATTCGGTTGCGGCTTCTAAATTAGCAGAAAGTTTTTCTCCTCACATTTTTAGATTTCGAATTCCAAAACGTTTTCTGAATTTTGCAATCCATCCTCGTTCTGCACCATAAACGTCTTTGAAAATAATTTTGGACTTCATTTTCAACAAGTCTTCAGAGACAATAGCATTTTTTTCTCTTTGTTTAAGAAACCTCTTCTCAATTTCTGGGTATTCCGCAGATTTTGTTGTTTTTATTTTTAAAATTTTTCCACCACTTGATGACACAAATCTATAAAAAAACAGGAACAAAATTAGGTACATAATGCTCAGTTTCTAATTAACGCATATGTACCTTACCTCAAAATGTTCTCCTTATTGCGTTTAATATCTGATATTGTGGAAGCGCCAACATCATTGTCTCGAGCTGGTTTTTTCCCACAAACACCGTTTTCGAGTTTCTCAATGATCTCACATTTTTGTTTCAATGTTAGTGTTGTGTGCTTCCTCTTATTTGCCATTTTTGAACAAAATTCAACTCAACAAAACTATTTAGCACGTGTTTAGCCGGAAAGAACCAAAGCTCAATGCATGCAGGGAAGCAACAATAAATCTTATAAATCAATATAATCTTAGTTAATAAAGTGGGCAGGGTTTTTATTTTAAACTTTATTTTCGAATAACAATTTCGATATGCTCTCAACGACGTACATCTTAAGAATGCCTTTTTCAATTATCCCTGGTTTACAAGTAACCTACCTACACTGTGTAATAAGCGGCGTTGAAGATGACGACGGTTCTTTGTTTATTGCGGTCCACTTTCGCAGACGATGTATTTTTTATCTTACAGATGGTGATGATTACTGATTAGTGATGATTAGTGATGATTAGTGCTCTGACGGAAGGATATCGGTCTTTGGTTTGCCGACCGTGGACAATTATTGTTTATTTAAGTGGTGTTAGCCTATGCATTCAGAATTGTGGTCGCCAGAATAAGAGCTCAGAATGCGTAAAACGAGTAACGGCTGAACAAAATTACGGTAAAAAGTAACATTACTGTGACAACCAGTGCGTTCGTATGTTTTTTAGTTGGAATTCGGACTACAGCATACAAAAATCAGGGTAGGTTCGGATTGTAGAGTACATAATGAGAAAAAATAGACGTTCGGATTAGCGCGATATTTGGATTAAAGGTGATTCGGATTAGCGAGACATTACTGTAATTCTATTTCTTTTTCATATAACCGTTTCTCCCTGGCTGAGCATGCTGCACTTACACTAGCAGCCGATCGTTCGATGATGCATCCGTTATCTTCGGATTCCGTTGCCCGTTCACTTCTGTTCACTTCCCTCTCTTGCTCGTCCACTCGTTGGTATTCTACTTCGGCGTCTTCCTCTGTCCCCCGCTGAGTCAACCGTTGCGATATTGTTGCCTCTTCTTCGATGTTACCGCTCGTTGGTGCGAATGGCACATCGTTTAAACGCATCACGAGCACATATTTGGCGCCGGCTGTGGAAAGCCCAAGACGTAGTAGCCATTTGCGCAACTCTGCGGAGGAATAATCCGACACAGCAATCGAATGCTCCATTTTGTTCTCTCTTTTTCGGAGTTTTTTTTTCACATTCTTTTGTATTTACTTTTTTGCACACTTGTTTGTTTAGTTCAATTTCGTTCTTTATTTTTTCTTCTTTCCACTTTGACAGTCGTTATTTTGTATTATTATTATGTTTTTGTTGGATTGGATCCAACGTCTGTATTCCACAGTGCTTGACTTACGACTAATCTCCTACCTACCGACAGACTCTTTTCCTAGTGTGGCCACTTTACAATCACTAGTTAGTGTTGCCACTTTATATTTCTTACATTTTTATCAGTTTCTCGCCTATGGCTTGCTACAATAGATAACACTTGCATGGTCAAAACCGAAAAACTGTTCATTCTCGGTATGTGTGTGTATGACAACTTACGTTGGGATGACTACATATCCGGTGTCGTCAAAAATGCCGCGACATGTCTAGGTTTCCTCATGCGATGTAAGAATCCCCTCTGATCTGTCCTTAATATATGGTATGTACACGGCATTTTTCCGCCTGAAACTTGGCTGCGCCCAAAACACTTATGCGCCTGGAAGATATCGTTTAAAACCGTGCGATAAAACTCACAGGTGATACTAATATCGTATCACTCACACAGTGGACACCCACGAACACCGACGTAATGTCTCTGTTGTCATTTCCACCACCCGTGCTCCTGGCAATTTATGTGTATTCTCTTGAATGTTAAGTTCTCTTAACATAAAGCAAAGAAGACTTCGGCGTTAATAGAGTATGAAAAACAACAACATCTACTACGGCGACGCTTATTTGGATATGGATTTGCTATCCGAGAGGGACTCACGGTTTCGTCAAGATCATATTCGAAGGTTTTATCAATAGAATGAAAGACGACCAAGTCAGGACTACAGAGCCAAAATGGAAGCCTGCAAAATTGAAATGGACAACTAGTTTTGTAGTAGACTACTGCTGTAGATTTCATAACGAGAATGGAATACCTTTTAGTTTTAAATGCATTTTATTTTCTAAATCATTAATTCTTACATACTAACAAAAAATGCTTAAATGCTAGCTTAAAATTACTTAACAATCTTATACTAACTTACTGGCCCCACACAGGCACTCTAAGCTACTCTAAATTCTTATATCTATGTCTTTCGACTTTATTTACATTTTATTTAGGTACTTATTTTCTATGCTTAAGGCTAAGAAAAGAATTTAACAAAAAACTTAGCATATGGACATAATTTTTTATTTTTTATAAAAACTTAATATCTAACTTAAAATAAACCTTAGTCTACCTAACCTATATACAAAATACACACATACACACATATAGACATTATACACAATGACATACATACACTAGTACGAGGGCGGGTCAATAAGTCCGTGACTTTTTGAATTTCTGACCTCTTTACTGAAACAGCAACACTGCTCCTGTCAACAGGCATCTGTCAGTTGACTCCTGTCAAAATTTAAACTTGCTGCGTCAGTTAGTTTGTGTTTGACAGCTATTTTTATCAGACTACTCACTAATTTGAGGAGAAAATGGAAAAAAGTGAATTTCGTGTGCTTATTAAGCATTATTTCTTGCAAAAAAAAACCATTACCGAGACCAAGGCTAAGCTTGATAAATACTATGGGGAACCTGCACCATCGATTTCAATGGTAAAAAAGTGGTTTACTGAATTTCGTTGTGGCCGTACAAGCACTGAAGATGACGAACCTCCTGGACGCCCAGTTGAGGTCTCTACACCCGAAACAATCGAAAAAATTCACGATATGGTGTTGGCCGACCGAAGATTGAAAGTGCGAGAGATTGTGGAAGCCGTAGGGATCTCGCATGGCTCAGTGGTTTCAATTTTGAATGATCACTTGGGCATGAGAAAGCTTTCCGCAAGATGGGTGCCGCGTTTGCTCACAGTCGACCACAAACGCAATCGTGTAACAACTTCACAGGAAGGTTTGGCGTTGTTTAATCGCAATATGGAGGAGTTTTTGCGCCGTTTTGTAACCGTGGACGAAACATGGATCCATCACAACACACCAGAGAACAAACAACAGTCAAAACAGTGGGTTTCTAAGGGTGAATCGGCGCCAAAGAAGGCCAAGGTGGGTTTGTCAGCCAATAAAGTTATGGCGACTGTTTTTTGGGATGCACGCGGGATAATCCACATTGACTACCTTCAAAAGGGAAGAACAATCAATGGGGAATATTATGCCAACTTATTGGACCGATTCAATGACGATTTGAAAAAAAAACGACCTCATTTGGCCAAGAAAAAAGTTCTTTTCCACCAAGACAATGCAAGGGTGCACACATGTGCAGTTGCCATGGCATAAATCCATGAATTGGGCTATGAATTGCTCCCTCATCCACCCTATTCTCCAGATTTGGCTCCGAGCGACTACTTCTTGTTCCCAAACCTGAAGAAATGGCTTGGTGGAAAAAGATTTGACTCCAATGATGAAGTCATTTCGCAAACAAAGGCCTATTTTGAGGACCTCGACAAATCATTTTTTTTGGAAGGGATAAAAAAATTGGAGAAGCGTTGGATAAAGTGTATAGAGCTCAAGGGAGACTACGTTGAAAAATAAAATTATTTTTTTATCAAAAAATCTGTGTTTTAATCCAAAAGTCACAGACTTATTGACCCGCCCTCGTATATACCTATATATATACTAATATATATATGTATTTCTTAAATGCTAACCTAAACCTATGCAAGCTGGCCATCGCTATTTACAGAACAAATAGACTGGTCAGCTCTGCCTCATTAGTGAGGCTGGTCCGTAATTGACGGAAACGGCGACGAAACCCCTTCTCCATCATTCAACCACCAGAAATGCTGGTGCTGCCGAACGACATCCCTCTTATCGCGATTCCCCACCGCCCTACTGAACCTGAGACGATCCACACTGCCGTGTGCGACGTCTCTGTTGTAGTTGAGTCGCCTGTCCCCAGCTGTTCGAGCGACATGGTAGATTAACGGGACCGCTGATCTATCCTGGATCAAGCCTATCTGATCTAGGTAGTGGAATGCTTCCGGTGGAACGAAGCCGTCAGAGCGCACACTCTCGTGGTAAAGGTAGTTGGGGTAGTAAGCCCCAGATATCAGGTTATTCGTCGAGGTCATTGCTCTTGCAATGTGCCTTCGAGTCAGGAGAATGGAATACCTCTGTCAGACAGAATGAACAATTCACCCTGGACAAAAGACGACAGAGACTTCCGGCCCCCTAATATAAAATCTAATAGAGCTGCTGGTGCAGACGGACTGCGTACTATTACTTTCAAAGGCGCTGGATGTTACCTTTTTGAGAACATCCACCTGCTTATTTATAAAATATGGTCAGCGTAAAGCATGTCCAATATACGGAATGCCAATTTCATTTGTCCGATACATAAGCAAGGAGACTCTTTTAATTGCACCAACTACATAGGAATAAGTCTTCTAAACATCATGTATAAAAAGTTTTCAGTCGTATTATATGAGCGCCTGAAATCATTTATGAGCAATCTTGTTCTTCCATGTCAGCGCGATTTTCGGCCAGGAAAATTCACCAACGATCAAATATTCACACTATGGCAGATTTTGGAAAAGGCCTTTAAGACAAGGCGATGAAAAATTGTGCAAAAATCATAGGCCAAGATAAGGCGCGATCTACATAATTACTTGCGTATGGGGATAACATTGATGTACTACGTGGAGTGAAATGTAACCTCCTTGACCGCCAGAATGCGCTACTACTGCAAAAGAGGTTATGGTGCCTTGAAGTCCGTTCATATTTAGGCAGGCATGCCAAATTTCAGTGCGATACTGTCTTTAGTTTTGTTTTGACAGCTGATTATTGTTGACGTGTTTGGGATCATGTTGAGTATGGACAAAAACGATTTTCGTTCTCTCATAAAACATTATTTTTTGAGAGGCAAAACGACGAAGGAAACAAAAGAAAAGTTTGATAAACATTATGGGGCTAATGCTCCGTCAGATTACACCCTCAAATATTGGTTTCGAGAGTTTCGTGGTGGCCGCAACTCCACTACCGATCACTGCGGACAGCGGCAGGCCCTCCGTCGCGGTTACAGAGGACAATGTCAAAAAAATACATGAAATGGTGTTGGCTGACCGGAAAGTGAAGGTGCGCGAGCTAGCAGATACCACAAAGATTAATACTGAGCGCACACGCCATATTTTGGGCAATATTCTGCATATGAAAAAGTTATCCTGCCGCTGGGTGCCGCGAATGACCAAAAACACGAACGCGACAGCACTTCGAAAGAGTGTTTGGACTTGCTGATGCGAAATCGGGCGGACTTTTGGCGTCGATTGGTAACTGGATTTGGATCCCTCGGGCTATTATCTCTTCCCAAACCTCAAAAGATGGCTCATCAATAAAAAATTCAGCTCACGCGAGGAAATCATCAACGCCACGGAGGAGTATTTTGCAGACCTTCCGGAAAATTACTTTTCGGACGGGTTCAAGAAGTTGGAAAATCACTGGAATAAGTGTATCAAACTAAAAGGGGACTATATTGAATACTGTAAAAAAAACATTTTAAAAAAAAATTGTTTAATTCCCAAGGAGGTCACTTTTCACTACACCTAGTAATGGGACGAACACAGCGAGCTGTTAGTGAAGCTTTTATGAGTATAGAGGCGGAAATGGCCTAAATGCGTCTGACGGCAAACGAAGGCAAACGTACATGTATACTGGAGTCCATTACAATGTCTACCTGATAGTGACAACAACTAATATATGGACGAAATAGTCGCGGTTAGTGCAAGAAAAGTATATATACCACCTTGATCAAAAAATTCCCGACCGCACCCACCGTGTGGCGCTCCCATTTTTCTTTTTTTTGTTAGGTTTACGAGTATAAATCTGTTGTTGACGTTATCGCTAAATCTTACCATCATAGCTTGACATTTGCAAAAGTTACGTAGCCACATCTTTGCGTGTGTTGGCGATTTTTTACAATTTTAGAAATGGATTTAAATTTGCAACAACGAACTTGTATTAAATTTTGCGTAAAAAACGAATTTAATGGTGCGCGAACGTTGGAAATTTTGGAAAAGTGTTTCGGCAACGATTCTCTAAAGAAAACGGTCGTTTACCAGTGGCACGAGCGCGAGCGGTTCAAAAGTGGCCGTGAGTCAATCGAAGATGATGAACGCAGTGGCAGACCATCGACATCGAAAACCGACGAAAACATTGATAAAGTAGAAGAAATGTTGGTCAATATCCGCAAAATAACCATCAGAGAGATAGCGGAGGGCTTGAACATTGCCTATGGATCCGTCCAAGACATTTTGGTTAATGATTTGTGTTTCCGTCTTGTAGCAGCAAGGTTGGTGCAAAAAGACCTGAATTTCATGCAAAAAAGAGACCGTGTTGACGTCGCAAAAGAGATGATTTGCGAGGCTGAATCCGATCCCACATTCATCAAAATGATCATTACTGGAGACGAGACGTGGGTTTATGAGTACTACATGCAATCCAGACATCAGGCAAGTGAATGGCGTTCACCAAATGAGCCGAGACCAAAAAAACCGCGTCGTTTTCAGTCAAAAAAGAAGGCAATGCTCACGGTTTTCATAGATTACAACGGTGTAGTGCATCATGGATTTCTGCCAGAAGGCCAGACAGTAAACAAGGAGTATTACTTGGGCGTTATGAGGCGTTTGCGTGAAGTAATTTGCCGAAAGAGACCAGAACTGTGGGCAGAAAACTCGTGCATTTTGCACCATGATAATGCACCGTCGCGGTCGTACAGTGTCATCATTATTCGTAATTTTTTGACGAAAAATGCAACAAATACCATCCAACAGCCACCGAATTCACCTGGTTTGGCTCCCTGTGACTTCTTTCTGTTCAATCGAGTTAAAAAACCACTACGGGGAACGCGTTTCAGCAGCCGAGAGGAAGCAATGGAAAAATCGTTAGTTTAGTTTTTTAGTTTTAATTGCATTTTATTTTCTAAATCATTAATTCTTACATACTAACAAAAAATGCTTAAATGCTAGCTTAAAATTACTTAACAATCTTATACTAACTTACTGGCCCCACACAGGCACTCTAAGCTACTCTAAATTCTTATATCTATGTCTTTCGACTTTATTTACATTTTATACTTATATATACTTATTTTCTATGTTTAAGGCTAAGAAAAGAATTTAACAAAAAACTTAGCATATGGACATAATTTTTTATTTTTTATAAAAACTTAATATCTAACTTAAAATAAACCTTAGTCTACCTAACCTACATACACAATACGCACATACATACACATAGACATTATACACAATGACATACATATACTAGTATATACCTGTGTATATACTAATATATATATGTATTTCTTAAATGCTAACCTAAGCCTATGTAAGCTGGCCATCGCTATTCACAGAGCAAATAGATTGGTCAGCTCTGCCTCATTAGTGAGGCTGGTCCGTAATTGACGGAAACGACGACGAAGCATCTTCTCCATCATTCAACCACCACAAATGCTGGTGCTGCCGAACGACATCCCTCTTATCGCGATTCCCCACCGCCCTACTGAACCTGAGAAGATCCACACTGCCGTGTGCGACGTCTCTGTTGTAGTTGAGTCGCCTGTCCCCAGCTCTCCGAGCGACATGGAAGATTAATGGGACCGCTGATCTATCCTGGATCAACCCTATCTGATCTAGGTAGAGGAATGCTTCCGGTGGAACGAAGCCATCAGAGCGCACACTCTCGTGGTAAAGGTAATTGGGGTAGTAAGCCCCAGATATCAGGTTATTCGTCGAGGTCATTGCTCTTGCAATGTGCCTTCGAGTCAGCTTAATTACGAAGTTGTCCACTCGTATTAGGTTCGCTCTGTTGTAAAGGACCTCATTACGATAAAATTTTTTGTACTCCGACTCTGGTGTTCTGTACAAGCGAAGGCAAGCCCTAAGGCAAGCCCTCTCAAACACCCGAATCTTTTCCATTAAACTTGCTCTTACATTGAACCACACGGGACACCCGAATACCAGCATGGGCCTGATAAGGGCCATGTAGCAGATTACCTTTACCCTCTCATCGAGTTGGCTGCTGTAAAACAGTCTCTTTGTAAGGGCAAAAGCGCCTTTAGCTCTGGTCAGAGCAGCATCTACATTTTTGTCGAAATACAGAAACTGATCTAGCCAGATCCCTAGGTATCTCACTACATTTCGACAGATAAGAGGCTGTCCGTGTTGTCCAATGATCGAGAACTTTCTCCAATTTTTTCTAGTATCCCTAGAGGCTCTAGACAACGGCGTCCTAAAGAGAATGGTTTCCGACTTCTGAAAGTTGATTTTCAACTTCCAGTCATCGCAAAATCGTCTTATCTTATCGAAGTCACGCTGCAAGAGAGTATTAATGACCTCGATTTTTGGACCTGTTCTGTACGCTATCAAATCGTCTGCGTACGCAATCATATGGGGAAGTGAACCTATCAAGTCGCTTGTATAAATGTTGAATAGGATCGGCGAATTGACCGCGCCTTGCTGAAGACCATTTTTGATTTGAAATATTCCAACAGAAGTCACATCACCATTTTTCACGATGAACTGTCTGTTGGTTAGCATATTATAAAGAGTGTACAAGAGTGGTTTACTGATCCCCAGCCTAGTCAGCTTATAGAAAAGACCCTCTAACCATACGGTGTCGAAGGCCTTCTTCAAGTCAACAAGGCAGGCACCAGTGCATTGGTTTTTGCCTTTATTCCATTGGATATCGGACACCAGTTTAGACGCGGCATGTGAGATATCATGTCCCGCCTTAAAACCGAATTGATTATCCGGAACTATATGTTTGTCCTCAACCCACCTAGACAGAGCTCTATTGATTACCTTTTCAAACACCTTACTGATATTCGGAAGGAGACTTATCGAACGGAGATTCGCCGGATTGGATATATCCTTTCCCTTTTTGGGGATAGGTTTAACCACCGCCGTTTTCCAATGCGCTGGATAATGTGCATTATTCATTGCATTATTAAACAGGGTGGTGTAAATGTCCACCGCTTCTAGAGGAAGATGTCGAAGCACGATGTTCGGAATACCATCGGTCCCCACTGATTTCTTAGCCCTGATTGTGTCGAAGATCTCATGGAGCTCTTCATTCGAAATGAATGGGGGTAGGTCACCCTCTCTGGCAATGACATTATTTGCCATATTTTCGTCGCTGAACCGGGTGAAACCAGAGCCCTCGGATCGCCAGTTCTCTACCTCATTTCGAATGAAGAAGTCGTGCACCAAGACGCGATTGTCCAGGTCATAATTAGGTCCAATGGTATCAGTGGCCTTGTATATTTCCTGGAAAGTCGCCCCTATGGCCTCAACCTTCTCCTGTGGATCCTCGATCACAAAGAAGTCGTCGTCATCAGCGGCCTCACTTGGATCAATACCTGCTATTGTCAGTAACCGTTCGTTGTCTGTTGTCCGCGCTATTTTAAGACACTGAAGGTCGTTTTGATTTTTTCTCCGAAATAGTTTATTTATTTGCGGGAACATATTCGGGTTGCTGGTGTTTACAGCCCGAACCCTGTTGTTCCAATATGAACTTACAGAAATTCTGTAATTCTCTTTTATTAACGTTTGAATATTTTTAATCGACGACTTCAGTGTCCTAATCTCCGGGTCTTGTCTATCAGTAAACTGTCTGTACAAGTTTTTGAGTCTTGTCAGAAGTCTACTTTTCTGTCGGTGCAGTGCGTCAATAGTAGGATTGCGGAACAGGTCTTCGTTAGTCGTATGTCGATATCGCGGTATTGTAGCGTCCATAGTTTGTTTAATTGCCTCGTCCATTTGTTTTAGGTAATCGTCGATCTCCTCGTTTGACAAATTCCTATTGGCCGGTGGATGTAGCGTGTTCGAAGCGAGTGCTCTTGTCAAGGTTGCGGAGAAGCGTGTCCATCGAGTCTTACAGTAGTTGTAAGAATATCTTTGGACAAACTCCTCCAATTCCGCAATTTCGTTGGGAACTGTAATTTCGGTGCTAAAACCGCAATGGTCACTGTCATACACGAATGTGCGTAGACAGTTTAGCGTTTGTAAATTCGTACCTGTCAGTCGTATACGTTCGTCGTACAGCAGTAGATCCAAATAAGACCCGCCTCTGGGAAACGACGGGTTATCCGTTGCTTTAAGACCGAGTCTGTACATGACATCGTGCTGACCCCACCAATCGAGTAGTAGGTTCCCTCTAGTATTTGGCAAATTATTTCCCCAATCTCTGTGTCTAGCGTTGAAGTCCCCGCCGATTATAAAATAATTCTCCCCCGATTCCAGCCTCAGAAGTCGAAAAAGCGTGTCGAGCTCTGTAATGAATAAAGTGGATTGTGGAGACTCAGGTGCATAAACAGAGGCCAAGTACAGCCGCTTTCCACTGCGGAGCGGGATATAAATGACGACTGCCTCCAACACCCGGAACCTACGCAACACTCTCTTGTACACTCTGTGAAATTTTATACCTTGTTTAATGAAGATCGCGACACCGCCTCCACATTTGGATCCGGGCCGGTTTCTTCTTCTAACAATATAATTATTGTACTCCAGTTTGTGCTTATCGGTTAGCTTGGTTTCGCTAGCGAAAAGCACATCAGGAGTTTGGTCTTGCAGCAATTTAAACATCGCGGCTCTTCGTTCGATCCTAATTAGTGAATTAACATTCACTGCAAGGACCTTTAAAGTTTGCTCCACCATGTGCGTACCCATTACGACATGTGTTGCGTTAGGCCCGGCAGCAGCGCGTAGATCTGGTCCACCCGCTTGGCCTGTTCTTGCACCTGTTTTTGCAGCTGAGCCATCTGCCCTTGGATTGCGAGCAAGATGGCCAGCATGTTGGGTACAGCTTCCGTTGTTCTCGGCATTGGCGCCGGAGAAGCAACAGTCGCTTGCTGTACCGTAGCCCCTCTACCTGCCGCCATTTGGGCGTAGGAAATTTGGGACGTGACGGCTGGTGTTTGAAACCTAGCAGGTGAACGTTTGACCTCCACCTTCTGCTGCTGAGCCAGTTTTGCTTTCTTAATATCAACGAACTTAGGACAACCCCGATAGTTTGCGGTGTGTCCCACGTTCCCACATAATACGCACGAGAGTTGCGTCCTATCGGATGCTCCGTCCCTACCCAGAGCACACTCCTCGGAACTGTGGTTCTTTGCGCACTTCACGCATCGAGGCTGCATTTGGCAGTTCGACGCGGCGTGTCCGAACCTCTGGCAGCGAACGCATTGTATAACGCCTTCGCTCCTTTTTAATTTTTCCCAGTGAACCACCTGGTAGTCTAGGACTTTGATACTCCTTAGACTATCCAGGCGGCTTTCGGGACTGAGCTGCACCAGGAAGAACGGCAGACTCCGTTTCTCCCGCCTTGCTCTAGCTGTGGTAAATGGCTTTACCCCCACAAACTTGAGTCCTTCGCACTCCTTCTTTTTGAGCAGTGCCAGGATCTCCTCAGGATCAGAAGACGGTTCCAACCCCTTCAGCAGCATCGATTGCCGCTTTTCACACTTCGGTGTGAATGAGTAGTGCTCCGTCGTCGTTTCCTTCAGGAGCTCTTTCACTTTCGCGTAGCCCTCCACTGTATTACAGTGGATGGCATGGCGATCGTTCCCCAATCTTTTAATATTAAAATTATTACCAATGACCAACCTACACAGGTCCTTGGTAGCACTCACCTCTAGTTTATAGGTGTTGATAGGAGGCACCTTCTCCTTCTTCTTCTGCTGCTGCTGCTGTTGTTGTTGCTGCTGCTGCTGTTGTTGTTGCTGATGCTGTTGTTGTTGCTGCTGCTGCTGTTTTTTCAGTTGTTGTGGTTTCAGCTGTTGTTGTTTTTGCAGCTGTTGCTGTTTCTGCTGCTGATGTTGTTTCTGCTGCTGCTGTCTTGTTTGCTGCAGTTGTTGTTTCTGCTGCTGCTGGTTTTGTTGTTGCTGCAGTTGTTGTTTCTGCTCTTGTTGTTGGGAGCTCCCCGCTTCTAATTGCTCCCTCTGCCTGCGTGCGGTTTGTTTTTGTTTAATAGCAAGCACTTTTTCTGTCAGCTTTTGTATGCTGCTATTAATTTCTTCGATCAGGTCATCCTCATCTTCCGACTCAGATGCCGCTAGGGAGGCAAAGTTGTTGTTGCCCCCCTCATAATGGACCTTATCAGCGATGCGCATCAACGCATCATCTGCGTGTTTTTTGTTTTGGTGTGTTGTTTTTGCCGTTTCCGCTGTTAAAGCTGCATTTATTTTGATTTTTGATAAGTTAGGAGTGGTTTTTAACCTCCTCCTCTTTTGTATGGCTTTTGCCACGGTACCGACAACATTGTTGTTGCCTTTTGCCACTCCCGTTATGGGACGAGCGGAACGCTCTCCACCATCCATCACGTGACTTCCTTATTATTCGTTGGTTTTGTTTGAATATATTGTATTTTCACAATTTGAGAGGAAAAAGGAAAAAAAAAAAAAAAAAAAAAAGTTCGAAGTTTGGGCCCGGGATCGAACCCGTGTTCCACTACTCACTGACCGACGATGCCGCTAACTGCTTGGCTACCGAGTCAATTAACAAGATTGCAAATAATTTTGAAAGGCAAACTGAATCACTATTTTACGTTAGTAAAAGCCGAAACACGTTTATTCTCTGCGGAGATCAGCGAACGACTGAATGGAAAAATCGCAGGAAGCACTGATGGACATATCGAAAACCGAATATAAAAAAAAAAAATTTTCGAGGATTGGATCAAGCGCAGGCATAAGTGTGTTGCAGTCGATGGGGATTACTTTGAAGGGGACAATATAGATTTAGATGAATAAACTTATATTTCCAATTTTCTGAATACATTCCGGGATCCATTTTGATCAAGTTAGTAAGTACGACCAATCAAACTCCTCCAAAAATCTAGTGATTATGTTCACAGTGTTATGAAATTATTAACCATCTCCGATTACTACATATAAAGAATATACATAGGAATAAAAAGTATTTATGAGCCCTTACTTCTTATAAATTAGCGTTGGACAAGTTAAAATCTGAAAACTGCCACATGATCTCCACAGTGAGAAAGCTTTTA
Source organism: Volucella zonaria (assembly GCA_963966105.1). Taxonomy (NCBI): domain Eukaryota; kingdom Metazoa; phylum Arthropoda; class Insecta; order Diptera; family Syrphidae; genus Volucella; species Volucella zonaria. The sequence continues at coordinate 162,763,996 of OZ014530.1, forward strand.
AAGTGGTTCTCTATGGTGCATTGAAAGTGAACTTGTAAGAACGGGACTAAAATGCATTAATATTAAAAAGATAACGAAAACGTACCAACGATATAATGATGTTTTCTACTTAAGTTCGCTAGAAAATGGTTCAATTAAAATATTTGATTAAAAAAAACCATCAACGGTCCATCCTACCTACACAGGTGAACTGGAGTATTCAAAGAAAACTGAAAGGCAAACTGACCCAATGTCACAACTGCCAAATGTTCGGACATGTTAAAGCGTACTGTGCCATTTCATGCGATCATGTCGCCGTAAACAAATGTGCTAACTGCAACGTCTATCATAAATCTACGGATCCTATCTGTGTCAATAGAATAAAGTATTCCAAGATGAAAGCAAAAACTTTAAAACAAAAACCAAAATCATTTTACAACAACACATCGCATTTCTCATAGCGCGTGCTCACAGCTCTTCCACCAATGCTTCCAGCAACATTTCAAGCATCATTTCTAATCAGCATTCACTGTTTACCATCGAGGAACTTAACTCTTTAGCAATAGAAATGATTTCAGGTTTATGTACAGGTAAATCCAAAGTAGAACAATTTTAAGTTATTGCACATTAGCAACTAAGTTTTTGTATAGTAATGATAAGTACAATAATATGATAGATAGTTACTTACAACACATTAAAATTGTTATTTGGAATGCGAGAGGGATCCGAAGCAAAATTTCCGAGTTTCTAAATTTTTTTAATAACAGCAAAATTGATGTTGCTTTGGTTACTGAGACTTGACACAAACAAGGTATGAATTTATTAACACTTGAATTTCGATAGGACTGGTGGCGGTGTTGCGATTCCTATAGGAAGATCATTCCAATATTCGCTCTTACCTATTGTCAGAATGCGTTATGTTGAGAATGTGCGGATTGAAATACAATTAAACTGAGAAATATTTGTAGACGTAATTGGCCTACCCATATTCAGGCACCAATTGACATAACCGAATAAACAAATAAGCATACAGATTTCAGAGTTCCGTATCATAGAGTGGAAGAAAAAACTGAATATACTTGATAAAAACGGAAAACCTTTCTATAACATCGTCAAATTATGTAGTAAAAAACAAAAGCAGACAATTACCTTTTCTAAAGAACACTTCGGGCACATGCTTGAGCGATGTCGAAAAACCCAATGTATTTGCCGTAAACCTTTCTAACAATCATATTGTCTCAGAAAATTTATGTGATGCACATACCAAGACTCTTGTAAGCAACACCATTCAAGCTTTTTTAGAAGAAAGGTTAAATTATTCTTTTTTCACTGTATTTGTTACCGAAGAAGATATACAATTCATATTAAATAGCCTTCGGCCTAGGAAAACAGCAGGACTTGATATGTTAAGAAACATTTATTTAAAGCAATTGCCCAAAGCAATTACAAAATACTTAGCATTCATTACTTTCGTAATATATGGAAACTTGCAGAAGTGATACCCATATTAAAAGCTGGTAAACCTCCAGAAAGTCCAGAAAGTTATGGACCTATCAGCCTACTAACCTTAGTAAGGTATACGAAAAGGTACTAAAAGACAAAATCTTAAAGTTCATAGACGTTCATAAAGTTTTCCCCAAGTTCTACTGGCATGGTTTTATTAGACATTGAAAAGGAATTTGACTCTGACTGATACAATTAAACTTTCCTCCATAACTCTGTAAAATAGTCCAAAGTTTCCTGTCCAGTTGTCGTTTCAACGTCCATGTTAATAGTAGTGTCTCTGATTTAATATGTTTTCAATTGGGTGTACCATAAGGCTCAGTTCTTGGCCCAATCCTCTATAACATTTATATATTTGATATACTAAAGTTACCGCACTGTGATACAGCCATATTCGCATATGACACCGCAATATTTTGATCTCATGAATTCACTCTCAATATTGAGATGAATCTCACAAATGGAATGGAAATATTAATAAAATACTACCACAAATGGAAAATCAAACTTAATGAAGGGAAAATGCAAGCCATTTTTTTCACTGGGAAAAGAAAATCTTGCTTTCTTCCTAGCTCCCAACTTCAACTGAATGGAAGCTATATAAATTGGGAACCCTTTGCTAGATATCTAAGGATTTATTTAGGTACCAAAATTATATTTAAGGACCATATCGTTAAAACTGTAAAGATAATAGGAATAGGAATAACGATGCTGCACCCATTTATATTAATAGAAAATCACTACTTTTCACTGGCAATAACATTATATTGCACAAGGTTATCTTCCAGGCGATTCTGCTATATGGATGCCAAGTACGGGGCGACGCTGCAACTTGCCATACAAACAAATTGCAAGCTTTGCAAAATAAGCTCTTAAGAATGATGCCAGATTCACTTTGGCATAACTCAATTCGTGATACTCATGTAGGAGCGAATGGTGAATTGATTGCTAATATAATCCGTAAACTTGGGAGATGATGAACGTTCGGGACATCCAAAAACTGCAAGCACTGACGATAACATTGCTAAATTTCACAAAATGATGTTAGACGACCGCCGGATTAATGTGAGAGAGATAGTAGAGGTTATGAAAATGAACGTGTTTGTTACATATTAAATCAAGATTTGGGCATGAGAAAGCTGTCCGCGCGTTGGGTGCCGCGTTTGCTTACGTTAGACCAAAAACGTATTCGAATGAACATTTCCAACGCTCTGTTGGCGCAGTTTAGGCGCAATAAAGTGATAGCGACTGTTTTTTGGGATAGTAAAGGAGTTATCTTAATCGATTATCTTCAACAAGGAAAAACCATTACAGGAGCAAACTACGCATCAAGCTGAAGGCAGAAATTGCGGAAAAACGACCACATTTGCAGAAAAAGAAAATCCTGTTTCACCAAGACAACGCGCCGTCTCACACCTCAGCGAAAATCCATGAATTACGGTTTGAACTGCTAACCATCCACGTTATTCACCAGATCTAGCCCCAACGACTTCTTTTTGTTCCTTCATCTAAAAATTGCGCTCGGAGGACAGAGATTTTCGTCAATCACCTTCGTGAACAATTATTTTGCAGAGAAAAACGCCAAGTACTATTTGGACGGGTTAGAGAGATGGAGAATTGTGTAGAATTACTATGTAGAAAAAAAAAAATTTGAAAAAAAAATGTCTTGTATCATTGTTCGGAAACTTGATTGACGTCTGTCAATAGAGGCAGAGAAGAGGAGAAAAAAGTCTGACCGCGTGGTTTGGTGACTTTGATAGCTAATATCTTTATCGAAATACTTACAATAAATTTGTTTTTTATTCAAACCTTACTTATTTTAATAAAAAATATTTTGAAGTTCATTAAAAATAAAAGTTTTTCTATAAAATCTGGGGGCTTAACCGGGATTTGCAAAAAAAAAATCGATAAGACTTTTCGCTGTTATTTGAAGACATCGAGAGAAGACAGGAAGAAGCTGAAAGAAAATTACGTTTGCTGACGGAAAAAGAAAAGGAAATACTTGCAAGAGAGGAGAAAGGATCAAACAGGATGAATAGCAGTTGGATGAAGAAAGTCCAGATGAAGAAAACTTACGACTGGAGCTGTCACTTGCGAAATGGTGAATCTACGGAACATGTCCGATTTATCCTTTGAAGATGTGGCGGTAGTTGTCCCAGAATTCACCGATAATGACGAGCATAATGTATGTAGCTGGATACAAGATATTGAACGGGCGGTGCAAACGGGCGGGATGTACAGATATTGAGACAGTACTCCTTGGAAGACGATTGCTGAAAGGTTCAGCTAAGTTGGCGGTCAGATCAAGTCCGAGAATATCAACATGGACCGAGCTTAAAGAGTTCTTGACGGAGGAATTTTCAGTGAAGGTGCGTGTTGTAGACCTTCATAAAAAATTAGCACAGCGACGACAAAATGAAGGTGAAACTGCTCATGACTATTTGGTTTCGGTGCGTGAGATAGGGGTCAAAGGTCGGGTAAAGGATTCTCCGATTATCTTATACGTAGTTGATGGAATCGACTATACACCAATGAACAAGGTTATGTTGTATGGTGCTAAGGACATGAGGCAGTTTCGAGAAAAGTTGGCACCTAACCTCAAGTTTATAAGTATGCCGAAAACAAATACGGCTCATTACCAATCATCACACAGCATGCAGGGACGCTGTTATAATGGCAGTCGACGTGGTCACAAAAGCATCTCGTGCAGTGAAGGAAAACCCAAGTGCTTCAAATGCAACCAATTTGGCCATAAAGCACTTGATTGCCCCAAAAAAGGGGAAGCTGTAAAGAAAACGAACTTTGTCGATCTTTCCGTGCCAGATGCAATGAAGGAGATTATGGGGAATGGAGTCTGCGTTAAGGAGGTGGTGGACATTGGAAGCGACCTAACCTTGGTTAGAAGCGAGGTCTGCATTGAGCTTGGAGCACCTGAAGTGGTTCAGAAACGTTTGCCGGTAAGAGGACTATCGACATATTGTGTTGAAACACTTGGTTATTTTCAGGCTGATCTCAAAATTGACAACTGCGAACGCAAAGCGAATGTTCATATCATGACCGATTCGATAATTCAGGCACCTTTAATAATCGGTAAGGATGTATTAATGGGAAAAATCATCCATCTTGCTGAAGGCGGTATTTTTATAAGCGAATGGCATGCCGTAGTTCATTAAGTTAGAATGGGAGATGCATCGAGCGCTCTTAATATAGGCAACGTAAATTTTAGGAAGGGATATCGAAACTTTGGTGTCCAATTATGAACCGAGGGAGGAAAAATAACTAATGTGAAGATGAGTTTACTGCTTCGATCCGACGTCCCTATATCAAAGCTTCCTAGGCGTCTTGCTCCATGACTGCTCCATAATGCCACAGCATGTGTTAAATTTTTTGGAAAATGGGATAGAGGGAGAAAGAAATATGTTTGGGCTCAGTGGCTATTTCGCTCCATGGGTGGAATCCAACATTTAATGGGCAGACTAAATTCTTAGTGGAAGTTGGCTTGATGTTGATTTCTAGTCAACTACTCGTCTTGCTCGATTTTCGGTAACTGAAAAAATGGATGATATGTCTTTCGATTGACGTCTGTTCATAGAGGCAGAGAAGAGGAAAAAAATCTGAACGCGTGGTTTGATGACTTTGATGATTTCTTTATTGAAATATTTAATTTGCTTTTTATTCTATTCTTACTTATTTAATTTAATTCTTCTTCCACGAGCATCGAACATGTCGAGTTGTAGAGGCTGAGTATTATTAATGAATCTCGAGAAATTCTCGGTGCCCCTCATAACTTCAAAACTACTTCACCGACCCTTTTGAAATTTTGAACACTATTTCTGCACGTAATTTACGAGGTAAAGCTGCAGAGTTTTTTCAAATTTGTTAATAATTTTTATTTTATTTTTATTTTACAATAACAACCTAGCCGATTTTGTTCGCAAAAAATCGCGTTTTTCCCTTCAAAATATTCCAAAAAAAAGAAAAATTTAAATTTCGAAAAACCCTCCCAGCGTTATCTGGTGAAAACTATTATCTAACGAATGAACTTTGAATTTTTGATTTCAGATGATCCAGCACCAAGTTATGAGGAGCACCGCAATTCTACTTTTTTCCGAGACACGTCCGAATAATTGCTGCCATTATCGTATTTTTCAATATTTCTTCGTGAAAATTTTATACAATATTCTTCGGATGTCATACTTTAATGTACTATTGGTTTTAATAAAGAGATTTTAACTATGTCGTCACACAAAATTCCCAAAAAATTTTTTTGTTCGAATTAACCTTAGTCCTCCCTTAAAAGCTGCCGAAGCTATACCTATATTCAAAAAGGGTAACTACATATAACTCATGACTCATAACAGACTTACCACCTTGATCAAAATCTTACCGTGTGGCATTCCCATTGTTCCGATTTGAGTTCTGTTTTTGGTAAATCTGTTATTGACATTCCCTCTAAATCTTAGCGTCATAGCTTGACATTTGCAAAAGTTACGTAGCCAAGAGTACATCTATTTCTGTGTTTTGGCGGTTTTATACAATTTTAGAAATGGATTTAAATTTGCAACAACGAACTTGTATTAAATTTTGCGTAAATTTAATTGCGGATTTAATGGTGCGCGAACGTTGGAAATGTTGGAAAAGTGTTTCGGCAACGATTCTCTAAAGAAAACGGTCGTTTACCAGTGGCACGAGAGCGAGCGGTTCAAAAGTGGTCGTGAGTCAATCGAAGATGATGAACGCAGTGGCAGACCATCGTCATCGAAAACCGATGAAAACATTGATGAAGTAAAAGAAATGTTGGTCAATATCCGCAAATTAACCATCAGAAAGATAGCGGAGGACTTCAACATTGCCTATGGATCCGTCTAGGACATTGTGGTTAATGATTTGGGTTTCCGTCGTGTAGGAGCAAAGTTGGTGCCAAAGGACCTCAATTTCATGCAAAAAAGAGACCGTGTTGGCGTTGCAAAAGAGATGATTTGCGAAGCTGAATCCGATTCTACATTCATCAAGAGGATCATTACAGAAGACGAGACGTGGGTTTATGAGTACGACACGCAATCCAGACATCAGGCAACTGAATGGCGTTCACCAAATGAGCCGTGACCAAAAAAACCACGTCGTTTTTCAGCCAAAAAAGAAGGCAATGCTCGGTTTTCATAGATTACAACGGTGTAGTGCATCATGAATTTCTGCCAGAAGGCCAGACAGTAAACAAGGAGTATTACTTGGGCGTTATGAGACGTTTGCGTGAAGTAATTTGCCGAAAGAGACCAGAACTGTGGGCAGAAAACTCGTGCATTTTGCACCATGATAATGCACCGTCGCGGTCACACAGTGCCATCATTATTCGTAATTTTTTGACGAAAAATGCAACAAATACCATCAACAGCCACCGAATTCACCTGATTTCGCTCCCTGTGACTTCTTTCTGTTCAATCGAGTTAAAAAACCACTACGGGGAACGCGTTTGAGCAGCCGAGAGGAAGTAATGGAAAAATCGCAGGAAGCACTGATGGACATATCGAAAACCGAATATAAAAAAATTTTCGAGGATTGGATCAAGCGCTGGCATAAGTGTGTTGCAGTCGATGGGGATTACTTTGAAGGGGGCAGTATAGATTTAGATGAATAAACTTGTATTTTTAGTTTTCTGAATAAATTCCGGGAACTTTGGTTGAAAGGTGGTATTTCATTACTTTCAACAATTTCAGATCTTCTTGAAAATATTATGAAGGATAGGTTTATATCTTTTCTAAACAAAAAATTTTTAGCAATGTCTCGTTCGGATTTCATGAGGGCAAACCCGCTGAAGATGTCATATTAAAATTATGTAATGAAATATATGATGGTTTTGGTGATAGAAGGAAGCAGCGCTATAACATCATCTATTTATATGACAAAAGCCGTTTATATGGCCAATAATACTGTAGATAAAATACTGTAGATATAGTAGTAGTAGTAGTAGTAGATATAATACTGTAGATAAGCTGATTTTCGGGGTTCGATACAAAAATCACAAAGATCAAGATCACAAAGAGTTAATCTTAATGGTACTATTAGTGATGGAGATAACTATAGGTGTACCACGGGTCTCCGTTGTCGGTCCATTTTTGTTTCCCATTATGCGAATTCGATATTTAAGCAAATATTTTGCAGCAGCATTACGACTTTTAGTGCTGATATGGCCTTAACATTTATTAATAGGTCTTTATTCAAATCGGTAATAAATCTCCACCATGATTCGCAAATCTTAAAACAATTTTTCGCAAAACGCTCTTAATTAACGAAAGCTTGTGGTTTGCAATATAAAAGGTGACGATCTGATTGACTGTAATGTATCTTTTAACCAAAAATTAAAAAAAAATGTTTTTTTGAAGGACGCCAGAGTGTCTGAGATCACTAATTGATCCATTCTCCCTGAATTTTTAAATCAATCTGTTCACAGTTGATGAAGATAAATCACTCTTATGACCATATTTTGTACGAAAATTGTGAACAGTAGCTGCCAAACCTTCATTATTTTCAAAATATTGCTCGACAATGAAAACGCATTGTGCTTTCCTGTAGCGCTCCATTTTTAGTAACCCTGAACTGTCAGCTGTCATGCTGTCTTTCTTGCGTGAATTTTGAGATTTCAGGTCAATAGTTTGGTGTACTTTCTAACGGATAAGCTTATAAAAATGAGCCCTCATCGATTACAAAATATATAAAGTTGCAATTTACATGATCCAATACATGACAATCGACATGACGCGCACTTTCGTAATTTCATCAACGCTGCCAGGCACTTATGCCATAACTACATTTTTATATTGTATTTCCTACTACTCGGTATTCGATTGGACAAAAATCACCTTTCAAGAGTTCACTCAGTTAAAGGTGTTTACTTGCAAACGATCTAAATTCTAAAGTATCTGCGTTGGCAGTGAGAGTTTGTGTGGGATTTTTTCACCTATGTTGAATTTTATTATGTTGGTCCGTGCTTTCACTTTCCAACAGTTAAGGGTTCTACAGCATGAAACAATTGTTGAATCGGTTGCTTACAGATTTTGCAAACTCACAGATAAAATGCGGAAACATTATTCGCGGTAAATTAATTGACAATTACAAGCAACAAGTTTGCGCTGTCTCGTGCCACATAACCGAGTCACATGGCTATCACCAATGATGACACCATTGTTACTCGGGGTGATGAAACTAACTTAGTCTTTGTGTTAGATCTTTGCTGAATGAACATGATGGCAGAGCTGACAAACTTACTTTCTTACTTTGTACATGTTCCTGATGAACTAAGAGCGGATAAGGAGCACACTGGTCGCCTCCAGCGGTTTTTATATTGAGGAGATGATGTGTGTAATGAGTGCACTGGGGCTACATTATTCATTAGAAACTAGTTATCTGGGAATGTAGTCAAGCCAGATCATCGCAATAAACCAAGTGAAAGTGAAATATGGATTTGATGTTTGGGGCAAGAAACAATGGTAGGGATAATTACGAACGAAATTGTTATAGCGATGTATGATGAGAGGGATGAGCAAGCAGTATTTCGGTATAGATTGTGATAAATCTGTTCTTCCGGGTGAATGACGGGTTGTAAGGATAAGAAGAAGCAGTTTGCTCGGTCTGGTATGTAGTAGATATTTTCATTAAAGAATTGTTTATAACACCATATGGACATACTTAGATTTATTATAAGCCTAGTTCGTTAAGATAAGGTGCCTCTGATTACTAAAAGCTCGTTCCTAATCGTTTGCAGTACCATAAATAGCGTTCCCTGGGGAGAAGTTGTTTGCTAGAATGCAAAATCGGAAGTGTTGTGCATTGATTTAGTTCTATAAATAAGTAAAAAACTTACAGTCAAAGCTGTTTTTGAACCAATGCGCCTTTGCGTGGCTTGTAACAACTTATAATGGGATGGTAGCGATGGCTTGCCGTAAAAATTGCTGAGCAATATCCTTTGAAAAAACAAATCTGGACATCCTGCTAATTCAGCTTCTTATGGCTTTGATTTGATCATCTTTAAACACATGTTCTCCAAGCGATCATTTCCGTACTATATACCTTCTACACTATAAAAAAATATTCAAACTGTAAGGAAAAAAAAATATTGGGGGGAGAAATTAAGGTCATGATGGGAAAAATAGCGATTGAAGAAGTTTATATTTGAAAATGAAAAAAAAATTAAAAAAAAGTATCATTGTTGCACAAATTCTTAAGAAACCGATCTGATGCTGCAGTAGCTATTGATTTGTATAAAATCGTTTTTTGAACTTGGTGAATCTTTACCTTGAATACCTCTACCGCTTGCAATTTAGCTTAATCTCGGACCCCAAATGTCTCTGCCAATTTGTTACTACAAAAAAAAAAGTCAGACGTTCACTCTTCTACTCTACAATTTTTCAACGAATCTTCTGCAGACACTAAAACCATCACAAATTTCTTTGTTTGTCATTGTAACAAACCTTTTTCTAAGAAAACACCTGAATGCGATCTTAGTTACTTTAGCTATTTGAGAAACTGTCAAGAGCCGTCATTCATCTCGTTACAAACTTGTATAACAACATCGTTGGTATCAGAAAACATTGCCAAAATTAAAGATGATTTTTTTTCCCATTGTAATAAAATAGTGTGTAAGCCATCTGCTTGTCTGTTTCAATACTTCCTTTTCCTTTCCTAAGGAAGGAATCTTATATTATCTCTATTCATAAAAAAGGAAGTGAGGCCGAAGTTGATAATTACGGGCCCAAACTCTCCAAAATTGTCGAAGCTTAGTCAACCAAAAACTGCTTCCGCCCTGTAGATCAATTATCTATATAAATCAGCACAGTTTCATGAAAGGTAAATCAGATACCTTTCATGAAACCGTGCTGGTATGGTGCAAGCAAAACTTGTTGGAGCTTAATATCAACGTATACTACCCCCTCAAGGAAACTAATACATCTGCGATGAGCCAATTACATATCTCCACTGCCTATCTATCTAGGAGTAATTTGTGATAGAGAATTAAATTTCGACTAACATATTGACAGCATTATTAATAATGCTAACTCTGCACTTGGCTTTATCTAACGCGTGTCAAAAGAATTTTCGAACCTCTATGTTAAAAGATCCCTGTACACTACTTTTATAAGGCCTCTGATCAAATATTCCAGCCAAGTTTGGTCACCCTACAAACAAATCCACACTCAAAATATTGAAGCCGCCCAATGTAGGTTTATTCATTTCGCACTTCATGGTCTACCTTGGTTGATTCATATGTATTACCTCCCTATGAAAATAGGCTAAAACTACAATAATTAGCATGCATACTCTAAAAAATCGATGCTATGTCGCTTATGTACATTTTATCCACCAGTTATTGACTGGAAACATCGACTGCTCGAGAATTTTGCAAAATATTTCTTTAAGATCTGCCCCTCTTTTCATGATTCGAACTCACCGCACCAATTACGGTCACTTTGAAGCAATATCAAGACTGTACAATAAACAATTACGCCGAAGCCTTTGACCTAAATACCAATAAATACGACTAAGATCAATATACGAGTACTGCCAGCAGGGTGCCGTGACGATTAGCAAAGGGATACTCTGTGTTAAAGTCAGAATAATTACCCCAACTCATTTTCCTATATTTGAACAGAATGTAATGCAAGCACCTCCTTAAATTATCGAATACAAGTTAGAGGGCGCTTGCGATGTACGAGTATAGGAGAGGAAAAAACTATGCTCGCCATCTTGATAGTAAAATTTATCCTACTTCCGTGTTTTATAGGACCTCTCAACGAGTAACATTCGCTCACTTATTTAAATCATATAATTTACAATATTATTATCTATAGTAGTCGTTTTGCTCATAAGTTTGCCAGAAACAGTTACCAAAATAATTGCTTTGTAAACAAAGAAAAACATAAAAATAAAGAAATTCTAATTATGAGAATAAATCACTTATAATTTTACGATGTGTTGTGTCTTTTGCGAAGCCGAGAACGAAAAAATGGCAACGACATCTTTGTACATACAAAGTGTAGGGTATTTAGATCCTATCTAGCAGGTGCAGAGATGTTTTGGGCGCACAGTTGCGCACTCTAAGCCGAATATTTTTCGAAGGATTTTTTCTCTCGAAACGACTGAGGATATCTTCATCCGCTTTCGATAGGATTCATATTTCTGCGCAATAAAGTAGGACTGGGATGATCAGGGTCTTGTATAGAGTCTACTTAGTTTTGTGGGATAGGGCCTTGTTACTAAATTGCTTTCTTAGCCCAAAGAAACAGCGATTGGTAAGAGTGATTCTTCGTTTTATTTCTGTTAAGGTGCTGATGGCAGAATTCATAGAAAAGTCCTTTACTACCTTGAAATTACAACTGTCGATTGTGACGTTCTTCGAAGTTGTCACTTCTTGTTGATAGCCGGAGGATGTTAAAGAAGTCACATAACAGCGCGTCACCTTGTCTAAAACCTTTTGTGATATCAATGCTCTCGGTTAAGTCGTTATCGACCTTGATAGACGAGTTTGGCAGGGATGCCAAAACTAGATATGGCCTTGTATAGCTCGTCCCTATAAATGTTGTCATATGCGGCCTTGAAATTGATGAAAAGCTGGTGGGTATTGATTTGGACTTCTTGAGTTTTTCCCAGGATCTGCCGGAGTGTGAAGATTTGGTCGATTGTGGGCTTTCCTGGGCTGAAACCGCACTGTTTGGGACTAATTACACTGCTGGAGAAAGGTTTCATACGTTCACACAGAGGAGACATAATATATCACTAAATTTGCCGTAGTTGTCGGGGTCTCCTTTTTTGTGGATCAGGCATACGGGTCTAAGATCATTCATCAGGCATACACTCTTCTGACCAGATCTGAGCAATGAGTTGGTGCATGCTATCCATAAAGTCATTTCCAGCAGCTTGGAAATCATCGGCTGGTAGCTAACTTTTTGGCTTAGATATTGCTATTCTTACTTCGTTCTGGCAAGGTAGGCAGAAGTTTTGGCTAACATTGTCTAAGTTGAATGGTGTATTCTGCTTGACGACGGGATGTTGGGCTTCTTCGCCGTTATACAGTCTGCAGAAAAAGATTTTCCATATTCTCAGCACCGACTTTGACTCTATTACAGGGTTACTTTCTTAATCTCTACCGGCTTCTACACGAGTTGCCGTAACATGCTATTTTTACCTGTTAGTAAAACTTCCATACGTCATTACGCTCACTAGCAGCTCTCATCTATCGATGCAGCGCCCCTTTGCACGCTTCCTGTTTAGTTACCTGGGCTTGCAAGCATTCTTCATCAAACCAGGCATTTCTTGGTGGCGCTGGCGGCATCGGTGTTGTTGAGAAATTTCGAGACACGTGTTCGGCGAAGATTCGCACCTTGGTTGCAACAAGGTGGTGAGCGAGTCAGTGTTGGGTGACCGGGAATTTCGGATGCCTTGTCTTACGTATATCGCAATACGATCAATTTGATTTAGCGTTTAATGATCTGAAGACCTCTATGACTACTTCTGTATATTGAAATGGGGAAACCATGTGTTTGCTATAGTAAAATTTCATCCCACAGCACAGTCTATAAGACTAAGTCCCTTGCCGGACGTGGTATTGTGTAGGCTGTCCTAACTTGACCTTAAAATCGCGTAGTGTCTACAATAGTATTTACAAACAAAAATAGATATTTCATTTCAAGTCAGTAGTTTTCAAGATACCACCCAACTTGTTGTAACACGTAAAACATTAAATGACAATTTTTTAGCAATTTTCTGAAGAAAAATACAAGTATTGATTATACATTTTTTACTTTTTTCAAAGTGCAAGCCATTGCTTGGTATGTACGCCAGAGCTCATCTTTGAAGGGCTCTAGTAATGTTTTTCAATTCTTCTCGGACTTTTGCAGCTGCTCGTCAATCCTATGGTTTAAGTCATCCAATATAGTTATTTCTGCTGAGTTAACAATTTCCTTCATCTGTTCCTATAAAGAAAAACCATTATGTTAAGTTCGGAGGCCATGCTTCTCTGAGTCCTTGGATTGTAGCTCCTGCACTGGTATATGATAGAATGCATGCATGCTTTTTGAATGTAGGATTCTTTAGATATAAGTCCTGCTTAGAATAAAATATCTGCAGTTGCCTAAGACTGGTATTTATATGATTTCGGACGTAGTGTAAATCGTTTTCGTAGCTGCGAAAGTATTCTGTTAAAGCAGGATGTGAGTCTCTCCATAATCTCCGCGCTGTTCTTGTGCCCCTCAACCTGGAAAATGTTCTAATAAATGTCCTTCTCGTTAAGCGTTACCGTTGCGTGGACAAACCATAGACATAAACCATGTTTGCATATTCTTGAGTTGAAAAGTCCATCATCGAGGATGTTATGAATTATACGTCAATATCTCAGTTAAAAACTACGACGTTTTTATATTATTTCGTAAGATATCTGCTTAATTTGTTTTTTACTTGAAAAAATTTACGTCACCCGAGGTAGCCCCTTTGTATCATATCAGTTTAAAAAGACTGGGGCGATAACGATCTAATAGAAGGATTTATTAGTATTTTATTAAAAAAAATGTGATGTCTACACAATACACAAAGGGAGTGGGCCTGATGGTTTTTCCAGCTATTGGCATGACAAAAGTCTCAAAGAGGAAGTCCGAATGAGTAGAGTCTTTGAAGAGGGTAGCGCAATGGTGTGAGCAGCTTTTTCATGCCGCGGAAAAACGGATATGACATGTGTTCCGCCAGAGATGAATGCGGAGAAGTATTTGAATTTGAATTTTTGTAGGGGCTAACGCCCCCATTTATTTAGTTTAATTCAAGCTTAAAAAACTAGGACCTAAAAACTAAAATACAAAATATTTAATTAGGGTTTTAAGGTTAGGTTGGGGAAAGTGATCGAATTTGAGAGAAAGTGTGCTGCGATTAAAATCGAAAACGGAAAGGTTGGAGTTTACCTTACGCAGCATATGGGATATTGGTTCGTTAGAGCCATATGTGGTGCGGTGGGTTGGTAGATAAAAGAGACGGGACCAACGTAGATTTCGAGGGTTAGTATTAAAGAAAATGGAGTTGTAAAGGGACATGCAATCGACGGAGCCTGAAATGAGTCGGTGAATGAAAAGAATGTCTGCTGCGTCCCTTTGTTCCTCAAGGGTATTCAGGTTAATGAGTTTGAGACGGTCTCGATAGGGAGGTAATATTAGAGGATCGTTCCAAGGTAGACCTCGAAGAGCAAATCGAAGAAAACGACGCTGGATCCTCTCAATTCGGGTTACATGAACTCGTTGAAAGGGACACCACGCTTGGCTAGCGTACTCGAGAAGGGGGCGAACGTAAGTGATGTGCAGTTTCTGGTCACGTACGGGTTACAGAATTCTTTGGACCATCTTTTAATGAAGCCAAGCGATGAGTTTGCTTTGGTAATTATCTCATCGATATGCGAGCGGAAATTAAGCTTCCTGTCGCATAACATGCCAAGATCGCGGATAGTCTGAACAAGGGATAGATGTTTGCCGTGGAGAAGGTAAGTTTGTGGAGTAAACTTGTTGCACTTGTTGTTTAAAAAAAGTAGCAAAAAAGTTGGCTGCAGTATGCGGATCGGTTGACGATATGTTTTTGTATGAGAGGGATGGGGGAAAACCGTCAGATTGTTTTTTGGAGTTAACGAATTGGTAGAAAGGCTTAGGATCATTTATAAACCTTGATTGCTCACTATCAAGGTATCGCTGGTGCAGAATCTTATAAAGCTGGGCGAATTGAAGGTATGACCCGAGGTAGTTTGAATAGTCAGCAGAAGAGTTGGATCGGAGGAAAACTGCCCATAATTTGTTTCTCTTGTTACGTAAAGAGCGAAGTTTACGATTGTACCACGAGGGGTACCACACAGAATTTTTCATTTAATAAATAAAAACGGGTCATGTGGTCATAATCTTAAAATTTCTTTTTTATTATTTATTTGAATTAATTATTTAAAGTCTTTCTTTAATAAATATCGAAGTATTTTTATATGAATTTCGCTCACAATTAAGTTTTTCCTAATTTTTCGCGTTAAAATTTATTAATTTAACTTTTTCCATGATTATGATCAATATTTTTATAAAGATTGAATGTTTTATTTTTGACATGAAATGCAAAATTAACCCGTGTTTTTACGAGTATGTGAATTTCGCTTAATGTATGCACCCGACCTTTCGTGACAGCCTCGAGCTTTGTCGCTTCCCAGACTTCTCCTGATTTTCTTATGGCCAGTACATAGATATATTCTAATCGCTCATCTAAACATTTGATGAGTTGACCCGCCTTTACAAGATGGAGCTGTTTCAGGATTTTCCTGCAATACAGTGTTAAACTAGTCTTAAGGTTATGATTTCGGCGCTTCTAATATAATTATAATTTGAAGAACAAATTGATCGTTAAAATATGATGATGAAGGGCTAATAAAAATTGTTCTTCTAGTAAAGAGCAAAAAACACTTAATTACATTTCCTTTGGATTTCGCAAATGATGAATATCCAAAGCCATTTGGGGCATATGCAAGATTTTTCCGACATGTTCTTAGTAGTAGAAAATGTTGGTCGGCATGTCACATTTATCCGTTCGATTTAGACACTGAATTGTTATCGATCGTAAGTATTTTAAAAACCAGATGTACTGCAAATCTCAAATCTTTAGCCATAATCTGCGAAATTCACAATTCGTTGACGTCTAAATATAATTATTGAAGAAATAAATAAATAAAAAAAAATATATACCAGAAAATACATTCTACAAAAATTCATCCATGGGATACGTTGAAGTGTTTGCTATGGTCAAAAAATTCCAATGTCTTCATTAGTGCCTACCATAAAAGGACGTGGCGATACCAAATATTTTGTAAAGTACTTAAATGTATATATGTTTGTACATACCAGAACATACTGCTTTGTGATATTTATTTTATTTGCGAGTTTTGCTCAGCATAACACGTTTTGCTGCCGTTTTTAATTGGTAGTATGATTGGTTGTGGTTTCGTATTTGATTTTGTAATGACTAAAGACAGACAGATAAGACAGACCCCATCCAAAGTGAGATATACTTTTAGTATAGCTGTTTCATCTAAGCTTTGGAATGTGAAAAAATTCTTGATGCCCTTTGGTTGGCTTATATGCGTTGTCCGTGCGTCCAAAATTTTACTCACAACGTATTGACTGCTTTTTCAACAGAAAAAAAGGATTTCAATCGGCCTTTCTTGCAGATGAGAGCAGTCAAGGATTTGCTTATAACCTACTATTGTATTTAGTTTCATACGCATATACATATGTATGTACAGTGGCTAAAATAAGTACGAGTATAAACACATTATTTCACTGTTCATTTTGATGCATCGACTCAACCGCATACGATGTACTAACATCATCTTTACCCAAGACGTAGGTAAATCAATTTTTACTTAAATGGAATAATTAATGAAACGTTACCCACCAGAGCAGCTTAGCTCTGAAGTTGTCATAACTAATTAAAGAAGCAGTACAGGAAGACGAAATAATCGTAAAGGCTATGTGTTTGCTTACGATATTCCAGCTTTCTGCTTAGTTTTTTTTTTCAATACTTGCATCATTTTGCTGCTGTTCCACGTGCATAAGCCGTATTCCGTTTTTACTCTCTTTAATGACTGAAAAAATAATGTCAAATGTGTTCATCCTTAAATCGACGTGAGGTGTGTAAAACTCGAACGTTCAAGAGCGAAATTCCTCGAGTGATACACAAATTCAAACTAAAGCGTCTTTAGCAGAGGCGCTGTGTTTCCGATTTTAAAAAAATTGGCAATGTTTTTTTTTTAAGTAAGTTTTAACAATTCATCATGGATAAATTTACAACGCAGCGACGTTAGCAAATTGTGGAATACTACAATACTTCTGAAATCAATGTTCAGTTACACAACCTAATCGGGCACTTCGCTAATTTTATGGAGCAAATAATCGCCCATCTGAACGAGCTATACCTATTATTGTGGATAGTTTTTCCACAGTGCGTTCCGCAGAAAATATTGCCTCAGTTGAGGATACTTGTAATGGAAACAGATATGTGTCTCTTAATATGGGCTTTTTGTCCATCAACATCTTAGAACATTTCGGGAAATGATTTGGGCCTAGTCTCTTAGAAGAAGAGAAAAACGTGAACGAGTTGCCTAAAATTGTCAAGCATTGCTCGATTCATATGTTTACAGATGACTCCCAAGCATATACAAGCCATTAGCTTGAGTCGAGGAATGAAGCCATCATCCTGATGAATAAAGATCTTCAGCGAATCTCAGATTGTCGTATAATATTACGTAACTTACGTTTGAATGCCCTCAAGTCTACGGCTATTGTAATATGTAGAAACAAGTTGGAAGATGAGATATTCCTCCGTTGCAACTATCAGAAAACCCATTAGAATATGTCGACTCTGGTAAAAATCTGGGTTTGATATTCAATAGCATTTTAACTTGGTCAACTCATATAAATGCTGCTATCGGTAAGGTGTATGGGGGACTTTGTGTCTTATGGGTTCCTCATCACTTCATCCCCACAAGGGTGTAGCTCTTATTGGTGAGCTACCTCCTTTGCTAGCTTCTTTTGGCTATCTCACTTTATTGCTCTGAGATATTCTGCTGCCCGGAAAACATAACATTGTATATGTATAATAATATGACTCGATATGTATTTAATCTAAAAAGATATGATCATGTCCTCTTATATTGTACATATACGAAACTGATAAGCGGTTGCATTTTCGATAACCTGCTTAAATATAAAACGTTATGATTTCTATACAAACTTATTCAAACAAAAAAACCGGCGTATTTGTACAATAAATTAATCTTCCCTCAGTCAAATGGATCACGTATTGTCATGCATGCAGGTTACTCTTGTCTGATTTCCGAAAGTCAGTTTTTTGTTTCCTCCATTCGGCTGTAGAATTCCTTGCCAATTAGCATACGGAAAATCAAAGGCATTCACTGTTTTAAGTATTCTCTTAAAAAATACCTGTCCATTGGAAATTGATATAAAGGTGTGTTTTTTTGTTAGCTGTATACCGAGCCCAGCTGAATTTTACACACAAACCAATAACAAATGCACCAAGTGCCGATAACTTTCCAAGTTGTAGCAACTACGGATATCTGTTAAATAATTCGAAACCCAGAGGGCGCATAATCACAAATATGAGCTCTTAGCCGATAATATTTGTTCCTTTAGGGTTGGCGGGATTTTTTTTATTTCCAACCGGAGCTACTTTGAAAGCGAAGATGTCAAAAAGGTAAATAGAATTTGTTTATTATTAAGCTAATACTAGAATTAATTTTATTCTACAGGGAAATTAAACATTGGACAAAAAAAGAAACGAAAGCATTCTTGCATTTTTACAAAGAAAAAAAGTATGAGTTCAACTAATCCAGGAAGAAAAAAATTGCATTTGCGTATGTACTGGAAGATATGATTTCGGCAGGTTTCGTAAGTTTTTTTTATTAATTAACTAATACATCTTTTACAACAAGAAATTAAAATTGATTGCAGGATAATCGCACAACAGTCAACAATCTGGGGCATCTCCATGTCTGCCTCCATTCTGGGCAGAAATGGAGATACACCCATTCATTCCCAACGCGAAGCGTTCAATTGCGGTACAGACCAATTCTTTACAGTCAGTTATTATTACTAACCGTGGCAATTATGTAATTTATTTTTCTTTAAGGGATTCGGATTCTGCAACCCCAAGCAACACGCCGGATACACATTGGTCCTCGAGCGCATCTGACATCGCAACGTCAAGAACTGGTCCTTCAACCTTACAGACAACACCAAAATCAAAAATCAGTCGTTCTGATTTCTTCAAAATGCGATTGGAGCAGAACGAACGGCGATTACATCAAAAAGAGCGGCGGTTGCAGCCAAAGGACGAGGAACGGAAAGAGATCGCCGAACGGTGGGAGAAATTTGTAGCAACGAGATCTGCGCTGAATAAAAAAAAATAGAAGATAATTTTGTGTTTGGTTTTATTCATTAAGTCAAATTTTTTTCACTTAAATAATTAAATACATCTTGACGAGTATCTTGGCTTCTCGATGGTAAAATATTTTCAGACAATTCATTGTGATCATGGCTGCCTTCTTCATCAATTTCAGAATATGCATCATTATTTATAATGGTGCATAGATTGTGCAGAATACATGCACTAACAATTATTTTTTTATTGAATTGATAGCGCGTTGCTCTGTAAATTTATTTATTCTCCTGAATCTTCCTTTCAGCAGTTCGAAAGCGTTTTCTACCACCATTCTTGTGTAAATTGCTGAACGATCTTTGCTGATCAGACAGTCGGCCATAATCTTTATACGGTGGAACAAGCCACTTTGTAGCAGGATATGTAGAATCCCCTATAATGAAGGTGTTGTGCGGAAAGAGCCGTTCATAATTGGCTTGCGCTCTTCTGTATAGCGCAGACCGTCTAAGCACTCTGCTATCGTTCAATGACCCCGGTTCACCACAGCACATGTCGATGAACTTTTTGTCCGCATCAACCACAGCTTGGAGCACAAGAGTAAATTTATGTTTGCGATTGTAATAACACTCTTTATTTAGCTTGGGGGCAGCTATAGTGATATGAATACAATCGATAGCACCAATTACACCCGGTATTTTTTTCTTGGCTTCAAATTTTCGCCAATTGTTAACAACAGCATCACATTGGGGTCATTTGATGAATTCACTGCATTTTGAAACCATCCAGCTAGTTACACGTCCAACTGCAGCCCAAGATGAAGACTTCTCAATATCAAACAAATTTCCAAGCTGCCAAAATGTGATGGTGTTACTCATATACCAAATATGGTATAAGTACATCTCTCTCCTGGCTCCCAACTTTGGTCTGCCTCCCCGTCTTGAAAAATGTTGACTGGGAATAATTTGCTGCAAAATATCGAAAAAGGAAAAAGCATTTTGCTAAAGGAAACAGATGCAGACAAGTCAAAATTCAACTTATTAATTCCTCAACAGTTGATCGGTTTAATCTGAAGTGAGACTTGAAATCGGCCGAACTATACTCCTCGATTGTTTGCATAAAATTTCTCACTTTTGCGTGCTTTTCATCTCCCGTCGATTCATCGCTACTCATTCCCATGGAATCGTCAGAAGTTCTGCTTTTAAAAAATTCTTTGAAAATAAAATCTTCATCGCTTGATGAATCCAGAATTTGTAAAAATATCTGCAAATAACATTAATAAAAGACAATGGGTAGATATTAGTTTATTATTTTTTACCTCTTCACTTTCATTATCCATTCCAAAAAACAAATTCAATAAGCCTGTAAGCTTTTTACTTATCACGGTGACAACAAAAATGTATTTTGCCATCTAATGTCATTAAATATCTGTGGTTACGCCAATTAAAAAAAAAAATTCAAGTGAGTCGTTTTTTTCATTGAGGTGAGAATAATTATCAAAAAAAAAACGCCTATAAAGTATACTATAAGCTTTTATTTTGAATTATTTTATTATTAGTTTTAAAGTTTTGTATATAAAATCAACTCATAATATACATTCATTATTATGTCTAGGCTGCAAAATTTAAAAGCCTCTTGTTGTTTTCTCATTGTGAACTATTTAATAAATAAACGAAATGAAATGAAAAATCCGAAAGTGTCCTTTCAGACACTATAACGTCACAAGAACGTACGGTAGGGTGTCGTCGGGTCTTATTTTTTTGAAAACGAGAAATGAGATGTCGTTACAGTGAATGGTGACTGAAAAATAAAGATGGTTCGGGAATATTTGTTTCCAAATTTACGTGTCATCGGTATGAGCAATATGTGGTCCCAGTAGAATGGGGCATCGGTTTACGAGTATTGAGATCAAATAGTGATTTCAAGATCGGAACCTATACGAGTAAATTGGCTACTAAGATCTTGTTATCCAAAGCCGCGGGTTTATTTTCTGTGAGGGTGCAATAAATCCCTTGCTTACATGGATATACCAGGCACGATTGAAGCTTTGGAAGACTATACACGGCAAGTTATTGCAGATACATATACAGTATATTATTATTAAAATTTATTTTCAGGACTTTCTTACAAAGAACTATTTTTATGAAATCCGACATAAAGAATAACTCAGATATTCCCAGAATTCGTTTCCTGGAAAATGTGGTGGAACTTGATCTACCTATGTGATTCCCAGATGTCTCATACAGAATTCGACCTACTCTCAATGGCCTCTGCGTTCGATTTTGATGAATCGATTTAGAGTTTAATAGAGCGACAGAATCTAAAAAAGTATGTTATCACCGCCTTAACTACAAATTCCCCTATTCCAATCGATTCATTTTCATTCCGCGGCAAAATTTGATTGATGTTTTCCAAACACTCTATGTACATGCCCCTAACCATTACATATCAAAATCAGCTATCAACAATTCTATTTAAACATCACGCCTTCTCGGAAATCAATTAGGGAAATAATGGCACCGTAATCACTATATTCCGAGTCCTCCACTTCTTATACTATCTACGTCAAATCTTCACCAAGTGAGGAAAACCAACGACTCCCAAATAACCAACATTCTCTATAGTTGAATCACCGGTCCGCTTGTACATAAGATCCGCCTTCCAATTTCGAAACTCTGCGGCTAAACCATTTCTTTACAATCCTGAAGGTACGAGTACTCTCTCAAGTCAATGGATCAGCATATTTGAAGCACAGGAACACAAAGCTCATTACGTCGGTCCTTCCACCTCCGGGAATCAGTAAACAGTATAAGAAAAAGTATGTTATCCTCCTCCAGAAAAGCCTTGCCTATTTCATCAAAAATTTAACAATCTAGTGCACTTTGTATGATTTCATGCGATTTCAAGTGTGCGCTGATCGTACCGAAAAAAGGCTTTGGAACCCGTCATCGGCTTACATGAGTTCCTGAATTTGCAATTCGACATATCCTTCAACGTAATGGATGTGTGTTGAGCTCAGCGATAACCTGTTATGGTGCTGCATTGGTAAAGGGTGGAATTACAACAGCCCCCACCGTGTATATACTAGATCAGCTCCTTTTCATAAACCCCACCGGTAAGATAAAACCCAATTTTTACCGAGAACAAACCAAACCAAATCTATTGCAGCTGTTGAGGAAGAACTCGTTGAACTTTCAGTCAGGGGCGAAGAAACGACCAAACATGGTCTCTGTGGCATTGACAGACTCTCGGCTGTCAATCAAATTGTAGAGTGCCGTAAAATACAGTGAAGAAACTCACCAACCATGCCCTGCAGATCAACCCAAGTATGATCTATACAGTGAAGTACGAGTACGTTCTTGGTGAAGCACCACCTCAAATGATCCATTTGTCCAAAATCACGTCTCACGCTTTAATTGCTCCTTAAATCAGTCGGAATCCTAAATACGAGTATTTACTACGACAATTTAAAATGAATATTCTAAGCATCAGCGGCAGGCTTCTAAACTGCTCCCGAGCATGCCAAAGCCCAGGAGTGCTCCACCTGTTGTATTTGGAAAAATTCCCTAGCCATCATCTCCATGAAGAATACCTTGAACTTGATTTGACCGAAATGTCGCCGTTGACTTGTGCTTTCCCAGACTAGGACGCATGAATTTGGCACCTACTGACCGTCGCCATCGGGGTTCTTGACCCTGTCTTCCTCCTATTTGATCTGAGTCTACGTCAGACAACGATACAGCAATCACAGATCCGGTTATGCGGAGTTTATGAAAATATTTATTTATCTTCTTGGCGTTGACAAACAAAAGCCAAGCCAAGCCAAGCCAAATTTGGTTGAAAGCTAAAGTTTTCCGTTACGTGTCGATGATACTTGTGGTATTGTTACCAAGTAATATCTATGTAAGTAATTTGACGATGGTAACCATGATGATGGTAATGGTGTTGCTATGCACGTAACTCGTGTATTGTGCACTCACCCACGACGCCCCCTTGAGCTCGCTACTCCCTCTCATTTTGTTCCCAACTCCGAGTATGTTGCCTTTACGTTCCTCTCCCATATCTCATTCTGCAAGCGCTGCCGCACCACGCGCGCTACCCCCTCCCGTTTCCTGTCGCATTCGTTTTAGCATTCACAACGAGATGGGTGTTAAGGAGAGTTTGAAGTGGAAGAACTTTATTGGCTACCTAGGGACACTACTGGTAGAAATAGCGATACGACATTGTGAAGCAAGGAACCAGTGTCATTTACAAGTATTATCGCACGGTTTTGCATACCATCTAGTAGGTACAAAAGGGTCTAAGGACTCGTTTCATCGGAGTTCGAAATCACTTCATATCGCCTTTTCGTTTCATCAGAATTCGAAATCACTTTATGTCGCTTTTTCG
Source organism: Volucella zonaria (assembly GCA_963966105.1). Lineage (NCBI taxonomy): Eukaryota > Metazoa > Arthropoda > Insecta > Diptera > Syrphidae > Volucella > Volucella zonaria. The sequence continues at coordinate 162,787,810 of OZ014530.1, forward strand.
TTTCATCAGAGTTAGAGTTGGAATTACTGCCCAACTAGCCAGTTTCACTTCAAAAATAAATGTAAAATACAACGAATAGAAGATATGTTCAAAGTGTAATAACTGCATGATTAACCAATATTCAGATGTCGAGTACTTACCATCAATAAGCTCGTATTCAATCTCTCTGGACTTGAATGAGCTACTTGGCGATTGGAACTTACTAAATTAATACTAATCAACCATGTCCCTGTATTGGAAAATGTCACACTTAAATAAGTCCTACTCAGAAATATGAGTTGTTCCATTGAAGTGACACCAAGAAATAAATGTTTACTGTCGAAACAAAATGAGACTTCAGACTCCCGACGCTTAGAGAGGAGACAGTATTGAGTTTCAAATCCTGCCGGGGTGCCAGCAAAAGTCTAGAAAGAATTTTTAAAAATATGTACCATATATTAAATATACAATGGAAATTGTAATTCTTATTGAAAATTTGACGTGTTGCATATAAAGATTGATTGAGAGACTAGAATGGGCCTGTCAATTACAAGAACATCTAGTTATCTCTTTCTGCCAGGAATAATTACTACAATAAAGACCACGAAGAGACTAAAGAAAATGAAGATGCCACTGATTTAGTAATTGATTACAAGAGGCAACCCTGTACCTATTGTCTAGGAATTCATGATGCTGTCATTGATAATTCTACAATATATGGTATGTAGGAAATAAACCAATTACATTTAGAGGATATCAGGATATCAAGCATATTTAAGAAAATGTGACTACAAGAAAGCTTATACTGTATTTTGAACCGAATCGAAACATGAAAATGTTTATTTTATGTCGTATACATATACTATTAATTGTTATTCAACAGTAGAATATATTGATCCCAAGCTTTGTGTCAATGGCTGCGCTGAATGATTAGATCAGAAAGTAGTTTAATATTATACAAATAGAGAAAGAACAAAACAAAAGAGACTATTAAGGGTTCTCAAATAAAGTAGTTGAGCATACAGTGGGATGCGGACTAGTCATACACAGCAGACAAGCGTCTTATGATAATCCTCATCAAGGCTAAAATTGCTAACATACGCCTTATATGCGCTCATGCCCCCACGGAAGACAAGGACAATACCACCAAAGATTGTTTCTACGAGCTCGTCGATAAGACATACGAGCAATATTCTAAGTATGACGTGAAAATCGTACTAGGCAATATACGCATGGCGACATGGCCGTTTCCGGATAATGAAAAGTAGAATCACAGTCGGTGTTTTGAATGTGGAAAAAAATCTGCAGACTGTATAACAGGAAGAATAGACCATTCAGCTTAGACAATGATAGCGAAAACTTCCGTCTAGCTGACCAAAATGAAGTAAGGATAGCAATATCTAAGTTTAAGTCCAATAAAACTGATGAAGCCGACGTCTTACCAGCTAAGGTATTCAAATATACTGGATGTGACTTTGTGGAGAGCATACATCATTTCATTTCTCAGATGTGGTCAGAAGAGTTAAGATGAATCGAATCTCAGTACCGTATGTCCGATCCATAAAAAAGAAGACCCCTTCAACTGCGCCGACTATAGAAATATGAATTTCCTCAATATTGCATACAAGATCTTATACGCTGTTGTGTGAACATTTGAAACCCGTCGTCAACAATTTAATTGACTCTTAGCGGTATGATTTCATACCAGGAAAATCCACGATCGAGCAAATTTTCACACTCCGGTAAATCCGGGAAAAAACTCAAGAAGTCCAAATCGAAACCCATCATCTTTTCATCGAATTTAAAACCGCATATTACTGCATTAATATTGTAGTTATTTGTATGCATATAGCCATGTGTAATCGTCTCTGCTAAATTGTCCGTCTGTGCAGGATGACGATAGAGAAAGCTCGCTACTCCGTCAAGGTCGATAACGACTTAACCGAGACATTTGAAGTCAGAAAAGTTGTAAGACAAAGTGACGCCCAGTCTTCTGACTTCTTTAACATTATGCATAAAAGAGTTGTGCGGAACTGACAAGCGAACAGGGGAGGCATAATCTGAAAAGTGTGTTCAACTACTGGCGTACGCCCATGATATTAACATAATTGGCATAATTGGTTGTCGCACAAATTCCGATGGAAGCTGCTAAAATGGTTTTAGCGGTAAATGAGGGCAGAACTAAGTATATGCTCTCAACAAAAAGATACATACAGCGTCGATGAATTAGACAGAACGTTACAACCTTTGCTATCAATTCTGCCAGCAACACCTCAGTAGACACAAGACAAGAATCTTAATTTCCTAAAGCTAAGAATACAATTGTATAGGCCTAATCCGAACAACTAAAGGGACTCTATATAAGACCTTGACCATCCCGGTCAAGGAGAGCGACATTAAACCGAGCGCTTACCTGCGTGATAATTTCTTTGCACTGTTCTACTGGTTTAGAGGTCGAAGTAAGTGAGTGGAGCGTTTCGATAGCAGCCTGGCTGTCAATAAAGATTCCTATGTTGTTTATGGCATTGGAACTGAGGCTAAGTATCTTGCAGGCCTTTCTAATCGCTAGTACCTTCGTCTGGAAGGCACTTGAGGAGTCTGTAAGGTGGTACGATTTGGATGCGTTCAGTTTCGATGAGAAGACATCTACTTGAACGTGGCATTCCATCTTGAAGCCGTCGGTGAATATCCATACTTGGTATTTCGATAGGGGTAGATTATTGTTCCATTCCGTAATTTCCGGAATGTGAACTTGGATATTATTATTGGAATTGAATTTAGGCATCGTGTAGTCAGTTATGGCCGAAGCCCGTTCCCTCGGCAACAGATCAAGGGTGTATCTGATAGCACTATACGAAATGCTGTATTGGATGCGAAAACCTGGAGCGGTGTATGGAGTAGTACATTGAGAGCTTTTGTCTTGGTTCAATAATAGCGCCACTGGTATATGAGCTACGGGAGTGTATATTTCGAATACAATCTTAGGCTGAAGTTCCCAATTTTTGCCAAAGGCCTTGCTACAAGAGAAATAAGCGATGCATCCTTTCTTTACCTTATGTTCTATCTTTAGTTTCCAGTTGAGATTGAGGTCAAGGATGATTCCAAAATACCTTGCACTGGAGGTTAGAGTAACTGTTGTTGTTAAGACGTGGAAGCTTGAAAGTGGGTATTTTGTACTTGGAGGGAGATAGCATTACTTCAGTTTTACTCGGAGTCCACAACATGTGGCACAAGGCCTTAATCTACTCAGACCCCACCACTATGAGTTCACTAATCACTGAGGGGAACATCTGTGATACTAAAATAAACACCTCGTCCGAGTATGCAACTGCTTTGATTCCAACGCTGTCGAAATCCGTCAAGATATTATAGGAGCCATAGAAGAGCCGAGATAACTCCTCTTTGGGGGTACCCTTTCAATGGCTTTTTGGCATGGATAGCATCCAATTGCTTGCGAAATCTTCTGTGCTAAGCTTGGTGATAGATTTTAGAATGGATTCAGTGTGCACATTATTGAAGGCACCTTCTATGTTTACGTGGATGTCTCCATAGACCTACCTTTAAGGTACGCATGTTGGGACTTCGATAGAGAAGATCTAAGACCTAATTGAATTTCTTCCAGTTTGTGGTTTCTAAAAGCGGCCGGGGTTTTCTACCGAGGGGCTCATATTGAAGAGTATCCATTTATGGTCTGTAAAGGATTTAAGATTGGATACTCTCCTGTTATTTGCCATATATTCGGAGTCATTGTTTGTTAGTGTAATGTCGATTAATTCCTTCCACCCAAAGAAGAAAATTTTACTGTAACCCACATTACACACATTAAGATTAGAGGTCATAAGGAAATCAGGTGAAGACTAACCTCGTTCGTTGATTTCTAGTGCGACTCCATGTGCTGCGCTTCATCAAGCGACAATGGTTTGTGTTGGACCATGTACGCAGATGCTATCTAGAGCTGTTGTCTGCCTATACCCATCACTTGTGTCGTTTATGCTGTGATGGGAGCATAAAAAGGCTTTGATATCTTTCTTGATTAGTATACAGGTTTTAGGCTTACCAGTATCCTTTTGGTAGAAAGAGTTGTATTTTTTGCCGCGGAGTCCTAGGATGGTAGATCCACTGCCCCAGAGCTCCTGGATGATGTCAATGTCATAGTCTTGCTCTAAGGAAGACTAGCAAATTCTCCGATGCACGCTTTGAGTGCTGAATATTGAATTGTTTGGTACCGATCATACTATTGTTATTGTTTTTGCTGAATCGGGTTTCCCCATCCACGTGAAGCACTCCTCAGTTACTGACAGCACAAGAGTTCGGCTGTTTTTTTGGGACTCCTAAGCCTCGATGACCGCCCAATCGTCAATAGGGATACCAGGGTTCTGAAGCTTCAGACATTGGAGAGTCTTTCCGCTGTCTGTCTTCAACCTGGCCAACCAGATGTGGGCTCTAGGTTTCCTAGAAATTTTCTTAGAAGAGATGACCTCAGGTTTAAGGCTCTCCCAGTCATTACTAATTTTAGTGATGTACGAGATTAGGGAATCCTCGGAAAACTGGTTCACACACTTGATTACCCGGTAACCTCGGACGACCTCCACAGAGTCATAGTCGGGCATATGATCCAGTCTGGTGTTCGCCGTTAACTCCATGAGTTAACCATCTTCAATGGTGGCTCACTTAGCCTGCACTACTTTGCCGTCAGATGAAAATTTGTCCATCAGTGCGACTTGAAGCTGGTCTCTCTTTACGTCTGGGAAGGGCGAAGGTTTGCTACGGTTTTGGGCTTTGGGGCGGCGGAGTGACTTTTAGGGGCATATGTGGTCTCATCTTGGGAATGGTTTCTCTTACCTCTCTTCTGCTTAGGTTGTTTTTTGGTGTCTATACGTATGCCTGGTATATTCATCAACCGCGGCTTGGCATTTGAGCTTGTCCTTCTCTCATGCACAGCACCTGCCGCTTCATTCCTAGCAATCTTGCTGAGGATGAAGACGGCGTTATTGTACCTGCTCCTCAAGATGGTACCAGGGGACATGATGACTTGCGGTCACTTTGGGTGTTAACGTTGCCCATTTTGTCGTTGTTAGTTGTCCGTAAAAGATCGACTGTGGTTTCTTATCTCGAAGCCAGTAGGTCGTTCTTGGACGACGAGCCTGCTATGCTTGATACAGCTACCTCCGTACTATTTGTTCTATATGTTTTCTCAGTATTTGATTTTTGTTTGGTAGATTTTTCTATCTTGGTCCCACGAGTAGTTTCGGAAAGGGTGGGTCAGCCCCAGCAAAATCGACATACTGGGATTAGGCTCTGAAACAACCGCCCTTGCCTGGACGTCGGAGGGGGCCGTTAATACTCTTTATTCACTTATTGGTCATGCAGCCTTCGCCACGGGTGCCTCAACATCTTTGCTTTACAAGTGAGTTTTGGGTTGTACTCCACTCGGGATGATCCATCCTGGCCCGACTGAAGCGTGCATATAAATCTCCAGCTGAAACTAATCATCCACGAAGAGAAACCATTACTTTCAGGCGCCAACATGGAGGACGAAAGAAGAAAGGCGGGGGGGTTAATTGTTATTGTAAATTGGCTTGTTTTTATATTTTAGGCAAACATTTTTCTCATGTGTATTTCGAGCGCGGTTGGGATTGAACACCGAACAGTCTGACCGAGCAGCCAATATATTTCAATTTTGTTTTATTGTATTTTAAATGCATTTTTATTTCCAATCATCCATTAACTCGTACGTGCTAGACATAAAAACGCTTAAAAATTAGCTTAAATAACTTAAAATTATTTTATTCTTACTTACTGTCCTCATGCATTCTGAGTTAAACCCAACCCTTGAGCTATGTCTTTCGAAGTTTCATATTGTACATATTTATTACTCTTCCTATATTCAGTATAATTAAAAACAAACTATCTAAAATAAATCTTAACCTACTTAGCCTTTTTATACTACTATGTTATTATATATATCATACAATTATTTTTTTATGGATTACGCCTTCTTTTCGAAAAGGTTGTTATCCACCTCTTTGTTCTTTTATAATTTTGTTTGTTATTTTTGTTTAATTTTTACAATTTTTTTTTATATCTACCTGATCAACTTTGCTCTCTAATGTATTCGAGCAATTCGACTATGAAGTATCCTCTCCTTTAGCATGTCACAAAAATTGTTGGTGTTGCTGCGCTACATTTCTCATGTCGTGACTCCCTACCGCCCTACTGAACCGGAGACGCTCTGTACTGCCATGTGCCACGTCTCTGTCGTAATTTTTTATTTTTTATTTTTTTTTATAATTTATGCGCGCCTAAGGGGTTATGAATACCCTTATACTGTTGCCTGGGCGCTGGCGGAAAGATAGAAGGAGGAGAAAGGAAAGCATTGTTTGCGATGTAGTGGTTTGAAATTCAGGTGTGTTTGGTTTCGATATTGACTCCAGGGGTGGGAGTCCGAATAGGACGGTGAGATTTTTTTTCACTCGGAATGATTCAGGTTGTGAATCGTGTCGTAATTGAGTCGCCTGTCCGCAGCTGTTCGAACGACATGGCAAATTAGCGCCACCGCTAATTTATCCTGGATCAGACCTTTCATATTGAAGTAGATGAACGCTTCTAGAGGGATAAGGCCGTCAAATGGTATTCTCTCATGATACATATAACTGAGGTAGTAAGCCGCGGAGATCAGATTGATCGACGAGGTCATTGCTCTTACAGCTTCCAGTCATCGCAATATCGTTTAATTTTATCGAAGTCACGTTGAAAAAGTATATTAATGACCTCAATCTTTGAACCTGATCTGTAAGAGATCATCGGCGAATGTTCCGCACCTTGGTGCAACCGGTTTTTAATCTGAAATGTTCCAGCAGAATTCACATCGTCATTTTTCTCGATGAACTGTTTATCTGTGAGCATATTGAAAATAATATACGGCAGTAGTTTACTTGTGTCCAGCTTCATCCGCTTGAAGAAGAGTGCTTGCCTTTGTTCCATTCGATGTCAGAAACCGGTTTCGACGCGACATGAATGACATCATGTCCCGCCTTCAAATCACATTTGTTATCCGGAATTATATTTTTGTCCTCAACCCACTTAGGACTCTATTGATAAATTTTTCGAAAACCTTACTGATGTTTGGAAGAAAACTGACATTATATGCAATGTTCTCATCATTGAACTATGTGAAACCCGAGCTCTCGAACCCCCAGTTCACTATTTCATTTCCAGGGTGAAAATTGTGCCCAAGGACTCGATTTTACAAGTCGTAGTTCAAGCGAATGATGCCATTTGCTTCCTCGAAAGCTGCTCCTATAGCCTTTACTTTTACCTGCAGATCTCCGATCAAAAAGAAGATGTCACAATCATTGGGCTCATTTGGATCTATCCCTGCTGCTAAAAGCATGTGTTCGTTGTCCGCCGTTCGGGCGATTTTAAGACACGGAAAGTCGTTTTGATTACCCCTTCGAAATATTTTATTTATTTGCGGGAACATATTCGAATTGCCGGTTTCTACAGACCGAATTTTTTTGTTCCAATACAAACTTACAGAAGTTCTATTTGGAGGTTCTTAATAGGCCACTTCAGTATCGTCACCTCATATCACGTTTTGTCTGTCAGTAAATTGTCAGTACAAGGTTTTAAGTCTTGACAGCAGTTTACTTTTATGCAATGCGTCAATAGTTGCGTTGCGCAATAAGCCTTCGTTGTGAGTGTGTTGATACCGAGCTATCATTTTGCCCATTGTTCGTTTAATTGTCTCGTCCATTAATTGTAGATACCTGTCAATCTGACAGATTTCTATTAGGCGGCGGGTAGAACGCGCTCGTCAGCGTCCTGGAGAAGTGTGTCTAACGCACCCTACTATAGTTGTAGGAATACCTTGGAACAAACTCCTCCAATTCGTTTGAAACAGTTATTTCGGTGCTGAGACCGCAATGGTCACTGTCATACACGAAAGTGCGTAGGCAGCTTGTGGTGTGTTGGTTAGTGCCTGTTAGTTTTATTCATGTGTCGGAGATCCGAATAGGATCCGTGTGTAGGAAATGACGGACTATTCGTCTTTTTTAAGCCGGGTCTGTACATTACACTGTTACTGTTACACTACACCAATTGAATAGCAGGTTCCTCTAGTATTTGGTGTATTATTTTCCCAATCTCTATGTTTGTAGTTGAAATCTCCGCCGATGACAAAATAATTCTTTTCCAATTCCAGTCCTAGGAATCGAAAAAGTGTCTCGAGTTCGGAGATAAAAAAGATGGATTGAGTAGCCTTACGTGCATAGACAGACACCACGTACAACACGACTGCAAAGACTTTTAAAACGCAGTACTTTCCTTGCAAAAATCGCAACGTCTCCTCCTTGTAGCTTATTTTCGCAAACCAAAAGCACATCAGGGGAAGCCAATATACTACCACTTGAGCCACGACCACCCCGTTTGCATTAACAGCCTTTGAAGGAGAAGATTCAACGACGAACTATATGAGGTGTATGGCGATATCGATCTAGAGGGAATGGAAACCAATGCTACCGCCCGTTCAGTGTTGAATATAACCCGGAAGCACAACGCAGAAAGATCTCGAGTTAGGTGGCGTGCACAAGTAGAATGGGACCTCAACCGAATGGAATGCATTAGATCCCGACAGAAGACAAATGAACAAAGAAAAACACAAGGATTTACTTAAACTTCTATGTTCCTTCCAAGTTATCATCACTTTTATACTGATATGAGAGACATAGGATATTGTCGAAGACGGTACATTTTTTGTGTATACAGAGTGTCCCAAAAATCAACGTCAAGCCGGAAACGGGTGATAGGTCAAGTGATGTCGGTTATCACAAAATTATAAAAAAAAAATCTAAGTCATGTACATGTAAAATTATTGGCACTCAAAAAAAGTCGAGAAATCTGACACCCTGCCACGTAACCCTGAGTAACTGTTCTGTAAATTATGGTCCAAAATTGAAACATAATTATATCGATTTTAACAAAAATATTGCTTTTTTGTTCATCTATGTATCTGAAAATCATTAATCACCTAAATTGAACTGACTGTACTGACAAAAAAATGTACTGTGCCATTTTGGCAAGTAGCTTTAAAAGATGGCGTATTTAGTCTGGATTCCAAAATGGTATGACACTTGCTAGACTAACGCTTAATTGAGGTCAAAAAAATATTTTGTTGTCTTGTATCTTACAACAAATGTTCAAACTGTTTGCCTTCAGCGGCAATGCAAGCTCTTCTTACAAATGATCTGGTAATAAGACGGGCATATCTTCTGGAGTTGATGTCTTCAACGGCTTCTGCAATTTTTTGTCGCAGCTCGTTTAAATTTTATATCGGGTTAGAATAAACTTTTTCTTTTATTACTCCCCAGTAACAAAAAATCGAGTAGATTTAAATCAGTTGAACGGGATGGCCACGAAATTCTACCAGACCGCCCTATCCACCTGTTGGAGTATTCCCGATCGAAAAACTCTCGTACTGTGCGAGCATAATGCGCTGGGCAGCCATCTTGTTGATACCACATGCATGCATAAATATTTAGTAGCACGTCTTCCAATAACTTTGGTAAGTGGATCTCCAAAAAATCTAAATAAACCTCGGCATTCAAATTCTGCGACAACTCGAATGGGCCAATAATTCTACCAATAATTCTACCATTCCCGTCTACACGTTTACTTTAAAACGGTACTGTGATCTATGTATCTTCCCGCATCAAATGTGGATTTTCCAGGTGGCACTCGTGCAAATTGTGAAGGTTCATGTAACCGTCCCTTTTTTTTTTTTTTTTTTTTAAAGAACTTAACACATGCTGAGGCATTATAAGTGTATTCATACCCACTTGAGTGTTAAGTTATTTGGAAAATGGGACAGGGAGTGAAAGAAAGATTTTGGGCTCAGTGGTTATTTCGCTCCATGGGTTGCATCCAACATTTAGTGAAGAGACTAATTCTTAGTGGAAATTGGTTTGATGTTGATTTCTAGTCAACTACTCGTCTTACTTAACTTAACTTTCGTTAACTGAAAAAGTGAATATGTCTTTCGGGAGAGGGTACAATTCGAACATCGAACCTTCTGATTTGGAAGCCAGTCTACTACCACTTGAGCCACTGCCACGCACTTTCCATTTGAAAAGTAGATTCGTCCGACCATAGAATCTCGGATCTTCTCTGAACCTCTCCAACATCGTTTGACAAACTTGCACTCTGTCTGGATAATCTCGGGGTAGCAGACTTTGGACTCGTTGTACATGGTACAGATGGAGCTGGTTTTTCCTTAGAATTCGGTGTGCTGTACTTTTGGGCACTCATATGCTTTCTTCAATTGCAGGTATTGTCTTGTGCGACTGCTTGTAAGACTTCGTCCTCGTAAGGCATGACGGGTCTTCCCTCACTAAACATTAGATTTGGAAATCGACCCTCTGAGAGTGTCCAGTGCACATTTACAAACACTCGATGGTCCGGATGACTCTGAGCATTTTGGTATCTCTCATGATAAAGTCTGGCTGCACCATTAGCATTACACCTGCATTCCCCACAAATGAGATGCATGTTAGCATATTCCTGAGCAGTGTATCGAGATGGCATGATGGCATTCACATTACACAATCACGGGATCAACGATCAATAATAGCCCAGAAGAAATCCAGGTTCGACAGCAACGGTCAGATAGCAAACCAAAGTCGCAATGCAATGAAGTCCAATAAAGAAAGCCAAAGTTGTACAGAATAATGCGCTGTAAGCGAATGAGCGTAACGTACTGTAGTATTGCATGATGTGCGTATTCGTCACTGCTTTACAAGGGTGGCATCTCTATCTGCTTCACTCACACTAGTTGAAATGGCGTGTTTATCCGTCTCAATCACAATGTCACTGTCTGTCTCGCTAACACTTCGTACTCATTTTAACTTATTAAAAAGAATTAACTATGAATCGGGTTTCTTTAACAAAATATTTTTTTTGACCCCAATTAAGCGTTAGTCTAGCAAGTGTCATACCATTTTGGAATCCAGACTAAATACGCCATCTTTTAAAGTTGCTTGCCAAAATGGAATAGTACGGTTTTTTGTCAGTACAGTCAGTTCAAGTTGGGTGATTAATGATTTTCAGATACATGGATGGACAAAAAAGAAATATTTTAGTCAAAACCGATATAGTCATATTTCAATTTTGGACAGTAATTTACAGAAGAGTTATTCAGGGTTACATGACAAAAAAAAAATCAAAGAAGGGTAAAGATTTGCGGTCACAGTACTTGAAAGATCGTCACAGGGTATCAGATTTCTCGAGTGCCAATAAAAGTGCATGACTTAGATTTTTTTTTATAATTTTGTGATAATCGACACCACTTGACCTATCATCCGTTTCCGGCTTGATGTTGATTTTTGGGACACCCTGTAGAATTGTATTTAAATTAATTGTATTTAAAGTGAAACATATGTGAAATAGCAGTTGTTTTGGTGGCCTTTTTGTAAACAAAAAAACATTAACTAATATCATTAGTTGCTTTAGGATAAAACTGTCATTCTACTCACAAACTCAACCAGACGAGCCTCAGAGTATTTATACTTTGCTTCCGTGCTGGTTGGTAACGAAAAGGAATTTGCATTAGAAAATATTGCATCATAAACGCCACTTTCGAATAGAATTGGGATACATAAACTTTTATATACTCTCTATGACCACAGTGTAGATGGTAGTTTGTTTTATTAATAAACTCAATTGGGTTTGGTTGGAGATGAGTTATGCCTGAAATATACGAGTATGGGTAGATTTTTTATATATCTGCACATAAAACCCATGTACAGACTCGTAGTTGTTTGACGAGCTCCGGATCGACTGCTATTATTTGATAAATAACACCTGTTTTGATTATGAAATTTCTGCGGATTTACTCGTATTTCTTTTCATATTTAATTTATTATATAGTATTTCTCTATCGATTTAAATAAGAGAAAATGTATGGAAATACCAAAGTTGTACAATATTTTAGATACCAAATACCAGTAGCCACATCGCATTTTGCAGAAAATTTAGAAATACAAGCTGGGGCAAAAGTAATGTCATAATGTGAAATGGCTGCCATTTTGTTAGTTGTGAAAAAAATTGTGCTTTGTTTTCACGAAGGTGTAACATTATTGACATTATATTAGAAAAATGATATCGGTCAAATGAGCATCCGCTGAGTTGATGCACACTTGTGCTCGTTTAACTGCCTTTTGGATTGTTGCACGCAAAACATCTGGCTCCAAATTGGTGATTTCTTCTTCAATGTTGGCTTTCAAGATCTAGCGACCTGTCCAGCCAGATAAAATTGCCAAAACTGGAAATCACACGGCCTGGAAATTGGTGATTTAAAATTCCATCGTTGCCCGAGTGGTGTGAGCGGTTGCTCCGTCCTGCTGGAACCAACAATGATCGAGACACACTTTCTGTTAAAGTATCTATTTGAGGGCTTTTTCTGAACATAGATCTTATCTTCACACAGAATTTTAAATTCATTGAGGTGCTTAGATGTAATTTAAAAAAGCTCTGAGAATCCGTTTTGATAGTTTTCAGCTTCGTCGGTTGTCTGATGTGTGATAATTAAAAGAACACGGAGAAACATTGAATCGACATGTCGAGATAGTATCATTTATAATATTATCATTGAATCACAAATTGAATAACAAATAAAATACAATCTAAAAGTAAGAGGAATGGCAGTGTTAACTTCTATTAAATTTCTTACTTTTACTTCATAAAGAAACATATTAGGTTAACAAGCGAAATCACTTATATCGTAACATAGTTTCACACCAAGAGAGCAATTAAGATGACTTAAACTATTCCAAAGTCAACAACTGACTTTGCTTTCCTATGGTGTCGTGAATACTATTATAAATGGCAACTATTGTATCTATTTCTGCAGAGCGGCAAATAGACCATTTTGTCGGCGACTATCACATGACTCCGAACAACAAGTTACTTTCAATTTCACTACAGTCGCTGAGTTTTTGTTGTTGCTCTCCCATAGGTTGACCATAACCAGATATGCGAGAATAAATTTCCAATTGTAGTTGGAAGAAAAACGCAATTTTAATTGGTATGGGTTACTCAATACCATCGCTCGGCGTATCTTTAAGAATAAAAAAATTAAAAAAAGCTGTAGTCCCTAACCCACTTCGGGCGTGAACAAAAAATCGTTATACTCATATTCGGGATTTTCTATTCTTCTACAGGTATTATATGTAACAAGTGTAAGCAATATTCATCAAGAATTTAACATTCATATGGCATTGCAAATAAATAAACACGCCAAATTTCTGCCAACTGACTCACACAACATGCCACTCTAAATGAAGTAAAAAAAAAATCGACTTACCTAATTGTACAAGGCAATTCACCCATTTGGAGTATTTCACAGCTTCGTGAAAAGGCAAATCATCTACAGTTTCTCGTATGCATATAATAGATATGAGTACTAGCGTCGGGAGATTACTTTCGCTTTCTTCCGAATAAAATTACAAGAGCGCGTCCGCCATTCTCCCATAACGAGTATTTCCTTACCCCGTTGTTTTATTGTTGAGTTCGAATAACTAGCCATTCAGTGTAATTGTGTTCTGGTTACGAAATGCACCTTAGATTCATATTCGTATGCATGTAGATTAGAAAGTCATGATATATAGAATCTGTACACTTTTGATTTCGTCGGACTTTTTTCTGTTGGCTGAAGATAGTGACTTGCATGGTTTCATGCTCAAAGCCAACATTTGACAAAAGAAGGGCTACAGTAATTTCTGTTTGCATTTGCCGCCTATTTCTCTACAATATACCCAAAATTCCCATTAAATGGGTAAATGGCCACATGATATGACTCTCAACATCTATTTAATATTTAATTACATAGTAATGCCAGTCGGTACATTCTAATTCGGACCCAAGTTAGATACGTTCGATGAAATCAATGTCAGTTTAACACAACCTCCAACTCCACCAAATAGATCTGGCGCAAACGGAATCTGAGGCACGCAATTAGTCTTCTAATGTATGTATAAAGGCCACATATCTGATTTATTACACGCTATCTTTTAATAATTTTTGCTGGAGTTGCGGGGATAAAGAGAAGGAGAAATGGCTCTGCTCTCCATCACACAAAGAAAAATAAGATAACTCCTATGAATTTTTCTTCAGAAATCTCGACGAATAATTCGAAATCATGACTAAGAGGCTGTTCGACTTTCTCATAGGACATTAAATGTTTCCACTCTTAATTAAATCAGCTCATTCGGTCGACCTTTAGGTTTTTACATTAGATGTTTTTTTTTTAATTAGCACTGAAACAAAGAACTAGTCCATTATACTCCATGCATGTGCTTTTTACTGAAATTTCTCAGTCTTTCGAAGAATCACGCTTAAGTGCTTAGCAATAACATAGTGTGCCGTCGCGGCGCCAGTAAGTAGCCTGTAGCCTTTGGTCTGCCTGTAACCTAGGGGGTCATGCCATCTGCAGTTGTACTCATATGAAATCCAACTGTCAATGGAAGTCCTAACTGAGGACGCAGGCAGTCCTAATGTAGGTTCCGGTCCTTAAAAACTCTCCACTCTCACGCCTAGCAAGTTAATCGGTGATTTCATTTTCCATGATCCCATTGTGACTTGTACCCAGATATGGCTCAGTGAATTTAGCCTTCCGACTGCGTGCAGTGCTGTCTTGCATTCTCGAACTAGCTTGCAAATTGTAAGAGGGTTCAGAAAGGCTTTAAGCACTGCTTGGCTGTCGCTATAGATGAAAATGATTCGCCACCTCGAGCGGTTTTTCGCAATATAGTTCATTGCCATCAATATTACGTATATCTCCACTTGGAAGACACACGAAAGTTTTTCTAACGAGGAGTGAAATCTAACGTTGTCGACCTCTAGAAAGACATGGGTGCCGCATCTTATATCGGGTTTGGAGCCGCCCTTGAAAACTGCATTCCTTTCCGGACTCAGATTATGGCCGAAGCCAGTCTTGGGCACAGCAGGAGTTCTGGTGTCATTGTGTCAGATGCCATGAGTCAAAATACAGCCGACAGCCTACATGCAGCCAAGACAGAGCGCTCTTAGATGTAAGCAAATCTATAATTGCTCGAGTATTTTTGTATTTTAGTACAATTATAAGAATAGAATAGTCAAGAACTTTGAGTGAGTACTCAGCCTCAAATTCATTCCCGGCTAAGTAGAAATACTCATACACAGCCTCAAAGTACTCCTTGAATCCCAAAATTAGTGTGTGGGATTTTGGACCCAAATGCTTGAATATGAGTATGAAAAATAATGCATAGACTGAAATGCTATGTTAATATATAGTCATGCTCGTACTCAAGTCGGTTTTTGAAATTTGAGCAGTACTTTGGAACTAACTATAATTACTTTTACTATGAGTCATATTTCAATATACGACTAAACATAACTCAGTTCAGCTGTATAAGGTTTGTACTGATTTTGTGGCCTGTACATTTGGACGTCATCATTAATTCTAATGAGGAAATTCTTGAGCTTGGTATCCTCTTTTCGGAGATTTTCACTAGCATTCTGAAATCAGTGAGATCTACAAATTTTCTTATGAGTGTGCTGAAGTTTACATGGTTTGTTTTTTTTTTGAATGTGTTCAGCGGCTTTGTAATCCTGGTTCTATTTTTACTGTATATACATTAAGACGGCTCCATTAATTTCAACGAAGAAATTTTTCGCTGATTATTCTTCTCTTAAAAAACTTTCGCTAGGTTTCTGAAGATATCTTTTAGCCTGTCAGGTCAACATATTTTCAATATATGGGTTAAAGTTCACTCTGATGCGATACCGCAGGGCGGTATTTCTTCATTAGTACACACAAAACTCACATTTTTCCTTCTGCGTATAAATGTTTATTAAATCTGATATCTGGCTAAGAATAGCTATAGGACCATCAATCATTCAATCATAACAATTAGAAAAGCAGGTAGCTTATATACGGCACGTGATTTAAACCTGGATTTAAACTGCTAAGACCAAAAAGTGGTACCGGTAGCAGTACCTCTAGCTACCCTTAACTATTCACCCATTAGTCCTGGAAATTAAATATGTAGATCCAGAATGTTAATTACTTCTAGAAACTTATCCACCGCTCTAGATTCTAGCTACTACCGACTGGCTAGCTAAAAGTATTGTTACGATTCCAAGTTCCAGCTTCACACTCTCATATTTTAAACTCATTCCACCACGTTCTAGTGGCTTCACGTAACACCTCAAATTTAATCCCTTCACAGATTTGCACTAATTTGTGATACTTCCAATGAATTGCAATAATATCAAAGAATTGCATACCAAAGGGCAAGGGTTTTGCTACGTAACGCTAGGCATAAGGCAGAAAAGTATAAGGGCTGTGATCCCAGCAACATAAGCGAATGGGAAAAAGCCGCCTTCAGGTTAGCGAAGGCCATCCTGGTCAACAAATCGCTTACTTAACTCGCGGAAAACAAGGGAGATACTGCTGCCAATGCGGAGATGGAAGCCGATCAGGTCTCCTCTACCTCTTACGCTGCAAAATTAAAACAAGGGCTAGCGTTTCTGGAAATAAGAAAAGTTTTAGCAGCAAGTGAAGCAGATCCGACGACGTCGTGGAGCCGAACGATGCAAAAACGATGAAGGCTGGTACTTCATCCGCATGCGTCGTGAGCAAAGCGAACCGAAAGACGAGTTGCCGTGATTAACGAGCGGGAGGCCTGCGGTCGTCTGATAATCGATCAGTGGTAAAACGTCGAGCAGAAGTTCTAAGACGTCCTGTGGAAGGAATTGGGAAGGTTGTAGCTTGTGGAAATAATACCTTTTGTGGAATTTCTCAGATACTTCGTTTTGGCGGTATGCGATGCTTGGGAAGGCATTTAAAAGTTCAAAATAAAATTACTTGTGTTTATTATTCTATAAAATTGTTTTCGTCATTTTTCTTTTTGTCAAATTATTTTCGATTGCATAATTAAGGTGCTTAATTCTGAAGTACATTCGCGACCGAAAGAAAATTTCTTTGACTTTTCTTTCGGAAGGTATGTATGTATATATGTTTGATAAATTTGGCAATGGTTTTAAGTAACTACGACAATAAACTATTTCACTCTAATTAAAGTTTTTTAAAAATTGCCTCCATTATTTCGGGTGTAGGTTTTCGAACAAATCCTTCCGTCTGCTGATTAGTCCAAGAAAATGACGATCCTTGCTGCATATTTTGAATATATAAACCTAGAATTTTGATCCTGTAGCCTGCCAAATGCTCCAATTTATCATACTGGGCATACAACCTCGCTCAACAAGCTGTGAACTCTTAAAAGAGTTATTGTATCGGCGTATATTGGATATGAATGGTTTAGATTGGGGGTGATTACCCGTAAGAAGAGAGTGTAAATGTTCGTGTGGAGACAAAATTTCCTCTAATTTTATTTTGCCTTGCGAGCAACACAGGCAGAGCAATATTTACAAACATCAGACATTGCACCTATTGAAACTACTAGTAGAGGAGCGTTATTATAATCAATAGAAGAATCGTAATTCAATGCAGTATTACACCACAAATTTAAAGCCCTCACAGGTTCAGACGATACCTTCGCTCTCTGTGATCTGTCACGACTCACACGAACTTTAGGTTCAACGGAGAATTCACGGGCCCTCTCTTAGTTATTTCGAATCATGCATCGGCTAAGACGACCTTTGCGTTCAACAGGCGTCTCCCTATTTCCACTCAAATTATTACTTTCTCTCGAATTAGATAGCCTGATTTCTTCGTAGCATAATTGAATGGCAAAATAACGATAAGTTGCGACAGAAAAGTAATTAAAAGTAAAAATCTAAACAAAATAATAAAAGAGTCTAGTCAATACCTGTAACTCTTGCAATAGGTAGGTACTATTATTTATTAAATAAGAATAAAATCAGGATTTGCTTTTCTAAAAAATAATGTGGACTGAAATCTGCAAATAAATTAACACTTCTCTCAACAGTCAATCAATAAACTTATATATTTTGTAAAAATGTCACTACAAATAACAAAAGAAGGAACCGTACAACAACTAACCAAGCACTCGTTTAAACAAAGCATTTACAACACAATAACGTTTAAATAAGAAAAATATGAATACCTATACAAATAATAATCAATACTACCCCTCACAAATCAAAAGTGTTTCGCGCTGAAAGTTGGGTCGCGCTGAAAAGCAAGTTGCATAAAATTGGTTTAGCAGCGCTCTGATATGCGTGTTATCGCTACAAATACCCCTTTGCTGTAGAGCGAGTCACGGCTCTCGATACGGTATTTATAGCCAGCGGGGCGGCAGTTAGGGCGTGGCGGCCGAGCGACTCCGGTCCGTGAATTATTTTTCCGGTTGCTTTAACCTATTATTTCTTCTAAAGTATTTATCAGAATGAAATACTCGTACTCTAAAAGACTATCATATTGTAATCGACATTAAATGCCCAAGAATACTATCATATTTATTTTGATCAGGATTCATACTAAATAAGAGTAAATAGCGTCGCAAATAACGCTAATTTTAATTAAAGTTTTAATGAAAAAAATGGTTACTGCGAGTCAACCGTAATAGATAGAGATATGCCATAAAGTTTAGCCTACGTAAGCAAAGTACATTTATTTTTCGGCGACTTGGTTGCAAGTAATCTTCTTACAAAAAAACTTAATTAGATGTTATTATACATATATATATAAATATTCCGTGAAGAATGATCTACATGATGGTGAAAACCGCATCAATATCGGTTGCGTGGTTTAGGAGGAGTTAGCATATAAACAGACAGATGCGGAAAGTGACTTTGTTTTATACTGTGTAGTGAAGAACAGTAGGAACAATTTGGGGCTTAAAACCTCCTATGGTGTACTGGCTGTATACGGTGGAGGTGAGACCCATACCTACATACGGCGCACTAGTATGGAGGAAAGCAACAAACAAGAAAATGGTTTACGAAAAATTAGCGGCGGTTCAAAAAACGGTTTCCATAACCGTAACACCGCCTTATTTACAAATCAAAAAACTAGTTGGAAACAGTGCGATACGACTTATTAATCTGGGTTACTTCAAGAGCAGTAGTTTCGGACATGGCACAGTCCTAGTGGAGCTACTGCCCAGCAATCCAATTCTAACGGATGAAATTCCTTCCTTGGTCGACTTCGACATCTCGTATGATGTAATATATCCGGAGAGGGACATACTCCCTCACTTCAAATAATATTGCAATTTTCACAGATGGCTCGAAAACGGACGAAGGAACAGGTTTTGGTATCTTCGCAGAAGAGCCAGAACAAAGAGTGTCTATAAGACTACCGGACGCAAGCGGTGTCTTCCAATCAGAGGCTCTGACTGTCCTCAGGGCGGCTGACCTAATGCAGATGAGATCGGTATCCGAAAGCGATATTGCTCTCTACATCGATAGTCAGGCCGCATTTAAGGCAATGGAATCAACCAACATCAACTCTGAAAAAATCAGCGGCTGTTGCACAGTGCTCAAGGCACTATGCAGTCAGAACAGGGTAAGACTGTGCTGAGTGCCAGGACACGGTGGTATTAAAGGAAATGAACAAGCGGATGAGCTTGCAAGAAAAAGGGGCTACTCGACAATAGTGCAGTTGCCAACATCAAACCACCCCTTTGCATACTGAGGGGCGATATCGAGGAAGAAATCACAAAGGCTGCCAATCTAATGTGGTCAAGTCTTGAAGGACACAGCGTATCCAAGACTCTCTGGCCGCTTTTTGGCGGCAAAAGATCTAAGAAGTTAATAAAATTAAAAAGGGATAAGCCTAGAATAATAAAAGAAATCCTGACAGGACACTGTCTCCTGCGGAAACACGCAAAGAGACTCAATTTGTCAGATACGAATATTTGCAGTTTCTGCGGTGATTTGCAAGCTGTGGACTACATAACACACATACTGTGCGAATGAGAGACAATATCGCGTAGTCGGAGAAAATTTTTAGGGAAATACATTTTCGAAAACCTTGAGGAAATATACGCACGAACTTCAAAGCCTTCTTGACTTCTGCAAAGAAATTGGGTGTTTCACCAGGGAGATTGTTTTTGCCATTTGAAGACGAATGCAACTGGTTCCACAGAGATCGCGATTACTCCGTTTTGGTGCCTGGTGTCTGTATGATGGCATATCCATCATACCCCTGTTTAACCTAACCTAACCTAACCTAACCTAACCTTATAAGTGCAACGGTAGTACAGGTTAACGAAAACACAAATGGTACAACAACAACGATAAAATGGACAGAAACAGACGAACATTTAAATCTGTCACTTCGGCTTAGGAACACTATTATATCCGCCATTGCAGTACATAAACTTACCATAACATTTTTTTTTATTGTTATAAAAGAATTTAACACTCAAGAGGGTGTGGCTACTCTTAATTGTGTAGAGAGAGAGAGAGAGAGAGGGAGAAAGATGTTTGGACTCAGTGGTTATTTTGCTCCATTGGTGACAACTCCAACATTTAATGGGGAGACTAAATTATTAGTGTAAATTGATAATTTATCTCACCAGATTTTAATTGTTTCAAAAAAAGTCACGGCTGGTATTATTGAAGCCCGAACCATGCAGTTGGGAAGCCAATACATTACCACTTGAGCCACGGCAAGAACAATATTCGATATTTATGGAGTTATTGTAAAGGGTTAATCCTGAGGTCCGATCCATGGATTCACTTACATTTTACAACTAAATGATTTATAAACCGGAGAGAAACTACGAGTATGTTAATAGGAACAGAAACTTTATAAGTACATGAATTTACAATTTCAATTCTATAAAAAAATAACTTAAGTATTACGCCATAATGCACTTAACTGATAAGTTTAAACTTAATTCTAAGCACAATCTAAGCTGCGCGGGTTCATTCGGCAGACTCACAGACACTATTCTCTTTGGAATGAAATCGTTTCTCCCTCAGCGAATGACGAGTACTCGTATAAAACCAAAAGAAAGGGCGTATTATGACTCGAGCTATATACGAGTAGAGGCCGTCAGGGTAAGAGAAATGTTTCTTCGGTCCTACAAAACCAAACTTACAAAGGAAAACAAAGTTCAGATGAGCCAGGAATCACCGTAACACTGTCCTAAAGCATGTGAAATTTCAACACGACCAAAAACTGCGGCAAAAAATACTACAATGTCCCGAAGGAAGGAAACTTTTTTGGCTCAAAAACATTAAAAATTCTGTCATAGCCTTCATCTCAACGCTCATTTGGAAAGACATTCCAGCTGTCAACTCTTTGGACAAGGCCAATCTGGTTGCTGCACACTTTACGTCCAGCTCAGCACTTCCAGGTTGTGCTTTGTCCCCATCTACACTTGAGTGCGTCGAATTTTCAATGGGATGAATCCACTTACGGACTCGTTTAGTTGTAAGAATAGTTAAAGATCTAAACATACACAAATCCGCTAGTGCAGATGGTATATCTACCCTTTTTCTGAAGAGGTGTTCTTCCATATTGGCAAAATGACGCCCAAGCGATCACGAAATATTTCGTAGCAGCATGGCGATAGTGATTTGATGGGATGTCTCAATCTTGTTTGCTACATCTAATTCAATATACCATCTTGATCAAAAAGTTCCCGTTTGACACCACCGTGTGGCGCTCCCATTGTTCCGATTTGAGTTCTGTTTTTCTTGTTAGGATGTTGACATTCCCTCTAAATTTTAGGGTCATAGCTTGACATTTGCAAAAATTACGTAGCCAAGAGTACATCTATCTCTGTGCGTGTTGGCGATTTTTTACAATTTTAGAAATGGATTTAAATTTGCAACAACTTGTATTAAATTTTGCGTAAAAAACGGATTTAATGGTGCGCGAACGTTGGAAATATTGGAAAAGTGTTTCAGCAACGATTCTCTAAAAAAACGATCGTTTAGCAGTGGCACGAGCGCGAGGGGTTCAAAAGTGGTCGTGAGTCAATCGAAGATGATGAACGCAGTGGCAGACCATTGGCATCGAAAACCGACGAAAACATTGATGAAGTATTGGGTATACGAGTATAACTTCGTGCGGTTTTTTTTTTTCAAAATTTGAATGTTTATTTAAAAAACACATGTACAATAGTATTATTCAAAGTATTGCCCATCTGAAGCTATGACTTTTTCCCATCTTTCTGGCAATTTGTGGATCCCATCCCAAAAGAACTGCGCCGGTTTGGCAGCCAAGAATGAATCAAGCCAATTTTTGATATTCTGCTCTGATGTGAACCGTATTTCAGTGAGGGCGTTCTGCATCGACCGGAACAAATGGTAGTCAGAAGGGGCAAGGTCTGGGCTATAAGGCGGGTGGGGTAAGACTTCCCATCCACAGTTTTCCAAATAGTTCTTAACCGGAATAGCAACGTGGGGCCGAGCGTTGTCATAATGGAAAATTATTGCCTCGTGTCTGGTCGCATATTCCGGGCGTTTTGCGGCCACTGCTCTCTTCAAACGGATTAATTGTGTTCGGTAGCGTTGTCCATTGATGGTTTCACCCGGTTTTAGCAGCTCATAATACAGCACACCCATCTGATCCCACCAAATACAGAGCATTACCTTCGCGCCATGGATATTCGGCTTTGCCGTTGGTTTGGCTGATTGACCGGGTTTCACATATGATTTTTTGCGCCTGGGGTTGTCATAATGGATCCATTTTTCATCACCAGTAACAATCCGATGCAAAAATGACTTCCTTTTGTGGCGTTCCAGCAGCATTTCGGACATGCAAAACCGCTTTTCGCCTTTCGACGTCTCTCGGCTTGAGTTCATGTGGAACCCAATTTCCTTGCTTTTGAATATATCCAGCTGCTTTTAAACGTTTGGAAATGGCTGCTTGAGTGACACCCAAAGATTCTGCGAGCTCTTCTTGTGTTTGGCAACAATCTTCATAGAGTAATGCTTCCAGTTCTTCATCTTCAAACTTTTTTGGCTGCCCAGGACGTTCATCGTCTTCCAAGCCAAAATCACCACTTTTAAATCGTGCAAACCACTTTATATACGATGATTTTCGGCAGCAATTTTCTTCATGAAGAAGAACTTCCCGCAAAAACACTTTTTCAGGCACAAAGTTTGACATATTTGAGTGAAAAAAAATTATTGTTCTTTACGCTTCAAATGAATGACATATACTGAAATGACCTTCAATGACAGTAGCTTTCCAACGCATGTTCCAATGGAATAATACAAGTTACTTAGCAAACCGCACCAAACAATTAAGTTATAGACCCAATAAAAGAAATGTTGGTCAATAACCGCAAATTAACCATCAGAGAGATAGCGGAGGACTTCAGCATTGCCTATGGATCCGTCTAGGACATTTTGGTTAATGATTTGGGTTTCCGTCGTGTAGGAGCAAAGTTGGTGCCAAAAAACCTCAATCTCATGCAAAAAAGAGACCGTGTTGTCGTCCCACATTCATAAAAAGGATCATTACTGGAGATGAGACGTGGGTTTATGAGTACTACACGCAATCCAGACATCAGGCAAGTAAATGGCGTTCACCAGAGCCGAGGCCAAAAAAACCACGTTGTTTTCAGTCAAAAAAGAAGGCAATGCTCACGGTTTTCATGGATTACAACTGTGTAGTGCATCATGAATTTCTGCCAGTTGGCCAGAGAGTAAACAAAGAGCATTATTTGGGCATTATGAGACGTTTGCGTGAAGCAATTCGCCGAAAGAGACCGGAATTGTGGGCAGAAAACTCGTGGATTTTGCACCATGATAACGCACCGTTGCACAGTGCCATCATTATTCGTAATTTTTTGGCAACAAATGCAACAAATACCATCCAACAGCCACCGAATTCACCTGATTTGGCTCCATGTGACTTATATCTGTTCAATCGTGTTAAATACCACTACGGGGAACGTTTCAGCAGCCGAGAGGAAGCAATGGAAAAATCGCAGGAAGCACTGACGGACATACCGAAAACCAAATATAAAAAATGTTTCGAGGATTGGATCAAGCACTGGCATAAGTATGTTGCAGTCGTTGGGGATTACTTTGAAGGGGACAACATAGATTTAGATGAATAAACTTTTATTTTAAATTTTCGTAGTTTTCAAACATAGTGCATTAAATTCCGATATTAACTGCATAAACAATTGGGGAACTATCAACAGAGTGGAATTTAATGCTTCCAAAACACAATGTTGTCTACTGTAGTTAAATCGAAATTTATGTGCCCTATCATTATCCATGAATGGCACTTGCATCGTCGAAACCGAAAAGCTTTCCATTCTTGGTGTGTGTGTCAATGACAACTTAGGTTGAAATGACCGCATATTTGCTGTCGCCAAATAGCTGCGAAAATATCTATGATTTCTCAAACATTGTAAGAAATACTTTTCCCCCACCGATTTAGCCTCAACAGGTAAGGCATTTATCGGCCCAAAATTTGAGTAAAATGCCCACATCTGGTCAGGTGCCCCCAAGACCTCTTGATAAGATTTAAAACTCATAGGTGGTGCCAATATTGTGCAGTCAATTAACTCGCTGAAACACCGACGTAACATCTTTTGCCTCACCTTATTCTATCGCTATTTCACCACCAGCGCTCCTCCGAAATTAACAGCAGCATTAAGCTCATTCAAACTTTTAACCGTAACACCATCTCGCTATGAATGCTCATCACTATATCCTCAAGCACACTTTCGGACATACACTAAAATGTCGTGATTGTTTCCGATGCCGAACAGTTCGCTTATGGAATACCGTACCGAGCTCTTTATTTTCTAATCATTATAATTGTCAATCATTTAAAATCAACGTATGTACATCGGTACCTCTCTTTCTTTTCTCCCTAATTTATTTGCCCGCGCTGTTTGCAAAGACGGATAGTAAACAGTAAATTTTTTCGAATACAATAGCTACTGTTGAAATACCTACAGCGGCTCACTCGCCCAAATGTGGCAACTTTGTTTAGTAACAGTGCTTCGTCATTAAGCATGACTTTTCGATCGAAATCCAGATCTTCTTTCATGTTCAATAGACCCCACTCAGCGAAAGTTCGACTTATAGTACACGATGTGCATATGGATTTACAATAGCTAACAGTTAATGCGATCTTATGCGGACTTATAGTCAAGTTTTTTTTCACAAAGTAGGTCACAGGGACCTTCGAAAGCTCTCCAGTTCTTCTTAACTCACCAATTAAAACCGCAACATTCTCTTCACTTCTGGCATTTCGCTGTTTCACTCGCACGGTAGCTTTATGAAATGAATAAGTCGATTCAAATTTGTTCACTATACGTTTAATTGTTCGCTTATCGAGACGATTATGACCGTCGAAAATTGGAGTTAACGCACATAACGTAATCGTAAATTACCATGAATTTTGGGGAAAAAATGTGGATAATGTGTTAACGTTGTTGACACTATTTCTATTTTCTGTCAGAATAAAGAGCTAGTCCGTTGCATTCCCTCAATTTGTAGGAGTTGGATCTTATCCTCTGGTCTTGAAAAAGGACGTATTGGTCCTTGTAGAACTTAGTCTAGTCTAGTCTCTCTAATCGAATATTAATAAAAACTTCATAATTCTCAGATTCTCCCCTCTTTTTTTTTTTGTTTTTTTAAAGAACTTAATGCTGGGTATGAATAAACTTCTAATACATCAGCACGTTTTTTAGAAAATTGGACAGAGAGAGAAGAAAGATCTGTGGGTCCAGTGATTATTTCTCTCTATGGGTGGCACCCCACATTTAGTGGAAGTTGACTTGCTGTTGTTTTCTAGTCAACTGCTCATCTTCCCTGATTTTAATTGACTGGAAGTGGTAGTGAACTACCACTTGAGCCACGGAAACCCAGTTTTTTGTGATTTAAAATTTCATTGTAAAACTTAGTATACTACATATAGTATAGTACATACGAGGGTAGACCTAGAAGTACCCGACCTAACAAAGAAAGCGCAAAAAAAATTGGGGAAAAGTACGAGTATGTTTATTTATCTACATAGTCTCGTTTTAGTTCAATACACTTTTCCCGGCGATTTTCAATAGCTTCGATATCCTGTTTATGATGGGAATCGTAGAGCTCCTTAAAATAGCCATCAACCGTAGACTCCACCTCCTTACTATTGGCAAATCTTTTACCACCGAACCATTGTTTCAAATTCGGAAATAGAAAATAATCCAAGGCGGCTAAATCTGCCGAATAGGGTGCATGAGGAAGCAATTCGAACTTTAAGTGATTTTGGGCATCGCGATGATGGATGAGTGAACTGCTGCATTGTTTTGATGAAACAAAACTTTTTTCTTCGCCAAATGCGTCCGTTTTTTCTTTGTTTTATCTTTCAAACGCTATAATAAGTTCGCATAATACACGCCGTTGATTGTTTTTCCTTTCTGACGATAATCAATGAAAATTATTCCACGCGCATTCCAAAAAACTGACGCCATGACCTTGCCTACAGATGGAACTGTCTTCGCCTTCTTTGAAGCCGATTCTCCCCTTTGCTTTGAATGTTCCTACGTCTCGGGTGTGAAGTGATGGACCCATGTTTCATCTATGGTTATGAATGGACGACGCTGTTTTTGTTCCATTATGAGTAATCGCGTCACCCATCTTACGCACACCCATCTCATGTCCAAGCATTCAGTCAACGTGCGATGTACTGCGCTTTTTGAAATGGCTACCATATCTGCTGGTTCATGCAATTTCAATCGACTGTCATCCAATACTATTTTGTGGATTTGTTTTCAACATTTCTGGTGAACTCAACTTCTTTGGTCGACCACAGCGATGTTCGTCTGGGCAACTGGTACGGGCTCGCTTAAACATCCAGTTCCGTTTTAATGTTGGCTGGATTGAGGCCTTTCAAATGAAAGTATTATATCACATAACGATGACCAATTTTTCCCATATTTAAAAATTCACTGAGATTGATGGCTGCCAAACAAACACTAAACAACATAGCGTCGGAAAACTTCTACTTAAGTTTGCTTATGATATACAAGTATGAAAAGCCCTTACAACTACAAAACAATCAATGAAGTGATCTTAAAAATTAACAGACAGGTATTAATAAAAGTTGAGTTTAAATGCCACTTAACACTCATATGAAGGCGATAATAAATAAATCAACATGTATTGTACTTGCGATACAAAGCTAGACAAAATTAATTGTATTAAACAGAAAAATGCAGTCATTAGCGGTTCTTTTGCGCTTTCCAACAATTTCAAGTATCATATATCGACTGCTCTAAGGCCAATCTCAAACGATAATATTACGCATAATGTGCGAGTAATTTGCTTCGACTACTGTTGGCCTATGGCTTTCAATGGTTTTTAAATTTTTTGTTTTTTTTTTTGGAGGTCACTTACAAACTGCGTCAGTCGTATCCAAATTCAATCCGTCTTCTCGTCGAGGGCTTGATTTGACCTAGTTTTTGAATGTTAGTTAAATATGTTGTTATTGTATAAGTTTATACAATCATATTAGACAGATCATATTCGTAGCAAAAATTGTGAAACTGTTGATGTCCAATGCGAGATTCAGCCAGCCTAAAGGCTGATACATATTTATGTATTAAGACAGGCACCATCGTGGGTTCAGTCTTATACGGTAAACTGAGAAAATGAACCTTTTTTAATTTCTTGCTTCTCTTTCTTGGTTGTATCACAATCTTGAAAGTATTAGCCCTTGCCCCAACTCTGAGCTTCTTTTATTGCATATCGTTTTTCGGGGTGCATGCGGTACATGGAAGAACAAGTACGAGTACAACATTTTTGGAAATTTTCTTTTAGGACATGGTTGTCAATCTAAATTTTGCAATACTGCAAGCCATATTTACTTGAAACGTTTCGAGTAACTTTTTGAGTTCCATATCTTGTTCAATGGAATTAATCCTGGGCGTGAGCTTTGAATTCCCTTTATTTCCCATCGTTTGCTTAGATATTTCCAAGACAACATAAGCTCTCCACTACTCCTTTTGTTTCTTTGTCGATGTCCAGATTGCATTGTGCTATTGTGTTACGAGTAATGCGTAACAGTTTGGCTTCATTGCGATCGTGTTTAGTCATACTTGCTCGAAATATCTTACAACTAAACGTACCGATTCTTTTAAATCTCAAGCTAACTGTCGACAAATATCATCTAATGAATTAATAACAAAACCAACTCGCAATGGTTGCTGATGCATATGGTAATACGTATCAATATCCAAGCATGGCGAACCAGGTTGCATTATCAATTTTTATCAATTTATAGGATGAATTTACTTTTCTCAATCAGCTGTGCTGTACAGAAAACGTCAAAATATTGATAAGCATTTAAAAAAGAAATTTGATAAGCATTTCAATGATAAACCCTTTGAGTAAAATTACAAAGCAAAAAACAATCCCTGCATCAATATGGCCTTACATGTGTCAATATGGGAAGAAGTTCAAACTATTAATAGAGGAAAGATTCGGGATATATCTAACCCATTCCGACAAGAAAATAACAAGTACGTTACGAAACCTTTTTGAATTCAAATTAATCATTATTTTCTATTAAAGATTTGTTCGCAATTTTCGTCTTTGCAAAGATGCCTTCAAATTCGTTTTGAACGAACTGGTCGCAGATACACAGACTCGATCAATATTTGCCATTTATTGCAAGTCGGAACTGAATTGCAAAATTATTTCTAAGTCCAATGGTAGAGAAATTGAATATCCTATTGTTCGAGTACTAATGTTTGGTTTCGTATGCGTATAGTTATAGTAGAACCTGTTCCCCCTTGTCCTTTTTCTCCACAATATCTGAGTATTGTGCACTTTATCAGCACATAGTCATCTGTGGAGATTTCAATACCAATTTGTTGAAAAATGATTCGCTTGCTTTTCTTTTCGATTGAGTTTCTTCTGTGGGAATGAAAATAATTAATACGACTTATCCCACACGTTTCACTAATAACTGTCCTCCTAGCCTTCTTGACCTAATTATTGTTTCTAATCCATTTCTTGTTTTGCTGTTCGATCAATTATCATTTGATGTCTCAGACCACAATCTTCTTTTTTGTACGTATGATGTTAATTTAACTCGATGTGTTGTACCCGATACTTTTTTGTACATAGATTTCAGTGCTATCGACTCAAGCACCCTCCAAATAGCTGCTGGTTCTATCCTTTGGGAGCAATGCCGTTCTAAATCTAATCCCAATGATAAAGTTAACCTGTTTCAAGAAACCATTGCAAAACTGTTAAAAGAATTCGTACCAACTAAAACGGTCAGAATTCAAAACCGTGCATGTCCTTGGTTTACTACTCAAGTGGTTAACTCAATGAAAAAGAGGAACAAGTTACATAGTAAATGGAAGTACTCTCCAACTCATTACAACTGGTCTTTGTACAAAACGGCACGTAACATCGCCTCCTCTGTTATACGTAACGCAAAGAAAAATTATTTCGCTTCTAAGCTAGATCCATCCCTCTCGTCAAAGAAGTTTACGCCACAAAATTGGTATAATTTTTAGAAACAGCAAATCTGAATGCCTTCTCGATCCAAATGATTTGAATCATGACTTTCTAGGGGATAATCCCTACTCGTGCGATTTTGACTTCAACCAGAATGTGAACCGCATTTACTTGCATCCGGGACTAGAGGATTTTGCGGTAGCTACGGAAGACGAAGTATTCAGATATGTAATGGCTGTCAAATCTGACAGTGAAGATGGCATTCCCGTGCCCTTCGTCAAACTCATCCTACCGCAAATTGTTTCGACTCTGACCCATGTAATTAATTGGTGCATAATTACATCAACCTTTTCGAAGTCATGGAAAATTATACGAGTTATGCCGATCGCTAAGAAAGCTCATCCAGCATCATCTGCGTTCTGCCCTACTTTTACAAAGTCTTCGAGAAAATTATAGCAAAACAAATCACAGAGTACTTAACTCTCAATAGCCTTTTATACGACAAGCAATCAAGCTTTCGGGCCAATTACGGCTGTTCTTCAGCCGTGGTTAACCTGCTTGAAGATATTAGACAATCTTTTGACAAGAAATATGTCTCACCACTCTGTCTGCTGGATTCCTCGAAGGCTTTCGATAAAGTCAACCACAAGATATTGTGTTGGAAGCTAACACACTATTTTGGTTTTGGTGGTCGTGCGGTAAGGTTGCTGGATAGTCTTCTATCCGAAAGGTGCCAAAGAGTTTTCTCCAATGGATGTAGCTCATCCCTTATGGAACTCTAGCAAAGTGTTCCTCGAGGGTTGATATTGGGTCCAATTCTATTTTGTATGTTTATCAACGATCTACCGTCAGTATGCAGGCATTCTTTTGTGCACATCTATGCTGATGATGTACAAGACTCGAGTAATTCCAATATCCAAAATAAGGTTTAACCTAGATTTTCTGCCTGACGTTCTTCTTAACAACTCGAAAGTTAAAGCCGTAGAGTCTGTTACTAGCCTTGGATTTATTATTAGTCGAGATTTGTCGGGTTATAGCCATACCAACATGGTGGTTGGTCGTATCTACGGATGCCTTCGTAAGCTTTGGGTTAGCGCTTTTTTTACTCCACTTGAAACGCGACACAGATTAGTTAGTCTACAGTAGCCTGGACTCATTGTCCCAGCGCAAATTATAAGTTGCTTTTAATAATTGTGTGCGATATGTCTATGACATTCATAGGTACGAACATATTTCCTTCTACACCAGGAAACTGCTTGGGTTCAGCTTGCAACAATACCTCGATGTCAGGAACTGTGTTTTTTTACACAAAATTATTAATAAATGCTGTCCGCCATATTTATTTAACCGACTCAATTTCACTCGATCTTCTAGAACAACTAACCTAATTTCTCACCATTGGAATTTTCTTAATTCCTCTCGTTTATTTTTCATTTACTCTGTTAGGTTGTGCAACTCATTACAATCATCCATCAGATCCATACGTAATTATTCTCTGTTTAAAAGTGCAGTCCTACGACATATCTCCATACACCCGCAATAAACCTATACCATCCTTCCATCAATCCTTATCATCTAATTTTAAGTATTATATTATAATGTATTAATGTATTGACTTACGGAACTTGGATTTTTGAATTCCAATATTTAGTTACTAAGTACTAAAAAGGATTTCTATCTTAATGTACCATTAATGTATGAATAAATTGAAATTGAAATTGAAATTCCGACCGTTATAATGTTTTACTACTACTCTTCCATTTTTGGTAGAATGTGGCTATCAGCCAAGGATTCAATCGAATTATATCCCAGTTTAGTGTTTCAAAAGAACTTAAACAAGTGCTTGGTATTTGAGAGAGAAAGCTTTGCCAGAAATGGATAAATTTTCAGCTGTCGGAAAGGGAAAAGTAATTGGTAATTTGCTGGATAGATGGTACGCTTAGCGCAATAATAAATATTTAAACCAAGAACAATTGTTTACTTACATGTTGTTTCACTTTCGACAGAACTATTCGTTCGAGAAAGAAGTGACATTTGTTTCGTTTCATTTGAAAGCCGGAATACAGTCAACTTTCGAATGAGAAATGGACAGAATACTAATTACTTGATTTCGAATAACTTTCTATTCGAATCGAATCTCAGAATAAGGACGATAATAGGAATGTTGTTTTTTTGGCATCGGTATCAGTGCCCAAAAAAATTGGATTTCGGCGATAGCTATTCACATTCGGATAATTTGGCAGCACAGGGATTTAATTTATCAAAAAGTGTTACATGTTTTGTAACTGACATCTTAAAATGTTGTATATTGTCCTTATGGAAGATAGAAGTTTCAGAAAAAATGGAGGTATCTTGTAAAATACTTTATGCTAAATTAAACAAAATATTAAATAATATTTCTGGTAATGAAGTTATTAAAGTTTTTTTTTTCATTATAAAGACTGTCATGTTAATGTTCCCATACAAGTTGCCTAGAAAAATGGGACTGGAAGCATTGTTGCTATCCTTGTTAATTCCGATATACTGTATATCTTGTGTTTTTAGTGTAATTTACACGTAGATAGATTGCCAAAAAAAACGCAGATAGTGTTTTTCTCTACCTACTTAACACCATTATACATGGTTGTTGAAGTCGGTTCAGATTGTTAATTCAAATTTGTAGGCGTTCATACAATACGGTAGATATGACTTGTATACTACAACTCTATAGCGGGCATAATTTGGGGATTCCTACTCTTGTGCTTCAGTCAAACTATGCTGATACTTCATTTAACAGCTTGAGAATGAGTTGATTGCATATATCGACTAAGTTATCTTCAACCGCTTTAAGTCGCTGTGCTTTTGGCCCCTGGATTTAAATTAGAATATTGGGGATGGGATTCTTTTTATCGCATGCCGTCACTAGATGACCAGGTTGAATTCCTGCATAACAATATAAATATTCTCTTTAATACTCATGTTCCATTAAAAACTAGGGTATCTGGAAGAAAGTCAACATTATGGTTTTCTTGGGAGATACGGGAACTCATCGCGCAGCGTGATCAGACCTATTGTCGCTGGAAGCGTTATCGGGTTGAAGAACTTTACCAAGCCTATAAAACTTTGCGCAATAATGTCGTACGGGAGATTAGAGCTGTTAAGGTTCAGTTTTATGGCAACCGTTTCCAAACAAATGCGCGAGGTCGTGTATTGTGGGAAAATCTACGGCATTTTGGCATAGGAAAACAAAATCCAGGTTTTTCGTGTAACATAGACATTAACGATCTAAACCGCAAATTTTTATCGCATCCTCGGCCTGAACTTACGAGAGTGAATTACTCTTTCTATTGTGCTGCACCCGCAAGAGATACGGGTCTTGGTTTTGTAAATGTCGACAGTCGAGATGTTCTTGAATGCTTTCTTTCTGTAAAATCTAATGCAGTGGGAATTGACGGAGTACATCCAGTGTTTATAAAAGCTATACTCCCATTACTCTTGCCATACATAACGCATATGATGAACACGATATTGAGAACTGGAGTTTTTCCCCAACGGTGGAAAATGGCAAAAATAATCCCAATCCCAAAAAACTCCGTAGGTGATGAGCATAGACTTATTTCTATATTGCCATATCTCGCAAAAATCTGCGAACGTATAATACAAAATCAACTGAGTGAACATTTAAGCCGTAACAACTTATTGACTCCTGTCCAATATGGTTTTCGTGTTAAACATAGCTGCACTACTGCTTTGCTTAAGGTCATAGATGACATAAGGTCAAATTTAGATGATGGCCATATTACGTTCTTAGTCCTCTTAGATTTTTCGAAAGCTTTCGATACGGTCGTCCACACAGTCCTGTGTCATAAACTACAACACTACTTTAACGTCTCACAGGTAGCAATAAGATTGATATCTTCCTACCTTTCCGGGAGATCACAGGCGGTGGCCGTTGATAATAATTTATCGGAATTTCTTCCCCTGATGAGAGGTGTCCCTCAGGGGCAATTCTGGGCCCTCTTCTGTTCACGCTGTATATCAATGAAATCTCTGGTGTCATTAAGCATTCGTCGATGCATATCTACGCTGGTGACGTACAAGTTTATAAAAGTTGTGCCTTTGGCCTCATTTCAGATTGGTCAGTAACAAACGGTTTGACCCTGAATCCAGTTAAATGCAACTGTCTAGTGATATCTAAGAAAACTTTAGATTTAACATATTTCCCACCCATTAAGGTAAATGGCTTGTCAATAAATTTTGTCAATTCCTCAAAGAATTTAGGCGGGGTGTTCAACAGAACGCTTACATGGAACGATAATATTAATGTCATAGTTGGTAGGACATGCGGCGTTCTCCGTACTTTATGGACAGCACATCAATTTACTCCCTTGAACACACGCCTATTACTTGCAAAGTCTTTGGCAATTCCAGTTCTCATTTATGGTTGTGAAATCTTTTATAATTGTGATGCTGCCAGCAAAAGAAAGTTACAGGTAGCATATAACAGCATCATTCGTTATATATATGGTCTGAGGAAGTATGATCACGTTACCCATTTATCTAAAAATCTACTGAGCATGACTTTCGAAAACTACATCAAGTTTCGGACGCTGGTTCTTTTTTCCAATATTTTGAAAACACGTCAGCCATCGTATTTGTTTAATAAGCTCCGATTTCCAGTATCAAACAGATCTTCTTGTTTAATTCTGCCGCGGTTCTCTTGCCTAACATCTGAGAGACAATTTTTCATTGCTGCTACTCGTCTTTGGAACTCGCTCGCTCTTCAATACAGGGAATAGACGACGCACTATATTTAAAAAAAAACAGTTAACTATCTATTTATCAAATCTTAGCAGTTGAATTCTCTCTTTAAAGCAAGCTTCTTCTTCTTTATCTTCTCCTTTTATTCCTCTTCTTTTCCTTAAATTTATACGTTCAATATTATTTAAGTTAAATTTATATTTATATTTTTATTTATTGTAACAATATCACTTTGAATTCTATATCATCAGTTTTAATAACTCTCATAGTACTTCCATTTTTGCTTTTTAACTTTGATATTGTGAACTATCTATGTAATTGTAAATCTTCCACAACCTTATAAGCTCTGAGCTTACTGTGTAAGAGGTTTATTGAAATAAATAATAATAATAATATTGCTTTAAGTCTTACATTCTGTTCAGGTAGATGGAAATTTTAGATTTCATCATCTAGATCATAGATTCCCAAACTTTTTTGGCTGACCACATAATTTTTTTTCACCGTCCCCCGCCATCAAAACAATTGAAAAAATACTTACTTACTTTTTTCTCAAATAAAAAAAAAAATATTAAAAGTAATAACACACACCAACTGTTCAGAAAAAATAGTGTCCAAGTAAATTTCGCTTTTCTCAAAATCGATTTAGCTTTATTAAAATATTAAATAAGAACATTTCAATGATACGGATATGCCTGGTGAATATTTATAAGTTTCTGAATGTCTGATTCAAATTTACAATAGTTAAATAAAGTCGTAAGTCACCTCGCTCCGTTATTTGCAGTTTATTCCTTTTCTTTGTAAGTAAGGTAACTGCTGCACTAAACCGCGCTCAGCTAAGTATGAAGATGGAAATGCAATAATAAATTTTTGAACAATTTTCCATAAACTGTGGTACAGGGCTGGTATTTGTTTCTGGAGCCAGAACTGCTGGTATCCGCATTTAGACTTTATTTTTAGTTCCTCATTTGTTATTAGCTCAATGAGCTCTTCTTCTAAATGAGACGATACATCCTAAATGAGACGATACATCTGAACCCAAAAGGGTTCAGCAGCCAGTCCGGTATACTTATATTGAGAATATCCTGGAATCGCTTTTTTAAATCCTCGTGAAGCATTTCTAAGTGTTCGCAGTACTTTAGCAATCCATCCTTTTTGGCAGATACTGCTGCTAAGTTTTGGAAATTTTTCGTATATTCACCTCTGCCTAGATTACGTTTGAAGAGATTTAGCTTTTCCGCAAAAGCAGCAATAACGTTCTTTGTTTTTATTAGGTTCAAGTGATCACCTTGCAGGTGGAGATTGACATCGTTGAATATTTTAAATTAGTCTGTCATGTTTTGATGTAATTAAGTTGTTTCGTAGTTCGTTGTCTCTAGTTTCTAGATATTCTAGAACAGTATCAAACAGATTAAAAAACCGTGTCAAACAGGTACCTTTGAAGAGCCAGCGAACCTCCGTATGTAGCAGCAAATGATTGTAATCTTCATCATGTTTTTGTTTATTTTGTTGACAGATTTAATAACAAATTGAAGAGACGTATGCAGAGGTTCACTGAGTTTTTTCCCGACCAAATGTTGATGATGTATAACACAATGTACGATGAGTATTTCTGGCACAGTCCGTTTCAAAAAAGCAATGAAGCCCATGTAGCGTCCTGTCATTGCTGGAGCACTTATATCTTTTTCTTTAAAAAATCTATCAGTGGCCTCAAATATGCATTCTTCCTTTGTGTCCGTTTTCAATGTTTTAGCAAATAAAAGTTCTTCACAAATTTGTTCTTCTTTAATGAATCGTACAAATGCTAAGAGCAATGCTTCATTATTTGGAAGAGTAGATTCGTCAAGCTGGATTGAAAATTTACATGTCTTCAAATGATCGCACAATGTTTTTTCAACATTTTCAGCCATTTTCATCAATTCTTTTTTGAACCGTATTATTGCTCAAAGGAATTGTCTTGATGATCTCACTTCCTGATTTATGAAGCATGGCGTCTATTACTTTCTTCACTGCAGGTAGAATTAATTCTTCACCGATTGTGTGTAGTTTTCCCATTTTAGCAATCAAAAGAGAAATTTTATAGGAAGCAGGCAGCCCGCCATCATGTTGCTTAGAGGAGGATGCAAAAAGATTTAATATAGTAGGCTGTTTATAAATTTTTTTCTCTAATTTTTGTAAATAGGGCAAATCTTTGTTTTTTTTTTTGTCAGCTTGCATTTTCGTTAAATGTTCTTGTAACCGAGACGCCTTCATTGCTTCGTTTGTTAAAACGACAAGTCAAACACATAGGTAAGGATTGATTCGTAGGAGATGGAATAAAGCCATATTTTAAATATTCAACGCTATAATGTCGGGAATTTTTTTTTTATGTTCGCACATTATAGTAATATTTTATTAAATTTTCTTTTTCAAAAAGCACATAACAAATTAACGTAAAAAAAATTTATAACCCACAACTCCTATCACTCAAGTTTTTTTGGAATTCTTAACTGGTAGTTGCACAGTTCACAAAGTCACAATTACTAATGAACGTATGTTGAAGGATTGGCTTCGTCGTTTTTAACTCGCACTTTTCTTCTTCGTCATGATCGCGACACTTTTTAATATCCATATTTCTGCTAACATCCATCCACCAAAAACTACGCAGGACGATTGCAACAACAACAACAGCTGAAAGACACTTTGCTTATTCTGGCTTTGTAGAGTTGAAAACATATACATATTCACATATAGGTCGACATAAAAAAAGGATAATAAACTGGTTTGCGGGGACGGGAGCCTGCTAAGTGGTCTCTCTTTTAAGTATAATTCTCTCTGGTGTGCGTTTTCGTACCTTGTTTGCAGACAAAATTTTCTTTCTAAAACGAACAAAACTCAACTTTGTCAGTGCGAAGTCGGTATAGAGTTGATATGTTGTCGGTATTTGTATTTTGAATATCGCTATTGTTTGATGTAGGTATATGTATATACAGGCATATGTTTTTATAAATTTAAAGTATTTTTTTTTTTAATAAGGGCGGTGCCGGCGTGGACAGCTTCAACGCCCCCCATTTTTTCTGAAGACCTCACAGCCCCCCTAGATGCCTTCAGCGCCCCCAAGGGGGCGGTAGTTACAACTTTGGGAACCATTGATCTAGATTGAATGTAAATGTTAAGATACGAGTAGGTCATTTTTTTGTAATCCTGTGACCCTTTTATCTACATTACAAGTTTCTGTTAGTAATTTTATGAGACACGATATTTTTACCTTCACCGTTTGGTAAAACTTTTATATTTTGTTCATGTATTATACACTTGATCCTCTTTTTACACGGTTTTTTTTTTAAATAATTTTTTTTACACGGAATCTTTTTTCACCCCTCAGCAACTTTTAATGCCCGGTTGGTTTTTTTTTGCACGATTTTTTCGTAGTTTTGTTTTTTTGATTTGGTTAGTATTACTACATGTAACATGTAACATGAACCTTAGAATGCAACTCTTTTATCAATAGAAAAGAAAACAGTGAAAAGAAATGTAAAAACAATAGAGTTCGCAATGACGCCAAAACGTATCAAGATAAGTTTGAGTGAAAAAATAAAAATTTTTGGATGATTTAAAATCAGGCGAAAAAATTACGGCAGTCGCAAAAAGAAAAAAATTAAACGAAGCAACTGTTCGCACAATAAAAACGTAATTCGAAAAGTGGCTTCAGCCAGCAGTGTCGAGAGTTTTTCCAAAGCTTTTAACGCCAGAGATGTGCTGGTAGTACAAACCGACGAGCGTTTGTGTGGTGGCTTGAAGATCAAGCACAACATGGGATACCTGTTGATACCAGATCAATAAAAGCCAAACCACAACAGTTCTATTTAATAGCTGAATCCGGCAAGTCCACCTTTTGCACTAGCAATGGCTGGCTTAAAAACTTTTTACATAGAAATTCGTTCCACAATGTAAAAATTAGGGGCGAGTGTGCATCAGCAGATGCAAAAGCAGCTAAAGATTTTCCTCCAATTCTCTTAGAAGCTATAGCGTCGGCCGGTTACGTTCCCGACCAAGTTATCAATGCGGATGAAACAGGGCTATTCTGGGAAAAAAATGCTCAGTCGCACTTACGTAGCGAAGCAGGAAAAGTCTGTTAAAGGGTTTAAGGCAGCAAAAGACCGAATGCAGCAATGCATCAGGCGATAAAATATTGAAACCGCTACTTGCCAACAAGAGTCCCAAGCCTCGAGCCTTGAAAGGTAAATGTTTGTTCGATTTGTTGTTAACGTTAAGACTATTTTGGCAGTTTTTAATTTGTTATAGGTCTTCTGCCAGTGTATTGGATGGCGAATAAGAAAGTCTGGTTCGAAAAATATTTTGTCCCCGAAGTACGCGAGTATTTGCAATTACAGAATTTAGACTTTAAGGTTTTGCTCCTCGTTGACAATGCCCCTGGTCATCCCGTCATCGACCATGAAAATTATTTTCCTGCTACCAAACACGACGTCTTTGATTCAACCGCTAGACCAGGGAATCATTGCTACGTTCAAGACTTACTATGTTAAGCACCCCTTCAAGCAAATTTTAACACAAATTGAAACCGACAACCACTTAAATGTGATCTCAGCATAGAAAGCGTTTGATATACGAAATTGTATAAAATGCATTAACTATGCTGTTAAAGAGATTAAGAAAAGTACGCTGAACAGGCGCTGGAAGAATTTGTGGAATGCTGCTGTATTGGAAAAGGAGAATGAAAGTCCAAAGTTAATTGCATATGCTGATATTTTTCAACTTGTCACCACTATTGGGGGAGAAGGGTTTTCAGATATGTCGATTGAAGATATTAATGAATTTTTTGAAATTCCTGTTTTGGGTGTTTTGGCGAACTTAATTCAGCAATGCTTGGAAAAAGCAATGGAATTGCAAAGACATTTTTTGAGCCGTGATCCAAATAAAAACCGTTCAGCCAAATTTCAGCGCGATATAAAAGAAGCAATTGAAAACTACCGCCGTCTCTTTGACAAAGTTAAAGAAAAAATGCCACAGCGGCTTATAGCCGATTTTTTTAAAACATAAAAATGTATAAATCAAACAAAACTGATCTCATTTACTGTTTTAATTTATAAACTGTACGAAATGAATAATTTTTATTTAAAATAAATAAATAAAATGAATTAAATATGTTAGGACACATGCATTCAAAAAAGTGTTTTTATTGCATTATATTTATGTTCTGTACGGCTATCTTTCAAAATTGGAACGACTTAGCGCTTTAATAGGGAAATTGATCTTATTTTACACGACATTTTCTTGGCCCGACAAACCGTGTAAAAAGAGGATCAAGTGTAGTAAGATTTTCCATTACCATCAAATGCAGCCTTCTTTTCCCCATCGTTAAAACAATTTTACACAGTTATATATAAAATGTCGAACACTAATAGTCTTTTCTTATCTAACTGTGTTCCCTTGTTGGTTCTATTCAATCATTAAGTGTATATTCGAAGCACATACGATTTTCCAATACAATTGCAATTTTTTTTTTGTTTATGGCAGCCTTTAATATATCTTAAGACTTGTAAATTATTGACTACTACAAAGTTTCAATTTTGGTATTGTATGGGCTGACAACGCGTTGTAAAACGTATGTTTTTAGGTAAAATACAAACAAATGCGTGCCTCCAGCTAAAGCACTGTATAAGTCATATTATAGTATTTGCTACCAGCAATATGTTGACATGCAACCGATTAAAAAAAACTTTGGTTCTAGACATTTTTTTGCCAGGAGCTGTGCCACCCAATTAAAAAAACGCGAACACGCCATATTATTATATTATTGCTCAACACAGTGTGGAACGTATTCCCCTTAAAAGAAAAATGATAAATAATAATTAGCAGGATAGGTATACCGGTTTTATAAGTTTCTTTAATATGTAGTAATTATGTTAGTTTCTTTTGCATAAGTTTAGAAACTTGCGTACACAAGAGTACATGTAAAGAAAAGGAAATGATATCACCATCAGTGCTGCTACTCGAATCGATATCTCTGGTGATGTGCTAAATTGCTTGACGCTTGTGTGTTTTCTGTTTTTTTGTTTTCAAGGTCATTCCACATCCGCCCATCCTGCGATCAGCTGAATTCAGCTGATCTGACCTATGACTCCTCTTCCGAAGTACTGTAGTCGAAATCAGTCTGCTGCCATGGCTTCATCATCTCCGCACATGTAATGATATCGTTCGGTCACTCATGTCCACCCAGTTTCTGGACTCCGTATCGATAGTGCCTATCTACACTGGTTATCTTGTGTGGTAATAGATATTTTCTTACTTGGGTTCCAACTGCGTACGCCTTATAGCTACCAAGTGGTCCTCTCCATATTTTGTAGCTGCTTTTCCCGATTAATTAAATGCGCTTTGCTTTTCGTGTTGTGTCTTCTCTATCGCTTCTTATGTCAGTTTTCTTTTCTCATCTCACTTTGCAATAAACAATTGATGGATGTCGTCGTTTATCACCTTTACCAGCGCTTTATCTGCCTTTCTTCGCATTTTGGTTTCAAACATTAGTTGAAACGGTGTTCTCTTGATGCTGCGTTGCCAGGTGGAGTCGATGTATTGTTAGACCTTCGTTAAGCGGTGTACCATTTGCTTGGGTCATTCAATGAAAGTTTGGTCAGCACTGACTCCGTTCCACCTGGCCATTGCCATGAGCAACGCCCATTGTTATCACCAAATGTAGGATTTTGTTTTAATGGGAATATTCTTCGAAGTTATTGCTTGTAAAGACAGCACGCCAATCAGATATAATCCTTTCAGGATTACCGAATATTGCTCTCTGAATATCCAACTTTGTGAAAACTTCTGCTGCTAACGTCGTTTTGGATGGATATACCCACGTAAATTTAGAAAAAGCGCCTACTACGCAAAAGATGTAAGAATACCACCTTAATCAAAAAGTTCCCGCACCACAACACCGTGTGGCGCTCCCATTGTTCCGATTTGAGTTCTGTTTTTTTTAAGTTGGTAAATTTGTTGTTGACATTCCCTCTAAATCTTAGCGTCATAGCTTAACATTTGCAAAGGTTACATAGCCAAGAGTACATCTATCTCTGTGTGTGTTGGCGATTTTTTTTTTATAATTTTAGAAATGGATTTAAATTTGCAACAATGAACTTGTATTAAATTTTGCGTAAAAAACGGATTTAATGGTGCGCGAACGTTGTAAATGTTGAAAAAGTGTTTCGGCAACGATTCTCTAAGGAAAACGGTCGTTTACCAGTGGCACGAACGGTTCAAAAGTGGTCGTGAGTCAATCGAAGATGATGAACGCAATGGCAGACCATCGACATCGAAAACCGACGAAAACATTGATGAACTAAAAGAAATGTTGGTCAATAACCGCAAATTAACCACCAGAAGGACTTGAACATTGCCTATGGATCCGTCCAAGACATTTTGGTTATCCGTCGTGTAGCAGCAAAGTTGGTGACAAAAGACCTCAATTTCATGCAAAAAAGAGACCGTGTTGACGTCGCAAAAGAGATGATTTGCGAGGCTGAATCCGATCCAGCATTCATCAAAAGGATTATTACTGGAGCCGAGATCAAAAAACCACGTCATTTTCAGTCAAAGGAGAAGGCAATGCTCTCGGTTTTCATGGATTACAACGGCGTAGTGCATCATGAATTTTTGCCAGAAGGCCAGGCAGTAAACAAACAGTACGAGTATTATTTGGGCGTTACGAGACGTTTGCGTGAAGCAATTCGATGAAAGAGACCAGAATTGTGGGCAGAAAACTCGTGGATTTTGCACCATGATAACGCACCGTCGCACAGTGCCATCATTACGAGTACTCGTAAAATTGAACAAATGCCATCCAACAGCCACCGAATTCACCTGATTTGGCTCCCTGTGACTTCTTTCTGTTCAATGGAGTTAAAAAACCACTACGGGGAACGCGTTTGAGCAGCCGAGAGGAAGTAATGGAAAAATCGCAGGAAGCACTGATGGACATACCGAAAACCGAATATAAAAAATGTTTCGAGGATTGAATCAAGCGCTGGTATAAGTGCGTTGCAGTCGATGGGGATTACTTTAAAGGAGACAATATAGATTTAGATGAATAAACTTATACATATGTATTTTAAAATTTCTGAATACATTCCGGGAAATTTTTGATCAAGGTAGTATTGTTTGCTTCTTTTGATAATGGCGCAGGTGGTCAACGCGACACGTTCTTACTGGTGCGTTTTCTTTGTCTATAGGACACAGGAAGCTTTCCCGCCCGCCTTCCGCTCAGCTAAAATGCAAGGTACACAATTTCGACGTACACGTACTTCTACAGGCTGCTTTGTTAAACTCGGGATGTACTCATAAAAATCCTTCTTTACTAGCTCTTCCATCTTCCTTAGTGTAAAATGCATCTCGTGGTACACAATTCATAGTAATTTATATTAGCTTTAATTTTTTTTGGAATAACTAAGAGCCGTCCTCTTGACAGATGATGGTCTAGGCAAAAGTTTTTGTGCATACCATGCTGTAGGAGTTGACGTATAAGTTTCGCCTGCTCGTCGTCTTGCTGAGCTTCCATTATTCTGAAAAGAAATTCGTTTGTCCTAACTGTGATATCCGTCTGAATGCGTCATCTACGTTTGAAATGCAGATTTCCATATTTAAATATCAAGACTGCTTCAAAACACCATTTCAAAGGATCTGTGTGCAGCTCGGTTTAGGCATCGGGACGGTAAAGCTTGCGAACGGGCACTTGGGCGAGAGTTCTTTTGAGCTCTTCGAATGCGACAGGATGCCTCGTTTCGGAGCAAAACTTTACTTCCTTGTTTAGGAG
The DNA here is from genome assembly GCA_963966105.1 of Volucella zonaria. Lineage (NCBI taxonomy): Eukaryota > Metazoa > Arthropoda > Insecta > Diptera > Syrphidae > Volucella > Volucella zonaria. Next base: position 162,830,735 of record OZ014530.1, read on the forward strand.
GTCCGTGAGTGGACGAGCTACGAGTAATTCGCTGGAACAAACATCCTGAAGTAGCCCGTAAGAACCTCTGGACCTGCATCCGGTCTGCGGCTACCGATTCTGAACTGCATAGATCTTGATCGTCGATGGCCTAGCCTTAGCGTCTTGAATTCGGAATCCCAAGTACTCAATCGACGTGAACAGGAACAGATATTTCTCCCATCGGAATTCTAGAGCGTAGTCCTCCGCCACTTTCATAACTGCTCTTAAGTTGACGATACCTTCTTCGTAGATCTTACTTAAAATGACGATGTCATATATGCATACCTAGGTACTGTAATACGATCTACCTCAATATCAATTCTTAGAAAACTTGGTAGAACACCGGAACACCTTAAGAAGTACAGAGTCCAAGCGGAACTCTGTTGAACTCATATTGTCCCAGCGGTGTGAGAAATTATGTAAACTTCTAACTTTCCCTGCTGACATTTACGTAAAAACATTCACCAAGTCCATTGTAGAGACAACTTTCTCAAAACTCATCTGGTCAATTTGGTCTTCCACAAGTGGTAATGAGAAACGAGATTTGAGCACCAATTTGTTCAGGCTTCTGTAATCCATGCACAATCTTTTACTGCGGTACCTTTTATTTACCGACTCGATCGACGATAGGTTGTCTGAAGTCCTTTTCCGAATTATACCTGTTCTTAGCCATTCGTCAATTTGTTTTTGGACGATCTCCTTTTCCATCGGCGCTAATCTGCGTGGACCAAGACGATTTTCATGTGGACACTTGTCATTTGGATCGGATTCGGAAGGTACTCGTCGATCAGCTTCTGGACTTTAGTTTGATAATCTACTTTTATACGTGAAACTCGGAAGTATTACCACTCACCTGAAAGCAGCTGCCCCATTTTGACTTCACAGATTCGACTCGTATGCCTTCGTCCATTAGAGTAATTCTCGTTCTCGCAAGATATCTTTTCCCATCAGAGCGGTGGCCTAAGGGACTTTATTTTTTTTTCTTCATTCTTTACATTCGGTTGTAATATATACAACCAAATATTTCAAGAATTCATTAAATTTTTAAAAGTAAAGAAAAATACTATAAATGACATTCGGTATTTGAAGATATAAAAATATAAAAAAAAATAGAACTGAATGCCACTGCAAATTTGCAGTATTTTGGGTGCGGTGACCATAGGAATACAGCAATAACTGTAGTAATGTAAATACAAAATTAGTAGTAAATTGTAAAAGATGCAAATTATCAAAAGGAACAAAATTAAATATTAAGTTTTTAGCTGAAGGTCAGTTAACTAGTGTTGATATACAGGGACATAACTAACGGCGACGGAAATAAGCTAAACAGGAATTTCGTATCCCATACCCCCCCGTTCCCTCGCTCCAAATTATACCATAATTTCACACGTTCTATCTCCTCCATACGAAACTTTCTCTTTTTCTCGTATCCAATAGGTTGACGTAGTTGAGACCTTGCTTTCAATTAAATCCAACGCTGTTGGAGTGGGCATGGTCCATCCAAAGTTCCTAAAAATCATCTTTCCCGTACTCCTGCCTGACATTACTAATATTTTCAACTAAATCCTCACAACAAGCGTTTTTCCTTCAGTCTGGAAGTTGTCTAAGATAATACCAGTGCCAAAGAATCCCTCGTGCACCGAATTCCGCCCGATTGCTATACTTTCCTTTCTCTCGAAAGTTTTCGAAAGAATCATGCAAAAACAAATAAATAGGTTTCTTCACCAACATAATCTTTTAACTTCTAGGCAGTCTGATTTTCACCCTAAGCATAGTTGCTCGACGGCTCTGCTTGGAGTTATCGATGACATTAGGCAAAAGCTTGATATAGGTTATCTTTCCTTTCTGATACTTCTCGATTTCTCTAAGGCGTTCGACACTGCTAATCCCGCCATTCTATGCGATAAATTATCCAGGATGTACAACTTTTCCAATTCCGCATTATGTCTAATATCCTCATACTTGGATGATCGCCAACAGGCGATTTTTACTGACAATTCCTTGTCGGATTTTCTTCCCAATCCATGTGGCGTACCTCGGGGATCCGTTCTAGGCCCTCTTCTATTTTCCTTATATGTTAATGAATTACCATCCACTCTTTCGTACTGCTCAGTGGAAATGTACGCCGATGACATCCAATTACACCTTAGCCGTTCTCCTGAATATGCAAGCCAGTGCATTAATCACATAAACTTCGATCTGGATAAAATTTCCAAGTGGGCGAGTCAGAATCTACTACTTATTAATCCAAAGAAATCGAAATGCATTGCTATACAATATCTAGAAAGCCCGTTACTACATTCCTGCTTCCTCCGATCTCTATTAACAACGGTCCTATTAAATACGTTGATAATGCCAAAAACCTTAGCATGATTTTCAACTGAACTCTAATCTGGCATAAAAAGTTGCATTGCCAAGGCACATGGGGTCCTCCGATCCCTGTGGGCTTTACAACACCTTATACCTATAGCAACCCGATCTCTGTTGGTCAAGACCCTCATTTGACCTATTCTTACTTATGGATGTGAAGTCTACGGAAGATGTGATGAATTTAGTAGACGTAAGCTAAATGTCGCATATAATAATGCTGCTCGCTATATTTTTTGCCGCCGTCGATATAACCGCATTTCTCACTTCTCCAAACGTATCAATGGTCTCTCGTTTGATAACATCCGAAAGTTCCGTTCCATCACAATGTTGCATAACATCATACACACACGTCAACTTCAAAACATATTTAATCGAATTACGTTTTGTGCATCTAATAGGACTAAGCAAATACTTTTACCGCGTTTTTCTCACCTTACCTCTGAACGCCAATTCTTTGTTAACACCACTCGGCTCTGGAATGCTCTTCCACGTAACATCAGTGAAACAAAAAATAAGATACGATTTAAAAATCAATTAAAAATACAACTATGTACCTTGAATTCATTTTTGAATTACTCCAAAATGACACATTGTAAATGAATCCGTCGATTATAATTAGCTTTCTCTGCAACTTATTAGCTTATCACAAATTTTGTAAAAGATATTATACCTTAATGTATAAGCTCTCGATCCAAATGAAAATAAAAAAAAATAAGGGTGTCCCAATTTAGGTTTTCGTCATGATAACTAAACATTTCTGAAGTTATGGCAAACAAAAAATTGCAGGGGCGAGGGGGGTATATTTTCACCCCCGCCACGTTATAGGCCGTTAAAATGAGGAACCTCTGATTTCGAGGTAAAACTTCTTAAAAGGTCGTAGATTTCTAACAGATTCAGCTTCAGAAACCATTGTACACATTTTTGAAAGAGAATTTTAGTGTGCATAAAACACTAAAACTCCAGCCAAAATCATGGCATTTTAAAACTAGCATTTTGAAAAATCGTTGGAGCAATTTCATCAGAAAAATGCGTTTATCCCGAAATTTTAAACTTTTAGGTTAACATTTTTATCAAAACTTTTGCCTTCTCTTCATTATATACGATTTTTATGTATGACTTTTCCACTTACGAATAACGGAAGTTATTGCAAATCACAATTTTATTCAGGAAAATGGGTCACAAAATAAATTTAATATCCCTTAAGGACCATACGCTTTAAGATTTCAAAACGATTTTATATGTAGCAAATTTTCGAAATGCTGCCCGTGCCTTTAGATGCACGTTCTAGCGAGTTTGATGATTTCGGACTGCAAATTAATGTTTGGTAAAATGCCTCTTATCACCTCTGCCACTGTATTTATTCTCTCTTGGAGCTCTTCCCGACTTGAAATCTCAGTTAAATAAACCCTTTCTTTTATGGCTCCCCAGAAAAAAAAATCCATTGGCGTTAGGTCAGGAGATCTAGGTGGCCAAGGAAAAGGACCAAATCGGCCAATCCACCGTCCATTAAATTTTTGATTTAAAAACGAAGTTACTTTATTGCTACAATGGCAAGAAGCTCCATCGTGTTGGAAAAAAATGTTTTGCTCTGAGCAAGAGGAACATTTTCCAGGAGTTGCGGCAACTGGTCTCTCAAAAATTCTAAATATTGGGTATATAACTTAATTCGGTTTGCTAAGAGATGGCGTAACTTGTATTATTCCATTGTTATTATTCCATTGGAACATGCGTTGGAAAGCTACTGTCATTGTACGTCATTTCAGTATATGTCATTCATTTGAAGCGTAAACAACAATAATTTTTTTTCACTCAAATACTCGTATGTCGAACTTTGTGCCTGAAAAAGTGTTTTTGCGGGGAGTTCTTCTTCATTACTTTAATATGAAGAAAACTGCTGCCGAAAGTCATTGTATTTTGGTGGAAGTTTATGGTGAACATGCGCTAGCTGAGCGAACGTGCCAAAAGTGGTTTGCACGATTTAAAAGTGGTGATTTTGGCCTGGAAGACCATGAACGTCCTGGGCAGCCAAAAAAGTTTGAAAATGAAGAACTGGAAGTATTACTCCATGAAGATTGTTGCCAAATACAAGAAGAGCTCGCAGAATCTTTGGGTGTCACTCAAGCAGCCATTTCAAAACGTTTAAAAGCAGCTGGATATATTCAAAAGCAAGGAAATTGGGTTCCACATGAACTCAAGCCGAGAGACGTCGAAAGGCGGTTTTGCATGTCCGAAATCCTGCTGGAACGCCACAAAAGGAAGTCATTTTTGCATCGGATTGTTACTGGTGATGCAAAATGGATCCATTACGACAACCCCATGCGCAAAAAATCATATGTGAAACCCGGCCAACCAGCCAAATCAACGGCAAAGCCGAATATCCATGGCGCGAAGGTACTGCTCTGTATTTGGTGGGATCAGATGGGTGTGCTGTATTATGAGCTGCTAAAACCGGGTGAAACTATCAATGGACAACGCTACACAACACAATTAACACAATTAACACAATAAATCCTTTTGAAGAGAGCTGTGGCCGAAAAACGACCGAAATATGCAACCAGACACGAGGCAATAATTTTCCATCATGACAACGCTCGGCCCCACGTTGCTATTCCGGGTAAGAACTATTTGGAAAACAGTGGATGGGAAGTATTACCCCACCCACCTTATAGCCCAGACCTTGCCCCTTCTGACTACCATTTGTTCCGGTCGATGCAGAACGCCCTCACTGAAATACGGTTCACATCAGAGCAGAATATCAAAAATTGGCTTGATTCATTCTTAGCTGCCAAACCGCGCAGTTCTTTTGGGATGGGATCCACAAATTGCCAGAAAGATGGGAAAAAGTCATTGCTTCAGATGGGCAATACCTTGAATAATACTATTGTACATGTTTTTCTTAAATAAGTGTTCAAATTTTGAAAAAAAAACCGCACGAAATAAATTATATACCCAATAGAATGTTGATTTTAGGACATGTTGAAGTATGAATGACCCGATTAAAGTACTACCCAATATGGCGGCCCAGACATTCACGCTAAACCTTCTGTAAAATGGTATACAGTTAAGAAAAACATCTGCATTTCAACTGAATCTTTTTTTTTTTTTTTTTTATAATTTACGCGCGCCTAAGGGGTTATGATACCCTTTTTCTGTTGCCAGGGCGCGGGCGGAAAGATAGAAGGAGGTGTGTTTGGTTTCGATATTGACTCTCCAGGGGTGGGAGTCCGAATAGGACGGAGAGATTTTCTTCATTCGGAGTGATTCAAGTTGCGAATTTTAACGGTTGTTTTATGCTTGAAAATCCTACAACAGCCGAATCTACATGTCAGTGTTATGCCTTCACACGCATATTTTTCTGACTGAGTTCCAATTACACAAATGAAAACTTTGTCGTTGCTAGGATTCGAACCTTGACCCTTAGAGTGAGAAGCGATTGCTAGTACCACTACACCACGGCCACCCCACGTGGCTTTTTGAGACACCTTTGAGAAGATTTTGTTCGTGTTAAATGAGGATTAGACACTGCCCAATAGTAGGAAGTTCGTTGGTTTGTAATGCCCATTCTAGTAAACTAGGCTTCAACAGTCCGTAAATTTTTTGAATAAACAGCTTATTCTCATCTTGTTGATGCAGCAGTCATTGGCAAAATTCAATCCTTTTTGGAAGTCCGCTGGCAAAAGTTCCTGTACGGACGTATAATGAAAGGGGTAAATGCGGTTGGCTTGAAGAACTCTATGGATTGTAATTCTTGGAGTTTACAACTGTGCTGCAAGTCTTCTGGTGCTAATAGATGGCTGCATTCTTACAGCATTTAAAATTGTTTCTTCACCTTCTGCTGCGAAGACAATCTTTCTGTTCTTAACCCATATGCTGAACCGACGGTTTAAAGGCGGCGAAAAGCATTGATAAAAGTTGACCTAGAAGGGATCCTCAGTCTAGGATATCGCCATTGGTACTCTAATCTTGCTAACCCTGCATCCCCATTACAGAAACTGTAAGCGAAAATTATATCGGCGTATTCGCGAATCGAAAAAATTTTTTCTTAAACATTTGCTAAGCACTTTACACGTTCACTCTTAATCAGTAAATAAAGTAACATCGGCATATTTCAAAAGTTGTCACCGAAATAAACAAAAACATTCCACAAAATAGCTTAAAATTTACCATTGGCTTAATTCTCCAACTTTGTTTAACTTGTAAACTGACAGCTTTTAGTCAATTTTTTTTTATTTGAACACACAATTTATGTTGTGACCCATTTTCCTGAATAAAATAATGATTTGCAATAACTTCTGTTATTCGTAGCTAGAAAAGTCATATATACAAATCGTAGATAATGAAGAGAAGACAAAAATTTTGATAAAAAAAGTTAACCTAAAAGTTGGAAGTTTCGAGATAAATGCATTTTCTGAAGAAATTGGTCCAACGATTTTTCAAAATGTTAACTTTAAAATGCCATAATTTTGGCTGGCGTTCATCGAATTCAACGAAGTTTTAGTATTTTATGCAGACTAAAATTCTCTTTCAAAAATGTGTACAATGGTTTCTGAAGCTGAATCTGTTAGAAAGCTACGACCTTTTAAGGACTTTTACCTCGAAATCAGAGGTTCCTCATTTTAACGGCCTATAACTTGGAAGGGGGTTAAAATAGACCCCCCCTGCAAACCAATTTTTTGATTGCCATAGCTTCAGGAATCTTTAACTATCAGGACGAAAACATAAACTGGGACACCCTGTATAGATATAACATAATATTATTGTGTAGTTTTTATACATACATTACGATCTATAATAAATAAGATAAAATTAAATTTAAACCAATATATCAGAAAAAAGAGCTTCTAAGCTGTCGTAGTTAAATTAGAAGAGCCAATGTTTTAAATGTTTGATAAACATTCCAGGTATTGATATTGCTCTAATGGACTGAGGAAGTTTATTAAACAAACGGTAAGTTGAGACTGAGAAAAAATTTCGATATGCAGTAGTACGGAAACTGGGTACAGATAATACGTTTAAGGAGTCTACATGTAAATTATAGTTTGAAATTAAACGAAAGTTACGATTACCAGACTTCATGAAGAACGTTTTCAACCCCTTAAAACCATACAAGTGACGAACTGGGAAAATTTTTAGGTCATGGAACAGACGGTTACGAGGTTCTCGGCAAATTTTTCTTAAAATAAATTTTTGCAGGATAAGTATATTGTCGAAATACACGCCGCCCCAACAAGTAATTCCATACTGAAGCTTAGAATGAAAAATTCCGTAATAACAGTGTAGTTGAACATACATTACGCAGATAAAAAAATGTCTAAGCGTGCATCGGAAATACTTCCGTAATGTATCGATATGATGTATAAAACACATTTTAGTCAAGGGTTAGTCCCAAGTATTTAAAATTGTCTACGCACTTTACATAAGCAACATAACCACGACAATATATTAAGTGAAAGAGAAAAAACGAAGCGTACATTTACAATTAGACAATTTGTATTTTTGACACTCAGGTGCATGAAAGTACAGATTTCCTTCAAATTTGTTATCATTAAATGATGTTCCGCAAACCAATGTCTCAATGAGTTTAAGTCCCAATTAATATCGGAATTCAGGTCTAGACGACTATTTGACTAAGTGTAATCTATATCATCCGCAAAAGCGGTAAGGGAACCTTTGTAATTTAGGACAAACAGTGAATTTATGTAGACTAAAAATAGTATCGGTCCTAAAACAGAGCCCTGTGGTATACCCAGATTAAGGAATTTAATTTCAATACTTCTCTCATCTAAACTAACTCTTTGCGACCTATTTTGAAGATAAGATCGTAACCAATTGAGCATAAAACCACGAAACCCTGCTTTTTCCGGTTTCTTAATAAACACTTGTTGACCATATCGAACGCCTTGGTTATGTCAATAAATAGGGCGGCGGTAAATTTTTTGTCATCAAGGTTAGTCATTATTTGAGAACAAAACTCTAAGAGTGCATCTTCCGTTGATTTTCCTTTTTGAAATCCAAATCGAACTGGATTGAAGAACTTCGTTTTATTTAAGAAGCTCACTATCCTGCTCTTCATGAGTTTTTCAAATATTTTGCTGAAAGCAGGAAGAAGTGAGATGTGTCTATAATTACCAACTTCGGTAGGAGAACCCTTTTTAGCAATGGGAAAACATCTGTACATTAAAGGTCATCCGCAAAGACTCCTTAAAACACGAAACGTTTAAAAATACCAGTATTCTTCACATTTTATGACCCTTACATCGCTCCTCGTGTCGGTTCGCGCCTCATCATTAACGAGTGCAGTTCTGATTTCCTACTTATCTACATATGTCTGCTCGAATGTTTACCATCCTTGAATCGTCCTTTAGTTTGGAAAAAGCAGCAGAAGTATTACCAAAGCCGTCGCAGCTGAAACATTTCTTGTCCATGATCTTAAACTTGCATGCCTAACTGTTGTGGCTGTTGTTCTGCAATTGTAGCAACGTTCTTCGTAATTTGTGCGTGTGTTGGGATACCATTGGAAGTTTTCCCGTTCCAGGGACCACGCAAACATTCCTAGTCCCACAGCTTCATTTTAAAGTCAGCCATCGTAAACACGCCGTTAAGCGTTGACTTGTTAAACGGTGCATCGTCGATCCCCTTGGTGGTATATTGCATTATAGAACCATCATCTACGTTTACTCTTGCACTCAGTTCCTGCATCGCATAAAAGTAGTTCACTACCGATTCCTCCCACCGTAGCCAACCTTAATACCCTGGACTCCTCCATGGCACCCATATTGATAGCAAACTTTGTACAGGCGTTTCATCAATATGACCTGGCCCACTGCACAGGGCTTACGCCGTCAAACCATTTCGCAACCCGTGTTTTTCTGCATCTTTTCCATTTCTCCTTTCGTCTTCCGTTAGAAATGCGATCAATTCCCAAAACCGTTAAATGTCTTGTACAAAATTCTGTTGTGATCCCTAATTGTAAAGAAAAAGTGATGTTATCGCCGTCAGTGCTGCTACTCGACTCACTGTTTCTGCTGCATGCCTTGACGTAAGTGTGTTGACATTTCTGTTTTTTGTTTTTAACGTCATTCCACATACTCAGTCAGTTTGAGTCAGTTTGTATGCATTTTTATTATATTGAATTCATTAACACTTACCAGCTATACAAAAAAAAACGCTTAGAAATTAGCTAAATTAACTTAAAATTATCTTATCTTAACTTACTGGCTCTATGCAAGTCATTCCACATACATACGAGTAAGTACTCGTATTAAGTAGTTATTCAGGCGAGTTTATCTTTGATTTCATATAACACTGTATACTCGCAGGTATCTCATACAAAGAATGGTAAGCCAATGTAGGTCTGTTGCAACTTGCTTTAGGCACTTCGATCATTGAGTTGAAACGCACGTACTGATATTCAAACCATCAAAAGAATTGTTTTGATTGTTCTAGGGACGGCATTTAGCTAGTTGAATTCTCTGTGGAAAACGTCGCAGTTTATTAGAACAATCGCGAATGGCCATCATTCCGCTGTTGTCCTTTTATTGCTTCAAATCGTCTGCCATTGATTGCATATGAGTGTATCCAGTTATGTTGCAAACCGCAATAAGAAAAATCTATTCCGACACTGATCTATCATATATGCCAAATCACTTACAACACTTATGCCCAGTTTCGCAATGGAAGTTCAAACTTGAGTTCAGCTGAACCTGAACTTAAGTTTAAATTTAAAGATCAATTGTTGAACTGAAGTTTAAACCAAAAGTCGAGTTTAAACTTTTAATGTGAAACTGGAGGTTAGCTTTTATACCGAAAACCGGCCAAGATAACTATTCACATCACAAAATTTTTAAATTATCAAATTGTCAAAATTTTTATCATGACGATCTTGTAAAGTAATACTCCACTGTGTTAAGGCATTTCCTAATTCGGCCAAACAAAACGGCGAAGAAAATAAATAGTTTTGTGAATTATTGTAGTTAGGAATGTTAAAGCAAGGTGAGCGAACAGAACGTCGATTTTGCGGTCTGATTGTGGTCATTACATACTCGTATATCAGTTACTATTTTCACAAATTAAATTTTTTTGTATTTTATTAATGTACATATGGTATACTACGAGTATATATGTGTCCCTATATGGTCGATTTTTTTTCCTTTTAAATTTCGTAACGCATACCCCCTAATTATTTTAATAATCCTAAACGGTAACCACATGCAAACTTTCATTGTTATATAACAACGATAACCTGTGCCAACAAAGCCTCAATGTATTCCTATATAAATGGTTCCAAAACATCTAGTGGCATATAAGCTATATAAGAAAAAAATTCCTATTCCAAAATAAAAACACAGTGGAAGATTAATTTGGGTATGCTTTTATTTATAAAAATTAAATAACTGTATAATTATACAGGATACTTTCTTTTCAAAGTTTCCTTTTTACAATCTGTATACAACTTTCTATGTTTTTGAACACAGCGTAACAAGAACTGTTGTTGTTTTTCGTCAGCAGTAATTAAACCATGAAAATCTTCCATGAGCTTCACACCTCTCTCTGTTGTGCATAACTTTTTATTTAGCTTCCTGACAGGAAGGAATTTGATCCCAGGAAGAGACGTCATCAAATTTTAACGAATTTGTGCTCTCTATGGTCACAAAATCACTCAAACATTTTTCTGTAACACAAAGAAAAAGTTTTTCTAGGGAAAGAATTAAAAACACTTATTCAACTCACCGTACAATGAGGCAGATATTTCTTCCTTTGACGGAACATATCTCTTCCCAAAATTGCTCTTTGTAAATTTGATACAATATTAGCTTTGGATTGTGTATCAACTTAATCATCAAATAGTGAAAATAAAGCTATGTATTTCTTCTGATAAATACTACAAATGTTGACGGAACTTGGTCAGAGCTGCTTTAGAAATCACCTTGTCGACTGTTTCATAGTTTTTCAATGTTTTTAAGACGCACAAATTTTGATTCGGGGCTTTTACTACCAAATTGCACCCAAACCAGGGCTTTAAATAAACTGTTGCAATAAATAATCAAACATCTTGCAGGGGTAGCTTGTCTTTAGCACATATTTTAAATTGGGATTGCAGCAAACATATCTTTAAAGCGTAAATAGCTCTTGCCATCCACCGTGCCTGATGCATTTGTTTTCATTGTCTTCTCCTAAAACAACAATTGAAAGTTCAATCAATTCCCGATAATCGTCACGTATAATTGGTTTCAGTAATTCTTTTTTAGAATACGAGTAGTTAATTAATTCGTTAATGACCCTCTCACAGAAATATTTCTTTACGAAATCAAACCATGCTTTGATAGCAGTTGGATCAACGTTCTTTCAATTGTCTCTGATTTTTTTTAATTAAAGGGATATCCGGACTGCTGGTAACTTGGCGTATCTTTGATTCAAATACACATCTCAAAACCAGTTCATATATATGTATGATGACGGCAAGCAAAAAGTAAAAATTCTCTTTCTATTTTTTGCTCCAAGAGCACAGAAGCCCCATTTAAGCGACCTGTATTAGAGGCCGTTGTATCGCAACACATAATCTGTACCTTATCTTTGAGGTCCTAATCAGAAAACGCATTCAAAATAGCTTGAGTCTTTTCCAGTAGAACTTTCGAATTTGTGCACTGATAAAATATGGTATTTTTCTCCGAATGAAATCAGAATTGGCAGGCGTTCTTCTTTTGAACTTGGCAACAGTTTTCCATCCCAATGGATGGAACGTTATATTGAAAATCAGATTTGATCGAGTTTGCTCTTTCTTCTCTCATTTGGGTCCGAATTCGTTGAATAGAAGACTTGTTGATTGTAAAATCTTCACAACTGACATCAAGTGTTTCTACTACAGCCTGAAGTATGTAAACAGAATCCCTTACACTTAGTAGACACTTATCTCAAGCAGCAACTAATCACCCCTAAGATAGAATATGTCCTTCCTCTTTTTGTGGTAGATAGCGAACTCACGGGTTTCGTTTGCGAAGTGGAGAGCAAATTTTCATCCAAAGTTTCGTCAGAAATGATAGACTGTTCGTGAATATCTTGAGGTGTGCCATTGGTTTTCCTCTCCTTTTAGTTTTTTCTGCCTTACTCGTTCTTCTTTCTCAGCTAACTTTTTGTCCACCTGCTAAACAACCCGAACGCCTTTGAAATTTCTCCTCGCGGTGCTTATAAGTGTCCTGTGGTTTTTTACAAATTTTTTTGCAGCTCTCTCCAAACTTGGTAAAGATCCACAAGTTTTTTTACACAGTTAGGTACAGCTCTAGCAGGTATTCTTACCGTTTTCCGAAATACAATGCATTCCCGAATCACAAGATTTGCACTTTCATTTACAGCCAATTTTACTTCGCGAATATTAAAGAAAAGAACTGAGCGAACTTGGCGATTAGACGGTAACTTTGTACCAGTTATTTCGCGAAAATACTTTTTTTTAATACTTCTTAGTTCCACTGGCATGTTGAAACTTTACTATTATGCACGTTGACTATTCAATGAAACGCAAACAAATGACAAATAGAACGAAAATGGGGATCAACCTCGTAAATTCTATGAACATATGGTATAATTCGCGCGCAACTGAAACTTTACTATTATGCACGTTGACTATTCGATGAAACGCAAATAAATGACAAATAGAACGAAAATGGGGATCATCCTCGTAAATTCTATGAACATATGGTATAATTCGCGCGCAACTCGGCACGGGTTACTGCGATTCAAATAAGATAAAATTTTATTTTCAAGTATTTTATGGTCAAATGAAAAAAATTAGAGCGTATGCGTTAGAAAATATTAACTTTGAAAAATAAGAGACACCCTAATGTACATATATGTACTATATGGTATCTGACTATATTCCCTGAATAATTCAAATTCGTCGTCTCAGACTGCTAAAAAAGTCGGCGGAGAACAAATCGGAGTCTAGCTGCTCTTTTCTTTCTCTCTGTTCCCTGGTATTCCAGGTGTTCCTTTATGAATAGTCCATTTTATTCCTGAGAACTAACTCGAGTTATTTCTTGTACGAAACAAGTGAACATCATTTCAAAAAGTTCTGCCACGTTGTACAGTTGTGTGTTCAGTTTTATTGTAACTTTCTGTTCTCAGTTTTGCGTTTTTAATTCAATCAAATCGACTTTAAATCTGAATTATAATGCCACGCAAGTGTAGTAGAAAAGAAAGAGCAACTGAAAAAGTGTACTTATCACGATCTAAAAGAAGGAAAAATATATTTAAACCAAAAACAGCTGCAACAGATGAAAATAGATACTATATGGAGCGTCCGCGAAAAAATCCAAACTACTGAAGTTCCCCGTGATTCTTCTATTGTATTGAATATATGTAGAATTTTGAACTTTATAACAGAGTTTGCAGTTTGTAAAGTGTAAAACTTGTGACGGAGAAATAAAATTTGAAACAGCTTCACAACGAGGTCTTGTTTTGAAAATCGTTTCTGTATGATAAGTTTGAGGCTCGTGCCGTAAACTCCAGTCCTCTTGTCAAGCATTCTTATGAGATAAACAGATGATTTATATTTGTGATGAGAATCCTTGGAATACTTAGGATTGAAAAGTGCAGCTAAATTCTGTGGATTGATGGACATGCCAGCTTGCTTGACACAAAATACTTATGACTTGATAATTGAAAATACCTATTTACTCTTGTGTGAAAGTAGCCACCTAGAAACTTTTCGAAAAAACTTGTGCTGAGGAAAAAGATGCGACTGGTGAAAACCAAGGTGATGAAAGTTGTGAAGAATTAACAGCATCTGGCGATGGAACTTGGAAAAAGCGAGGGTACACTTCTTTATACGGAGTAAAATCACTGATTGGATATTATACAGGGAATATTATCGATATTGTTATAAAAAGTTCGTACTGCAAACAATGTGAACTTTGGAAAAAGAAAATGAATACTGAAGAGTACAACGATTGGCTAGAACATCACAAAGATAATTGTTCTGCAAATCATAATGGCTCTTCAGGAAAAATGGAAGTCGATGCAATTGTTGAAATGTTTGGGCGTTCAATGAGTACATTTGCCGTTCGTTATAAAAATTACATCGGCGATGGTAACTCCAAAACATACTCTGGAATTTGAAAAGCTAAGTCTTACGGTGATATTGCAGTGGCCAGAAAAAAATGTATTGGACATGTTCAATAAATAAAACTACTGAAACTGTAGATAAAAGTACTCACTGGTAAAATGATTGATAAGTTGACAGTCTATTATGGCTTGGCAATCAGGATACACTGTGATTCTGTTGAAAATGTGTATAATGTAATATGGGCAATATAATGATAATATTGTTCAACTGTTGAAAATCTTCAACACGAAAGGCGAACGGTCGCGGAAGATTCATGGTGTTCTTGGCACCGAGCGCGAGCTTCAGACACGTTCTCTTCTTATAAACATGATTATCAGTTTTTACCACCTGATGTTGCTGAAGCTATCTTTCCAATTGATACAGATTTCAGTGATAAAAGATTATTGGGAAGATGTTTTGGTAGTTTTACGCAAAACAACAATGAGAGCTACAATCAGTCGTGATCTCTAACTTGTGAGCGCACGGGAGTACGGTAGGGGGAAGAATGGCTCGTTGACAAGATCAACTCGAGGTACTAGAAGCTTCTAATGTTACGGAGGCTCCAATTCATGGCCCTGGAATATATGACTCCATGTAAGTAAAAAAAAAACCTTATCTATGTGTAAACTTCTTCCGAAACATAAAACGCGTTTTTCTAAAAACTATGTTTTCGAAGCCGGTGATCAAGATTTCTAAAAAATGACACAACCGATCGATCTGAAATTTTCTCAGATATATTCCTCAGGTATTGATCGAAGGAACAAGATTTCAGATAATTATTTCTATTTATTTAAACAATTTTACGTGGCAATTTTGATCGAAAATTCAAAATTTTTTTTTTACGAAACCGCCATTTTGTCAAAAATCAAAATCTCGATTATTCCTTCGATCAATACCTCTTTTTATTTATCCACTAAAAGAATTTTGGGGTTTTTTGATTTCAGAAGAACTAAATCGGAGAACACGTTTTTTTGGGGGACCTTCAGGACACAGATCGATATTTTTTACAAATCATTAGTGACATTATAAACGTTGATGTTACCACTAAATATACCTATACTTTTTGTTTTTGTAAAATAAAATACATTTTCGTAAATAATTCATAAAAAAACGCCTTTTTTCATCTTTGCAACTGCGTATAACTCCTTAACTTCGAATTCTTCGATTTTTTACGTTGTGCGTTAAACTTTTGTTTTAACTTCATCATATACATATATCGCGTATCATTTTCTTAATATATGGTATATAAAGAAGAGCCCTGACCCATCAACGCCCAGCCCAAACCCCTCTACCTAGAAAGCTTTTGCACAATTTGCAAAATTTTGTATAGAAAAATACTATTAAATAGACATTCAGAGTTGAAACTTCGTAGGAGTACGCGTAAAAAAAAATAAGCAGGCCACCTAAAAATCCATATGGGTGCCGTTATTAAGGTTTTTTGGGACGTTGGTTGCGAAAATGGCATTTACTTTCAAGTGGTGAAATGGGGTTTCAGAGTTTATATTGGGAAACAATATTAAACAGACTTTGCAATTTGAACCTTGATAGGTGCACTCCAGTTAAAAAATACGTAATTATTTTTGTAAAATTTAGCTCTTAGAATAGGGGTGGCTATAGTATTTGCTTACGTCGGAAAAAATTTTCAAAAATATTAAAAATAAGTTCAACATTTAAAATATTTTCATAGCAAATAGATGAAGTAGGGACCTTAATGCTTAAACTTCTTATCTAAAGGTTCTGAAGGAAGTCTTTTACCTCCAAACAAAAGCGTTCTTCTACAGCGTATACACCGGTGTAATTATATTTGCCATGTATGGAAAAACGGCATTACAAATTCAGCAATTGAGCTTTCACCTTTTGACTGTGGGTGGACAATGGAGGATGAAATGCTCAGGCTTAAATGTTTCGACGGAATTGCTGCCGCTGAGAAAATTGAAGACATTTTAGATAGCGAACATGATTTATATAACAATGAGGCAGACTTACCTAATGATTCATCAGATGAGCCCGATGAGGAACAATTTGTTTAGTATGTTTGTCTTTTTGTAGTGATCTCAAAATAACATTCTTTTTTAGACATATTTCATTTATTTTTGCAAGAATAATATGTAATATGTTTGGTAGTTAAGAACAAAAATATAATGAAATACATTGACACTTACAATTGTACATAATAATACTTATTCATGTCAATTATTTCTAGGACGTCTGTTGGGTGGTAAGCTGTGAGTAACTTATGTATTTGTAATCAGGAAGACGTGTACAATATTTTGTTATGACCAACATTTGGTTATATTTGAAAACAAAAAAAGCGTTTCATGTTTTTTGTAAAGAAACGCTTTAGGATATTTCAAGGACGCATGGCGCTGAAAACAAGGCGTGTGGGACCTACATATTTGTAATCAAAAGAATTTTTCAGATATTTTGACATAGCGCTTGTGTGGTTATACCTCTGACACCAAAAGTGATTTTTTGCCCACTTTTCGGAGTGTCTGGTAGGGGGAAAGCTGAAAGTAAAACGTCTGGGACCTAGGTATTCGAAATCAGTGCATCATTCTCTATTGTTTATATATTAATTCAAGCTGTTACATTCCCTACACAAAAATCGAAAAAATCGAAAAAATTACAATTTTCAACCCCTCACGCTCAGCCAAGCCTGAAAAAAAAACTGCCAGACGGTGGAATTCGATATCACTGCGCTAATACCTACACATACATGTACATATATTTTGGTTATACCCCCACTCCCAAAATTTGCTGTCGGCTCTTGGTCTATAACCAGATAAGTACGCGAGCAAATGTAGCAAATGTAGCCATGTGGTAGCCCACGACATTAATGGGGACAATTACTTCCTCCCACCTTTGACGTTTACCGTAACTGTGAGTTTTCGTACTGCGGGTAATCCCGTAGTCCAATATCCGAGTCCGTTTCCTCTTCTTCACTTCACCCCGTGGTCGCCAAGAGGATAACTTTGAGTAGAAGGGACGTGATCACCGCTGCCATCAGGACCAGATTGTGGTTCATCTCTGTATCAATCATCATCTCTTACCGTTTTGCTCTAAAAAACATTGTGCGAGATGCACCGACGCTACTCGGAAAAACCAACGCTTCTAAAAAGTATGTGCAAGTATGAACGTGCTGTTGCGTTCATATATCAAAAAATGAATACGTGAATAGAGAAGCAGTGGCTAGGTACAGACAAGCTTACCCTGAGGTGAATAGAGGAGCTATGGCTCGGTACCAATGAGATGTGTAGACGCCCTACAGTCTCGATATGAGCAAAATAATTGTCGTAGATAGATAGAAATTAACTCTTTTGGAAGATCAAGGCTCACTCCAGCATGTCATATGATATCGATACAGAGTATGATAGCGACTGCACTGTAGCTTTGGGTAATCACCTGGTGCATTTCCGTTCCCGTTTTAGTCAGTTTCGGTGGAATGGCAGGCAAAAACGGAGTCTTCCCCAAATTCGCATCTTACTATAGCTAGAGCATCGTATCACCGCAGATACGATTGACAATGTTATTAGGTCTGAAATTTCTGATCCTGAACAAGACCCTCTCCTATACGACATTGTGGAGACCAAGATGATACATAGCCCTTGGGGTAGTTTATACCACAAATCGCCCTGCATCAAAGATGGTAGCTCTAGTAAGAAGTATCCTCGACCAAGTATTACAGACAGGAGACGATGGATATCACCAGTATAAGAGGAGGTCTCCAGCTGATGGTGGTTACACAATAAAAAATAATGAAATTGAGTTGGACAATCGCTGGGTGATGCGTTACAATCCTGTCCTGTTACGTACTTTCAACGCTCATATTGATGTGGAGTAATGCACCTTGTTAAGTCAAATATATTTGTATGTATATAAACAAGGATAGTGATCAACCGCCCTTTACTATAGAAAATGAGAAAGATGCGGTGAAAATCTACGAAGCAGTTTGGAGGATCTTACATCTATTCACTATTCATATTGAAAACAGTCAGCGTGTTTACTTGACATGTCAGAGAAAATAAACAGTCCACCTCAGACAACGCTGCTAGCTTTTTTTTGAAATCTGCAAGTCGAACAATCATGCTAAGATGCTGATGTACTCTGAAGAAGACTTTGAGTGGTATCCTCCATCCAACATTTCCGTCCGCAGGAAGTGCGAAATAGATGCTTGATATTGACCAAGAACGCCGTCCCGTCTTGGCACAAGTAGAACAAAACTTGGCCAATACGGATTGCCTCAGCAAGAAGGATCTGCAGCAACTTTCGGTAATCGAGAATATCTGAGGGAGACCAATTATGACCCCGGTGGCCTGAGAGAAATTGTGTCGTTTAATGAGGAGTTACTGACGGCAATATTGAGAAGTGAATCGGGTAAATATTTTTTCTTGATGCTTCTAGGGGCTCTGGAAAAATCTTCATTATAAATTTGGTATTGGCAAAAGTAAGGAGTAATCGTGGCATCGCCTTAGCCGTAGCATCGTCAGGAATCGCAGCAACACTGTTGGAGAGAGTGTAGACAGCTCACGCTGCCTTCAAGCTGCCGTTAAATCTCATCCATGTCGAACCTCCACTCTGCAACACTTCACAGAGTAATTCGGCCCAAGTGCTGGGCGATTGTAAACTTACAGTTTGTGACGAAAACACAATGGCGCATTTCGAAGCACTAGACAGAACTCTAAAAGATATCATCAGACTCTGTCTATAATGGCGAGGATAACTCGTGCTGACGAAGCCTCAAATATTTGGCCGATAATCAAAAAAGTTCACCTTAAGAAAAACATGCGGGTGCACTTCAAAGGTGTTGTTTGCGCTGACGACGAAATAGCCCGAATATATGCAGATGTCAACAACATACACAGCAAGTCCACGCAGTGGCTATGGGAACGTGCATGGGAACACCTAAGAACGACCAGGCCTCCGTCATTAATGAAGTCGAAGTCGTTCGAAGGTGTAGAATAGAACTACAAACCTGTGGACACTATAGAGCATGCGGATGATGCTATACACTATCCTGTGGAGTTCCTAAATACGCTCAGCTCACCTGGTCTGCTGTCTCATACACTTGTCTTCAAAGAGAGAGCTCCAGTAATGCTGCTGAGAAATCTCAATCCGCCCAAGTTGTGCAATGGAACCAGGTTGCGTGTGAAAGCTTTACATAAAAACGTATTAGAGGTCATTGTATTTACTGGCTGTGTTCGAGGTGAATCGGTGTGTATACCGCGGATACCACTTATACCGTCGGACTACCCATTCGAGTTTAATAAGGCTTAATAAGGATTAATAAGGCTCAAGGTCAACCACTGAAAACAGTACGAATTGATCTTAGAGGGGATTGCATCTCCCACGGCCAGTTTTACGTAGCCTGCTCGAGAGTGAGCTCACCTGGCAGCCTAGTCGTGTTAGCATCTGAATACAGAACCTTTAATGTAGTATATAAAGAGGTACTTTAAGAACAGAAAAAAAGAGTAGGCAAAAGCTATATATGTAATATACCACCCATGGCGCTCCCATTCTTCCGATTTGAGTTCTGTTTTTTTTTTTGTTAAGTTAGTAAATCTATTGTTGATATTTCCTCTAAGTCTTAGCATGATAACTTGACATTTGCAAAAGTTACGTAGCCAAGAGTACATCTATCTTTGTGTGTGTTGGCGATTTTTTACAATTTTACAAATGGATTTAAATTTGCAAAAACGGATTTAAAGGTGCGTTGGAACTTTGGAAATGTTGGAAAACTGTTTCGGCAACGATTCTCTAAATAAAACGGTCGTTTACCAGTGGCACGAGCAGTTCAAAAGTGGTCGTCAGTCAATCGAAGATGATGAACGCAGTGACAGACCATTGACATCGAAAGCCGACGAAAACATTGATGAAGTAAAAGAAATGTTGGTCAATAATCACAAATTAACCATCAGATAGATAGCGGAGGACTTGAACATTGCCTATGGATCCGTCTAAGATATTTTGGTTAATGTTTTGGGTTTCCGTCGTGTAGCAGCAAAGTTGGTGCCAAAAGACGTTAATTTCATGCAAAAAAGAGACCGTGTTGTCGTCGCAAACGAGATGATTTGCGAGGCTGAATCCGATCCCACATTCATCAAAAGGATCATTACTGGAGATGAGACGTGGGTTTATGAGTACGACACGCAATCCAAACATCAGGCAAGTGAATGGCCCTCACCAAATGAGTCGAGACCAAAAAAACCACGTCGTTTTCAGTCAAAAAAGAAGGCAATGCTCATGGAAAGAGACCAGAATTGTGGGCAGAAAACTCGTGGATTTTGCAACATGTTAACGTACCGTCGCACAGTGCCCTCATTATTCGTAATTTTTTGACGAAAAATGCAACAAATACCATCCAACGGCCACCTAATTCACCTGATTTGGCTCCATGTGACTTATATCTGTTCAATCGTGTTAAATACCACTACGGGGAACGCGTTTCAGCAGGTGAGAGGAAGTGATGGAAAAATCGCAGGAAGCACTGATGGACATACCGAAAAGCGAATAGAAAAAAATTTTCGAGGATTGGATCAAACTCTGGCGTAAGTGTGTTACAGTCGATGGGGACTACTTTGAAGGGGACAATATAGATTTAGATGAATAAACTTGTATTTTAAATTTTCTGAATAAATTCCTTTTTGATCAAAGTATGATAGGAATATCACGGGAATTAAAAAGTGTATTACGAGAACGTGCAGAGTTTGAAAGTGGGAAAGCAAAATTGCAACATATGTGTAAACCGAGTTCACTGTTTGTTCAGAGTAAATTGCAACATATGTGTAAACCGAGTTCACTGTTTGTTCAGAGTAAAGTATTGAAATTGTAAAACACATTTTGTCACAATTCAAAATGTTTTTATAAATGAAAACAAACTTCTGTTTGATTGTATGTTTGTTTGTTCTTAGTTCACGCAAAAACTACTAAACGGATTTTCATGAAATTTGAGTCAAAGATTGGAAATGGACCGTAGTAAGTTTAATAGATTTAATCTTGATTTGGCTACTACAAGTTGAGATATAAAATTAAATGTATACCATAGACATAGCATGGGCGTTTAAAATTTTAATACGAAAGCGTGCAGATCTCGAAAGTGGGTACACCTACATGTTCAATATGTGTAAACCGTTTATGTTTTTCTCCGTCTGTATACAGATTGAATTTTTAATATACAATTTGTCGCATTTCAAATACCACACGGGCGGAGCCGGGGGCAAAAGCTAGATCTTATATATGTAAGTCTCAGATACATTTTGAGATCATCCAAAGCCTGCGTTTATGCTGAAGTGAGTTCACGTTCGCAAGGGCTTGAGGGTTTATCACATAGGAATTTCGCCTGCTTTCATTCGTATTTTGACAGTAGTAAAGCGAACCATATATTCGCTAAAAGAAGGCGCTTATTGTTACTGAAAAGCAGTTATGTACTACGAAAAAAATAATTCAAAAAATATTTACATTTCCTGAAAAATTTAAAGAGTACTACAGTGTGAACAGTGAAACTATTGAATATATCTTGGAAGCGATATCTTCTCAGATACAAAAGGACACTATGCACTATGAAACACCAATTAATAAAACAGAAAGCTTTCGTTGACCATAATGTAAGAAAATTCAAAATATTCTATTTCTTATACTTCTTTCAAAATAGAGAACTAAGTTGACAAATATTTGGAGATCTGGTAATCGAAAAAATATTTCCTTTGGAACAATAGTTTTGCTTGTAGAGCCAGTCAAAGTTGAGTAATTTTTAAGGTCACCTAAAAAAATATTCTTTTATTTTTTTATTGTTTAGTTTTGAGTGTAATAACTAGGCAAACGATTTCAAAAAATCATTTCTTTTTCATTTAGTGTGATATATCTGTTCATTTGTGAAATCAAAAATGATCGCTATCTTTTTTTGTATTTTTTGTAAAATTATTTAATTTAATGTTTTTTGAAACACTATTTCCGCCCCACTTTCTTGACTTTAGGTTGAGTTTAAAATAAAGGTCCGAACGGATCCGACCTAAACTCAAGAGAAAATTAATTCCTATATATTTGTGAAGATATAAAAACTTCGCAAACGTCATACCTCACAAACATCCACACAATATCCTTAACGGCTATAGCAACCGTAAAACATCCGTTGTATGAGTCATCACTCATCCATTCCCATCATCCCCGATTTAAACTAGAACAGTGAGACATACACCACAATCTATCCATTCGATGCAATCACATCCGCACAATGGATCAATATCCATAAGATGCACCAAATCTATTGTTAACATAAGTGCATCCACTTGCAAGATCAGCAAATCATAGTTTCATGCCAATCAAGGGCAGTGAACTGAAAGCTCAGGATGTAAGTTATATAAAAACCAGGTATCTTCCAGCAATTAATCAGTTAGTATCTCGCTCGACTCATCACTGAGATCTGACCTCCCCCACCAGGGGTAAGGGGTCAGCAACATAAAAGTTTAGAAGATAAATTAGTATAATCCAGGAAAATAAACTTATAAATAAAAATAATTTAAAAGTAAAATAAAGTATTTTTTTTATGTTACATACCCGCTCGGCACGTCACTATACTAACACGTCACTATGTACACTAAAAACTCAGGTGAGAGAACATTTGTGCAAGAGAGATATGATTTGAAGAAGCCAGCCTCTTCACTGGAAAAGTACAGCGATGTGTAAAATTATAGACTCAAACCCAAATTTTTATTTTTCTTGTAATTTATCATTGGTTTTGTTTCAAAATATTGTCATACCATACCAATCTAGGAATTACGATTGCGACTACGATTCGCGGTAAAAAAGGAACTATAGCATGGATGGATCATATTGCCAAGCGGCTTTTAGAAAGTAAAAGTGAGGTTTCAAGGATGCGGCAGAATGAAGGCCTTTTCAAAATGCTTGCAGCCTCATCGGACCCTCTCATTTCTTCGTTAAGATATGTCAGAACAGAAAAAGATCTCAAAGCACAATTCTCTCAAGAAATGATAAGTTTATTGCAATACAATAGACATTACCCCAGATTTTGGCGAAAGTTACCAAGAAATCTGATTCCTTTTTATTAAAATTTTTGATCCGTTTACTTCTTCCTCCACCGTTTGACGTGAAATGAATATCTGAAATACTTTATTATGTACTGTGATGTGACACAAAATAAAAAAAACGTTGTTTTAGTACACCTAAAAAAATATTTAAAAGATGGCACGTTTAATTTAATTCATCACTGTTTGCTCGGTTTAGCTTTTCACCCTGTTATTACTTCAAACATGGGCTTCTGTATATTTTTAAAATCAAATATTATGTTTATGCCCGGTGGTGAGAAAGTCCTATTTCAGAAAAAAAATTATGAAACACCCTGTAAAATATTTTTCTCAAAAATCAGTAATTTCTTAGCCCTGGGAATTTAATTTAAGCAAAAAAAAACTGACAATATCTTTTATCGTTTAAGAGTTATGATTTTCGCAAGCAAAAAAGTCAAAATGAGCCACTGTGCGGCGCTTGAATTTAATTGTTGACTGTCTCTATTCATGATATCGGGCAGAACCCCTTGCATTTTCACTTGCACTATTTTACATGAAATATATTATTTTCTGAAACGCATTCAATAGTGATAATCATCATCCTCATCGTTAGGATCGTTTTCTAAAAAATTTTCATTTTCTTTTTCCCAACTCTCAAAAATCAGCACCTCGTTTAAGAGCAGTTACGGTTTTAAATGAGTCAGGAATTTGCACTTCATCTCCATCGTTAGTTTCTATCTCTTTGTAGGATATGCTGTTTAGGGTTAGGTTGCCTGACATGATGCGCGGTTCCTTAATGTCTTTGAGAAAACCCAAGCGATTAAAATGAAGCCACTTAGATAAATGCGGTGCAGCGCTACTTGAGGAAACATGGATTTCCTTACATACGAGTATATCCCTGTGATATATATCTCCATTTTTTCGAACCAGTGCCCATTAGAAATTAAAATTTGTTATTATGTACTCGTATTATGAAAATTTTAATTGAAATTAAAAATTGTTTAATGTAATTTTTTTTTATAGATTCCTACACCTGAAAGTTCCTTTCGGTCTCTTTCTTTTTCCTATCGTTTGGAAATTGCTACAGTAGCCAACGACATATTATAAACGAAGTATGTGTTGCTATATGGAATTCCATTGTGCCCAAACATTTGGGTCAAAAACGAAAGATGATTTGTTACAAAATTTAGACCACTTCTATTTTAAACGGCGATTTACCAATTGCATCGTCGGCAAATGTACACCGCATTCAGGCAGCATGTTTTGTAACTACAATACTATACAAACACTTTTATTCAATCGTGTTGTAATTATATTTAAATCACTCTTCACATTAAGATGAATCTTATAAATTAGTGGAAGGCTTAATATTAAGTTAACAAATTTTAAATAGCAAGATGGAAAAAATTAAAAAAATATGAATAAATTACAGAACTTAAAAGATAAGGGGTTCCTAATTATACAAACTGGCTAAGTGCCTCAAAAGTAGAGACTTAAAGTTTTTCGTGTTTCTTACTCCTCTCACTTCAGTAGGCAAGGAGTTCCACAGGCGCACAGCATGAACGAAGAACTGGCAATACGAGGTTAGGCATAAGTATGTTGTTGGAATCAAAGCGAAAGTCCTTTGCGAACGCGGAAAAGATAATCTACAATATAGGTACTCAGGTTAATGTGTCTGTATTATATCATGCAATCAAGATAGAGAGCGCAAAACTAAGAGGTTGTCGAATTTGTAGCCGACGAGACCTCTTGAATAAGCTGATACCTGATCAAATCTTCGAAGTCCATACACATAGCGAGTGATATTGTTGTGGATAACATTAAGCCTTCTTTTACTTCCACAATCAACCTTACTATAAACCTCACATCCATATAGTAAAATTGGCCAAGTTGGATCTGCGGCTAGAAACGTCTAGTGCTTTCCTATTTATGGCAAGGACTTTAGATTTTGTGGAGTTTAAGCTCAGGGAGTTACGTTGGGCCCACAGCAAGACATCATTCAACTTTCTGTTAATTTGTGCAATGACTTCATGCAAAATATCAACAGGACCACCCAATGACAGTTGGACATCATCGGCATACATATGGATCAGGGAACGTCGAGAAATAAGAGGCAAATCGTTAATGTACATTGAAAATAAAATAGGCCCAAGTATTGATCCTTGCGGAACGCCGCAGAAACTTTAAGGAAGCTGGAAGACTTTGCGTTAACCACAACACATTGCAATCTCTTTACTAAGTAAGAGTATATTAGCTATGCTGACTCTTTTGAAAAATTGTACATGCTCTGAAGTACGTGATTCACCGTATCGAAACCTTTGGAGAAGTCTAAAACTCTACAAATTTTTTATCCAGGGACTTCCTTATGTCCTTAACTACGGGCAACAAGGTAGTCTTGCATGTGTCCTTAGGACAATATCCCGACTGACAACTGCTAAGAAGTTTTTTCAATGTCAAATATGTTTGAATTTGTTTTAAAATTACTTTTTCAAAAACCTTACTCAGAAAAGGCAGAACTGCAATGGGCCAGTATTCACTACTTCCTTCTTTAGGGATTGGAATAATTTTTGCCTTTTTCCATTCACGCGGATATTCAGAGGTTGTAAAAAGTAGCAGTAATGTACAAATTCGAAAAGCATTAAACAAATTATATATTCCAATGTAAGCAAGTTTTATATCTAATAGTATTTTTTGTTTGTTTCTTATAAATTACTAAATACATACATATATCCATATGCTTCCTAAATGGTGGAAACTTGAAATAAATTAAGAATTTATTAAAATGTGTGATTGCAACTTGTCGATTTTTCCACGATTTTGCTCAAAACTGTTTTAAGTACTTTTAACCCAAAAACAGATTTGCCGTGCTTTCGCAAATTACATAGTCTGCAGCTAATTTCGCTAATTCGTTCAATAGGAAGTGATTAACTTTATTAGAGTGTTAGGAAGTGTCACAATGAAGACGATAAATAAATCTTGAGAAATTGATATTCAGTATTTCAAAAAATTCTGTGCTACATACAAAAAAAAAATCAAGCGGAGCTAAGACACCAATGGCAACAATAGGGCATTATTGCTTTTGTTTTTATATGAAATACGAGTATATCGCGAAATTAACAAATTAATTTTATTTAAAACATTTATCACAACAATAAAATGGAGTCACTTCTTATATTAGTTGAGTTGTATTTTTTTTTATTGTAAATTTTTGTCAATATAAAAAAATAAATTGACTACTTTTGCTCGTCGCTGTATATTTAAAAAAATGTATTGCTGAATATGCACAGTCAACTAATAATGAATGTGGGATCAAGTTAATGAAACACAATGTATATATTGATTGAGTTTATTAAAAAAGGATTCCTTGAATTCAAATTGATAAAATAAATTCTATACAGAAAAAACAGAACTTTAGATATTAGCAGCGACTTCAAAATGCGCGTCCACCGTCCTTTAAGTTACGTCGTAAACTGTTTCTCCTCGTTCTTATTGTACAGCGTAAAAATAGCGGCACTCGTCAATAAAAGCTAGTGAATGCTACGAGTAGTTGTGCATCTTTTGACAGTTACTTATCGAAGTTTCAGTCATTTTGGACCCGCAGTTTTTTATGAAAATGGAAATAATTGAGTATCGAGCTGTTATTAAATTCTTATTTTTGAAATGCAATACGCCTACGCAAATCAAAAATGAGTTGGACTCCTTGTACGGGGTCTCTGTACCATCATTTACCACAGTGAAATTTCGGGCAGCTGAATTTAAAGGTGGCTGTAAGAGCTTGGGAGATGATGAAAGTTCGGGACGTCCAAAAACTGCAACCACTGACGATAACATTGCTCAAGTTCACCAAATGGTGTTAGACGACCGCCGAATTAAAGTGAGAGAGATAGTAGAGGTTATGAAAACGTCCAAAGAACGTGTTTGTTACATATTAAATCAAGATTTAGGTATGAGAGAGCTGTCCACGCGTTTTTTTAGGCCAAAAACGTGTTCCAATGAACATTTCCAACGCTCTGTTGGTGCAGTTTAGGCGCAATAAATCCGAGTTTTGGCGCCGATTAATTACTGTAGACGAAGCTAGGATACACCATTATAGGCTCGAAAGAAAAATTCAGTCAAAACAGTGGACTGCAAAGGGCAAGCTGGCTCCAAGAAAAGCAAAAATTGTTTTTTCAGCTGGGAAAGTGATGACGACTGGTTTTTGGGATAGTAAAGGAGTTATCTTAATCGATTATCTTCAAAAAGCATACTACGCATCATTACTCGCCAAGCTGAAGGCAGAAATTGCGGAAAAGCGGCCACTTAGCAGAAAAAGAAAATCCTGTTTCACCAAGACAACGCGCTGTCTCATACCACAGCAGCTGCCATGACGAAAATCCATGAATTACGATTTGAACTGCTCGACCATCTGCCTTATTCACCAAATTCAGGCCCAAGCGACTTCTTTTTGTTCCCTCATTTAAAAACTGCGCTCGGAGGACAGAGACTTTCGTCAAATGAGGAGGCAATCACCTTCGTGAACAATTATTTTGCAGAGAAAAGAGCCAAGTACTATTTGGACGGTTTTTCGTATGGTTGTTTATTCTGTTATGGGTAGGGGAAATGGTGTAGGGAAAACCAACTCCAACGTAATACTAATAAATATAAAGAATCTTTTGTTATCATTATGAAATAAAAATAAATTTTTTACTTACACATCAAACCGCATTTTTTCTCCACTTCCTCTCAAGGTTTTTTAATAATTATTTTATTATTGTAATCAATATGACGAAGATTCCACAAATGCTCATTTTCGCGCAAAAGTTCAGTAAATTTGTCCATAATGTATGAGCTATTCGCAAACTGACTCAAAATATTTTGATTGCAGTTTATCGTCGCGAGCAGTCGCTAGATTAGCTGCACCATAATCACTCTTCTATGTATACATGCAATTGTTCGCTGGTTGCGAATCACTTAGCGTCGCGAATCCGATTCGGCATAAACGCAGCGTAAGATCCCTGCGAACTCTGCTTTTTCCAAGTCGATGAAGATGATTTGCAGATCGTTGCAAGCTTTGAATAGCGTCATATATCGACGTGCCTTCCGCAAATTTTTTATACAATATTCGGCCTATAGAACATAAGTAATAGACCCGTTAACCGAACAATTGAGCATTTAGCGATATAATTCGCATCGATTTACTCAGCCCGTAATAAATTTGCTGTGGCAGTGAGACAGCGAAATGACAGAAGTAAAGAGAATATAGTCGGTTAGTTAAGTACTCTTAATACCACAACCTCTAGTAGGACCTCTCTCTCGAACGTTCCTCTGGAGTATTTTGTGAAAATATCTGATAATAGATCCGTATAAGATCGATCATACGAGCTAAAGCCCTATTGACTAAAGTCCCCTGATGGAAGAAGCTCCAGATTTTCACGAAGAATATTTCTGATTCGTTGATAAGAAAAATTAACTCATTTGTCTAACCAAACAAGCAGAACTGTTCCAACAGCCGCCATGGTATTGTACATATACGAAAAATTGATTTCGGCGTAAACTGATTTCGTGCAGCAACAGTATCATCAACAAAGCTACATGTAACATATACGAGTGTTTCAAAAGCTGAAACTGAACCACGATACTAAATAGACAGGAAAATTTAAGTAGACGATTCGATCCATGGTTTACTGATAAATTATTCAAGACAAATTCGTTTGATATGCAATTTTCGATTTCTTACAAGCACTCGTACTTTAACGACAAAATTGAAAGTAAATGTCAAACGTCCTATTAAACACAATCACCTGCGAGATCGACATGTCATGATCGGCACTTTGTTTGAGAAGCTCATAAGCATGTCACTTATCAAATATGGCCGTAATTGAGTACTATAAATTCGTTTGGGCTTAATCGCACAAACGTACTCGAACTATTTGTTAAATCAAGTTACATACCCTCAAATCCATAAAAAAAATTACAATGCATAACACATCACTGGCCAACGCTTTGTAGCATACTATTATAGTACTTAACACAATTTATTAAAACCCCTCTATAGCCTCAGCTAATACATGCTATAGATGTGGCTAACTATTTCGCAAGATCTCATTGCATTCATATCTATGATGTTTTTGTAAAAATCAAAACCAATAAAATACGAAGTACTCGTACAAGAAAAGAAAATAAGAATCTAATAAAATGAAAAAGAAAGGTGTTTGAAGCGTTACGTTAATCGATGCATGTGTAAGTTTGAACGCATTGCGGACATTACAGATGGTCGTACTTACATATGTATGTACATATTTATTCAGCTGCGTGTTATTGTCAATAGTGCTATGGACTGTTTGTTATACTCGTAACATTATAGTATGCGGCAGTTGCATATCAAGCAAGTTCGAACCATATATTCAAAGAGACAAAAAATCATTTATTTATGACGGTATAGTATATATGACTTTCTGTTTGTGTAACAGTAATAAATTTTAAATCTTAGTTAGAGAAAACCTTAATATACCTACTTATCGGCTTTAAGCGGAAACACTTTTTTGTTTTTTCGTTGCCAAAGAGCATTACAGAAACCCTTCTTAGAAGGGATTAATGCTTGTTTAACTAATAGAGATTAAAAGATTTTCCTTTTTTATTACTAAAATACAATAGGAATTAAGAATACGAGTATATCTACATAAAAACGAAATAACTCTTTAAAGACGAGTTTTAAGATTTTCTTCAAGAAGCCTGTTTAGAGCCAATTGAATCTTATATACATAAAAATGTGTAAGCAAATATTCTTAAGTCGATGAAAGCTGCCTCACTGCATCAATACGAGTATCTCCTCTACTGCAGAGTGGTTGATAGTAACCGAAAAATAATTGGAACATCGAAATGATAACCAAACGAAATGGGTTTAAATATTAAACGCACCCTGTAGTTGTGAATAATGCATATTAAAAACAATAATGGTTAGATTCTGGATAAAATCTTACTATGGAACAGGTTTACTAAGTTATTTTGCATCTTGTCGTTTAGATTTGGCAAACATCAGAAAATCTTCCTATATGAAATTGATAGATTAATGTGAAATACGTGATACGATCAAAGGTTACACATTTGGAGAATGTCCTTATATGGAAGGGTCCGAAACTTTATTTTTAATAAACTAGACTTTATTTTGTGAGTACTAGAACTTACAAATCGAACTTGTTCTTGTCAGAGTCGGGATTAAAGAAAGAATGAAAGAATAAGATAATAAATTTAGTCAAGTATCATACTATTCGTAATGGAATGATAGGGGATTGAATTTTAATTTTTATATGTACATTAATTGGAAAAATATAATAGTGTTAATAAATTACATTATGAAAAAAAGTAAAAAATGCATAGTCAACAAAAATACGTAGTTTTAATTTAAAACATTCTGACAAAGATTCCACAAATTAGCATAATTTCTGCACTGCCCGCGTACAACTCCATGTAAAGTTTACAAAGTTGCATTTCGAATCGGTCCATCGGTGTTTGGATGAATCTCCGTAATTCGACCTAGTCGCCAGGGGGTTGGCGGTAAATTTTCATGCCATGATGGATCTTCCTAATCCATTGGCCATTACCATTGCTTAAGACGATTAGGGGTACTTCAAGGAGGCTTGGATCTGGAACTGCTAGGAGTGGGTTCCAATAAGGAAAGCTCCTGGTGTTAAAGCTAATTTGTCATATGGATCATCGTGCAATGGTATAAGTACTATATGCGTTCTGCTACAGTTTAGAGTTGGCTGTATGACAAATGTTGCCTTCCAACAAGGCAAACTAAATGTCGTTTCGCAGACTTAATCGCAGCCTTCCATAGTCCAACATGACGTGGAGCGTTGAGTGTAAAATTAAATGTCATCTAATTCCCTGGTTCGCTAGTCCTCTGCTCGCTACGGTAAGCTAACTATACAAGTTTTGACAGGGTCCAGGTTGGCCAGCAAAACGTAAAGAGAATGTATGTTTTGAGAAGTCCACCACCTCAATGTGTACATCCGTCGTAACCACACATATGAACACAGGTATACAAGTTTTTATGGTAGCACGTGATTTTTTCATTCCGATGCGAAGTGAAAGGGACCGCAGTAGTCAACTATAAACGCTGCTACTGGAAACTGTCGAGCAGCAACAACCCTGTGTGTAAGCAGCGACAGCATTTGTTATGTAAGTGTAGCTCCACTTTGTTGACAGCAAACGGCCCAATTATGTAGATAACTTCTCACAGGTTGACGACCTTTTAAAATTCAAAAACGGCTGCGAATAATTTGGAGCATTAGCTAGGCGCCGCCATGGAGTCTGCCATCATGAGTATCTTTGACGAGAAGTCACGTTAAAACACCGGCCTTCGGTAGAGTTAATGGGAAGCGATGGTTATGGGGTAATGCTCTATTCATCAGCGCTGGTTATGGGCTTCCATAAATCTTGACGGCTCGGACAGCAACGTAAGATAAATACCAGCGTATGAAGAAGTCTATTAATGCAGCTAAAACGCTCGTTGAATTTTTTTTTTTCTTTTTAAAAAAAACTTAACACTCAGGTGGGTATGAATACACTTATAATGCCTCAGCATGTGTTAAGTTTTTTTGGAAAATAGTATAGAGAGAGAAAGAAAGATGTTTGGGCTGAGTGGTTATTTCGCTCCATGGGTGGCATCCAACATGGGGAGACTAAATTCTTAGTGGAAGTTGACTTGTTGTTGATTTCTAGTCTACTATTCATCCTATTTGATTCTTTTTAACTGTAAAAATGAATGTCTCTCGGCCGAGGCTGGGATTCGAACACCGTGCCTTCCGATTTGGAAGCCAGTCCACTAACACTTGAGCCACGGCCACCAACTAATTAAATGATTTGAACAGCTCGTCTTCTGGTGGAAACTTCAAGTGCCATTGGAGCCATCTGTGGGTCCTGAGTGAGTCGTTGAGGAGAACTGTTCACATTGGTCATCGTTATGTTCATCTCCAGACACCTCCTTAAGCTTCCAAAACTAGCGGACGAGCTCTTCCAAATTAAGCTCCTCCTCAGACACCTGAGTACGAACCGTATAGATATTATTAAAGCTGGACTACAAGCTACTCATCGAAAATAGGTTTGCCACCTTTGACAACCAAACACCACAAATCAGATCAAATGATAGCATCTATAACACCAAGTGTACCAAAGTTCGGATCAGAACAATTTCGGAAGAAACTGATCTAAATTTAAGCGAAGCTCTTCCTTTAGAACACGTATGAGCTACTGAACCACTTTCCTCTATAGTTATGTACCTCGCAGTTAGTTCTGCGAAGATTCAATTGGTTAAACACGCTCTGTTGCAAATAAAATCATTTGAATGCTCCTGATTACATAAGTTGCCAAAATGTCGGATGGCCACAAAAACTGCTGCGCAAACGCTTGTGTATGTGTTGAATTGTTTGACTGCGAAGTTGGTGTTGATGAAACCAAAGGCTGAGCATTACTGGCATGTCAGAACATAGTAGAGTGCTTACGACCGCACTGACGACATTCACTGGGCCAGCACTGCTTTGAAGTATGTCCATTCTCGAAACAGTTGAAACATAAATCAACATTTTTTAATGTCTCCAAGCGTCCGTCTGCCAGAGTCACCATGCCGTCCGTCATATCTGGAGCAGTAGGCAAAGAGGAGGAACCGGATCCAAAGAATCCTGTAAATCACACCTGTACCGTGGCATCCAAAGCATGCCTGGAAGAAAAGAACGTGAACAAAAGGAGAAATGACAGGAGGGCAGAGAAGCGAAAGAGGCAACATAAGGTCATAAGGAGTATTTTTGGGCCGTGATTTGCACGCAACAGTCTTCGCGCGCTGTGGGCAAATCAGAATTATTTGAGCCCTCCCTAATTGAAAAAAAAAAAATCGCCGGACTAGAAAGCCAGGCGATAGAAGTGAAACTGCACGAAGCTCGATAAATATATATAGGTAGTTAAAATGAGCTCCCTCAAAATTGCTTTAAGAAAGGTTTTCTTTGGTAAAAAAGGCTATTTTTAATTTTTGAACAACTTTGTGGGAGTACCTATTTCTCACTTTAATAACTTCGACACACTATAAGTATAAACTCGATAAATAACAAATGCTGCAGGGCTAATAACACGCGCCAATATACTATCCAACAAAACTAATTAGCATGCAATTTCTCATGAGAACTCGTCATACATAAACGAAGCCAGCCATAAGTCTATGTGCGCACGGACCGTGCGTGCGTCGGTTGGTATTACGCGCGGGTTACATTCTGCTCTGTAATCTTATGCAATCGCCTTATATGCAGCAAATGGTACTTTACAGTTACATCGTAGGTATGTACATACTCGTATGTATTCCACACCACCGTGTGGCGCTCCCATTATTCCGATTTGAGTTCTGTTTTTTCTGTTAAGTTGGTTGTTGACATTCCCTCTAAATCTTAGCATCATAGCTTGCCATTTGCAAAGGTACGTAGCCACGAGTACATCTATCTTTGTGTGTGTTGGCGATTTTTTACAATTTTAGAAATGGACTTAAATTTGCAACAACGAACTTGTATTAAATATTGCGTAAAAAACGGATTTAATGGTGCGCGAACGTTGGAAATGTTGGCAAGTGTTTCGGCAACGGTTCTCTAAAGAAAACGGTCGTTTACCAGTGGCACGAGCGGTTCAAAAGTTGTCGTGAGTCAATCGAAGATGATAAACGCAGTGGCAGACCATCGACATCGGAAACAACGAAAACATTGATGAAGTAAAAGAAATGTTGGTCAATAACCACAAATTAACCATCAAAGAGATAGCGGAGGACTTGAACATTGCCTATGGATCCATCTAAGATATTTTGGTTAATGATTTGGGTTTCCGTCGTGTAGCAGTAAAGTTGGTGCAAAAGAATTCAATTTCATGCAAAAAAGAGACCGTGTTGACGTGGCAAAAGAGATGATTTGCGAGGCTGAATCCGATCCCACATTCATCAAAAGGATCGTTACTGGAGACGAGACGTGGGTATATGAGTACGACACGCAATCCAGACATCAGGCAAGTCAATGGCCCTCAGCAAATGAGCCGAGACCAAAAAAAAACGTTTTCAGTCAAAAAAGAAGGCAATGCTCACGGTTTTCATGGATTACAACGGTGTAGTGCATCATGAATTTTTGCCAGAAGGCTAGACAGTAAACAAAGAGTATTATTTGGGTGTTACGAGACGTTTGCGTGAAGAAATTCGCCGAAAAAGACCAGAATTGTGGGCAGAAAACTCATGGATTTTGCACCATGATAATGCACCGTCGCAGTCGCACAGTGCCATCATTACGAGTATTCGTAATTTTTTGACGAAAAATGCAACAAATACCATCCAACAGCCACCGAATTCACCTGATTTGGCTCCCTGTGACTTCTTTCTGTTCAATCGAGTTAAAAAATCACTACGGAGAATGCGTTTGAGCAGCCGAGAGGAAGCAATGGAAAAATCGCAGGAAGCACTGATGGACATACCGAAAACCGAATAAAAAAAATGTTTCGAGGATTGGATCAAGCGCTGGCATAAGTGTGTTGCAGTCGATGGGGATGACTTTAATGGGTACAATATAGTTTTAGATGAATAAACTTGTATTTTAAATTTTCTGAATAAATTCCGGAAGATTTTTGATCAAGGTGGTATACCTTCCTACATACAGTGATGGAAAACCGGTCGAGTAATTGTAAAAAAACCCAAAATGTTTTGTAATACGTTTATTTGCATTACTATGAAGTTTTTCATTGATTCACTTAAATGGCTAATATTTACACAACATAAAATAAACAAAAAAATATTCTATTCAACTAACGGGAACAAAAATCAAAACAAAATTTAAGTGCTCGCATTCATCCAATTTTGCACGTTTTGTTTTAACCCTGTTTACTACTGACTTTCAGTCTTTTTACTCTTTTTGGAATGCTTTCTACCAATTTTTCGATGGTTCTGTGGGGAATATGCTGCCATTCAATCTGTACTTTAGACCATAGTTTGACAAGACTACTCGGCGCATCCTCGTACCGCGACAACCTTTTTTTTCACAAATTCTCAGTAATTTTCGATAGGGTTCAAACCGGGACTTTGGGCTGGCCAAAGCGTCGTTTAAAACTGCTGCCCCTGAACTATTTCTTTACAATTTTGGCTGTGTTTTTTGGATCCCCATCATGTTTAAACATTATTTCATTAATTGGATAAGTGGCTTCATCCATAAATTCGGGTAAATTTGTCCGCAAGATATTAAGGTAGTCTTCTTTTTTCATAGTACCCATTATTCTTACCATTGGACCGATATGGAACCAAGTGAAGCAGTTTTAACCTCAGCTTCTTCAATTTCATTCGTTATGTGTGTCTCAGACAGTAATAATAGGTCAGGATCATGTCGTTGTAATAATTCGACTCCGTTTATTTGACAGCAAACTCTGAATATTTAAATAATATGCTAAAGTTTCCACGTAAAATATGCTTGCTACGAGTATATGTATCATTTTATCTCTATAAAATGATACATATAATTTTCCGGGTATATAGTTCACATTCATAATCACGTGCATTTCAAGTCTTTATTAATCCTCACACATTTCAGACACTCAGATTTACATTCACTCGCCGTATGCATTCCACATCACCTAAAACATACTTTACATTCCGTCTTGCAATCCTTACATACATATGTGATTGAAGCCCAGACATTTATAGTATAACACCTTTTCATATAAATTGCTTCCGCTACAGGATATTTGTTCCAGCCAGCGCTCATCTTACTGGCTTTAATTATTTCTTTGGAAATTTTTCACATCCAAACCAAGACTCTAATTTCTTATTAGATTTTTTTTGATTTTCTATAAAATTTATTAATTCATTTTCATTTAACTTATCCGTAATAAAACTAATTTTAATCTTGGGCTTTCTCATTTCTAGCACGTTTACCTTATAATCCTTTCCTAGCTTTGCCTTTACATTACCCTTTAGCTGTTCAATTTTTTTATACACGCCAATTGTATACCCGAATGCAGGGATCTAAGTGATTTTAATTCTGATTTTGTCTTATCTGCACTTTGATTATTTTTCGGCTCTACTACATCTTTCGCATTTTTTTTAGCTCACTTGCATACGTATGTATGGGTTCTTCTCACTTATACCGGAGCTTTCTTTGTTTCCTTTGTAACTACTTTATTTTCTTTTAATTGAACATATTTTTCAGTTTTTCCAAAATTTTCTTTTAATATATTAAAACTTTTTTTTTAATTCATTAACATTATCCTCAATATGTCTCAATGAAACTAGTTTCTCAAAATAGTTTTCACATAGTATTACTAGAAACTGACGATGCTAATGATATTGATGATTATCTGGTGGAAGCAAAATTCTATGGTAAATTTGACTTTGAATCGTATAAGCAGGTCCTAAACCTGGTATTCTGACTTCTGTATCCACACCAAATGCAGTCAACTGAAAGCATGAATTGTATTTTCTAATTTTGTTAAAAAAACGCTTTGATTCAATACAGTCGTACAGAAGTAGAGTTCTTAGGGGTTCCACTGGCGCACTTAGAGATGGAAGTGCGATTTAGCCACTACAGCAACACATACGAAGTGTTTCTTCCTTCCATTGCAATGCATTACAAAGCTTACTGTTTTCATCCATTCTTCCTAAGATTACTAATCGATGTACTATAATCGTCATAGTCTATTAACGGATAAAAAACAAATGCAGAGTCATTAAAAGCCTCTCACATCTGTTGTCTTTCTTAATAAATTAACGATTTTAGTGCTAAGACATCTCCAATTGCACTGACTTTATTCTTCCATTCTTACAATATACATATACATATACAATATATAGACTTGCATTTGAGTATAGAATATAATATGAGTAATATTAGTACTAGCATACGTTTGTATACCACATATACATACAACATCTCCCCTCTTTCAATTTAATTCAAAATTCAGATATTTCATTTGTTTAAATAAAGTACAATTCAAATATTTATTTTTTTTTATTCGTAGTAAAATCTTTTTGGTGCTTTAATTTCCCTTCCAGAACGCGTTTTATGGATTTTTTCGAGCGTTTCCACGGACTTTGGGCTTTTGCCAGGTGAATTGGACACGTTAACAAAATTTCGGTCATCTTCATTTTCCGATGTACTACGAGTACTATTTCGCGTATAGTTATTGTGATTCTCTAAGATTATATGCTCTCTATTACGTCTAAATCGACATTCCCCGTCAATATCCTCTACTATAAACGAATTAGGTTCTTTACATTGATCAATAACTTTCCCAGGAGACCATGGAGCTGTAGGAGCCTTTTTAAAGAGAATTTGATCGTCAACATAAACTGGTGGTAGTCTTTTAGCATGCATATCATAATATTTTTTCATCATCTGATTATATTTGTTCACATTATTTTGGTGTTCTTTCGAATCAATAACTTCTGGCTTCAGGTGTACTGTTCTAACCGGTAACTTTGAGCGAAGATTCCTTGACACGAGCAATTTAGCTGGAGATTCAAGGTTTCTCTTAGGAGTATTCCTATACTGAAGGAGGCCAATGTATGCGTCCATGTTAGATTCCTTACATTTTTTGAAAATATTTTTTATTGCTTTTATAGTTCGTTCTGTAAGGCCATTTGATCTCGGATAATAAGGGCTTGAAGTGACGTGTTCTATATCCCAAGTGCAAAGAAAATGTTTGTATTCACGAGCTGAATGGTAGTCCATTATCCGAAAATAAAATTTTTGGAATGCCGTGTCTGGCAAAAAATGATTTGAGATGAGCTATAACGTTTCTAGCAGTCGAATTCTTATTTAGATTGGCAATTTCAACATATTTTGAATAATAATGAACAGCAATCAAATAAATATTACTGTTGAAATGAAACAAATCAATACCTACTTTTTCCCAAGGAACGTCTGTTGAGTAATGGAGAGTAGGGGGAAATTTTGAATTCGAAGGTCAATGTTTTGCGTAAACCTTACAGCTTGAAATTAAGTTTTGTATATCATTCTGCATGTCTGGCCAGTAAACAATGTCTTCAGCTTGATTTAAACATCTCCCTATACCGAAATGGCCTTCATGAATTTTATTTAGAATATCCGTTTTGGGTATGATAAGGCTTTTGTTTTTAAAAAGTATGTCATCTAGAACATTTATTTCACCTCTGATTTGGAAATATGGTTGAGCTTCTTGTTTTGTTAAACTCATTTTTTTTTCCATCCACTCATGCAATAATCTTTGGCAATTTGAAGAGAAGGATCTTCATTTGTAGCATTTTGTATTTACTGAAGTTTCTTGTCTGTAACAGATAAATTTGACAGACCTAAATTGACATGTACTGAGATATCATGCTGAATATGCTCAAATTGAGGATCTTGAATGGAACATGCTCTCGACAAACTATCAGCTACGAAAATCTTTTTACCAGGAACATGCGATACATTCATATTTAATATTTGAAGATTCATCAAAATTCTTTGTAATCTAGGAGCTACTTTTAGAGTGGTTTTGTGACTATTGAAACTAATGGCTTATGGCCTGTTTCGATATTAAAAGTCTGACCATTTAAATACCTATGGAACTTGTTACAGCCAAAATATATTGCCAATAGTTCTTTTTATATTTGAGAATAATTCTTTTGTGCCTCATTTAAAGTAGTGGATGCATAAGCTATAGGACTTCGACCATGTAAAAGGACAGCTCCCATTGGATCTTTGATGAATCGACAGAAAGTGTTATCGGCTTTTTGGGGTCAACGTGACATAAAATTGGTGGCTTACATAGTAATTCTTTTACTCTATTAAATACTTGGTCGTGAGAACTATTCCATTCCCATTTTACATCGTTTTGTAAAAGAGAACGAAGATTAGACAATAGTAAAGACAATTTTTTTATAAAAGAACTAAGATAGTTAACCATTGCTAGAAACCTTTGAAGGTCTTTTACGCACGAAGGGGTGGTCATGTTTTTAATGGCAGTAACTTTCGCTGGATCTGACAATATTCCTTCTAGTTTGAATATATGGCCTAGATATCTGATTGTTGTAACCTTTATTTGAAATTTGTTTTTATTGAATTTAAGACCCTTTGGTCTCGCTCTTTCTAATAACAGTTTTAAATTTCTGTAGTGTTCTTGTTCTGTTTTTCCATAGATTAGAAAGTCATCTATATAAATGAGCAATCCAGGTGTGTCACCAAATGTTCTAATCGTATAACCATGAAATATTTCTGATGCCAAATAGAAGCCTCAGAAATCTATATCTCCCAAAACGGGTATTAAATGTACAGAGCTTAGAAGTAGCTTCATTTAACTCAAGCATCCAGAAACCCGAATTCGCATCAAGAAGACTAAAGTATTTTGCATCTGAAAGTTGTGAACGAATATATTCAAAATCAGGTATTTCAAAATGAGGACGCAATACTGCTTGATTTAAATTTCTTGGATCTAGATATACTCTTAGATCTTTATTTGCTTTTTCAACAAGTACAATAGAACTTACCCATGCAGTGGGTTCAGTTACCTTTGTGATGACATTTAGACGTTCCATTCGCTCAAGTTCTTCCTTAAAAGCACTCAACAATTTAAACGGGACCTTTCGAGGGGCATACATTCGGATTCACTTCTAAATTTATTTTTTCTGGCAATAGACCTAGGCCTGTGAAAACGTCACTGAAATTATTTAATATATCTAGATTAATATTTGTTGCTTTACTGATTTTAAATACTTTTCTGATCAAGTTGAGAGCTTTACATGTTTTCAAACCAATAATTGGAAGAGCACTTTCTTCTTATATACCATAGAATTCCATAGCCACTCCTTTATGTTTGTCTAAATCACAGTTTATGTTACATATTCCAACAGAGTTTATTTTTTTACCACTATAGGAAACTATGTTTGGCATGCATAGTTTCAATCCAATATTTTGTAATTTCAAAAATGTTAGTGTTTTTACAGATAACACGTTTGCTTGTGCACCACTATCAAGTAAACAACTAACTTTTCTTTTATTAATACTGATTGATTGTCCTCCTTGCAATTTCTTTTTTGACGTATGGATCCCAAGAACAAATCTTCTCTTTCTTCTTCTTCCCCATGTAAATTTCTAACATGCAACTTACTCCTACATATTTTTGCGAAATGATTGGGTTTGCCGTAATTTCTACAAACTACACCTACTGCTGGACATTTATTGTCCACATCGATTTTGTTTGCTCCATTACACGTGCAATTTCAATGGCTTTAAACAATGGTGCCTTTCCTTCTTGTGATAGTTTTTCTCGTATGGCATGGTTCTCCTTACTTAACCCACAAATTAAAATATCTTTTATGATATCATCTTGCAGTGCTCCAAGCTCACATGATATGCTGCAATTTTTTAAGCTTGTGACGAATTCAGTTATTGATTCGTCGAGCATTTGCTTGTTCGGTGTGCAAAATTCACTGAATTTGTCAATGACATCATCATATTTGATATCGTCTATTGATACACCGAACGAACTAAATATTGTCAAGGCTTCTTTCTTTTCTCAGGTTCATTCTCCGTATTCGACGCTCTCATAAAGATCTTAAATTGGAGAATCCAATTTTTCCATAGATCGGCTAAATTTTGTTGACCACATGTGAAATCCAATGGAGCTATGATTGGTGATTTATTTTTTATTTCACTGCTCGTTTCTTCTGAGGATTCAAAATCGTTATTTTAATTAAATTTAATTTAAAAGTTGGTTTTTTTTTTTTAGTTTACTTCTGACACCATGTTGTCTTTCTAAATAAAATGTTAACGATGTTAGTGCTAAGACATCTCCGATTGCACTGACTTTATTCTTCCATTCTTACAATATACATATACATATATATGTACATAGACTTGCATTTGAGTATAGAATATAATATGTGTAATATTAGTACTAGCATACTTCTGTATACCAGTTATACATACAACAACATCCTACGTGTAAAAGCACGATGTCACCCTGTTTGTCCTTCAGCATTTAAATGACGCCGTCGGTCGTTGTGACTTTTTAAGGCTCTAAGACATGCGTAACGCTCAACG
Organism: Volucella zonaria; assembly: GCA_963966105.1. NCBI lineage: Eukaryota > Metazoa > Arthropoda > Insecta > Diptera > Syrphidae > Volucella > Volucella zonaria. Next base: position 162,872,281 of record OZ014530.1, read on the forward strand.
TCTAACATGCGGTGAACTTGTGACTGCTTTAATGTGTTAATGCCTAGCTTTTTAGACCACATAACGTTCTGGATATAAGGTCCAGCGGACCTGAGATTGCTCCAACCTCTCTGTAGCTTAAAGAGGTGCGTGACGCTTAGCATCTAAGGACTGGTGGGCCTGAGATTACTCTTGAGTCTTGAGTTTCTTGGGCTCGAATAGCTTTCGGAATTCAAGCTTTATTTTACGAGGCATATCGTAAGATAAATTATATTAATAATACTCAAAAAGATAACGCAATTACCTAACTTACAAAAAGATTAAAAGATTGTTTTAGAAAAGGCATTTTAGAAACAAAGAAACAACTAAATGCCAAACAACTGTTTAATTTCACACGACTTTTGTAAGCATATAGAAGAAAAAAAACTCTACTTAATTAACTTATTAATGCTTACCTATAAAAATCAGTAAAATATATTAATAGACGCAGAATTACGAAGAAAGCAAACAACAACTGTTTAAAAGACAAAGTGACATAAAAAAACTATTTGTCTCTAATTGTAACATAGTTCGAAGAAGCACAAATTTTATAATACTTTGAATGTGTGAAAACGTCAACTGCCGGTTGCTATTTAAAGTTGGTTTACATTGAACTATATTATTTAATTACTAGTTTTGTTCCCGCGAGAAAAAAATTGTAAAAGAGGACGCTTTTGAGAGAGTAATTTATTTCCCCACCCTGCCAATTCTTAAAAATTTCTACACGAGAATTTTCTTTGAGCAGGAGTTGCAAAAACGTCAAATCAATTAAATTTTTTAAAGAACTGTCAAATACGTAAAAGCTTAAACTTGGGTGAATTGCGACAATTTTATGCAAATTAACTTAAAAGATGACTTGAACATTGACATAAAAGAGAAAACAGAGCTTCGTATTGGAGCGAATTGTTCGCCTAGTACAATAGAACTCATTAAACGTATATTACATCAATGAAATAGTAATAATGGCCACTCTACTCGTAAAAATGTTCCCCTTGCTTTGCAATTTCTTTTTAGTTTTATTTTTACTTGTAACTTTTGACCTTTGAAACACATTTTACAAAAACGTGCTCCCGCATTATTATATTTTTTTTAAGTAGCCCTCGAGGATCAGATTTTTTTATAATAATGTCGTGCACTGTCTTGCATTGAAGTATAGTATTTTCATTAATTTTTTTTTTGGAAAGGACTATTGTCCTTTCCCAATATTCAAACTAAGTCCGTACCAAATTTCATCAAAATCGGTTTAGCGGTTTAGCCGTGAAAACGTAACAGACAGACAGAGTTACTTTGGCATTTATACGAGTAGTATAGGGTGTATATATTAATTCGTGCGGTTTTTTTTTTCAAAATTTGAACGTTTATTTAAGAAAAACATGTACAGTAGTATTATTCAAAGTATTGCCCATCTGAAGTTATGACTTTATCCCATCTTTCTGGCAATTTGTGGATCACATCAAAAAAGAACTGCGCCGGCTTGGCAGCCAAGAATGAATCAAGCCAATTTTTGATATTCTGCTCTGATGTGAACGGTATTTCAGTGAGGGCGTTCTGCACCGACCGAAACAAATGGTAGTCAGAAGGGGCAAGGTCTGGGCTATAAAGCGGGTGGCGTAAGACTTCCCATCCACTGTTTTCCAAATAGTTCTTAACCGAAATAGCAACGTGGGGCCGAGCGTTGTCATGATGGAAAATTATTGCCTCGTGTCTGGTCGCATATTCCTGGCGTTTTTCGGCCACTGCTCTCTTCAAACAGATTAATTGTGTTCGGTAGCGTTGTCCATTGATGGTTTCACCCGGTTTTAGCAGCTCATAATACACCACACCCATCTGATCCCACCAAATACAGAGCATTACCTTCGCGCCATGGATATTCGGCTTTGCCGTTGATTTGGCTGGTTGGCCGGGTTTCACATATAATTTATTGCGCTTGGGGCTGTCGTAATGGATCCATTTTTCATCACCAGTAACAATCCGATGCAAAAATGACTTCCTTTTGTGGCGTTCCACCAGCATTTCGGATATGCAAAACCACCTTTCGACGTCTCTCGGCTTGAGTTTTTTTTTTTTTTTTTTTTTTTGTTATAATTTATGCGCGCCTAAGGGGTTATGAATACCCTTTTACTATTGCACGGTCGCGGGGAAAAATAGAAGGAGGAAAAAGGAAAGCATTGTTGTGATGTAGTGGATTGAAACTCAGGTGTGTTTGGTTTCGATATTGGCTCTCCAGGGGTGGGAGTCCGAATAGGATGGAGAGATTTTCTTCACTCGGAATGATTCCGGTTGTGAATTTTAACAGTTGATTTGTGCTTGAAAACCTTACAACTGAAAAATCTACATGTCAGTGTTATGCCTTCACACGCCGATTTTTCTGACTGAGTTCCAATTACACAAATAAAAACTTTTGTCGTGGCTAAGATTCGAACCTTGACCCTCCGAGTGAGATGCGATTGCTAGTACCACTACACTACACTACGGCCACCCCGTGGAACCCAATTTCCTTGCTTTTGAATATATCCAGCTGCTTTTAGACGTTTTGAAATGGCAGCTTGAGTGACACCCAAAGATTCTGCGAGCTCTTCTTGTGTTTGGCAACAAACTTCATAGAGTAATGCTTTCAGTTCTTCATCTTCAAACTTTTTTGGCTGTCCAGGACGTTAATCGTCTTCCAAGCCAAAATCACCACTTTTAAATCGTGCAAACTACTTTTGGCACGTTCACTCAGCTAGCGCATGTTCATCATAAACTTCCACCAAAATACGATGACTTTCGGCAGCAGTTTTCTGCATGAAGAAGAACTCCCCGCAAAAACACTTTTTCAGGCACAAAGTTCGATATATTTGAGTGAAAAAAAATTATTTTAGTTTACGCTGCAAATGAATGACATATACTGAAATGACGTACAATGACAGTAGCTTTCCAACGCACGTTACGCCATCTCTTAGCACGAATTAAGTTATTGACCCAATATTATTATTGATTACCTACACTGTTCAAAAAAATTTACGAGTAATGGTAACCTGATTTCATACCATTATGACATTAATTTTTCCCCAACAGCTCTAGTTTTTCAAATGTCAAAACACAACTGACTGTGAGCACTGCTCTTGAGCTAATAGGACATATTGGGAGAGAGTTCCACAATAACAGTATTTTCTGAAAGTAAATGAATATCATTAAGTCATTCGTAGAATTAGGAGTTGCTTTTTTTTTGCGGTGTTGTCCGCTTGTTAGACATATTTATTGACAAAGAATTATAGAACTAGTGACTTTATAGACATATAGAGTCTATCAACATGGCTACGAGGACGTAAATATATTGTTTAAACAGTCCAAAAGATTCTTGTTTTATTTGAGGGGATTACATCTTTGCAAAATACCATAAGTCCATCACAAAACTTTGTGAAAACTGCATACAGTGGTGTTCTGTGTGCCAGACTTTTGATATACTCGTATATCTGCGAAAATGGTCGAATGGCAAAAGAAGTGCTCTCAAATATAAACACCGACGCTTTGCTGGGAGCCTTGAAAAAACCGTGACGATTGTTACTTCTGTGTTGTAAACTTTTCCAGTATTAACTCTGCAAACCGGAACAAGTGGTCATATCCTAATTTGTCTTCTGCTCAACAACCTCTTTTATACTTAGATGGGACATCATCAACGGTTCTTGAACCAAATGGAAACTGATGTTCTGGTAACAAACCAAGCCGCAGACACGGGTTTAGATTTCATATGTAGTCAGGTTCAAGGGATTTAAGTACCCTTAAAATGTTTGCACACAGCGCGGGCGAAGGAAAGTCAGTTAGGATAGAAAGAGAGGTACCGGTGAATGTTGGTTTTAAATGTTTGAAGGTTATAATGACTAGGAAATAAGGAGCTAGGCAGGGCATTCCATAAGGGAGTTTAACGGCTTTGGAACGAGTCACGCTATTTCAGAGTACGTCCGAAAGTGTGCTTGAGGGTATACTGATGAGCATTCATAGCGAGACGGGTGTTACGGTTAAAGGTTTGAAGGGGCGGAATGCTACTCACGATTTCTATGGAGCACTGGTGGTGGAAATAACGATAAAATAGAGTGAGACACGAGACCTTACGTCGGTGTTCGAGGGTGTGCATTGTTTGAGTGATATTAGTATCACCAATGAGTTTTGTCGCACGGTTTTGAATCCTATCTAGCAGGGGCAGAAATGTTTGAGGAGCACCTGACCAGATGTGGGCATTGTACTAAAATTTTGGGCGGATGAATGCCTTATATATTGAGGCCTGATCAGAGGGGGTGAAATATTTCTTACACGGCTTGAGGAAACCTAAACATTTCGCAGCATTTTTGACAACACCGAATATGTGATCATTCCAACGTACGTTTTCATTGACACACACGGAAAGTTTATGGGTTTCGACGATGCAAGTGCCATTCATGGATAACGGCTGGGTGTTCAAATTTCGCTTTAACGACAGCAGACAGCATTGTGTTTCGGAGGCATTAAATTCTACTCTGCTAGTGTTTCCCCAATTAGTTATGCTGTTAATATTAGAATTTAATGAGCTTAACATACGCTGCCAAGCCCGTTCGACAGCCGAAGAGCAGGGACGTGAGTCCGGGAACGAATATTAAAAGCAGAGAGTACTGTCGTCAGCAAAGGAAGTAGCAGACAAGAGATCGTTGATGAAAATTAAAAAGAGTGTCGGAGACAGAATGGAGCCCTGGGGCACAACAGCATTTATTTTATGAATATCAGGCTTGAAACCATCCAATACAACTTAAATTGAATGTTCCGAAAGGTAATTTCTAATCCATTGAAGAAGAGAGTCGTCGACCCCAAAAGCCCAGGCCCTCAACGTTTTATTCAAAATGAGTTGAACCATATAGTGCTGGACTTAAATTTATCGAAAGAAGTTTCTCAAGTACTGGCATCTCCTATCAAAGAAAAAATTTACTAACTCAGGATACAAAAATTACTTTTTGACCCGGAAGACAAATTTGCTGCCATAATGTGCAACTTAATTGGGTATTCTGGTCTAGAATTTTGAAAAAATTTATTTCTTTTTCGCATTTTTTCAAAGTATATATATACTTTTAACAATATACCCTCCAAAGGAAATTTTAAGATTCCAATTACTTACGGAGTTATAGCTTTAGTGACGCGGCAACTAGACCGGTCCTGCCGGAGCGAAGCGAACAAGAGACGTTTTTCTCGAAACTGCTTTTTTCAACACTATTGACATGATATCTCGAGTCTTTACTAATTAATAATACAATATATTTATTTTTTTTGTTTCAAATGACTAGAAGAGTTGAAAGCGTGCCCGTAAGGATGCACCCTTTTTTTTATTAAACCACCACTTTACCACCCTGTAATTTTTTGAATTTGAAATTTTTTTTGTAAAATTGTGTTGTATATTACTAAATTATAAACAAGTTTTTAGCAAGAATACGTTATTAGAATATTTTTTGTTTTTTTTTTATCACAATTGAAAAAAACCCTAATTTTGTGACTCTAGACCAGAGTACCCCCTTAAGGGAGTTTAGTTTATTGCACTGACGTTAAAAGTATTAAGCTGCATATGAATTTGCAAAAATATAAACCAAATAGATAGCAGTAAAAGGAGCTTAAAGTGCGTTCGGTTGCATAACGGCTACAAGAATGATTAATTACCTATTGCATATTCAACAAATATGCAAGAAGAATACGCAAATTTTTCGTTAATATTGGAATGAATTAAGTATCGAGAGCACTACTGGGTTATTTGTATAGATTCTAAAATCGTTAACGACAGTTGTCGTTAAAAACCCAATGTAATTAATTTACCCCTAGCGAAGCAAGACCGAATCATCCTACCAGCACTTCATATTTGCGCATCATGAAACAATTTGTAAAAGTCCTTAATAAGAACGATGAGTGTTTTGCTTACTCGTATCTATCTATCAAGTTTCCTGGACTATACACAGATATATTAAAAGCAGGTATTTCTGATGGACCACAGATTAGGCAGCTAATAAATGACCCTAATTTTGTACACTCACTGAGCTTGAGAATAGAGCCTGTATCTCATTTCTCTAGGTAATACTAGTTTTCTTGGGAACCATGAATCGCACATCTATGTTAGTTCAATTACATGTTAAGTAATATGAAGGATCTGGACTTCAATATGAGCATCAAACTCCATTATTTATATTCCCATTTGGATGGATACCTTAAAAATGTTAGTAGCTTAAGCGAAGAGCAAGGTGAAAGATATATGAACAATGGAAAAGCGGGACCTGAAGCGAATAAATCACTCATTTAAACTAAAATAAAACCATGTTCAAAATTGTATTTTTTTTTGTAAATTTTTTTTTTATGTAGATAAAAAAGTAATCAGTACACTCAATAAACTTACTCAGGAAAAAATCTTAGCGTTAACCAGTTTTACTAATAAGACTAACAAGAAGAAAATAACTGAAACATTAGACTAATAGCTCTTTTGTTATTTAGCTTCAAACACCATTTCTGAACATTTTTTTATTTCAGTTTGATTTTTCCACTTCTTAAGTTTTCTTTAATATCTGGGCAATTGTGGACTAGTCGGGCCTAAAACCTATAGAGGTCAATTAAGTCGTTGATAAATGGTTTCGACATTCACACAGTATGACAAACAAATCTCTTAGGTGATTTTAAGAAAACTGACGTCTGTATACAAGAGTGGGTCAATAATTCCATGAAAATTAAAACAGATGATGTTGCCACCTCAAGTCTTCTTGTCAAGAAGAATCTTTCGAAAGAACATACCCAAATTTTCAGACAGATTTGTCAAATAGTGTTGTTGTGACAGCCATTTGAAATAGATCCTTACGAGATTTTTCGTAAAATTGGAAAAAAGTTAATTTCGTCTTTCCATTAGACACTATTTTTTGGGCAAAAGAACCAGCAAACCTCTGGTTTACTCAATTTCGGTGCCTTCGTATCATTACAAGTGATGCCGAACCTACTGGTCGCCACACCAGAAATGGCCAAAAAAATCCACGGCATTATATTGATCGGCGAATGAAGTTGCGCGAACTTGAAGTGCTTACAGACTTATCACATGGATTAGTGATATCAATTTTGCAAAAATAATTGAATCTGAAAAAGATATCCGCCAGACGGTGCCGAGCTTGCTCACAATCGACAACAAACGCAATCGTTTGACAATTTCAAAGCAGTGTTTGGCGATGTTTAATCACAATCCGAATGTGTTTTTGCACCGTTTTGTAATCGTGGACGAAACATAGATTCATCACAACACAACAGAGATCAAAAAATAGTCGAAACAGTGGACTTCTCCTGGGGAATCGAAGCCGAAAAAGGCTAAGATGCGATTGGCGACAGTTTTTTGGGATGCGCGCGGTGTCGTTCGCATCGATTACCTCGAAAAGGGTAAAACGATCACCAGCGCCTATTATGCAGAGCTATTGAGTCGGTTCGATGCCGATTTGAAGCAAAACGACCGCATTTGGGGAGGAAGAAAGTTCTCCTCCACTAGGATAACGCACCGTCACATACGCACCGGGACATACGGCCGGATATTGCCAGTGGAGATGTTACAGTAGAGCTCGACATGGCGATTATTGAGTCCCAAACTAAGTTGAATACTGGAATGTTGGTTGTTCAAAAGCTTCTGAAACTCGGCGTCGTCAATTTATGCACCTATTAACTCTCTTGGCGACTATGTTTTTGGGCCCAGAAATACATCTGATGTTGGCTCTGAACTGCCCGATGAAGTTCCCAGTCTTGCGTTGTGTGTTTTTGAGTTGATGCCGATAATTTACGACCGAAGAATGCAAGGGGTTGCCATGCACCGTGACTTCGTTTCTGTAGCACCGCTTTAATAGCATGTTCCGCAGCGTCGAAGAGGCCAAAAGGTGTTATAATGTCGGTCTTCTTGATGTCGGATGGAGCGACAGGGAACTGATTGAATGCCCGAATCAGGTCGATCGTAGAAATCACTTATTTCATATTCAAGTTTACAGGGAAGTCTATAAGGCAATGAACATGATGCTCATCTGGGATCATTCGTTATTAAGGCGTCTGTAGTCGCCATAAGGACCCCACTCGCCTGATTTCTTCAAAGCGCGGTGTAAGGGTGAGAACCAAGAACTATCTGAGCGACGTGCTACGCCTAGCTGAGTCATTTTGTCGAACTCTGCTTTTGCAATCCAAAGACGATCAAGTCCTAGTCGTTTGTTGTTTTTATGTGATGGACTGTAGTATATTACCTGTGTATTTGATACTTCACCCGTTGTCCAGCGCCCAATATATTCGTCGATGTTGTTTGACGTCCAAAAACAACCTGGAATGGTAGAAAGTTCTGCGCCGATTATAGCTCGGCTTATATCTGCGATGATGCAGTACCATATGAAAACCTTATTAAGTCCAAGGTCCAGGCGGAGTGTACTCGTTACTGTGCCGTAAGTGTTGATGAGCTAGGCGCTGGCACCGAACAGCTGATGAGTAGGCAGCACTTACATAGATGGAGACGTCAGACTCAGTTTCAAATAAAAACTGTTGCTTGAATGTTTTATCGGTGAGGAAAGTTCGGGTGTGGAATGCGTGTGAGTCATGTAACGCCACTAAGGGCTTTCGACAAAAAATTTTTGAAACTGACAGCCCGGTCGGCACGATCATGACTCGGCAGCAAATTCATTAGTAGTGATATCCAGGTCTGCGATGGAACGTCGAGGTCACCAATATTAGCGTTTATTAAAAGGAAACTATTACCGATCTGGTTTTTAACAAAACAATATCTTTATTAGCAAATCTAAATGAAGGATAAATAAATATAATGCACCCCAAGGCGATAATGACTGGTGTTTCCAAAGACCGGTAACATATTTTACATAGTTTGCCTTTATATTTGTGGTCACTACATGTAAATACATAGTGATAGTGTTTTTCAAACCGTTGCGGTAAGCAAGAATAATATCATACTTTCGAAAGGCAATAGTATCTAGAAGACGTTTATAAAAATTGGCAAAAGATGCTTCAGATATCTAAAATTTACACATTAATCATTAGGACAAAACATTTATGAATTGAAGGACTGCAAAGAAAATTCAAATTTCTTGCTTTTCAACGCAGAAATAATTTGCAGTGACCACAAGAATTTTAGGTCTTTTAGTACTGAGTGATGTGAAATTTCTATTAATTGAAGACATCGTACTCCTGTCGTTGTCAGCATGCTAGGGATAATGAAAATTTAATTACGAGTTACAAAAATGAGTCCTCGTTCTTTTTCTCTGTAATTTTTTTTAATTATTTTTTTTTGTTTTCGAAATGTTATTGAATAAGAGTAATTAAAGAATGTTATTTAAAAAAGGCATACGCACTTTGAAAATCAGCAAAGATATATTTTCAGCTGGACAAATAAACAATCGAAATTTCTTAATGTGAAATCCAACATCCTAAAAAGCCTATCTTAAATAAGTACGAGATTGCAAACTGGGCTTGAATACAACTTTTATTTTTTTTCTGTGGGTAAAGTAAATATAAGGCATTTACCATTTCACCAACGAACAGCAATTATATCCCTAACAGCGAGTACGGTCGTGCTTTTTCGAATTGCTTAAACAAACGCTCATTAAATGAAAGTGGTAAATGATATAATTGCATAAGTCTAATTGTAAGAGCAAATGCCAAAGGCGTTTACGCGTATTTGTATATCTTGTGTCTTGGATAAATGATAGAGTCATTCTGCGGGTACATGTCTGCTTCGGACATCGATACAAGTAGCCATGAAATGTGGAGCAGTTACACATGCAGATACACATGTCTAAGCAGTTTTGAGATATACGAGTATATAAACCCTCGAGGCATAAGGTGCCAGTTCATTGTTTGGCAGAAAAAAAAAACCGAAAAGAACAAACAATAAAAACTGTTCGTTTACGGTGATGTTGAGTCATTTTAAAATTGGCGATAGTCGTACCTCACCTTAGATTGGAATTTTTTTAAATCGAGTAGCAAAATCAGCTATTCGAATTTGTGTGGGCTTTATTCAGTTCCATTGTCTATTATTTGAATATGAATACCATTGCATAGCATAGTATTTGTTATTTTATTTATTTATTACGTAACAAAATTCTTTCATACTGAATAAATTGCAAAGGAATATAACTAAAGTTAAGGTATGCAATGCGTTTTGTGCCAGGCTTCAGAGGACTTGTGATTCTATGCGTTTGCATAAGAAAATAATGCGACCAATATATGTATTTATAAGCTCATTGCTTGATATTGAGAAACCCGATTAATTATGGTGCATGAATAGTACTTCAACTTTAGCTATAGCTTACTGTACTCTGGTATCGATTTCAATATGAAACCAATTGTAAAAAATACCTTTCCCAGTGAAAGTAATCAGCACTTAGTGTGCCAGAAAGTATCAATGCCACCAGAATACGCGTTGAGTGCGAAAGAACTGTGAACTACTGTGTGATAGTAGTCCACAGAAATATTGTAGTATCATGAAAGCATCGGTTGAAAATGTTCAATTCCCCTCCGTTAAAAAAAAGGATAAGAAACAGGGATAAACACATTTGGGCATGGTCAGCTAAGGTTAGGCCGGAAGAGCTGCTTCGTAGTACTGCATGGTTTCACTCCCATTATGGAGAGTAAAAGCCACGGGGATCTGCATAAACAAGCAAAGTGGTCCAGCTATTGAGTGATTCTGACAAATTACGTTCGGCAGACTGGGCTAGAACGATGGAGAGAGTACCGAAAAGGCTTTGTCTGTTACGGTTAAACTCCATCAAAATAAACAAATCAGAGTTTTGTTTATGACGGCTTGTCTCGTGAAACTGGAAAGGCCGAGCGGGTGCCAGAAGTGGCCCGATTTTTTTTTTCTTTTTTTATTATTTAAAATCTTAAATATATAAATATACAAACTTTAATATACTTTATTACAAGTATTACAATTTAAAAAAGTTAACGTTTAAGAACTGAGTAGGCTTCATTCTATAGTTCAAAAGTGACTAGAGGCGAATGATCCTTGAGGTAAATCATACATACATTTTGTATATAGTATATAAAAGATATTTTTTTTGTTATTTTTTGTGTGGTATATCGCAAAGTGCAAAATGAAAATAAGTTAAGCAAGTAAAATCATAACGTAACGGACGACTCCAAAACCGACTGATAGTTAAGCCTCATATGAGCATAAGTGCGTATGGCATGGCTCTCCTGGTTGCCGGCAATTCTTCCCGACGTATTTGCGTCTGAGAGGTCAGAGGGTTCCCTGATCTACCTAAGTAGGAAAAACTGTATGTTGCTTACTGGCATCATGACGGGGCATTACGTTTTTGCCAAAACGCTTAAGTGTGCTTGCCATAAGTAGCGCATCAGGCTGGAGATACTCGGCGCTGACGTGGTGGGTGCTGGTACTATAGGCTCTTTATCACTTCTTACTCCTGCTAGAGAATAAGATATTTTAATAAAAGAAACATACAATACAAGGAGTTCAATGGACTAGTTCTTTATCTGAGAGATTTGTGCTGACAGAAAAATAAATATAAAGCAGATGAGCCTACTGAGAATTGTTTCGTGTAATTCTTAAAGATTTTTGATAAAAGCTTTGCTTGAGTAATTTTTCTTTTAGCAGAAAAGCTCAGGAGTTGCACAACGGCTGAAAAATTGTTTCGTTCACATGTTCATCCTAACACTTCCTACAAAAATTGTCATTTATTTATTTTTTTGAAATTAGCGCGTGCTCAAGGGGTTAAGGTATCCTTAAAATGTTTGCACATAATGCGGGCTAAGGAATTAGGATAACAGAGATTGACATTGTTTGAATTAGCCTTGGCTTGTGATAATGCCAACTAGACTACAGATAAGAGAATTGGTGCATCTTAGCTTAGGTGATTGCAGATTATTCCAACTATCCACTTGCCATTGCCCTCGTCTGTAACACTGGTTCGAGCTAACATGTAGCGATATATATCTATGATTGTGCTACTTTTATCAAATTCATTAGCAAATCCAGTTAATTACATTTGACCTGTTGATGTAGGAATAGCGAAGTGTAAATCCATATGCGTAGTTAGTGGTTGTAGTCCGCTTATTTTGCATATAGCTTCCTTGGCATAGATATATAAACATTTACTGTCTAGAATCGTTCGAGCTATAGATAATATTTTATATTTCCATGCGAGTTTTGTTAGGACCAGTTCTATTTTGCTTTAGTTGGCAGCTAAGACAAATTTTTTTATTTTTGGATCCAGTTGAAAGTCTATTCAGAGCTCTTTTGAGTTGCTCTCTTAGAGAAATAGAGAGCTCGTCAGATATACCTACAAAAATTTAGTAGCTTATATTACATTTGATTTTTATTTTTATACTAAAATGTTTACAAACTGTATATACAAACAAAAATCAGTATTGTCGTCTGCCTGGTCGACAAAAACATGTAAATTTGTATAGCAAAGTATAATGAATCAATTCTTTCCTATTATTACTTTATTCCATTTCTTCCTTTTTAGAAGTTTTCATTTAAGATTCTGTCTCTATACTGTAGAGCAGTTTTGCAGCGCCTGATTAGTAATGGAACGTTAATATCATTAAGAATTCGAAAGACTTGGTTCTTCGATTTCCAAACGCAGATCCTCTTGTTTCACGCAAAATTGGGCCTCAACATGAAAACTACCCCCTCCCTCTTCCAAATTACACATGCCGCAGACTATCAGTAGATCGTCGTTGTTTGTTATACTTATAATTCAGCTCAAGGAACTCTCCACGCACCATCGCTATTTTCTTTATGGTGTGTTTACCACAAAAACAGTTATTGTACTCCAAATTGTGTCATAACCGGCTGTAGACTCTGTGGAGTGACCCTGATGTTTCCTCTAGGAACCCTTCTCTGATTTGCTCATTCACACTCACGATCAACTGATAAAGTTTGGATTTCCAACTGGACATTCAGTTCCATTCCATAATCACTAGATAATTCCAGCCACTCTTTATATCATCCCGGCATATTTCGTATTGTTTGTAGAGCTGAATTCTTTGGTAGCCGATAGTCCGGCATTGACCACATACTCCACCTGTAGTTTTAGTGTTTTAGTAGAGTGCAGTGGTAGGCCTATCTCCAACATAAGCATAGTGTTTGGCTTATTCAATGGAATATGAAATGCTCTCTTTATATGTATAAAACCTAAGCAGTTTTTCACTGTTTCATATTGTTTAATTGTTGTCATATTGTTTTAAGTTAGATTAAGCTTGTATTAAGCCAATAAATGGGGGCCTCAGCCCCCACCAAAATTAAAAATTAAATTAAAATTAAAAATTGTTTTCCTCCCTAAAAAGACGAGAATGGATTCCGAAACAACTTCAAAAACTTTATATTTGAAGATATAGGCAATATATTTGTTGGTGAAACAGTTTCTCCAAGCAGTAGGTATTGATGGCTGCTTTTAATGTTGACAGTTTCTCTTTCAGATGATTTTCGAGATTTTTCGTAAAGTACCATTTTCCATTCGCGCAGTTTCTGCCGCCACCTCTTTTGAACATCATTATTTGAAACTTACTTAGGTGCACCACCAGAGTCCACATTTTGCAGTATTCTAGGAGTCTGGTTATTGTACTCGTAAGCTGTAGAGACTGTAGGTGAGTACGTTAACAACGCAACGTCAACCGCAAAAAGAAGAGCTTTAACCAGCACACCTGTTCACTCCACACCACCAGATAGAAAATCCACAATATCCTCAATGAAGAGTACATATAGACTAGGCTTCAAAGCGCAACCTTGTCCCACTCCTAATCCCAATCGAAACCACTTTATTTTCACACCATTCCACACATCTATAAAATCGACTGCGGTCGGTATAGATGAAATACACCCAGGCTTTGCTAGGGCCATTCTACCAGTTATATTATCCTCTCTTAATACACATATTTTCAATAGCATCTTATCAACTAGTGTTTTTCCTACTCAATGGACGCGAAAGTCCTACCGATTCAAAAGAGCGCTAATAACCACGAATATAGACCTATTTCCATTCAACCATATTTTTCAAAGTGTTTGAACGAATCATGCAAAAGCAAATAAATGCCCATATCTGTTCATGCAATCTTTTATCCACAATGCAATCAGGTTTCCGCCAATACCACAGTTTTTTTTTTTTTATAATGAGCGCGCGCTCATAGGGTTTTTGTACCCTTAAAATGTTCGTACACAGCGCGGGCGAAGGAAATTTTGGGAGCAAGAAAAGACAGGTACGGATGTACATTGTTTTTAAATGCGTGTAAGCTATAACGACCAGGAAACATAGAGATCGGCAGGGCATTACATAAGCGAGTTGTACGGCTTAGGAAAGAATCACGATGGACGGATGTTACGGTTGAAAGTTTGAATGGGTGGAATGCTACTGGCGATTTCGGTGGAGCACTGATGGTGGAAATAGCGATAAAACAAAGACAAAGACAGGAGACATTACGTCGGTGTTCGAGGGTGTCAATTGATTGACTGATATTAGTATCACCAATGAGTTTTATCGCACGGTTTTGAATCCTATCTAGCAGGTGCAGAGATGTTTGAGGAGCGCCTGATCAGATGTGGGCATTGTACTCCAGTTTTTGGCGGATAAATGCCTTATATATTGTGGCCAGATCAGAGAGGTGAAGTGTCGTATTTCTTACATCGCTTGAAGAAACCTAGACATTTCGCAGCATTTTTGGCGACATCGAATACGTGGTCATTCCAACGTAAGTTGTCGGAGACACGCATACCGAGAATGGAAAGTTTATCGGTTTCGACAATGCAAGTGCCATTCATGGATAATGGGTATTTGAATTTCGCTTTAACGACAGCAGACAGCATTGAGTTCTGGAAGCATTAAATTCCACTCAATTGATAGTTCTCGAATTGGTTATGCTGTTAATATCGGAATTTATTGAGCTTAACATACGCTGCCGTTCCGGTTCTACAACCGAAGAGCAGGGGCGTGAGTCCGGGAAAGGATATGAAAAGCAGAGAGTACTGTCATCAGCAAAGGAATATATTGCGTTAGAAGTAGCAGACAAGATATCATTAATGAAAATTAAAAAGAGTGTCGGAGACAGAATGGAGCCCTGGGCACACCAGCATTTATTTTGTGAATATCAGACTTGAAACCATCCAAGACAACTTGAATTGAACGTTCCGAAAGGTAATTTCTAATCCATTGAAGAAGAGAGTCGTCGATCTCAAAAGCACGTATTTTCGACAAAAGAGCCTGATGCCAAACTCTGTCAAATGCCTTAGAAATATCAAGTGCAACTGTCTTGCTTTCGCCAGACTGATGTACGCTTTTGTTACACTTTTTGGTAAGACATGCCATCAAATCACCAGTGGACCTGTTGTTACGAAAACCATATTGCTGGTCATTGAGAAGTTTTCGTGTTTCGAGATATTTCATGAGCTAGCGGTTTATCAGCGTTTCTATGACCTTGGAAAAAAGAGACGTAAGTGCAATGGGTCTGTAGGAGGAGAGAGAAGAAGATTCGCCTTTTTTTAGGGACTGGACAAATGCTGTTTTCCATTTGCTCGAAAAGAGTTCTAAAGAGTAGAATTGATGAAAAAGCTTACGCGGTAGTTTTGCCAGCGAGGAAGAACACCTCTTCAGAAGAAGGGGAGATATACCATCGGATCCAGCGGATTTATGCATGTTGAGATCTTTAAGTACTCTTGCTACTACACGAGTGTGAAAGTGGATTCGTCCCATTGAAGATTCGACGCACTCAAATGTAGGCGAGTACAAAGCACAAAGCAGAAAGCCTTGTCCAAGGAGCTGATAGCTGGAATGTCATTGTAAATGAGCGTTGGCATGGAGGATGAGGCAGAATGTCTGATGTTTTTGACAAATGACCAAAAGCTTTTACTGCCTTTGGGACATTTCAGTATTTTTTGCCTCAGTTTTTGGTCGTATTGGAATTTCACACGCTTGAGAAAGACGTTGCAGTCATTTCTGGCTTGTTTGAACTTTTTTCGGTTTTGCTCTTTCGGGTTGGTCTTATAGGACCGAAAATAATAATTCTTTAACCCTGACAGCCTCTTTACAGCTCGCGTCGTACCATGCCTTTTCTTTTGGTTTGATATTCTTCATCCGATGAGGGATAAAGCATCTCATTCCAAAGAAAATAGTTTCTGTGATCGTGTCAGCAGCGGCATCCACGTCGTTATCAAGGAAACATAACGTCCACCATGCCTTTTCTTTTGGTTTGATATTCTTCATCCGATGAGGGATAAAGCATCTCATTCCAAAGAAAATAGTTTCTGTGATCGTGTCAGCAGCGGCATCCACGTCGTTATCAAGGAAACATAACGTCCAGTTAAAATTCCTAAGGAAGTCGTTAAGTTCGCTCCAATTGGCTTTCTTGTATTGCCATACGGTCTTTCGGATGTTGTCTGTCCAGAATGTCGAGGCCACCCAGAATTGTGTATATTGAAGTCGCCCGTAATCACGATTTCAGTATGAGGATACAGGGATACAATTCTTTGAATGGAGTCAGGCAGCGCATCAAACTCGTGAAAGGTCGAGTTGCTGTCCAGTTTGGGGCTTCTGTATATGAAGCAGTAGTGGATAATTTGCTTACGGAGATGGAATTTTAACCACATGAAATTTAATTCCGGATTAGAACAGGGGTAGTCCCTTGTGGTGGAATTTGGTAAGCTACATCACTTTGCACATAGATGGCGAGACCGCGATGAGGAAAGAATAGCGGCACTAGTTCGTAGCCAAGTAGCTTCAGATCAGTGTGATCTGAGAGGTGTGGACGGGGATCTACCTGTGTTTCACTAAGTTCCAAAACAGCTGGTCTGTACTTACAGACGTGGACGTACGCGGAAAAGTGATTACTTTTTATCCCGCGTATATTGGCTACGTCCACTCTGAATTCCCTAGTCATAATTACAAACAAACACAGTAAACACGAACACCGACGATACTAAGCAAGGCTGCGAAGTGAAAATTCCGACGTTGGTTTCCCGAATCGAATTGCTGTAGGTGTTATGCCCTTACAACAATATGAAACAGTGCACCAACAAAATTTTCACTCACAACCCGCTATCCATCAGTTGTTACATACACTCAGTCACTGCCCGTACCCTATGATAAATACAGTAACGGCAGTGGCCGAGTGCAAGCAACAGTACTACGACCAGGAGCGGGAGAGGTGGGATACCCGCACTGTGTGATATTTTTTATTTTTTTTTACACACGCGCGCGATGGTTTGTTTTTTTTTACACTGCGCGGGTTTTTTTTTCTCTGTGTGCAGCACAAGAAAACTTACGAGTGCACTATGTGACGTGTGCACTTGTCGGTGGTCGACAGTTGTACAACCGCAGTTATCAATGTTGTAGAGGATATAAGGAAGGCGATAGATGATGACCAAGCAACTTTTTTAGTTCTTCTAGATTTCTCTAAAACATTCGACGCCGTGGATCACGACAATTTGTGTAACAAACTAGCATACTGTTTCCAATTTTCCACATCGGCCACTGGATTAGTGTCTACCTACCTTAGGCTCAGAAAACAATGGTTCACATGCTATCTGAATTTTTTCTAACAACTAGAAGGGTTGCTCAGAATTCCATACTTCTTTTCTTTTCTTTATATGTCAACGAGCTCCCTTTCATTGTCAGTTCATCCTCTATACATATGTATGCTGATGATGTCCAATTGTTTAAAAGTTGACCTCTTGGGTTGATTGAAGACTGCCCAAGTAGAGTCAACGCAGATCTGGACAGATCTCAGTATGGTCGGAGAGGAACGGACTATTTCTCAACTGTAACAAATCTAAACGTTTAGTCGATCTATCATGTTTTCCTAAAATTCATCTAAACGGCTCGACCGTTGAATATGTTGAAACGGCAAAAAATCTAGGAATGCTATTTAACAGAACATTTATTTAATAGACTACGTTTCGGTTCATCTAATAGATCCCAACAGCTTATCCATCCGCGGTATCATTATCGTACTTCGGAGCGCCAGATCTTCATCAATGTAACCCGTCTTTGGAACTCACTTCCACGGCATTTAAGAAGGTCACGTACCATTGCGCAGTTTCGGAATGGGTTACAGTCTTATTTCCAGACAATCTCTGACTAACATTTAATTTTATTAATACTTATGTGTATATATTGTAGTTTTTGCTTGAAGAAAGAGAGATGTATATTGTATATATACATTTGCACAAATCGACTGGTATCCCATCCGATCCAGGAGCCTTACCGCTACTTAGAGCCTCAACAACATCCTGTAAAACAATTGGGCTATCCAAAATGTCGTTCTGGAAGCCAGACATAGCGTGCTGCAAGAAGGGTTCAAAAGCTTGTCCAACTGATTCTTGAAGTTAATAAGAGATTTCGGGATACACGTTCGTCAAAGATTCTAGCGGTCTCTTGCGATTACAGCTTTTCAACGTCAAATCTTCTCATAGTAGTGCTTCTTGGATGTCCAGAATACTGGAGGCCTGCTTTACATCGATCCTCAAACTTAGGATGTTTCCCAGATGTTATATCGAGGAACTCGTAGAAACATTCTTTGCTGGCGTCGCACAATGGGGCAGAAGACCGCTTTAGCTGGCAGAAATTCAAATTATAAAGTTGATTTTATTATGTTACTTTTAATTTCTCTTCGAAATACTGGTGGGGTGAAAATACATCCACTGGATACTAAACGACCACGTTTATTTGCAGATGACCGTATCAGTTTATCTAATACTAACAATACTAACGACATAAACCATAGCGACATTGTCAATTGACCAATTGACAACAAGCAACGACTATACCATAATTAACATGGGACAGACTGAAATAATTCAAGACACGGAAACTATATTATAGATTATTAATATAAAAGAAATAAGGCAGACCATTACCTCCTTGACCGCCAGAATGCGCTGCTACTGCAGAAATGGTTATGGTGCCTTGAAGTCCGTTCATATTTAGACAGACATGCCAAATTTCAGTGCGATACTGTCTTTAGTTTTGTTTTGACAGCTGATTGTTGTTGACGTGTTTGGCATCATGTTGAGTATGGACAAAAACGATTTTCGTTCTCTCATAAAACATTATTTTTTGAGAGGCAAAACGGCGAAGGAAACAAAAGAAAAGATGGATAAATATTATGGGGCTAATGTTCCGTCAGATTACACCGTCAAATATTGGTTTCGAGAGTTTCGTGGTGGCCGCAACTCCACCACCGGTCAAGTCCGCAGCGGCAGGCCCTCCAATGCGGTTACAGAGGACAATGTCAAAAAAATACATAAAATGGTGTTGGCTGACCGGAAAGTGAAGGTGCGCGAGCTAGCAGATACCACAAAGATTAGTCCTGAGCACACACGCCATATTTTGGGCAATATTTTGCATATGAAAAAGTTATTCTGCCGCTGGGTGCCGCGCATGCTCACTCTTGACCAAAAACAAGAGCATCGCAACCACGGCTAAAATCAATGACTTACGGCTCCAATTACTGTCGCATCCACCATATTCGCCCGATTTGGCTCGCTCGGACTATTATCTCTTCCCAGGAGTATTTTGCAGATCTTCCGAAAAATTACTTTTCGGACGGGATCAAGAAGTTGGAAAATCGCTGGAATAAGTATATCAAACTAAAAGAGGACTATATTTAATAATATAAAAAAACATTTAAAAAAAAAATTTTTTTAATTCCCAAGGAGGTTACTTTTCACCCCACCTAGTATAATAGAGAATAAGAAACAGAAAATTCATTAAGATCACGTGATCTCCAGTAAATCGTCACAAGTGGAGAATTTGTTTATTTTTTGCTTCAAGTGCACACCGAAGGATGGTGTGTTGAGATCTTCGCTGCGGAAAATAACTTAACCCAGCTTGTAAATGAGCCAAACGCATACCAGACGTTGACAGTCATACCGCCAACACCCTGGACTTGTTTTTAACTTCTCACCCTGATAAGTACATCGTTGATGTGCTCTCCCCTCCAGGTTCGTCAGACCGTTGTGACATATCAGCTAATTTCTCGTACACCGACCACACAGGTGGAGAAGTGATTTCTAAAAAAACCCGTATGGCAATACGAGAAAATCAACTGGAGCCGTCTTGGACTTGTTTTTAGCTCCTCACCCTGATAAGTACACCGTTGATGTGCTCTCCCCTCTAGGCTCGTCAGACCATTGTGTCATATCAGCTAATTTCTCGTACACCGACCACACAGTTAGAGAAGTGATTTCTAAAAAAAACCGTATGGCAATATGAGAAAGTCAACTGGAGCCGTCTTAACAGCACCTTTAGGAATTTTAACTGGTCGTTATGTTTCCTCGATAACGACGTGGATACCGCTTTTTGGAATGAGAAACTTTATCCCTCATCGGATGAAGAGTATCAAACCAAAAGAAAAGGCATGGTACGACTCGAGGTGTAAAGAGGCTGTCAGGGTTAGAGAAATGTTTATTCGGTCCTTTCGAGGAAAATCGAAAAAAGTTCAAACGAGCCAGAAATGACTGCAACGTCTTTCTTAAACGTGTAAAATTCCAATACGACCAAAAACTATAGCAAGAAGTACTACAATGTGTCAAAGGTAGTAAAAAGTTTTGGTCGTTCGTCAAAAATATCAGAAATTCTGCCTCATCCTCCATCCCAACGCTCATTTACAATGACATTCCAGCTATCAGCTCCTTGGACAAGGCTTTCTGCTTTGTGCTTTGTGCCCGCCTACATTTGAGTGCGTCGAATCTTCAATGGGACGAATCCAGTCTCACACTCGTGTAGTAGCAAGAGTACTTAAAGATCTCAACATGCATAAATCCGCTGGATCCGATGGTATATCTCCCCTTCTTCTGAAGAGGTGCTCTTCCTCGCTGGCAAAACCACCGCGTAAGCTTTTTCATCAATTCTACTCGTTAGAACTCTTTCCGAGCAAATGGAAAACAACATCTGTCCAGTCCGTCCCTAAAAAAGGCGAATCTTCTTCTCTCTCCTCTTACAGACGCATTGCACTTACGTCTCTTTTTTCCAAGGTCATGGAAACGCTGATAAACCGCTAGCTCATGAAATATCTCGAAACACGATAACTTCTCAATGACCGGCAATATGGTTTTCGTAACAACAGGTCCACTGGTGATTTGATGGCATGTCTTATCAAAAAGTGTAACAAAAGCGTACATCAGTTTGGCGAAAGCAAGATAGTTGCACTTGATATTTCTAAGGCATTTGACAGAGTTTGGCATCAGGCTCTTTTGTCGAAAATGCGTGCTTTTGAGTTCGACGACTCTCTTCTTCAATGGATTAGAAATTACTTTTCGGAACGGTCAATTCAAGTTGTCTTGGATGGTTTCAAGTCTGATATTCACAAAATAAATGCTGGTGTGCCCAGGGCTCCATTCTGTCTCCGACACTCTTTTTAATTTTCATCAACGATCTCTTGTCTGCTACTTCTAATGCAATATATTCCTTTGCTGATGACAGTACTCTCTGCTTTTCATGTCCTTTCCCGGACTCACGCCCCTGTTCTTCGGCTGTAGAACGGGAACGGCAGCGTATGCTAAGCTCATTAGATTCTGATATTACCAGCATAACTAATTGGGGAACCACCAACGGAGTAGAATTTAATGCTTCCAAAACACAATACTGTCTGCTGTCGTTAAAGCGAAATTTAAACACCCAGCCACTATCCATGGATGGCTCCGATAAACTTTCCATTCTCGGTATGTGTGTAAATGAAAACTTACGGTGGAATGACCACATATTCGGTGTCCTCCAAAATGCTGCGAAATGTCTAGATTTCCTCAAGCGATGTAAGAAATACGATACTTCACCTCTCTGATCTGGCCTATATATATAAGGCATTTATCCGGCCGAAATTGGAGTACAATGCTCACATCTGGTCGGGTGTGCCCAAAACATCACTGCACCTGCTAGATAGGATCCAAAACCGTGCGATAAAACTCATAGTATCACCTATATCACTCAAACAATGGACACTCTCGAACACCGACGTAATGCCTCGTGTCTCACTCTGTTTTATCGCTATTTCCACCACCAGTGCTCCATAGAAATCGCCAGTAAAATTCCGCCCCTTCAAACTTTTAATCGTAAAACCCGCCTCGCTATGAATGCTCATCAGTGTACCCTCAAGCACACTTTCGGACGTACTCTAAAATATCATGATTCGTTCCTAAGCCGTACAACTCGCTTATGAAATGCCCTGCCTATCTCTTTATTTCCTAGTCATTATAACCTTCACACATTTAAAGCCAACGTTCACCGGTACCTCTCTTTCCATCCTCCCTGATTTTCCTTAGCCCGTGCTGTGTGCAAACATTTTAAGGGTACTAACAAAATAATCTCTTGAGCGTGCGCAAATTATAAAAAAAAGACATGTTTTTCGTGTCTTGACTAGCGTTACTAAATTGTCTGTTAATTTTCATCCGTTACTTCAATCTCAATATTTTTTTTCGTCGTGGAATCAGTAAGCTCAGTTTGATTGTTTAATGTTTATTTATATATTAAACCAAATTGTTTGTTACTTTAGTTTTAAGTTGAATATAGAAAAAGTGTAAAAAAAGTGTTATTTTTGCATACAACTGAATTCCGTAAACTATTTGTTTGGTTTAGCCGTGAGATGCCGTAAAGTTTTAAATGTCGTTTTGTTATGTGTTTTGTCTATTCTCAGAACATGAACAATTTTCGTGCTCCAAACTGCTCGTTTCCGCGTAGTTTAATTTTTTGTTGGTTAAGTCACTCATAAAAAAACATAAAATTTTTTTTTAATTTACATTATGATAACTTCTTAGGCCGAACAACTTCCAAAACCTTGACAATTACAAGTCAAGAACTCTTTAATATAATGAAGAATTCGGATTGCGTAGGACTGGAAAGCCAAATCGAGTTTTTAAAGCAAGCAGTTAAAAACCGGGTTAATTGCAGTGCGCCTTTTGAACATGATTTTAATAAAAAAAAATCAGATTTTAAAGCGAAATTCAAATCGCGTCGGGAGAGAGAATATCGCATAGAAGCACGATTCTTAAAAAAACAATTATGCTTGGCTAAAACTACCTGTTTTGTTCACCTACAAATGCTCTATAAATTCAAAACTAGGTCACCCAAACATTTCTTTTAATGAAGGACCAGAAAGAACAAAATAACAAAAAACGGAACAGTTGAAGAGATCGGCATCTCTTTCTGAGTTGGTATATGCTTCTGAAATGAGTTTGTGAGCATCTGGACAATCGAGTACAGCAAAATTAACTCGGGAAATCATCTCCGTTCCAAATCATGCTGAAAATTGTATGAAAGCCTTAAATGAATCTACTGAACCAACTTCAATGAATCGAGAAAAAGCATTGGCATTGATTATTGATGCAGATCTCTCTCGATTCCAGTATGAAATAATAAGATCAAAAGCTTCAAAAATATTTCCGTCACACAAAGTTGTTCAAGAGTGTAAAAAAAATGTTATTTTGAACTCGAAAAAGTGTGCATTTCAGAGACTTCTATTAACACTGATCTGCAAAGCTTACTTAACTTAACAGTTTATCGTTTGCTTACTGTTGGTTTGTTAGGGCCGAAGAATTATAAAATATATACTTATACTCTAAATGGGGCTTTGATGGTAGCTCTGGTCACAACTCATATAAGCAAGCTTTTCGGATGCAGATGACTCAGCTGTTTTTATTACATGTCTTGTTCCCCTTCGTTTAGTTTCTGCTGTGAAAATAATCCGGCAGAATCCTGGTCCAAGAGAATTTTCTGCAGTATCTGTGGCTGAAAAACAAAGAGTTGATGATCAAATTATGTACCTTCAGCCTAGCATCAGAACAGTAAGTGGCAAAACTGTTTCGATTCAAGACAATTTAATGTTTACCATGGTTGATGGAATACACACCTTTCCATGCTATTACCGAAAACTCTTCAACACAAGAGTGCTATATTTGCGATGCCAAGTTAAAAGAATTTAATTCGGTTGGAGAAATAATAAAAAGGCCTGTCAAAAGTGAAAATTTGCAATTTGGATTATCTGGGTTACACGGATGGATCCGTTTTTTTTGAATGCCTTCTTCACATTTCATATAAATTAAAAATAAAACAATGGTAAGCTAGAGGAGAAGAAGGTAAAAAAATTGTTGACAACACAAAAGATGAAATTCAACGGCAATTTCGAAACCGTTTGGGTTTGATTGTTGACAAACCCAAGCTGGGCTTTGGAAATTGCAATGAGGAAAACACGGCAAGAAGGTTCTTTGAAAATGCAGAAATTTCAACAGAAATAACCAAATTTGATTTGGGTTTGATTAAAAAAATGCACACTATAATGATTGTTGTTTCATGCGGTCATGAAATTGATATCCCGAAATTTAAAGCATTTGCCCATGAAACTGCTAAATATTTCGTAGAGAAGTACCTGTGGTACTATATGCCACCTACCGTTCACAAATATTTGATCCATGAGATTGAGATAATTTCATCGGCTTTACTACCCATTGGGCAGATGAAAAATTGGAATGATTTTACTTATGCATATGTGTACCATTTGTGATTAGAATTGTGCCTATAACAAAAAATAGCAATATTACCTTATTTGTTCTTTATTTAGCAAAATGTATTTCACTTAATTAAGCTTATTCATTACATGCGATAAAAAACCTTATTTTCAAAAAGATAGGCGTATAAGTGGGCGTGCCCAAAAATAACTTTGGCAATAAATTAACATTAGCACCAAGACTAGTGGTTCGAGATTTCAAATTAATTTTAAGGCATTATGTTAGTCTTAGGTTGGTGCATTTAGCCTTGATGCGGATCGGTATAAGGCCCTCGGCCACGCGTGGGCAGCTCAAGACTTCTTATCTAATTCTGCAGTGTAAAACAAACCCGCATCCGAATTCCCTATGCTCTGCCCATCTCATTGCAGTTCCTGTATCCTTGTGATAGTAGTAAAGGGTCTCTGCTAATTTTTCGACTGCACGTAGCCTGTTAAGGGTCCTTTAAACGTATACCATCGTCGTCAACAGTGAATTCGTTCTTATCCGACACTATGAGCTGGTTCGTTACATTTTTCTTATCTCTTTCGTATAGGATTACGGGCCCTATAATGGCGTAGGCTAGTATTATACTACTGGTCAGGCATGCCCGTGCCATTTTACCGGGGACCACCACTGGGAGGTTAGGCAAGCATTCGCTATGAACTGGATTGTCGCGCTGCTGGCCCAATACAGGTCATAGGACAATCAGCAGTTTCCCAATCAATCGTTGCGCAGATTCCCGGAAGCGCGCGATCAGAAGAAGAAATATTTGGCGCGACTTTGATGAGGTTTTAAATTGAATGTCAATGTAGGAAACGCTTTTCGTCGATTAAGATTTGAACGGACATGTAACGGACGGCTATACATACATACTATAGAATAAATGATTTCAGAACGAAAAACTCAAATAAATACGATATTTACTAGGCAAGAGCTGCAATTGTATAACGGCGCTAGACAACAAACCCAGATAGTTGACCATACATGAAAAAACCAAATAAAAAATCGAGTTTTACTGACCAGAAAATCAGAAAAAAGCAATAAAATGAAAATTTAAACAAGGTAATGGGTCAACTGTGGGCCTTAAATCGTCCCAAAATGCCATAAACCAAGAAGAATAACTAAGCGTTATACACATGTGGAATATTACGAAAAAAAATATAGTTGTAGCGCAAATGTCAATCCAGCTTTGTACGAGGCAGGTCGACATATGACGTGATTCTAAATTTACCGTCAATGATTGAGAAACATAGCGAATCCTCGAATGATCCGTATATCATTTTCATCCGACAGACTTCTCAGAGATTTTATTTGAGCGACTCACAGTTGATCCTGTTTAAAAATAATTGAAATAAGTGAAACATCATGGTAAAAAAAAAAGGTTGGCTCTAGTCCAATAACTAAGCTTACTCTCCATATAACTCTATTGAAAAAAAGTTATTTTTTACACATTAATTGATTATATATTTTTATTACCAATTTTCTTCTTACCTTGAGATGCCATATTACGAATACCGCCACAAAAATGTGTTAGAAAAATAAACTAACACCGCAATTACGACTATTTTATACGATTTCATTTATTTGTTTTTATAGCTTGAAACTAAAAAGTTAATATAATAACTTTTGTGCTTCCTCACTAAGTGGAATAGCATTTTTTGTTTTTGATTCAGGACTCAGATTTGTAATTTTAGGATCCGATGATATACGAATAACGTCCTCATTAGTTGCTAAACGGAAACACTTCCTAGTGTTGTGAAGTTCATAGTACCTGTATTATTTATTTCTGCCTTATTGGGTTTCTTCTGAAAGGGAATGCTGCCGATTGCATTATTTAAGATCAGTGCATTAAAATCTTATGCACAGTCCATGGCATTTAATACCAAGGATGCGAGTATATCTTCTCCGAGGAATGTGCTTTAGGTAAGGACGGGGCGTCGGAAAAAAGCCAACTCTCTTGTGCCTCATGTAGGAACACGGGACACACCGCGAATTATCGGGGTTGTCCCAAATTCCAATACATCAAAAGAGTGAATCTGGCTCGGCAGCAGAAAGTGGAAGTTAAACGTCCACTCGTGCAGGCACAAACACCAGCCGTTACTCCCCAGGTTACCTACGCCCAAATGGCCGCAGGTAGGGGAAATACAGAAAGTGAACGTGAACAGGCCCCAGCGCCTAGAGCACCGGAACCAGTACCTGACGTGCTAGCTATCTTGCTCCCTATTAAGGGGCAAATGGCCCATCGTCATTTAACAGACAGCGCGGGTGGATCAAATATACACCTAACGCACCTTTTGTCGTAATGAGTACGTGTGGTGAAGTTCCTTGCAGTGAATGTGAATTCACTGATTAGGTTCGAGCGACGAGCCGCACTATTTAAGTAGCTTAAAGACCAAGCCCCTGATGTGCTTTTGGCTAGTGAAACTAAGCTTACCAAATGACATAAAATGAGGCACAGAAAATATGAAATATTACGAAGAAACCGACCCAATTCCATTCAAGGAGGAGGTTTTGCGATCTTTGTAAGAAAAGGACTGCGTTTCAAAAGAGTATACAGTCGTGTAGTACGTAGGTTTCAAGTGCTGGAAGCATGCGTCATGTAGTGGAAAGCGGTTGTACAAAGTGTCTGTCTATGCACCTAAGGCTACTCAATGCACCTTATTCATCACAGAGCTCGAGACACTTTTTCGATTCCTGAGGTTGGAATTGGAAGACAACTATTTTATTATCGACGGAGATTTCAACGCCAAACATAGAGATTGGGGAAATGATACACCAAATACTAAAGGGAACCTACTATTCAATTGATGGGGTCAGCACAGTATAATGTATCGACTCGGGCTTAAGGCGACGAATAGTCTGTCGTTTCCCAGACACGGGTCCTATTTGGATCTCCTGCGGTTCGACTCACGAATACAACTGATGTGCACTAGCAAACAAACTACAAACTGTCTAAGCACTTTCGTATATGACAGTGACCATTGCGGTCTCACCACCGAAATAACTGTTCCCAACGAAACTGCGAAATTGGAAGAGTTTGTTCAAAGGCATTCCTACAATTATAGTAGGGTGCGTTAGACACACTTCTCAAGAATACTGACTAGAGCACTGTCTTCGAATTTGATTTACCCGCCGTCCAACAGAAATCTGTCAAACGAGAAGATTGACAAATATCTACGACTAATGGACGAGACAATCAAATGAACAATGAATAAGACGATACCTCGGTATAAACACACTGACGACGAATACTTATTCCGCAACGCAACCATAGACGCACTGCACCGTCATAAAAGTAGACTGTTGTCAAGGCTAAAAACCTTGTACAGACAGTTTACTGGCAGACATAACCCGGATATCATGACATTGAAGTCGTCGATTAAAAACCTCCAGATTTTAATAAAGGAAGGTTACAGAAATTCTGTAAGCTTTTATTGGAACAATAAAATTCGGGCTGTAAACACCAGCAACTCGAATATGTTCCCGTAAACAAATAAAATATTTCGAAGAAATAGTCAAAACGACCTTCCATGTTATAAAATCACCCGAACGACGGACAACGAACAAATACTTGTAGCAGCAGGCATAGACCCGAATGAGGCCGTTGATGATGGCAACTTCTTTGTGGTCGAGTATCCGCAGCAAAAGGTAGAGGCTATAGGAGCAACTTTCCAGGAGGTGTACAAGGCGAATGACATCATTTTCCCGAACCACGACCTGGAGAGTCGAGTCTCGGGAAAATGATGTCATTCGAAATGAAATAGTGAATTGGCGATTTGAGAGCTCGGGTTTCACCCAGTTTAGTGACGAGAATATAGCAAATAATGTCATCACCAATGAAATGGTACTATCAGCGTTCCCTTCGAAGGAAGAGCTTCTAATGATCTTCGAATCGCTTAGGTGTAAGAAATCAGTGGGAACCGATGAAATACCGAACATTGTGCTTCGACATCTCCCACTAGAAGTGGTGGACATTTATACCACCCTGTTTAATAATGCGATGAATAATGCATATTGTCCAACGCATTGCAAAACTGCGGTGGTACATCCCATCCCTAAAAAGGGTACAGATACCTCCAATCCGGCGAATCTCCGCTCGATCAGTCTTCTTCCAAACATAAGCAAGGTTTTCGAGAAGGTGATCAATAGAGTCCTGAATAAATGGGTTGAGGACAAACATATAATTCCGGATAATCAATTCGGTGTCATTCATGCTGCGTCTGATATCCAATTGCATTGGTGCCTGCCTGATTGACTTAGAAAAGGTCTTCGATACCGTATGGTTAGAAGGACTCTTTTTCAAGCTGGATAGGTTGGGTATTAGTAAACCACTGCTGTATATTCTTTTTGATATGCTCTCCAGTAGACAGTTCATCGTGAAGAATGGCGATGTGACTTCTGCTGGAACATTTAACATTAAAAACGGTCTGCAACAAGGTGCGGTAAATTCGCCGATCCTATTCAGCATTTACACAAGTGATCTGATAGGTTCACTTCACCATGCCATAGCGTACGCAGACGACTTAATCGCGTACAGATCAGGTCCAAAGATTGAGGTCATTAATACACTTTTGCAACGTGACTTCGACAAAATTAAACAATATTGCGATGACTGGAAGTTGAAAATCAACTTTCAGAAGTCGGAAACCATTCTGTTTAGGACGCCTTTGTCTGGGGCCTCTAGGGATACCAGAAAGAATTGGCGAAAGTTCTCTATCGTCGGACAACATGGACAGCCACTTGCTTGTCGAAATGTAGTCAGATACCTTGAGATCTGTCTAGATCAATATCTGTATTTTAACAAACATATAGATGTTGCTCTGGCCAAAGCCAGAGGTGCTTTTGCCCTTACAAGGAGACTGTTTATAACTCGGTGCGAGTGTGAAGGTGATCTGCTATATGGCCCTAATCCAGCCCATGCTTGTATTTGGATGCCCTATGTGGTTCAACGTGAGAGCAAGTTTGTTGGAAAAGATTCGGGTGTTTGAACGGGCTTGTCATAGGACTTGTCTTCGCTTATACAGAACACCAGAATCTGAGTACATAAAATTCTATCATAATGAGGTTTTGTACAATAGGGCGAACCTAATAAGAGTGGACAATTTCGTCATTAAGTTGACTCGAAAGCACATTGCAAGAGCAAGGACTTCATCGAACAACCTAATTATATGTATCACGAGAGAGCTCGCCTTGACGGCTTTATTCCTCCAGAAGCGTTCCTTTATCTCGATAGTAAAGGTCTAATCCAGGACAGCTGCGGACAGGCGACTCAACTACGACAGAGGCGTCGCATATGGCAGTGCCGAGCGTCTCCGGTTCAGTAGGGCGGTAGGGAGTCGCGACAGGAGGGATGTTGCTCAGCAGCACCAGCAATTTTTGTGGCTTAATAAAGGGGAGGATGCTTCGTCGTTGAAATCCTCCAGCGAGAGGTGGATTTACGTGAATCAAAGTGGGCCAGCCTGATTTTTTTTTTTTTTTTGCCATGGCCGGTTTCCATAGTTTTAGGTAGGTTTAAGTTAGATTTTAAGAAAAAAAAATATATAAAAACAAGAAAAATAAAACTAAAAATATATATATATATATGTATATACAATATATGTACATTTATGTATATATTAAGTATTTATGTATTATGTATATATATATATATACGTATGTACGTATTAGATGTAAGTAAGTTAGGTAGATTAAGGTTTATTTTTTAAGTAGTCTGTAAGTCTTTAGTCTTATGTTTTTATAATACAATTAAAACAGTCCATACTATAATAAGTTGTTGCTGAAAATTTATTTTCTTAGATTTAGTAAGTAAATATAAAACTAAATGTAGATTGTAATGTACTGATACGTCGAAAGGCTTAGCTTAAGTGCCCGCATGAGGCCAGTAAGTTAGTATAAAATTATTTCTAAGTTATTTAAGCAAATTTTTAAGCATAAGTTACGTAGCCAAGAGTACATCTAACTCCATGTGTGTTGGCGATTTTTTACAATTTTACAAATGGTTTTAAACTTGCAACAACGAACTTGTAAAAAAACGGATTTAATGGTGCGCTAATGTTGGAAATGTTGGAAGAGTGTTTCGGCAACGATTCTCTAAAGAAAACGGTCGTTTACCAGTGGCACGAGCGGTTCAAAAGTGGCCGTGAATTAATCGAAGATGATGAACGCAGTGGCAGACCATCGACTCGAAAACCGACGAAAACATATTGATGAAGTAAAAGAAATGTTGGTCAATAACCGCAAATTTACCATCAGAGAGATAGCGGAGGACTTGAACATTGCCTATGGATCCGTCCAAGGCATTTTGGTTAATGATTTGAGTTTCCGTCGTGTAGCAGCAAAGTTGGTGCCAAAAGAGCTCAGTTTCATGCAAACAAGAGACCGTGTTGACGTCGCCAAAGAGATGATTTGTGAGGCTGAATCCGATCACACATTCATCAAAAGGATCATTACTGGAGACGAGACGTGGGTTTATGAGTACGACACGCAATCCAGACATCAGGCAAGTAAATGGCGTTCACCAAATGAGCAGAGACCAAAAAACCACGTCGTTTTCAGTCAAAAAAGGAGGCAATGCTCACGGTTCTCATGGACTACAACGGTGTAGTGCATCATGAATTTTTGCCAGAAGGCCAGACAGTAAACAAAGAGTACGAGTATTATTTGGGGCTTATGAGACGTTTGCGTGAAGCAATTTGCCGAAAGAGACCACAATTGTGTACAGGAAACTCGTGGATTTTACACCATGATAACGCACCGTCGCACAATGCTATCATTATTCCTAATTTTTTGACGAAAAATGCAACAAATACTATCCAACAGCCACCGATTTCACCTGAGTTGGCTCCCTGTGACTTCTTTCTGTTCAATCGAGTTAAAAAACCACTACGGGGAACGCGTTTCAGCAGGCGAGAGGAAGTAATGGAAAAATCGCAGGAAGCACTGATGGACATACCGAAAAGCGAATAGAAAAAATTTTATGCGCTGGCATAAGTGTGTTGCAGTCGATTTGGATTACTTTGAAGATTATAGATTTAGATGAATAAACTTGTATTTTTAATTTTCGGAATAAATTCGGGAACTTTTTGATCAAGGTGGTATGTGCTCAAAAAATCTTCGTGAGATATTGCCATGATTGGTTGTACCTGTTCCTTACTTAACAATATCCGCTTTTATACCCAGGTTTTTAATGAACTCTTTTTGAATGCGTGTTTTTTGTCTTCTTCTTCTTCAATAGTACTAGTAGACTTTGTTGTTCTCCAATCTTTAAACTCAAAGTGTTACTTAAATGTGTTTAGCATGTCCATATCCATAAATCGAATACGATCACGTAATGAAGTCATTCCTAACTGAAGAGCTTCTTCATTTCATGGCTTTGCACGAAGTGCCGATAAGTTTTTCATATCCGTCGGGTTAGCGCCACAAATAAAACAACTGCTTGAGGAAGATGTATTCGTCATAGTCTGTCTTTCCATCTATCATAGTGAAATATGTATAATTGATGTTTAACCGTAAAAACATGCGATTCAAAATTTATAATAATTAGTTGCGTGCAAATTTTCAATTTCAATTTTAACCCGATCTTTTTCTTCCCGTGTTAATTCTTAGCTTTCTGTTAGTGGTACTAGTATAGTATCGAGGTAAATGGAGAGTCGATGGCGACAAAGTAGTGTCAGCGTTTATTAGATTTTGGGAGGTAATTGCTTTTAATCATTCCACTTAATATTTTTCCTGAACACAGCAGTATTCAAATACTTTGTTCGGTCTTCCACTTGTATCCGAACCTGGCACTATATAACGAAAAACTTTCCATTCAGACATTCTTAATATTTTAGAAGGAATTTCGCTTTTATGTTACGAGTTGACTTATACATATCGTTGGTTCTTACATAAAAACGGTAATACCAGAACTTGGTTGCAAGTGCTGTTTGCGTATCACACACTGTTACACTTAAAAGTCTCTTGCAGGCAAAGTGATCGAAAGTGTCATTTAATTTTTATGTGAGAAGTGATAAATAGTACATACATATATTACATGAGCTTTAAAAAAATATCAGAGCCAGTGTGGAGCAACGTGAAGCATTT
This sequence comes from Volucella zonaria, assembly GCA_963966105.1. NCBI lineage: Eukaryota > Metazoa > Arthropoda > Insecta > Diptera > Syrphidae > Volucella > Volucella zonaria. The sequence continues at coordinate 162,904,862 of OZ014530.1, forward strand.
CTTGTTATGAATAAAAACAAAAGCGTGAAAGAATCGTGTCGGAGGTAGTTCCAGCTACGAGTCCTTGTTTTTAGATTGGAAGGAAAATTTGATAAACGGTAATAAGTAGTATTATTAAAGCCAAATATCCAATTAATAAACTAAGGTTTTCTTTTACAAACATGAGTGCTGTAAGTAAAAAAAATATGCGTATCAAAACTGCTAAAACAAATCTTTAAATTTCGGAAACCTTGATAGAAGCCACTTTGTGTTAACTGTACCCTGGTACCCAGATCTGGCTAGCTTAGTCAGAAGAACCCGGGAAAGGCTGTACTTCTCGCCTTCGTTCGTAGAAGAAAGCTGAGTCCTGATGCAATTATAGAGGAGTTCTCCAATGGTGTGATACATTTATCTAGAAGTAGTACCAGACAAATAATGAAAGTGTAACTCACATATGTCAGTCAGTTTTCAGTTTAAATGCATTTTTATTTCAGTTAACTCATTAATTCTTACATGCTAGACAAAAAAATGCTTAAAAATTAGCTTAAATAACTTACAGATAATCTAATTCTAACTTACTGGCCCCATGCGGGCACTCTAGGTTAAACATAATACTTAATCTATGTCTTTCGACGTTTCTTACACTCTACTTTTATTTTTGTTTTTACATTTATTAAACTAAAACTAAGAAAATAGATTTTATTAAAAAAAAACTTAGTGTCTGGACTTTTTTGTTGTAATATAAAACTTAAAACTAAACCTATACACTACGTAAAAAATAAATCTTAACCTACTTAACCTACTTAGACTATCTAATTTTACTTATACCTATATATATGTACATAAATATTTTTTTTTGGATTACCCCTTTTTTTAGAGAAGGTTACCCACCTCTTTGTTCTTTTATAATTTTTTTTTTTATTTTTTATTTTTTATTTTTTTTTTTTATTTTTTTTTTTTTTTTTTTTTTTTGTCCTTAAATCTACCCTAATCCTACCTAAACTATGTAAGTCGGCCACGGCTAATAAACTAGATGACGACCGACTTTGCTTCCTTATGAAGCTATCATGTACCCGAGGAATTTGACGACGAACCCTCTCCTCCTACAACCAGCCACCAAAATTGTTGGTGCTGCCGAGCAACATCCCTCATGTCGCGACTCCCTACCGCCCTACTGAACCGGAGACGCTCCGCACTGCCGTGTGCGACGTCTCTGTCGTAGTTGAGTCGCCTGTCCGCAGCTGTTCGAGCAACGTGGAAGATTAGCGGCACCGCCAATCTGTCCTGGATCAAACCTTTCATGTCGAGGTAGAGGAACGCTTCTGGAGGAATAAAGCCGTCAAAGCGAACTCTCTCGTGATACATATAATTGGGGTAGTAGGCCCCGGAGATCAGGTTGTTCGATGAGGTCATTGCTCTTGCAATGTGCCTTCGAGTCAACTTAATGATGAAATTGTCCACTCTTATTAGGTTCGCCCTATTGTACAAGACCTCATTGCGATAGAATTTTATGTACTCAGACTCTGGTGTTCTGTATAAGCGAAGACAAGTCCTAAGACAAGCCCTCTCAAACACCCGAATCTTTTCCAATAAACTTGCTCTCACGTTGAACCACACGGGACATCCAAATACAAGCATGGGCCTGATAAGGGCCATGTAACAGATCACCTTCACCCTCGCATCGAGTTGGCTGTTATAAAACAGTCTCTTTGTAAGGGCAAAAGCACCTTTGGCTCTGGCCAGAGCAATATCTATATGTTTGTTAAAATACAGATATTGGTCTAGCCAGATCCCAAGGTATCTGACTACATTTCGACAAGCAAGTGGCTGTCCATGTTGACCGACGATAGAGAACTTTCGCCAATTCTTTCTGGTATCCCTAGAGGCCCCAGACAAAGGCGTCCTAAACAGAATGGTTTCCGACTTCTGAAAGTTGATTTTCAATTTCCAGTCGTCGCAATATCGCTTAATTTTGTCGAAGTCACGTTGCAAAAGTGTATTAATGACCTCAATCTTTGGACCTGATCTGTACGCGATTAAGTCGTCTGCGTACGCTATGGCATGGTGAAGTGAACCTATTAGATCACTTGTGTAAATGTTGAATAGGATCGGCGAATTTACCGCACCTTGTTGCAGACCGTTTTTAATGTTAAATGTTCCAGCAGAAGTCACATCGCCATTTTTCACGATGAACTGTCTACTGGAGAGCATATCAAAAAGAATATACAGCAGTGGTTTACTAATGCCCAACCTGTCCAGCTTGAAAAAGAGTCCTTCTAACCATACGGTATCGAAGGCCTTCTCCAAGTCAATCAGGCAGGCACCAGTGCACTGTTTCTTGCCTTTGTTCCATTGGATATCAGAAACCAGTTTAGACGCAGCATGAATGATATCATGCCCCGCCTTGAAACCGAATTGATTATCCGGAACTATATGTTTGTCCTCAACCCACTTAGTCAGGACTCTATTGATCACCTTCTCGAAAACCTTACTGATGTTTGGAAGAAGACTGATCGAGCGGAGATTCGCCGGATTGGAAGTATCTTTATCCCTTTTGGGAATGGGATGTACCACCGCAGTTTTCCAATGCGCTGGATAATGTGCGTTATTCATTGCATTATTAAACAGGATGGTATAAATGTTCACCGCTTCTAGTGGGAGATGTCGAAGCACAATGTTCGGTATTTCATCGGTTCCCACTGATTTCTTACTTCTAAGCGATTCGAAGATCGTTTGGAGCTCCACCTTCGAAATGAACGGGGGTAGTACCCTATCGTCGGCGATGACATTATTTGCCATATTCTCGTCACTGAACTGGGTGAAACCCGAGCTCTCGAATCGCCAGTTCACTATTTTATTTCGAAGGTAGAAATTGTGCACAAGGACTTGATTTTCCAGGTCGTGGTTGGGGCCAATGATGTCATTCGCCTTGTACACTTCCTGGAAAGTCGCTCCTATAGCCTCTACCTTCTCCTGCGGATCCTCGATCACAAAGAAGTTGTCATCATCAACGGCCTCATTTGGATCGATTCCTGCTGCTATGAGTATGTGCTCGTTGTCCGTCGTTCGGGCGATTTTAAGACACGAAAGGTCGTTTTGATCTTTTCTCCGGAATATTTTATTTATTTGCGGGAACATATTCGGGTTGCTGGTGTTTACAGCCCGAATTTTGTTGTTCCAATACAAACTTACAGAATTTCTGTAATTTTCTTTTATTAATATTTGGAGGTTTTTGATCGACGACTTCAGTGTCACGATCTCCGGGTTATGTCTGTCAGTAAACTGTCTGTACAAGGTTTTTAGTCTTGACAGCAGTCTACTTTTGTGTCGGTGCAGTGCGTCAATGGTTGCGTTGCGGAATAAGTCTTCGTCGTCAGTATGTTGATACCGAGGTATCGTTTTGTCCATTGTTCGTTTAATTGTCTCGTCCAATAGTCTAAGATACCTGTCAATCTCCTCGTTTGACAGATTTCTGTTGGACGGTGGGTAGAGCGAATTCGAGGAGAGTGCTCTAGTCAGTGTTCTGGTGAAGTGTGTCCAACGCACTCTACTATAATTGTAGGAATGCCTTTGAACAAACTCATCCAATTCCGCAATTTCGTTCGGAACGGTTATTTCGGTACTGAGACCGCAATGGTCACTGTCATACACGAAAGTGCGTAGACAGTTTATGGTATGTTGGTTAGTGCACGTCAGGTGTATTCGTGTGTCGAACAGCAAGAGGTCCAAATAGGAACCGTGTCTGGGAAACGACGGGCTATCCGTCGCCTTGAGGCCGAGTCGATACATTATACTGTGCTGACCCCACCAATTGAATAGTAGGTTCCCTCTAGTATTTGGTGTATTATTTCCCCAATCACTATGTTTGGCGTTGAAATCTCCGCCGATAATATAGTAGTTCTCCTCCAATTCCAGTCTTAGGAATCGAAAAAGTGTCTCGAGCTCTGAAATGAATAAGGTGGATTGAGTAGCTTTAGGTGCATAAACAGACACCATGTATAACCGCTTTCCACTACGGAGAGGGATGTACATGATGCATGCTTCCAGCACCTGGAATCTACGTACTACACGACTGTATATTCTTTTGAAACGCAGTCCTTTTCTAACAAAGATTGCAACACCTCCTCCTTGAATGGAGTTTGGTCGGTTTCTTCGTATTATTTTAAATCTTCTGTGCCTCATTTTGTGTCTTTTGGTCAGCTTAGTTTCGCTAACCAAAAGCACATCAGGGGCTTGGTCTTTAAGCAACTTAAACAGTGCGGCTCTTCGTTCGAACCTAATCAGTGAATTAACATTCACTGCAAGGACCTTCAGGGTTTGCTCCGCCATGTACGTACCCATTACGACTGGAGGTGCGCTAGGCCCGGCAGCAGCGCGTATATTTGATCCACCCGCTTAGCCTGTTCCTGTATTTGACGCTGAAGCTGAGCCATCTGCCCCTGAATTGAGAGCAAGATAGCCAGCATGTCAGGTACAGGTTCCGGTGCTCTAGGCGCTGGGGCCTGAGAAGCTACCTTTACTTGTTGTACCGTACTTCCCCTACCTGCCGCCATTTATGCGTAGGTAACCTGGGGAGTAACGGCTGGTGTTTGTGCCTGCACGAGTGGACGTTTAACTTCCACTTTCTGCTGCCGAGCCAGATTTACTCTTTTGATGTATTGGAATTTGGGACAACCCCGATAGTTTGCGGTGTGTCCCGTGTTCCTACATAACGCACAAGAAAGTTGGCTTTTTTCAGACGCTCCGTCCTTCCCTAGAGCGCATTCCTCTGACTTGTGGTTCTTTCCACACTTCACGCATCGAGGCTGCATTTCGCAGTTCGACGCGGCGTGCCCGAACCTTTGGCAGCGAACACATTGTAAAATGTTTTCGCTCCTCTTTAATTTTTCCCAGTGTACAACCTGGTAGTCTAGGACTTTGATACTCCTTAGACCATCCAGTTTGCTATCGGGACTTAGCTGAACCAGGAAGAACGGTAGTTTCCGCTTCTCCCTTTTAGCTCTAGCCGTGACGAATGGCTTAACTCCCACGAATTTGAGCTCTTCGCACTCCTTTTCTTTAAGCAGTGCAAGGAGCTCCTCCGGATCTGTAGACGGTTCTATCCCCCTCAGCAGCATAGTTTGCAGCTTCTCCCCCTTCGGGGTGTAGGAGAAGAACTCCGTCGTCGTATCCTTTAGTAAATTTTTAATTTTTAAATAGCGTTCCACTGTATTGCAGTGTATCGCATGTCTATTAATACTTAAACGCTTTATAAAAAAATTATTTCCTATAGCCGACTTACATAGCTCAATGGTGTCTTTTAATTCAATGTTGAAGGTGTTGATTGGTGGCACCCTTTGCTTGACTGTTTTCTGCTGATGTTGTTGTTGCTTCTGTTGTTTCTGCTGCTGTTGTTGTTTTTGGTGTTTCTGCTGTAGTTGCTTTTGTTGTTGTTGGTTTTCTTGTAGTTGCTGTTTCGCTAGCTTTGTTGTTGTTTGCTTTGCTTGTTGTTGCTGTTGCGGATGTTTTTGAGTTTTAGTTTGAGGTTGTTGCTGTTGTTGTTGAGAGCTCTGTGACTCTTGCTGTTCTCTCGCCCTTCTCGCTATTTGTTTAGCTTTAATGGCTAGAACTTGTTGTTGCATCTGCATTATGCTATTGTTTAGGTTTCCTACCTCTTCTTCTTCGTCGTCTGATTCGGAGGCCGCGAGGCAGGCGAAGTTATTGTCTGCACCCATGTAATGGCCTTCACCTCCGTCAGAGACGTAAGGATATTCAACGTCCACAGGTAACTCACATATGTATACGGGCTAGTATACGCATGTTTGGTAAGACGTAGGGGATATTCCAAAAAGTCACCCATTGGATCTACGGATCAACACAATGATGGTCAGACCAATCATCGCCTTGTGTCGTATGACTCGCCAGTAATATGGTGAAATAGAAAAAAAGGAAAAACCACCATATCAAAGATGCAACGTCTTCAGAGACTCGCATGCATAGGGATCTTCTGTGCTATGAGAGTTTGTCCTACAGCTGCCATTGAAGCTTTCATTTTCATCACTCCATTTCATATAACATACATATGTACTAAAACACCAACAACTCGCAGTACAGTCGGGTTATTACAAACATTAGAGATGAAGCTAGTAGTACAATCGGACTTCGCAGACTTCATCGCAAGATTCCTGCATTGCGCGGTAAATGACCACATGCCAAAAACATTACGATTCGACAGGAGGCCCAACATAGCGATCCCAAATCTACCAGCATGGGACTTCCAAAAACCTAAGGGGTACATAGATGGATCCAAAATACACACAGAAATAGGTGCAGTTATCAATGACCTAAAAACAAATGTTGCAGGATCGATAAAAAGAAGTCCCATCGTCTTTCAAACTTAGCTACATGCCATCCAAGAATATGCTAGTATCGTTCTTGGAATGAAAGGGGCTCCAATTCATGCACTCACGAACAGTCAAACAGCAATGAAAACGCTAGGTTCATACTTGGTTGATTTCAAATGGATGCTACACTTCTCCAATTCTCTTTCAGGATTTATCTAAAAGAAACAAAATCAAGCTCTGCTAGGTAACAGGGCACAAGGGTATTCAAGGAAATGAAAAAGCCTATGAACTGGGTAGAAAAGGTTCAGCTCGTCCGTCCAAAAGCCCAGAGATTTTCTGCGTATCCCGTATTCAGAAATAAATTCAAAGACTAAAAGTAGGGAGAAGAAAGTCTTTGTATCTTATGTCGTTTTCGTTTGGGCTTTTCTCCGTGTTCCGGAGAAGAAAAATTACGTAAAACCATTTCCCCTCCTTTTTATACTTAGAATCAAAATTTTGCTTCTCGTTTTCATTTGAGAATCAAAATTTCTCTCCTCGATTTTATGTAAAAATATATAAACGTCAAATATATTACTATTGTGTGTTAAACTAGATTTCTGTTTTCGTGCAATCGGCTGTGTTTTGCCAATTTATTATTCTTAAGTGTTCAAATTGATTCGCAAGCAAATTTAATTGAAAAATAAAAGAAGATAGAAGCAGAATTAATAAATATATTATTATCCTCATTGCCGTCTTCAGACGATGAAGTTGTTATGAAGATTTTATTCGGCAGTGTTTCCAAAAATCGGATTAGAAATTTTATTAATGTGACTGAAAATTACTAGGACGCAAAAGTAAGTTTATTGTTAATAATAAATGACGAAAAGTTCATAATTGAGGTTATTATTGCAGTTTCAGGAGCATTTTAGAGTGCATAAGCAGGCTGCCTATGGCCTGACAGACCAATTTGCAACAACAGAGTTTTTTAGAAAAAACCCGGAAAAAATGGGAAAAAAAATCCCAGCACGGATCCAAATATTCATGTTTTTATGGTAATAAGTGTTTACTTTGAAAACTGTTTAAAGTTTGTAGATATGACTCGTCATAGTTTTGCAGGAAACAAAGATTCCTACAAGGAGATTGCGAATCTCTTTAACATTGTGATGTCGTCAGTTTACAAGATAATCACAAATATTTTGGAATTTATGTTTAAAATATCTAAGGAACATATTAAATTTCCGAGGACGCAAGAGGAAAAGCTATATGTTTCGCAGAAGTTTGAACAGATATTAATATTTGTTTGTATGTAGTTTTAGTATTATGCTTCAAATTTATTTTTCCAGGTAGCAAATTTTGCAAATGTTTTAGGTTGCAGTGATTGCTGCTACATATCAATATGAAAGCCTGCTGGAAAAATACACTTAACATACAATAACAGGCATAATATGCTGTCACTGACGCTTCGCGGAATATGCGATTCAGATGAGAGGTTTGTTCATATATTTGTTGGAAGCTCTAGCAGAATACATGATGCCCGAATATTCTAACTATCTTTTATCGGGAAAGATTTATTGGGGAATTCCGCATATCCTTTAAGCGAATTATTGTTGACGCCTTTTCGAAATTTGACAGCAAACCAGAAAAAATTCAAAAAAAATTTAAGCGAGACAATGGCTTGGCTTGTTGAAAAATAGATTCCGGCAGCTGATTCGCTTGGACTTTAGAACGGATATCCAAGTTTATATTGTATTTGCATGTGCATAGACTTGGGATATATCTGGTTGGATGACCGCGCTCTATCTCCAGTTATAAGAGCCACCGGTGAAAACGTCGAAAGTGGAAGCGACATAGATCGGTGTTAAGAAGAGCAGGTGAAATAAAAAGAAACGGATTAACAGATACGAGTAGGTTTTCTTCAAATACGCCGTAAACAAAAATTTATCTATGAATGAATTGAATAAAACAAAAACTATTTATACAGGGCGTCCTAAAAATCAACATCAAGCCGGAAACGGGTGATAGGTCAAGTGGCGTCGGTTATCACAAGATTATAAAAAAAATTTAAATCATGTACTTTTAAAATTATTGGCATTCAAAAAAGATCGAGAAACCTGACACCCTGTGACGATCTTTCAACCCGATTCATAGTTAATTCTTTTAAATAAGTTAAAATGAATACCAAGTGTGAGCGAAACAGACAGTGACACCGTGGTTGAGATGGATAAATACGCCATTTCGACTAGTGTGAGCAAAACAGATAGAGATGCAACCCTTGTCATTTCATTTCATTTTTTTCCATCACAGAGCACATAGAACACTACGTTCTTTTGGTGTATACTCTCAGGATCGCTTTACACAACTCTTGTTTGTTGCGCGACTAAACGCCATCTACCGATCTTGTATCTTACAACAAATGTTTAAACTGTTCGCCTTCAGCGGAAATGCAAGCTCTACATCTTCTTACAAATGATCTGGTAATAAGACGGACATATCTTCTGGGATTGATGTCTTCAACAGCTTCTGCAATTTTGTTGGTGCACCTCGTTTAAATTTTCTATCGGCTTAGAATAAACTTTTTCTTTTACTACTCCTCAGTAAAAAAAAATCGAGTGGATTTAAATCAGGTGAACGGGTTGGCCACGAATTGTACCAGACCGCCCTATCCACCTGTTGGAGTATTCCCGATCGAGGAACTCTCGTACTGTGCGAGCATAATGCGTTGGACAGCTATCTTGTTGATACCACATGCATGCATAAATATTTAGTAGCACGTCTTCCAATAACTTTGGTAAGTGGATCTCCAAAAAATCTAAATAAACCTCGGCATTCAAGTTGATACGCCCGACCATCGAATTTTTTCGAGGAATCTCGGATCTTCTCTAAACCTCTGCAACATCGTTTAACAAAATTGCACTCTTTGTGGATAATCTCGGGGTAGCGGACTTTGGACTCGTTGTACATGGTACGGATGGAGCTGGTTTTTCCTTAGAATTCGGTGTGCTGTACTTTTGGTCACTCCTATGTTTTCTTCAATTGCACTTACTGAGGTACTAGAGTCTTGTGCGATTGCTTGTAAGACTTCGTCCTCTTAGTGCATGACGGGTCTTCCCTCACTAACCATTCGATTTGGAAAGCGACCCTCTGGGAATGACCGGTGAACATTTACGAACACTCTATGATCCTTATAAGGCTGAGCATTTGAGTACCTCTCATGATAAAGTCTGGCTGCAGCACTAGCATTACACCTGCATGTTAGCATATTCCTGTGCAGTGTATCGAGATGGCATGATGGCGTTCACACTACACAATCACGGGATCAACGATCAGCACTAGTCCAGAAGAAATCCTGGTTCGACAGAAAGGGTCAGATAGCAAACCAAAGTTGCAATGCAATGAAGTCCAATACAGAAAGCCAAAGTTGTAAGCACGAAATCAACACGAATACAAAATAATGCGCTGTAAGCGAAGGAGCGTAACGTACTGCAGTATTGCACGATGTGGCTATTCGTCACTGCTTGACATCTCTATCTGTTTCACTCATACTAGTCGAAATAGTGTTCACACTTGGTACTAATTTTAACTTATTAAAAAGAATTAACTATGAATCGATTTTCTTTAACAAAATACGCCATCTTTTAAAGTTACTTGCCAAAATGGCATAGTACGAGTACATTTTTTGTCAGTACAGTCAGTTCAAGTTGGGTGATTAATGATTTTCAGATACATGGATGGACAAAAAAGCAATATTTTAGTTAAAACCGATATAGTTATGTTTCAATTTACAGAAGAGTTACTCAGGGTTACGTGGCAGAAAAAAATCGAAGAAAAGCAAAAATTTGCGGTCACAGTACTTGAAAGATCGTCACAATGTGTCAGATTTCTCGATTTTTTTATTTAAATGCCAATAATTTTAAAAGTACATGACTTAGATTTTTTTTATAATTTTGTGATAACCAACACCACTGTACCTATCACCCTTTTCCAGCTTGACGTTGTTTTTTGGGACACCCTGTATATACATCCATTGTTTTTATTTAATTTTTTAATGCATTTCAGTCTTATATAGTTTTTCAGTCATAGCTTATATTCTAAATAAAAAAATAACAAAAAATAAAGGAATTCAATCCGTGAAAAAAGTAATTCACTCAGGCCTAAAGAAGTTTGAATTCATAGTTAGTTTATCATTATATGAAAATAATGTATTACCTTAAATCAGTTGATGTGGTTTTAGCAACCAGCGATTCCATTTTTTCCCTATATCTGACTCCCTGTACCGCTATCTTCTTATTACGCCAGTCTCTCTTGTCTGCTATTAGTCTGTCCACCAATATTTCCTGTGGGCTTTTTTGTCGTTGACCCTGTTAAACCCCTAGAAGTGCTTGGCATGGTGATTGCAGGGTCTAAGCTTATAGAACTTGTTGGTGGATATCACTCTACCATCTGTTGTAGCAGTTGGATTGCCTTTCAATTCTAATTGGCTGGCAGATAGGAATATCTCCGGGATGTGCGAATCATCCCGGTATATTATTGTGTCTAATATGCCGGAGTTTGGGATTTTCTCGCGAATAGCACCGCTAGTGCGATTTATTTTGATTCTACTTTTTGCAATTTTTGCAACAGTTTTAAATCGTCCCTCGACTTGTTGCATTGTTATCGGCTTCCCAAATACCGCGAAATACTTTTCGCTAATATATTCCCACATGTTATTATTTTTTCGGTACCTTTTCTTGGGTTCCTATTTTAATCTCGTTCTGCTCCAGTAAGAAAGTGGTTTGCTCGTCATTTCATTTAAATGTATCTGAAAAGTATCATCAATCAAGAAGTAAAAAATCTAGAATTCTTTTTCAAAATGAATAAATTGAATGTAGTGCTTAAGCCACATTTCGAATGTTGTTCAACAATACTTTTTTTAGGAGCGAATCAAATGACCGAACGGTTACAGAAATTGCAAAATTGGGGAATGAGATGTATTTTAATGAGCAATATGTTAACTCATAAACAATTAACGCTTTACACGTTAAAATAGCTTACAATTAATCAAAGAACAATAACGAAATTTTGTATAAAATAACCGAAGCTAAATAAAGAATAAATATGCAAAAAAAAAAAAAAACTTATGCTGGAATTTCTTCTTTTCCGCTGCGCCGTTCTCCTTATCGCTAATCAAACTCATGGCTTCTGTGGAATCTATTTAAATTTTACATGTTCATATCGATTAATAAATTATCTTATTCGTAGCTCAAATTACTTGGTTGGGGAATTCCCATACCATCCAAGTTGTTAAAAGCATACTCAGTACTTCTTTATCTGCAACACAAGTACAATATTTATTTATCAATAAATGTTCAATGTGAACACAGCTATCAGCCTCGCTGTTGGAATCCTTGAGAATTTTATAGTCTTGTAACTCGATAAATCTGCTCTCCGCCATTTTGCCAAACAAATAAACTGGGAAATAAAAATTTGACATAACCAATTCATTTAATATTTTTAACACTAATTCCAAAGTTTTTAGTGTTCCATCGGAAATAAAATCGGAGTGCACCAAAAAAAAAAAGGTTTCTGACTGCCCAGACGAAAACGACATTATTGTCTTATTGGGAGAATATAATGAGACTTCGACAATCACAAAGGCCCATTAAACTCTTCCAAAACAAATCCAAATTATCTCTTAACTGCAAAAGAGATGAAATCAGAAGACTGGCGAATTTTCTAACATGACACTGCCAGGTAATTGAATGTCGCCTTTGTGTGGAAGAACATATACTATGTATGCGAATGCGTGGCTCTGTGCGTCATAAAGAGACATTACTTTCTTAAGTGACTGAGGAACTGCAAAGTATTTCCACCAGAGTGATTCTTAAGTTTAATGGAAAAAAATTAAACTCACAGTGGCATCTTCTTGACTATTATCTAAGTCTCGGTAGCTGAAATGTCAGATTAAAAATAAATTATTCAGAAACATTGGAAAATTTTTCACAACTTGTACGTACCCGTACTGCAAAATGCAATCATATGTGAATGACGGTGAGCATTGGAAGTAAGAAAAGCTCAAAGATCACTTCCCAAGCGCCATCCAATGTCTAGTTATGCACATTCTCTTAAAAGTACGTTATTTTTCTATCCGAGGCTAAAGTTCTCACAGACGGAATATTGCAATTACAATTGCTTGCGGTAGTTGCTCTAATGAATGCTTTGTTCATGGCCATGCAATTATTTGCTTATTTATTTACTTTTTTTTGTCATTTTATAATGTTTTGATAAAAAACTTTTTGGTTGCAAACAAAATAATTCTGATAGAAAAGCCGGATAAATTAGTATTTAAGAGTCGCGTCGGTTAGATTAGATTTAGAGGGAGATGGGACTATGTACCGGTATCACTGCGGCCAGGCCATTTTGATTTCCTCAAGTTAAAGTTCACCCATGATGTCTGACATTCTAATAAATTCGGCTGGCAGTGATATCTTCTGCTTAGGCGGTTATACTCTGCTGTTTCATCGTTCTCTTTGCAAATGTAACAGTAATTGTCTTGTGCTGCTCCCATAGTTATAAGGTGTTTTTTGACGCTGCAGTGACAAATAAGACCTTATCCGGGAGACTACGACATATTTGCAGTGCAGGCCGGTAAGAGTTTCCGAGACTAAGTCAGGGCCTTGGAAAAGAGATGGTGGCGGATGAGCCCTTAATGCACCAACAGAAGCACTCACATCCCCGAACGGGTTACGAAGAAATTGAGAGATGCTACTCCAGGAAGTTTTACCAAAAGGTAAAAAAAAACATGCCACGGATGCAAACCCCGAGCTACACTGGCGGTTCGGTAAGTTTAGATTTTTTTAATAACTGTCGCGCTGTCAAGGGATTTGATGTACGAGTATCCTTAAAAATGCGCACGCATTGGTTTTGAATGTTTAAAGATTATACGAGTAATGAATAGGAAATAAAGAGTTCGGCATGGCATTCATAAGCAAATTAGGAAAGAATAGCGATATTCCAGAGTACGTCTGGAAATGAGCTTCAGGGTAAGCTGATGAGCATTACATATAATAATGCCCGAAGATTAGCAAGTCGGGGATTACGATTGAAGGCTTGAAGGGGCGATTGCTACTGCTAATTCCTTCGGAGTACAATATAATGTAGAAAGGCAAGAATATAACAAAGAAAGGCAACATTTCTTAATTTAATTTTTTTAGGGCTGCGGCCGCCATTTATTTGGCTTAATATAAGGTTAATTTAACTTAAAAACTAACAAAGAGTAAGTGTTAGGAACCAAGGGAATGTTGGAGGAGATCTAGTTTGAGACGAGAAGTGCTCAGGTTGAAATCAAAAATGGAAAGGTTTGAGTTAAACTTTCAGAGATGTGGGAGATTGGTTCGTTGGAATCATAAGAGGAGCGATGGATTGAAATATATAAGAGACAAAGACATCGTAAATTATGAGGGTTAGTGTTGACGGAAATAGAATTATAAAGGGATGCGCAATCCAATGAACCAAACCGCAGTCGATGAATGGAGAGAATATAAGCTATGTCTCTGCGTTTTTCGAAGGTATTCAGGTTAAAAAGTTTGAGTCGGTCACGATGGGGAGGTAAAATAAAAGGATCATCCCAGGGTAGTCCTCGAAGAGTAAATCGAAGGAAACGATATTAAAGATTCTCCATTCGGGATATATGAACTCGCTGAAATGGGCGTATTCAAGAAGTGGCCGGACAAAGGTAATGTAAAGTAGCCTTGTCATATAGGGCTTGCAAAATTCGTTGGATCATCGCTTGATAAAACCAAGTGATGAGTTTGGCTTTAAGAGTTATTTCATCAATATTCGAACGGAAGTTTAACTCTCTATCGTATAATATTCCACGATCACGAAGGGATTGAACCTCTTATAAAGGGTGGCCATCTTCCTCTCAAGATCGTTTATAGTTAAAATGAAAAGAAGTGGACCTAGATGGCTGCCTTCTGCGACACAAGAAATGGCTAAAAACGGGGTTGAGAAGGCTGACATAAAGCGAACGCTCTATTTTACCGAAGGCCTTAGCAAAATCTGTAACAATAACATCGATTTCGTTGCCATTTTTTTAGGGCTGTAAGTGCAAATGATTCGTATTCAATTAAATTAGTAGTAGTTGATCTACCTTTCAGAAATCCATGCTGACTGGGTTATATAAGTGAGTTGCACTTAAGGCTCAGCAATTGTGGACGGGGGCTATGAAAGAGCTCTTCCAAATTTGGAGAAATTCCCCTTATTTAAGGGATAAATAAAATACGGAGGAAAGTGGCAGAGAAATATTGCGGGGAGTCTGTTTGACTCGGGTGAAAATTCATCATTGAGATTTTGTAACTTTTCTTCAAAAGATTGAGAGAGAAAAAGGCCAATAGAGAAATTGTGAAGGTACTTAAAATATATGGGGTCAGATACGAAGAAGTTGTTTGCTAATGATTGTTTAAAAAAGGTTGCAAAATTATTGGAAATAGTATGTGGGTCAGTCAATGATATATTATCGAACGAGAGAGCAGGGGGTAACCATTATATTTTCCTTCGTAATTGACGAATTGATTAAAAGGCTTTGGGTTATTAATATGGTTGATCTGCGCAGTGCCAAAAAAGCAGTTATAAGAGCTGGTTGAATTGGAGGTAGCTTCTATGATAGTTAGAGTAGTCAAAACAAGAATTGGTGGGAAGAAAACCGCCCATAATTTATTTCTTTTGTTTTCTATAGAGCGAAGTCTTCTACGAGTATTATACAAGGGACTGGAAGTAGATGATATTTTATACGAGAAAATGGAAATAGAATTAAATATTTCACTGTAAAAAATCAAGTCAGCATCAGCTAAAGGCAGGTTCATAACCTGCTGAGATTCACCCTTATCCCGCGTGGCGTTTTACTAAAACGCCGATTGTCGTTTTTTAAGGCGTTTCGTTTTGAAAGAGTTATTCCAGAAATTGAACGCCACAAAACGCCCTCGTCGGTAAGTAGGTATACACTCTACATACATACAATCCACTATCATTGCAAAAGCTGATTTATCTCCATCACAGATAAATTTCAAATTAATCAAAACAAAGTTTTCAAGAATATACGTTGAATAAATAAATATGAATAGAGTTCGTCATCGGTGCCTATAGTATTGGAGCTTGCTGCTACTTTGCGCTTTTTGGCTGAAAGTGGGTACCAAAAGGGTGTGAGAAATGATTTCAACTTAGGAGTAGCAACGCCAAACTTTAGCGTAATACTAACAGAAATGTTAGATATATAGTAATTGAGACTGACGTCTGCCTTCAATGGGTAAAATCAGAGTATACCGAGCAAGAGAAAGATCAAGCCAAATTACATTTTTTTGAAAAAGCTGGAATCCAAGGTATTGTTGTCTGCGTTGACGGGACCCACATAAAAATCAGGGCAACGAGACGGAAGAGCATTTAGACTATAACAGGAAAGGATATTATAGTCTAAATTTATTTTCAGGGTTGTGGTCATCGAATGTTTATCAGACATGTAGATGCTAGGTATCATGGTGCCAGTCATGACTCATTCGTTTGGAACTCAAGCGAGATTCGACGATTACTACAATGGAATTATCAAAGTGGCGAAAGAAATACATGGCTGTTAGTTTAGAATAAAAACTTTTATTTATTTACATATATTTGAGCTAACAAGTATTTTAATTTACGAGGTGATGCTGGCTATCCTCTTGAAACCTTTCTCATTACTCCATACAGATCAGCAGAGGAAGGGACCAATGAAAGCAACTTTAATAGGAAACATTCTCAGACTAAAAACATTATCGAAAGAACAATTGGTGTTTTAAAGAATCATTTTCGATGTCTTCTTGGTGCCCGGAAATTGCACTATAAGGTGTGTATTACTTAGATTCTTCAACAAGTCTTTTCCGCTCTTCGATATCCAGTTGCCTTTTCCTTATTTCCAAGTCCATCATTTTGATTTCGTTGTTTTCCATTCTTTGTGTTTCTTCACGTTCTAGTTGCACCTTGTACAATTTGAGTCTTTTTTCTACCAAATAGAACCGCTTTCTGCCGTACCTGTTACTTTCTTTTAAATCGTTTTCTATGCGGTTTAGGGACTCTTTCACTTCTTTGTACAAATTCTCCCGTACTTGCGTCTACGTCTGTAGCAATTCTAACATCCTGTTCTTATCTGAGGACTTTGGTATTTTCTGACGGCTTATTTTTTCTGCTTCAGGTTGAACCTCTAGAATTGTTTGCATATTTGTTAGGTCTGCAAAGACACTGGTGCTCTCGTTCGTATTTGGAGCGATGGAAGAATCTGGAAAAAATGTATCTTGATTTGAAGCGGATGTTGAATTTGATACGGGTGTGGGATTTGATGTGGATGCTTTATTAGATATATCTTGCGATGAGGTAGACGGCTGTGAGATGGAACGATTCTCCGCGAAACCCAAACTTTTTCCCTTCGGATTGATTATTTTCTCATAACAGAGAAGATTCGAAATCACTTATTCCAAATCTGACAAATATGTTTGTCAGAATTCACCTCCTCCAGTGGCTTTACACTCCTTTTTGTTATATAAAATCTTCTTTTTTAATTTAAATTTTATATCAGACCAGACCTGTGAATACGAATATGCACTTAGTTATAGAAAAATTTGCAAGTAACAAATTAAGGACATACTATCTGCCATTCTTTCCCGTCTCTTGTTGGTGGTATTAGGATGTTAAGTGTTCTGACTATGTATGTTGTCCCATTCGGCTTTAATATCAACGTTTACACATCCTCTTTTAAATCCTTTAGCTAAAGGTTTATTAACTTCCATTAGTTCCACCAAGGCTTTAAATTGCTTTTGATTTGTTATTTTGATGTTCTCACTCAGGCGTTCACTATTTTATGATCGACAGATACCGTCGTTTTTTCTGTCATTTTATGGCGTCCAACGTCTCACAGAATAACAATCAAAGTACTCAGACGCCTTCAGTCGTCAAACAATGGGTTCCACAAACCATTCAACGGCAAATCTCGTTTAACGGTGTAAAAACGTCACACATAATTGCAGTGTGGCGTTTTACTAACGAAACGCTTATAAAACGCTTTAAAACGCCACGCGTAATAAGGGTGATTAATTTGCGAAAATTAGCTTTGTGGAAGTTTTAAGAAGAGAGAATAGCAGAAGAAGTGCACTGTGTTGGAGAGTTATGGAAAAATGAGAGAGGAAGAGGGGGTGAAAATTATAGGCTTGAGTCTCTTATACGATCAATGAATGGTCACTCCTTGGATGAATTAGCGTTTGATGCGGTAAAAAAGAATTGTTCATCCGATGGAATCCACTTTAGCACAGGCAGATTAAAGTCACCAAAAATAAGGACATCGTCAATGGAATCACTTAGGTCAATAAGTTGTTGAATGGTTTTAATAGCAAGGATGTAGGGTTCGATGGGTTGAGCCGGGAGAATGTAGCAATATATAACGTACAGGGATCTATTGGGGAGTACTATTTTAATTGAAACAAAGACAAGTTTAACAGAACAAGAGATTTTTTTTCTTTTATAGAACTTAACACTCAAGAGGGTGTGACAACTCTTAAAATGCCGGAGCGCGTGTTATGTTTTTCGGAAAATTGGATACAGAGAAATATAACGATGGCTTGTGCTGATCTGCACAATGAAAGACAATGGTTCATCAATTACAGAGATAGCCTAATAGTTAAAATAATCCCGAAAGGTTATTTATAATGCCTTACGTCATGTGGAGCTTTATGGGAATGCCAAAAATGTTGTAAGAGATTCGAGGCCACAATGAAAGAGGACAGTCTGATCTACAGAGCTAGTGAGGCCAACCCATTTTTGAGCTCTAAAGCAATAAGGAATAGCGTTTTTGCAAATCATTCCATTTCTGTGTCGGATAGAACTATAAAAAGGCGTCTGCAGCAGAAAAACTTAAGAGGATGCATCGTCCAAAGAAAGCCACTCGTAACCGACAAAAATTTAAAACTGAGGAAGTCGTTTGCAAAAGAACACATTCACAAATCGATGACTTTTTGGAAAGGAGTACTGTGGAGTGATGAATCCAAGTTCTGCAGGTTCGGATCGGATGGAAAAAGGTATGTATGGCGTCCACTTAACCAGCAGCAGAATTCGAGATACACACAAAAAACGGTCAAACACGGTGGACGATGTGTGATGGTGTGGGCTGCTTTTTCTTCGCATGGCGTGGAACCAATTGTAAAAATAGACACGAAAATGGATCAACACGTCTATAGGCACATTACTGAAGAACATATGATCCCATTTTCCGATGAAAATATTCCACTAATATGGCGTTTTATGCATGATCCTAAGCACACTTCTCACCTTGCGAAGGGTTATTTTAGCGATCAAAATGTCAGCGTCTTGAAATGGCCAGATCTGAATCCGATCGAGAAGCTGTAGAACCGCGAGATGCGTCTGAGTTGTTGGCGCAGTTTAGGCGCCATAAATCCGAGTTTTGGCGCCGATTAATTACTGTAAATGGAACTTGGATACACCATTATATGCCCGAAACAAAAATTCAGTCAAAACAGTGGACTGTAAAGGGCAAGCCGGCTCCAAAAAAAACAAAAACTGTTTTTTCGGCTGGGAAAGTGATGGCGACTGTTTTTTGGGATAGTAAAGGAGTTATCTTAATCGATTATCTTCAAAAAGGAAAAACCATTACAGGAGCATACTAAGCATCATTACTTGCCAAGCTGAAGGCAGAAATTGCGGAAAAGTGGACACATTTGCAGTAAAAGAAAATCCTGTTTCACCAAGACAACGCGCCGTCTCACACCTCAGCGGTTGCCATGGCGAAAATCCATGAACTACGGTTTGAACTGCTTGACCATCCGCCTTACTCACTAGATCTAGCTTCAAGCGACTTCTTTTTGTCCCCTCATCTAAAATCTGCGCTCGGAGGATAGAGATTTTCGTCAAATGAGGAGGCAATCACCTTCGTGAACAATTACTCGTATTTTGCAGAGAAAAACGCCAAGTACTACTTGGACGGGTTAGAAAGATGGGAGCATCGCTGGAAGAAGTATGTAGAGTTACAAGGAGACTATGTAGAAAAATAAACTTTTCTGTACTAAAGTGCGGGTTTTCGACAAAATACTAACTTCTACGTTGTTTCTAAAAGGCATTTCATATTTTTAATGCAATGCAATATAATGTGCTATTTATGTGGCCAGGCATAGTTTTACAAATGTCTGTTTAACTTTTTTATTTCCAGGAAAATAATCTCATCTTTTCGTGAATTAAATGAACTTTTTGAACGCTAATAAATAATATAAGTAAAAAGTCTTTGTTTTGATTATATTCTGAAAAACTGCCTTTTTATTGATAGAAGTGCAAATGTGCTATTTAGGTGTTCACCACTATACATTAAAGTATAACCACAAGTACTGTTTATTCGGCAGTTAGGAAGTATTTTCAGCTAAACACCACCAAAATTACTAATAACAAAAAAAACTCTAAATAAAATACTATTTAAGAGCTCGTTTAGTGTACAGGAGCAAGTATGTCAATGCAGTCAGTCCATTTTCTTAATTTACTATTATGATGTATATTTATCAAACTTACATAAAATCAAAGAATTGCTGCAATCCTGTGCTGCGCTTAATCTCCACAAATAGTACTCATACTAGTAATGCGAAAAAAAATAAAAACAAAGAAAACTCAAATGGTTTAATCATAAAACAAGTCGGCAAGATCATAATATCATTGATTAAATGCTGCTCATACCGCACTAGGAAAAACATAAATCCTATTTAAACTCTAACAAACTTGTTTATTTGTCATGTTTTATGGATTAAGTTCGTTAAGCTTATTTTATTTAATAGAAATTTACTTGCCTCAACATTGCTCCATTTAATGCAAATCAAATCTAGTTAGTTCGTGATAAAAAGCCAGTTTTCCATTGAATTGTAAACGGTCCTGTCTGTCAACCGAACCTATGACGAACATTTAAAACAGAATTCTTGGAGGTCTTTGTATGCTTTTATGCATAAAAATATTATTTTTTCTTATAAAGTAAACGTAGTAAACAATATCCACACAATTTTTCCCAGTGTATTCAAAGGCAAAGTATTAGAAGTAAGAATCAAAGATCCAATACTCCATCGATATTGAGGGGAAATTGCAATATGATAATAATGCACTGTCCCACCAATGGCCTTCCAGTTCCAGTTTACCACCATTCACTTCCAGTAAACAGCGAACATTAACACTTGCCGTACCGTTGCGTCGTCGCTTCGATTGCCATGCTCTCCCACTACCAAAATCCACATATAAAAAAAAAAAACAAAAAGAAAATTGTAAAAATCGCTTCACTTTCGAAAAAGTATCTGCAGTAATACGAGTACCATTAACTCTCAGCTTAGTATCTCCAGCCTGTAGTTTATACAAGAAACCCAAACAGCAAGAGTAAGCTTTTTGATTCGTCTCATGACTTCTGCAAACATATCCAAACTGAAAGTAATCCATCAGATTACAATAGATACAACTATGTATATACGAGATCACTTTTTGAGTTTTGATCGCGACACGATTACTAGTCGATAGCAACAGTATGAATAGGCACGCATACGAGTATTCACAAAGCTTGAAATGCAACTTGTAGCAACCAAATGGTACCTACTATCAAAATGTGTATTTTGCAGCAAGATCGCCAACATAAAAGCTAGACAGACAATCGCAATCGCAATCGCAACACTGGCGGAGAGGAGGGCCACTTATGTACTTGTCTTTCTTCCAGTCAAAACAGCGTTGAAGATTTTTTGGCTGACAACACTTTTACGAGATACAACTTGTATGTCGGTGTCGGTGTCGGTGTCGATTTTATTTCGGTATTCGATTGTCGGTGTCGGTGGGTTAGTTGCTGACAATCTTCGATGGTAACTTTGAGGATTTTCTTCATTGACTTAGCAGTCAAGAAGTCAGTTATTTGTTGAACCTTCGCTGGCGTGGTTGGAAAGCGCATACTTTTCAAACCACAATACCAGCTCGTCGAGATCGTGCGCGCAACTCCATTCTCTTGCATTTGTTTGTTATTTATTTTTTTTATTTTTTTTTTAAGTTGTGCTAAAATGATTTCCATGAAATTCATGTCGTGTTGTAATTAGAAAAGGAAAGTGCAACCAAAAATAAATAAACAAATATCTAATTATTCGTAATCATAATTCATAGTCAGAGCAAAAGAAAACCGCTACCACAAGTATCGAGGGGAAAGCAAAACAAAATTACGAGTACCTATCTCAAAGTGTTGGTGTTGAATTTAAATTAAATTTGAATGTGATTTAATCGATAAAACCGTGATTTTTAGTAGATTTCATTTATTGTGATCGTTTCAATTGTTAACACTGTAATCCAGTGAAAGATACTTTTCGTATCTCAACAGAAATCTTCTGGGCATTGCTGATTTACTTCGCATTTGAAAGAAAAAATAACCAAAAAGAATTCGCCCAGTGAACTGTTCACTCTTCTGTTAGTCTGTTTTCTCTTCATTTGCCATAATTGGATTACGATTAATTAAAATCAAAGCAATAATGATCATAAGGTAAGTTGCGCGTACCGTAGCTGTCGTTTAATTGGACAAATTTTCTATATTTGTAGAAAACTAGGCTTTTTGTAGACAAGTGTTCGAGTATTCGTTGCGTGTACGAGTATACGAGTATACCATATGAAATTTTTTTAATTTTCTTGTTGTTGAATTTGTTGAAAATTTTGTATGGGAATTGTTGTTGTTTCGTAAAGAAGGTACCGTTATTCAATTAACGTTCAGGTGTCACATAGATTCTGGGTTGATTATGGGAGTAGGTTGTGTAACCACAGCGGGAGTACCCATACTCGTATCTTGACAATATAAATAGAAAAGGAAGATGAGAAAAGAATGATACCTGTTGAGTTAGATCTTTGAGTAGCAGTTAACGTGTTTGAAATGAATTGGGTCAATGAAGTTACATACACACTTCTTTATGTATTCGTATTTACCACAAACCGCTGCTTTTCTTAAATAGACATGTTTGTCAAAAGCTTTTGTTCGTATCTATCACAATATAATAAAGTCATAATTGAAATCAGGAGAGATGCTATCAATATCGGATGAATATACATAAGTATGTATTATTTCTTTACTCTTTATTACCGCTATTGATGGAAATTTATATCTCCTCACTGAGAAATAGCAGGTAGCACTCATCGCTCGCAGTCAATTATCAATGAGTAGGCAAATAATTTACAAAGTTACTTGTATGCCCAAGTCGATTAGTAGGTCATGATGGCTGTGAGGTCTGCATTTTAATTTTTCTCCAGTAATAGATGCTAATAAAATAAGCAGACGTTGGTGGCAAGAATTTACTATTAGCTTTGTTAGTTTTTCTCGTTATGGAGCTCTAAGTGATGAACATGCAATCTACTTCATTTTGCCGGTTAAGTGCAAAATGAATATCTCTAATTTAGCGCATATCAATTTTTTTTCTGCACTTTATTGCTTAGGTTGAACAGATAAAAGCTTGTTGCCGAATATATTTGCATCGAATTATGTGGTCTATTTTGCAGGTCAATAAACTTCATAATGATTTATTCCTTTATATTTACATTTTTATTTATATAATTTGATTTTGTATCTAGAAAAATTAATTTTGACTGTAGATGTCTAAGGAAATTAACAATGGTCGTAGACATACCAGTCAGAAAAATTAAATTCAACACCTTATTGAGTGTAATTAAAAAATCTGTCACATGATCTTACATTGATGAGCTCCAATATCGAAACTTGAGTCACCCCGAGAGATATAGAGAAAAACATATTTAACTACGTATACAAGCAGGCTAAAAAATTTCATCGAAACAAAAATATTTGTTTACTTATAAATTTCGACATGTCCCTAGATTTATCAGGAAAGGGCCTTCAAGAAGTATTTTGATATGATTTGTACTATGCGCTCATAAAAATACATATGTCAATCTTCTGCATTATTGCCACATTGAGCGTTGCAAATTATATTTAATAGGTTTTAAACCATATTAAAGCATATGCACATCAAATAGAAATAAAAAATAATAGAGAATAGTTTTGCGTATTGAGAAAGGGGCTCAAACTCGAGTTATGATCGTTGATCTTCCCTTTCAAAATTTGAGCAAATCTGGCTTTTGATAAAAACGCGTCCAAATTCTGAAGTAAAAGTTGGTGACTTTTTCACGACCAGACTGTCTGGCATTAGGTAGGTCCCAAGTCCATTGAAAAACAATTTGTTATAAAATTTAAGAACCTTTGAACTAAAAACTATCGATTTAAATTGATTCGTATTTTATTAGCGGTATCAGTTACTACAACGCGTCTAAGGAAATTGAGGAAGAGATACTTGTTTAATTCATAGCTCGAAATATGCGTAAAGTTCTGTTCGACTTAATATTATTCGTATTTCGTAATATCCTAATACGTAGCGAGGTATTAAGAAAAAGCCGTTTTTCATACTAATTTATTATAAATGCTGTCGGGATATGGTGGACTCTACGATTTGAACAAAATCTCGGTACAAAAATAGATTCAAATAAAAAATCTTGAAAGTGCAAAATTTAGAAGCACACATATCTGCAAAGTGTTGAAGAAAAATAATTTATACACACACATACACGAGTGTACTTGCAGTACAAAATAATAATCCGAATTTTTTTTTAATGAAATTTCAACTTAAAAAATTTTTTTTTTGTTTGACCGTTTCCATATAAGGCAAACATGAATAAATGTTGTTGATCACGAACGGAATTGGTCAAAATCCTAAACTTGTTAAAGATCATGGGTTGAGGACTTTTTATTTATATTTAGTGTACATATATTGAAATTAAAAGTTAATCACAAATTTGTGATTCCAAAGTTAAGGCAACGGAATGTAACATATAGAGGCCTAATCAGAAGACAGCATAATGAGTAGTACCAGTTGGGTTGCGCTGCAGTGCAAGTTATATGACCGAAAGCTGTTCTGTTCACATTCCCCTTTTTGTTTGCTGTTGGAACAGATGACTCAGACAAAAAACTCGTCCAATGCACTCTTTGTAAGTTCTTTTTAGTGAAATAATTAGTTAATGCTTCAGTAATAAGGTGCCTATAGTGCTAGCACCCACCATGTCACCGCAGAGAACCTGCAGCCTGATGCGAGTGTATACCGGACATTCATACAGGTAGTGCTCCACGGTGTGGTCATCACTTTCATGGCAAGCATCGCAGAATGTTGCATCACTTATGCCCAGCGCATTTAAGTACTTATAGTGCCCCGTCATGAGGCCAGAAGGAAGACTGTCCCTCTTAGAGACGTCAGGAAGCATATGTCTGGTCTACCGTCCACCTAGAGAGTCTTGTTGTCTGCAGTTATGCTCATATGAGAACCAACTCTCAATGAAAGCCCTAACCGATGATGCAGGCATCTAACGTATGTTCGGGTGCTGAAAACCACTCCTCTGAGCCCTGCCTAGAAAATTCATCGCGGATTTCATTTCCGTGATCCCAATATGACCTCGCATTCTCGAACTAATTTGGAAGTCGTGAGGGCATTCAGTAAGGCTCTAAACGCAACTTGGGTCTCGCTACAAACGCAAATGCTACGCCCTCTCCACCGATTCTTCACAATGTAGTTCGTTGCCATCAGGATTCTATATATCTCCATTTAGAAGACAAACGCAAGTTTTCCTAACGAGGAGGCATCTGTAAAGACTCGACCACATTCCTTTCCTAGCTGAGATTCTGGCCGAAACCAGTCTTGGGTGCAGTGAAAGCGGATTTCGTATTTTTTCCGGAGCAGGAGTTCATTGCAGACCAGAGTCATAAGAATGTCGCCACGCAGGGTTATCAAAGCTCCAGTATCACCTGTGGGGCTGCTCAGGCTGTTTTCGACAAAGCGCTTCTTGCAACATATTGTGATCCACTCTTCAAGAATTTCTCAAGAATGAGTGGTTTGCAGCTAGCTTATCAGCGTACACCAAAGACTTTATGGAGGTTCTCTAGAAGTAATATTGGTGTTAAGTCGAGCTCTCAGAGTCAATGGTAAAATGAGCCCATAACCCTATTTTGCTGCAACCATATTTTCGAAGGAATAATTAGTGATAATTATAGGGTAACGTTGGCCACTGATTGTAACGCGAGCTCCACCCTCATTTTTGGAAAAAGGGAGACCAGTGATGCCACAAGCGTAAAGACCACACGTTATTGTAGTTGAGTCTCATACTCTATTTTCTATTTGCCTAACTCCGGCAATAACAATTTTACTTATTCCAAAAACCAATTCAGGTAAATGCGAGCTTCATTAAGAAACATAATTTTTCGTTAAATATAAAGGTTGACTCAGGCTAATCAATACCCCAATCCCTAAATGCAGACCTCTATGTCAAGGCTTCAGTTTCTGCATCCGCTGGATCATGTATGGGTGAAAGCCGAGATCTTTTTGCAAAATTTTTCATTTTGTAGTCGGAGAAAGACCAAACTGTTGCAGTCCCAGATCTCGCGAATTCAATTTCTTCTGTAAGAATGTATGCGGTACAAAATTTATCCACACAAGACGAATAGCGAGTATCAGTTTGTCGATTATGAGGACCAAAAAATTTACTTAATCTTCAACACGTTCCGCGAATTGAATACGAATTTCAAAATAAATTTTAATGACATGGAAGCATTTTTCCGTTGTAAGTCTATTCACGATAATTTGTCAAGCAATACCGAACTTATATCAAAGAACTGTCAAAAATGACTGCACGGTTTGAAAGTTATCCCTATTGTAAAATCTATCAGTAGGTAGGTAGGTAGGTAGGTAAAAGCGGCTGTTGGAAAGGCCTACCCGCTTAGGCCTATTGGCCCATTGTGATGCCACGTGGATCTATTATCCTCTTACGAATGGAACCAGTTTGAGCTTATGACAAGCGTCTATGTAGAAGAAAGCTCCTATGTGAAGTTTTCTTCTCTGGGAGAGTAAGTGTAGGTTTGTCTCCTCTTCCTCCTCGTCTATGCAGCTTCTACAGAAATCGTTTGCAAAAGCATCAAGCCTTCTTGCATGCTTGCCTATAAGGCAGTGTCCAGTGATGACACCTATGATCGCGCTGAGATGTTTTCTATTTGAAGGATCGGACTCTTAGAGCGATTCAGATCCAGCTTTGGCCGGATCTATTTGGTCGCTAGACATGTTGATCCAACAGTCCACCTAAAGTCTGTTCTTTTATTAGCATCCAGCATTAATATTAATTTGCACTATTCTACCCTTTTTCGGTAGCACCCTGCAAAGATAAAGGTTGAACTGATCTACCATCTCCATCAAAGATGATCGGCATTCAAGGGCGGTTTTTGAATCCTTTGCAGATATCACATTATTCTTCTGCCAGGATTGAGCTTCTTTAATCGCCAAAATTTCCGCCTGAAATACGCTACTGTAATTTGGAGGACGAAAAGAGTAGCTTAGGTTAAACTTATCTGAGAAAGCACCGCCACCAACCCAGCTATCGGTTTTAGATCCATCTGTGTAAAAGTGGATTGACTTGTCCTCCATGAAAGCATCTAGATTTTCTTCCTCGAATTAAATTAGAAAGATTTCAAAACGGTAATGTATTTTTCGAAATTTTATTAAAAGGTCTATTGAAACGTTTGGTAAGTAAACCTCTTTTCTTCTCACTTGCTTCAAGGAGCATAGTGTACTAGATGTTAACCCAATAATGGATCGAAAAGCACTTAAGACCACACAGTAAACTTTCATAAATAACTTACAAATTTGAAGTCAGAATTTACTAAACCAACTATCGTTTTCTAGTCAACCAATGATGTACACCGTGTATATTTTAAGTGTAGAAGAATTACTTGAGGATTTTTTCTATTTTTATTTATTTATTTGTTTTTTTTTTTGTAAATATCCATGAATATGTAAAGCAGAGGTAAAGTCAGTTTCATGATGGTGATTGCTGAAAACTGTAAGTTCTGCACAGATAAAAGGAACCTTTTTTCAAATCACTTTTCTGCACACGCAAACATTATTTGAGTCAAAGCACTACAAAACGATACGATGGAATGCTATTCCATTATTCCATAATCTTATAATAACTTACTGAATAATAAGTTTTAGTTTTTTTTTTACATAGTAGTTTTATAGCTAATTTCCTGAGCTATAAGTCATAGTCACGATTGATCCATTTTAATGTATGTAATGCTACATATTAAAGTTCCGGATAATCCTGCTTGGAGCTCTTGAATGCAATGTAGTCGGCAACAGCCAAGTCGGAGATGTTGTTCGTGTCCTGTTCTCATTGCCACAAATTCATTTTGAATAAACTTACAATATTTTTCATTAAAATATTAAATTACAATAGTACGATTTGCGAGATAGTGTGACTTCCACATTATTCGGGACATTCGTTTAATTTTGTGCTTATGGGTACATGGTTAAAAATTGTTAATTTCTAATATACGGTTCTTTCGTAATTATCTACATGATCAGATATTTGTTATAAAATTTACATACTTGTTTCATAATACAATATCCAAATGCAATTGCATCACATACCAGTTTTTTGGAATTCTATTTAACATATACTGCAGCACAAGCATACAAAAGACCACATATGTAGAGCCGTACGTAATGTAAACAGTTTATTATTAGTGGCGGGTTTATGAATTTTATAAAATAAATATACGATTGACTTTGCAAAAATAAAAGGGACTTACAAAATTCGACCATAATGAATGAATACTTACAATGTTGGGATCGGATAGCTATTTTTAATTCTTTTTTGAGTATTTTGTGTATATGGGGGCTCCATACACTAACCAAAGACATGACATTCTTTTCTTCCTTTCATTTGCAAAATATTCAGGATACTAGACTTACAATCGCCGAGCAATCTGAACAATATAGAAAGTAAAATCTGGCACATGATATCGTAAACTACTTCCTAAGTAGAATGAAAATGTTGCTCTCAGTCTGAGTACCAAGTCGGATTCTAGTTCGCATTGAATGTTAACAGCCCAAATAGCTTCAAAGGTTAATATAATGTATATAAAGTCGACTCGATCCAATTGAAGAAGAATTTTTCGATCCATATTTCTTTATATAAGTTTTGTTCAACGTCTTCTGAAATACACAACTCTAGTCATACTACATATACACCAGCCATTCTGTTACAGGAACTCATTTGGCCTGACAGATTCAAACTAATACTCGAGCGTTTGGAACTAATAGACTGAAACCCTTTACAGAAGGCGCGCCTGTCTGATAAGTCCGAAGCCCGTAGGCGCACCTCTGTTTTACCGTATAGCTACTTTTGGAACTAACTCCCTTGGTTCATTAACTAGACTTCGTAAACAAAGCAATCATTAGTATCGCGAAAAGGAAACGGGAATAGAAATTTATCTTTCAAATGTAGCAATCTTTAACCAAGAAAATATTAGGAAGCCCGATTCTGAAAAAAAAACTTGCAAGCAACGAAAATAGAGGGAAAAAATGTAAACATATCATTATTATAATATACTCCATTATATAGTGGTATACGGATGAATCAAGAATTCTATAAGGAACCAGTAAATAAGTGTTTGGATCAAAAAAAAATTATACGCATAGATAAGCAAAAGCACCAGGATTTTCAGCCCGAAATATACGCCACATTTAGGTGCATTTAAATCGTTCTTGGTAGAAACTATTGAAATAATGACATTGGAAAACTGTCATACAGAAATCATCGAGTCACACAGAAATATTAAATAAATAGTGGTAGATGTAATTACACTCAAAATTCGGAGAAAGACTTCGAGAACTATCACAAATAAATTGGAATCAAAAGATGTATGGATGGAGTGTGGGCACCTAAGCCTAACCTAAGCGCTAACAAAAAATAAGGTACACAATTAACGAAAAAATAATTATAAATGTCTTTACTTTATCTTCAAGGGGGGTGGAGGTGGGGGGGGGTGATGTTATAATGGGAATTGGCTGCCATTTGGTTAGAAATGAAAAAAACTAGGGTCGGTTTTCACGAAAAGTTTACCCGAAGGTTTAAAACTGATAACATTAAGTTAAAAAATGATATCGCTCTAATCCCCAACCCCTGGGTTGTGCTTGTTTTACGGTTGTTGTTCGCAAAACATCTGGCTCTAAATTGGTAATTTCTTCTTTAACTTCCACAAAGGAAGAATTTTGACGCAATCAGATCTAGCGATCTGGCTGGTCAGTTCAAATCGCCGAAACGGGAGATCACACAGCCTGGAAATTTGCGATTCAGAATCTCCATCGTTGCCCGAGCTATGCGAGCGGTTGCCCCGTCCTGCTGGAACCCACAAGCCGCGAAACTCAATCCGGCAACTTGCGATAAAAAACAAAAACTCGTTTAACATCTGTATGTAGTGCTCATCAGTTACGGTTACGGTGGTGCTATCGGCGTCCTCAAAAAATTTGGGGCCAATCACTTTTTTCACTGCAAATTTCGCAGCAAGCAATCACTTTGATGAGATGCAATGGCTTTTCGAGCATGTCATGTGATGTGGATTCTCCGTACCGCAGAAACGCAAATTTAGTTTATTCACATAATTACGAGTACTTAAAGGGAAACGGGCTTCGTTGCTCATTATGATTTTGGATACGAAATCATCCTCTTTTTGCACCAGGCTTAACAGAGCATGAGAGTAAGATAACTTCACTTGACGGTAAGCGTGCAGCAATTGGTGAATGTTTTTTTTTTAAAGAACTTAACACCCAAGTCTTGCGTGATTTTAGTTGCCTGAAAGACAGAATGCCTATCTTTCTTTCACGAAAATTCAACACAACGAACGTCTGCTGATGCTAAATTGTGTGCACCGTTATCTCCTCGATGTTTATTCTCGGTGATATTTTCGGTTGGACGAGCAATACGGAGTCGGCCATTTCTTGAGGCATCACCCAGTTTGCACGAGACGCTCATCCAAAAGCTTGATTGCTCGCGCACATGGTGCAGAACGACGAGGAGAACGACGGCGAAATTCACCCTGCGTTAAAACAACAGACCAGAAGTTGATTAAATAAGGTGTAACAATAATTCCACGTTCTTCAGGTGAGTATCGCACCATTGCTTGTTGTTGACTAATTCTCTAACTGTCTACAACATAAATGCTAAAGCACAATAACACTTGACGCCATTTGCAAAAATTATGGCTCATTCATATTATGACATTACTTTTACCCCTCCCTGTATATCACTATTCGTTTATATCACTGTATATGTTATGTAAAAGGGCCTTACTACCCAATACATCAGCTTGCTATCAGCTCCTTTACAATGAAACTTATCTGACATAGACATAAAGCTTAATAATTAATATTTGCTATTATTATTTAATTTAATTTAATTTTTAATCTTGCTGAAGTAGATGAGGACTTCAAATGGCTCGAACCAGTTAGCTGGCTGCAGGTTTGCACTCAGTTCCAATTACATTTGCCACCTTACCTAGGAACCCTTTCTGTGATGTGTATATGTAATCATATTAGATCTATTCAACGATTCACCGTGGCGGGCCATTGATATTTGCTTCTTACTCATCTGAGTTGCTGGATATGAATTTTGTTAACTAGATTTATGTCAATGTACAAAACACCATTGCTTCTTTTTCTTTAAGCTCTGTCGATACAAACAGAAACAAACATACCGTTATATGGTATGTATTTCGAAAATATGTATAATTTTTTTTCTATATTTTGTATGCTTTGGGCAAAGTCCACCCATTATCCTGCAATATAGCAGGATCAGCACGAAAGGGGTTTCTTTTATTTAATTCATAAAGCTTTATTCCAAAAGCTTTTTTTGTGCAGTGATTATATGAAAGTATGGCTTGTCCAACTTGATAATCCTGTGATGATCTGAAAGATCGGGATATACCTCAAGATCTGCCTGAGCATAATTATTCGTATCGACTCGAATTTCTTAAACCATAATGAACAATTTACAATAGATGTTTAGAAATGATTTTGGAAGTGTAGGCAATTTTTAAATTAGACTAAGAAAACTAATTCAAATAACGCAGTTCAGGACGTGTCATTTCTTATGTATCGTCATATAGTTTTTTACATTGCTAAGAGTTTCTTTGATCGGTCATAATCATTCTAACAAAACCTTGCAGTTTATATCTGTTTCACGCCTACTTTAATTACTTTTAATCAGGTGGATGGAAGTATTGGCAATTAAGCGTTAAGGCAGAATGTCGGCTGTAGGTGCAAGTAGTTTAGTAGCCTGTTTAAATTTGTATTCTAAGCATCGAATCTGGGTAATAGCAATTCCAACGCGTTCAAAATAGTGACCAGCATATTTCGTATTTTATGGAATCTCTAGATTAAACCCATTGTGGTACAAGTGATCCAAAATCTTTTCTCATAACCTTTGCAGAAATTTATCAAATAAATTTCCAGTCAACGCTTCATTCTCTTGTTAATATTTTCGGCACATACCATATGTGAAGAATGACAGCATTTAATTTGCCTTCATTAAATTTTTCCTTCACTCTCTATATTTAATTTTACACTTTGGGACAAAAAGCGTTGCAAGTGCCCAGTCCGGTTACATAGTTACTTTTGCCATCATGCTATGCGACATACCACTCTATGGTTAACACGTTGTTAACAAGTCTGTTGGCATGTCTTTGTAATTTGCTTTCGCAAAAATACTTAAGAATATTCCTGACATGTGGTAACATAGGAGTTCGTGATCTTTAACCAAATCTGGGCTGTTTTGTACAGAACTTGTTTTCAGTTAAGTTCAGTCAATGGATATCAATTATAGGGAAGTACAATAGAAATATGACTCTGACCGAAAAGAAATTGCTATTAACCCGATATATTACGAGTGAAATGTTAAAAACCGTGGAAATAAAATACGAAAAATAATAATCCGACCGGCGACCGACGAAACGCAGTTAAAAATAAAATGTTAGGTGAAAACTAGACATGTCAATGATCCCTTTAATAAAGGGGTTATCTTCATATATGATGACAACTACTCATACCAACGCCCGGGTGTTGAGATTCAAAAGAAAGTAGAGTGGTACTGGATGGCGTCGTACTCATGAAATTCAATACTTTGCATAACATTTCACAATGAAAACACAAATACGTGGACAATTCGTGCTTTATTCGCATTAAATAAGAGCAGACTCAACTTTTATATCCCCATTGGCGACCACCAACTTTTGGTTAGTTCAACTTATAAGCTGCAAGTTGTAAGTTGCAATGGCTACCACGCAGTATTGGGCTTACTGCAACACCTGCTTGCAACACAAATACACTTAAACGCGATTTGGTCACACGCAAATTAACCACAAGTATCTCCTCGTAATGCGCATTGCGTAGAGATACGAACACTTGCTGCCACATTTTGCTGTCGCAGAAATCGAAAATCTATCTACTGTGTATACGTATCCTACTATTCGTTGAAACTGAAAATTTGATACTTTTGAAATGAAATTGAAATTAAGTACGGCGCTGTATTGAGAGTTTCGATTGAGATTAAGACACGCCGACTGGTCATGTTGGAAAACAAAAAGCCGTTCATAAGTACATATATTTACAGGTTCGTCAGAAGACGTACACTTATAAGGAAATAATCATATTTGGCTCACTTTCTCCCAAAATACATATATAAAAAGATAAACCTGTTGTCAGAAACACTTTATTCATTTCCTGATGTGAATGAAAGTAAACGAATACGATAAGAAGCATTCCCACCAATCCAGTTTCTCCAGAAATTAGTGATAAGCCAAAAGATTGACATCAACTTATTGAACTGAGTGGATCCCTCGGAAGCTCCGTGTGGAATTAACGTTGCCACTATTATATTTATTATATTGCCAAAAGAGATCCGCTTTCTTCTTTGCCCTAAAACTTATTGCAATATAACATTTAAGCATTTTCTGCATTTAACTTGCTTAGATTATTATAATTCCAACAAATAATATAGGGATAGGGATATCCTATCTTACGGCAATTGAGACAAATCTGATGACAATTAGCAGCTCAAGTGAATACAAAAAAGGAAGAAGTTATCTGAACCATTAACACATTCTTTCCTTTCAAATCCTTATAAATCTCTTCCACCGTATTGTGACAAGCTTAATATATCAGAAAGATGGTGTTTAGTGCAACGTCGGAAGGCTGCTGGGCATAGAGGCCATATGCTGGGCTTGGTATACTCGTACCGTTCCTTGTCGGAACTACTATACACATCATTTAAAAAGACTGTAATCTCTACATATCGAAGCAAAAAGATTATAAGAAGTTAATTCGGATTTCGAATAGTGCCTCTTATAAAGACTTTTGGGAAAAGATGGAAGGTATCGGTGAATCCAGTATGCTGGTTAAGTCGTCAAAACGGGAAGATAAACCTGACTGGAATCACTCAGAAAATCTGATGGCACCTGCACTGAGTCGAAAGTAGAGGCCCTCTTTCTTATGCTTGAGGCTCACTTCCCAGGTAACCTAATCAGAAGCAGCTTCTATTAACGAAGCTGATAATGAGATTAACAACACAACACGCCGTACCTGGTATATCTCATCGGTTGCGGTAACAGATGAGGTCATTAAACATAATGTTGCTTCCTCTGATGGCTTCAAGTCGCCTGGCACCGATGGCATATACCAAGCTATGTTACAAAATGGTATAGACCAGCTGCTGGTAAATCTGAAGAGAATTTAAATGGCTAACCTGACACTAGCATGCATATCGAAACCCTGGCGAACAGTGAGAGTATATGTTTTTTTTTTTTTATAATTTACGCGCGCCTAAGGGGTTATGATACCCTTTTACTGTTGCCCATGGCGCGGGCGGAAAGGTAGAAGGAGGAGAAAGGAAAGCATTGTTGTGATGTAGTGGTTTGAAGCTCAGGTGTGTTTCGTTTCGATACTGACTCTCCAGGGCTGGGAGTCCGAATAGGACGGAGAGATTTTTCTTCACTCGGAATGATTCAGGTTGTGAATTTTAACGGTTGTTTTGTGCTTGAAAACTCTACACAGCCAAATCTACATGTCAGTGTTATGCCTTCACACGCAGATTTTTCTGACTGCGTACTATGTACTTTATATCGAAAACCGCTCGCTAAGGGCTTCAGAGCTATAAGTCTAACTTCCGTCATGTTAAAAAGCACGGAAAGAATGGTCCAGACCCATATGCGCAAAATTGCCTTGAGAGTGCGCATCATCTATCTGTCTTCCAATGAGGAAGTTCTAGCAAGAGTGCGCTTTAAAATCTTGCAGAATTGAAGGCGCACTCAACAAGAAGGTATACGCACTGGGAATTTCCAACAACACTGAAAATGCTTTCGACAACGCAACTTCTGACGGCATGTGTATTGTAACTCGGCCAGGCCGACACTGATTGCGGACGCTGACTGTGACTGACTGACAGTGCAAAGGAGCTGTCCGCAAAATATTGGGCCTGTCACCAAAAACGGTCCTTTGAATCTACACTGCTATGAAAAGGAAAAGGTTATTGTCTGGTGAACAAGCTTTCACGAAAATATGGCCCTGCTGCTTTTACCGGAATCCAAAGAACATTCTGTCTCGTCTGCAAGGGGGCTTTCCCTAACACTGCTGTCTCCGCACTATACGCATTGAAGTATCTCCCTCCTCTTGGTATTCACATCATAGCCTGCACTTTCAAAGCCATCTTCCGTTTAAAAAAGTGGTCTTTGGTATAGCATGCACTGGAGCTTCGATGACCTTGTGCGCCGACTGTCTTTTGACTCTAGTTTTATGAACATGTCGTCAGATGCTGTGATACCAGAACTTTTGTGGCAGAAAAAATACGAAATCCATTTTCCCTGAGCCCAGTTTTGGCCCGTTTTTTTTTCGACCGGTTGCGGCCAAAATCTGAGCCGAAAAAGGAATGTAGTCGGGTCTTCACGGATAGCTCCAAAACCGATATAGGATGCGGCGCTGCTGTCTTTCTTGCAGCGAACCAAGTATATTGTAAGGAACAGGTGGAAGAGGCGTAACATTTGCATCTGTACCGACAGCTAAGCTGCGCTTAGAGCCTTACTATACCCTCTTACGACTTCCAAGCTAGATCGAGAATGCAAGACACCACTGAACGCAGCCGGAAGGCTAAATTCACAACTGAAATTACCGATGAAATTGATAGGCAAGGCTCAGAGGAGAGTTTTTAGGACCCGAATATACGTTAGCCCTGTCCGCGTCCTCGATTAAGGCTTCCATTGGAAGATAGGATTTATATGAGCACAATTGAAGATGGCATAACTTTCCAGGTGTCCGGCAAACCAAACGAATGCCTTCCGATATCTCTAAAAGGTCAGCGGCATTCCTGTTGTTCCTCAGTAGGAAAGACTGCAGACTGCTTATAGGCATCGGTCGTGACGGGGCACTTTACTTTGACGGTGATGACGACACCGCGGAGCACTACTTCTGTGAATGTCCAGCTTACGTTCGCATCAGGCTATAAGTACTTGGTGCTGACGTGCGGGGTACTGGTACTGTAAGTAATTTAAAAGGAGTATAATGGACTAGTTCTCTGTCTGAGTTATATTGATGCTATTTGCTCGGTGGCATCTTGGCTCAACTGCTCTAAGACCTAATAACGTTGACTTCACAAGAAAAATAAGATCCTAAGTCAGTTGTCGAATACAGATATTTGCAATAAAAATGTAGTGCTAAAAGCAGCTTAGGCCTTTAGGTTTTCTAGCAGTGTCAAGGACCATTGAACAAGTTGTTACCGTCAAGTGTACTGCTATGATAGGAGAAGTTTTATCTTATGCGCATACTCGTTTTATTGTTATTTCCACCGAACCGCAAGTCTAGCACCGTAGAGGATTCACTCAAATTGGCCGTTATATAAGAGTATAATACAATATACGAGTATCAACTAAATCATCGATATATCCAAACACGAACGAACGAGGTGATACGTCTAATGCGGTACAAGTAGTGTGTTTGGGCGGGGTATCTTAGCGGTATACTCTGGCGCAGGGGAAACTTGTCTGAATCATAATTATTTTAGGGGTGAATTATTCAATGGTCTGAGGCGGCATATATTTGATGAATTATTGTTGATCACCCACGTGGTAATCAGTAGATGATGTAGTCGTGAAGTGTTTTTTTTTTGTTTCGATGCTGTTCAATTGAAATGGGTAATGATTGAGAAGGTTTTTGAACTCGAGCAATGGATTAGTTGCTAGTAACATACTCGTGTGTTATTAAAGGGGGAGGCCGGGTGCTATTAGAAATCCTTAGACTCTATCAAATATTGCAGATTGTTTTGTATAAAAATAATTTAATTTAGTGGGGGCTGACGCTCGCAATTTGTTTCGCTTAATACAAGCTTAGACTAACTTAAAAACTAGGACTTAAAAACTAACAACAGTTAAAGGTTAGGAGGTAATGGAGTGGTGGAGGAGATCAAGTTTAAGACAAGAAGTGCTCAGGTTAAAATCAAAAAGGGGAAGGTTTGAGTTGATCTTGAGGAGCATGCGGGAGATTGGTTCATTGGAGCCATAATAGGTGCGGTGGGTTGGAAATAGAAGAGACGAAGACAGCGCAAATTACGAGGGTTTATGTTGAAGGAAATGGAATTGTAGAGGGCAGTGCGATCCACAGAACCAGAAAGCAGTCGATGAATGAAGAGAATGTCAGCTATGTCAGCGACGTTGAATGTTCCCGATTCCGGACATATGAACTCACTGAAAGGCGGACCAAACTTGGCTGGCATATTCGAGAAGGGGCCGGACAAGGGTAATGTAAAGTGATCTTGTGACATAAGGGTTGCAAAATTTCTTAGACCATCGTTTGATAAAACCGAGCGATGAGTTCGCTTTAAGGATTATCTATATAAAATAGCGCTTTCTTAACAAGTATATTGTGCTTGAAACATATCGCACTTGGATTAGTTGATAGCAATGTACTCGTATGTTCTTGAGTGGAGGAGGGGTTATTTTACGAAGATAAAAAATTAGAAATTCGGTGCTGTTATAATAGTAACTTTGACAAGAAGATACATATTAATCATTAAAAGTTTTGGATATCGGGAATATCAATCTAAAAGGATTTGAGGTAATGCTGAAATTGCGTATGTAACAGAATATGCACAGATTTTGATTTCAATTATGAGTTGCTGGATATCAGAGAATCAAAATAAATATGTCAAATGTCAATTATTTACTTAACCTGCTGTACTTCTTTAAACGATATTTTACATATGTTTTTTGCATTTTAAACAGATTAGTACGAGTATATACAGATTCAGCTCGAAACCTCAGCGCCATTAGGCTGAAAACGATGACGTTGATTATTGATATGGTTTTTTGATCCTCCTGTGTTTGTAATGTTATTTTATGCATTTCTGTTGGAAACTCTCAGCGGATTTCCTTGTATCCGTCCAAATATTTGTTAATGAATTTTTCAAGGATTGACATCTGTACTACAGTTTTAGTATTACCCCTAAATGTTTCAGAGTTCAAGAAGGTTTTTAATACATTGAACTGCTCTGTTTTCAACTGCGCCGATATCGAACTGTACGGTTTGAACCACCCAAATATGAATGTTAATGAAAGTTTGCGTAAAGATCTCATGAAAACTAATATGGTGAAATTTATGAATGAAATGAAAGAGTAAAACATCAAATACGACAGCTCTTGAGAAGAAAATATGTTTTAAAGAGAGTTTTGAATTCTCTTCTCCAGAGTCAGTTTTAGCGACATCAATAACGGCACCGGCTAAAGATCTTTCATTTACAATAGAACACCAACAGATTTTAATACCGCTTATCTTGGTTAAGGTGCTCCATTTAACCGATTAACACCACCAGATGAAATCGTGTCACGAGCTGTGGACCATAACCTTGATTTAGATATTGAAGTTCTAGTTTAGTTTGTAAAAAGAAAATCAAGGTATACTACTGAGGATTCACAACGATACAGAAAATAATACAAGAAAAACCAATGTGCAAATGAGGAACTATGATAGTGCTTTGCAAATTAAAGGACAAAAGTATAAACATATTATTCAAAAACTGATGGATCATCAGTTACAAAAACAAAACTCAAACTCATAAATAAAGGAAGAACTTTCCTGTTTGATTAAATACGTTACGAATTAAATGTTGCTTAAATTGACAACAATCGTAATGTTGGCATCGCATCAAATATGATATTAAAAACTACATTTCTTTAGACAAAAATGAAAGTGATATGAGTATATTTTTTTAATATTGGTATATTGGTCTCTTAATTCTGTTTAATTTGTACATACCTCTGAACAAATTAATAGGATTTACTGAGACTACAAGAGAATAATTCCAAACGGTCACCTTGATTTGATTTTACCACGTTAACGCACGAAAATTCATTAAATGCTAAGAGGATGAAAAAGCAAAAGAAACTTGCTTAAAGTGCAATGGAAAATTCCTCATATTACATCATCGATTGTTATCTACAAATTAAAGCTATAGACACCGATAAATAATGATCAAATTATGAGGACTGCTTTTCGAAACTGGGAACTATGCAAATATCGTATGTTACCTAGCACCAATCATCATATTTATACTTTGAAACGGAGAAATCCAACTAATTTTCATCATTGTGATTGTTACCAATGTGAAAGCCTAGTTAAATTCTGATGCTTATTTATGCTAAGATTTAAATTTAGTATTTGACCAAAGTAACTACAGTTTACTGTACATTGTATAATATGTGCTGTGATTTCCAAAAAAAGTAACTATGATCGACCAGTCACCGAGCCGTCATCATCAAGAGACGCATTTAAATTTCAAGCAAAATGTTTCATAATTGATTGTAGGCATCAAAGCAAAATAATTAAAAATGGTCCAGTTGTTATTGGTATTAAAATAAAATCATCAAAGTCAATCCTAACCGATACGTCAGCATACTCTTTGGTGTTACACGATCGCATTGTAAACTATAATCCATTGAGTCAAATAGTTTCTCAAAAAATATAATTGTTAGTTGAACGCTAGCTTTGATTCAAAAAACATATTTTATCAATATAGAAGATTAAATGTATTTTGTTCTGGACGTTCAAGGTTTTAAAGTAGTAAATAATGAATTTATCGCAAAAGAAATAGCTGTTCTGTATAATGGTCACCATCATCATTTCATCTTAAAACTTTCATCCAACTATTAACAATTATCATCGGTACTAAGGAGGAAAACTCAATGGCTTTATCAAGATCAATATGGGTTAAGCGGGAATGGGGGCCCACAAAATTTCATGAAGTTAAAAAATATCTTCGAGAAAAAATCGAAAATATCATACTACTTATTGTCTACGTTAAAGGGGCTGACATAACTCAGTGGATGAAACTGTTCAGAATGATAATGCTGAAGTAACGTATGTTGAGGAAAGTGCTTCTCCAAACTTTAAAAAATTAAAGCGTCTCTACCCTTAGTAAAAAAATTTTTGAACCACAGGTAATGCTGTCCACTACAAAATGTTTACCAGTTGAAAAAGTTTTTGAATGGAAGCAAATATCCTTATTGGAGGAGACTTCAATTGTAGACACAGAGATTGGGGATGCCTAAAAGCAAACTCTTGGGGAAACATTCCTTCAAATCTTTGTACATACTTACCAATCTCAATTTTGTTTAATCCAAGTCCAACGTTTTTCCCGTGTAGCTCTCGTGGTCGTCCATCTGTCCTAGACTTTTTTGTTAGTAATGTACTTAGTTTAATTATACCACCTACTGTGATATATAACCTAAGCTCTGATCATATTCTCTTCTTTTGCAAGCTTCGATGGTCAGGGGAAAACACAGTGCAATATGTTCAAAACTTTAAAAATGACAATTGGTCACGCTTCCGTTCAACGCTACGTAGCATTTCAGTAGACTTGGAACGTATTTCAAGCACTGAAGATGTTGATTTTATTGCAAGTGAATTCAAATCCAAAATATTAGATGCTGCTGAAAATGCTATACCTAAAAAAATAAAAAGTTATTATAACATCAAGCTTCCTTCCCACATAATAGAACTGATCAAGTTGAGAAACAAGTGTAGACGAGAATGGCAAAGATATCGTCAAAACCTTTCTAGATATCAAGTCTCTTATTTGAATAAAATTATTGCCTTCAATATTTCGAAACATCGTAATAAAGAATGGAACAACAAACTAGGTACACTTGACAAAAGTAGTAGGCCTTTCTGGAATATAGTTAAGATTGTAAAGAATAAAAAAAGGCAAATACCGTTTTTAAAATATTCCGATAAGACATATTTTTCTGATACTGAAAAGACTAATGCTCTCACATCAAACTTTTTAAAAAATCACTCCTTTTCTAGAAACCTTGGAGACTTAGAAACTAATGCGTATGTAGACAGCACAGTTAAGATCCATCTTGAGAGCAGTTCTAATGTTAGCTATGCAACGGAGGAAGACATATTGTTTTTTGTTAAAAGCTAAATATTAGAAAAATAGGTGGTATTGACACCATAAAAATATTTATGTGAAGAATTTGCCTAAATATGGTAAAAGACATCTTACATATCTTTTTAACGCATGAATAAAAATAGAATACTTCCCTCAAGTCTGGAAGGAAGCTAAAATCGTTCCTATACTAAAAGTTTAAAAGCCTATTTAAAATATAAAAAGCTACAGACCTATAAGTTTGCTTAGTAATCTTAGCAAGATTTTTCAAAAAGTATAGTTAAACACATTACCGACATCATAATACTGCCCACCAGGTACTCAGAGTCTGTAACCATGTTAAGCAAAATCGTTTAATAGGTAAATCTACTGGAATGGTTTTACTCGATGTGAAAAAAGCTCTTGATACAGTCTGGCTCAATGGTATCATTTTTAAAATGATTCAACTCAATTTCCCTATATATATTTGTAAAATAGTTTATAGCTTTATATCCGGTTGCTCTTTTAAAGTGTTCGTGATCAGCAGCCAATCTAGTCTGAAATTATTTAATGCAGGTGTGCCGCAGGAATCTGTTCTTGGCCCATTACTATTTAATCTGTATACTTCAGACTTTCCAAAGCTACCTAACTGTGGCGCTGTTATTTTTGCTGACGACGCCGCCATATTTTCATCACATGAATTTGCTCTAGTCATTGAGAGTAACTTGAAAAATGCGATGGAAATTTTTAAAAAATATTATTCAAAGTGGAAAATTAAAATTAACGGAACTAAACTGTAAGCTATTTTTTTTGCAAAAAAAAGGAAGACTTGCTTTTGCCTGGTTCCCAGCTGCAACTTAATGGAGTACACATTCTTACTTTTAACGAACACACAAAACAAAGAACAAAAAAGGTAGAAATTGCAATTAAAATGCCTTACTTTATAAACAGGAATTCACTACTCTCTTCTCATAACAAAATGATAATTCATAAAATCATCTTTCAAGCAATCCTATTATATGGGTGTCAGGTGTGGGTACTTGTGCTAAATGTCACCTTAAAAAACTACAAATATGTCAGAAAAAAATATTAAAAATGATGCTCAACTTACCTTGGCCTCATTCCACTACAGGTATCTCCAGGAAAGCGAGAGTTGAACTTACATGTTCTAGAATCAAAAAAACTAATCGCTGTAATTTTGCTGACAATTCTTTAGCACGCCAATTGAACTCGAATTAAATTCACATTAATGAATCCATTTTTTTTTAATTACTACTTGTAATATGTTCAACCTTACTGTTTATTTTTATTATTTTATCTTGTTTAAAAAAAAAATTATTTAATTTAC
Organism: Volucella zonaria; assembly: GCA_963966105.1. Taxonomy (NCBI): domain Eukaryota; kingdom Metazoa; phylum Arthropoda; class Insecta; order Diptera; family Syrphidae; genus Volucella; species Volucella zonaria. Next base: position 162,946,823 of record OZ014530.1, read on the forward strand.
CTATTTGTTTGTAAATTTATATATTCATTTATTTATTTATTCATTTATTTATTTATGTCTCTACTTTTGAATTAACAATTTATGTATTTATTTATTCAAATTAAAATTCATTTTTATTATACTCTAATCAATTTGTATAATAAAGTTACTATATCTATGAAGATAATAGTAATTGGAGATTTTTGCTATCGTGTTTTCCTCCTAACAACTTTCCTATTATTATTTATTATACTTAGAAAATACACTAAATAATATTTGAGAGGAAAACTAATTACGTTAAATCCCTGTATAATGTAAAATTTGCGTTTACAGTGCAAATGTGATATACAAGTATTAAACGAAATAAAGATGTACCATAGATGGAAGTAAATAAATAAAATAATGAAAAAAATAATTTTTTTATATATATAAGTATATTATATATGGTATTTATGAATTTTCAGCATTTTTGGTTTGAGAATTTGCTAATTCATTGATAAAAAGAATATGTTAAATTTATAGATGCATCATGCTCTTTCGTTGGAACAAAATACAATATAAATTACTATTGTTTTTATTTCACATATAAATTTCAGAATCATTAAATAAATTCACCATATAGGCGGTAGAAAAAATGTTTATTAGGGAGTTCTATTATAATCTGTTTACCAAACCTTGTTGGAATAGACTTAATTTTAGCAACTTTGTATAATTGGTTAATTATACAATTATCAGTCATCTTGAGCTTCTTTGCTTGTTCTTGTTGTTGTTTTTGACGCTTTGATGTTGGCTCGCAAATAGAAGATTTTCTAAGTATGAACGTTTTCCATTCTGGCTTGAATGTTTTTTACAAGCTGCTTGTTATTTTCTGACACTTTCTACTAAAAACGCTCGAATTTTGATTTGAAAATATTTCAACGCAAAACTTTACAGACTTATAGTATCTCAAGAAAATATAATGCCAATTGGAATGTATCCTTCAATATATATTACAGAACTAAACAAACTATAAGGACAGATTGCATACCATAATGCGATCTTGTGTCGTACACATTGCTTGGTGGAATATTTTTGGGATTTTGTTGCCGTTGTTATACAAAATCCGAAAGCTGATTAATTTAACAAAACTTTCCAAAAACTTAAAAAAATTTAAATTTTAATTCAAATTTAAGTCCATTGGGGAGAAGGATGCTTAGCTTTTGTTTTGCCACAGTTTGATGGGGCCATAATAATTCCTCGAATACTATAAGGAAACGGCAAACCATGTTTCTCTTTCTCTTTTTTTCGCTATCAAAGTTTTTAATTTTTATAATATCTGACCCTTTAATGAAGCTCATTTTCAGGAATGACACTTTTCAAATAAAACCATAATATTTTATAGAGCATTCATAGATAACTTGCACTGTGAAATTGTTGTAAGCAGCTGTAACAAAGATATATTTAATGTTGATTTAATATTACTTGATTAGAAATTAAGTGCGACGTGTTTTTAATAAATACGTACATAATGTACCATTCCATCAAGTGTTTCACCAAAGAGTATGATTTTTATGCATAATGTTAAGATAAAATGGTTCAATAATACAACATTTTATATTTGCTTCATTTCTTTCATATCTGAAAACATTAACACTAATGGAGAACTTGTTTTATTTAACTATTTTAATGCCTTTATATCATAAACCGGAAATCTATTTTAGATTTGAAAATTCGACAACTGTATCAACCTTTATTTTTTCTATTCTAATGTTGTGTGTTTTATATGTTGAGAGTCTCTGAGGGTTTTCGTAAAACTTTTTTTGTTGAGTGCTGATACAAAATCCCATTTAAGACAATATTCATCCTGATTTTGTGTATCGGCAAATGCAAGTTTTTTGTTTAATTGAAGTGCCAAATAAAAATATATAAATACAAATACGTATGTACATATATCTATTGAACAACTATATTAAAAAAAAATTTTTTCTTTGCTCTTAATTGAAAAGTTTTGAGTCTATTTTTATATGCTCGCTTATGGCTTACATTACCGTTCAATAAATGTGAATATTTCTGTTTGTATGATTTTTTTTTAATACTCGTTCCGTGTCTATTGCCTTTTATCAACAAAACACTCAAACATATTGTTTTTTTATTGTAATGAATTGAATGTTTATAGTTTCATCTCTAGCTTTGATAATAGAAAATTTAGGAAAAATGTATTCCTATTGAATACCTTCTTGAACTTTGAAGCATTTAGATGCAAAATTAAAACTGTAGTACAGATGTGAATCTTTAAAATATTCACTAATAAATTGTTGCAAGTACCAGAGGAGGACAATTTAAAAAAGAGTCAAGAATTCAAGACTGCCCGACTACTAGCAAAACAACCAACTTGGCAAAGAAACCAAACGGGGACCGCAACAAGCAGCTTTGGGTTAGCTGCGCACCCCGGCTGCTCGGCAAGAAAAGAACCGAATACACTCACAGAAGGTAGGCGCCACCCGAAACAAATGAGCGAAAAAATAAAACGCACAAATTACTTTCCCCTGATGGTCGTATACTTTGCTTGTTTGAGCGGGAGTACAGGGTATGTCGAAAACTCAGAACAAAAACGTTTCTTTAAAATTACTGTACTGGGTCGGCCCACAGTGTCGCGTTGTCGTACGGTCAGGGCTAGCGGGTCGCGCGCATTAAAAAAATATAACAGTCTCACGTACGGTAAAGTTGCAACCGTGAAGCAGGGTTACGGTCACGGATATTACACTGAATATGAGTTATGGAACATTACTATGATTAACTCAAATGCTTAAATAAGCTGGTTACACTGGCAGAATATCTAATGATCATAGTCCGTCATGGTCCATCGGCATCAGAAACAGCAAAAACATCTTGCCCGCAATTACTATGCACATAGTAACAACAGAATGCAGAACAACATCAACATTTACGTTGCTGGCATATCAACAGCATATCCAACGAAGTAAACAACGCTCTGATACCGTTGCTGCGTCTGCAAAGCTAAAGTTTGCATCCTCTTTAACGTTAACTCCTTATCGTAAACAACGCCAATTGAATCTTTCGATGGTTGAGTTCCTATGCGTAACTTAAGTGTTCATTTATAAGTTAGATCTTAAGTTTTCCTCATAGAGGAAAATAACAAATCTAAATTAACAAATTATAAATCGAAATTTTATTTTACTTGTGTAAATCCCAAATTTTACTGGCGCCCAACGTGGGGCTATGCGATCATAGAACTTTTTTTAATCGTTTACGTTTACAATTTTGTAACTGCGGGAAGGAAAAGAAAAAATTCTTTATATTATATTATAGATAAGGAAAGTTGAATTGTTAAAACTAAAAACCTAAATTTGAATATCCCTTTAAAATGGATGCAGCACAGCTATGTGCAATAATTTCTGCTGCTGCACATACAGCTACAGAACATACTAGATAAACGTTTGAATCCACTATTAACGAACTGACACTTAGAGCAATAGAGACGCCTACGGTCGTGGAAGTTACAGTTGAACCTGGTAGAATTTGCGAGGAATCGCTAGACTTAGTGGAATCTTTACCTGAATTCAGTGGGGAGCAGATGCGGTATGTTTCATGACGACAGGCCGCCTTCACTGCATATACTCGTAAATTACTCGAAGCATATGACAGAAGCTCAAGACATTACCAGGCAGTAGCCATTATCAAAAATAAAATTGTAGGTTCTGCAGCCCAAGCCTTATCTTCGTTTAATACTGTTCCGAATTTCAATACAATTATTGCTAGATTAGATTTTACTAACGCAGATAAAAGACCCATTTATCTTATAGAGCAGGAGATGTCTATGTTGCGCCAGGGCAAAATGTCTCTTACGGATTTTTATGATGAGGTGGAAAAAAACTAAGTTTAATCATAAATAAAACTCAGGTGATTCATGAGGGGAATAAGGATGTAATAGATTCACTTTGTCAAAAATATCGACAGGATGTGCTTAGGGTATTTATATCAGGCTTACAGAGACCAATATGTGACATTGTCTTCTCTTCGAGACATACCGACATGCCGCGTGCACTTGCTCTTGCTCAAGAACTTGGAGCAAATCAAGCACGATATGTATTTGCGAATTCTTTTTTTAATAAAAACGAGGGCTCAGGGAATTTTTCTTCTAGACAAAATTACAACAACTATAGTCAATACACCCGACGATATTCTCCTCACTACAGAACAATTCAATCCACTCAAATTCGACCCAGTTTAACCAATATGGAGGTATACCCAACTCTTTCTTATTATAAAGTGCCAACAAATTTTCAAAAGCCTGTACAAGATTCAAGTCATATTCAGAGACCTAATATGCAAATTTTTAATAACAGCAATCGTCCTAATAATTCTTTAAAAACTGTCGAAAATCTGAATCAGTTGCGAGGACCAATAAACAATTCAGATCAACTAATGCGACATAGTGATTCGGAGAGGCTAACACTTCCTAAGTTTCAAAGGATCAATCACTTAAATAAGGGATCACAACTTCCATCCACCACTTCAGAAAAGCAATTTTGTTCATATGAACATAATCCCGAACTATACAATTATCTCGGCGGACAAAAACTTTACGAGGAATCTAGCAAAATTTTGCAGAAAAACACGCATGAAGCTGAAGAAGAAGTTTTTGAAGAAATCAATTTTTTAGGGGCAAGTCCCTCCTGCCCTTTGCCAGTCGAACACTGGCAGGAAGGGAAATAAAACTACTCGCTGATACGGGCGCTTCTAAAAATTTTCTAAAAATTTTCAAAAGCTTAAAAAGTATTAAACTGATTCGTAAACCATTTTTCATGAAATGAATCCATGGAACTAACCAGGTAACATCAAAATGTATTATTAATCTTTTTGATATAAATACTACCTTCTTCTTACTCCCAACTCTTGACACTTTTGATGGTATCATTGGATTTGACTTTCTGAAAGAAATCCATACAAAATTAAATCTTTTGGAAGGAATTTTGAAGTACAATGGAGGTGAAGAAATATTATCATATTTCTATTGTAGGAATCTTAATAATATTTCAATTGAAAAGAAAAATGTTGACTTAGATTTAAATTAACAATTTTCGTTATTAATTTCATGACATTCGAAGGTTCTTGCTGGCCCCAATGAGGCACTTCCCTTTAACACAAGTGTTGTTGTCACTACACGTACCACCGATAGTGAACCGGTATATTCAAAAGCCGACCCCTATCCCATGTCAGCAGCCGAGTTTGTTAATTTATGTGCACATAAAAAAATCGTTTACCTCACTTAAGAAATCGACATTTGGCAGATTTGTTTTGTTTTTCTGATATACTTATAGGAACTCATATTGTTACATACTCAATTTCGAATTACTCAATACTTTCGGATTAATATTCATGATTTCAAAACCTTTAATGAACAATATGTATCTCCTTTCCAAAGTTACTATTCTAAGAGCAGGAATTTCTAATTCTTCATCTTTATCAAACTCTACTCTAAACGATTCATTGAATTTCATTCCTCTCACACAATCCGCCCTCCTCGCCAAAACAACTTAGAGTACATTACTAGCAACTACTCCACTATTTTGAATTCATCAAGCTCTACTCTACGATTCTTTTTCATTTAATTTTCCAATCAGAAATAAAGAAAAACTATTAAACAATTCTATCAGACCTGCAAAGCCATACACAAAAAGAGCAAAACTTTCAAAATTCCCAAAACGCTGATAAGAAACTCAACCAATTTCTTCTCAGAACATACTCTCTCCTCCCCACTCAACAACATACGAGTACATTACTAGTACCTAGTCCATTGCTCTTTCTCAATCATTACCCATTTCAATTCTATGGCAAAGCACTTCGATCAAAAAAAAAACAAAAAACTTTACTTCTACTGATGACCACTTGGGTGAATTATTGTTCCCAGCATGTAAATGAGCCCACGCAAATACCAGACGTTGATAGTCTGGTACGTATGATGTTGGCTCGAGCTATAACGAGGCTGTCAGGGTTAGGGAACAGTTTTCTCGGTCCTTCCAGACCAAGCCCACAGGAATGATTGCAATGTCTTTCTTAAGCGCGTGAAATTTCAATAAAACCAACCATTGGGGGAAAAAATGCTACAATGTCCCAAAGATAGTAACAGTCAGCTCTTTGGACAAGGCCAATCTGTTTGCTACACACTTTACGGCCAGCTCGCTCGTGGATAGAACCCACTTTCGTACTCTTGTGGTAGCAAGAGGACTTAGCGATCTTAATACGCTGGCAAAACCACTGCGTAAGCTTTTTCATGAATCCTACTCTTTAGGACCCTTTCCGAGCAGATGGAAAACAGTATTTGTCGAGCCCGTCCCGAAAAAAGGCGCATCTTCTTCTCTCTCCTCCTACAGACCCATTGCACTCACGTCCCTTCTCTCCAAGGTCATGGAAGCGCTGATAAACCCTCAGCTCATGAAATATCTCGAAGCACGAAAACTTCTCAATGACCGGCAATATGGTTTTCGTAGCAACAGGTCCACTAGTGATTTGATGGCATGTCTCACCGAAAAGTGGAACCAAAGCGTACATCAATCTGGCGAAAGAAAGATAGTTGCACTTGATATTTCTAAAGCATTGACAGAGTTTGGTATCAGGCTCTTTTGTCGAAAATGCGTGCTTTTGGGATCGACGACTCTCTTCTTCAATGGATTAGAAATTATCTTTCGGAACGTTCAATTTAAGTTGTCTTGGATGGTTTCAAGTTTGATATTCACAAAATAAATGCTGGTGTGCCCCAGGGCTCCGTTCTGTCTCCGACATTCTTTTTAATTTTTATCAACGATCTCTTATCTGCCACTTGTAATCCAATATATTTCTTTGCTAACGACAGTACTCTCTGTTTTTCATATTCGTTTCCGGACTCACGTCCCTGTTTTTCGGCTGTAGAACGATAACGGCAGCGTATGTTAAGCTCATTAAATTCCGATATCAACAATTGGGGAACTGTCAACACAGTGGAATTTAATGCTCCCAAAACACAATGCTATCTGCTATTGTTAAATCGAAATTTAAATACCCAACAATTATCCATGAATGGCACTTACATCGTCGAAACCGAAAATCTTTCCATTCTGTATGTGTGTCAATGACAACTTACGTTGGAATGACCACATATTCGATGTCGCCAAAAATGCTGCGGAATGTCTAGGCTTTCTCAAACGATGTAAGAAATACTTTTCCCCTTTGGATCTGGCCTCAATATACATATAAGGCATTCATCCGCCCAAAATTGGAGTACAATACTCACATCTGGTCAGGTGTGCCTAAAACATTTCTGCATCTGCTAGACCGGATTCAAAACCGTGCGAAAAAATTCATAGAAGATACTAATATAACTCAAACAACGGACACCCTCAAACATCGACGTATTGTCTAGTGTCTCACTCTGCTTTATGGCTATTTCCACCACCAGTGCTCCATAGAAATCGCCTGTAGCATTCCGCCCCTTCAAACCTTAAACCGTAACACACATCTCGCTATGCATGCTCATCAGTATACCCTCAAACCCACTTTCGGACGTACTCTGAAATGCCGTGATTCGTTCCTAAGTCGAACAACCCGCTTGTGAAATGCCCTGCCGAGTTCTCTATTTCCTAGTCATTATAACATTCAGACATATAAAACCAACGTACATCGGTACCTATCCTTCTTTCCTCCAAAAAGGTTTGGTTTTTAAACGGGTAACACTGTTTCTATAGATTGTCAATTTGACATTTGAAAGTTAATTTGTGTTTAGTACATTTTGCCATTTTACGATGAATAGATTAACGCCAGAACAAACAAACTTATTTTGAAACCCATGGTTCGGTTTGCCAAACTTATCGTACGCTGCGTCCATTTTATGGTTGACATAATCGTCCATCTGAGCAAGTTATTCCGAACACGGTGAATCGTTTTCGCACCACGTACACTCTAGTGGATAATACGCATCCCCAAAGATGACAAACAGTGTGATTAGAAGAAGTTATTGTCGTTGTGGAGCGCAGTGTTGAGGAGAATCCGAATGAGTCGATTCGCCATCGTGCACAGCAATTGGAGCTATGCCCATCCACTTTGTAGCAGATTTTACGGAAAGATCTTTTCTTAAAAGCTTATAAGATCCAGTTTGTGTAAGAGTTGAAACCGCGTGACCATTATACACGTCGTAGGTTCGGTGAATGTGCCGAAAAATGATTCAGCTTGATCCTCATTTTGTTCTCCGATGAGGCCCATTTTTGGTTAAATGGATATGTAAACAAGCAAAATTGCCGAATTTGGAATGGAGAAAACCCAGAAGCCTTTGTCGAGACGCTCTTATAACCATTAAAACTCACTGTTTGGTGTACTTTATGGGCTGGTGGATTCATCGGCCCACATTTCTTTAAAGACGATACCAACCAGAATGTTCCCGTCAATGAAGAGCGCTATACATAGAAACATGATTTCTGACTTCTTCCTTCCTCAGTTGAATGGCATTGACGACACAGAGATTTGGTTTTAACAAGATGTTGCAATATGGCACACGGCGTGCGACACCATCAATTTATTGCGGTAAACATTTGCTGAGCGCATAATTTCGCGTAATGGATCCCTGAACTGGCCTCCATGATCCTATGATCTTACATCTTTAGATTACTTTCTTAAGGGGTATGTGAAGTTACTAGTCTATGCCGATAAACTAGTGAGGCGTTGGACGATTTGGAAGTGAACATTCGCCGTGTTATTGCTGATATACGGCCCCAGTTGCTCGATAAACTTGTCGAAAATTGGACTCCACGATTGACTTCATTCGAGCTAGCCGTGGCACGCATATGCCCGATATCATATTTAAACCGTACTGGTATAAAATTATCTATTAAATAAAGCTAATATCATAGATATTACCATTGGTTTCAAGTATTTTATTTTATATTGAATGTGTATACCTCTGAAAAAAACACCCTTAATAATAAGAACTCGACAAAAACATGTACCTATTATTTTGGTCAGAGTAAAAATAACAAGTCGAAGCCCTTGCTTCGCCACCGAATGAATTGATATTTCGGTTACACCAGCAGAACAAGAAATTTTCTTGTTCAAATAACTGTACCACCCACCTATCCAGCAATGAGTTAATCCACATCGAAAATTCTGAAATATTATCGCACGAAAATGTTCACTATTTAATCACATACCTGGGAGGATGTCTCCATTTAATTCTACTCAAATCCACTAGAATATTCAATATCCAGTATGCTACTTAAAGCCACATTTTGATATTCGTTCTGTCTCTAACCAACCTATTCGATTAATTGGAGAATAGATCCTAAGATACATTGCACACTCTCAAAAATTTCGAAATTATGTTAATTTGTAACGAATGAGTGAACGTTCCTACCTGAAACATCACAGGTTGAAAGTTTTTTTATATTTCTGAGTAGTAAAGATATTATTTTCAATAAATTCAAGCTTCTCCGGATACTTTAATTTTTTGAAAGAAGACGGATTTCGGATAAGAATTTGTTAACAAGCTCCAGTGTACTCGAAAACTAATTATAAACTCTCAGGCTTCCATGAAATGACCAACGTAAAATTCTAGATAGTCTAGTACTTGTATCTCAGAGTTGGGTATTTTATTTATTTCTTTTAAATAAAACGCAAAATGGAGCAACTCTTCCGCCATAGTAAGCCAGTTCCCATTAAATAGTTTGATGTCTTAAACAAAAAGCATTGTTGCATTGCATAGTACTGTTTTGTATTGTTGAAAAGCGTCTTGCGTCCAACGTCAGTTTGAAACCGTGGAAGTGGAAGCCTTATAGGGTTTTGTAGTCAAGGTGTGTTATTTTTAACTTTTGGTGGCATTTTCGTACCTTAGTTGCTACTAAAGTTTCACTTCTTTCCGCTGCTAGTTCACAATTTCTTGAGTTCTTGATTCTTCTTTCTGAGTATCTGATATTTTGTCCTACTCTTTTGAAATCTGTAGCTCTGAACATCATATGCTCGGTCTACTCAGATTTGTAACCACGTCCAACGTACTCTGGCCTGTGTTTTTAAAGGTAGTTTTAGCCAATTTCCTAAGATCCGAAATGTATAATCAAAATATCATTATTCAGTATATGCGGGAATGACACTAACGTCAAAGAAACCCAAAAAAAAGCTTTCCATTTTACCATGCGTGTCAATGACAATTTAAACTGATCTGACCACACTGTAGATGTGGCAAAGAATTCCATGAAGTAGCTAATCTATCTGAATAAGGTATGTACTGACATCAAGGTTGGCGTTGGCTTCCATTTATAGTCATGTGCGCCCAAAACCAACTTGAACTTACTTTAATGAATGGCATATACGAGTATATCTCTGAAACTGGTAAGAGTAACACAGGTTTTTTTTTCTCAATCTTTTTTTTTAATTAAACTATCCTTTAGTGGATTTTCGTGTGGCGCTTTGCCCTTTTACGTCTTTACATTCGACAATGAATGAGCACTAATCGATGAGTCACGTTGAAATGTTTAATATTCATTTTCTAACAAGAGAATAAAAGTGTTTGCCTTATCATAACAATCGATTTTCCCGCCCCATTCATCATAGTACGAGTTTTCCAAGAACTCACAGCATTCCGCCTCTAGGCCGCCGAGGTAATTTGCCTCTCACTAACAACATTCTATCCAGTGAATGGTAACATATTTCATTTTAATCAAATTTGATTTTCAAAACCAATAAAAACCTGCTGTGGGTATCTGGCAGTATATCAAATCCTATGATTCATAAGCACGCACTGCTGAACAATATATGTAGTACACATGAGCCTACCGTAAGCGCACGGATGGATGTTTGATGCAACTAAATCACACAATCTCTTCCATTAGATAAACCAATGGGCTCAGAAGCACTTTCTTTATGACCTAATCCCTTCGAGTCCCCTCTGGTCCGGATATCCACTAGAGTTGGGGCTAAGGTTTTATGTAAGCCCATTGGACAGAATGTCATGTGGTCTTGACTTAACACTAAGCTTCATAACAAATTAATTAATAAAATAAATCCATAAACTTCAAAAGGTTGGACGGAGCAAATTGGTGCACCACTAATAGTTCTTCGAGAAGGAAATACTAATTGGGCATTTCTATTTTAATTGGACTTGCTGTTAATGTATTATTTGGCAAAATAAGTCTTGGTTTACTATGTATGGGGATTCTATAGATGATTTATCTCACTGCATCTAAGGTCTACTACATGAGCACCTAATGTGTTAATAAAAGCGTTCATTTCATAGTATAAGCAGTAGCAGTTAACTGCTTACATAAACCATTCGACGGACTGATTGCTTAGCAGTGAAAGGAAAAATGATATATGAGTATGTATATGTACATATGTATACTCGTATCTGCTGACTACTCGTGGCATCTTCACGCTTAAACTACTTGAATCTGGTAATGACTAATCATGACTGCGAGTTTTTCCCAAATATTTCATAATCAAAACTTCAAAGTGAAGTGCGTTACATATTTTTAATTGAGCCTATAACATTGGAACTGGTAATAGATTGATGGAAACATGTACCCGTTTGAATGTGCTAAATACATGCGTCGTGATTTCGTGATCTGGAGTAAAATATTTGATCTGTCGTTTCTGGAGGAAACTTAATTTTATATGTCAAATTGTCCGGAATGAAATTCATTTTGACTTTGTTATGCTCAAATATCATTTAGGCTTTAGGTTAGAAACAGTTGGCATTTATTTTGTATTTTAATTTCTCACGTACTCCATTTTATTAAATTGTAGTGGAGCTGCTGACCTTTATTCATCCGTGTTTATTCGACAGTTTCCCGATGAAGATTTCTAAACAAATACCGGGTCAACATAAATAATATCTACATATATATTTATATCAGGCGAAATGCTTTTTTTTTTTTTTGCGCTGGAAAAATAAATTATCGAAAGACATTGCAGAGCTAGGGCGAGGGATGCTTCTGCAATAGTGAGGGACTGACTTTCGTTATCCCGAATGGGATTGCACCTAGTTGTTCGACTCATCGGCAATTTTTTTTTTAATTATTTAAGAAGTAAAATCTGCCGTTTGTCAGATTTCTAAACTTTTTTGTTTGAAAATATTATCGAATTTCTTGGCCTTAGCTAACTCTTATAGATCAAGAGGTTTTACCCGCCTTAATCTACTGATTACATTGCCAATATTTAATAATCATGTTATTTCTACGTTACCGTGGTTTAGGAGCCTACATCTGTCCATTTGATCAACTTTTTTGGCTTCATCTTCTACCATTTCAATATTTAGATCTCTATGTAGATCAGCGTTCCGTATGTACCAAGGTGCATGAAGTGCTCGTATGTGCCTTAGTACTTTACAATATTTTGGAAAACTTGGGTTTTTTGTAAATTTGTTTGTGTATTATGTTGTATCACATGAAATGTCAGATTAGTAAAAATTTAAAAGGCAATATTATTTTTCAATACATTTTTATTCAATCAAAATAGGATCCGTTGGCATCTATGATATTCTTCTAACGTTGATACAAGGTCAAATATTCCCTTTTCGTAGACTTTTTGAGGCAATGAAATCTTCAAAGGCTTTTATGACCTCTGCTCGGTTCCGGAAGACCTTCTGCCGGCAAAATGAATCCAGATTGCGGAAAGATGGTAATCCGGTGGATGCGGAAGAATTTCAAATCCCAACTGCAACAGTTTTTTCACCATTACTTGTGAGGTATTGGGTCTAGCATTGTCATGCAAAAGGATTGGATGGTCCCTATTGACCGACGTAGGTTGCTTTTCAGCCAATTTGGCATGCAATATACGATTTCCTCACAATATTTGATAGCGTTTATCGTTTCTCCTGTTTGAAGAAATGAAAAGTGGATTGGTCCTTTCGATGTCCACCAAATTGTCACCATAACCTTTTTTAGGTGAAAATCGGGATAGGGGGTGTGTTTTGGTTTTTCATCTGCATCCAACCACTGCCCGGATCATTTAGCATTATCACACAGTATCCACTTTTCATCACAGGTAACTATTCGGTGCAAGAACGGTTCAGTTTGGTTTCTTAATGTAAGCGATGCGCAGATTTCCAGACGCCGTAGTTTTCGGAATTCGTTCAATTCAATGGGTACCCCCTTATCGAATTTCTTTACCTTTCCTAAGAGAGAAAGGTATCGACTTATTGTCATTGCGTATGCTCCCATTCTTGCTGCAATCTCCCGCACCGATTTCGTTGGGTCCACTAAGGTTTACGGCTTCCCACGTGGTTCATTTTTGAGGCAGAAATCTCCCGAACGGAACTTTCCAAACCATTGTCATATAGTGCGTTCGTTTACCGTTACATCCTCAATTGCGTCATTAATGTTTTTCATTGCCAATGACGCATTATGTTCCATTTTAAATTCGTAAAGGAAGAGGGTTCGAATTTGAACTGCCGATAGCATGGTAAATAATTCCTAGAAAAAAAAACAGTTCTTGTAACGAATCCTAAAATTCTGACACGTCAAACACACGTACCACTCTATTTTATAAAAGAAGAAAATTCAACGTTCTGGCACAGATGTTCACTCGAGAACTTCTTATTTCCGACTGAACGAAAATCGAACATTTCATGTGGTAGAACCCAATACATGCCCATAACTGGAGCCCGTAAGTCCATACTGGTTCCAGAACTTGCTTGTGTAGCAATATCTTATTGTAGTTGGACAGGGGTGAGTATCTCCCAATAAGCCAATACATTTCACTGTACCGTATGTTTAACTCATCTCTCTTTTTCTTCACATGCGCTTTCCAATGCAGTTTAGCGTCTAGAGTTATGCCTAGATATTTGTCTGTATTTGAGTATTCCACTATATTCTTGTGTATGTATGTTACACTAGAATTTGTAGTAAGTTTTAATACGTGAAATTGGTATTCAAGCACTTTAGGCCATTTCATCTTATCTGCTGTTTTTTAGTCCATTCTGAGATACTGTTTATTGCCATTTGAAGCTACTTTGTTGTTATTTCGACAGTTGCTAGCAGATCGCTAGCGAATAAAAGATATAGCACGGGACGTAGCACACTGCCTTGTGGTATGCTAGCTTCAATTTCTCTTAATTCTGAGTAAGTACTCTGTCTCATGTTTAATTCTGAAGAATCGAACTGATATATGTTCGGGTATACGACTCCAGAAGTTTCGAATACTGCTTTGGCTCTTGCTTTTGTAATTTTTGGATCAGTCGTTTGTGCCAGAGAGCTTATCGAAACCTTGTGCTATAACGAAAAATATTGTAGAGCACACATTTTTCTCTTCAAATGCTTTTCGAATTTTACTGTGATTCTATATGCCTGATCAATTGTAGAATGGTTATTTCTAAATCCAATTTGGTGAATTATTTTTTGCTGACTTTTTACCAGCATTTTTTCGAATAACTTGGACAACATTGCCTAGTTTTGGTATCATTATTACCTCCGCGACTTTCCACTTCCTTGCCACATATCTTAACTTGAATGCAGCATTTACAATCTGCGTTAGTGTTTTTAAACCTTTTCCTTCGAACCTTACTTCGATTCGTTGATAACCTTTATTTCCTTTGAAGACGTCTTCAAGATAATCTGCAAAAGTGTTTGCTTTCTCTGTAACTGAGTAACACTACTTTCTCTGATTTTTCCGACGGAAGGTGAGCTATTGGCTTGTTCATTTCCCTTGTTGCCTTCCAGAGCGAGTAGTCGATACTAGCATCATTTGTAAGACTGGCAAGGTAAGTTTTTAATGACTCCTTATTAAATTCTTTTAAAGATTTTCTGAGCTTAATATTTAACTTATTTAGCGTGGTTTTGTCACTTAGCGCCCTTGTCTATTGCAAACGTCTTCTAGCTTTCCTCTTTTCTGTAAAAATTTCACATATTTCGCCAGGATAATAATAGATTTGTTTAATTTTGTTTGTTGTTTTGGAAGTTGCAGCGCATGTAGCCTTTCGTATATTGAGCTGAATGATGATAGTTGGATTCTTTCTTCCAGCTCTGTCTGATGTATTGTAGTTCCAATTAGTCAGTCTATTAACTAGTTTTGGGCTATGTTATTTTATTATTATTTTATCACCAAGTGTAAGAAGTATTGAGGAGTGATCTGATTGAAGATCAGGCTCTTCTCCTACATTTATTCTATTTCTGAAAACATATCATCGTTTTCAGAAATAAGAAAGTCTACAACATCTGGGGTGTTATTCCTATCTGTTGGCCAGTAGGTAGGTTTACCTGTCGAGTTTGACGCCATCTTCTCTAATAATTTCATATAGTTCTTTATTTATTTTTGGCATTAAAATCCCACCTTCGATTAATCTATTGTGAAATATATGGAAAAGGCTTTTAACATCATTTTTCTTTAGTCTATAGCTAGGAACGCAGTATGCTGATGCAACAGATATTTTCCCACTGCTCGTTTTTATGCTTAAGCCAATTCCTTCGATGGCACATGATTGGATTTTAGCTTCTATACGGTATTCAATCGTACTCTTTATTAACTCTGCAGCCCCACCTTTTGCACAATTATGAGGATGTGGGGAGTGATATAAATTACATATATCCTTGAAGTTTAAAGACAGTGGTCAATTTAAAGTGCGTCTTTGAAATAAGACATACACGAATATGTATCTATCTGGTTTAGGTCAAAAGTCGCTTGCATCTCGTTCTTTCGATTCTCGATACCATTAGCTTCCATTCAAGAATTTTTATTTTATTCATCATGTTTGTCTTTACGTATATTCTTTGGTATGGTGACTTCCTACACACTTCACACCTCTTCGGTTTGAGCTGCAGTATTTCTACGTATCGCCATACCTTTGACAGTTTTTGTATTGGGGTACTAATTTCGATTTATAAATCTCAACTTTTATCCCAAGTAGGTTTTTAATGCCACACATTTTTTCTTTATCTTTGTTATGTTCAAAACTGAGGATAAAAATTGGAAGCTGTAATTTGGTTTTCGATTTAAGCATACAACTTGAGATACTTCAAAGTCTCTGTCTTTTAACTTTTTTTATGCTTCATTGTCCTAGTTTTCTTATTCTCATGAGAACACCATTGCACTTTTCCCTGGATTAGTATCCCAGTGAGGTTTCTGTATCCTTCTTCGTCAACCACATTAATTTCGATGTCATTATTATTTATTAGTGCTGTACTATAATAGCTTGAGCTTTTTTTACCTCCAATAATTTGACAAAGATTTCTTACTTATTAACTTGCATTGTAATAATTGGTGGAGATGGATTAGAAATTACCTTGCGGAACGTTCAATTTAAGTTGTCTTGGATGGTTTCAAGTGTAATATTCACAAAATAAATGCTGGTGTGCCGTAGGGCTCCGTTCTGTCATCGACATTCTTTTTAATCTGCATCAACGTTATCTTGTCTGCCGCATCTAATCAAATATATTCGTTTGCTGACGTGAGTACTTCTGCTTCTCACATTCGATCCCTGTTCTTCGGCTGTAGATCGGGAACGATAGCGTAAGTTAAGCGCATTAAATTCCGATATTAAGCAGCATAACTAATTGGGGAACTAGCAACAGAATGGTATTTAATGGTTCAAACAAAATGCTCTCTGCTGTCGTTAAACCGAAATTTGAATACCCAGCCATTATCCATGAATGGCACCTGCATCGTCGAAAATGAAAAACTTTCCATTCTCGGTATGTGTGTCAATGACAATTTAGGTCGAAATGACCACATATTCGATATAGTGAAAAATGCTGCGAAATGTTTAGGTTTCCTCTAGCGACGTAAGAGAAGGAGGTCAAACCCTCTGACCTGGCCTCATTATGTAAGTGGTTTGTCCGCCCAAAGTTTGAGTACAATGCCCACATCTGGTCAGGTGCCCCTAAGGCCTTTTGTACTTACTAGATAGGATAAAAAATCGTGCGATAAAACTCATAGGTGATGACAATATTACACAGTCATTCGATACCCTCGAACACCGGCGTAACGTCTACTGTCTTCACCTTGTTTTATCGCTATTTGCACCATCGGTGCTCCACCCAAATCGGCAGCAGCATTCCGGCCCCTCAACGTTTGACCGTAATACCCATCTAGCTCTGAATTTTCATGAGTACACCCTCAAGCCCACCTTCGTACGTACTCTGAAATATCGTGATTCGCGCCTAAGATGTACAACTCGGTTTTGGAATGCCCTGCGAGCTCTTTATTTCCTAGTCACTATAACTTACAAACATTTAAAAGCAACGCACATCGGTATCCATCTTTTTTCCCTTCGCCCGTACTATGTGCAAACAACTTAAGGGTGCTGTTGAGGAACGATGTACACATAACACAAAAAATCTGACCAGAAGAAAAAGGGAATTCACCACTCTTAGCCAAACATCCTAAATATCACCCTACATTTACGAGTAAAAGAAAATTATTCTGACAATATAAAAATAACTGTAATTCTAAACTCTTTCTAATTCAGCAATGTATTGCATATACACGGTTCTCTCTTTTGTCTCTTTTTAAAATTCATGTTATCTGATAATGTTACACTTGTTCGAATTATTGGTCGATTTCGGCAGTCTGGTCTTGAGCATCAACCGCATCGCATCTTAAAACATTCATTTAACAAAACACATATACATACATAAAAAATAAAGAAATTGTTGCATTATAATTGAATTTTTGTTGAGAGTTTTATTCAATCTTTTTTTTATTTGTTAAATTCCTTGCACTTTAAACACTTAAAATACACACAATCCACAAACGCATTTCACATCATTAACATTTTACACAATACACAAGAAAAACACAGCAAATAAAGGAAACGGGTTGTATACACATATATTCATAACACACATTTACATTTCTAACAAACACATTTACACCAAACATTTATTTTAAACAAATTCAAATATACATACATAACATACATAACAACATATTCTTTCGCATTCATATTTAACAACATATTTTTTTGGCAAACATATTTAACAACATACTTGCATGTATTCAAATCAGGTGCATAAAATCCCTTGTGCGTGCGCCAATTATAAAAAAAAAGGGTTGGTTGGATTTTGTATTTTCTTTTCTTTGTTGAAGCATACACAGTGACTGTGCAGCTTTCTTTTGGCGATGGGATTTTTGGGGGTGTACTTATCTTGCGTTATTTTAGTCTTATTCCCCATAGGACGATGTCATACGTCCCGTTTTTTAGTTCTTCTTCATCTGTTGAGAATTCTATAGATTGGACATTCACTTTTTTTGGTTGCTGATTTGTTCTTTCAAGAATTGCAACTCTTGCTTAAGATTATTTATTTACATCATTGAGTTGCTTGAATCTATTTCTTTCAGCATAGGCTTTTAGACATTTAGGCTTCGATATTTCATTGTGTTCTTCTTTTTTAGATGGGGGTGTTTTCTCTACAATTTTATTTCTCCCAAAAGGATCATTACTAAGCAACAAATGGTCCCCCCAAAAGGAATGGGACTGACTTCCAAAGAGGGTGGATATAGAAGTGTAACTACCCTACCACCTTGGGTATTAATCTCTTTCGTTTTCTTCATAGCACATTTGCTTTTAACTTTTGCGAAAAGTTTAAACGTTGACCAAGTAGCTGCACAATATGGGTTTTTATGGCCAGGGTCCGCGTAGTCGTTATGCCTGTTCCGGTATTTTAGTTCACCGTTGATTCTATCTTAGGAATTCATCCGCTGTCCCGTTTATAGTGCTCTTATTTTTGTCTGCTGGTCAGCATTCGCGCTTATAAGTTTGGCAACTCTAGTCCAGATGGACATCGACCAGTACCAGATGTTTACCACTAGGGGGTAAAATAAGCACAATTGATGTGTAGAAGCAATTGCAACACTGGGTATTACCAGGTTGATACCTTTCAGTGCCTACCCTATTTCGACAGCATCCAACTAAATTCTTCTGCCGAGTGCTCGAATCAAAAATTAATTACTTTTGATAAATAATATATGTACATACATAACATAAATGTATTTCAATCTAAAGCTAAAGTGTATAGGCTTTTCCGTGGCTTACTACCCCAATTATATGTATCAAGAGATAGTACGCTTTATTCCTCCAGAAACGTTCCTCTACCTCGATGTGAAAGGTCTGATCCAGAACAGATCAGCGATCCCACTAATCTTCCACGTCGCTCCAACAGCTGCGGACAGGCGACTCAACTAGGACAGCGACATCGCACATGGCAGGCTCAGTAGAGCGGTAGGGAGTCGGGACATGAGGGCTGTTGCTCGGCAGCACCAACAAAATTGGTGGCTTGTTGTAGGAGTAGAAGCTTCTTCGTCGAATTCCAAGATAGCTTCACTAGGAAGCAAGGTCGGTTAGCCTAGTTTTTTAGCCGTGGCCGGCTTACATAGACTTAGGTAGAATTAGGGTAAATACAAAAAAAAGGAAAATGCAAAAAAAAATTATACAAAAACAAAAAGATGGGCAATAACTTCTCTAAAAGAATTTATCAAAAATAAAAAAAAAATGTATGATACAGATATACAATAAGCTAGTATAAGTAGGTTAAGTATGTTAAAATTTATTTATATGTACATAATTTGTAAGTGTTAGTTCTAAGTTTTATAACAAAATAAAAAAAAAGTCAGTTTACTTAATTTTTCGCTACTGAATAACGTTTTCTTAGTTTAAATTATACTTAACACAGAAATATAGCACGCCTGGGCTTGCTTCAGATGCATTGATGAATCTCCCTTCTCCGGATATTAATACCATGGCCTGCACTCTAAAAGCCATCTTCTGTTTAAAGAGAAGTGGTCTTTGGTACAACACGCAGTGGAGCCTTAATATCTTTGCGCTCCGGTTGTCTTTTGCCTCTGGTCCTATGGGCATGCCGTCTGACACAATGATTTTCTGCGGTGCCGATAAACTTGCTAAGTAAGGCTTAGAGGAGAGTTTTTCAGGAACCGAGCCTTCGTCTGCCTGAGTCCTCGGTTGGAGCTTCCATTGGCAGGTGGGTCTCATATGAGCAGAACTGCAAATGGCATACCTCTTCAGGTAGCAAACAAATACTCTGCGACATCTATAGGAGGTCAGCGTCTTTCCACAGGAAACGGAGAATGCTGCTTAGTGGCGTCGTGGTAGAGCACTATGTTTTTTTTTAATTGCGCTGAAGGATGGTTTTGACGACGTCATGGAGCAGTACCTTCGTATCAGGCAGCAGGTACTCAGTGCTGACTGGTGCTGTAGGCATTTCACCACTGAAGCGCTTACTCATCTTCGCAACAGAGAAAAATTTCAGTAAAATGAATGTGCAAAGAGTATGTTCTGAATACTCCGTTTCCAGAGAAAAAAATGCTTGCTTGCTTATTTTGAAGTATACATACAAAGCGCACATCTTTTTAATGGATGTTATCTATTTAACTTTTAAGAACCTGTTTGTTTTCTTATTTAATAATATCTTACAAAGGAATACAAATGTTCACTTTATCTCTATCAATATTTGTATTTCGATACGCTTTGTCGGGTATTATCAGATTTTCTACGAGTAATAGACTGTCCATGTTAGCTGGAGAAGGGTGTTTCCTGTCTGACTCTAAATTATTTACATCATGAGTTTGGGGTATTATTTAAAGTATTTAATCAGTTTACTATTTCAGGGCTTGATCAAAGATTTAATTACATTTCCTGCATGGTATATGTGTGACGAATTTTGCTAAAATGGTCTGGGTTCAGAATTCGCCAAGTCTCCTGTAACTTTTTTTTTTGTTTTTGAACACAAGAGTCTTCGTCTATGTATCAAACATACATATATTCCCTGACATCTCTAGAATGTCGGAATCATTCTCTGTCGTTTAGGTTGCAGACTGCATTTAGATCGTTTTTTTTCCAAGTCTGTTATTATACTCGAGAGTCATTTACTCTGATTAACCTAAATACACAACAGTATACAGAACTATAAACTATACGTTCGTTAGCCTAATCAATTTTTTTTTATTTGATAGCTTAATTTAATTCTTGAAAAACTGACATTTCTAGAATGTCGGAATCATTCTCTGTCGTTTAGGTTGCAGACTACATTTAGATCGTTTTTTTTCCAAGTCTGTTATTATACTCAAGAGTCATTTACTCTGATTAACCTAAATACACAACAGTATACTGTACTTTTCGTTAGCCTAATCAATTTTTTTTTATTTGATAGCTTAATTTAATTCTTGAAAAACTGCAAATAATTAATGCCATATTAGGTTATGAAGTGGCGCAGTGGATAAGTTTACCGGCTCCTAAACTAGAGGATCGGCAAGTGACAAAAAGACAGAAAAGTTATCCATTTCTCTGACGTTACCATATTTTCAGCGTGCAATGGCAGGCCTCCGAAAGTCAATAAAAAGTCACACACCTATCGTAAGTCCTCTTCCACTATGAATGGGAGAAACTGGACCTAGATAGTCCACTTCAGAATTTCGGGTCAAGAATTTAATAATTTTATATTCTGTCATTGCTTTATGATCATTTATAATTGACTCTAGACCATTTCTCTGTAAAAGAGTTCTTAATTCTAAAAATTTGTGTGTGATAGAAATCAAATATACGACATTCCAATTTTCTTGGATGGTTGAAGATGCTCAGGTATTAACGAATTCCTTTCGAACTTTATCACCTTAGTGTCTGCAAATTAAATGAAATTTGATCAACCTTTTCAAAATAGTATATGACAGTAGTAATAGACAATCAACAGCATGGAATTGAATGACTCAAAAACAAAATGCTGGCTGTGTTGTTAAGACGAAATCCAAACAAGCAGTCGTTATCCATGAATGGCACTTGCATCGTTGGAACCGAAAAACTTTCCATACTCGGTGTGTGCGTAAATTGCAACCTACGTTGGAATGACCACATATTTGATGTCGCCAGAAATGCTGTGTAATGTCTAGGTTTCCTCAAACGATGTAAGAAATACTTCACCACCTCTAATCGGGCCTCATTATATAACGCATTCATCCCCCCAAAATTGGAGTACAATACCCATATCTGGTCAGGTGCTCCTAAAACCTCTCTGCACCTGCTAGATAGGATTCAAACCGTGCGGTAAGACTCATAAGTCACCAAGTCAATTGAGAAGCAGGAAAACCGACAAAATGTCTCCTGTCTCACCTTGCTCTATCGCTATTTTCACCACCAGTGCTCCATTTGAAATTGCCAGTAGCATTCCGCACCTTCAACCCTTAACCGTAATACCCGTCTCGCTATGAATGCTCATCAGTATACCCTCAAGCCCACTTTCGGGCGTACTCTGAAATGCCGTGATTCGTTCCTAAGCCGAACATCTCATTTATGGAATGCCCTATCGCGCTCTTTATTTCCTAACCATTGTAACCTTCAAACATTCAAAACAAACGTACATCTGTACCTTCGCCCGCGCTGTGTACAAACATTTTAAGGGTACATTAACCCGCGAAATATTATTATTTATCGACTACTCCTTATTTAAAAATAATATCGGTTCCTCTAGTTAAAATTATTTCCCTGGTCACTGACAATGAAAAGGAAAATACGAGTATTTACGAGTATCATTATTTGCTGAGATTTACGTAGAAATTTTTGATTACTATAAAAAAGCGCAGAGACTTCTGTAGATACACATGCGTACTACTTTCTTTAAATTTGTTTATTATCTTCTTAATTGCGTTGATCGATCGCAAGAGACTTCAATTATACACATGATTGTAATTGAACCATTATTTGTAAATAAATCTATACAATTTGCACAAATAGCCGTAGTCAATGAAACTCCGTCATTTACTTTCTGTTTCTTTCGAGCATTTTCACTAAAATTGAGATCTACAATATATGAAGAGTATCCTTAAAAATTTCTAACTAAAGTAAATAAAAAATTAATCACGCTTGTTAGGAGTAGCCCTTCGTCTTATTAATGGTTGTCTTACCACAATATAACTTCGAGAAAAACAAAAGAGCTGAGACGAAAACTAGTTTTTTTGTGTTGAATACAAAATAAGAGTAGATAAATTGGTAAATTTAGTTGGCTTTCACCAATACCATGATTGATATTTTTTTTTAATAAACTACAGCATGTGAATATGATTTGTTTTTGAACTGCCCTTCAACTCTTTTCCCTCCAACCCGCTGCCCTTCGTCGAAATAAAAAACTAAAAAACAACAAATTATTCAACACAATAGCATTCCACACCCATTTTTGTAAATCTAACGACGTGCAACGATCATTTCGATACAACTGCGCCATTATGCAATCGATTTTAATAGGCCCCCCTGGTAACACTTTCCATTGTAATCGATGACATGCGCTAGCATTTGATTGTCTATGCGTGCCGTGCCGAAGTAGATTCAAATTCGATACAGTGAAACTATCTTACTTCCGTGTCATTAAATCGTTTTGTTGATTAAGCTACATGAACCGGTAACCAACTGTAAAGATACCAACAGATTTGTAAATTTGATTATGGAATTAATTGAAGAAACAATTTTTTTATAATCACAAATTAACGAAGTATGAATTGAAATGATAATATTTTTTTTAGGTTAAATTTAGCAGTAATTTGTTGCGCTATTCGGAACATATTTTGTTTTTATATTGGCATATATTATATATATTATATTATCTCTCTTTCAGCCAGAGTGATACACCCAAGAAATTTTAATCCGCTGAAATCTTGCTAGGAAAATACAAAACAATACAATAATTGTAATTACGAAAAAATTCGATAGATATCATATATACCCGATGAGTGAATTAGACCTTGAACTGAACTGGCCATTCATGGTTGGCTACAGGCAAAGTTTTCGAATGAAAGTTTTATTCTCATGGTAGCAGCAAGTTCAAATAAGTTCCAGTGAAACTAATTAGAAATCGTGATATTTATTATAATCGCAAATCGTTCGAGTTCATGCTGCCTTTTGGATTAGGTTTGTTCTTATACGTCTTGTTAATTTCAATAATCTCTAAAACTCTGGTGATGCAAAACCGTCGAATAGTGGTCAGAGAATTTGCTGATGATCACCAGGGCCCTTACTTGATCAATGAGAACTCAGAACAGCATGCGTTTCATTTTAAAATTTTTAGGCGATAGTGAATGGTTATTTTTGAACTTTGGAATATTTTGTTCATATTATCAAAGCAGAGTAACACTTTTCGCGTTTTGTTAATTATATCTTCGCAAATGTTGAACTTCACTGTCAAAATATGTGGATTAAAAATGCTTACGCGCTCGCCAACAAAATCTGACTTTCAACTTACAATTTTACTAATTTAATATTTCAGAACTTGTTGGATTAAGAAAATTCTTCACTTTCAAGAAAATATGGGCCTTGGAGAAGTGTTCCAATTGCACTGCTGCATATGTAGTATATGCATGCTACATTTTATTTACTTTTTTAATTTTTCAAAAAGTGTTTGAGTTAAGTTTTCACATATTCTGTAAAAACATAACTATTTTTCTAAAGCACACTTTAAAAGCGGTGCGATTAGCAAATATTAAACATTCGCTTAGTTTTCAAAGCGAAGCACATTATTTAGTGGGCTAAACTACTGGACAAAATATTAGTCATGCAATCATCTGTGATGTTTTAATCGAAGTTGAAGTCAAGGCGTTGTTTAATAGATAACCTAATTTGATTAACAAAAGCGCATGCCAAGTTGACATATTAAAATAACTTAAAATTACCAAATTCCTCCCCTTAAAAAAAACTTTAAAATTCATCAAGGAACAAACGTTTATTTTGAGAATTCAATATATTTTAAACCACTTTATATACAAACATTAGCAGTTAATTAAAATACTTCAGCACTAGATCACTGTGACAACTTCTCTCAAACTCGAGTGGCACACGAATAAAAATTCTAACTCTGCTTGCAATCAATACGTATATGGAAAAACAACATACTCGTAGTCAGGAATAAAATATTCGCCGAAACAAAAATTCAAAAATCTGTAATAAATATTAGATCCAGTAAATGAGTAAATTAAGTTTTGCTGAGTACCTTCTTTAGTATTTTAAAAAACGTTCAAAAACAATTACATTTTTTTTTTAAATTTGAATAAAAGATGAGATCATTATTACTTCAAATATTAAAACTACCATAGTTACCTAAATAATCAAGATCCAGTCAACCAAAACTTCCAAATCATCAAACTCCAATGGTTCTCGTTTGAAAATTAACAAAATACATACGCGTACGTTTCTCTAAAAATGAAAGCCTTCGAATTATTAAAGATGCATAAGCTTTTAACATTTATGATCAATTTTCAGTATGATAAAGACGTTTATATCTACCAAATGAAAAATTTCCTTAGAGTGAAAGTAAAAATTCAGCTACTATGAGTATAACAACCAGAACCTCAGTTCAAGATCTGTGAGAAATACATATATACTCAGAAATTTACATCCAAAATGGGTTAAATGGCTAGGTGACTACAGAACTACCAAAAAGGGAAAAGGACAGCACCGTTCTGTTCTGACTGAAACAGACTGGGTGACCGTGGCTAAAGTGGTAGTGTATTGGCGTCAAGAGCTTGGGTTTCACCCAAGCATATGGCAAATAATATTATCGCCAATGTGAGAGAACAACTCCTGTTGATTTGGAAGGAAAAACTCCAAACAATCTTCGACACGATCAGAAGTAAGAAATCAGGAGGAACCCATGGAGTGCCGAACATTGTGCTTCAAAATCTCGCTCTGGAAGCGGTGAAAATCTATACCACCCTGCTTAGTAATACAATGAATAATACCCACTATCCAGCACATAGGGAAACTGGGGTGGTACAGCCCTTTCCCAAAATGGATAAGGATACGTCTAACCTGGCGAAAAAGTGACCAATTGAGTCCTGACTAAATGGGTTGAGGACAAAAATATAGTTCCGGATCATCAATCCGGGTTCAAGACGGAGCATAATATATACTTTTGAAGCATTAATATACATTAATATACTTTTAAAACGTGTCTTTTGCCCTTACAAAAAGACTGTTTTATAGCAGCCAACTCGATCCGAGCGTGAAGGCGATCTGCTACATGACCTACTTATCCTTGTATTCGAATATCTCGTGTGGTTCGACGTGAGAGCTAGTTTATTGGAAAAAATTCGAGGGTATTTGCTTTAGGACTTGTCTCCGCTTATACAGAATACCAGAGTCTAAGTCAGAGTACATAAAATACTATCCTAATAAGGTTTTTTACAATAAAGCGAACCTAAGAAGAGTGGATAGTTTCTTCATTGAGTTGACTCGAAGGCGCATTGCAAGAGCAATGACCTCGTCGAACAACCTGATCTCCGGGGCTAACTACCCTAATCTCATTTGCTTCCAACACACCCGTATACCGTACAAATTTCGTGAAGTCTTTTCTGTAAATTTTTTTTTAATTCACCCAACAAAACCGCATCGCTTACTTTTTACAAATCAAAAAAAAATGTTTTTTTTTACATTACAATTGTTTAATATTTTATGTAAGCAGAAAAAGAAAATAAACTAAAATGGAATCCTATATAGAAATGGACGACGGCGCAATAAAAGTTGAATCTATTGCGGTACCTCCCGCAACGGAAGTAGGAGCAGAAGATGCTGAAGCAACAACAATGACAGCAAAGAAGCCAGCAGCTATGGAGGAAAGTGATTTGATGCCTCCACCAGATGTGACATTGCCATCGTTTGCTGTTTCGGACAGGGACAGGGACGAAGATGAAGTTTCGAGTTTGCAAGTTCTATCAGCGCGTTCATCAACGCCATATACTGTTCAAGCGACCTATTGTACCAATGTCAATTGTGAGCTAGGTAGAGGAGACGCGTCTACTCTGAGTTCTGTGAAAGAAGAACCAACCCAGTTGATAAGCACTAATTATAAACATAGCAAAAATGTTGAAGTGGTGAAGAAGAAAGAGGAACCACCATCGGAGGATACTATTGATGGAAAAAGTACTCACGTTCTGATTTGATGCATATCCGGGATAAGATGATGTTGATTGTAAGGCCCGAATGCTTAAGTAGTTCCAAGGTTGAATTTGGGAAAATCTGAAAATAGAAGCAGTCAATATCATTCTTCAAATTCGTCTAACTACTTTACCCCATTGTTCTGTAAGCATAATACAAATTCGTCGAATGGCAGCAGTAATACGATGAGCTACGACAATTTCAAAAACCCCGATTCTCATTCCTTTAGCAATCACAATGATAGCAATCAATACAGCAACAATACTCGTATTGGTAGCGGCCGGTTGACTAATCGAGACATCAACTGGGATTACATACCGGAAGAGGATCCCGATAAAGGCAACTTGCCAGAGTTTTTCAACACGAAATGTGCTCTTAACAATGGAAAAGCGTTACAGTGTCAACCCAAGAAATACGGCATGGCAGATAACTCGATCTATGTCAAACCTGCATTAACTCAGTTATAGGGGAATCCTCATTTCAATCAGGCGGTCCCAGGAACTCCATCAATTCTAGCACTGGAGAACCATTCAGTGCTAATACTAGCAGTACAAGTAATACCAATAATAAAAGCGACGAACCCGAGTGGTTTAGCTGTGGTCCAACTTCAAGATTGGACACCATCGAGTTATATGGCTTTGATGAATCTGATCAACAGAAGATTCGTTTGGAAATGGAGGATGCTAAGAAGAAACCCGATGCGAATAATAATCATGAACATACCAAAACGACTGGTAACGGAGGTGATAAGATTCATAAGGAAAAGAAACACTTGGCCTTTCAATTTGATGAGTTTTCAAGTCGCATTAACAAATCTCACAATAGTAGCCATGTTGGTGGGCATATCAACAATCACAGCAATAGGGTACCTGCATCCTAATTCATGCCACTCTTCAATGCGAAAATTAGAGAAGAAGAATCTGTGAAACTCAATTATAACGATAATCCTTCTCAGTCGCTGACTGACTTCTTCAAGCGAACAGATATTCCATCGTCTAAAAATGACAAACTCACCATCCCTGAAATACCCAGTGTCGACCAGATCGAAGCCAAATATTGGAACCCACAAGATCAAAACGATGCTAAGGCATCCAGTCCAAAGTTGGACGATAATTCACGCTAAGCCAACTTAATCCCTCACAACAGCAACCGGTACAGCCATAACCAAATCAACCCGGACTCAGCCTCTTCAATACCGATAATCTGTCGAACTTTATAAAGCAGCGAAATTTTCAACAACAGTTATTACAGAAGCAACAACAACAGGCTGCCTTTGCTCAGCTACAATTAAACGCTATTCTCAGTCGTCCAGAGACTCAAGTTTTGTTACTTTCATTGGAACGTGGTGAAATCTCTAAACACGGTTTGATTGTTCAATTTGCGAACCCAAATCTTACACAAGGTGATCGTGAGGCTATCACAGCAGTACTGAAATTCCCTGCAGCAATCACCAGCAACAATATCAGCACCAGCAGCAACAGATCATTGCAAATCAATTTCAGAACTTGGCTGTTATACAGCAAATGACTAGAAGTGCTGCTGAAAAGAGGAACACCAATACCAATAGTGCTTATCAATCGAGTGGAGTTGGCGCACAAGAAGAATTGCAGTCGCATGCAAATCCTAGTTTTAGAAGAGCAAACTAGCTTAGGCTTGCAGAAGATTTTACACCTGCAGAATTCTGTAATGAACAATAATTACAGTGGACGCGGTAATGAATCCTTGGCTGGGCCAAAGAATCAAAAACAACAACAAACACAACAACAGCAGCAACCTTTCCAACGCCAGCGAAAGGGATCATATGGTGCCAGTCGAGTCATTGGCCGTCGTCGTTCTACATTCTCTTCGTCGTCGAATACTACAGTGAAGGCAGCACAAACGAAATTAGCATCTGAATTGGAATTCCGACAATTGGAGCAGCGCATTAATACCTCCAACGACTAGGGTTGGAGCAGATGAGTTTCATTCAATTCTCAAAGACTTTAAAAACTGCATTGGACTAGCTCAGGAATGTTATAAACTATATTTACACATAGAGTGAAGGTCGTTTACGAACGTACAAAATAAAATTGGGCCCACTATTGATCCCTTTTGAAACAAACTTGATATACACCCTGAATGGCTCGAACTGCAACCAACTTCAGACTGCTATAATTTCCAAACCGTTCATGACAGTGAGCTCAAATTTTGGCACAAGACAGATAATTTTATTATTTACAAGCCTTTTAAACGATTTGCGTCTCAGTTGTGTTGAAAACTTTTTATCCGCGATAGAATTCAAACGTGATAGTGTGATTGCTTTATATTTGGCTGGAAAGCCACAAGTAGCTATCGTTAGAGCCCTCTAGCACCTCAACGTGAAAAAATCATTTGTGTCTCGAACCATAGCTCGTTACCGTGATACTGGCAGCATTGCAAAACGCCATGGAGGTGGTCATAAAAAAACAGCAACATCGGCAGAAATGGTTCGGAAAGTGAAGGCTCGAATTGAGCGAAATCCGCGTCGAAGTGAAAGAAAAATGGCTAGTGAGCTCAAAATATCGTTGGAACTGATGCAACATATACTGAAAAATGAATTTGGGCTCAAATCATTGAAATTCCAAAAAGCGATCTCACACCGCAACAGAAAAAAGATAGAGTCGAAATAGCGAAGGAGTTACTACGCTTGCACGAAAGTGGTGAGTTGCCGAATTTGGTTTTTTGCGATGAGTCGCCATTTGTTATCGAGCAATATGTCAACAAACAAAATGACCGAGTTTACTTGCCAGAGAGGTCCTTCGAAAATTTACACCTTCGGACGGCCACCAAAAAGCAGGCAGCACCTATGGTGATGGTTTAGGCCGCCATAAACGCCGATGGTCGCTCTCCGCTCGTATTTTTGGACCGTGGCGTCAAAATTAATGCGATCGCATACCGTGAAACTATCTTAGAGACGCAGTATTGAAGCTTTGGGCAAACAATCATTTCGGTCGGAGACCGTGGACATTTCAACAAGACTCGGCACCGTCTCACAAAGCGCGCGTCAACCAAGATTGGTTAAAAAACAATGTTCCACACTTCATTTCTTCGACACAATGGATTGCAAATCTCCGGATGTAAATCCGTTAGATTTCTCTGTCTGGGGGATTTTGAAGGCGAAGTTGAATACCAAAGTTTGGACCACCTCCAACAAGCACTTCGCCGAGAATGGGCCAAAATACCGCAGAGCCACTTGCGTGCAACGTGCGACGCTTTCTTCGACCGTCTTAAGGCCATTATTCGCGCCAAAGGTGGACATATTGAAAACTACTGATACAATTTGAAAATTGATGTATTTTCCAACATTTTTTGCTTTGACACAATAATATTTATCAAAAAATAAAAAAAATTATAGCATTTTAAAAAGTTGGAGTTCGAGTCATTCACCTTGTAGATGTGCTCTTTTGTATCCTCTTTGACAGAAAGCTGCGAATTAGGTTCGTCACCCTAATACGGAAGCCGAAAAGATTCTGAAATTTCCAGCAAAGTAGATCATGATATAGACTATTAAAAGCCGTGGAGAAATCAAACAAACAAAGAATCGTCACAAATGCCTTATCGAAATTCCGTCTTATATTATCGATAATGCTAATCATGGGGGTAGAACAACTATGGCTAGCTCTGAAATCTGATTGGCGCGGATTGAGTAAATTATTTACCGACAGATGCTTCTGAATTTGCCATGTGATAAGTTTCTCGAACATTTTTGATAGACAAGGCGGTATGCATATAGGCTTATAATCCGCAGCGGTTACGGGATTAGCTTTCTTGGCGATTAGCAAGCCTTTTGCTCTTTTCCAACTTTCGGAAAATTTCGATGTAATTAAGCAGTGGTTAAAGATATGAGCCAAATTGGAGACAATAAAGGTCAAAAGGTCTTTACACATTCCATTTGATTTGATTGGCTATACCAATCAATTTCTGTAATTAAATCGTCCAAAGCTGCCATAGAAACACTGGAGCTACCGAGCCAGTGGAAAGCTTGACAGCTTTCTCTCTGTTTGTCCCATAAAACGCCGATCTTGCGCAGATTACTCAAGAGCTTTTTCGAGGGTCGCGAGGTATTCAGTTTTGAAGGATAGAAATTTTATTTGGAAAGCCTAACACAAGAAATGGCAATATTTCGCTTTGTATGCAACCCAGTTGAGATTCGTTTGATTGCGCTTCCATTTATTATATAATTTATTACGGTTATTTATTTTTTGCATGTTTTTCGTTTGATAATTAAAAACCAAACCCTTAAAAGTTCACCAATTATAATAAAAGAAAGTCCATCTACTAAGTATTTTACTCAATAAAACTTATTTTCTTATTCTTAATTTTTTTTTGCGGGACAGCTATTAATAAAACAAATATTTAAGAGCAAATCTTGTGCAATCGTACCAAACTTTATTAAATTCAACGTTGAAAACAATTTGTTTGTTCCCGTGCCTAAAGCTGGCTGACTATGCAAACATCCCAACATAAGACTAGTGGTCGCTGAAATCAGTTTGCCTACACGACACACAACAGAGCACCGTTATACTACGATATGCAAAGGTAAAAATAACGAAAGTTAATGTGCATACATGTATATATACATACGTGCGTACGTGGGTACGTGCGTACGTAAATATTGTAATACCATTTATACTGAATTAAGAATACTGGTGAATTTGAGAATACTTAAGGGACATTCCCCAATTTATATAAATGGATATCATAGCCAAATATGAATACATGTATGTATATGTATATATACAGCATAGACATATGCTGTATATATACCTACATAATGCTGTCTATGCTGTATATATACATATAATGAGCCCATAAGTCGAGATTACCCTTCGTTATTGACGACGTACAATTTGGCTATCTTACTCATAACTGGTCTTTTCAATATTCCGCTTTGCGACTTGATGTAACAGTGCCTAGGTAGATTTTCATGGACGATGATAACAACATCGCCGACTTGCAGCGGTGCTGTTTTTTTGGAACCGTTTGCATCTTCTGGTAAGTGCTGGTAGATACTCCGACGCCAGAATTGGACGGAAACTTTTGGATTTGTCGCCATTGTAGACGAAAATCAGCTACATCGCTGTGTATTGGTTTGTAGCCGCTTAGTGAGCCTAGCAACAGATGATTAAGCGTAAGTGAGTCGTCTTCGCATGATTCCAGGGAAACGAATGTAATTGATTATAAATTCGACTTCTGCCATGGCGTTTTTCAGGGTCTCATCATGGAAATTCATATCAGAACATATGTGGTAAAGTGTAGTATTCACGGATCTAACGAGTCTTTCCCATACACCACCCATGTGGCGGGCTGCAGGCGGATTAAATTAAATTAAATTAAGTTAAACAGCCTAGTAGCATCTTCAAAATGGGCATGGAGCTATGCCCATCCACTTTGTGGAAGATTTTACGGAAAGATCTTAGTCTAAAAACTTATAACATCCAGCTTGTGCAAGAGTTGAAACCGCGTGACCATTATACGCGTCGTATGCTCGGTGAATGGGCCGAAATCATGTATCAGCTTAATCCTCATTTTCAACGCAAAATTTTGTTCTTCGATCGGACCCATTTTTGGTTAAATGCACATGTAAACAAGCAAAATTGCCGAAATTGGAGTATAGAGACCCCAGAAGCCTTTGTCGGGACACCCTTACAACCATTAAAACTCACTGTTTTGTGTGTTGTATGAGCTGGTGGAATCATCGGCCCATATTTCTTTAAGGACGATGCGGGCCAGACTGTTACCGTCAAACGGAGAGCGCTATAGAAACATGATTTTTGACTTCTTCGTTCCTCATTTGAATGGCATTGACGTGACAGAGCTTTGGTTTCAACAAGATGGCTCAACATACCGCGCGCGGCACCATCAATTTATTGCAGTAAACATTTGCCGAGCGCATAATTTCGCGTAATGGACCTGTGAACTGGCCGCCACGATCTTTTGATCTCACACCTTTAGATTACTTTCTTTGGGGTTATCTGTAGTCACTGGTTTATGCCGACAAACCAGAGACGCTGGACGATTTGGAAGTCAACATTCGCCGTGTTATTGCTGTGGTGCCGTGTGGCACTTCCATTGTTCCTATATAAGTTCTGTTTTTCTTTAAGTTGGTAAATCTGTTGTTGACATTTCCTCTAAATTTTAGCGTCATAGCTTGATATTTGCAAAAGTTACGTAGCCAAGAGTACATCTATCTCTGTGTGTGTTGACGTTTTTTTACAATTTTACAAATGGATTTAAATTTGCAACAATGAAATTGTATTCAATTTAGCGTAAAAAACGGATTTAATGGTGCATGAACGTAGGAAATGTTAGAAAAGTGTTTCAGCAACGATTCTCTAAAGAAAACGGTCCTTTACCAGTGGCACGAGCAGTTCAAAAGTGGTCGTGAGTCAATCGAAGATAATGAACGCAGTGGCAGACCATCGACATCGAAAACCGACGAAAACATTGCTGAAGTAAAAGAAATGTTGGTCAATAACCGCAAATTAACCATCAGAGAGATAGCGAAGGACTTGAACATTGCCTAT
The DNA here is from genome assembly GCA_963966105.1 of Volucella zonaria. NCBI lineage: Eukaryota > Metazoa > Arthropoda > Insecta > Diptera > Syrphidae > Volucella > Volucella zonaria. Next base: position 162,980,222 of record OZ014530.1, read on the forward strand.
GGATCCGTCTAAGACATTTTGGTTAATGATTTGGGTTTCCGTCGTGTAGCAGCAAAGTTGGTGCCAAAAAACCTCAATTTCATGCAAAAAAGAGACCGTGTTGACGTCGCAAAAGAGATGATTTGCGATCCTGAATCCGATCCCACATTCATCAAAAGGATAATTACTGGAGACGAGACGTGGGTTTATGAGTACGACACGCAATCCAAACATCAGGCAAGTGAATGGCGTTCACTAAATTAGCCGAGACCAAAAAAACCATGTCGTTTTCAGTCAAAAAAGAAGACAATGCTCACGGTTTTCATGGATTACAACGATGTAGTGCATCGTGAATTTTTGCCAGAAGGCCAGACAGTAAACAAACAGTACGAGTATTATTTGGGCGTTATGAGACGTTTGCGTGAAGCAATTCGCCGCAAGAGACCAGAATTGTGGGCAGAAAACTCGTGGATTTTGCACCATTCGTAATTTTTTGACGAAAAATGCAACAAATACCATCCAACAGCCACCGAATTCACCTGATTTGGCTCTCTGTGACTTCTTTCTGTTCAATAGAGTTAAAAAACCACTACGGGGAACGCGTTTCAGCAGCCGAGAGGAAGTAATATAAATGGATCAAGCGCTGGCATAAGTGTGTTGCAGTCGATGGGGATTACTTTGAAGGGGACAATATAGACAATAAAGCTGTCGAGAATTGGACTTCAGGATTGCGCTTTATTAGAGTTAGCCGTGGCCCGCCTATGCCCGATATCATATTTTAGCCCTAATGGTTTAAAATTATCTATTAAATAAAACTAATATCATAGACATTAACATTAGTTTCAAGTGTGTTATTTCATATTGAATTTGTATAACTCCAAAAAAATAACACCCTTTTTTTACAATGCTAACACGATCGTTGTACACTTTTGTAAAGAACTCGTTGTTTGGGTATATAGTATTGACTTTTAATGTTTTTCATGACGGTCTAATGCGATATATGATGAAATCTTTCGTGAGTGTAACGAACCAGCAAGAGAGTTACGTGCTGCATGAGGCGCAATGTTATTGCATTGTGAAGATTTATGTATGATGCACGGCTCCTGGCATCATTCCCTCTCAAACAACAGATTTCCTCTAGATTCTTGCGTCCATCGAAAACGTGTCATTCTTGCGTCTTGTATCATCGCATACGAAATTGCTTCTGGTGGAAACTTCTCCTCAGCATGTACTTTCAGTTTCCGTATGTAGAGCAGAAATGTTGTCACTTCTCGATACAGCCGTCTCCAGTTTGAGAAGTATGGAAAGTTAATTGATATCTCCTTTTTGATTTGCTGATTAGAAATATGTGATTTCTTTTTTACCACATTCGCCCATATCCGTACAAGTTGACCAGACCTTCTTTTCATGTAGGTCTCAAAAACCATATTGAAACATCGAATGGTATTTTGTTGCGAGATCTGCTGGGTTAATTTTTGAAGGCACCCACCGCCATCACGTAATATTTGTATTTTCCAATATTTTTCCCCACCCAATGCATGACGAATTTCTGAAACTGTTTTGGGTTCATTCGAAGCCACTGGAGAGCAGTTCTTGCGTCCGACCAGGAAGTTTTAGATGTGATATTCAATCGACGATTATTGGCTATTTCACAAGCGAGCCTCACGCCTACAACTGGCCCCTATAGCTCTAGTCTTGGTATAGACGTTGGTTTTAATGAAACCGATATTATTCTAATACTGTATTCCAATTTTGCAATTCGTAGAAGCATTTTAAATTCAGTAGCGTAGCACAATATAAATCCCAAGGATGGACATCCGCACTTGAAATAATCCCCATTTGGAGGAATTGTCGCAACCATACGACTAAAAACATCACGCCGAAGTCGGGTGAAAATATAGGCCAAGGAGTTTTTATTAGATCGCAATATATACTGTAGTAGCGAGATTTTTTGGCGTCTGTGCTTCAGAAGAATCGTCTTGTAGATAGCTAGTGGCTGCTTTGCTATTTGAAGTCCAGTTTCAAATATGAAATGCTACAGCAGCATGAATAAATTGCCAACTCGGTAGCCTGGTGTTCGTTGTCGACACTATAAATAAGGTCATCCACTTAGTGATATTGTTGTATGGCTTCTACAGCGAATGGTTATTCATCTTTAAATGAATCAGCATTGTAGTCTCGCACATCACATGACAAAATTTAGTGCACGCATCACATAAACACTTGGCTGGTCTACATCATCCACTATGGAAATCTCTTAAGATGCATATCTCTTTTCTAAAATTGATTTTGGGGAACATCTTCGCGATATCCCCATATCTCGCATTTTTTCCAACTCTGCAATACATCGATCAATGATTTCAGGAGGTCCGGCCAAGAATGCATGAAGTCGTTAAGACAAACCCCATTAAATTTAACAGCCGCGTCCTATCTTGCCAGGTTTATTGGAGTTAGTGATTATAAATTTTGGTAGACACCACACAGGATCGGTAGTCATCTCGATTTCGCCCGCAGTTAACCTTTTAGTGTAACCCTTTTCCAATAGATTGTCTACTTGCTTTTGAAGTACAAATTTTAAATTGTTATCTTTTTGGAATTTCTCTCCGGTAGCTAGTGCACTTTTTTTTAAACAAAAGACCCACTTCATAGCGTGCGTCTTTCTTTGACATGTGGTCTCCAAAATTTCCACTAATTTGTAGTACTCTACAGAAACTCGCTACTTTTCTGTTGATTTGTCGAGGTTGAAATGTTCTTTTATCAATTGATGTAACTCGTTATATTTATTTTCACAGTCGCACTGATGAATATGAAGGCAGGCACTTTGTCGGTAGCAGCCGTTGGGATCTTGAATTGCCCAGCCTTGAATGATGTCATATTTCATAATTATTGATACTATTTTTCAATCCAAAATAAGAATTTCATTGATACCTGAATCCCAAGTCTTACTTTTTAAAGAAGAAATTAGGGCGCACTTAATAAAAAAAACTTACAAAAAACAACTTGCAAAAAATTAATCAATCAACTTACAAAAAAAAAGCAAGTAGCGATCATAATCAGTAACCGCAGCATAATGCTCTTCTAGTTTTAAATTGAAGAAATATTTAGAATCCAGTATATTATACATAGGTGGATATTTTAACGCTAAAAATAAGTGGAAAAACTGTAACAAAGTCAACACAAAGACATATGCCACATAAGAAAAAATTTCATCATATTAAAATAAGGCAGTAAAAAGATATCTAAGCATAAACATAAGCACATAAGCATCATTTGAATGACACTAAACGAAACTTTGCATTGTAAATCTTATGTCCCTTAATTTCGTCAAGGATAATTTGGGAAATGATTTTTGGGTAATTCTAGGAAAGAAACCGTTCAATAGTAAGGGTCTCTCTCCAATGTTGGCATCATTTATCGAGGATTTACAATAAGAAAAGGCTTACTTTGCTGTACTCTGACCTATGTTAACGGAAATTGCTCTGTTAGTACTAATGGTAAAAACTTCGTGTCGAACCTTGTTTTTAGAAGAAATACCAGCCTTTATAACGGCGTTTAAATAAAGTTGATATCTTATTTAAGTCTTTAGATATCCAATTTGTAAGTATTTTCCATTTTTCTTGCCCATGCTAATATTTGACTTTGATGTCACTTTTTGCCAGAAAATGCATAATAAACATAATGTTTCACTATTTTTTTCTTATGAATGTTACAATAGTAAAAAAAAAATCATCAACAAGTTTGCAGAAAAACCCACAAATTGTATGATACTTGGAAAACCTGCAACAGGTAAAAAAGGAATGTATGATTTTTTACCAACGTTTCTAACAACGTAGAAACGTTTCGGTAAGCCAACGTTAGAATTTTCACTTCGCAGCCTTGCTTAGTATCGTCGGTGTTTGTATTTACTATGTTTGTTTGTAATTATGACTAGGGAATTCAAGGTGGACGTAGCCAATATACGCGGGCTAAAAAGTAATCACTTTTCTGCGTACGTCCACGTCTGTAAGTACAGACGTTCCCGCCCACACCTCTCAGATCACACTGATCTGAGGCTACCTGGCTACGAACTAGTGCCACAATTGTTTACTCATCGCGGTCTCGCCATCTATGTCCGTAGTGATGTAGCGTACCAAATTCCACCACAATGTAGTCCTTGTTCCAACCCGGAATTCAATTTCATGTGGTTAAAATTCCATATCCGTAAGCAAATTATCCACCACAGCTTTATTTACAGAAGCCTCAAACTGGACAGCAATCGATTTTTAATGAGCACTGCCTGACTCTATTCAAAGAATTTTATCCTTGTATCCTCGTACTGAAATTGTTATTACGGGCGATTTCAATATGTACAATTCTGGTTGGCTTCGACATTGCGGTCAGACAACACCCCTCTGGGCTCGTCGGACCATTGTGTCATATCAGCTAATTTTTCGTACAGCTACCACACAGTTAGAGAAAAGAACCGTATGGCAATACAAGGAAGCCAATTGGAGAGCACTTAACAACTTCTTTAGGAATTTTAACTGGTCGTTATGTTTCCTCGCTAACGATGTGGATGCCGCTGCTGATACGATCACAGACACCATTCTCTTTGGAATGAGATGCTTTATCACTCATCGGATGAAAAGTATCAAACCAAAAGAAAAGGCATGGTACGACTCGAGCTGTAAAGAGGCTGTCAGGGTTAGAGAATTGTTTTTTCGGTCCTACAAGACCAACCCGACAGAGCAAAACCGAAAAAAGTTCAAACGGGCCAGAAATGACTGCAACGTCTTTCTCAAGAGTGTGAAATTCCAATACGACCAAAAACTGAGGTAAAACATACAGTAATGTCCCAAAGGCAGTAAAAGCTTTTTGTCATTTGTCAAAAACATCAGAAATTCTGCCTCATCCTCCATCCCAACGCTCATTTACAATGACATTCCAGCTGTCAGCTCTTTGGACAAGGCCAATCTACTTGCTGCACACTTTGCGGCCAGCTCAACACTCCCAGATTGTGTTTTGTCTCCCCTTATACTTGAGTGCGTCGAATCTTCTATGGAGCGAATCCAATTTTGCACTCGTGTAGTAGCAAGAGTTCTTAAAGATCTCAACCTATCTAAATCCGCTAGCCCAAATGGTATATCTCCCCTTCATCTGAAGAGGTGTTCTTCCTCGCTGGCAAAACCACCGCGTAAGCTTTTTCATCAATTCTACTCTTTAGAACTCTTTCCGAGCAAATGGAAAACAACATTTGTCCAGTCCGTCCCTAAAAAAGGCGAATCTTCTTCTCTCTCCTCCAACAGATCCATTGCACTTACGTCCCTTCTCTCCAAGGTCATGGAAGCGCTGATAAACCCTTAGCTCATGAAATATCTCGAAACACGAAAACTTCTCAATGGCCGGCAATATGGTTTTCGTAGCAACAGGTCCACTGGTGATTTGATGGCATGTCTCACCGAAAAGTGGAACCAAAGCGTATATCAATCTGGCGAAAGAAAGATAGTTGCACTTGATGTTTCTTAAGCATTGACAGAGTTTGGCATCAGGCCCTTTTGTCGAGAATGCGTGCTTTGGGATCTTCTTCAATGGATTAGAAATTACAATTAGGGACGTTCAATTCAAGTTGTCTTGAATGGTTTCAAGTTTGATATTCACAAAATAAATACTGGTGTGCCCCAGCACTGCGTTCTGTCTCCGACACTATTTTTAATTTTTATCAGTGATCTCTTGTCTGCCACTTCTAATCCAATATATTCCTTTGCTGACGACAGTACTCTCTGCTTTTCATATTCGTTTACAGACTCACGTCCCTGCTCTCCGGCTGTACAACGGGAACGGCAGTATATGTTAAGCTCATTAAATTCGGATATCAACAGCATAACCAATTGAGGAAGAATCAACAGAGTAGAATTTAATGCTTCCCAAACACAATACTGTCTGCTGTCGTTAAACGAAATTGAAATACGCAGCCATTATCCATGAATGGCACTTGCATCGTCGAAACCGAAAAGCTGTGCATTCTCGGTATGTGTGTCATAACTTACGTTGGAATGACCACATATTCGATGTCGTCAAAAATGCTGCGAAATGTTTAGGTTTCCTCAACCGATGTTAGAAATATTTTACCCCCTCTGATCTGGCCACAATAGATAAGGCATTCATCCGCCCAAAATTGAAGTACAATGCCCACATCTGGTCAGGTGCTCCTCAAACATCTCTGAACCGGCTAGATTGGATCCAAAACCGTGCGATAAAACTCATAGGTGATCCCAATATCACTCAAACAATTGACACCCTCGAACACCGACGTAATGTCTCGTGTCTCACTCTGTTTTATGGCTATTTCCCCCAGCAGTGCTGCATAGAAATCGCCAGTAGCATTCCACCCATTCAAACTCTCAACCGTAACACCCGTCTCGCTATGAATGCTCATCAGTGTACCCTCAAGCATACTTTCGGACGTACTCTAAAATATCATGATTCGTTCCTAAGCCGTATAACTCGCTTATGGAATGCCCTGCGGATCTCTGTGTTTCCTGGTCGTTATAACTTACAAACATTTAAAAACCATGTACATCGGTACCTGTCTTTTCTTCCTCCCTAAATTTCCCTCGCCCGCGCTGTGTACGAACAAAAACCCCTTGAACGCGCGCTCATTATAAAAAAAAATTGTTTTCCGAGAATTAATAATTTTTCCATAATTGCATAGCTATTAAAAAGTATATACGAGGGCGGGTCAATAAGTCCGTGACTTTGATTAAAACACAGATTTTTTGATAAAAAAATAATTTTATTTTTCAACGTAGTCTCCCTTGAGCTCTATACACTTTGTCCAACGCTTCTCCAATTTTTTTACCCCTTCCAAAAAAAATGATTTGTCGAGGTCCTCAAAATAACGAGATGACTTCATCAATGGAGTCAAATCTTTTTCCACCAAGCCATTTCTTCAGGTTTGGGAACAAGAAGTAGTCGCTCGGAGCCAAATCTGGAGAATAGGGTGGATGAGGGAGCAATTCATAGCCCAATTCATGGATTTTTGCCATGGCAACTGCACATGTGTGCACCCTTGCATTGTCTTGGTATAAAAGAACTTTTTTCTTGGCCAAATGAGGTCGTTTTTTTTTCAAATCGTCATTGAATCGGTCCAATAAGTTGGCATAATATTCCCCATTGATTGTTCTTCCCTTTTGAAGGTAGTCAATGTGGATTATCCCGCGTGCATCCCAAAAAACAGTCGCCATAACTTTATTGGCTGACAAACCCACCTTGGCCTTCTTTGGCGCCGATTCACCCTTAGAAACCCACTGTTTTGACTGTTGTTTGTTCTCGGGTGTGTTGTTATGGATCCATGTTTCGTCCACGGTTACAAAACGGCGCAAAAACTCCTCCATATTGCGATTAAACAACGCCAAACCTTCCTGTGAAGTTGTTACACGATTGCGTTTGTGGTCGACTGTGAGCAAACGCGGCACCCATCTTGCGGAAAGCTTTCTCATGCCCAAGTGATCATTCAAAATTGAAACCACTGATCCATGCGAGATCCCTACGGCTTCCACAATCTCTCCAACTTTCAATCTTCGGTCGGCCAACACCATATCGTGAATTTTTTCGATTGTTTCGGGTGTAGAGACCTCAACTGGGCGTCCAGGACGTTCGGCATCTTCAGTGCTTGTACGGCCACAACGAAATTCAGTAAACCACTTTTTTACCATTGAAATCGATGGTGCAGAGTCCCCATAGTATTTATCAAGCTTAGCCTTGGTCTCGGTAATGGTTTTTTTTCGCAAGAAATAATGCTTAATAAGCACACGAAATTCACTTTTTTCCATTTTCTCCTCAAATTAGTGAGTAGTCTGATAAAAATAGCTGTCAAACACAAACTAACTGACGCAGCAAGTTTAAATTTTGACAGGAGTCAACTGACAAATGCCTGTTGACAGGAGCAGTGTTGCTGTTTCAGTAAAGGGGTCAGAAATTCAAAAATGCACGGACTTATTGACCCGCCCTCGTATTTATATATATGTATATATATATACAAAAAATTACTGATAAATGAGCAGATTTAGAAACCTGTCAGGACCTACGGACTATAACTCTGGGGTTGCACAAGTGAGGCAAATAGCAAATCCACATATTTTACAAAACAAAATATCTGCTAAATAAGATTGTTAATCCGTTAAGGAATATAAGAAACATTGATCTCCACAGAGATCTAGAAAATGAAATGGAAAAAGATGAACTCATAAAAATTGATAGACCCCGCAACCATGACAACTTGAGAATGACTCAATTAAAGGCAAACAATGCGCTATTAAAGTCTTAACTATCCGTCTATTCCAAATGTGTATATGTATTGCCGAGCTTCTCTCTAAAATTTGATTCAGAGCCGAATTTATGCAACCAGCATTGTTGATTGAAAAATCGTGGTAAGATATGAATTCCAGAAGAACACTTTACTTGTGACCCTGCTCTTAGCAAATGGAAAAAAACTCAAATAATATTTGAATGTGTTTAATTGTGAATTAAATTTTTTCTGAATCCACATTTTCACATCTGATATTACAATACGTAGAGGCTTGTTATGCTTGATAGCTTCAAGCTGGAGTTTGCATTAAGTTCAACAAGGGAGAGTTGCCATCGTGGTTTATTAAAGACATTAAAGTGGTCTGAAATATTTCTCAGTACAATCATGTTAATCCAATTTAGGAAATACGAGTATGTAAATGCTCTGAAGAGTAAGGAGCATTTAACAACAAGGCTTAGGCTTGTTACATTACGGCATGTTGTTCGGGATCCGTTGAATCCTAAAGCTTAAAATTCAAATAAATCAAATTGTAACTTTATTATCACTTCGAAGATTACAACTTATCCACCAATCAATTTTCATTAACTCACACACAATATGGCAAAATTATATTGTGAATGATGTTAAACATATACGAGTATCTTTACTATTAATAAAGATCTACTATTTTCAGATATTGCAGCCACTCGTGTTCAAATACAAAATATTAACATAATCATGAACATGGTTCATTTCTCTATGTTAAGAACTCAACCTACACTGTTTCTTAGCTTGTGAACAAATTGCCATCTACCAGATACCAATCAACTAGCTCATGTATTATATGTACATGATCACTAATTAAACGCCATCAATAAAGCCGAAATGTTTTAAAGTTACTCCCACTTTTGAAAAAAAAAAGTTATATTAACTTAATAAAATCATTTTTCTTCAGATACATACTTGGCTACCACATATTTAAAATTGATCGCCTCATTCCATATCAGTTCAAGATACTTTAATGCATGCACACATCTCCTCCGAGACTAATTTGCCTTGACTTAGAATTCTTATGGCTCTCTGTTTGGTACAAAATTATTCACATTTTTAGCACCTGCCACAGAAAATTGGAAAGTATTTTTGGTTAAAAACATACGCAATATGTCCTTGCTTGTGAATAATTAAAGTTGAGCTCAAATGGCGAGTGCCATGGTAGAAGTGCGTTAAATTAGGCAGGGGACAAGCAGTGTTTCTTTTTGCAGTACACATAATTGCTGTGTAACAAATGCAAATCGGGGCCATGTATCGATTGAAAGATAACACACATAACTATCCGCATAGTGTATGTAATGATACGAGTATATGTATTTATGTTTTTTCTATTAATTCCTAACATACGAGCGTAGAAGGAAGTTACGCAATATTGAAAGCCTTTTGGCCAAACTGTTCAAACCAAGTGCCTACATCGGTGGACTTCTATGTGTCTCCATATGGAGCAAAGTCGACCTGCACATGCTCGTATGCAATATTACGCTCGTAATATTTACACGAAATATATTTTCTTATTAAATCTGAGCAACGGAAAATCCAAATGACTTGCAGACTTGCAGCGTTTAATTTTATTGACTCCAATGTGAAAAGGTGTGTTAATTACAATTCTTGTTCTCCTAAGTAAGGTGTTAATTTGTAATTACCTCCTCACCATTGGCTCGTTACATAAATATTAGTATAGTATATAGTCTAGGACTACGCGCACTTGAAGCTGCTCTGGTAAATGTAGAATGACAAGTACTACATTTGGATGTTTGCTACACGTCAACAAACTGAATAAGTTAGAAGAAAAATTTCACTAAAAATGCGTTGTATTTATAAGTATTTCGTTAAATTATTACATGGTAGTTAAGTTTGCAATGAAAATATTAAGTGTATTAAATTCGAAGTAGTCGGAGGCTGACCTACAGTGATAATATCAACTTAAACAGAAATGTCAAATGCCTCCGACTGCATGTTATCATTTGATTTAATTAATTTTAGAGAGTCCAAAATGTTTTCTATCACCTTCCAATCACCCTGAGAACCGTGACCATTTTATCTAGAGGGACAAGATATTAATTTTTCTATTTCATCTTGTTTCCGCCTTTTTAGTTCTTTTTTAGAAAGTCGGATTTTTTAATTTAATTGATAATAAAGCAAAAAATGGCGAAATGCTATTCAAAATTCTTCATGTTTGAACCGCAATTGCAAGCACAAATCTCAACCGAATGGCTCCAATTTTGTTTTTTTTTTGTTTTTAGAGTTAAATGTCAACAGCAAAATACGTGCAAGAGTCACATATGTTGTATGTTACGCTCAGATACAGATAAACGCGGCAAAGCCATCTAATCTAGAAAAACGGAGTAACTTTTTGAACAACCCAGTATATAACAGTTAATGCTTACGGCTTCTTGTAACTCATGTTGGCAAAAATTCACAAAGTTCAGAGTATTCCCAAAAACTAACGGGAACTGTCGAACTATTGCAACTGCATAGCACTACACGAAATGACGTCCGCTTTACAATAAAAATATTCAATCTACCAGCACTTGGTAAAAAATAGGCATTTGGAGGCAAAATGTAAATGCACCTCATATGGGGCGCTGGGGTCATATGGGTTAAGGACCACGGTCGTGTTGGAAACATAGGAAAAGGTAGTCTGTACTGATTATTACTCAGCTCTTTTGCCCCTCAATAGAAAAGTTCCACAGGGATCAATACTTTATGCAATTTTGCTCTGCATGCTTATCAATGACTTGTTATTAATATGCAAACACGAATCTGTACATGAAGAACAGAGCTAGTACAGCAATTTCAAAATATTTCCATAGATTTAATGACCTAGCTATTTTTGGATAAGTTTTGGCTATCATCATCTAAGTTGAATGGTTTATTCCGCCTAACGCCAGGATGCTGAGCTTCTTCGCCGTTATATAGTCTATCGAAAAATATCTTCCATATTCTCATCACCGACTGTGACTCTACCACAAGGTTTGCTTCTTCATCTCTGCAAGTTTCTGTACGGGTGTTCTTCCCTTAACACGTTCTTTTTATCAGTTGGTGGAACTTCCGTACATGATTCCTGGAGTATGAACGCTCAATATCTAAATGGCGCGCTTCTCGTATACTTCTTCTGGAGAAGCCGATTTTTTCTCATCTCTTTTGTTCGTAGAACACACGTTCTCGTCCTTCGAGGCAGCGCCGCTTTATACGCTTTTTGTTCAGCTGCTTGTGATTGCCGGTATTCTTCACTAAACCGGTGATTTCTTGGTGTTTGCCGGGTGAAACTTAGTACATACATCAGTTGTGACATCTCTGATGGCAGCGTTGCCATTGATTTTCGGTGCTTAATGCTGGCGCCATAGGATTTGTTAAGAGATTTCGGGATAAGCGTTCTGCAAGCTTTCTAGCGGTCTTTTGCGATTGCAGCTTTTCTACGTTATCTCCTCTCACAGTAGTTCTTCTTTGTTGCGGCGGTTGGGAGATCTGCATTCGTACCTTGGCTGCAACATGATCTGTGTTAATGTTGGTTGCCCGGAAGGTTCGGACGTCAAGAATGCTGGAGGCATGTCTTACGTCAATCGCAAAATGATCAATTTGGTTTAGTGTTTCATGAACGCTATATCCCCTGGGGTATATTGAGCAAACCATATGCTTGCTATAGTTATATTTTGCCCGTTGCAAGGTTAATAAGCCTGTGTCCATTGTCAGACGTATTGTCGTGTAAGCTATGCTTACCAACTCTCCTACCACAAATGTATTCCTAGCCTAGTCTAGCCTAGCCTAGCATTAGTCCATATTGGGTTTACGTTAATGAATTTAACCTTGATGCACATTGCATACGACGCACGTTCACGCGTCGATAGCTCGCGACTTCTTGCCTAGGTCTGCCGCGTATAATAAATCCACATTAGAATAAGCGCTGTTTCTGTTCCTTCTAGCAATATTCATATTCACTTGCTGGATGGCGGTGATATCTACGAATATTTCACTTGCAATTCCGAACGTCGTTTTCCTTTACTCATTTAACAGGCTATTAGCTGCTTCATCTCATTTTTTGTTACCTCTTCCGTGTAGGGTTGTGAGCCCAATGACGACGTAGCTCAGTATTATGCAACTGGCCAAGCATAAACTTGCCATTTTAGCCTGTATGAGTAAGCTATAGGACAATCAGAAGTTCCCTACAGCTATGGGCACCTGCATATTATTCACTAGTTTATTTTAGCGCTAGTCCTGCCACTTTTAACTTATTCAGATGTAGTCAAAAGTTCTCTTCTCTATGGCAACGAAAGCTTTAAGTTGCATTCAACAATGCTGTATGCTCATTCATAGCATAGATACATGCGACTTCATTTTCTTCTACACTTATAGGTTACATGGTTGCTATAATATAGGAGTAATAATAGTTGCTAGTTATAAGGGATTGCATATTTTTACAAAGAATTATTTATAAGCAATATCCGTTATATCTGATCTATTAATTCACATGGTAGATCAGAACGCTAAACCTTGTCGCAAGTCTTAATAGGTGTATCCATTCCTCTCATTTATTTTTTCTTCACGCTATATGTCTATGGAATTTTCTGGCTGGGCAAACCGAATCATATCCAACACATAACATTTCTCTTCCTGTTCCAATCACATTTTGTGTTTTGTTTTCCTCTTCTATCAATCTTCAATTTTTCTGACTATAACCTCTCTATTAGTCTATTAGTATTCTTACAAGCTTGTTCCTTTCATTATCTCTTATTTTATTGATAAAATTATTTGATCATGTTTATTGCTTAGAATTAATTGTTTTTTCAACTTCGCTTATATAACTTATATTGGGTATATAACTTTTTTTAGCGTTTTTTTTCTTTTTTCAAAATTTGAATGTTTATTTAACAAAATTGTACAATTGTGAACCGTATTTCAGTGAGGGCGTTCTGCATCGACCGGAACAAATGGTAATCAGAAGGGGCAAGGTCTGGGCTATAAGGCGGGTGGGCTAAGACTTCCCATCCACTGTTTTCCAAATAGTTCTTAACCGGAATAGCAACGTGGGGCCGAGCGTTGTCATGATGGAAAATTATTGCCTCATGTCTGGTCGCATATTCCGGGCGTTTTTCGGCCACTGCTCTCTTCAAACGGATTAATTGTGTTCGGTAGCGTTGTCCATTGATGGTTTCACCCGGTTTTAGCAGCTCATAATACAGCACACCCATCTGATCCCACCAAATACAGAGCATTACCTTCGCGCCCTGGATATTCGGCTTTGCCGTTGATTTGGCTGCTTGGCCGGATTTCACATATGATTTTTTGCGCTTGGAGTTGTCGTAATGAATCCGTTTTTCATCACCAGTAACAATCCGATGCAAAAATGACTTCCTTTTGTGGCGCTCCAACAGCATTTCGGACATGCAAAACCGCCTTTCGACGTCTCTCGGCTTGAGTTCATGTGGAACCCAATTTCCTTGCTTTTGAATATATCCAACTGATTTTAAACATTTTGAAACGGCTGCTTGAGTGACACCCAAAGATTCTGCGAGCTCTTCTTGTGTTTGGCAACAATCTTCATAGAGTAATGCTTCCAGTTCTTCATCTTCAAACTTTTGGCATATTCGCTCAGCTAGCGCATGTTCACCATAAACTTCCACCAAAATACGATGACTTTCGGCAGCAGTTTTCTTCATATTAAAGTAATGAAGAAGAACTCCCCACAAAAACACTTTTTCAGGCACAAAGTTCGACATATTTGAGTGAAAAAAAATTATTGTTGTTTACGCTTCAAATGAATGACATATACTAAAATGACGTACAATGACAGTAGCTTTCCAACGCATGCTCCAATGGAATAATAACAATGGAATAATACAAGATACGCCATCTCTTAGCAAACCGCACAAATTAAGTTATTGATCCAATAATTAGGTTAAATCTAAGCACCTTAATAATATTTTCTAAATATACATACCAACAAACAGGTGAAATTATATAAAATAAAAAGGAGTCAACTACGGCTACGAGGGAATAAACGGTCTTAGCAGTCTACTGTTGGTCATATATTGGTAAAGATTAAGCGCAACGACTGATCTTCTCTATTGCCTTGGAAGTGGAGGTACTGACGAAATAGTTATCGAGAAAAAAACTACCTAGTATGTAGCTGAATCGACAGAGATCTGCTATCCTGATCATCAGCACAAGTCAATGTTTAAATTTAATGTCGGTTTATTAACTAAATTTTTGTAACATTTTTCCAACTGTTAAAATAATTTCCAAATAATTGTTCTTTCCTTTTTTGCCATGAATTTTTATATGAATTGTTTTTGCGTCTTTTTTTTATAAAATCCCATAATATTAATTTTGTAAAACCGATATCTTCCCCACATCAAACTTATATTTATTTGTTAATTAAATCGCAGTGTCACTCCATACTAACTTTTAAGATACAGAGTGATCACTATTATTTTCCACTATACGAGGGCGGGTCAATAAGTCCGTGAATTGCTGACCTCTTTACTGAAACAGCAACACTGCTCCTGTCAACAGGCATCTGTCAGTTGACCCCTGTCAAAATTTAAACTTGCTGCGTCAGTTAGTTTGTGTTTGACAGCTATTTTTATCAGACTACTCACTAATTTGAGGAGAAAATGGAAAAAAGTGAATTTCGTGTGCTTATTAAGCATTATTTCTTGCGAAAAAAAACCATTACCGAGACCAAGGCTAAGCTTGATAAATACTATGGGGACTCTGCACCATCGATTTCAATGGTAAAAAAGTGGTTTACTGAATTTCGTTGTGGCAGTACAAGCACTGAAGATGCCGAACGTCCTGGACGCCCAGTTGAGGTCTCTACACCCGAAACAATCGAAAAAATTCACGATATGGTGTTGGCCGACCGAAGATTGAAAGTGCGAGAGATTGTGGAAGCCGTAGGGATCTCGCATGGCTCAGTGATTTCAATCTTGAATGATCACTTGGGCATGAGAAAGCTTTCCGCAAGATGGGTGCCGCGTTTGCTCACAGTCGACCACAAACGCAATCGTGTAACAACTTCACAGGAAGGTTTGGCGTTGTTTAATCGCAATATGGAGGAGTTTTTGCGCCGTTTTGTAACCGTGGACGAAACATGGATCCATCACAACACACCAGAGAATAAACAACAGTCAAAACAGTGGGTTTCTAAGGGTGAATCGGCGCCAAAGAAGGACAAGGTGGGTTTGTCAGCCAATAAAGTTATGGCGACTGTTTTTTGGGATGCACGCGGGATAATCCACATTGACTACCTTCAAAAGGGAAGAACAATCAATGGGGAATATTATGCCAACTTATTGGACCGATTCAATGACGATTTGAAAAAAAAACGACCTCATTTGGCCAAGAAAAAAGTTCTTTTCCACCAAGACAATGCAAGGGTGCACACATGTGCAGTTGCCATGGCAAAAATCCATGAATTGGGCTATGAATTGCTCCCTCATCCACCCTATTCTCCAGATTTGGCTCCGAGCGACTACTTCTTGTTCCCAAACCTGAAGAAATGGCTTGGTGGAAAAAGATTTGACTCCAATGATGAAGTCATTTCGCAAACAAAGGCCTATTTTGAGGACCTCGACAAATCATTTTTTTTGGAAGGGATTAAAAAAATTGGAGAAGCGTTGGACAAAGTGTATAGAGCTCAAGGGAGACTACGTTGAAAAATAAAATTATTTTTTTATCAAAAAATCTGTGTTTTAATCCAAAAGTCACGGACTTATTGACCCGTACATTAGTTTTAAGATACGAGTAGAATGAAAATGAAATATAAAATAAATAAATAAAGATATGTATATGCATACGAGTGTGAAGATGTACACTGCTATGTGGTTGTCCTTCTGTTTAACTGTTTTAATATTGTGTCAAGATGACGTCATTGCCGTTTAGCTTAATACCTTAGCGACAAAACAGTCAAATCTATGTTAACTGAGAGCTCTTTCAATTTCAATTCTTTATTCTGTGTACAAGTAAGATATGGATCTTTTATAGTACAAAATCAATATTATAATATACAATTGCAGAATATTTACATAGCTTAAATTTAGAACTAAGGGAAGAGGAGAGGGAACGATGGGAAGAGGAAGGGATTAGGACATTTAAACATGTATGTATGAAAATTAGATATAGAAACAAAATATTTCTTTTTTGAATAGCTTTGCTCCAGTCAATTGCTTTACCTCCCTGGGAAGAGAGTTCCATAGTCTAGCGACGTGTACGTAAAATAGGCGAGTTTTGTTCATGTAAATTGATGTGGGAGTGATGAGATTGTAAGTCCGGGAAGATTGTGCGAATTGAATTTTGTCATTTAGGTATAATGGCAGATGTGTGTTGATAATGAAAAGACAACACCTGGCACTTAAGAAATCCCTTAGATTACACCCAAGTACCAGACGGTGATAGTGGGAAGTATGGTCATACCTTCTAAGCACGTAAGCATCTTATCATATCATTAAATGCAACAAGTAATTTATGATATGATTGAGAGTCGAGCCCGCAGTATATAACGACAAAGTTATCAATAATTGGTAAAAGTAGTGTTTGGATTAACCTAATCTTAACCGCTGTAGGTGTAAATTCAGACGAAAGCCAAAGTTTCTGAAGTACCATATAAATACAACGCACAATACATATGATTGATGTGATCGATAGCATTAAGGGAGCGATTTATTCTGTAGCCCAGAGTTATAACAGTTTCAACATAACGAAGCGCCACACCATTTAAGTAAATATATGGGACTGAGGCGATATCGTGCTGTTTTTTAGATATCACAATACACTGAGATTTATTAGGATTAAGGTTCAACCCATTCATTAGTGACCAATTCATTGAATATATGCTAAGTCCTCAATTAATCCAATAGGTCTAGATAGATACAATTGGACATCATCGGCGTAAAGGTGTAGAGATAAATTATTACAAGCAGTGGGTAAGTCGTCAATAAATAGGCAGAATAAAATAGGGCCTAAAATCGATCATTGGGGTACTCCAGCGCGAACATCCATAAAATCGGAAAAATATCTTCAAACTTCACCGTTTGGGTTCTGTTACCCAGGTAACTCAACATAAACCAAACAGATAGTTCACTAAAGCCAAAAAATAACCTGAGCTTCCGACATAAAATATTGTGGTCAACACTGTCGAAAGCTTTAGAGAAATCTAATAAACACAAAATGGTCACATTATTTTTGTCAAACTGAATCCATATGTCGTCGAGCACCTTAACCATTACTGTAGAGCAGCTATGATGGGCACAGAAACCAGACTGAAATGGATATAGCAGTGCATTTCCATTAAGATATGTGTTAATTTGTTTTGCCCTAATTTTCTCCAACACTTTAAATAAACATGGTAAAATACTAATTGGGCGAAAATCTGAGGGGGAAGATGCGTCAGGTTTCTTAGGCACAGGAGTTACTAATGCTTTCTTCCATCTAGCCGGAAATGTACCAGAATACATACAGAAATTTATGATGTGCGTGAACGGAACCAATATATAAAGAAGCACCATTTTGATGAAGCGGAGGGGAATACCATCTGAACCAACAGCTTCAGACCGGAGCGAGCGAATACTCTCAACAACCTCAAGTTCAGAAACAACTTGAAAATTAAATTCATTGGGCGATGGATTAGAAGTTGAGCATTTGGGACAAACTCACGGTTTACTCCACTAGGTGATAAAAATGCACTGTTCAACACATTTAAATCGGGTACGTTACAAGATACATTTCTTTTGCCAACACCAATGGTGCGCAAATTGCCCCATAGCCGCTTAGCTGCTTGATTTGGATTCAGCTTGGAAAAATAATACCTTTTCTTTGAACAGCGGGTAATCGCTGAAGCCTGATTACGGGCACGGGAATATTCTCTCCAATGTGAATCATCTGGGTTTCTTCTCCACTCCGCGTACTTTTTTCTACGGTGCTTTATAGCATTATATACTTCCGCGGTGAACCAAGGGATGTTTTTGTTACGAATTGCAACAGTTTTGATCGGGACATGCTGATTAAAAAGTTCAAATAATTGACACTCTAAGTAATCAACTTTCTCATTCGCATTGGGGATGTTATATATGTTATGCCATGGTATACGTTGAGTGTTAAATTGCAATGCGTCACAGTTAAGGGGTGAAAAATCTCTATATTGAACAATTGATTATATTGGTATACGAGAAAAGTTCAAGTTGTATGTACAAAAAATAAGATCATGATCGGATACACCTTCTAAAGATAGAAAGCTTGAAGAACAGTTGGGAGCAAAGCGGGTAGCATATGAATTAACCACAGCCAATCCATTTGCTGCAACACAGTCTAAGAGTTGTTGAGCTCTAGTCTCCGCTTTGAAGAGATCAGCATTGGAATCTCCTTAAATCATAATGTGTTCATAGTTAGCTGAGAAACACTTTATTTCGCAAAATAAGGGCTCAGGTGAATATCATCGATTAAAACAATATGCAGCACCAACAACACACTGAACACTTCCATCGCTGACTTCAAAAAGAAGATAGTCTATTCCACTGTTTCCGGACTTCCCAATAATTTTACAATTATTATTATAAAGGGAAAGGCTGCAACAAATAGCAACACCACCACCAAAAGTATTGGTCACTCTATCATTGCGAATCAGCTTATAGCCAGGAATATCATATTGACAATCCGATATACAAGGTTTAAACCAAGTTTCTGATACGCAGATTATGTTCACACCAGAGTCAACAAAAATGTGATTCAGGTAATTTAGCTTTGAACTACTCACGCTGCGCGCATTCAAATAACATACCCTGAAACCATCGCTCACATCTGATAAAATTTTTGCCACCGTACGTACTGAAAACTCTGGCATGTCGCCAGACAAAAACGCATTAGCCATCATGAATAATTTTGAGAGCAAAGCAATTTATCAAAGCATTAGAATAATATAATATTTGAGTTAAATAACTGCAATCATACATATTATGAATAGAAGGTATTGAGGGGAGGTGGCAAATTTTGGGAGATGAGTAGATGTGGAGAGGTAGAAAAATAGAAAAATTGTGAACTAACATTAACGCAAAAAGTTAACAAAATTAGTAATAAATTCATAAAGGCATAAACTGTCCAATAGCATTACCCAATACATCAATTTATGAAAGCGGGAAGAATAATGAGAAGAAATGTGTTGTGCATGATACTTTCATTTCAGCATCGTCTTTGCTCTTTTTGACATAAACAAGACCATTCTTAGTTTTTGCAGAGTACAGCAGTGCCTCTCTTCGCAACCGAAGTGCATGTCCTTACAGAGAACTGTTCTCCGGTGTTAAGCTCTCGTTCAAATATATGTGAGCATTGATGTTGTTGCTGTAGTACTGTCGTTTATCATTGCTTTCACTCTCCAGCAATGACGACATAGTCAGTCCTTTGATTGCCCGGTGCGCTGACAACCAGGCATTTTGCTCAACATGAGAGCAGAGACGAATTAAGAGACGGATGATTGTTGTTATTCTTTGTTCTGATGCGAAACTCATCAACGTGCGGTGTGATCTGGACTTGCAGTTTGGAGGCGATTTTTTTGGTGAGTTCAATGACATCTTCTTTGTCGTTGCATTCAACGAACAATTATGTCACTTAGACGCTCTCTACGTTGCAATTCCACTAATTTTTCGTTTAATGCCAATAAAGATACAATAAACAAAATACCTTGAAGAGTCAAGTTCAATCACTCTAATCGCCATTCTTACATTGATCAAATCCAGTGGATTCCAAGTTTGAATATACAATAATATTTAATAGAATTAAATAATCGGTTCTTGCTCCGAAGAGAATGAGGGTCCAAATCAGCAGAAGTTCCATAAGACTTGAAATTTTCAGCCTTATCAAGTTCTTTTATTTGTTAGCTTAAATTCTGCAACAAGAACTAAGATTTCGGTAACGCCAAAGTGTATCTCTAGACACAATACACACATACTCGTTCATAACGTGGACACCGAGATAAAAAAGACATACCCTGTCACGTCGATTTTTCAGAAATAATTGACAAATCGTGCGGTTATAAATATTTCTAGTACCAACCTTAAACCACTTATTGCTATCACCACCATCTACAGATCATATGGCTCAGACAAACCGAATGTAGGTTCACTACTGCTTAGAAGCTTTCAATCACTTTCATATTAAATCATTTATTTCCAGATTTGTATTCAATCATTCGTTTAATTGGCCACTATTATCTGCAACCTTAGCCTCAAAACTACCAAGTTTCCGGTTGCAGTTTTTTCTATGTCAAACGAAAAAACACGCCAATTTGCAGAAATCTAACATTTCTTTGTCGACCTTTGAAAGAAATAAAGAAAATATCTAAGTAATCACTTGTTTACGATGACTCTACCTAGCTTCAGGTATTCCTCATATTTTCTATGGACTTTTAATGACTCCTATTTAGGTTTTACTATTTGCCAACCTCTAGCCACTGTGTGTGGTTAGCAATAACTGGCGGAAATTGCACAGTACGAATGTATACAGAAACAGTCTGTCTTAATGATACACAACTGGATCTAACAAAACGTTGTCCACTTAACATACTTTTCTACATTTATCTTCTTTAGGTTTTGCTCAGTCTCTTATGTAAATTGCGAAACGCACTCTGGTCTGTGGTCTCTACACCCTGGTCTTGGCGTAAAACCAGCTTTGAAGACATACGAGTACCTATACTGGTGCAACAAGACATAAGAAATTCGATTAAAATTGGACCTATTTGTCAATCCAAGTTACGAATGGCTACCTACCTTTCACATCACTCCTTGTAAACAAGTCTGCATTCAAAGAAATCGTAAGATCTCTACTGAAGTGAGATTTTTTTTCTTAAATCAAAGGCGTTTCAAGCCACACTATGCGCTGGTATAAGCAGCTTGCTTTCAAAGGTTCAAATGTACCACAAATTACCAGGCTTCCAAGACTGTGCTAACTCGAATCTACGAACATAAATAATACCAAGTCTTAAACTAATCTGAGGTCAATAAATAACTCCATGGCGGGTGGCATTGCAGAGATATATTTATCTAATGAAATAAATCTATACTTGGGGGCGGTTTACATTGGTTCTCACCGAAAACGAGTATGTGCAGATATTCTACGAATACCTGTCCGTTTACGATTATTGGGTATTTTTAACTAATCTCTACATTTGGGTCGGCCTCGTACAAGTTTTTCTTTGGGGAGTCTACCAAATAGGGAGGAGATTTGTCATACGCTTAACCACGCAGTTAACCTTCATTGAGTTTTAAGAAAAGAACAGAAAGTTGACGACTGTTATTCTTATGATTAATGTCAAGAATTTTTTCAACCATAGCTTTATTAAGTGTTTGACAATGATATTGCTAACAGCCACCATCAATGGCGCTCGTCTGAGTAGGATTTCTTTCCAAACAAAGGGAAATCTACGGCTTTACTCTAAGAATAAAAAAAGTCCATCCACAGAGCGTTTGTAATATTTGTGATACAATCCTTTTGTTAATGAAGTGCAGATATAATCTGAAACCTTGATAGTTCATATTTATTCGTTTTAATTTTTTCTCTTACGATTTTTTTTTTATTAAAAACTCGTAATTCCTATTGTACTTTTTTAAAGTACGTGATCTGTGCAACGTGCTTAAGTTGCTGAAGCTCTCAATGTCAGGTTTACCACAATTGGCAAAGCCACTATTCAACAAAGTCGCAAAATAAAAGTCGATTTATGGTGTGATGAAATCGGTTTTGCTTTGGGATTTACTTTAAGCCATCTGTTGGGTTTTAGATATTTCTTTTTTTAAGCGTAAAAATTTGAAATATTTTATGAAGAAAATCTAGAGAACCTCGAGCAAAATATGGCCTTTTGTTTTCTTTAGGAGGTGCTCGTCTTAGTGGACAACTTATTGTTGCTTTGATGCGCAAAAAAAAATGCAACAAAACGAATTGGTCTCTATGGAGTGTGCGCACTCGCTACAAGCTTCTTAGTTAGGGTATACGATTCATGTATCGTTTCCTTTAATTCGTACAAAATCAAGAAAACTCACATCTGCTATATGAAGAAATTTTGAAAGCAAAATATGCACTCTTAGCTTCACATATTTGGAGTAAGAAATTGTTACCAAAATAATCTGTACAGCACCGTAGATACGAGTAAATACTTAGTTTGTCATTGCGTATGGGATCAAAGAATAATGATATACGGAAGGTCTAGAGAAGAACTATATTCTTTTCATAACAAATAATTCGATAATTTGAATTTTACGAGTATGTGCGCTTACTACTCTACAAAGGAAAAGTTTCTAGCAGCTCTCGGCAAATATCTTTGCTAGGATTGTTTGGAAACTGAGGAAGGCCTATTGACTTTTTGGCGAAACGGACAGCACGCGGTTTCCTAATTTCGAATTCAATTTGGAACAGGATTATCTCAACGATATCCAAAACTTCAGAGGGATTGACATCGACGGAAAATAATTACTTTTTGTATTATAATTAAAAATACGCCGATATTCGTTAATTTGTTGCTCTTCTGCGAAATGACACCATCCATCACATTGAGATCTAAATGTCTACACTTGTCCTCTATTAGCGTGTTCATTATATTTGGTTCCATTTTTTTGTGTTTTCATTTTCTCGCTTCTGCATTTACTGCAATTTCTTTTCCCATTATCTTATTCGAAGATACATTCTTGTTTGACATTGTTTTTTTTTTGATTATGCAATCGCATAATCTTGTTAGTCATATTTACTTTAAATACGCCCTGAAAATGAGTAGTGAAATTCTATGAAATTTCTTCGGAAATTGCGAAGTGGAGGGGACAAATGTCAAGCTTCCAGAGCCACAAAGCCGGATTAATATCGGTTAATTTGTGGCAACCGTAAAAAAATGTATAGCTCCGAATACCACAATAAGCCTTGGATACGGACTGATATTTTGTTAACCTTCGGCTATCGACTATGGACAATGATAAGATTCTGGAATGTTAGGACACTCCTCGACAAGATACTCAGAAGGCGAAATTTCTCCTATTTGAAAGAGAGTTCTCCCTATATAATGTGGACAACTTGGGGCTGAGCGAGATAAGATGGTTGGTTACTGGACAATACCACTCGCCCGCAGAAATCACCGTCTTGCACTACTCTGTAAAATCAGCTGGAAGCAGTCGAGAGTCCGGCGTAGGATTGATGCCAACACCAATATCCAGATGCAGTGACCGGATTTCAGAGTAGGGTAAGAAAAATTAGCATCATACAGTCATACAAACAGCGCTCACAACTTAACGCCTAACGGGAGATTTCAACGCTAAAGTAGGCAATGACAACACAGTTCTCGAACTCGTGATGGGAGTTCATGTCCTCGTAGATCGCGATGATAATCGGGAACGATTTGTAGATCTCTAAAATGCCAACCGACTAGTCACTGGAGGCACTCTGTTCGAGCACATAGCCTGCTACAAGATCAGTTGGGTCTCATCTGACAGGCAGCGAACATCAAATCAAGTCGACAATTTTGCGATAAGTCGACGTTTCAGAAATTGCGTCCGAGACGTCCCAAATAAATGTGGAACCAATATTGGAATGTCGCGGAACCATCATCTTATGTTAGTCACTATACGCCATCGTACTGCATCCGTCAACAGCACCCGCTCAAACTGGCTTCGCGTTATCAGGTACAACTATTCGGGGGCCATCTTCCGACAGAAACGGCAACAATCAGCAGCTCAATGCATGAAGACATTGGAATGCTATGAAAAATATTTTTGTATCAGGGGCAGTTGTCTACATCGGTATAAGATAGAAAAATCACAGCACCTGGTTATCAGCAGATACCTGGGGATGGATCGATGAACGTATTTCACTTAAGGTTCAGATTTGCAGCGGCATCAGCAGTAGAGAAAACGGCCCAATATCGTATGAAGAGGAAGGGAGTGGAGCGTAGTGTCATACGTGACAAGCGTTCATACATTTACGCACTGGCCTCGAAGGCTGAAGAAGCAGCTAGCAGGTGTAACAGCAAGACCATCTATAGCATCACAAAAGAACTTACTGGTGTTCTGAGTTCTAAACAACGTCCAGT
Source organism: Volucella zonaria (assembly GCA_963966105.1). Lineage (NCBI taxonomy): Eukaryota > Metazoa > Arthropoda > Insecta > Diptera > Syrphidae > Volucella > Volucella zonaria. Next base: position 163,004,569 of record OZ014530.1, read on the forward strand.
AAAAAGTTTAGATGGCAGTCTGCCGATTTCGGAGGAAATACAGCTCAACAGATGAAGGAAACTTTTGGAGATAGTGCATCTACCCGATCCCAGTGATAACATAATCGACGATGACGAAGAGGAGGACGACCCCTACGATCACTGTGAACTACTCGTATTTGCGATCGATGAAATCGATTCAAACCGATTCCAAGTAGTCAGTTACAACGGTCCCGATGACCCACCAGCTATTGCAGCTCTCCCAATGAAATCCTTCGAACTGAACATATACTAGATGGAGTGGAAAGTGACCTCCTTGACTGCCAGAATGCGCTGCTACTGCAAAAAAGGTTATGGTGCCTTCATATTTAGGCAGACATGCAAAATTTCAGTGCGATACTGTCTTTAGTTTTGTTTTGACAGCTGATTGCTGTTGACGTGTTTGGCATCATGTTGAGTATGGACAAAAACCATTTTCGTTCTCTCATAAAACATTATTTTTTGAGAGGCAAAACGGTGAAGGAAACAAAAGAAAAGTTGGATAAATAATATGGGGCTAATGTTCCGTCAGATTACACCGTAAAATATTGGTTTCAAGAGTTTCGTGGTGGCCGCAACTCCACTACCGATCAAGTCCGCAGCGGCAGGCCCTCCGATGCGGTTACAGAGGACAATGTCAAAAAAATACATGAAATATTGTTGGCTGACCGGAAAGTGAAGGTGCGCGAGCTAACAGATACCATAAAGATTAATACTGAGCGCACACGCCATATTTTGGGCAATATTCTGCATATAAAAAAGTTATCCTGCCGCTGGATGCCGCGCGCGCTCACTCCTGACCAAAAACACGAAGGCGAGATCATTTCGAAAGAGTGTTTGGACTTGCTGATGCGGAATCGGGCGGACTTTTGGCGTCGATTGGTAACTGGATTTGGATTCCTCGGACTATTATCTCTTCCCAAACCTTAAAAGATGGCTCATCAATAAAAAAATTCAGCTCACGCGAGGAAATCTTCGACGCCACGGAGGAGTATTTTGCAGACCTTCCGGAAAATTACTTTTCGGACGGAATCAAGAAGTTGGAAAATCGCTGGAATAAGTGTATCAAACTAAAAGGGGACTATATTGAATAATATAAAAAAACATTTAAAAAAAAAAACAATTTTTAATTCCCATGGAGGTCACTTTTCACTCCATCTAGTACATTAATAAAAACGAAAAACACTGCACCAAGGCTTCCAGTGAGCTGGTTCCCCATTCTGCTGCACCTACAGAAACCCCATCCATTCACAAGACACTGGGCATTTGAAATATTCCCTTCCAGATCTAATTACAAGGAGTCCAAACCAAAATCTTCTTTATCATTAACCAACACCAACAGATCTCATGAAAGCGGCAATAGGACTTCAATTAAAACCACACGAACCAAAGCACCTTCTGATAAAGCTCAATCAAAGTCAGCACCAACAGTCGTTTCATCAGCAACCATAACGACAACAGCGGCCACCAGTTCCACAGATGAGCTTCCAATTGATATCGACACGATACTTTCGCATCTACACGGGAACTGATCGTATTTTGACATTTTTTATCAAGTTTCGTTTTTTTTTCATTTACGAGTACTATTACTTTTTCGTAAAGTGTAAAAAAATTTTAAATTTTTATGCAAAACTATTGCACAATGTACTCACGTGCGTACATGTTGCACTCTCACTAAACTAATGGCTTGATGTAAATATTTGATTTCTGTAAAATAGTAAATACATGTATATTTCCATAATTGTGATTGGCAAACGAATCTGTATAACCGTTAGTTATAAAACTTTACTATTTATTGTAATGTAATAAGAGTAACATAAGTATGTTTATGTATTATTATTCTATTACTGTCTTGTAATTAAAATTATAAATAAGTAAGGCTAGCCAGAGCATCTTAGGCCTTCGGCAATGGGTGTGAAGTTAAATAACTTAAGCGTCAGATTCATAGTCCCAAATGCCAGCAAGTCGTCTTGAAGCAACAGGATTCCGAATTCAAACCGGACCTCCCACCAATACAGAATTAATAGCCGCTATCAGATCCCTAAAAGAAATAAAGCGGCAGGCATCGATGATAACTCTGCCGAGCTTTTTCAATGAGCGCCAACTACATCGGCAGAGTTACTCCAACCGCTCATTTTTAGAACGTGGAAAAACTAGAGGTTCCCGGAGGAGTGGAAAAGAGGAATGATCATCGAGCTTCCAAAGAAGGGCAATTTAATAGCTACGATAGTTCTAGAGCGGATAAGAGAGCATCTAGACTCAACACTCGATGCCGAACAGATTGGATTTCGGGATGAGCAGAGAGGTATCACGAGGAAGCTTATAGCTATTATTAAGGTTACCACCCTCGTAGGTAAGTGTCACGTTCTGCACAATAATAAGGTGTCAGATGACTTTGAAGCCCATAGTAAAGTACGTCAAGACTGTCTACTCTCACCGCACTTACTCGTAGTAGTGATGGACAATGACGTCTTACCTCAAACATCTGAACTACGTTGACGATGTTTGCCTCTTTTTCCAATAAAATAATGAATTTCCACCAAATGTCATAAAATGTACAAGCTGCGGAAAACAAAGTAAGGCCTAATATAAATGCAGGAAAAACAAAGGCCCAGAGCACTTCAAATTCGGACGCTCAATTCAACATTGCTGGACCACAGGTCGAGCAGCAGAATCGGGAAAGCTAAAGGTGCATTTGGAATGTTATCAAAAATCTGAAAAAGCAATGCCATCCCCACAAAAACCAAGCTGATATCCAATATCGGAATTATTATACGGGTATAGTACATACTTGGAAGGTTACTTACATTGTCACTCGAAGGCTGCAAATCTTCATAAACAGAAGAGGAATTGAGACTACTGGGGAAGAGCTAGAGTGAGTTGAGACGCATTGCAGATATCCGAACAAGATAACGCGCAGGCACTGTTGACACCCTATGCTCCTCGAGGAGTGACAAGATTTAAGTGAATAATTAAGTATGTGTCATCAAACTGCGACTTCGCAACCATATATGTGATAAAACATATATACGAGGGCGGGTCAATAAGTGACTTTTTGAATTTCTGACCTCTTTACTAAAACAGCAACACTGCTCCTGTCAACAGGCATCTGTCAGTTGACTCCTGTCAAAATTTAAACTTGCTGCGTCAGTTAGTTTGTGTTTGACAGCTATTTTTATCAGACTACTCACTAATTTGAGGAGAAAATGGAAAAAAGTGAATTTCGTGTGCTTATTAAGCATTATTTCTTGCGAAAAAAAACCATTACCGAGACCAAGGCTAAGCTTGATAAATACTATGGGGACTCTGCACCATCGATTTCAATGGTAAAAAAGTGGTTTACTGAATTTCGTTGTGGCTGTACAAGCACTGAAGATGCCGAACGTCCTGGACGCCCAGTTGAGGTCTCTACACCCGAAACAATCGAAAAAATTCACGATATGGTGTTGGCCGACCGAAGATTGAAAGTGCGAGAGATTGTGGAAGCCGTAGGGATCTCGCATGGCTCAGTGGTTTCAATTTTGAATGATCACTTGGGCATGAGAAAGCTTTCCGCAAGATGGGTGCCGCGTTTGCTCACAGTCGACCACAAACGCAATCGTGTAACAACTTCACAGGAAGGTTTGGCGTTGTTTAATCGCAATATGGAGGAGTTTTTGCGCCGTTTTGTAACCGTGGACGAAACATGGATCCATCACAACACACCAGAGAACAAACAACAGTCAAAACAGTGGGTTTCTAAGGTCGAATCGGCGCCAAAGAAGGCCAAGGTGGGTTTGTCAGCCAATAAAGTTATGGCGACTGTTTTTTGGGATGCACGCGGGATAATCCACATTGACTACCTTCAAAAGGGAAGAACAATCAATGGGGAATATTATGCCAACTTATTAGACAGATTCAATGACGATTTGAAAAAAAACGACCTCATTTGGCCAAGAAAAAAGTTCTTTTCCACCAAGACAATGCAAGGGTGCACACATGTGCAGTTGCCATGGCAAAAATCCATGAATTGGGCTATGAATTGCTCCCTCATCCACCCTATTCTCCAGATTTGGCTCCGAGCGACTACTTCTTGTTCCCAAACCTGAAGAAATGGCTTGGTGGAAAAAGATTTGACTCCAATGATGAAGTCATCTCGCAAACAAAGGCCTATTTTGAGGACCTCGACAAATCATTTTTTTTGGAAGGGATAAAAAAATTGGAGAAGCGTTGGACAAACTGTATAGAGCTCAAGGGAGACTACGTTGAAAAATAAAATTATTTTTTTATCAAAAAATCTGTGTTTTAATCCAAAAGTCCCGGACTTATTGACCCGCCCTCGTATATCATTTCCGAGTTTGTGACAAAACAACGTTCTTCAAACCTTAATAATTATCCAATTTAATTTTCCTTTTAAAGTTGTTCTCGCTCCTTGCTCGGTAAATTCAATTCCTGGAAGTTAAAAGTAACATATTGTAAAAGCTGACTATTGAAATTCTCCAGTATAGCCCTGTTCAGATGTTAAAACATTTAAAACCAAAGTGGTCTTAAAGGTTTTCATACGGTAGTTTTGCCTTTGTTTTTGGCGTAATTTTTACTTCAAGATATAAAAAAATTTATAACACAATTGAATGAATGTGATCCTTTTTGAAATATTAACTTATTTTCCTTGGTAACAACTCATATTTCTGGAATCATGATCGACATTAAGAATTCCAGTCTGGAGCTTAGGTGCGAGAGCAGCATATGAGTACATTCCCCAGTATATGTAGAATTCATTATTTCATTTATTTGGCTTTTTGTTAAAGATTTCAACCTAAGTAAAAGCTCTAATGGGAGTAGACTGAACAATCTCATTTTGCCGCGGCTATTGCGATGCCTGAGAAAGAAGTTCTCTTTGCTCGACTGTCTTACAGACTCTAGTCTTTTCCAATGAGGTCGCATCATCAACAACCTTGGAAGACAGCTTGATCTCTGATGTGGATGAATGCATTGTTTCAGCTAGCAATCACATACTTCCAACCTAGATCTGTAGCATGTTTCCCTACAGTTTATTTTCATAGAAAATACTACGCTAATCTAAACAACACTCTCTATGATAACTTTAGACTTTCTATAGATAGTCCTCTCACTTCATTTTTGTCAACTGTTTTTCAGAGTCTCTTTCATACATATTTGGCCAGAAGAACTCTTCATCGCCTGCACCCTAGTATAATATATACTATCGCTCATATACGAGCGATAAAGGTAATCGTATAGCCTTTAGCCTTTAGCCAATCGTTCGCTAACCACCGATGAATCTGGTCAGCTCTACTTCTCTTACCTGAGCAGTCGTATACAATCATTATTGATTTCGATAGAGTTTAGTGTATCAGTATTGAAATATTATAAGGGTCATATTGAAATAAGAGCTGGAGAAAATACACAAGTATGAGCAAGGTTTATCATTATGTATTCGAAAAGTTATATGAGGTTTGTGGTCTCCAAAATGCAGTGAAAATACACTTTGAGCAGAAAAACTTCATTGTCAAAATATCCAGGTGTCAAAATATTCAGTACAGTTTGTCATTTCATCATGCATCGCTTTACGCTTGCCGAACGTGCGGAAATTATTAAAAAAATATTATTGAAATTCCGGCTCAGTAAGCACGCAATGTGGATTTCGTGGTGGGGTCGGTCGTCATCATTGCTCCAGCGTGCAGGCAATGGGCGTGAGTGTACTCTTTTGGATCTTAAGCCACCAATCAGACAGAGATTGGCGCGAAATGAAGAAAACTTAGACGCAGCGGCCATCACGAATTGGGCATGGCCAGAGAATCAACCCGGCTTATTTTGCAGTTGGATGCGGGCCCACATCCATATAAAATTGTGCTGCAATCGAAGTCAAACGACCATAGACAACGCCGTGAGTTCGCTAATTGGGCGCAGGAAATGCGGGCCGGAGATCCGGGTTTTTTCTAAAAAATCATCTTCTCGGACGAGGCTCAGCTCCTCGTCGGCAAAATTGCCGTTATTGGAGCAAACACAATCCACAAGTGTTTGGCCAAGCATAAATGCATCCACAAAGATTGACTGTTTGGTGCGTTACCCTCAATGGTCGCAGGTATAGAGTGATGTTAATCGACTTTCTGTGGTCACAGCTAGACAACATCGATATATCCGAGCTTTGACTTCAACAAGACGACGCTATATGCCATACAAGCGAAGCAACGCTCAAAGTTGTGAAGGAGAATTTTTGCGAGACGATCGTACGGCGAGCGTTCTCTGGGGCTGCGTCAAGTCTTTAGTCTACGCTAACAAGCCAACAACTTTGGACGAGCTCGACGTCAACATTCGGCACGCTATTGCCGGAATAACGCCGAACATATTGGATCGAGCCATCAAAAATTGGAGCGACCGCTTGAAGCCCTGCCAGCGAAGCCGAGGCGGCCATTTGAATGTGCTATTCCACATATAATGGCATGAACGTAGCTTCAAAATAAAGCCAGAATCAATTTTATATCTCGCACCGATGTTGTTTTATTTAATTTCTTATCTAATCACCCTCTACTGCCACAGTGCTCTTCTAAGCAATTTAAAGGATTGGTGAAAAATATCTGAATCCAAGAAAAGGTTTTTCGTTCGAATATCTTCTAGAAAGGTATTGCAGAAAGGTAGAATACAAAATCCTATTTCTCCATTTCGTTAATTCATGATCGAAATTCCTAGCCTACCTACTACACAAATACCTCTTGATAAGGATGTATGAAGTGGATCTTGGAATTTCTGAATTAAGAAAAATTAACGGAATTGCAACTACAAATCCTGTGATACACCATGAGTCCATAAAAAAGGGGAATTGCTCACTACATCAAGTTTCATTGAAAGTCCGTTTTTTTCATGAATTTGAAAACAAGATGTAGTTTTTTTTTTATAATTTGCGCGTGCCCAAGGGATTTAAGTACTCTTAAAATGCTTGCACACAGCGCGGGCGAAGGAAAATCAGAGAGGATAGGAAGAGAGGTACCGGTGAACGTTTTAAATGTTTGAAGGTTATAAAGACTAGGAAATAAAGAGCTAGGCAGGGCATTCCATAAGCGAGTTGTACGGTTTAGGAACGAATCACGATATTTTACATAGAGTACGTCCAAAAGTGGGCTGATGAGCATTCATAGCGAGACGGGTGTTACGGTTAAAATTTTGAATGGGCGGAATGCTACTTCTACGGAGCACTGTTGGTGGAAATAGCGATAAAACAGAGTGAGACACGAGACATTATATCTGTGTTCGAGGGTGTCCATTGTTTGAGTGATATTAGTATCACCTATGAGTTTTATCGCACGGTTTTGAATCCTATCTGGCAGGTGCAGAGATGTTTTGGGTGCACCCGACCAGATGTGGGAGTTGTACTCCAATTTCGGACGGATAAACGCCTTATATATTGAGGCCAGATCAGAGAGGGTGAAATATTTCTTACATCGTTTGAGGAAACCTATACATTTCGCAGCGTTTTTGACGACACCGAATATGTAATCATTATAACGAAAGTTGTCAGTGACACACATACCGCGAATGGAAAGTCTTTCGATTTCAACGATGTAAGTAATGGCACTTAATGGAAAATGGCTGAGCATTTAAATTTCGCTTTAATGACATCAGATAGCATTGAGTTTTGGAAGCATTAAATTCCAATCTGCTAATAGTTTCCCAATTGGTTATGCTGTTAACATTGAAATTGAATGGGCTTAACATGCGCTGCCGTTCCCGTTCTATAGTTGAAGGGCTTGGGCGTGAGCCCGGGAACGAATATAAAAAGCAGAGAGAACTGTCATCAGCAAAGGAATATATTGGATTAGAAGTAGCAGACAAGACATCGTTGATGAAAATTAAAAAGAGTGTCGGAGACAGAACGGTGTCCTGGGGCACACCAGCATTTATTTTGTGGATATCAGATTTGAAACCATCCAAGATAACTTGAATTGAACGTTTACGTGCAAGTAAATGGTACCATCTACAACTCCGGAGTTTCATGTTCTGTTCCCTGCAGTAGGTTAGATCTCGTTGTAGTTCAATATCGTAGGACCAGATTGGTCGACAATTGTTTTAATCCACGCAGGTCTTAAGTAATACACTTACGTATCAGCTTAACAACTGAGTTGGGTGGTATTCATACTATATATTATCGGGCTATGAACGGTTTCTCATTTGAGATGCCATTCGCCCAAAGATGGTTCAAACGCATCTAAAATCGTCGCATTGCCTGCATCATTTATACTGATTTGGGTTAATATACTGCAACTTCTAAACTTTACATCTTAGTTTTATAGAACTCATAGACTTTAATTCTTAAGACAGTAAGAAAGATCGGTCTGGATCTGGATCTTCATTCAAATTTCAAATATTAGTTACGTTATTACCAGGAAGTCGATCCAGGTGAGCGTCTATTGCGGATCAGTTGGTAATCAATCGATCTTATGTCTAGCAGTTTGATTTGAACATTACCCTACTAATAAGAAGATAAATCTGTATAGATCGCTTCTGTGTTTCATTGGCCATATTTTCTCATCAAGTGCGTTGTCTTTTGCGGCGTTAACCCCGTTAACACTACGATAACTTTGACATAAAGTCAAATTCAACTGCACTCAATTTCCTTTACATCGCCATTTGTAAGATCTAGAGTAGCATACATTTTTCATATTCTCATGGTAAGCTGGAGAAATCTGGAGGTTAGGTGAGCCTTCAGATCTTTATCGATGAGAGTCTTTATGTTCCAGCAATCAATCGTTGTAAGATATCTAAGATCTTATAATTTAATTTAAAATTTAAGTTCATATAATCTTGTGAAGACTATTTGCATTTTTTTTTATCAAACCGACTTAAAATTTCAAACGTACATATGTATTCGTATCCGGTTGATTTTAAATACTATCATAGTACAACTTATAAAGTCGATAAGCTTTAATGAGATTATTTATTTTCTGACTCACTCGTAAGACCTGTATATGTAAACAAATCAACCATCTACTTGAGTACCGAGGTGCTGATTAAAACATCCGGGAACTATTCACCTACTGACCTCGAATCAAAGCAATCATATCACCAGTCTTTGCGCTAAAAGGTATAGAAAGGAAACAATTACACGATCTATAATACCTCAAACATCATCACTTCCAAATTAATGCCCCGTAGCCTCAATATGAATTATTGTTTTTTAATCCAACAACCCACACTATTGTACTTCAAACGATACCTACATGCAATAAAACGAACGTCAGGTAGCGTTTTACATTAATCCATTAATCAGCCAACAACCGGCTGTTTAATTAATTTATTTTGATTTGTGGATGCTGTATAATCAAATTGTACTTTCACCTTACTCGTAGCCTTTCGATGTGCTAATATGACATGAACTGATTTTTTTTTACTAATATCTGAGTTTGATTGGAATCGTAGCTGTACGAGTATTAATTTATCTTTTTTATTTATATTTTTTTAAATCCATTTGACTTTCTTGATTGAAATTTATATTTATTTTTAGAATATTCCTCTTAGCAATTGCATTATTTAATGTCAATTTTGCTAATGGACAGTTCCATCCATTTGGGCAACATATCAACACAGAATTTGGATCAGATTGTGCCCTTATATTGTCAGGACCTGGGAGGTCATCAGTCTATGATTATAACGTAAATCTATTCAGAGGAACAATGTAAGTATAATTTTATGGACAATTTTTGATATTAGCAGGTGTGGCTACATAACCGGATTGCTACGAGTATGAGTTGTTAGTTGAACAGAGTTGATTCCATTTGCATAGACATTAATTTTTCTAATTTTCTGTAAAAACGTTACTCAAAAGCTGTGAGTCGTGAGGGCAGTTACTGTTTATAATTTTATTTATCCAATAAGGAAATTCACATACTATTAAGGCCACAACTACGCTAAAGTTACTGCAAAATGCGCTAATCAGATGCGTTGACGTTTCTGCATAGAAACATGCTGAATGCCATCTAGGAAATAGAAAGTAAAGTCTATAAGAACATGTGAATAAGACTTGCATAATGTGGTTATGGTTTAATGCCGATTCTTACTATTGAGATGTTTAAGGCAATAAGTCATACTGTCATAGAATCGCAATGATATTCTAATAGTCTGTATAATAGAAAAGGTCAACATTTCACCTAAGCATAAATAGCTTTTAGATCAGATGGATTTGTACAACAAAATGACATGTTCCGTTTTCTGCTCTTGCTCCATTGATTTTCTAATACGCATTCAAAGTGTGTCTATACTGTTAATATTACAAGCGACCTCATTATTATTATCATTCCGAACCTCACCTTTCATTTCTTACACAAATGAGATGATGTCATCGTCTTGTCGTTGGTTTTAACTTTGTGGATAAATTGACTATAGAACCTACCCTCCATTTTCAATGGTTGTATTCAATATTTAAATAGAATATCAGGAATATGGTCGTTACAATTTGGTCACTTTTATATAAATATAAATCGACCACGTATCATTAAATAGTCTTTCATTTGGAAGCGCCTAGTACCACTTCCATTCGAAGTTAGCATTTTGATAACTCCTATCTGCTGGATCTAGATCTGCGAGGCGATTGATCGAGAAACTGCTGACTCGTCTATAAGTTGGATTTGGCCAGTAAGCGTAGTACTTACCTACACGCCATCCAAAGTTCGATGGGATGGACCGGACAAAATAAGGACGCGAAACATATCTACTATGGAGAATGTTACAGACAACCAGGGCAACAAGGACTGCAGTCATAGCCTTTATTCGCATAGGAAATGCTCTAAATATGACGTAGAAATCGCTCTTAGCGATTTTAATGCCATACTAGGCAAAGAGGGCGTCTTTAGTAATACAGTAGTGAGGTACAGCCCCACACCATCACCTCCGGGAGCAGTCACAAGCTTATTGGTTTTGTTGGGGATATATAGCCAGCACACGATTTTCACAACTTGACATACAGTTCATAGTACAGTTCATACATAGGTCCCTCTACCTAGTTGACTCCTGATCAGCCAACCGTCAACCAAATTGATTGTGTTGCGATTAAGGACGACTACAATGTTTTGGACTTCCCAATTTCCCAAGCAGCATTATCTTGTTGTAGCCAAGATACGAATGCGCATATCCATAACAACTCAAGCCAGCAAACCATTGTAAGGAATTTCAACGTCGAAGGGTTGCAAGGAGCACATAAAAGACCCGCGAGGGCCCGCTAGGGCCTTTTCGATCGAGCTTCCTTTATCTCTCGAGGAGTCCAATATCACAAGCATCGAACGTAGAAGACCAGGTACGTCACTGCAAAAGAGCAAAGAGCAATCAGAGAGATCGCCTTTGATGTAATGCGTTTCGACCCGCCTGGTTTAATGACGAATGCAGGCAGGCAAATCTGGAAAAACAACGGGTGCACAGAGCGGCCCTCCAGAAAAGAACAAGAGGGGATCGCTAGCTGTGCGGGTAGAAAAAAAGAGGAACTTAGGCTCCTCAGAAGAAACCAGAAATAGCACAAGAAGTGCTAGAGCGATGCATTAGAGAGACAGCCCCTGTGAGTGTGGTTTTAACCCAGGAAAGTCCACCATATATGAAATTTTCAAACTGCGGCAGATCTTGTAAAAAACCCAGAAGTTCCAAATTGATATACGAGTACACCACCTCTTAATCCATTTTAAAGCCGCATATGACAACATCTATAGAGATGAACTATATATGTAGAGACATGCAAAGTTTTGGCATTCCTGCGAAGCTCTGTCGACCATGCAGGATACCGATGACGGCAATGCTGTCAAAGTCGGTAATAACAAAACTGAGACGTTTAATGTCAGAAAAGGATTTAAAAAAGGCGATGCGTCACCATGTGATCTTTTCAACATCGTTCTTGAAAGAATTGTCCAAAGCTCACAAGTCAACTCCAGAAGTACCATCTCTCAAAAGTCTGATCAGTTACTCACATATGCAGACGACATTCACATAATGTCAAGAATACACCTGTTAAATATAAGTGAAACGCCAAAATCGAATTTTGATCAATTGGTTTAACATATTTAACCCGCTATTGTTACGATTGTATTTTAAGCTTGCTGTTTATTGAACGATAGGATAAAATTTACGAATTCATTTCTTTTTGAAAAATTTAATAATGACAAATTCTTTCGTTTAGTATGGGAAAATAAATTTAACAGTTTTTTTTGAAGAGAGCTGTGAATCTCTCGAGTTTCTCAAAGAAAAAGAATAGAAAATTTTATATATCCAATCAGTTGGGCCAACTATCGATGCGTTCGCGCCATCTAGGAAAGAAAGTAAACACAGAGTACGAGTATATGATGTCAACAAAAAGGGATACACAACGTCGCCGCCTAGAAGAAAACGTCCCTATAGTTAGCTGCATTTATTAGGTGGTATAAGCTTCGACAACGACACCGACATCAGTGCGGAAATCGTGCATAGAATATCTGTTTCGTTAGTTACACGTTTTATGAATGTAATAGCAAGTACAATATTTCCTATAAGTATAAATTCTTCCTTTTCCACTAATGCATCCACCAGAAACTCTATTTAAATACATCTGCGATCGATGACAAGGTTCGTATTATGAAGAGCACACATACATAGCTCTCGATCTGGAATGCCTTTAATTTTTTTCATGTCACCGCCTTCAACTTTGAATGAAGCGGCAAATAAAAATTCATCAAAGTCGATGATTGTACCTATAGTACTCACATCCATTATGAGGATGTGCATTATCATTACCACTTTTATTACCTTCTTATTTACAATCAGAAGATATTTTTTTTGGTTTTTTTTTTTCTATCAAACAAGAGAACTCAGACATTTTCTCAGCCCTCCGAAGAATCTTGTCTAATCACTTTAGCGCATATTATTCCAACAGCCACCGTATCAGCGCCAAGTACTTATAGCCAAATACGAATGTAAGCCACGTATTAACAGATGGCGTACTCCACAATGCCGTTATCACGATCATAGCCAGTTCCGCAAAAGATGGTGTTCATTATGTCTAAGAAACTTCGTTGCATAGCAAAAGCGTAGTGCACCGTGCACAAGATAGCAGTAAGCATTATGCAGTAATTCTTACCGAGAGGCACCAGAAATGCCTCTGGCTTTTAGAGATGTCCGGAAGCATTCGTTTGGACTGCTTGTAACCTGGAGAATAATGCCACCTACAGTTGTGCTCATTAGAAACCCAACTGGTCTTGACTAACGGGACATAATGTATTTAGTCGAATGAAGTTTGCTTCTTAGAATAACACTCAATTCAATTTATTTCTTAACTTCCTCTTAAAAATTATAAACTGTTCAATGTCTTAAAATACTTGTTACGTCCTAGTTTTTTCATTTAAAAACGATATGCGCCTCCATCAGTTGGTCTATGCGTAGATAATGTAAGATCGTAATTATTGACTAATTTTGACAACTCTTTTCGAATTGATCTATAAATAATCATAAAAGAACTCTATTGGTGATTTTGAGATAAACAAATTCTAGTACAAAGACAATTACGGCCTTGTAACGTCTCACGGAGTGCTCACTTTTGATTTTTCCAATAATTTTCGTATATATGAGCTAAAATTATATGCCTATTATACAAACAAGTAAGTTCGCCATAACATACGCAGCTACTCAGTAGACATGATGAGAAGTAACTTTACAATTATATTTCTCTCAAAAGCTGAACATGACTTTCACCATTTTCTTAAACTAGAACCACTTACGAGGACTCGTGTAAATAATCTTATTTGTACAGTGCACTATACTACAAATGACTTTTAATAAAAAAAAACTTAGAAATCAAAGCACAATTCGGCGCCACATTAAAATCCAATTGACCTATTTTGAATCTTTTACAATACATAGTTTTGAGCTCTCCTTATACCCCATTTGTATGCACCTCTATGTGAATGATCTATTTTTTTTTGTAAAATTCAAACCCATGTTGTTATGGATGACAGTTTCAAAAAGTTAGCTACTGTATTGCACATGATGTCACAAGTCAGATGATCAATCTAAGAAGTGCGCGACGAAATGACCTGAATACCGCCAATAAATGCGGCACTGGCCCTGTATATAAATGCACTTCACCGCCAGGTAAACCCAAACGATGGTGGCCTGGTTGTGGTTTGTGTGGCAGTCGTGCCATGCAATGAATTAATATGCATCCAGACAGCTTTCCTTTTCAACACAGCATGTATTGGTTCAAGTTCTCCTTCAAGTCGTTAGCATAATAGTACGTTGCCATCATAGCATCTCATTATGTAGCGCTGCACTTAGATCAGATCGAGATTACATCACCTTGTAGAGCACAATGAACAGCATTTGATAGATGAAAAGTGATTTGCATTTTTTTATTTTTGTTTTTAATCAACTCGTTTTTTTATTACTTAAAGCGGTGGTAAGTGGCTTACGGTCAAGAGACGAAACGTTTTGTTTGTAAAGATTCCAGACCTACACCCTGGCATCAGATGCTTTTGTTTGTCTTTACCTCCACAATAATGGTCTGAAATGCCATAAAAAGAAATAAAAGAGAAACGAAGACAGGTGCCGAAGGAATTTTTTTTTCTAAAGACTGAAATAATGATCATTTACGAGTACATACCTACGTATTTCAAAACTATTTACTCTGAAGTTGTACTCGAAATATACATACGAATATATATGTGCATATATAACATTAAGTGCTATTGTGACCAACCCAGTACTTGTTGGCGGTGGCGCTATGTTACGAATTCCACTCAGTGAACTTTTTGTTTTTTTTTTTTCAAGAAAATACTAAGCAGCAATAATGAGAAGTACTCGTATAATTATTTTTTAAAGTTGTTTAAGTAGCTAGATTTTTAAATGTTTACCTAGATGGTGCTACAGTTATGTAGAAAATAGAATTGGTCGAGGCGCTGGTTGCCTCAAATCGCGCAGTGCTAATTGATTTAGATTTGCTTACACTAATTCGTGCTCCCAGTCTTCTGAGCAGGCGAATATTCTCCCCTCTTACGTTATTTAACACAACATAGAGAATAATATGGTTGACAGACTGCTGGTAAATGTAGATACTATGGCATAGCAATTTTGTGTTCTATACCACATGTATGTCATTACAATACCACGTTAAAATCTAGTATACCACGAAACATACCTGATATTGAGGTTCACAATTTTTTGGTGGTATAGCACCTACTTACTGATTGCAGCGTCACTTTCTCTCTGTTGGTGATCTTCGTAGATTCTAACGCAATTCAAAATCAAGAAATTATAAAGGTCCAATATTTTTTTATTTTGGTCTTTCTTTTTTTTCCTGAGTGGGACTTCTACGAAGAAACAAATTTGCCTCCAGGTCTGATCGCTCGTCAGCATCTTTTCGACCATGTTTTCTGGTCTGTTTACACCAATGCTGCTTTCCAGCTACCGTCGTTAAGCTTCCCACCTCCTGCATCGTCTACTGAAAAGTCCCCGCACTGGCAAGGTAGAGTGTTTGCTTTACCGATCTAGTGAAGAAAGGCGTTGAAATTCCGTGTGCGGTGGGAAACTGGGTGACGCAATAGTTTCCTTCGCCGTGTTTCCATCCATTCCAATTGGGCACATCCTTACTCAGCTTCGCAGTCAATCATTCTCTACTTTCCGAGTTCTAACGCTCCTGCGCTGCCGTTTCGTGAGCTCTATTTGCGCGTTCAACGCATCTTTTGCCCTAATCACCGCTGAGATTTCATCTGCGTACCCTACCAGCAAAGTCTTTACAGGCGCCCCCATGCAGATAATGCCATCGTATGAGATGTTCCAGAGGTCGGGTTCCAGTATCGCTTTCTGAGCTGCACCGGAGGTCATTTCCTTCCTTCGAGGGCCTTCTGTGGTATCGTAGATTAGCTCCCGGGCTTTGAGATAATTCCTTAGCATCCGCAAGAGGTAAACTAGAATGTTAAATGTACTCGTATGGTCAAGCGCATTCAGTATATCACTCCACATTGTTGAATCGAAGGCATTTCGCACATCTAGAATTGCCAAAAGTACGGTGCTCTTTGAGTAATGGTTGCCCTAGTGGGCGCTTTGGGCAGCCTTTACTACTTCTCCTATAGCTCCGATCGTAGAGTTGCTCTTCCGGATGCCATCAGTGAGCCGTGGTTTCAGCACCTTTCCATGAGTTTCCCTAAATCGTCCAGCGTCCGGAGTGGTTTGTACGCAGATTGGGGTTTTGACCGCCAAATTCAACTTTTCTTCGCTGAAAGCTGGAATTTCATGTCGCTGGACCAGAGTCGTACCGGCTGCTCTGACAGGGTGAGTTGGGAAAAGCTTCTCTACTATGAGCTCCATCTTTTCTCCCCTTAGGGCAGGGTTGATCGCCCGAGCTCCTAGTTTCCCGGCGTCTCGGCAAATATCCTCCCACTTCTCTTGGTCACGGATCTTTTGGTTCTGAATTCCGATAGAATATCTTCCAGGGGCTCAGCGTGTCTTCTTCTCTGAAGCGCGCTATCTCCTCCTTTGGAGCTACTTACTCATGGCATCAAAGCACCACATGCAAGCCGTATGCGTTGCATCCTGACTTCAGCTTTTGCTTCTGCAACATACTCTAGTTGGAGTATGGCACCTTTTCCTTCTTCGATCACAGACGTGAGAAGCGCTCAGGCTTCAAAGGCCTCTTTGTGAGCCTAGGCTTTTGATGGGGAATTTCATTGCGTTTGGAATCCAGATAGCAGCTGTTCCAAATGAGTCCGCAATCCCGTTTGGCCCTTTTTGTCCGTGCATTGTTCGCAGATTATGATCACATCTGATCGCACTTAACTTCTGATTTTAAACAGGAGGTTGCCAGCCATTCGACTCCTGTGGAAATTTCCTTTATAAAGGTCCCATTGAAGTCTTGTCTTTATAATGCTTTCGATAAGATTTACAAATCTGCTATATTCTTGACCCAAAAGACCTACAATTGGTAAGAATTATTTTGCTTTTTATGCATAACATAAACGTTCGACTTGCCGCTGAGGTATACAAAGTGTTCATTATGTATTATATTTTATCATTTACGATATTTTTTTGGTGTTTCCTCTGCAATGGAAGTATGGTCACCAGTGAAAATTCACTAGACTCTGAGTCACCGACAATCACTTATTCCAACAATCTTCTATCCATACAATAACTTACGGTAAAAATGTTTACAAACCTATAAGTAAAAACTGCCCCCTCTAACTGTAGTCACCCACTCATTTCATCGTAGCTCTTCGCTTTCGGATTTCAAACTTTCGACAGCTTTTCTCTATAGAACGTCAGAAATTGCGCTGCTGGTCGAAGTAGCACTCAGAAAGAGAGCTCCCTTAATTGTTGCGCCCGGAAGTGTTCTTAAATCGGTCAGGGTTGAACTATTACAACAAATAATTTGGGCTGGCTACCGAAAAAAAATTTATATACACATACATACATAATACGGTCCTCTTTTACCATAAGGTGTCATTGTTTTGGTCATTTTTTAGGCGACTTCTCAATCGACGATTTAACGCCAGGTGATCGATCTGCTGGTACCCAACTTATTTTATAGCAAACTATTTATTCTTATTTATTCGCTCCCATTTAGGCCAATGTGCATTCCAGAAATCGACACTGTCTTAACTTTATCCCATACCTTTTTGGTATCACATACCTGAGCCCTTGCTTGTCAATGCCTATTTTGCCATTCTGTGGGAACATTACAACGACTATACTTCCGTTCGGTGCTGTGTAGTGAATGGCATCCGAGTGATTATTAAAGTTATATTTTTAAATCACACCATTTCTTATAATTATAAGAATTTTTCTAACTCTAGTTTCCAGACTATCGCTGAGAGAGTATTATTGCTAATGTTTCTAAATGCTTCATTCTTTTTTGAAAGGATGAAGCCTACTCAATATTTATGGTTACTTCCCAGCATCTTTTCGGAGTAGAGTTGAACAGTTTTGTTTACCGCAAATGTAGTTTCCGAAGAGCTTTGCTAAAATGTAAGTGTGGTCCTTCTTAAGATACGTGAGAGTAAGACTATTATTGTATTGTATTTAACCATAGAGCGCAATTCGGATTCCGGCAATATCTCAATATTCTCTAGGATTGATCTAAGATCCCGTTGCCGAGTTTTCAAAACATCGTTTCCTCTGAAAGCTGCATCTCTCGTGATTGATTAACATAACGAAAGTTATCTGATAATTTCAGTTTCGTTGTCGTAGTTCCAGTCTCTTGCGAAAGTCTCCACCTTGCTCTGAGTACGCATCAGTATTATTTTTGTACATTCTTAGGTCCTGTAAGTAGTAAATTGAATGATCAGTAGTTAGTAGGCGATAATCTTCGGTGTTAATCAGAGCCTTACAGAAGTTTATACTACTTGACGAAATTTATAGTAAAGTATTACAAATTGCCCTGTCAAAGCTTTTCTCACTATACGCGCAACCATTTGAAGAAAAAGTTCTCCATTTATAACTTGTGCCTGTTGCCTCTTTATTTAACCTTTTCACCAATTTCGATTTCCTTAACTTACTTCCGTAACAAACAAATATGCTTCACAATTTTATCGTCTTGCAACCGACTTAGTTTTACGGACTTAAGTGTTGGGTAAATAAATAACTAAAACTGAACTGTACTCAAAACTCATTAATTCATTTCAAGTAATATCTGTGCCTGAATAAAAAGGTGTGCAAAATCAGGTGTGAATTCGAACAGATCTGTAGAGTTTTCAAAAGAATTAACCACCTTAGTGCAAACGTTAAGCTTTTAATGTCTTACTTGACCCCGCTCTTTAATCTGGTCTTGAAAATTGTAAAAAAATCTGTCCAATTACCTGGTTTCCAAGATCACGTTGCCTCTTGGGAATTCGAAAAAGAAAACAACTGCTTCAACAATTGGATAATTCAAGGATGAATTTTAAATGAACCACTCCACTTAAATATCCGTACTAGCGAATTCATTCGTATAAGATGGACTTTTAAACGTAAGCTCAAAACTCACATTTCTCGTCTTGTGACCAATACATGATACCCGGTGTTGAATGTCTGTTGTGTTACGTTATACACGTCGTACCTTGATTTCCGCTTGAAAGTAATCGGCCATGAAATCTCTACAACACCGCCAGTAATTATACGTACTTCACATAGCATTTCACTTTTAGTCTTAATGTGTATCCGATATCTTGCTCTAGAAGGTCTAGACCATGTGAGATCAGCTGCAGATTTATTGCATTTATTGGTAGTAACGGATCATCCTTAAAGGAATTTTCACTGAACACCAGGCAAGTTATCTTGAACTGGTTAACGATATCTGTAGACTGCACTTTCCTTGCGTGGAAAGTACACAAGACAAGGTATGCTGTCAATTTCAGTGGGAAAAGTGTTATTCCCCGAAATGAATAAAAAAGAAAATATGCCGCTGCCTTCAATATCAGGAAGCTAGTTTGACCGGATAAGATAAAATCCCACAAACGCAACCAGAGATACATTTCTCCGGGTGGTTTTAAAAGCGGTTGAAATGAGGAAATGTCATTTACGCATTAATGTTTGGAGCAAAATGCGTACAATAACAGCAGCACATTTTAGTTAAAAATGCTTTATAGCGGCTTACAATATTTCTTTATTTTATATTATTTGTAGTAAGTGAAAAGTTTTCAGTTAAGGAATAAAGTCTATTTCTACAATCAGACTCACTATTAGCATTGATAATGACTGGTTCTTGAAGAAACCCGTGTCGAAAAAATTCACTTAATTCGCCCGGAACAGTGCAATTGTAATTAAATACATGACCATATATTTTTTTCGTTAAACACTGTGATTTAAATCCATATGCTCTTTCATCCTGTCCAGGGTCATCCAGGTTATTTTAACAAATATCGAAAGAAATACATATGGGTAAAAATATCGAGGTTATCGGCTTTGTTTCCAAAAGTATTAACGGATAATCATGGTGGGCTTGGCGGAACTCCGGCTAAAATGGAGCTGGTCATCTGGTCCTCTTGATAGGAAAAATTAAGCTACCCTGCATCATCCCACCTAAGTGGGAGGTGATTCAGACCTATATCAATCCTACCTTTTCCCTCTAAAGTTTGTGAACGGATTATGCATAAACAACTGCACATAATAATTTGCTGGTTTCAGTTCAATCTGGATTTCGTGCCATACATAGCTGTGCAACTGCTTTAATCAGGGTGGTAGAAGACATAACGGACAAACTGGATAAAGATTATGTTACCTTCCTGATCCTTTTAGACTTTTCGATATGCTTCATCATTCCACTCTCATTAATAAATTACGCCACTACTTTAACATATCTCCCTTCGCTATACAGTTAATCGCATCGTATCTAAGTGAAAGGAAGCAGGCTGTGTCTTTCGACGGTGTTCTATCAGAGTTTCTTCCCTTACCACGAGGCGTTCCACAAGGATTGATTTTGGGTCCTCTCCTATTCTCACTTTATATTAATGATATAGCTCCCAAAATCTTGCATTCGTCGAAACACTTTTATGCTAATGACATTCAAATCTATCGAAGTTATCCCCTAGGCCTTATCGAAAGTTGAGCCAATGATGTGAATGAGGATCTTAAACGAATTTCGAATTGGTCGTTGAAAAATTGTTTAGTGCTTAATTCAAATAAGTGAAAATGTTTAGTTATTTCAAATACATGCTATCATGCTACATAGCTCAAAAATTCAGTTCGTGGACTCTTCAAAAAATCTTGGTGAGGTATACAACAGAACACTCACATGGAATAACCATATAAACTTGATATCGGGGAAGGCTTGTGGCGTTCTGCGAACTCTGTGGACCGCTCAGAAATTTACACTCCTGATCACAAGGCTAGTACTCGCTAAAGCACTAGTTATTCCAATTCTTATATATGGCTGTGAACTTTTTTATGATTATGATGCTAGTAGTACAAGAAAGCTACAAGTTGTATTTAATAGTACTATCCGATATGTCTATAGTCTCAGAAGATATGACCAGCTCTCACATCTGGGTAAAAACATGTCTTTTAAGGACTATGTCAAGTTTCGGAGACTGATTCTTCTTTTCACCATAATCAAAGCAAGGCATCCAACGTATCTCTACAAGAAAATCCAGTTTCCAACGACCAACCGATCTGCTTACTTAATTCTCCCGCGTTTCTCTTGCTTAACATCTGAGAGACAATTTTTTATTGCTCCCATCCGCCTTTGGAATTAACTTCCGCGTCACCTGAAAGAGCTGAACGATGCACGTCGATTTAGAAGCGAATTAAGGCTTTTCCTGTCAAATCAGAGCAATTAGTTCTTCTTTTTTATCTTCTTTTGTTTTTGCCTTGTTTTCAAGCAAATTCATTCATTCTTTTCTTCAATCTCATGTTGAACTTATTACGAACATGTAAATATAAGTACAGTTTATTATTTTCTAAGTAAGTATATTATTCACTTTCGAATTCTAATTTAAAATTTTAAAGTTTGATTTTCAACAGTATGCCATAAATATGTAATTATATTGTTCTATTAACTATCACAGAATTATAAGTATATTCTTACTGTGTTAGCATGTACCCAATAAATAATCAAATAAATAAGTAAAATGGCGCCCCTCTGAAATTCTCGAGCAGTTCCAGGTATCCAGGTCATGTATTTCGGTCAGCAAACTAAGATGGAAAAAAATGCTGCAAAGCAAAACAAAAAATTTCTGCTTGCCTTCTACTCGTTTAAGACCTTCAATGGAAAATCGAACTGTGATAATATCATCCTGTTAGAAAAAACACAGCTAGCTTCCCACATATAGTAAGCATCGTTGCCGCTTTAAGTAACTACTATACATCTTCGACTGCGGCTATCGAAACTACCTACGAACTTTTTTGATTTGTCAGGGTGGGAGATACGATGGGAAGAATTAAATGTAGGACTTGCCAGTCTTCTTACGCTGCATCGAAGGTTCTCTTAATCAACCGACCTTCAAATATCTGAAAGCGACTTCAGTCACCTAATTCTAGAAAGGAAGATAAGAAGTCTTCCTCAGTTAAGTAAATTCCATCTTCACAGACGGTCTAAGACAGTCAAAGCCGTTGGCGCAAGGGTCTTATCTGAGGCCTTTTACTTGCGCAAATTCTTCAGTTTACCAACATACTGAACCATCTTCCAAGTCGAAGTCTCAGCTATTCATGAAGCCGCGGTTTTGTTTAGCCTGAATCAGATACCCGATTTCGATGTTGGAATATGTTATACTCGCACATATCTTAATAGTTAAGCAGAGATCAGATTTCTAACTTCGAATGCTTAAGTCCGAGTGTGGTTAGAGAATCTCTCGCATTTTTCTATAAGACGTCGATGGAGCATAAAATCAAACTCTATATGCTTCCGGGACACTCACACGTTCCAAGGAAGTGCGTCCCTAATGAATTAGCTAGACTTGGGTCACTAGAAAAAAACCGTAAGCAGCTTCAGAACATGCATACTTACATAGTTGTTGGAATGGTGTAGAATCTTCCTGTGCATAAATATGATATTATGTCATTTTTGCATATTGCAATATCATCCCCATATTGGATAGCATAAATATCACACTTTTGAAAAATCCCATCTTTCAGTCATCAAATGCTAAACTACAATATAAAAGGAACTCGATTTCATGTCGATTTCATGTCGTTGGAGCCAATTTTCCACCAGTCTTCCACACATTTCGGCTGATATTCCGGCAATTTCGCTTTCAATATTGGCTCTGAGCACGTCTAACGCCTCTGCCTTGTTAGCATAGATCAATGACCTGATATAGCCGTAAAGAAAAAAGTCCAGAGGTGCCAAATCTGCATTATAAATGGAACTCGACTTCATTCATATGTCTACTACGAGAGCGTTTGGAGCGATTGATTCGATGGAGCCAATTTTCCACCACTCTTCCACACATTTCGGCCGATATTCCGGCAATTTCGCTTTCAATATTTGCTGTGAGCACATTTATCGTATCTGCCTTGTTAGCATAGATCAATGACTTGATATAGCCGTAAAGAAAAAAAGTCCAGAGGGGCCAAATCTCACGACCGAGGCGACCAGTTGACTGGTCCATTTCTTGAGCTAACACACTCACTAAACTTTGTCTCCAATAGCTCGATTGTTTACCCGCTGTGTGAAAAGTTGCGCCTTTCTGCTGAAGTCACATTTCACCAATGTGTAAACAATGATAACGATTTCCATTAACTATAACACATGGGCTGGAAAATCCGTGCAGTTTTATAGTAAAACACAAAATTTTTGCAAAATTCAACTTTATTTATGAATATTTATCGCCTTCGAGGGCTAAGATTTTTCAATCTTTCGATACCAGTTTTGTAGTACGATTTCGGTTTAGCCTCAAAATAGGCCTCTGTTTCGGTGATTTGGTCTTAAATCTCTTTCCGGCGAGCATTCTTTTGAGGTCTGCGAACAGGAAATAATCGCTGGGAGCTAAATCTGCAGAATACGGTGGGTGGGGAAGCAATTCATAGCCGAATTCTTTCAATTTTGCCATCGTTTTCATCGACTTGTGACACGGTGCATTGTCTTGATGAAACAGCACTTTCTTTTTCTTCAAATGCGGCCGTTTTTCTGCGATTTCGTCCTTCAAACGCTCCAACAATGCAATGTAATAGTCGCTGTTCATAGTCTGCCCCTTTTGGAGATAGTCGATGAAAATTGTTCCATGTGCATCCCAAAATACGGATGCCATAACCTTGCCAGCCGAGGACGAGGTTCGTCGCCTGCTCGCCACTCAGCTGACTGCCGACTTGACTCTGGTGTGAAGTGATGGAGCGTCTGTATGTGACGCAAAAATTCGGCTTTATTGCGGTTGAACAGCTTTAAACACTCCTCTGAATCATCAACACGTTGTTGTTTTTGGTCGACTATGAGCAAACGCAGCACCCACTTTGAACACAGCTTTCGCATGTCCAAATATTAGTGTATGATATATCCAACACGCTCTTTTGATATCTTCAGAGCCTCAGCTATCTCGATCAACTTCACTTTACGGTCATTCGTAATCATTTTGTGGACTTTTTTGATGTTTTCATCTGAAACAGTCTCTTTTGGACGTCCACTGCGTGCATCATCTTCGGTGCTTATATGACCACTTTTAAATTTTTCAATCCACTTGCGAATGGTTCGTTCGCCTGGTACAGAGTCCGGGTAACACTTATCAAGCCATTTCTTTGCATCGGCTGCATTTTTTCCCATCAAAAAGCAATGATAAACTAGTACACGAAATTGCTTTGAATCCATTTTTTTTTCACAATAACAAAAGTTGCTTCACTCACAACGCTATATCTCGAGAACTAATCGTCCGACAGCTGTCAAAGTTATACACGTATCTTTTGATCTTTTGAAGGTTGGTACTAACTGAAAATGGTATGGATTTAATTCAAGTGGTGCCCTCTCTTAGAAACGGCACGGACTTTTCAGCCCATGTGTTATATAGCATGGCAACCATCATCACCAACGAAAAAATACGGCTCAAAGACGCCGCCAGCAAGAAAACCACTCCAAACAGTCAAATTTGTAAATGAGGTGGCGTCTCATGAAGCACATTTGGGTTTGTAGCCATCCAACAGCGTATATTTTGCTTGCTGATAAAGCCGTTTAGCCAGGAATGAGCTTCATCGCTGAAGATGATTTTGCGGTGAAATTCCAGAATCGGTTGTAACCATTTCCAGAAACCAACTTGAGAAAGTTCGACGGTTCAGTTTGTCATCTGGCTGTAGTTCTAGTTTTAGTCTAGTCTATGGCTGTAAGCCGAGATCTTTTCTCAAAATTCGCCACAATGTTGTTTGAGCAATGCCCAATTCCTCCGAACGGCATGAAACGGATTGATTTGGGTCGCTGTCAGTAGATGCACTTACTCAGCCTCAATCTTTTCAGCATTCCTTGCATTTCTTTCTCGCACTAGCACCGGAACATTACTCGTAAATAGCGAAAATGTAGACTCAAATTTTTGCACCAAATTACGAATTGGGAGTCAGGCGATTATAACGACTAAATATTGGCGTTAGCGCTCCTAAAGTTGAGGTCACCGAATCCGAATTTTGGTAAGAAATTTTAATAATTTGTAAACGTTGCGCGTTCGAGTGACCAAATGGTAGACATTAAGAAAATATGAGGGTTGGCTGAAAAGTTTCCGACCGCAACGTAAAGATAGCATCTTTTGACAGTTACTTACAGAAGTTTCAGTCATTTTGGACCAGCAGTTTTTAGTTGACAGTCGTTTGAGTGAGTCGATGTCAGTATTTTTTGTGAAAATGGAAAAAATTGAGCATCGAGCTGTTATTAAATTCTTGTTTTTGAAAGGCAATACGCCTACGCAAATCAAAAATGAGTTGAACTCTGTGTATGGGGACTCTGCACCATCATTTACCACAGTGAAATTTTGGGCAGCTGAATTTAAACGTGGCCATAAGAGCTTGGGAGATGATGAACCATGAACCATGAACAACCACTGATGATAACATTGCTAAAGTTCACCAAATGGTGTTAGACGACCGCCGAATTAAAGTGAGAGAGATAGTAGAGGTTATGAAAATGTCCAAAGAACGTTTTTGTTACATATTAAACCAAGATTTAGGCATGAGAAAGCTGTCCGCGCGTTGGGTGCCGCGTTTGCTTACATTAGACCGAAAACGTGTTCGAATGAACATTTCCAACGTTCTGTTGGCGCAGTTTAGGCCCAATAAATCCGAGTTTTGGCGCCGATTAATTACTGTTGATGAAACTTGGATACACCATTATACGCCCGAAATAAAAATTCAGTCAAAAAGTGGACTGCAAAGGGCGAGCCGGCTCCAAAAAATGCAAAAACTGTTTTTTTGGCTGCGAAAGTGACGGCACTGTTTTTTGGGATAGTAAAGGAGTTATCTTAATCGATTATCTTCAAAAAGGAAAAACCATTGCGCATCATTACTTGCCAAGCTGAAAGCAGAAATTGCGGAAAAACGGCCACATTTGCAGAAAAAGAAAATCCTGTTTCACCAAGACAACGCGCCGTCTCACACCTCAGCGGTTGCCATGGCGAAAATCCATCACAACCGCCTTATTCACCAGATCTAGCCCCAAACGACTTCTTTCTGTTCCCTCATCTAAAAACTGCGCTCGGAGGACAGAGATTTTCGTCAAATGAGGAGGCAATCACCTTCGTGAACAATTATTTTGCAAAGAAAAACGCCAAGTACTATTTGGACGGGATAGAGAAATGGGAGCATCGCTGGGAGAAGTGTGCAGAGTCACAAGGAGACTATGTAGGAAAATATAAAAAAATTTTGAGAAAAAATGTCTTGTATCATTTTCAGACAACCCTCGTATGTTATTGCCAATTTATTATCACTCTCCTAATTGTACATGTTTCTGTTTAACTGGCCCAGGTAAAAATTCTTTGACATATAACAATTCGGCAACTTACTGTAATTAATATCTTAGAATTGAATCAGTTGATAATAATTTTAAATATTTAGGTATTATTTTAGACAACAAACTGAGTTGGTATAGTACCACATTGCAGTACCTTAACAAAGGAGTGAGACTACTTTACCACCTTGGTCTTTTTTGCATGTAACCAATATTGAACCTTGTGTACAATGGCCTCTTCAAAGGTATAATATAGGATTTCCTGTTGGGGAGGTGCCTATTTAATTAAAATGTAACCACTGTTTTTTAAACAGAAGCATTCAATTAGAATATTTTGTAAAGTGAGTCGTAGAACTCGTACTTTCCCACCTCAAACTTTTTCCATTAAGACATCTTTATCGCTGCAAAGTTTTAAGAATCTTTTTTGAAAATTCCGGGTTTTATTTCGTGAAAAAAAACTATAATATAATTTACGAATTAGTACCAGAAACTTTTATAACACTCGTTTATTATGCCATCACACCTCGTCTGTTCAATTCGCTTCAAGAAACGAATGAGCGAAAAACGTATTGCAGAGTTATATACAATAAAAACATGGATTATGTCTTTTGATTACTCAGCAGCTATAAATAGGCTCTTGAATAATTGAATATACTTAGCTTGTTGAATATCATAGTTTTACTTTTATCTTCTTCACTTTATGACGCAAACTTACTACTTTATTACTGCCTGCACTTTATGGATGTTGCCTTTATTTCAAAAGGCAGAGATTCAAAAATGTGTTTTCTTACATGGATAGTCATATTCTTCAGTTATTATATGTATATATCTTGGGTTTTGTTTTGGCTATATCAGATTTTGAGTGCGTTTTACAACCAGAAAAGAAACATATGTCATACGTCCTTTCCATTAAACTGAAAGTAATATTTTTTTTTATAGCAATCTTCGGTTTTTACCAGGTACACTAATGCATTTAGATTCCATTAAATTTCGCTATCGTATTCTCTTCGCCCAATGACTAAGAGAGCGTACTCAAAGCATTCGGAAACAATATTTCCGTCATGGCTCATTATTTTAATCTTTTGTCTCAATTATCTGTCCTATCTTGACCTACTTCACTTGAGGAGTGAACTGGTATTGGCAGTGTATTATGATTATACGTCCTTCATTATTTTTTCTTTTAGGGCATCAAGAATATAAGAGAACACTACTGTTAATACTCGGTCTCAATTGCTGTTGGCAAAGCTTTTATCTGAGATCATTTATGGCAATTGATTTTCGGAAACCAACACTTCCATCTAGGTTTCCCATCAACCCCACTCGCGCTTTATCTTGTGAAGATTTTGTAAAGCTCTTCTGGACTTTTGCTTAAGCTGAGATATTTGGAATTCTGTCGCCTTATTAAAGAAAAAATTTATTTTCAAAAATCTCGGAATTATTTTGCAAAAGATATTTACTGCGCCAATAAGTTCATTTCAAAAATTCCTCACATGCGATTTAAAGCAAAATTAAAATGACCTTTCCTTAACAGGTTCTCCCATGAGAAACAGCCCCCTTTTAGTCTTCTCTAAATAGCAGATTTATGTTATTCTTATAGAGGGTTATTAGTTAAAACTATCTTGAAAACTTCTTTGGTGATTGTGTGTTTCTTGATCCAATGTTCATTGGCATTCGGGCAGGGAGTGGCGCATGGCGAAGTCTAAAGCAAATTTGCTGATTTTAGGTGATGGGGGGTCCAACGTTAAGCTTTTAATTTTATCGTGCGACAATTGGGCAATAATTTACGTTCGCTATTTTGGGATATGTGTACCACTGACCAAAAAGTGGTCGATTTGACCATCACCACGCCAATTATCCAGTGTGCTTAGGAATTCTGTTAGCTGGAAGTCATTATCTAATATCGATTCATGGACACTGTGGTCTGCCAGAGTTGTACCTTACCGATTTCGGTATTGTATTACCCGAGCACGACTTTTACTTTTTACTCCAGACCTTGTTGATTATAACTTTGGATCTCAGGATCCTAATTATCCATTGTTTCGACCAAACAGAGTCACGAAGACAAAATGCTATAGCTGAGATACCACCTAAAAATTAGTATAAAAATAATAAACACTCGTAAGATATCCATACAAGCATTGTTGGTGTTTTAGTCAGCAGTCAAATGGCTGAAGTATGGTCAGCTTAAATAGCTTGTCTCGCATAGTAACAAAGCCTTTTAGATGACCATGGTGTTATACTGCAGTATACAGTATACAAAATTCACAAAACTTAACCTTATACTTGCAAAACTTTTCCATATGATTTGCTGGTAAAAAAAATAACGGTAAGGTAGATGGGTGTCCTGAGATTATGAACCATTACACAATTAGAGCATTATGTCCATCCATTATACTATTGTTCAACATAATTTATGTAAGACTATCCTGTTATTCAATTTTAAGCTTACAAACTCATAGTCTGGAGGTATTAAAATTTGACCCAAGCTCTGGTATCCAAAAGGCCCTGAATCTTGTGAAACCTTCTCTGAAAATTGGATACACTCCATATCTTAATTTACCCTATTTGAATATTCATTTACGAGTATATCAATTTTCATTCACTTGTATCAATTTTCTTGTAATTGATTTGATAAATTCTGTTTAGAGTATTAGTTTTTGTTTCTATACACAAATCAATTTCAAAATTGATTACAATTTAATGTTACCTACTCCCTTTGCCATTAACCAAAACTTTATCTTTATTGAAGGTCGATAAAACCATATGCCAGATCCGTTCTCCTTTCGAAAAATTTCAACGAATACACAGAAAACCAAAGAAGTAAACGAAGAAGGCCAACTGGATACGCTACGAAGATCGACTGGCATGTCACATGCTTGTCTGCAAGCAAGACTCGACATACTCGACTTTCACTAGGTGCACTTACTGGTAGTACGGGTAGTTTCTGGTTATATACAATATTATTATTCCGAATGTTAACCGGCATGATGTCTCCCCTTACGCATTCTTTTGGCCAAGTGAAGGCAAAAATGCCAAGCAGATCAATAATAATATAAACAATTCTCGCCTTAAGGCATTTCTCCCTCGATGCTGTCCTCATAAAAATACATAAAATACATATGCTTATTTTTGATCCAATGACCAGGTGAATATTCGATTCTAGCAAATCCAATTCGCAAAAGCAAAATCCGTTTTACTCGTCACCTTGTAGAAGCGTGCTTTTACATTTATTTTTACATTTGCAGTCCTCTGAGAGTCGTTCCTATTCGACTAAAATAAATGTATCTTTTCGTTATTCTTTTTAGACATCCGTACGCTGGCGATAACACTTGCATAACATATGACTCGATTAATGCTGCTTACCTAGATGCTAGGAAGAGAATTCGTAAGTACACACATTTGGAGCAACATGGTTGCTCGTACACCTTAGTGGTGTCAAGGCGTGAACCGGCATTATATATTTTTTATAATTATATATATTTTTATACATTTTTTATAATTACAGATGTGACACAACCGAAGGGCGAATGGAAACCTGAAGACATTGCAACTGTTGGAGAATTACTTTTAGATATTTCCATACAGCTTGCTCGAAGGTGAGTAATCCTACCTACTAGTATATAGGAGATTAATCGAAGTCATCTTTATGAAGTTTCTGATGAAAGTTAAACCTATCCGTAGTCATTGAGATGCAAAAACAGGCAACATACGCTTTTGAGTGATGTATAGGTTTACAAGTAGGTTACGGTAAAGAGCTGAAAACTGCGCGTGGGTAAACTAGCAAACAGCTGATTCTGTGGTATTAAAGCTATCGAGATACGAGTACAAACTACGAATCAGTACAACGACAACCGACTGATTTTCCAAAAGCAAACGCAAACGAAATCGGTGAAATTGTTAAAATTGTTGATCGAACGCGACTTGTATTGTTGCTTGTTGCATTTACTTTGTTTTCGTATCTGAATTGACACGAATAGCCATGACATGCTTTGCAGTCTGCAGGCGGTTAACTTTCTGATTGTTTTCAGTCAGTTGACAACTATTTTACACTATTGAACGGGAGAACAGTTGAGATGTGTATATTTTCGATATTCGAGCGACAGCTGTGGCGCTTAGCTGTGGCGCTTAGCTGTGCTCTGTACGCGCGACAATATAATTACAACTTCTAATTTATCTGCTAACGAGTTAGTTATATAATTAGATATTTCACGGCATACTAACTTATCATTCCCCGAGAAAAAGGAAAAATTTTTACAAAAAATGAATTCTGCGGATAACACAAAAATGAGGTGATACCTAGGCGGTCCTCACATTGTACATTGTCATTTTCAGACTATCTGGCAGTTGTTCTTCTTCAGTCTTTTTTATATCACAACTTCCTTGAATGTCAGTTGCTATTCCCAACTACGCCAAGACTTTCGTTACTATATATAGACCACAAAATGTCATCAAGGGTCTCGTGTTTTTTATGGCGCAGTTTGCTAACTATTCTGCTTGCTCATTTAAATGTTGCTACAGCTCGAAGTGAGCTTTACCAACAAAAGGAAGTGGAGCTGAGATAGATAGGGTCAGTAACTACCTCAAAATTCTATCTGTCAATTATGGTGTTTTTTGTAGCGTCTTCTTTTTTATTTTCGAAATTTTCTTACTCTGCCTTAGTCCATAGCTCAATGTACGAGTATGTACATATCAATTTCACATAAACGCTTGTGAGTTACGCTTTATTTTGTTTAAGTCTATTTTGATGTCTCTATCGCGATAGCTTGCTACTTTGTTTTACTTTTTTCGGATACCAAAGGTATCGGTGAAGTCGTGATTGATCTTGGTAGAGCAGCAAGCATTCTTGCACAAATAAACGAGTTCGCCAGCAATTCCAAAACATGGCATAGCTCTGTATATAGTTTTAATCTCATACACGGCTTTGGAATTGATTAAGAGATAAATATCTTTGATATTTTCTAAGACATGGTAGAAGATAATCTTGTGGTAAGCCTGTATTTGCATCCGTTGCAACAACCTAGCTGCGCTTAGAGCCTTGCTGAATAATCTTACGACCTCCAAGCTATTTCAAGAATGCAAGACTTCAATGAAAGCTATCGAAAGGTTAAATTCACTAAGTGTTGTCTGGGTCCCTGGTCACATTGGAATCACGGGAAATGAAATAACCGATGAACTTGCTAAACAAGGCTCAGAGGAGAGATTTTCAGAACCCAAACCTACGTTAGGCTTGCCTGCGTCGTCGGTTAGGGATCCAGTTGACAGTTGAATTTCGTATAAGCTCAACTGCAGTTGGCATGACTCTTTAAGTTGCCGACAGATCAAACGAATGCCTCCCGACGTCTCTAAGAGATCAGCGGCATCCCTGCTATCCTCCAGTAGGAAATGCTGAAAGCTGCTTACTGGCGTCGTAACAAGGCGTTACACTTTAATTGAGCACTTAAATATGCTGGCCATAAATGATATCATACAACATCCTACGACGCTTGCTGTGATAGTGATGACGACACCGCAGAGCACTACCTCTGTGAATGTATACGGTTTACGGCGCTGACCCACTACGGTGCTGTAAGCACTTTATCACTGAAGCGCTTACTTGTCTTTCTTCGAAAGACTGAAAAATTGTACAATAGATTAATACTTTTTCTGAGTGCTGTGTTCCGGCAAAAAAAAAAACTTCGTTCTTCATCGAACATCGTGGGGGTACTTGTGAATGGCACTTAGCAAAAGATAGCCCTTTTATTTTGTTACACTTAAACTGTCACCGGAAGGAATTTAGTAATATGCAATCGGTGAAGTTTCTAGTAATCTTTTTCTATGTTATATACGTATTCCCACAATATTTGTTTATTGTTGAGCAGTTTTGGTTAACTGCAATCGTACTTCGACATCGACCGCAGTAGCCAGTTCAGTGGCCTGTTTTCCTCAATTTTATGACGTCTGAATAGACTA
The DNA here is from genome assembly GCA_963966105.1 of Volucella zonaria. Classification (NCBI taxonomy): domain Eukaryota; kingdom Metazoa; phylum Arthropoda; class Insecta; order Diptera; family Syrphidae; genus Volucella; species Volucella zonaria. Next base: position 163,036,850 of record OZ014530.1, read on the forward strand.
TACAGCAATCAAATATCAACACTGATCTCGTTCGCTTTTTGTTCTGACCATTGCACCATACTAACTATGATTCCTGCTATATTGCATTGTAGGGAACTTGTTTCCTTCCATGAATTCTTACTGGCCCATTGGTACGAAAATTATTCGCATGCTAATCCCTTAGTCACTTGTTTGCCACCTTAATATATCGGCCTCAAAAGACCTCTGCTGTAAGCATGCAATGTACTCGTAATTTAATCCAACTAGAACTACAGGTTTCATATATAACTACTAAACTTCGGCTTGTTTCTCATGGGGGACTGACAGTATGCCTTATTTTTCAATTCCAGAAAGCATACATCCCATCAATCAATTGAATTATATGGAAAATACATTGGCAACCAAGTAAATATCAAATGGTATACATTCAATCCATTCGTGCTAAACACCCGACAACACTTAACATCTCTGTCGGCTTTAAAAGGTACAGTATAAAATACTGACATTTTTTGTGTGGAGCACCAAGATAGCTCTTTACATCCATTTCTTTTCAAATCTTGTTAGTTGGACTAGATTGAATTGTGCCCTATGCAGGGAAGAATTTCGGATTGGATATTTCACTAAATATATCTAGCAATCGGTGAATTATCCACTGTATTTTTCGATTATCTCAAAAAGTAAAGATGGACTTAAAACTGTGGTTTTTAAGCCAAAGCTAAAGTATCAGCAATTTGAGTATGACGTTCGTTGGGTTCTTTGCAGTTTGAAATCATATGATTAATGTGTGGGTGGCCGTGGCTCTCAAGTGGTACTGGACTGGCTTCCAAATCGCAAGGTTCGGTGTTCGAATCCCAGCCTCGCCCGAAAGACATTAATTTTTTCAGCTAACAAAAATACACATCTTTCTTTCTCTCTCTATCCCAGTTTCCAGAAAAAACTAAACATATGCTGGGGTCTTGAGTGTTAAATTCTCTAAAAAAAAAAAATAATGATAATAATTTGTATTAAATGTTTAGTATGAAGTACAAGAAATTCCAAAAATGTTTTCTGTGCTTTTTTCTGATTTGCACTTTTTCCACATTAGTAAGGCGGATTTAGAGTTGTTTTAGAATAGGTAATACTCGTAAGTCTTTATATACTGCAATATAGATTTCAATTGCTCTATGGTAAGATGTATCAAGCTTTAGTTACGCAAGTACCTTCTGTACTGGTATATACATACTAGAAGAGTGTGTTACGCAGTGGAAGTGTATCTGTCCCCTATCTTCTCCGATAAGCGAATGAGACAATAATGAAATTCAATAAGTAAGAATGTAAGTACGAGTATCATTTGAGATTATTATTACAGATATTTCTTCGAATTAACATATTTGTTCCGTTCAATCTCAATATGCCAAAGTATAGTAGACTTGTCTCAAATATGCAAAAACCATTCTTTGAAAATATATGGCAAGGAATAGGCGTTCACAAAAAATTATGTAGGTACATAATAACAATATTAATATACATACTCGTACATAGGGATATATTATTTCAATTGTTGTTAAGCTGCACTACACGGATTTGATAGTATATACTCGTATTTTATTTTTATTTTTTTTTATAAGGAACAACGAAAGTATTTTCTCATCGCCTGATGAAGTAAAATTACGTTAATAATGATTCAGCTTATCGCCCGTAGCAGTACATTATGCAACTCGGATGCATATAAAAATCCAAAATAAAATAGAGAGGAGCTCGAATCCCCTTTTCAATTGTCGGTCTTATGTTTGAGTATTTCGCACAGTCGTTGGAAGTGGATTCAAACGCCCGTCTCCAGCTTCAGATGACTTTCACTTAATGTGAAGTGCATTGCTACTCTTATGCAAGTGGTTGCTCTGTTGCTTATCTACTAACCATGTGACATGGTGAAATAGTATAGTTTTACACAAGCATAGATACTTGTAGATACTTCCATCTGTATACATACGACTCCATGTTGTTGGATTCAATGTCAAGACTGTATCTGGTATTTGCTGAGAGGTAGTTCTGTTCTGCCAACAACTTGTACCAAAACGAATTTTGTAATTTCATCTGTCATGTGTTTGTAGTTTCAAGATAGTTAAGAAGTGGTCACGCTGAAACTACAATTGTTATGCTCAGTAGGAGGCTCATAATTACTTAGTTTTACACAAGTGATCTCTATATCTTCAAAAACGCAAAATATTCGAAATGTTCCTTAACATTTTTACATGTTTATGATTGATCTGTTATATGATCTTAGTTAATTAAACTAACCTGGTAAGTACAATAATTAACGTTAATTTCATGCCTCTTTAGGTCAACCGAATTGAAAATAATCAGATAATTAACGACCGACCAAATGCTATATGAATTAATATTCAATCCCTAAGCAATAGAGATCAGATACGGTTAGGCTAGGTTAGGTAAGTGTGGCTGTTGATCAACCCACTTAGGCCTATTGTGATGTCACTTGGAGAAATAAAGTTAGTTTACAAATCAAGCGTGAAAAAATGTCATATAACTTTGTGCTTTAATCATTAGTGAGGACACCCCGAAATATTGCTGCAATACTCACAGTGTATAATACTGGTATGTTCACGAATATTGACTGTGAGATTCAAACTTTCCCAGATTTCCAAAGTCTTTTCATCGAAAACCGCTTTGCCTTTTCTACAAGTTCTTCGAATTCCTCTGTCTATTTCATCCCATAAATGCTCAATAGAATTGAGATCCGGAAATATAGAGCGCCAATTTATCAAATTTATTCCTTTTGCCCTAAAATAATCCTTTGTTGGATTATTCAAAGACGAAATGATCCACTAAACGCCATTGAAGCAGCAAAATCTTCCAAGTTGCTCTCCAGTACGTCACAGTATATCACGGCACCTATTCTTCCGTCAATGACATACAAGTTTTTCAAACTACACCACCATGTTTTAGTAATAGTCTTTAAGTGCTCATAACTACATAATATTATATACTACAATATGATGCATACAGGGTGTCTCAGTTAAGGAGGACAATCCGCTAACTTGAGCTTCCGACGAACAAAAAATCGTATAGGAGGGGGCTCCGTTTCCACCCCCTCTCAAGTTATAGGCCGTTGAAATGATTTCGATGTGTAACTACTTAAAATACTGCAGCTTTTGCACAGTTATAATTAGGGAAACGATTTTATAATTTTGGAAATCCAATTTAATAGTGCACGAATTTTTACTTGTAATTGTTTTTTTTACTAAACCTTTTATCTTCATCCTATTCTCTATAATTTATATGTATAACATTGTCATGTACGATCAACGGAAGTTGTCGTAAGAACTCATTTTATTCAAGCAAAAGTCTCCCAAACAATTTGATCCTCTCTACCAACTGAGAAATATGCACCCTCTCTAAGGCATAATTTCTAAATTTGAGTATCTCTGAAAATCTGTAAGATTCGAATGAACCAGGTTTATGCATGGAGTTAACTTCAGTAGAATTTTACCAAGTTACGCGAATGCCCCACTTTGATTTAATATCATAGATTGTATATAACTTAATTCATGCGTTTTTTTCAAAATTTAAACGTTTGTTTAAGAAATACGTGTACAATAGTATTATTCAAAGTATTGCCCATCTGAAGCTATGACTTTTTCCCATCTTTCTGGCAATTTGTGGATCCCATCCCAAAAGAACTGCTCCGGTTTGGCAGCCAAGAATAAATCAAGCCAATTTTTGATATTCTGCTCTGATGTGAACCGTATATCAGTAAGGGCGTTCTGCATCGACCGGAGCAAATGGTAGTCAGAAGGGGCAAGGTCTGGGCTATAAGACGGGTGGGGTAAGACTTCCCATCCACTGTTTTCCAAATAGTTCTTAACCGGAATAGCAACGTGGGGCCGAGCGTTGTCACGATGGAAAATTATTGCCTCGTGTCTGGTTGCATATTCCGGGCGTTTTTCGGCCACTGCTCTCTTCAAACGGATTAATTGTGTTCGGTAGCGTTGTCCATTGATGGTTTCACCCGGTTTTAGCAGCTCATAATACAGCACACCCATCTGATCGCACCAAATACAGAGCATTACCTTCGCGCCGTGGATTTGCCGTTGATTTGGCTGGTTGGCCGGGTTTCACATATAATTTTTTGCGCTTGGGGTTGTCGTAATGGATCCATTTTTCATCACCAGTAACAATCCGATGCAAAAATGACTTCCTTTTGTGACGTTCCAGCAGCATTTCAGACATGCAAAACCACCTTTCGACGTCTCTCGGCTTGAATTCATGTGGAACCCAATTTCCTTGCTTTTGAATATATCCAGCTGCTTTTAAACGTTTTGAAATGGTTGCTTGAGTGACAACAATCTTCATAGAGTAATGCTTCCAGTTCTTCACCTTCAAACTTTTTTGGCTGCCCAGGACGTTCATCGTCTTCCAAGCCAAAATCACCATTTTTAAATCGTGCAAACCACTTTTGGCACGTTCGCTCAGCTAGCGCATCTTCACCATAAACTTCCACCAAAATACGATGACTTTCGGCAGCAGTTTTCTTCATATTAAAGTAATGAAGAAGAACTCCCCGCAAAAACACTTTTTCAGGCACAAAGTTCGACATATCTGAGTGAAAAAAAATTATTGTTGTTTAAGCTTCAAATGAATGACATATACTGAAATGACGTACAATGACAGTAGCTTTCCAACGCATGTTCCAATGGAATAATAACAATGGAATAATACAAGTTACGCCATCTCTTAGCAAAGTTATAGACCCAATATATACATAGTGTGGAAAATATCCTGATACTTAAATCAGCTACCATATGTAGGCATTCTAGGTTCTATCCAGGATTTAATATCTCTCTTTCATAATTTTTTGTATTAGGCAAGTGGTTCGAATTGGATATAGACCTCTTAAAACTAACATTTTTAACGGGGCCAGTTACTAGTAATTTTGAAAACAATTGTGTCTAGTTACTAAATTTCGCACATTTTTTTTCAGTTCAACGTTAAGAAACTCGCATTGCTGCATCGCCTTATAAAACCTCCTGCATAACGACTTTAAAGCAGCAGCTGACATTCTCCATTATCTTTCTGTATGGGCAGATGAGCTCTTGGGAGACCCTCTTTGAGTATCTACCCAATGAAATGCGAATACTTGCTCTGCAGTGCAATTCACTAGCCTTAATCCACACTGATACACACCTCTCTGTCATCACGGCAAAAGACCTTAATGCAATATTTAGAAGGCTGAGGCTCATTTATATTTTAGCACAACTTAGAGATACTAGTTTGATTAATCAGTCAGACTCCGAACTTAGGTAGTGAGTCCATCAAATCATCAGCACCAAATGCTGAATTTAGTTAATATCCTATTTTTAGGGTTTGTCTGTCTTCCAAGATGCTTTTTCAAAAGCTTTTGATGACGTTATCACCATACAACCACATTTGAAAGAAGTTCCAAATCCAGTCCTTGGAAATGAGCTGCACATATGGCATATGTACAAATTCAATAAAGAGAGGGGATCAGTATGAGATCCAACAAGCCTCAGTACTGATACTCCAGTACGGAAAAAATGGGGCAATGCCTAGATGTCTCATACAATAGTTTGAAGCTGAGGGGCTTCACCACCAGTTACTACATCAATACTTGTTGAATAAGTGGGGTGTGTACTGCATCATTTACGTAGTATGAAATTAAAATCTATTTAAGTATAATGGTTGAAAATAAAACACAAATTAAGCTGTCTACTTACTCTCAGGCTAAGGAAAATACAATATATTGCAGTGGGCGTTAAGTACCATGCTTTAATATAGAGCCTTCAAAAATGGTTAATTACACACAACTCTCAGTCGTTATGAAGTGGAAGGTTCAATTGTCATCTAAAGGCTCTGTAGCCAATGTACTGTCATTTATTTTACATCCGCTGTTTCAAGTAACTTTTTGTTTTTAATTTCTGCTTTAAAGCACATATAAATTTTATGTTACCACCATTAAATTTTAACACAAATTTGTCATGCTGCGCTTTAAATATATTTGTACGAATAGACTTGGAGAATTACAACAGATGTGCGCTAATCGTTTTCTTATAGCGCAAGGTATTAAACATCACGATTTTTCCACACTTCAATGATGCTGTCAGGAAAGGGTCTTTGAAGCACTGCGCCTCCCATCCGAGACTGCAAACATCATGGCTCCTCATTTAACTGATGTGTACCACACAATTGTTATTCGTATACGAATACCTTTAGCATTCAATGATTGATGCAATATTCCCTCAATACGAGTAGGAGGCCACTATCCTCCACTGAACTAGTCCTGTTAAGACTTATAAAAGCCAAAGACTTGTATTGCATAGTCGGGGAATTCCATCTACTCATAATTTTGTGTTTATTGTCAGATCCTCTATAATGAAGTTAATCAGTGTAATGGAGAGTTGTACCATTAAGAAATCAAATGTGCTTTGAAGCATAGTACATATGGCAAACGTATAGCCTATAACCGATACTGCTACTGTGGCACAATAATTGTCACATTACAACCCACAAAGTGGGAAAATATGACACCGTAGAAAATGTGATGTAAGTTTAAGCGACAAGCGAAAAACTTTTCTTGAATAAAGCACACACATCTTATCCACTTGATTGCAACTTAAGCTGATATGTGTGACTGTTTAGATATGCCTGATCAATGACAGGAAGCCGGCTTTAATCGTCAGATCAATTTGCCAATGTTTACTGTGAATGTAACTAGATAAAATTATGAGGCAAGTGGTTGCAATATTTTTTCGTTATTAAGTGAGTTTAGTAAAAAACTTTTAGTATAATTTATTTGTGTCTGAAAGCAGCGATTTTTATGAAATAATCTACCATGACAAACACTAAACAATAATCCGGTAAGGTCGAGCATTCAAAGGCCGTCTCACCTCGTACCAGCTAAGTCCGTGAGAACAAAGATGTTAGGCTATGAGAATGTATATGCAGTCGTAGAGTGAAAAGCCAAATAGTTCTAACACCTGTCGCTCAGGAAATACGAGTATCAGCCAAGGGATCGATGATTTCCAAATTGCATCAAAACACTATCCCTAGAGGTAAAATAAGCAGCAATAAGCAGCAATTCTAAGCAATACCCAGAAAACAAAATAAAATGGCAGGAGCAGATAAAGGAAACACTTTCCTTTCCAATTTTCAGAGATAGCAAACCTTTTCACACATTGATATCCATCACTTGTTTTTGTTGTTGATAAATAACGCATCGTGAAAGATTTCCAGAAAACTGAAAAAACGAAGAACTAAATTACCAATCAAATTCAATGTAGAGGAATGTGAAAACTTAAGAAAAAGAAAGGCTTGGGGTACTAGTAAGAGCACAAATATGTAGGTTTAAAGCAGATAGGAGAATACCTACACTCAACAATGAATCACAATGTGACAACACAATTAAGATGTTAAGGGAGTTTGAGCTCCAAAGTTAGTAGTAATAGTGCTTCACTGAATGAAGAAAAGTAAACGCTGAAATGATAATAAAATGACATCGTTGAAATAATTCCATAATGTCATACAATTTTTTAAGAAAACTGAAAGTAGGACTAAGTATATGGATAAATGGAAAATAAGGTTCTTAGCAGTCTTAACTCTGACGTTTGACTCAACATTGTCTAACCCAGACGTCTATTAGCCAGTGCTACCAGAAAATTGATCGAGAATCAATAACATATGGCAATGAAATAGTCGCACTCTACCTGACCTTTTATTTTAAAAGTAAGCCATACACACAATGGTATTTGTAATCCTTGTCAGCGAGAAGAGGAGCTGTCCAAAATATTATAAATGGATTTAAATGGACTGAAACGCACAGTAAATAACGCGAGTAAGTAAGTTGTTATACGACTTCGATGCAATAGTCAACACTTAAAAAGAAAGAGTTCGCAGAGGATAACGTTAACCAAGAATAGATTAACTGATAGGCAACCTAAAGGCTTTTGCATCTAGGGGTTTCAGTCGATAGTATTAGTATCATTGGTATTGAAATCTCTTTCTTCAGGTTGTTTCTTTTTTTTAAGTTTTATAATTTAGTTTATTATTTCCAAAGTAAAAAAAAAAACAATTAACTTAGTCCGAGTTACCACACATTACCTTACACAGAGATCTGATTGAATATCTTCCTACTGAAATTGGTAATTTATAGTTCTGCAAACTGGATAAGTTAAATTTATATTTTACATTTTGAGGAGATATTTATACTAGAACCTCAAATATAAAAAAATTGGAAAATAGTATTAATATTAAGATTATAATAAGAGTAATTTTAATTACCAACAAGACAATTAAATGAATAAATAAAATAGTTTGTAAATAATTAGATAAATAAATATAAATAATTAAATAAATAAACATTTAATCAAATAAATAAATGAATTAAAAACAAATACATTAATTATTTATTTAACTAAAATTTAACAAATATTTAAATAACGAATTCATTATCGCTAAGTGTATTGTACCAAACATGACAAAGAAAATAATGTAATAATTATAATTTATTCTATGACCAATTCAACTTTAGTTCTTTTGTGCAGATCTCACGTAGAGTGATGCCATGGAAGGTTAAACATCATTTTTAGCAATTTATTTTGCACGATTTGCACTTTTTTTAAACGACATTTTGCACAATTTCCCCATAACGGACAACCCATAAAGCAAAATTGCTGGAAATACTAATTTGTATATGATTGCTCTGTTTTCTGGGGATAATAAGGGCTTTCTATTAACAAAGGGATATAAAAATCTGGTACCAATGTTAACTTTGATCATGTCTTTCTCAAGCGTGTGAAATTTCAATACGACCAAAAGTTGAGACAAAAAATACTACAATATGCCAAAGGTAGTAAAAGCTTTTGGTCATTTGTCAAAAACATCAGAAATTCTGCCTCATCCTCCATCCCAACGTTCATTTAGGACTCTTTCCGAGTAGATGGAAAACAGTATTTGTCCAGCCCGTCCCTAAAATAGGCGAATCTTCTTCTCTCTCCTCCTACAGTCCCATTGCACTTACGTCCCTTCGCAACAAGGTCATGGAAACGCTGATAAACTGTCAGCTCATGAAATATCTCGAAACTCGAAAACTTCTCAATGACTGGCAACAGGTCCACTGGTGATTTGATGGCATGACTCACCGAAAAGTGGAAAAGCGTACATCAATCCGGTGAAAGCAAGATGGTTGCACTTAATATTTTTAAGGCATTTGGCAGAGTTTGGCATCAAGCTCTTTTGTCGAAAATGCGTGCTTTTGGGATCGATGACTCTCTTCTTCAATGGATTAGAAATTAACTTTCGGAATGTTCAATTCAAGTTCTTTTTGACGGTTTCAAGCCTGATATTCACAAAATAAATGCTGGTGTGCCCCAGGGCTCCGTTCTGTTTCCTACACTCTTTATAATTTTTACCAATGATCTCTTGTCTGTTACTTCTAATCCAACACACGGTATTCCTTTGCTGACGACTAACGACGACGACAGTACTCTCTGCTTTTCATATTCGTATCCGGACTCACGTTCCTGCTTTTCGGCTGTAGAACGGGAACGGCAGCGTATGTTAAGCTCATTAAATTCCGATATCAACAGCATATCCAATTGGGGAACTATCGACAGAATGGAGTTTAATTCTTCTAAAACAAAATGCTGTCTGCTGTCGTTAAAGCGAATTTTAAATACCCTGCCATTATCCATAAATGGCACTTACATCGTTGAAACCGAAAAACTTTCCATTATCGGTGTGTGTGTCAATGACAACTTACGTTGGAAAGACCGCATATTCGATGTCGCCAAAAATGCTGTGAAATATCTAGGCTTCCCCGAACGATGTAAGAAATACTTTTCCCCTTCTGATCTGGCTCAATATATATGGCATTCATCCGCCCAAAATTGGAGTACAATGCTTACATCTGGTCAGGTGCGCCTAAAATATCTCTGCATCTGCTAGACCGGATTCACAACCCTGCAACAAAATTTTACCGACCGATATGCCAGATCAAAGGCTTTTTCTATATCAAGTAGAATGATCCCATGGATATGTTTAGTTATCGTTGATGTTTTACATAATTACTTATTCGCAAGACTTGATGAGAAGTACTGCAAGTGCGCCTAAATCCAAATTGTACATTTGGTAAAATATTATTATTTTCTATGATTTGTATAAGTTTGTTGTTGAGAATTTTTTCAAAGATCTTACTTAAGCCAATAAGGAGGCTTATTAGTCGATAGCTCTCAACTGGATTGGGAGGCTCCTCGGAATTAGAATATTTTTAGGTACTTCCTATGAAATGGGAAAATAGCTTATTTTGAAGCATGCATTAATAATAAATTGAATATGTCTTATTCCAATTTTAGGCATTTCCTTCAAATACATATATATTTTTAATTCCACCAAGACCAGCTGATTATTTTACCTTTAAGCTGTTTTGGTAAAATTTAATATCGTCTTTAGTAATAAAAGTTTTTATCGGTATGTCTATGTAGTATAGTACATTAAACTCACTAATTTTATCATTAGCATCCCCTGTTGTGACCGGGTCACTTATTTGTTCGGTCGCTGGGTAATTCTTCAAAGTTAGGGGCGAGCTCATTTGCTTTATCAAGTTCACTATATATTCCATTTTGAAAAGTAAAATCTGTCTATTTTTGTTCTTGACTTGAAACACTCCATAAAGATTCAGCATTCCAAACTCTTAAGCTTGTTTCGTTCCAGATCAAAAAGCACTAAACTTTTTTCATTAAGATATTGTATTTCATCTCATTTTTAAATGTTGCCATTTTCTTCTTGCCGCATTTCTAAATTTAATTATATCTAAAACGTATTTTTAAAGTTTAATACAATGGTATTTTATCTCAGTTTTTGGAACGGAGGTATTAACTGAACTATGAATGTGGTGAGAAAATTGGGCCACAATGGAGTCAATATCTTCTGCACAACTGATGATTTCGAGATCTGTAGAAAAGCTGTGCAGTTTTCAGTTTATTTGCTTTCGAAAATGGCCCAATTAACATTTTGTTATATCTAATAAATACTCAGTCTTAAATTCTCTAGAACTTTCAAGTTTATTAACCACGGAGTTGTGATCTGAACTAAGTGTAGTTACAGTGGTAGGTTCTGATAAATAATTAGAAACATTTGAAATAAATTGCTCGAGAAACGATGGACTTTTACGAGAAGTATCAGGAGCATAAGTTGGACTACCTATAGATGGAGACGATATAAGAATTATAATAATGGGAAACGAGTTGAAAGCAGGGTCATATTATAGATTTTCACGTAGAATTTATAGAAGTTTATATATATAGAGGCTAAAAAGGTTTAATGTTCAGAAGAATCAGGAATGCCCTTATCTGACCATATTTTATAATGAGGAGCTCCACCCAAGTCAGCCATCTATATCGGCCTTGAAAATATCGACAGATAGACAAATATACTAGTTGATCTGTCAACGTTCATGTTAATATAAAGCATATTTGAATGTCATCGTCAATACTGAATGCATGCCAAAAGGTTACTACTCATCATCGCCATGTAGCAATAACAATCCATAAAATTATCAATACCTTTCGATAAACTTGACATGGATGTTGACTGATAGATCCTCGGCATCCATGTTGGTCTTCACCAAAATCGGATACTCTTTACAAGGGCAATTCTCAACATCGATCAACTTTTTGATTGATTGATTCACAGAATTCCTGAATACCACCTTGATCAAAAATTTTTCGGAATTTATTCAGAAAATTTGATCCAATCCTCGAAATATTTTTTTATATTCGGGTTTCGGTATGTCCACAGTGCTTCCTGTGATTTTTCCAGTACTTCCTCTCGGCTGCTAATACGCGTTCTCCGTAGTGGTTTTTAAACTCGATTGAAAAGAAAGAAGTCCCAGGCAGCCAAATCAGGTGAATTCGGTGGCTGCTGGATGGTATTTGTTGCATTTTTCGTCAAAACATTACGAATAATTATGGCACTGTGCGACGGTGCGTTATCATGGTACAAAATCCACGAATTTTCTGCCCACAATTCTGGTCTTTTTCGGGGAACTGCTTCATGCAAACGCCTCTTAACTCCCAAATAATACTCTTTGCTTACTGTCTGGCCAACTAGCAAAAATTCATGATGCACTACACCGTTGTAATCCATGAAAACCGTGAACATTGCCTTCTATTTTGACTGAAAACAACGGGTTTTTTTTTTTTTTGTCTCGGCTCATTTGGTTAAAGTCATTCACTTGCCTGTTATCTGGATTGCGTGTCGTACTCATAAACCCACGTCTCGTCTCCAGTAATGATCCTTTTGATGATGTGGGATCGGATTCAGCCTCGCAAATCATCTCTTTTGCGACGTCAACACGGTCTCTTTTTTGCATGAAATTGAGGTCTTTTAGCACCAACTTTGCTGCTACACGACGGAAACCCAAATCATTAACCAATATGTCTTGGACGGATCCATAGGCACTGTTTAAGTCCTCCGCTATCTATCTGATGTTAATTTGCGGTTATTGACCAACATTTCTTTTACTTCATCAATGTTTTCGTCGGTTTTCTATGTCGATTGTCTGCCACTACGTTCATCATCTTCGATTGACCCACGACCACTTTTAAACCGCTCGTGCCACTGGTAAACGACCGTTTTCTTTAGAGAATCGTTACCGAAACACTTTTCCAACGTTCGCGCACCATTAAATCCGTTTCTTACGCAAAATTGTAAAAAATCGCCAACACACACAAAGATAGATGTACCCTGGGCTACGTAACTTTTGCAAAAGTCAAGCTATGATGCTAAGATTTAGAGGGAATGTCAGAAACAGATTTACCAACTTAACAAAAAAAAACATAACTCAAATCGGAACAATGGGAGCGCCACACGGTGGTGTGGTGCGTGAACTTTTTGATCAAGGTTATTTATTTTGTCCTTTTCTCTTAACCGCTTTATTATACGCATCTTCCTCCCTAAATTTCCTTCGCCCGCACTGTATACAAACATTTTGTGGGTACACAAACCCCTTGGGCGCGCGCTTAAAAAAAAATCTTAATTTGCTGCAATATTCAGAGACAATATTTTATTGAGCCGGCGAATTCGTGCTGGCTATTGGCTTGAGTTAATTGCTGAAAAACTGCACGAATTATTTAGGTACTCGATCAGCACTGTTTCTAACGATATCGTGCACTTGCAACTTTTGGATGTAATAGTTTGTCACAGTATTTCTTAGTTTTGAATCATTCCGAACCTCTAACCATCCGAGTTAATCTTCCGAGTCAATGTTGGCAACTTGAAATTTTCGAACATCTTGAAAACTGGAGTGTGGTTATTGTTTGGTTACAATAACGGCAATTTGATCGATTTTTCCGTGCTCAATTTATACGATAAAGTTTTAAGACTCCACAAAATCTATTCGCCTTAGTCCATTTCTATGTCCACAGGCTTCTCTTGCAATCTACCTCACCAAAAATGATTTGTTTTCTTATTCTTCCTTTAAAATCGGCGAAAATAATTTCAACATCGTCTAAGGTATAACCAATGCTCTCGAAGGCGCAAATTTTTTGCAATTCTCAAAGTGCATTTGTTCACAGATCAAAAGGTCAAAACGTCTTGCCCAAGTTTGTCGCGATAATTATAAATTGGCATACAAAAAGCAATGTTTCTCTCATCTCTAGCAATCACTGCGACATGTGACGCATCGTTATGGATTCATTAGTTTTAATTTAACTTAATACTCAGCTACAGATTTCAGAGTAGTAGTTACCGAAGCTCGTGAAAAGAAGCTTAGCCAGTCCTGATGTAGCCTCTAAGATATCCTTAGCGTCATAATAAACCCCATCTACTCTCTATCATACTATAAACAGTACCCTAACCTAAGCCAACCTAAGCCTATTCACAAGCTGCAATTTTGTAATTAATTGTTCCCACTATTTATTGCTCCGTATCAGAGATGGCCCTTCGGTGAGCAAGCACTAATAACCAGGTCCACATCCCCTAATTATACATACATATATCTTTCAACTCGAAGCGGAAATACTGGTTACCGCTTAATTTTATGAAAGTAGAAACAAAGTTGTCAAACGATACGAATATTCCTTCCTGTTTCATATCACAGCAATGATTACATCATCAAAAACACCAATTATTAATGAGCAACTACTTGTGGTTGCTTTCACTCTTCAAATTATGAGTATTATTAAGGCGTTATTTCAAAATAATGCAGACTGGCCTTATAACTAAGATTTTAAGATATCAAGAGTATAAAGCCTCTTCCTCACCACAAATATTCCAATACGATCATCCCAGAAATACTCCAAATTGCTGGGAATTACTCCACAAAAATACCACTGTTGCTGCATGAAGTTTTAATTGCAAAATCGCACCAATAAACACACTACCAACATTTCTGTTATTGTTTTATATTTTTTTAGAAAATACTGCTATAATCCGTACTGTTGCCGATCCGCCGCTACGAATATTACATACGACTACTTGTAGTGGGAATAAACAGAGGATGGTGAATTATGAAATACGATCTGGGCTATCATATTAAATGAGTAGTAAGACCATAAGCAAGCTAGACAGCTTCCCAAGTTAATCTTGGCGGCGGCGGTAACGGCATATAAACAATCGTAGCAGTTGTTGCAATGCTTACACATTTAAAATATTTTATTTGCATTAGATTGTATCCATGTCATAGTTTTCATGGTGTAACAGTGTTGCGCGGAATTTTAATGAATTTAATTTTATTTCAGCAAACCGGCACATGCTGAGTGAAATAATAAACTGATTAGACATTATGACCGCTTTTAGCCGAAAAATCAGTATAAGTGCTCTTTGAATTTGACAGTAGCTAAGAGCATGTGGGTGCAAAGGAAAAAAGTGAAAGGTTGTTAGACAATTGTTCCGAAGGTTATGCAAGACAACTGAAATTTAAAGTATGCCTAAGGACAAGTTTTACTTGAATTGCATAGTTAAATTAATAGTCCTACGTAGCTTTAGGCGTGGCGCTATTTTGCCTTTCTTTTGTGACATAGTTTGCGGTTTTTTCTTTTGCAAAAGAGTAATATCTCAACAATTGTCATTTGCATAGACAAATACCATTCAAAAGTGCAATGAAAAATATTTCAGGTTAAAACGGTTAAAAGAAGTCGAAGGTCATTTATTGGCCATGTGAATTAAATCTATTTTTTGAATTAAATCCCAGTTCCAGTTTCTTTTTTTTTGCCTGTATATGCATCTGTCATACGAGAGAAAAATTATTAATTAAAAGTGCGCGCACATTCTATTCGTATAGTAAACAGTAATAATATGTATGTAATAACGAGACAACAAAATTAAGTGGTAAAATTAAGGTAAAACTACAAGAAATTATTACAAAAAATAAAACATAAAACATAACAAACAAATAGAGAGATATAGGTAATAGTGCATAAATCAAAGTCCATATTACGCAAACTATAAATTAATATTCGAAATGTTTTTTTGGGTTGCCTTGCATCTATTGAGTACATGAGTCAATTTTATGGTTGCATATAATAATGTCTATATAGACTAAGTATAAAGAGTCATGTTCGGGCTTGCCATATTGGAGAAACTAGCGGAAAGTGGCGCTCTAGAGAGTATTGAGGTATTGAGGTATGGTAATCATTGACAGTAAAACATAGGCAAAATATGACTTTCTATAACTATAATTTTGAGGTGGTAAGGGCTACCTAGACCCTACAGTGAACCCCAATAATTCATAAACGCGGAAAAGGATAAACCTTAGAACCTCTGTTTCTATGAGCCAAAAAGGCAATTGAGCAGCAAAGAAATATCTCGAGCAATGAAGAATTCATTTTACACGGAATAATTGATATATCGGGTTGAAATTTATTCCAGATGTAGTACACATGTTATATGAAATTAAGGAATTCGACCTCGTTCATATGATCATCGCGTGCACGTTTGCAGCGATCGATTCTTTGGAGCCAATTCTCCACGACTTTTCCACACATATCGGCTGCAACATTGGCAATTTTGCGTTCGATATTGTTTCCGAGCTCCTCTAACGTTGTTGGTTTGTTGGCATAAACCAATGACTCAATGAAATCCAACAGCGTTAAATCGCATGAACGAGGTGGCCATTCGATCGAACCATCTCTCGAGATTACAAGATTGCCACTGTGTGGCATGTGGCACCATCTTGCCAACTCGACGAAAAAATACGGTCGAACTACACCTCCGGCATGAAATCCCCCCACTGTCACTTTTTGTGGGTGCAATGGAGTTTCTTGAGGCACATGTGGTTTTGTTGCTGTCCAATAAAGTATATTTTGCTTATTGACAAAGCTATTAAGCCAAAAATGAGCTTCATAGCTGAATATGATTTTTCGACAAAATTCTGGATTTTCTTCAAACATCTGGAGAAGTCTCGGCACTCGGCACAGCTCAATTTGGCTACTTTGTTGGCTTTTGCGTTTTTTTTTTAAATCTGAAGTATTATTCAAAATATACATAATTACATATCCTTTTCTTTTTATTTGGTGGGGTAGAAAGTTGAAAAGATTTACTATGAAGTGTTGACACCAGATGGTTGCTTAGGTTTTTCACTGTACCGTATTCCTTTGCTGACGATAGTACTCTCTGCTTTTCATATTCGTTTTCGGACTCACGTCCCTGCTCCTCGGCTATAGAACGGGAACGGCAGCATATGTTAAGCTCATTAAATTCCGATATCAGCAGCATAACCAATTGGGGAACTATCAACAGAGTGGAATTTACTGCTTCCAGAACACAATGTTGTCTGCTGTCTTTAAGGCGAAATTTAAATACCCAGCCATTACTTATGAATGGCACTTACATCGTCAAAACCGAAAATCTTTCCATTCTCGGAATGTATGTCAATGACAACTTACGTTGGAAGTTAAGAAATACTTTTCCCCTTCTGGTCTGGCCTCAATTTATAAGACATTCATCAGCCCAAAATTGGAGTACAATGCCCACATCTGGTCAGGTGCGCCTAAAACATTTCTTCCTCTGTCAGACCGGATTCAAAACCGTGCGATAAAACTCATAGCTAACACCAATATCACTCAGGCAATGGACACCCTCGCACACCGACGAAATGTCTCGTGTCTCACTTTGTTTTATCGCTATTTCCACCACCAGTGCTCCGTAGAAATCGCCAGTAACATTCCGCCCCTTCAAACCTTATACTGTAACGCCCGTCTCGCTATGAATGCTCATCAGTATACCCTCAAGCCCACTTTCGGACGTACTCTGAAGTATCGGGATTCCTTCCTAAGGCGAACAAATCGCTTGTGGAATGCCCTGCCGAGCTCTCTATTTCCTAGCCATTATAACGTTCAGACATATAAAACCTCCTCCCTAAATTTCCTTCGCCCGCGCTGTGTGCAAATACTCTTTAGCGTGCGTTACTTAACAAAAAAAAATGAAAAAATATTGGGTGCCACCCATAGAGCGAAATAACCACTGAGCCCAAACATCTTTCTCTCTCTCTCTATCCAATTTTCCGAAAACCTTAACACATGCTTTTTTTTTTGTTTTTTTTTTTTTTTTAAGAACTTAACACTCAAGTAGGTATGAATACACTTATAATGCCTCAGCTTGGGTTAATTTTTTTGGAAAATGGGATAGAGAGAGAAAGAAAGATGTTTGGGCTCAGTGATTATTTCGCTCCATTGGTTGCATCCACCACTTAATAGGGAGACTAAATTTTTAGTGGAAGTTGGCTTGATGTTGATTTCTAGTCAACTACTCATCTTACTTAATTTTCGTTAACTGAAAGAATTAATATGTCTTTCCGGCTAGGATGGGATTCGAACACCGAACCTTCCGATTTTGAAAGCCAGTCCACTGCCACTTGAGCAACTGCCACCATTTTAAGAGTAGTTACACCTTCTTAAGCCTTATTTTAAAAAAAATATATCAAGCGTCAGAAATTGTAAGCCTTTATGTTAATTTATTTTGCAAAATGAAAATAAAGAACGTTTCTGTCATTTGGGTTTGCAACAGATAACACTTAGTATACTTTAGATTGAAATGCAATATTTAAGTGATAAATCAATTAATCGAACCATTACTTAACCTATTACGTTTTGCCTTCAAACTTTCAATCCAATCTATTTAATTCACATTCATTTATATCTGATAAACACATACTTAAAATTAATGACTGCGCATTAATGAATTTGGGCTTGAAGTCTTCAATACAGTTTAGTTACAAGTTCAAAACTAACTTGGAGGTGAAATTGATTATCATACCAAACATATCACATGTTCCTATGACTAAAACTACAATAACAAGCCCTTATGGTTAAAAGACCAGTAATGAAAAAAACATCGTGAAAATATTATGACATGGCCTTTTCTGTAATGATTTTCATATTCTGCTTAATGATTACACCATGAACATCATGAGCACCCAGTAACTACAATTAAGGTTGCATAACTCTTACAATACTCACAAAAGAACCTTCGTCTAAGAAGATCAATTCCCAGTACTATGACCTCATAAAAGCGAGAGCCAAACCGCAGCACAAAAATATCTATTCCTAAAGCAAAAGTAAATCTCTGCAATATACCTTCATTCGGATCAAAAGTACCCATACCCATGGGTTGAGATAAGTTGATCCATTTAAAAAAAATATATGTTTACAATGTGTGCCAAGGCACTTTAATTTTAGTATTTCACTCTTTTTCGTGAGGATACCCGAAAAAATCCATCCAACCCAAAAAAAAAAATAAGCGATCAAAAAAATTGGTAATTTTTAGTAATCAGAGTTCATAAAAACGTTAAGGAATGCAGCGGTAGCTGCTATGAAGTGCCCTGACTCTGTAGCGCATTCCATGTTAAT
The DNA here is from genome assembly GCA_963966105.1 of Volucella zonaria. Lineage (NCBI taxonomy): Eukaryota > Metazoa > Arthropoda > Insecta > Diptera > Syrphidae > Volucella > Volucella zonaria. The sequence continues at coordinate 163,055,686 of OZ014530.1, forward strand.
TGAAATCCGCCAATCGAAAGTGGGTCAGTCATTGCCTAGTGATGATGGTTTTGCAAGAGCCTGAGTAACCGAACTTTGGTTTAATCCAAGCATAAGTAGGTATTGCTGCGTACAACGCCACATGACATTCCCAGACCACCTCCTAGCATCCGAGTACTTAAATACTCGAATATATACTAGTACTCATACTCTAACTATTAGACAAGTCAACAACAGATGGCTGCGATAAATAACTGGCGAACAATTTAATATGGAAAATCGATATTGGCAGGAGGCGCGAATACTCGTAGTTCGCGTGCATTCGGGTATTGCGTCTTGAAAGTGTCTTGGTTCGGAGATTCGAATTATAACTGCCATTACACCTCATAATCGTAACGTAATCTTTGAGCGGGTAATTATAAGAGTGAGCTATGCATGTTGCAAAAACATAGATGGTGCTGGATGAAGGCATACAAATTGTAGCAGCTGTTTGTAATTGTGACTGAACAAGATAAAATCCATGAAGGTGATGAATGACGGCGATCCACCACAGTTATGCTGTGCGACAATGTGCAAGCTTACTGAAACCACACCGTACCGTGTCGTTGTACATTTTTTAGCTTTTGAACTTGTTGACTTTAAATGAAAAAATTAGTCACGTCAAATAGTTATGTATATAAACTTTGATGTTATTTGGAAGGCTTCTTGCGTGGAATAAATACCATATGCGTGTTTAGTCAGAATGTGCGGAAAACTATGTATATTGCCTAAGGAGTAACTTAAAAAAGAAGAAACATGTATTCATGCATTTGTTATGTTATACGAGTAGATAGTGCAGAGATTTGTAGGAACATACAAACACTTATAGCGAGTGTTTTTTATTAAGGAACTTTTATAAAAAAAAACAATAATGACAGGAATTAAGTTCGAATCAAAATTTGTTATTAATTATGAACAATGGCATGGAATTGTGTTTTGAACGCGTACCGCCAGTCGAATTTGCGACTCTATCGCACCAATAGTAGGCTGAATATTGACTTTTAAGACATGAATAGTTTGCGGTTTATCAGCTTGCACTAAAGGCTCTACATAACCCCACAAGATATAATTATCCCTATTAAAATGGCAAGGGAGACAGACTGTTTAGCTTTCTGGATACTCTGTGGGACTAATGACGGACCGAAAGACTCTAAAGGCTCAAACGGAATAAGCAAATGAATAAGAATTTTCCATAGGGATAATTTAACATGTTGTCATGTCAAACCCAAGCAAAGATCAGATCACTGCTGTCAAAAGAAGTACTCAAAAATGACAAGCATAACATTTCTGCGATGCTAACAGCACCTGCAAAGCTTATGCATCGAATTGTATATTGTAAAAAGCCTGGTAAGATGAGTCTTCTCCCGAGGGGTGAAATGAAAGCTAGAATGAAATTTACGTGCTTCCCGCACCAGCCAGGCAAATAGTTAAAATCATTTTCGAGCAAACAAAAGAGCACTGAGGACACTCTCGACTTCAATAATTTAGTCCAATGTTAAGTTTGTTGCTGTTGTACATCTGCAGTTCCTAGGAAATACCTTGCGTCATCACCAGAAAATTGAACACGTATGAAAATCATTTCTTACGAAACATGTTGTATGATTACTGGTAGTAGAAGAAATAAAATAGCTTAGTTGTCTGCTTTGTTTGGCTGCAGTCTTAAAGAGCTAAATTAAGACATTTATACTGGCTTAGTCTCGAATAACGGGCTGCTTAAATAAAGATCATGGCCCAGAACAAAAATGTACAGTTTAAGGTTGTACTCTTTGATACACACATTTATTTCATAAAATACTGAATATGCAAGGATGCGTCAAATTAGGTTAGATCCAAGGTCTATGACCTTGATCGATTTGCTGTAATCCACAAATGTACTTTAAAATAATTCTAATAGTTGGAAGAAAACGTTTACAAACTTGATGAAACCTGTCTGCAAAACCATGCCAAAATCAGGGCTTTAATGCAAAAATATTTTAGGAAGTTTTTATTTAAGAATCCACAGCAATTAACAAGTTCCTGCTAGCGGGACTAAATAACCAGATTCCTTCACAAAAGGATTGGCTCAGCAACACTAGGCGGTGGAATTCCCAACTAAGTTGATCATATGATAATGATAATGAAGACATATGAGCACCTCCAATAAATTCTTAGAAAATATTTTTATTATTTTTAAAATGACAACTCTGATCATTTCCCCTTGGCAGCATGATTAAGAGTACAACTGTTTCGGAAGAAAGCTTAAGTTTGGACGTCTTGCAAACTCAGAAAAGCTACAGCTTAAAATAATCAGCCAACTCGATCTTTAGCTAGCTGCCTCCAGTTTCGCATGCAGAGCCGAGGTCTTCCTCTACTGCGCTGTCCCTCGGGAGCGGATTCGAAGACTTTTCGGACCGAAGCGTTAGTCGGGTGGACATCTAGAAGATCCAGCTATCACCTTCACTCTTCTGGATAAGTCAATGTCGCTGTACAGCCTGTACAGTTCGTCGTTGTATCTCCTCCTCCACTCACTGTTTATGCAAACGGGACGAAAATCACAAGAAGAATTGCCTCTATGTCTCTGCGCCATAGAACAAGGCTGGGATTATTAAGGTCTCTCTTATATAGGTTTTTGTCGGTCTTCTTTTCAGCGCTGGTGCCTATGTAAACAAAGTCCTTAATTACCTCAAAGTTACGAGTATATCTGTCGAAGGTGATGCTCTATCCAATTTTCCAAAAAACTTAACACGGCATTTTAAGAGCAGTAGTACCCTCTTGAGTGTTAAGTTCTTTAAAAAAAAAAAAACACGAGACAGTATATACTTGGTCTTGTCCTCATTGACTGTTAAACCCATCTTCGCCGCTTCCATAGCAATACCCTCCAAAGGGCCACTGACACCACACTGCTTTCTTCCGATGATATTAATATCATCTTGAGTTGGCGCGTGAGTTCTGCACTATTCTTTCAGTAATTGATGATTTCTTTACCGACCTTAATAGAACACCGTGCATTCTCCATCGTCATCCTGCACAAATGGACGAGCAGGGATGCTACAATTAGATATTGTTCTGAATGGCTCATATCTTTGATACTGTTATATGCGTCCTTAAAATCGATGAATAAGTGATGGGTATCGTTTTGGAGCTAATGGGTTTTTTCCAAGATCTACCGTAGAACTGAACAATCAGGTTGTTGACGAACGGTTTCAGGCGTTCACACAATAAGGCATATAGGCTCTTGTTAAGAAAGCTGTTGCCTTTATAGTTGGCGCAGTTCAGAGGGTCTCCTTTCTTGAGGATCAGATAAACGATATTTTGTTTTTAACTCAATCGCGTCAGTTCAATATTCTTCCATCTTTTGCTAAATATCCAACCCCAAGGCTTTGGCAGATCAAATCCTTTAGTACCCGTTGACTACCATAAGCACAAATGATGTGTTGTCTTAGTTACAGCACCAGGCAGCACAAGATTGACGTCGGTCTACGGCTACCTTAACCATACTCCGTCTAACCGCTAGACGATTTGAAAAAAACTGAAAAATCACGGAGTTCTAAGTACGTGAAATGAGCTGATACTGATTTTAAAGGCTAGAATCCGCTTGCTTATCGAGCTTTCCTTGTTAAAGACGATACGTTATCTGTATATGAAAAGAGGAGACTGTGCTGGAAATAACATTTCACGCATGTCACGCATTATACAGAAAAAGAAGTGGACAAAAGGCAACATTCAAAGAAGTTCAAGGGTCTCCCTAGAGACACAAGAATGAAGTAGCGCAACGTATCACCGACGATATGAGGCCACATTTTCTAAGTCATTTTTGAGAGAAAAACAAATTTAATTTAAAATTTTGACCTAAAACCCATGCATGATAGAAACTAGGAATATCCTACATAAAAAGCTAAAATTTGCCCTACTTCTTGTATCCAGGTCCTTTAAGAGCCCCTTCTCATCTTGAACAATTTATTTAAGAAACATGTCCAAGTACTTTTCTGTTTATTTTTCACTTCCACTACTTTAAGTAGAACTCTTTTAAATCTTGTCACAGTTACTACCCACCTGAGCATAAGCTTCCACTAAAACCACTTCCACTGACTTTGACCAAAGTTATGAGTCTTTACATCTTTTTATTTCCAAAATTCTCATTGCGCAACTTGTAGTTTTGTCTAAACTTTTTAGCCAAATCTCGCCAGAGACTTCACAGACTACACGACTACATAGACTACCCAGGCTAAACCGCACCCATGCAAATCGCAAAGACACTGCCAACTCTGTGCTCTGTTAAGGGTATAAAACAAATTGCAAAAGTTCTTCATTAATGTCTTCTACGTCATAACAGATAACGAACGATATATTGCACCAAAACCAACACCAACCCCAGCGGCAACAACAACAACTCGAAGAATAAGAACAATGATTATAATAACCGCCCACTTTAATTCTTTGGTATTACCTGATCCCCAAGCAAAATAATTGTCCTGACCATAAATTTAATTAAATTGCGAAATTTTTCTTATACCAGTGAGAAAAAAGTCCCAAGCAACCCCTAATCCTTGGGGGCCTTGAGATTGTCAATGTGGAAGAGAATTGCTGAGGTTCTATTCATCTGACTTACTTTCGTCCGACCTTATTTTGCGGATGAGTTAGTGTATGCTCCTTACCAATCATCGCCTACCGCCTTGAAGAGCTCGGCAGTCAGCCGTCCACTCCAGCAGCTTTGTTGGACCTAAGCTTACATATGGCTATCTTCACTCATCTACGTCGGGTAATTCCGCCCACCCGTTGGTCTATATCGTTCAGGTTGGAAGGTTTATTCTGCCTGATAGCGGTATTTGGTAAGTCATCGCCGTTATACAGTCTACAAAAATGCTCTTTCCAAATCCTCAGCATCAAATGCGACTCTACTACAATATTCCCTGGTTTCATTTCGGGGGGGTCCCTGGCAAGTTTTTTTGTACCTTTTAGTAAAATTTCCGAATCTCATTCCTGGAATAGCATCTCTCAAATTTCCTCTTCTGCTCGTGAGCAGCACTAGTCCTTCTATGCTGCGTCGCTTTATATACCTCTTGCTTAGCTACATGTGATTGCTGGCACTCATCGTCGAACCAGTGGTTTCGATGTGTGGCCAAGTGAAACTTAGCACATCAGAGGTGGCATATCTGATGGCTTTTTGGCAATGTTGCCACTGGTCTTAAATACTTGATTCTGGCGGCATAGCCAAAGATTAAGGGAGACTCGGTGAAAAAAGCATTTGGCGATCTCTTGCGATCGTAGCCGCTCGACGTCAAACTTCCTCACAGTATTAGTTAGTCTTTGCGATGTTTGGGATATCAGCAACCGCACTTTGGATACAATAAGGTATTGATCCGAGTCGATATTGGCCCCTCGGAACGTTCGGAATTCCTGAAGGAGTGCCATGCGTCGGTAGCAATGTGATCAATCTGGCTTCGTGGTTGATTGATGAGATCTCCAAGTTCCCATATGATTATCAAGATGCGGGAATAGCGTGCTAGCTTAGTCGATTAGCCTGAATCCGTTATCTGAGGTGGTATCGTGAAGGCTATACTTTCCGACAGTGTTAACAAAGATGCCCTCTCTTCATAGCTTTAAGGTCGCTCAGGACAATTTTAATGTCATAGCTAGTGCACTGCTCTTAAGTCTTGTTCAACTGCTCGTAGAAGCTATCTTTTGTGTCGTCAACTATTGGCGAATTTAGAGTTAATACGCTCGTTAACATACCGGAAATTCAAGACTTTTTGCCTAAGTCTGCCTCTGACAACAAATACGCCTCCAAACAGGCGATCCTTTTGCCGTCGATAACAATCGCCGTAGTAGATGTCACAGTTTCTCATCCTCTTTTTGTCCTGGCCATTCCATCGCATTTCTTGGATGACGGTTCTTTGGCTGTATGTGGCCTATTAAGGGACCTAACATTCCACGAGCAGATCCGAAATTCGTTGCCCTTGTTTCGTTTGCAATGGTTGTCCACTGTAGTAGGTCCGTCCATTTACGAGGCTTGTTGTTACTTCGTATCTTGGTTTTTTTTTTCCATGGCCGGGTAGTTATCCCGGCGGCCCAACCCCCTCCCTCAGTTCCATTAGCGATACCTGTAGGACAAGGGGTCGATTAGGTCGAAGTCAGTAACCCATTCGGGGATCTGAGCGCTGCCATTGGCAGCTCATCCGCCACCGTCTCTTTTCCAAGGTCCTGCCTTTGTCTTGGAAATCCTTACCAAGGAAAAGGTCTTATTTGAATCCCATCTGGGGGATTCATCCGTATATAGTGCTATTATTTTTGTCTGCTGATCAGCACTCGCGCTTATAAGTTTGACAAGTCGAATCCGGATTCGAGGTAAAATAAGTACAATTGATGTGTACATAGAAACAACTATTGTACAACACTGTATTTCAGTTTCCCCAGGTTGCAACCTTTCAGTGCCTACCCTATTTCTACATCAGTTCCACTCAGTTATAAAGTAGGTATCCAAATCAATATTTTACTAGATACGAGTAAATATGTGCTATACACACGACTGCCCACAGAATTTTTCAAATTGGAAGTAACCATATCAACCATCAATAGGAAGACTAGTGCATGCCAGATGACTAGAATATCAGCTCTAAATGTATATTAATAGCAGTCAGTTCGCGTAGTACTCTCCGGTTAGAAAAGCGTGCTATGATTTCAGATATCAATCTTTGTCCAGATATAATGCTCGATGGCAGTCTTTTTAAATCATTCGTTATTCGAGACGAATGTCCAATTTTCGTGAGCAATGTTAACCTTATTGCACAAGGTCTTGGACATAAAGTTCCCGGAAGGCACATTTTATCACAAAATGAGTTTTACAAAACTTGTCCAATCCAAGTATCAAAAGGTTAGTAGCTACCCGGTCGTATGCTGAAAGTCCAATGACCAGAGACCCTTTCTCCTTATTAAATTTGGAGATATTGTACTTATACACTTTTTAAAGACTGTTGATTGAATTCGCAGGTGTAGTTTTTTTCACTTCGTCCTGCCAGGTGAATAGATCTTGGTACCATTGTCATTCAAGTGAAATGGTTAATTCTCTAATTAATCTCGATTTTCGTTTCACCATTTGCAAAAAGGTTTAATTTTTTTTCTCATCATCAACTTTATTGGTTGTAAAGACTTCTCTGTGTGTTTTATTGCGCTAACACATTCTTTAGGCTGATAAAACTTCTACACATAATATAGCTTCTGATGAAGTCATACACTTCCAGGAAGAAACTTACGCAAAGGCTTAAACTATTAAATACTGTTCATCATGGCCTCTAATTAGGGAACCAGGGTTGTCCTTAATTATATACTTCTACAATTATAAGGGATTATTTAAAATAGAAATAAAGAAAACAAAGGTTTAACTTTAACTCAAAATTTGAACTTTCTTACTTTCAGCTACGGATTATCATATGAAGAAATCGAAAAGGGCTTGCCAACGATTGACACATCAAAAACAATTATCCGAGAAGTATGTCCACCATTCTTTTCGGGTGTTGAATGTCGCCCAGGAAAATTCAGACGGTTCGATGGATTATGCAATAATATCGAACATCCAACATGGGGTGCAACTATGTCACCATTCCAACGTCTTATTGGTCCCCTTTATTCTGATGGTATAAACGCTCCCAGAATTTCCGTCACTGGAAGAGATCTTCCGTTGGCACGTATTGTCTCGCGCACTATGCACCCAGATGATGGATATCACGACCATGCCGGAACTGTTATGGTCATTGCTTGGGGACAATTCATGGATCATGACTTTACATTAACTGGCACTCCACTTGGTAAGCTTGGTCATGGCAAAATAATTAAGCTTTGAGAAAAGAAAATATATAAATAAATACGTGGGTTTTAGATCCAATCAACCGTAACGATCCAGAAGAGTGCTGCAAGCGGCCGCTGCACTTAAAACACCCGTACTGTGACGAAATTCGCATTCCAGACGATGATTACTTCTACCGGCTATTTAATGTCAAGTGCATTGATTTTGTTCGCGGCTTTCCTTCACCCAGGCCAGGGTGTAGGTTGGGTAAGTTCAGTCATTAATGGAGCTATGTTAAATTGCTGCTTGGCATTGATAGTTGTTGTTTTAGTAAGCAATTTGCTAGATACGAGTAAATGTAGCATGAAGTTGTTTTCATTGAAACACCTTGGTTGCTTTTGCCTGCAAATAGTATGCAAACTGGCTATTATACTCAGTGCCAAGCACGCAGTATTTTGCGATGTACTTTTTCCTTTGCTTGAGATCTTCTTCAAGCTGCTAAACAAAATCATTATTATCTCAAACAATTTGTTTGTATGAAGGCTTAAAAAGATATTCTGCCTCGATCTTACGAAAAGGTCTTATCAGATGCAAATGCAATGCAAATGTTTGTTTGCTTTTATCTTTAGATGGCGTTGAACCTCAACCAACAAAAAAATGGTTTAAGAGACTTTCGATTTGATTGTACCATCCTGAATATGGACACTCACTGTATCATTCACGTCATCATTCTACTGTGGATTCTTCTAAGCGGCGTAGCTTATAACTCGCTTTAATTGTTCTATCCATTTACGATTTAGGGAAGACTGAGATTTTAAATGTTTTTAATACCTTCTTCTACAAACAAAACAAAGTTTGCGAAAAGTGTTTTTTCTCTTGATTCTTGGGTTAATGTCAATATTGAATTTTCTTTCTGAATAAAGTTCACAATTACTTTGTAAAATGCTCTAGTCAATTCCATTTTGGATCATTAGTCGACCGTATTCGATATCATACCAAAATCTAAAATTTCCTTGGTCGTTTTGCAAGTCTTTCCGGAAGACTGTCAACCGTAGCAGGCTCTCTTTGATTTTCAATAGCATTTTCCAAACCCATTTTGGATTTGAAATCATTTCCCAATTTCTTACGTCAACCCTTTTTAATAGCGGATTAATCATAAAACTAGATGTTTTATTGTGGTAAATCTATTAAACCCATCGTATTTTTATTTGGTCCAGGATAACCGATATCGGCAAAGGCTATTACAATCTCTTGAGAAATTACCCCTTCATGAAAATCTTGATATTTTTGTAATGTTTGGGATATTCCAAACGCTTATCAGACCTAATTTAGTGAGTTCAGCCTCGATGCGAAGAGTTTTCAACTACACTTTAACTTATCACAAATTGTTAACTACTCGCATAACTTATGTTTCCGATCTTGAAGATTCGCGTAGTAATTATAGCAGTTTTCTACACCTCTTTTGCTTGTGTGGGTGGTGCTAAGATTTGTTATTGACTCAGTTTATTACTACCACTATCAATTCAGTTGCAAGGTAGAGTAGTTACGTAAGCAGCACTACACAGAAGGCAAGAGCGGCTTGTGAGTACTATGAGCAAGGAAAAACGTTGGGCTTTCCGGAGGAAAAAGAATGAACATGTGAGCCCGCTCGGTCGAAGAAATAAAAAGGTGCTACTCCAGGAATAATATTCGGAAATTTTACCAAAAAAGTAATTGCGAACAGAGTCCTGTAGGGATTAACAAGGAAACATCGTAGTATAGTCATAGTCGATACTGAGGATATCTAAAACCCATTTTTGCCGACTGTTAAACGGCGATAACAACACAAATTTCGCTCTCAGGTAGAATGAACTACCCAACCTGGACAGAGAAATTCAAGACATCTAGTCGACAAAAGAGAAGGACACACTGCTGACCCGGATGGCCTGCCTGCAATGGAATTTAAAGCAGAGGCTGATGACTGCTAAAGAACATGCACCAACTCATTTCCAGAGAAGTATGCCTTAAGTTTGAAACATTAGCAACGTTTGCCCGATCTACAAGAAATGCGGCCCTCGTTTTTTTTTTTTACCTAGGGGATGGTGAAAAGGCTAAAAATAACGAAAAGCAGTCCCTCTCAACTTCAAGTACTGTACGACTTTCGCCCGCTAAAAACCACCTTAACCCCTTTCATCTTGGCATCATCCACTCTGGAACCGCTTTCGCATTACTTCAGAGCGGTGTCGTAGTCTTTCCCCTTTGGGGGTCGGGTTTTTCGTATATATCTTCTTATCCGGGCTTATGCCATTTTGCCGGTGAGGCTTTCATCAGTCTGAGTGTGGCTTCTACGAAGGAACAAATTTGGCTCCAGGTCTAATCGCTCTTCAGCATCTTTTCGACCATGTTTTCTGGGCTGATTACGACGATGCTGCTTTCCAGCTCCCGTTGTGGAGCTTCCCACCTCCTACAAATGAAAAACGTGTGATTTGCATCGTCTGGAGCGTTTGCTTTACCGGTCTTGTGGAAATATCTGTGTTCGGGATGACGTAGTAGATTACTTCGCCGTGTTTCCGTCCATTCCATTTAGCCACGTCCTTGATTAACTTCGCAGTCCATCGTCCTCTTCTTTCCGAGTCCCAACGCTCTTGCTACTGCAGGTTCGTCAGTTGTTTTGCCTAATCTTTTTCCACCTTCCTTTCGCATATGTACTCTGTTTCTGCCGCTAGGACGACTGGTTTCGACATCAATGGGTATGGGATTTCCACGCGTAGTTCCCCGTGTCTTTGCGCAGTGCTGCCACCTGCTTCTTGTAATTTTCTTGTCGGAGTGCGTCTGTCCAGATCTCACTGTTTTCTTGCTTGTGATACGAGTAACTTCGGATTGATTTGGAATTTAATGATGGTCAGGATAATTTTCTTCTCGGTTTTTTCTGTAGGTGAGTTTAGACCGTGTTCATTCATTAATGAGTTCACCCGTTTCATAACCTTCATTTACGCGTTCTTCTCGTCTTTGGCCATAATCACCGGGGCGATGTCATCTGCGTACCTAGTATGGTATCTTCAGGCTCCCCCATGCGAAGTATGCCATCATATGAGATGTTCCCTGGGCTGGCTGCTCCGGAGGTCATTTCCTTTCTTCTAAGGCCTTCCGTGATATCGTAGATCAGCTCCTGGTCTTTGAGGCAGTTCTTCAGCATCCGCAAGAGCTAAACTAGAATGTTGAAAGTATTCTCAAGCGCATTCAGTGTATCACTCCACCTGGCACTGTATTCAGTCGCCCTCTTACTTCACTCCATAATTGTGAATTTCTATTTCGCTTTTTCCTTTTTTTTTGTTGACCTACTAATCTGTTCACTGTAAAATCGCGACAGGGCATTTTTTTTTTATTTTCTGCTCAATTATTTTTTTCCGTCACTTTTTTGTCTTCCTGGTATTCATCATGTCTTCTTGTGGATTAACCAACTGCTGTCTTAACGACAGTAATGCTGACTATATTCGATAAAATCAATTGGCTTAATGAAGAACTCACTACGAATAGAACAGTATTGAGTGATTTCGAAAACCTTATTGAAACAGAATGTCACAAAATCGATGGTCCTTCAACCCATTCCCCGCGGCACAACAGTTACAATACCTCAAATTTGGCCGAAGTCGAATCATTGCCACATCCAGTGCCAACAACCCTACCTCCAAATCCTCACACCAGCCTTACGACCCAAAAATCTTATGGAGATATATGTAACTGCTCCAACGTCAACTCCTCCTGTCGCCGTCCCACGGCAACTTGTTACACAATTTAACACGACGTGGACACCTTTAGAGTTGCAAAGCAGACTAGACCGACTCCGCACAACGAACCAGATGTTCACCACCCTACACGTCAAAGGTGCCCAAATTTACGCAGATGTTGCTTTTATTTCTAAATTGTTCAAAAAGAGGCATGGCATCATCATTAGCCAATGGTCAATATTCCCAACATGTCACCACAATAATAGACGGAATTTTAAGATTAACTTACCGCCTAGATATGAATAGTTATTTGTTAACCCATCCAACACCAACCTCAATGTCGGAAAGATGCGGGTCTCCAAATGGACGGATCAACCAACCAGTAAAAACAACGAAACAAAACGAAGCAACGTCTCATCTAAAGCTAATTGTAAATCACCCAGATCCATTCCCCAAAACCAAAATATTTTCCAATTTTTCTCCTCCTATCTACAATATATCCCTAAGTAATCCCCTTCACGTCACCCCACAAAAGCACCAAGTACCTCTCTTCCATCCAAGCCCCAACGCGTTTCTTTTAATTTAACCCCTGCCCCTGATACTGTCACTGATACAACCGCCCACACCCACTCCTACGAAGACTAAACAACTGTTTTCCTAATTTCGATCATACAACAGGAGCCAAATATTCCAAACTTTATCAGACCGCATATTTTAAATCCTTCTAGCTCACCTTCTTCCTCAGTTTCACGGGCCCCTGCATTTTTGGTCCCCTTTCGTCACCTAACGTTAAATTGATCCAAAACAATACACACACCACGGAATACCGCTCTAGGCTAAGTAATAAAAAGATATACGAAAATATACATCTCCTTCTCGCATATTTTTGCGATAAATCCGACTCTGTTTGCTTTGAGCGAAAACCAATACAAGTGTCATGGTCTCCATCCAACAGGAAAACCTAATCTACTGATCTAACTTGTCTCAATAAACTTTACAATACACCTCCCCAAAAGGTTGCGGATGACCTCGCTACTTTCCTCAGCTATGTACACTCTAAAAGAGTTTCTCACTTTCAGCGTAGTCGAGCTGACCATGAGAAATTTGTTTGTTCCTAACTTGCCTCCTTTGCCTGCATCTCATCTACACTCGCCTACTTCTCCACGCAACAAACTACCTCTTACACTTTACCACCAGAACTTGCCCTCTGAAACTTGTGCTGTTTTGTCTAAGTCTGATGGCCTCCCTTTCAACGTCTATGCTCTTACCGAAACCAATCTGATCCGCGACATAAAGAGCCAGGAACCATTCCCATCTTCTTGTAATGTTTTCCGAGATGACAATCATTCTCTCCCTATAGTTGACTCTCCCTGCAGAGGTGTCCTATTGTACTTGCTATTCGCAATAACCTCAACTCAATTAAAATAACACTTTCCAATAGGTCTCTGTATGTTATGTGTTGCTACATTCTCCCAGCTCAACCTATCGAATCCTACATCCTTCCTATTAAAACAATTGACCAACTTATTGATCTAAGTGGTTCCATCGATGATATCCTTATCTTTGGTGATTTTAATCTGCCTCTGCTGAAGTGCATCCCATCGGATTATCACTTCTAGGCAACTAGACTTTATTAACTCCACAGTAACATTTTGTCCCTTTACTCTATAAACCTTAGACAACTTTCACCCTCCTCTTCTTCTTTCATTTTTACATAACTCTCCAACCCAGTAAACTTCTTCCCCTATTATTTTTTCTTGAAACTTCCATAAAGCTAATTTTCGCAAAATTAATATCTATCTTAGCAAATCTTCTTTTGATTTTACCAACCTATCTTTATCCGATGCCCTCTCCATATTATACAGTTAAATACTCGTATTTAATTTCATTTCAATCCAATTACGTCCTCTTTTCTCGGCATAAAACATCATCTACTTCCCCTCCCTGGTATAATAGAAGTCCTCGCTCTTTACGAAACAAAAGAAACCAATTATGGGCAGTTTTTCCTCGCACCAATTCTTATTCTGACTACTCTAACTATCTCGCAACCTACCTCCAATTCACCCAGCTCTATAAATATGCAATAGTCCAGTACCAGCGCTTTCTCGAAACAGCGCAGACCAATCTTATACACATTTTATCAATTCGTCAACTACAAAAGGAAATCAGACAGTTATCCCCCTCTCTCTCGTTCGATAATATGTCATCGACCGACCCACATACCATTGCCAACTATTTTCCAAACATTTTTATACAAACATTTGCAGATAACTTCTCTGTACCTGACTCCATATATTTCAAGTACCTTCACAATTTCTCCATTAGCCCCTCTCTCTCCCATACAATCATTTGATCCCACCCTTATCGAAGAAAAGTTACAAAATCTCAATGATGAATTTTTACCCGGCCCAGACGGGTTCCCAGCAATATTTCTCAAAAAGTGTGCCGGTCCACGAAAGGGATCAAAGAATGATGTAACCACCTACCGTCCAATTGCTAAGCTTTCTCACATACTTACAATGTTCGAAAGTTTTTTATATGAAGTTTAAAGCTTTCAGTGCACGTCGCTTATATTATATCATCCAATCAACATGGATTTTTGAAAGGTAGATCAATTACTAAGAACTTAGTTGAATTCGTATCCTTTGCGCTTCAGCCCTAAAAAATGGCAACGAAATCGATGTTATTGCTACAGATTTTGCTAAGGTCTTCGATAAAATATCTCATCAATTGATCCTTTTCAAATTGTCTTCCCCCGGTTTCGAACCCATATTGTTAAAATGGATATCTTGTTACCTGGAGATCCGTTATTATAGCGTTCGTTTTAGGTCAGCCTCCCCAACCTCGTTTTTAGCCACTCCTTGTGCCCTACAAGGAAGCCATATTGGTCGTCTCTTTTTCGTTTTAACTATAAACGATCCTGAGAGGATTATTAAACACTGCGGTTCTCCAAAAATATTTCTTGATCCCAAGGCTCTATTCTTCAAGAAGGCCTCGATAGGTTTTCCACTTAGTGTTTAAAGAATTGCTTAGATCTTAATGTCTACAAATGTCAATCTATGACTTGTCACGTAAGTCCAATCAATCTCCTCCTCGACTTTATTTTGTGCAAGGCCAATCTGTACCCCAGGTTCAATTCCTTCGCGACCTTGCAATTTTATACGATAGAGAGTCAAACTTCTGTTCGTATAATTGATGTGACAATCCTTAAAGCCAACTCAACACTTGGTTCTATCAAACGATGGTCTAAACAATTTTGCAACCCCTATGTGACAAGGTTATTTTGGATTACCTTTGTCCGGCGCCTTCTTGAATATGTCAGCCAAGTCTAGTCCCCATTTCAGCGAGCTTATGTATCCCGCATCGAGAATATTCAACGTCGTTTCTTTCGATTTGCCCTTCGAAGACTACCCTGGGATGACCAATTTATCTTACCTCCCTATCGTGACCGCCTCAAACTCCTTAAGCTAAGATTCTCTTCATTCATCGACTGCTCTCTAGTTTTGTGGATTGTGGATTCTATTTCCTTCAACACTAACTCTTGTAACTTCCGCTGTCCTCATCTCTTCTATATTCCAACCAACCGCACCTCTTATGGTTCTAACCAATCAACCTCCCCCATGCTCCGTAAGGTCAACTTAAACTCCCCCCCCCCCTTTTTTTGATTTTAACCTGAGCACTTCTCGTCTTAAACTTGATCCCCTCCACCATTCCCGTACTTCCTAACCCTTAATTGTTGTTAGTTTTTAAGTTAGTTTGAGCTTGTATTAAGCGAAATAAATGGGGGCCCTAGCCCCCAAAAAAATTAAAAATCTTCTCTGAAGCGCGGCTATCTCTTCCGTCCACCAGTAGACTGGGCCCTGTTTCTGTTGGAGGTAATCGGCCATCGAAACATCATATGCAAGCCATATAAGTTCCATCGTGGCTTCAGTTTTTTTTCTGTTGGACCCTCAAATTGGAGTACAGCACCTTTTCCTTCTTCGATTACAGATTGAGTCTATTAACGTTCCGTCTTGGATCTCGTCTTGGATTCCAACTTTAACTCGTTGGTCCCCTCGTAGATCGAAGATTATGTATTGATGGTCGCTGCCCGTACAGCCTTCGAAGACTCTCCAGTTCTTTATTCTTGCGGATATCCATTTAGTCGCGAAGGTGACGTCTGGAATGGTTCCTTCGTATGCAGGTCTTCTGAACGTGAGTGAGTTACCCAAGTTTACTACATTAAGGCCGCGAGTCCATCGCTTTTCATCCAAACAAAACCTCTTTATGTATCTTGGCTTCTAATGGGAAATGACTTTTCGTCTCGGATACAGATAGCAGGTATTCCTAATGAGTTCGCAGTCCAGTTTGGCCTTTTCTGGTTCGTGTACTGCTCATAGTTCATTTCTGATTTTAACCAGGAGTTTGTCAGCTGTTCGACTCCTCTGAAAATTTTCTGGAAGTATACTAGTTTTTACAATCTGACATCTGAACCCTTGACCATTTTTACTGCACCAATCAGTCCAGAATTGGCTAAATATTCACACTACGACAGATTCTAGAAAAAATCCATGAAGTTCAAATCGATGCGCACTACCCCTTTATTGATTTCAAAGCCGCATATGACAGCATCTATGGAAACAAGCTACAATGAGCCATGTCTGGCCTTGGTATCTCTGCCAAAAACACCAGATTGTGTAGAATGAGGATGGGGAACGCTCGTTGCTCCGTAAAGTTCAGGACTTCTGAAATCATAAAAGGATATAGGCAAACTGATTTTCAACATCGTACTTCAGAACAATTTTCCAAAAGTCTGTACAACTATTTGCATACGCTGATAACATTGACATCATTCGCAAAATTCAGCTAGCTGTCTCTGGTGGGTTTGCAAGTATTAGAACAGAAGTTGAAATCTGTTTGCTTCTGAATGAGGGCAAAACTAAGAATATGCTGTCAACAACGCTTCTTCAGGCAAGGCCTTGTCAAGAATCACATCATCCTAGTCCTGATTTACGGTGCAGAAGCATGAACATTAGCGAAGGTCGATGAAGACATTCTTGGCCGTTTCGAACGAAAAATTCTTCGAATGATTTTTGGCACCGCTTGCGTTGATGGGGCTTGAGGGAGAAGATTTGACGACGAAATCTACGAGTGACATTGATCTGGTCAGAAAAGTGCCTAAGATGGTTAGGGGATATACATAGAGCGAATGAATACCAACATTCCTACCGGAAGAGTCTTTCACTCCAACACGGAGGGACAACGCACCTCGCTTTAGGTGGCGCGCCCGGTTGGAAGAAGACCTCAACGAACTCAGAGTGGACAACTGGAAGTAGTTACCGACAAACCGCGCTAACTGGAGATGCCTTCTTGCTAGGGATATGGTCCAGCCTAGACTGTAGCGCCATCTATGTATGAAAGTAAGTAAGTTTCCCAAATCTGCAATCTGAAAAATCAGTCCACTTCTTGAACTTGCAAGGAACAAGAGTTATGAAAGCCGCCTTCATCAGTGAATTTCATTTTTAAGGCATAAACGCTCTGCAAGTTTCATATGTGTTCGAAGAGACTACGGAAAGACTGAACCTCAGTTAGCGAGCTAACCCATCATGTAGCTGTACATCTTGCCTTGCATATCATGCCTTGTTGATCCGCCTACATGCACGCTGTTATTATCCTCCCAGAAGACCAAATTTTTTATCAGAATTACAATACATTTGCTGCAGATATTGCAGAATCTTTCATCAAGCAAACTCTACTACTTTCAATTGTTCATGGTGATGGCGGCAATATCGGGTTAGGGCTTTCTATGCTACCTTTCATTCCTTTCATCGTTGAAAAAATCTAACCTTATAATTAGCCTTTTAAGCTCTATTTTAAGATTGATTTCAAGTCTCATCCAATTGGAACAACTTGACGCTGCCCTGCAAATCTTCTGAACATCTCACTTCTGTAGTTATTCATTGTCTTTGCCCCGTAAATAATTTTAACTGACACAGCCTGAAGGTGTTTTTCTTTTCTAAAAAGCATTTCATTTCATATTATCATACATTTTTATTTTGTAGGTTCTCGGTCTCAATTCAACACTTTAACTGGAGTCATTGATGCCAACACAGTTTACGGAGTAACTGAGAAATTTGCCCGAAAATTACGTACTGGCTACGGCGGCTTCATGCGTATGAATCCAGTTTTCCAAGAATATGGACTCAAAGATTTGCTTCCATTGAAACTAGACGTCCCCGACGAAGGTTGTACAAGACCCAACAAGAGTATGTTTTGCTTTGAAGGTGGTGAAATTCGTGTCAACGAACAACTTGTTCTCACTTGTATGCACACACTTATGGCGCGAGAACACAACCGCCTGGCTACTGGTTTAGCTGAAGTCAACAAGCACTGGGATGACGAAACATTGTTCCAAGAAGCACGTCGCATCAATATTGCCATAGTACAACACGTAACATTCAATGAATTTCTTCCAATTCTACTGGGCAAAGAGATTATGGAGAAATTCGGTTTGGTACTTCAGAAAGACGGCTATTGGGATGGCTATGACCCAAAGGTCAATCCTGGCATCATTGATGCTTTCGCTGGTGCTGCTTTCCGATTTGGTCACTCACTTCTACCAACAGCAGTTGAACGATGGTCCAAGGCACACAAATTCATTGCCTCGAAGAGATTGTCAGATCTGATTCGTCGTCCATATGATCTGTACCGCGCGGGTGTTTTGGATGAATACTTTATGGGCTTGATGAATCAAGTTGCTCAAGCTATGGATGACTCAATTACCCAAGAAGTCACGAATCATTTATTTAAAAAGGAAGGTGCAAGGTTCGGCTTAGATTTGGTTTCGTTTAATATGCAACGCGGTCGTGAGTTTGGTTTGCCTGGCTACATGGAGTTCAGAAAGTTCTGCGGTCTGCCGACCTCAAATACGTGGGAGGAAATGTTCGGTTCTATGCCAAATGAGACAATTATTCGTTACCAGAGTATCTTTGAGTGAGTTTTCGTATTACTTGTTAGTGGATTGGAAATTTGTATTAATTGTATTTCTTTTTTTTTCTTTTTTCCATATTGTTAGACATCCAGCTGATATTGATTTATGGTCTGGCGGTGTATCTGAAAAGTCTTTACCTGGCTCAATGTTAGGCCCGACTTTTGCATGTGTGATTGCGACACAGATGAGCTACGTTCGACGTGGTGATCGTTTCTGGTATGAACTACCAAATCAACCATCGTCATTTACACCCGAACAGTTACAAGAAATTAAAAAGGCGAAACTCTCACGCTTGATTTGCGACAATACGGATTTGATAGATACTATTCAAATTTATCCTATGGTGCTACCTGATCACGAAATGTAAGTTAAGTTGAATATACAAATTTATTTTGTATTCCTTTATTTTTTATTTGTTATTTCTTGTGTAGCAATCCAAGAGTACCCTGCAAAAGTGGAGTGATTCCTTCAATAAATATTTCGAAGTGGGCTGATTATGGTGGCTCGGAATACTCACCTCCTGCATATGTAAGTCAAATCAATCATTGTTTTTACATTTTAAATATAAATTATACATATATACCAAATACTGGATTATAAACTTGATTTAGAACAGCTTGTCGTCTATTATAAATTGCACTTCCTAAGCATATATAATAATATCACTCAAGTTTTTTCTTCTTTTAAGGGTGTTTTCGAAAAAATATTGTATTTGAAACCAGAATCCAGACGCAATTCAAAACTCCTTCGAATATTCGCATCTATGTTTTAAGCACACTTATTTAGTCAGGTTGTTATTTTAAAAAAAAAAAATTATGAAAAAACACCAATAAAAAATTTTGAAACGTATTAAGTCAAACAAGGATTACTATTCACCAAAACTACCATACTGCAATATAATGGGTGTCCAAATTTAGCAGTATAATCCTTTAAGGGCATATTCCTGAAGCTCCGCCGAACAAGAATTTGCAGGGGCACGGGCGGTCTATTCTCACTCCATTTCAAGTTAGAGCCCATCAAAGTGGGTGACCTTTAATTTGGAGGTGTAACCACTCTAAACGCTATAATTTCTTAACTAGTACAAATACAAAAATAGCTTTGAACATTTTAGAAAGATAATTTAGCAGTGCATACAAATCCTAAATGCTTAGGGTATATCTGTGTAGCAACAAAAAAAGTTATGGCTCGTTAAACTCAAAATTATGAAAATTTGCTGTTCCATTTTTTTACATAAAAATCATTTTTCTTAATACTTTTACTTAATAAAATTTCTGAAATTTTGTGAGATTTTTATCCTTGCGAAATTTCCTAAGAATTATGTTTAGAAACTTTTTTACGTACGATCAACAGATTTTGTAGTAAAAGCCATTTTTCGTCAAATAAAAAATAGCTAAAAAGAAGTGTACCTATTGATTTACTCATAAAATCGCTTAGATATTTTTATGTGGTCCTGAGAACGACTTTTTTGGAATACTTTATGGAATGTTTATAACAATTGTTTAAAATGCCTTCCTTCCATTTGAATACACTTTCGGGCGCGTTCAAACATTTCGGATGGCAGATTAATTTTCATCTATTCTGAAGCGACACTAATATTTTCTTGGAGCTCTACCAGACTCGATATTTCTCTAAAATAAAACATTTACGCTAAACCTCCTTTAAAATAAACAACACCTTTTGAAGAATTTGTTTACAAAATTAAATTCTTACCTTTGAAAAGATGTTGTGCGTATTAAATGGGGATTGGAGTCTGACCAATGATGCAAATTATGGTGGTTTGTAACCCCATCTCTTGTGAACTGCGCTTCGTCAGTAAACAAAATGTTTTTGAGAAATTGCCCGTCTTCTGCGTGTTTGCGCAGTAGCCATTGGCAAAATTCCACTCTTCTTTGCGCATCACCTGGTAGTAAATCCTGTACCTGTGTTTAATCTATTTCTCTCTAGAGTGCTGTGAATTCTGGTTCTGCATAGCTAGTCTACGGACGTTGACTGAAGGCTGAACTTCCACAGCACGCAAAATCCCATCCTTCTCTTTTTTTTGGTGCAGTTGACCCGGTATCAACGAGGCGCTGATACGTATCAGCGAATAGCCAGATGCGCGGTGCTCTACGATTTGGGTATAGTCGTTGGTACTCCAACCTTGACAACGAAGCCTTTCCATTGCAGAACCTGTATACAAACACTATTTCCGCGAATTTTAAATACATTTTGTGGAGATCAATTAATCAAACGGCTGTTCACTTACAGAGCAAAATGTCGATTGTAGATCAGTTGAAATAATGTCAAATTGAAAAAAAAAAAGATTAACAGAGAATTATTCTTTGTTACGATTTTTTGTTCCTATTCGACAATTAACTGTTAACTGCATTGCTCATAGATACGTTAGTTTATTATTCTCACTTAATTTTGTTTGACTAAAAATAGCTTTTACTACAAAATCTGTTGATCGTACGTAAAAAAGTTTCGAAACATAATTCTTAGGAAATTCCGCAAGGATAAAAATTTCATAAAATTTCAGAAAATTTATAAGTTAAAAATTTTAAGAAAAATGTCTTTTATATAAAAAAATGGAACAGCAAATTCTCATAATTTTGAGTTTAACGAGCTATAACTTTTTTGTTGCTGCACAGATATACCCAAAGCATTTAAGACTTGTATGCACTACTAAATTATCTTTCTAAAATGTCCAAAACTATTTTTGTACCTGTACTAGTTTAGAAATTATAGCGTTTAAAGTGGTTACACCTTCAAATTAAAGGTCACCCACTTTGATGGGCTGTAACTTGAAATGGAGTGAGTATAGACTCCCCTCCCTCCTCCCTGTCATACAATTTCTTGTTCGGCGGAACTTCGGGAATATGCCCTTAAAGGATTATACTGCTAAACTGGGACACCCTGTATATGGCATATTTAAGGATTCATATTTTTATTCAGATGATTATGCTGTCTCAGGTTTTCTTATTACTCGTATGAAATATGTTGGGTGAAAGAACTTAGGCAACAGATTAGGTAATCCAAATAATGAAGTATTTGAGAATTATATGTACTCAATCCTGTGATCTGCAATGCCCCGCAAATACGCAATATTTTCTGGGATTAGAAATGTTTGGGATACTCGCGCTGTACCCTGGCTAAAACAAGGTAGTGGTCTGAATCCGCTGATTAGTTTTACGCAATCTTTGGTCGTGTAGGCTCTACAACAACAGGTGCCCTCCAATGCTAGGTTTGCGCTGAAATCTTTCAGGACCATATTAACCTCATACCTCTCTTACGTTTTGTACAGGAGTTCGTAGAAGACGTTTTCGGTGTAGTCGGTTTTCTTCTCTGTTATGTGTGCGCCCATATTAAGCTGATATTGGAAAGTTTGGGATTGATATGAAAATATACGACTTCTTTACGATATCGGGAAGGTCACAAATCCGCATCCTGTTTTTGTTTTGTTTTCGCCAGCCCGTCCTATCATACTTGGATAGGTAGTGGTTACATCTGCCTTGAGCAGTTCCATTCTTCGCAAATTTTTGGACTGCATGCAGTCTATTAAATAACCAAACTTTCCAAGTGCAGATCCAAAGTTCTTTGCCCATATCTCGTCTGCATGGCTCAATAGCAATTAGTGCGTTCTTATCTACGGCTTTTAGTGACTTCCAAATTTTGTGGTTACATCGTAACCACCCTTCCTGAGACCACTTGGATGAAAGGAACTGAATACTATAAGGCCGGTATCCCAGTAATATGAGAACTTCCCTTTAAAGTGTAAGTCCTGTAAAATTCTTATTGTCCTCAGCTTCAAGCATGTACGTTGCAATAACTCTTAAAATATATCTTCTCTACTGATAGAATGTGCATTTTGAGTGGATTTAAGATTCCCGCGTTAAACTTCCCCTATGAACACAATATACTCAGTAGAGAACGCTGACATTATTATCAAATGCTTTTTATATGCCAGAAGATTTGGATATTTGATCATCTTCAGACTTTCCTTCCGGTCGGTCTCAAAAGGGTTTATTTGACCAAAATATGAATATGGAAACCATTGTTATGTACGCTTTCGAATAAATCCCGACGTTTTGGGTCTTCTAACAGGATAATGATTCGAGGCGAAGCCACAAGAAGATCAAAAGATTATTTGAACACAACGTAATGGGATGACACCACATTTTCTGGGTCACGCCAGCCATCATGTTCTATTCGTCAGTGCAATCGAGGTCCCCTGTGCGTGTGCTGTTGTAGTAATAGCAAATACTCGCAAATATAGCACAAAATCGTTCTTCAAATTAAAGCTATTGGCTTTTAATTGAATTCTTACATATATTTTGGTTTAAAACTTAAACATCTATATTTAAAAGATTTTATTATAAGGTTAGATCTTCTGCGTTTAATCGAATTATTATTATGCCTGACAATCAATAACATTGACATGAAAATCAAAATATTGTACGCTACATATGCAACCCAGATCTCCCGCATTACAAGATACATCAGTTAAATAATTATCTGGTGCTAAAAGATTTTCTTAGCTCAATGATAATATCGTAAGTCTCACTCAAACTATTGCAGAATTGTTTATGATAAAGAGCTCCACGGTTTCGACTTTTTATTAACAAAACTAATTGTACGCTTACATCGAAAAACGATGATTCGAAAGGAAATTGATTAGATCTATCAAATGCATCAAACAGCAACAATCTCTTGGTCTCGCTAACGAGGTTGTCGAAAACAAAGCAACCTGAAGAACAGCACTATAATCTACAAAGTAAGACAATCTTACAATCGACATAGTAGTAATGCACACGTAGGAGAAATATGTAGCATTACCTTACCGTTATAACTCGGACGGTTACAAACGACATCTTTATTCGTCGGATAATGGTCCCAGCTAATTGTGTCACTACATGTGAAATGTAAGACGACTGTAAATTTGTTTTTCAGACTGCACATAGCGGTCTACTCAACTAGGAGCAAGTTCCAACTAGGAGGTTTTGAGACTTGTGTGGCTGCTAAGATCTGATGGAATTTGTCCCCCGAAACATCTCAATCGTTCGCTGTTTAAGCCGAGTCTGTATCGTCGGACTTGGCAAATGAAACACCCCGAGTGATGTTATATTATAGACGCAGTTTCCCTCCTCCTTTCTCAAATGACTTTGTGACCGTTCGTATTTCACACGTCCAGCGTTACTGAAAACAACCCCTCTCTCTAATGGATACTTTTCACGGAACCGCTTGCATTAATGGACTCGCTGGACACAATTTACTATGACTTTTTGCCGATATTCCAGCAATTTCGCCTAGAATGTTCGCATCTAAGTCGTCTAAAGATTTTAGCAAAGAAAAGATACTTAAAGTATCGCCAAAGGAAGAGTGAAAATATGTTAATTCGCACGAGCGGGGCGGCCAATCGACAGGGTCATTTGGGGCCATAAGACGATCACCGAACTTCAGTGTGGAACGCGTTGTGTGCTAAGTGACACCATCTTATTGAAAACATATATCCTCCAGGACTTCCAGTTACAATTTATCCCTTTCTGTTTGTTTTTTTCTGTCGAAACAGAGCACTCAGACCAAGAACTCAGAAATTGCACTTCTTGTAAGTTCCTTTTAATGGAATTTCTCAGTCATTCGAAGAAAGGCGAGTAAGCGCTTCAGTGACAAAGTGCCTACAGCAACCATCACTTTCCCAGCAAGCGTCGCATGGTGTTGTATTACTTATGTTTAGTGCTCCGTCGCGAAGCCAGTAAGCAGCCTATAGTCTTTCTTACTGAAGGACAGCAGGAAGACCGCTGACCTCTTAAAGAAGTCAGGAAACATTCGTTTGATCTACCGGCAACCTGGAGAGACATGCCATCTGCAGTTGTGCTATACTGAAACCCAACTATCAATGGAAGCCCTAACCGAGGCACAGGTAGACCTAACGTATGTTCCGGTCCTGAAAAACTATCCCCTGAGCCTCGCCTAGCAAGTTCATCGGCGATTTAATTTTCCATGATCTCATTGTCACCTAGTACCCAGACACGACTCAGTGAAGTTAGCCTTCCGACCGCGTTCAGCGATGTCTTGCATTCGAACTAGCTTGAGAGTTGTAAAACGGTACAGAAAGGGTCTACATAGATCGGTTTTGGAACTGATTTCGTATTTCGTATTTTTCCCGCAACAGGAGTTGTAGTGTCATTAAGTCAGACGACATGTCCATGCAACTAGAGTCATAAAACAGTTGGCGCAAGGCCAACAGACAGACTTTTCTTTGGAGTCTGGTAAAAGCAGCAAAGACATATTTTCGTGAGAATTTGTTCCGTCAGGCAACCGACGTATGGGATATAGTTGCCTTTATCATAGCGGTGTTTTATCCGGAATGACACCCAAATACCTAGCTTCTTCGGAGAATTGTATAGTGATGCCCTTATGCGCTACATGAGTCAAACTTGCCAGTTTCATGTCTAGGGCTGCACGAGCTTTAGAGCAGATATTCCATAGACACGATCCAACAGACAGCACAGCTCAATCATCCGCGTATGCGTGTGCATAGACATCAGAACTATTGAGCGCGTTAAGCAGTGAGTCGACCAACATGCGCCATAGTAGTGAAAACAGAACGCCGCCGTATGGAAAACCCCTTTTTACTCCCGCCATAACATATTCGCCGCAGTCAGTATCCACCACCCGTGTCCTATTCATCAACATTCCTTTTATTCACAAAACTAGTGATTCGTCTTCGCTGCGGTGTCTGCCCGAGTTACACATGCCTTCAAATGTTGCATTGTCGAAAGCACCCTCGATGTCAATGAAAGCCCAGTGCATATTATTTTTTGTTGAGTGCGTCTTCAATTCTGTCTATCAGAACCTTCCGCGTTGGTAAACATTTTGCATTCCAGACAGAGGATGTACTCGCAAGGCAGTTTTTCGCACATGGATCTCGACCATTCTCTCCATACTTTTCAACATAAGAGAAGTCATAGGTTTGAAGCACTCGGCGAGCATGAAGTCCTCTATTCCGATTTTCGGTGTAAAGGCTACTTTCGTCGTTCCCCAGGGTTTCGAAACATATTCCAGTGCCAGACTAGCAGTGAAGATTCTCTTTGGACTTACCAGCATATGGTCTATACCTTCATGTAACATAACTGGGTGTATGCATCGGTGCCAGGCGACCTGAAGCAACCAAAGGAAGCACCACCATGCTTAATGCTCTCATCGTCACCACAACCGAGATATGCCAAATACGGCGAGTTGTGTTATTCAACTCACTAGCATCTTCGTTTATAAGAACTAGTTGGGAGCTGGTTTGTGGAGCAATAGCGGTCCCCATTGACTGTACAATTACCCAGTATTATCTCGGAAGACCGGCAGTACGGTTTTCATAGCAAGAGATCCACTGGTGATTTGATGGCAATTCTCACTAAAAAGTGTAACCAAAGTCTACACCCATCCGTCGAAAGAAAGATAGTTGCACTTGATATTTCTAAGCCATTTGACAGAGTTTTGCATCATCTTCGCTTATCGAAAGTGCATTCGTTTGACATGAACGGATCTCTTTATCTTTAATTGATCGGAAACTATGTACATTCCAGGACGTCCAACTCACGGTTGTGAATCCTATCTAGCAGGTGCGGAGATGTTTTGGGCGCACACGCCCAGAAGTGGGCATTGTACCTCAATTTCAGGCCGATAAATGCCTTATACAGGGTGTCCCCTAATTCGATGACAATAATTTGGGAAATGATTCCTGGGCATATTCTAAGAAAAATATCGTTCTACAGTAAGAGTCTATCTCCAATGTTGACATCATTTATCGAGGATTTAAGAAAAGGCTTACTTTGGTGTACCTTGGCCCATGTTAACGGAAATTGCTCTGTTAGTACTAATGCGGAAACTTCGTGTAAGACTTTATTTTTAGGAGAAATATCAGCCTTTATAACGGCGTTTCAATAAAGTTGATATCCACTGATTCAACTAGCTTCACCATATTTTCAACATCATCCGTGCTGCTTGCTTTCTGGTGGCCATCCGAAGGTGGAAATTTTCGAAGGACCTCTCTGGCAAGTAAGCTCGATCATTTTGTTTGTTGACATATTGCTCGATCACAAATGGCGACTCATCGGAAAAAACCAAATTCGGCAGCTCACCACTTTCGTGCAAGCGTAGCAACTCCTTCGCTCTTTCGATTCTAACTTTTTTCTGTTGCGGTGTAAGATCGTGTGATTTATGGAACTTCAAGCTCATTTTTCAGTATGTGTTGCATCTGTTCCAACGATATGTTGAGCTCACGAGCCATTTTTCTTCCACTTCGACGCGGATTTCGCTCAATTCGGGCCTTCACTTTCCGAACCATTTCTGCCGATGTTGCTGTTTTTTTATGACCACCTCCATGGCGTTTTGCAATGCTGTCAGTATCACGGTAACAAGATATGGTTCGATAAACAAATGATTTATTCACGTTGAGGTGCTGGAAGGCTCTAACGATAGCTACTTTCGAACGTTGAAACGAACTAAAGCAGACAGGTTTATCTTGCTCGGAGTTTATATTAAAAAAAGTGTGTTTTCAGCCAATTAAAAAATATATAGTGTGAAAAAGTAAAAGCATAAGACAGTGACTTATTATTTGGCGCTTATTACATAAAAATCGTGTCAAAAATAGTGCTAAAAATCATTTGAAAGTTTTCAAGTTTTGGTATTTTCTCTTTTTTTTTTAAAAAAATAAATTATATTTCCCGTTGATCTCCCCTGCGAAGGGGATTTTAAGACATGCCATCGGTGTGATCGTAAAATGCACTTTGGATGCACCACGGCCTCCGAAAAATCTTACCGAAAAATGTCTATGACAAAGAAAGAGGAGTGGAGGTGTGCTACCTGCAGAAGGGAACTGCAAAATGCTGTAGTTGATGCTACATCAAAATCTGTATCGGCGGCAACTACCCCAAATCAACCACCACCGAAAAGAACGAGAAGCGCTAGTTCACCTGATGTTAATGAACATCAAAATGCATCAAACACCACTAGCAAATCTTTTATCGAAGAAATAAAATTAATGAGAAAAGAAATGTCGGAAATAAGAACCAGCTGTGAATTTGTTGCAAGCAAATACGAACAAATTAACCAGCACATGGCACAAAACAATAATATCCTTCAAAAACTCTCCTAAGAAATTAAAAAATTAAAAGAAAACAACCAAGAAAAAGATAAACAAATTATTTTATTGGAAACTAAAGTTAATACACTAGAGCAACAGATACTAAAAAACAATATAGAAATAAAAAATATTCCACCCACGATTGACGAAAACTTAACCGAAGTTGTTAAAGCAATCGGAAAAACAATAAACTGTGAAATAAACACATCCGATATAATTGACATTTACAGAACAAACAAACGAAACCCAAAAAAATCTTCGATAATTGCATCTTTTAGTAACTATGCATGCAAAACAAATATAATTAAAAATGCAAAGTCTGCTCGCAAAATCGAATTAAAGAAGATTAGGGAAAATACCAACACTATCAAAACAGAGAGTGACGCACATGTATTCGTTAATAATCAGCTGACTCCTGCAAATAAACATTTACTCTGGCTGGCCAAAAACAAAGCCAGAGAGTGTAACTGGAGATTTGTGTGGGAGGCATCGGGCAAAATACTTGCAAAAAGAACTGAAAACGGCGAATCCATACACATAGGCTCTGTTAACGATATAAACAGAATCCCCATATAACTTAACCAATAAAAGAAACGTTGTTAGAAAATCGAAATTAAAAAAAAAGACATGATGGAAAACCAATATAATGACGCTTACATCGATTTTAGGGTAATACATGGTTTCACCGGTATTGATGCAGATCTTATTAAGAATATGAATTTTTGTTGTATAAGTTTTAATATAAGGTTCATAAGGAAGAATTGGAGTGTTTTCGTAGCAGAAATAGAAGCTTTTGTTCATAACATTGATATTATTGTTTTAAATGAAATTAATATAGAAGAAAAAGAAAATGAATATTATTCAATTAATGAATATATTCCTGAATTCAGTAATAGAAACAAACGCAAAGGTGGAGGAATTGCAGTTTATATTAAAAATAATATTCAGTATTCCAGAATTAATAAAGATACTGAATACTACGAAAATGTACATCTAGAAATGGGTGGTAAAAACGGCAAAACATATATTCACGCGATTTATAGGCCGCCTAAGTTGAACATCACACAATTTATTGAAGAACTGGACAACAATATCAAAAATGAAAGGGAATTAATCGTTTTGGGTGATGCGAATATTAACTTAAAAAAATTAAATGACCCTCAAGTTAGTAAGTATTTAGAAATAATGGCATCAAAGGGCTTAACGAATGTTATAAATCAACCAACTCGGGTTAATATAACAGCCAATACCTCGACAATAATTGATCATATTTTTGTTAGCATTATTAAACAAGATATAGTATCGGCCGTTATTGAAACCGATATATCAGATCACTACGCAACATTATATGCTACAAAAGACTATTCTGAGCGACAAACCATAGAAGAAATCCCTGTAAAAATCAACCAATTTAGAGTTAATCAACTAATTAGGGAAACAAACTGGCAAAGATTAAGCGAAGAAAATGACGTTGAGCGACTATACAATATTTTTGTGAACAAAATGAACGACATATACACGCAATCAACAAAAATAGCAAATACGAAAAATCGCAAACAAAAAACATGGATGACTCCTGATGTAGCTAGAATATGCAAAAGAAGAAACGAGCTGTACAGGAAATGGAAAAACAACCCACTAAACCGAGGATACGAAACTGAGTATAAACAATATAGAAATGTTGTGAATAAAAATATTCTAATAACTAAGACTAACTTCTACAAAGAAAGACTTTTGAACGCCACAAATGACCCGAGAAAAACATAGAATGTGCTAAATGAATTTGTGGGGCGAAAAAAGAAATCGATAGAGGAGATTATTATGAACAATTTTCCAGGAGCAGATAATATTAGACCGATCGATCTCAAACTAAATGCTTTGTCTTTGACTCCAATAATTAGAACAATTATCAACCAAAGTATAAGTTAATCTTGTGTTCCGAAGTTATTAAAAACGTCGATAATACGTCCTATATACAAGGGGGAGTGAAAAACAAGGCAATTCTGCCTGTTGTAGAAAAATGCCTGGAGGAAATAATAATACGAAGACTAACAAATTTCATAGAAAAGCATAGAGTTTTACAGCCAAACCAATATGGCTTCCAAAAAAATAAGAGCATTGTATTACTACTGGGAGATCTCGCAAATGTGATTAACGCAGGTCTAAACAAAAACCACCATGTTCTAGTCATGTTCTTAGACTTCAGCAAGGCCTTTGATACATTAAGCCATGAGAAAAGCATCGAAAGCCTCAACCGAATTGGCGTAAGAGGGACCTTGGCAAAGTGGGTAGAGAATTACCTATCGGGAAGAAAAATAAGGGTAAAAGTGAGAAACACACTGAGCCAAGAAAAGCAGAGTCTGTATGGTGTACCACGAGAGTCAAAACTGGGACCTATCCTCTTCATCTTATATACTAACGAGCTTCTTCGTGTGCTTAACAAAAGTACGGTCTTTGCATAATCGCAATAGTCGTTAAACACAAGTGAATTAATACGGCGATTTCGATAATGCAAGGTGAATTTAATAGCGTCTCAAAATGGTGTCACGATCAAGGACTTGTGCTTAATGCTGTAAAAACGAAACTGATGCACATACGCATGCCACACCAGCCCGAAATTTCCATCAGCATATATCATCAAAACGAAGACTGCCCAACGACAACGAAAAGTGATGCTATTGAAGTAGTTAAGACTATAAAGTATCTGGGAGTTGTAATTGATGATCACTTCTTATGGCATGAACAAGTCAATAAGATACGGATGCGGTTTTTGCGATGGTGTACCTCAAAAGATACACAAGCGTAGAGGTGCAGAAGCAAGTGTACCTTGCACTTGCTGAATCCCGTTTAAGATACGGAATATTAGCGTGGGGAAATGCGTCCAAAACACATATCGATAAGATATTATATCTTCAGCATCGATTATTTAAAATTATGAATACCAATAATTTTGTTCTAAAGATCCTCTATGTTAACGGTATATTTAACCTGACAATGCTGTTACGCTATTATGACGATCAACGCTACCAACAAAGAATACCTCATAATCAGAATACAAGAAGACGAGCTCAGGGACTTCTGGAAATTCCTGAAACTTTTAACAGCTATGGGAGAAGACATCCAAGCTACACCATAGCACAATTGATGAATGACCTACCAGCAAATATAAAAAACATATTGAATTTCAAAAAACGTAGAAAAGTACTAAAATTGTATTTCCTTAATGTGTATTATGTAACTTAAAATACTAAAAAAATAATTTTGCTTAATCGTAATTATTTCTTTTTTAATTTTTTAAAACTAAAGTCAACTGAATTAAATAATAAAATTTGAATTATTTAAATAAGTTTCACAACCGTTAATTTTTAAAAAACTATTGTAAAAGATCAATCACCTGCAGATAAGCAACATGCTTTGCGGGTCACTTAAATTATTGTAACGTTTTTAAAGAAAAATATAAATAAATAAATAAAATAAATAAATTTCCAGCCAAATATAAAGCAATCACACTATCACGTTTTATCCATCGCGGATAAAAAGTTTTCAACACAACTGAGACGCAAATCGTTTTAAAGGCTTGTAAATAATAAAATTATCTGTCATGTGTCAAAATTTGAGTTCACTGTCATGAACGGTTTGGAAATTAAGTATAGCAGTCTGAAGTTGGTTGCAGTTCGAGTCATTCAGGGTGTAGTATTTAACTCAAGGAGGTCCTTCAAGTAGGTATGCTTCAAGTTATGTGATATTGACGAAACTATTTTCATTTGTACAATAATTCTCAATTATTAAAAGGAAATTAGCGAAATTTATGCCATTTTCTCTGAAACTGAAAAAGTGTAAGCAAATGTCTCGAAAGATTATATACGAGTACCAACGGCATGTTTTATGTTATTAAACGGACTCTATTAGGCTGTAATTCTGGATTTACTGTCATTACTCGGTTCTTTTTTTAAGGTTGTGAAGATTGGTCGATAACTACGAGTACATCTTATTTAAACCATTTTTCGATTGCAAATAAAGGGTGTTTTTTTTAGAGGTTTGGTTTTTAAATTGGCAACACCGTTTCTACAGATCGCCAATTTGACAGTTGAAAGTTGATTTGTGGTTAGTATGTTTTGTCATTTTGCGATGAATAGATTAACGCCACAACAACGTGTGCAAATTGTGCAAACTTATTTGAAAACCATGTTTCTGTTCGCCAAACTTATCGTCCGCTTCGTCCATTTTACGGTCAACATAATCGTCGATCTGGGCAAGTTATTCGGAACACGATGAATTGTTTTCGCACCACGTATACTGTAGTGGATAATACGCATCCCAAAGACGACAAACAGTGCGAACAGAAGAAATTATTGCCGTTGTGGAGCGCAGTGTTGAGGAGAACCCGGATGAGCCGATTCACCATCGTGCATAGGATTTACCGAAAGACCTTGGCTTAAAAGCTTATAAGATCCAGCTTGTGGAAGAGTTGAAACCGCGTGACCATTATACACGTCGTGGGTTCGGTGAATGTGCCGAAAAAATTATTCAGCTTGATCCTCATTTTGTTCTCCGGTGAGGCCCATTTTTGGTTAAATGGATATATAAACAAGCAAAATTGACAAATTTGTGGAGTGGAGGAAACCCAGAAACCTTTGTCGAGACGCCCTTACAAGCATTAAAACTTTGGTGTGCTTTATGACTGGTGGATTCATCGGCCCACATTTCTTTAAAGACGATACCGACCAGAATGTTCCCGTCAATGGAGAGCGCTATAGAAACATGATTTCTGACCTATTCGTTCCTCAGTTGAATGGCATTGAAGACACAGAGCTTTGGTTTTAACAAGATGGTGCAATATGCCACACGGCGTGCGACACCATCAATTTATTGCGGTAAACATTTGCTGAGCTGTGCGCTTAATGGATCTGTGAACTGGCCTCCATGATCCTGTGATCTCACATCTTTAGATTACTTTCTTAAGGGGTATGTGAAGTTACTAGTTTATGCCGATAAGCCAGAGACGCTGGACGATTTGGAAGTCAACACTCGCCGTGTTATTGCTGATAAACAGCTTCAGTTGCTCGATAAAGTTGTCGAGAATTGGACCTCACGATTACGCTTCATTCGAGTTAGCCGTGGCCCACATATGCCCGATGTCGTATCACTAATGGCATAAAATTATCTATTGAATAAAGCTAATATCATAGACACTAACATTAGCTTCAAGTGTTTTATTTCATACTGAATTTTTATAACTCTAAAAAAAAACACCCTTTACAATACTAAAGAAAACATATAAGAATAATGGGCATTCCTTTCGATAGCTTTGACGTAAGCTACCTAGTCGAAAAGGAGGAATCTGTCACTCATCATTCGTGTACTCGTGTCATTTTAATCCTAGGAAGAAGGTTTTTCGCAAGTACTTTTACAGCGGCCAAAGTGAACTGGATATTGCCAGTATATGAGTTTTTTTCGTTAAATATCAAAATGTTTGTATGGGTATAAATGATAGAACTTATTCCTTTCAATACAAAAGCTTTATTCAATACAATTACAATTCATAATCCAATCGGTTATCTCAACCACTTTTCCGGCGTCACCGTAAACTGCCAGAGACCGCTTCCTGTAATAAAAGGAGTTTTCTTACGATCCATACGATTAATCTCTACCTGCCAGTAACCGCTCTTCAAGTCAAGAGTTGAAAACCATTTCGCTCCAAGAAGCATATCCAAACTGTCATCGATTCTCGGAAGTGGATAGCTGTCCTTTTTGGGGACACCGTTCAGACGTCGGTAGTCTACACAAAACCTCGTGCTGTCGTCTTTCTTCTTCACGAGGACCACTGGAGATGCCCACGCACTCTGTGATTCTTCAATCAACCCCTCCAATTTCGTTTTGCTTATCCAATAAAAGACGCCTTGCAGGTTGAATATGTACCTCCATATTCTTCGTCTTGTGTAGCAAATATATCATTAGTTGCTCTTGATCCAGATTATAGAGGCTGAGAATTTTATTCTTGATTTTTATGCTCTGAACTGTTGCGACCGGTGTTGTACGAATTGTTTCCGTTGTGGTCGATAGAGCCTCTACAGGTACACATTTGCCCACTATCTCCCCCTTTTTCACCTTCACACTAAATGTCTTTGGATTTAGAATCATTACAGGGACCATGTTACAGATCCCTCCTGATAATTGAGGCCGTGGCACCGATGTCTATTGTTGCCATCCACTACTCATTACCGCTGACTACTTCTACTAAAAGGCGTTCATTGAATCGTTTTGCTAGCGAGTCTTGGATGATGGTCCTGGGGCTTCGACTCCTGCTACCTACTACCAACCGCGAAGTTGATGCTTAGCTTTTGTTTCTGCTGGTTTCTTCCTCCATTTTCTTGTGACCACAGTGAGCGCAGCCTTTTCGTCGCACCCGCTCTTTACACTGCCTTTGAAGACGTCCAATTTTATTGCAGTTCCAGCAGCACATTCTTCGTGTATCCCGTTGAGTATCTTGTTCTCCGGCACTAAGTCTTGCGCAGAAGAACTCATCAGATGCCACTTCCCTGACGAAATGTGTTTCTCTGGAAGACTGACCTCTATCCATGACCGTGTCTGTGAAAACGTGTGTCAGTCTACTCACGCCTGCTTGGAGCTGCTGCAGTGATTCTCCTCCTGCCTCCTGCAGGTGGCTATCCCCAAAGCGTTCCACGATAGCCTATGCTAAAGCCACATAATCTTGATGCTTTGCGATGTCTATTGTTTGCAACAATTCTACTGCAGGACCGTGTAAGCCCATTGTTAGGGTAAATAACTTTTCCGCATAGTCCTAGTCGTTTGAAACTGCTCTTACAAGATTTGACCATCGAATGAGGGAGGCTTCAATCCTTAGCCTTGAACCGCTGAAAGAAAATTCTCGGAGTTTCTGTTTTCGCACTGTGTCGAATTTGTTCGAATTTTTCATCAACATTCTATCAAATTTGTCATCGATTTCTTCAAACTTTTGTTGGAGAATGTTCTTTTGCTCTTCCAGATTATTCTTTTGTTCATCCATTTTTGGTTGAAGACAGTGCAGATTGTTAGTTCGTTCGTCGAATTTTTGTTCAATGCTGTTTTTCTGTTCGCCCAGCTTTTGTTCGAGACTGTTCTTTTGTTCGTCCATTTTTAACAAGAGGAGTTGCATCACCGCCACCATGTCGCTTCCAGTACTAATTGGATCTTCTTTGTTGAGGAGTATGTATCTGTATCATGTCCCTCGTTGCTCAAAGCGCCCTGAAGTCGGAGCACCAAGTCAGCTTTTCCTCCAGTGAGCGCTGAGGTTTCTCTTGTTCAACACGAATTTGGGTCGGACGAGGGACAACTGCAATAATTTTCGACCCATTATGGCTTTTTCTAACAATCACAAAACAATCTGTGCCATACAAATTTCCATTTTGCTAGAAAATTCGATTCCATTCTCCATTCACAAATGGTTGAAATCTTCTGCTATTGAAATCTAGACGGCGCTGTTCACATTTAAGGAATATCAAAATACCATGCATTGTCCTCGTAGTAATTGAGAGTTCAAGCTTTTCCAGCTGTTGACTTATGGCTTTTTAAGTAGAGTTTTGAGATTGTTGACTATAAGGCAATTCTTTAAATATCAATTAGAATAAAATTCAGCATGTTAATTAGCCCCAGCAACAGATTTTCTAAACCAATAGAAATCTGCACTTCTTTGATAGAGAATAATACATATCTATGTGTAAACAAAAATGGACGGTAAAGTACTCGATAATGTTATGGAAAATAGCTCTTTTAACCTAGTGGGGATCAATGGCGATTTTAGACATTTCATTGATGATGATACAAATATTTAAAGCCTTTGACCGAAGTTGAACGTCTATTGTAACTGGATAAAACAGATATCTACTTTGTAAGTTACTTTATTTTCATAAATTTAAAACATT
The DNA here is from genome assembly GCA_963966105.1 of Volucella zonaria. Classification (NCBI taxonomy): domain Eukaryota; kingdom Metazoa; phylum Arthropoda; class Insecta; order Diptera; family Syrphidae; genus Volucella; species Volucella zonaria. The sequence goes on from OZ014530.1 coordinate 163,091,180, forward strand.
CGGGCGAAAATAAGTCTACATTAAATGTTTTTTTTCCCCATAAAACAGTCCACCTAAATTCACTTTAATTTTGTCATCAGATTGTCCGAAAGAACAGCCATTATTTTAAAGATGTTTAGATATGTTGTCAGAATTAAAATTCGTGCATCAGCTGAAATATGAGTAGTTAAGAAAATTAAAATAAACATATCAAAATAAAGTTTTGGTCTCAAATTGGCTTATAAATTATGTTACAGAATTCTAACTTAATACACTTGATCAGGAAGTCTTAACCAACATGCCTCTCCATGCCTCTCCCTAGTTAGCTGCGTTCAGTTACTACCTATATCAAGTTGATTGAGGTCCCCTTCCAACTGCGTGCGCCATCTAACGTAAAGTTTCTCTATACTGAGTTGCCCACTGTGCTGGAGCCGAAAATCCTTAATCAATGTATGCGAAGAGTTCTAACCAGATCAGGGTCGTTGTACAGCCGTGGTAGAACTTCGTTATACTTTTTCATCCATACTCTTGAGCTCTTGAGAAAGTCCATGTCTCTGGGCCTTTCAACAGGAAATAGAAGATGGAAATCTTGTATAATGAATTTTTGGCTGTGTAGTTTTTCAGTGTTCTATTTTTGACAGCACACGCGTAATTTGTGACGTGTGCCAGAGTCAAACATGCTCAGTTACTTGTAGCATTGCCATTTCATTGTGGAAACACTTACTCTACGACTATCATCATCGACCTACTGAGCAAGCAATTCAATCCATACTGACCAAATTTCGCACCAATTTTGCGCTATTGGGCATCAGGCCACCTACGCGTATGCGTAGAGTGTGGACAGAGGAAAATATTACTGCTGTATCCGCTATTGTTAATGAAGACCGTGATTTATCCATTCGTCGCCGTTCACACCAATTGGGATTGTGTTACTCGACAGCGCCGAATTTTCGGTTTGTGGGGCTTAGAAAAGCTGGAGGAAGCTCGTCTTTTTTATCGAAAAATTGTTTTCAGCGGCTAAGCTCATTTCCGGTTGAATGGGTATGTTAATAAACAAAACTGACGTATTTGGTCCGATGAGCAACCTCAGACAATACAAGAGCTGCCAATGCATCCGAATACTTTTTTCCGAACTGTTTTTTACCCAAAATGCACGAGCTGAACCTGGTCGACATATGGTTCCAGCAAGACGGCGCTACATACCATACAGCACACGAATCGACGGACTAGTTGAGAAATGAGTTCGGTGAGCAATTTATGTCCCGTTGCAGCCTTGGATGACAAGATTGCTCGTTTTATTAGCGAGATACTAGATACTATGCTCGAAAAACTAAAAAGTGGTTTAAAATTGGACTCTTCGTATGGAAGTCGTGGTCAACAGCTACATGAAATAATCTTTAAAAAGTAAATGGCAAACATTGACTTATCAACTCAAATAAGAATTTTATACACTTTTACAATTTTCCCATATTTTTTAAGAGAATTTAAAACCAAACGCTTAAAAAGTCACCCATTACCTTTTCATCCATACTCCGTCAACGCATACGGAGAATTTTTACTTAAAGCGACTAAGAGAACTTTCATCCTATCTTAAGAGAATCCATGTACTTGCGCCTTACAACAGGAAATAGAAGATGGAAATCTTGTATGTTATAATGTCTTCTACGTTGTTCAAGATAGGGCATTGTAGCTCAATTGTCTTCTAAACTCATATAAACGTATAAAACGTCGGTGTCGATTGTCTTTTTTTGACAATATTTTATACGCACTTTGCTTTTTATTGACGGTCAGACCCTCAATGCTCACAAGAGCACCACTGACATCCCGATAGTTTCTGCCGAATATGTCAATATCATCTGCATATGCGACAAGTTTAAGAAATTGTTGAAATATTGTCCCACCAGTGTTGACTTGAGAGCGCAATACTTTCTAATACGATGTTTAAGAAGCCCCATTATAGTGCATCGCCCTGTCTGAGTTAACATCAAAAGATTCCGTGATGTTTCTTCCGACAGAGCAGCGCGAGATCTGCATGGATAACCTGGATAGTCAAAAGAGTTTTGCAGGGATGCCAACACCAGACATTACTCTCTATAGTTAGTCTCTATAGACGCTATCATATGCAACCCTAAAATCGACAAAGAGGTGGCGGTCACTTGTGGATTAACCAGGACTAAGACCGCACTGATTTTGACTGATTTTGATAGCAAGGCTCTTATACTCCTATGTGACGTTTAACAGACTTAGTTGACGCAGGTGGTATCCTTTTCTCAGAACAAGACAGACGGTGATCGGATTCCATTCAGCGGGCATGCATTCCTCTGGCCAAATTGTTCATATGAGCTGATGCATGGTGCTTACCAGATCATTTCCTCCAGTTTAAGCAGCTCGGCGTGTAAGACACTGCTTTTTGGAAACATAGCGATTTTTGTTTAAAATTAAAAGTAGTTGTGTTGTACATTCATATGTATATTTAATATAATGTTCCATAAGAAATATTTTTAAAGTACTATATTTCATTTTCTATTTTTCAGAACTTCCTAAATGAAATTCCCGACACATTAGTGAGCCTCAAGAAGAAGTAAATACGCTCATCGAATCGGATCAATCTATAAAGAAAAACACGTGGCATTTAGCTCTCTAAATTATAATTCAGCTTACGTCATATATACATACATACATTTGAAGTCATTAAAAGTGAAACATATTAGATTAAACATAAACTGTTAAACGATAAAGCACTTGAAATTTTATCAAATTACATATTTGTTTTATTTAAGAACTAATTTAAAAAAAACATACACGCATAGTTCAATACCTTGTCTCTTGCAACATTTTTGTTAACATATCTTGGTATGGTTTTGGCATAGAAGCAAATTTCGCACACATTCGACTACTCGTACATGTTTTCATTTAATTTTCACATCTATGTTAACTCTATACGCCTTTATCTAAGTCACCTCAAGTCTTGTTTTATTATTTTATTATTTTTTTAATTTTTCATTGTTAAACGTTCATTTCTTTGTTTTCCTGTTATTCATTAAAAAGAAAACTCAAGGCAACCTGCAATCCAATTCATGGCACATACTCGTAAATGTAAAAATTTTAAATATAAAAGCATAATGCAAACGTAAAAGGTTTTTTAATTTGTAACTGCAGCCATTATACACTGATTTATATAGATACTGTTTTTAGATTTATTTTTTATTTTATGATTGATTATATCGAATGTCTAGAGTATTTGTTCTTGTTTGTCATATTACTTTTGTAAATATTAAATGTCATTCATGTTTTGTAAGATTTATATTAAATTTTCATCAATAAATTATCTTAAATACAAATAAGTTTGTGTGTGTTTGTATTCTGTCTGAATGCGGGATTTGATAAGTAAATTTCCAACGCTGAGCAGTAAAACTGAATGAATTTGAACATGAAAGTCAAAGCATGCTCAGAAGACAAATCCCCACGAATATCCCAGAAAATCCAGAAGAAATATGGTATTTGGCTCAAAGCTCAAGCTAATATAAACCTTTCTGAACTACTTCTAAATAAAACAATGATCTACAAATATCATACGTTTTTAAAGATTTTTGTTGGTTTAATCAACAAATCTGGCAAACCATCAAATCACTCTTATTTGATCATCGCAATATTTATTTTGAAACCGGAATCGCTGCAAACTTTGTACTTAGCTGTAAGACAGGTTTTGGAATAAAGATAAGGCAGATTTTTTATTTAGGAACTTTTTCAATAACTCTACAAACGCGGACCATATGGAGATTAGTCAGTTTTTCCATCGGGCACGACTTCAGGAGAGTGATAGGAGCAGCGAGAGCATACATACGTAGTAGACATCTGCAACCGATGTCTTGAAACTAGTTCCAAGACATTCAGTATTTTTCGGGTACCTTATTCACTGAACTCACATCTTGGAAAAGAAAATGACTGAATAACCAGATATTTGATTACTAAGTGAGTATTTCACCCATTGGAAACAAAACATTTAGTTCAGTGTGCTCTCATACATAGAATGGGTACACTACACTCACTACACTGAATACATTGAGTCCACTCATTTTGAATGAATCCACTCAGTACCTTATTGTTGATATGAAGTAATTTTGTAGGACTACGGCATTGGAAAAGTGTGTTGTTCTTATAAATAAAATTAAACGGAAAGTTTCATATTTTGTTAATAATGTATTACTTTTTTTATTTTATTAATTCTTTTTTGTTAATTTTTCAAAAAATATGTAGGTTTTCTTCCAATTCCTTATAAATCTCAGTTTTGTCGATATTTGAATTCAGAAATATAATTTGATTTACTAGAACTGGGTTAGAACCAATTAAACTACGTTTATCAGAAATTAGTTGCCTAGCTGAGGAAAATATTTGTCCTGAAGCTGCACTACTTGCTGAAGTAGATAAAATTTTGCTGGTAACCTTAAATAGAAGTGGAAATTCAGCTTGATGCAAGTGCCACCATTGCAAAATATTAAAATCTTCATGAAAAACTACATTTGTATTTTCATATGCGCATAGTTTGTTATTCACTTTATCAGTAGAATTTACCACTTTCAGCGGTTGAATAAAATATTCAAACATCTGATAAAAGACTATGCAACTCTTCATTTAACAATCGGTCTTGATCTTCGTGTTCTGGTATTTCATTGGCATAACTTTGCATAAGGTCTTTACACTCGTCTTTAATAAATTTTTGTTAAGTTTCGTTAAATTGAATTAATTTATTTGCGAGTGGAAACAAAAACAGGGCTATTTTATGAATTATAGTTAAATTTTGTAACACAATTGAATCCAAAAAAGAGTTTAATTTTGTTTTTAAATTTTTAATGACATTTAAGTTTTCCAAATTAATGACACATATTTTTTTTAAACCGATGAATATGTACGATTGTTAAATTAAGGGTTGCATAATCTTCGCCCTCTAATTTGTTTGATGTTTCATCAAAGGGTCTTAAAATTAAATTAAAACTGTTTATTCTCTGTATTTCTTTTTTTTTCATTTAATATACTAGTAATTTCCGCCCAGTTTTTTTCGATGGATTCAAATAAATAAAAAATTGTGTTCCACCGTGTGCAAGAGTAACATTTTAAAGAGGTTTTCAAATTGGAGTTAATGCCTGATTTCTTAAAGAATTTATGGAGCACATAATACATAACTCAGCTATTTCGTAAATTTCTTTGATTGGTTTTTCTATAGCGTTACTTATAAGGTGGTTTATGCAGAAAACTTGGTTGAGTGAACGAAAGCCAGCAACCATTTTTGCCCCCCTTTCCGTGACTATAATGGCCTTCTCATTCAATTCAAATTCGAATTCACTCAAAACATTACTAACCTTTGAGTTAATATTTTGACCTGGAAATTTAACAAAAATATTCGTTAGCATGAAAAGGAGTGATTTGGAAATTTACTTAAAAATTTCCTGTTATCTGTACACGATTCGCCATTCATGGATTTTAGACCTAAAAGTCTGGTAATTAATTTTCCTTCTTTTATATAATGGATTGTCAATGAAATGTATGAAGTCTTCAAATAGTTGTTCGTCCAAATGTCACTTAAATTTTGAACATTTCGTGAAATTGTCGTGGGGTGTGGTAACAGCTTATCAATATCCACATTTTGACCATATTTTGCACCTATCGATATTAAAAATTGTGCAAAATGCCTCCACAATTCTAAAGGGCCGACAATTTCATATGACCCACTTTGTTATAACGCGGACACTATGTTTTTTGTCCTCAATTTCCACTTCGATTTTTTGTGCGGTTTTATCAGTTTTTCCTTTTTGGATAACATAACATTTATGTTTGACTAAATTTGAGGCGCTTTTAATATTAAATTTAAAGGCACTAGAACACTTCCTGCAGCCCACTAAACTTGGAATTTTATCACCATTTTCATTATCTATTTCCCCAAAAATATCCCAGACTTTGCTTCTGCCTCTATTGTTGATAATTCTGGGATCAGCACGCACAATTTTGTCTTTAATTGCTGAACTATTCAGCAAGCTGATATTACTTGCCATGGAAATATTTGGATCATTTGTGGAATCCTTGTCAGAAATTACATAAATATTCGTGTAATTATTTCGGAACAAAAATTAACTTAACTTAAAAGAAACCAATAACCCATTGCACTAACTCAAACAAGTGCACTCATTTGGAATGGGTGCACTCAGTATACTCAGTGTGTATTTACGGTACATTGTGTTCAAAGCAACCACTCACTTGGGTATATGAAACCAAGCAGTGCACTCATTTTGGTATCAAGTGATCAAGTAATGTACGAGTATCGATATGAAGGAAAATGCGAATTCAATTTAAATTGTTTTTATTTTTCAATATAATCTCCCCTAACATCAATACATTTGTTACATCTTGAGATAAGCTTTTTTAAACCATCAAAAAAATAAATTTCCTCTTTCTCTGCAAAATGCCGACTTGAGTTCTTCATCATCCGAAAATCTTTTTCCACGAAGACATTTTTTCAAATCCGGAAACAGGAAATAATCACTAGGGGCAAGGTCTGGACTATAGGGTGGGTGTTGGATTTCTTCGAAACCACAATCTCTCGCCGCAGCCTTGGAAACTCGCGCCGTGTGAACAGGGGCGTTGTCATGAAGAAGCAACACACCCGCTGCGAATTTACCCCGTCTTTTCTTTTTAATTTCCTCCCGCAAATTATGCAAAGTGGAAGCGTAGGATGTGGCGTTGATGGTTTCACCTTTTTTTTTGTACTCAATGAGCAAGATTCCCTTTGAGTCCCAAAAAACTGTGGCCATGAGCTTCCCGGCAGACGGAGTGACTTTGAACTTCTTCGGGGGGTCTGTTCCTTTTTTATGCCACTGCATGGACTCTTGTTTGCTTTCAGGGTCATAGTGGTGGACCCATGTTTCGTCCCCAGTAACAATTCGATCCATAACACCGTCCGCGTTCTCACTACACATCTCCAAAAGCTCTCTACAGCATGCGATTCTCACTTTTTTCTGAGGCGCTGTGAGCATTCGTGGCACCCACCTTGCACTGACCTTTGAAAGGTTAACATGGTCATGAAGAATGGTGTGAATGGTACCAATTGAAAGCTTGGTGATCTCTGCCATCATTTTCACCTTTATTCGGGCATCCTCAAGAACAAGTTTTTCGACTTCTTTGATGCTTTCTCCCGTACAAGCAGTAGCCGGGGCGCCGGAGCGGGGGTCGTCCTCAATGCTCTCTCTGCCTCTCTTGAACTCACTTGACCACTTTTGCACAGTTGATAATGAAGGTGCGGAACCCTGGTAAACAGCCACCATCTCTTCATGAATAGTTTTTTGACTTTTTCCTTGCTTAGTGAGAAATTTAATTACAGCGCGATGCTCAATTTTCACCATCATCGTCTCAGTTGCCATTATGATTCTGTTTAACTAGAGATAAAACGCGAATTAATAATCACATTTATATGAAATTTTACATGAATGCACTAAAATAATAGTATTACTTGATAAATAAGTCAATTTATATATACAACCACAGCTTCACCCCGATACCGAGAATATATTGAACACCCCTCGTACACAAGCTGTTCCTTTTAATCAAACAACTCATTTGGACAGCAAATTTACTCATATAATGAAATGAAATGAGTACACTGAAGTATTGTAGCCGTTAAGAAAAGGCAAATGAGTGGATTCATGCAGACCCCTGATACGTAGGTTTGGTGGAAATAAAAAATAACACCAATAAATATGGTGTCTAAATTTGTTCAAGAAGTAATAAGCGTTCGCAATCGGAGTTAGTATTATCAGAGAGAATTTAACTATTGTACATATGTATATATGTACGAGTATGATAGGGACCAGTTTAAAAATTGAGTACGGTGCTTCGAGAAATTAACAAAATGGACACATCATGAAATTCATTTTCCGAAAGAAGGAATTCACGATCGACGCCGATCAACGGGGAGAGCTACTCGTATAAGAAAAGGAAATACAGACGATCGACGACAAGAACATATCTACGAGTACTGTGCGATCCCTGGAGTGATGGTAAATGTGTTGATATTACGTTTAATGCAGAGAAATATGAACGTATTACTGGTACGTGGTTCTTTATCCAACCGAAACCACACCATCCCCGAGATAAAACTTGAAGCAGGAAACTACCGCGTTTTTTGTCATGTATAGATAAGCCCAGGACAGTATTGGTATTATTATTTCCTTGAAACCACTACGCCAGGATTTGCATGTGAAACTAGAGAAACTCTCAAATATATAAAGAAAGTTTTGCAGGCAACTTGGTTTTTTTCAAATAATGGCATCTGAACTAGCATCTAGACGATTATGTCCTACGAGCTCGGACGCCTGTAGACATCGCAAAGATGTAAATATAAGACATAACTCACTTGGTACTTCGATGTCGAGGAACAGCAAGACAAGTAGCAAGTTCCTAGATAGGTGCTTGTACAACAGCTTGAAAAGAAACCAGACATGTTTGTACATATAAACCTCAAGGTTTTAGATTTGCTAATTTTTTCTTCTTCAGGCGAAAGAATCTTAAGGAGGAAAAAAAGACACGTACCTATGTACACATGTCTTAAATGTTTGCAAGTTACAAGGACTGGGAAGTAGAAAGCTTAGCATAAGCTCCATAAGCGAGCTGTACAGCTAAGGAGAGAATCACGATATTTTAGAGTACGTCCGAAAGTGAGCTTGGGAGCATACTGATGAGACGGGTGTCATGGTTAAAAGTTTGAAGGGGCGGAATGCTGCTGGCAATTTCGGTGGAGCACTGGTGGTGAAAATAGCGTCAGATCAAGAACAAGAGACATTACGTCGATGTTCAAGCCTATGTGCTTTATCGAACGGTTTTGAATCTTATCTAGCAAGTACAAAGTGGTCTTAGGGGCACCTTACCCGATGTGGGCATTGTAATCCAATTTTGGGCGGAGAAATGAATTAATGGGAAAAGTATTTTTTACAGCATTTGCCACATTTCGCAGCATTTTTGGCGACATTAAATATGCGGTCATTACAGCGTAAGTTGCCATTGACACACGACGATGTAACTGCCATTCATGGAAATGGCCGGATGTTTCAATTTCGCTTTAATGCAGAATGCATTATGTTTTAGAAACATTAAATTCCACTCTCTTGATAGTTCCCAAATGATTATACTGTTAATATCAGAATTTAATCAGCTTGACATACGCTACCGTTCTCCTTCTATACCCGAAGAGCAGGGATGTAAGTTCGGGAACGAATATAAGCCAAGAGTACTGTCGTCTACAAGAGATGAAAATTAAAAAGAGTGTCCGAGACACAACGGGGCCTTGGAGCACACCAGCATTTATTTTGTGAATATCAGGCTTGAAACCATCCAAGACAACTTGAATTGAACATTCCGAAAGGTAATTTCTAATCCATTGAAGAAGAGAATGCTCAGTCCCAAGCGCACGCATTTTCCACAAAACAGTCTGATGCCAAACTCTATCAAATGCCTTAAAATTATCAAGTGCAACTATGTATTTTGCTTTTTTCGTGTTTCAAGATATTTCATGAGTTAACGGTTTAACAGCGTTTCGATGACCTTGGAAAATAAGGGCGTAAGTGCAATGAGTTTATAGGAGGAGAGAGAAGAAGGTTTGCCTTTTTTAAGGACGGGCTGGACAAATGCTGTTTTCCATCTGTTCGGAAAGAGTCCTTAAAAGTAATGAAAAAGTTTACGCAGTAGTCTTACCAGCGCGGAAGAAAACCTCTTCAGGAAAAGAGGAGAACACCATCCGGACCAGGGGATTTGTGTATTTTAAGATCTTTTAATGCTCTTGCTACTACACGAGTGCGAAAGTGGATTCGTTCCATTGAAGACTCGACGCACTCGGGTGTAGGCGGAGACAAGGCACAATCTGGAAGTCTTGAACTAGCGACAAAGCAAATAGGCCTTGTCCAAAAAGTTGACAATCGGAATGTCATTATAAATGAGCGTTGGGATGGAAGATGAGGCAAAATCTCTCTAACATTTTTACGAACAACCAAAAATTGTTACTACCTTTGCGACATTGTTTTATTTTTTGCCTACGGTATTGGTCGTGTTGAAATTGTACACTCTTATGAAATACATTGCAGTTGTTCTTAGCTCGTATGAACTTTTTTCGGTTTTCGTGTGTAGGTTCGGTCTTTTAGGAACGAAAAGCATTTATCTAATCCTGGCAGCCTCCTAACAGATCGAGTCGTACCACGCCTTTTCTTTTGGTACTTTTCATCCGATGAAGGATGAAAGATCTCATTCCAAAGAGAATAGTGTATGTAATCATATAAGCAGCAGCATCTACGTCGTTATCGATCAAAATTAAATACCAGTTAAAATTCCTAAAGAAGGTGTCTGTATACGAGAAATTAGCTGATATTACACAGTGGTTTGACGAGCCTAGAGGAGATAGCGCATGGTGTTGGCGGTATGACTATCAACGTCTGGTATTCGCGTGGCCTCATTTACAAGTTAGGTCGAGTTATTTTTCGCAGCGAATATCTCAACACATCGTCCTTCTGCTGTTGTCTGTTCGAAATGTCGAGGCCACCCAAAATTGTGTGTATTAAAATCGCCCGTAATAACGATTTCAGTATGAGGATACAGGAATACAATTCTTTAAATGGAGTCAAACAGCACATCAAACTTGTTAAAGGTCGAATTGCTGTCCAGTTTGAGGCTTCTGTAAATAAAGCAATAGTGGATAATTTCCTTACGGAGGTGGAATTGAATGAAATGCAGTTAAATTCCGGATTGAAACAGGGATTGGAACAGGGATTACATTGCATGATGTAGAATCTAATTACAATTGATGTCAACTTCATGCGTACAAGAAAACTGGGCCTGTGGCATAAGGCTCGGTAAGTATTAGGCATACAGCCCTAGAATTTTAAATATAAGAAGCAAAAAACAAACGATAAAATTTAAAATCGGAGAGATGAAGTGTTTTTCCATATATTTTATAAGTATCTTTGGGTAACTATTGGCACATATGTATATATTTACTTAAGGCATGCATGCAAAAATCATCCAAAACCATTAGAAACATACTAGATGGAGTGAAAAGTGACATACTTGACCGCCAGAATGCGCTGCTACTGCAAAAAAGGTTATGGCGCCTTGAAGTCCATTCATATTTCGTCAGACATGCCAAATTTCAGTGCGATACTGTCTTTAGTTTTGTTTTGACAGCTGATTGTTGTTGACGTGTTTGGCATCATATTGAGTATGGACAAAAACGATTTTCGTTCTCTCATAAAACATTATTTTTTGAGAGGCAAAACGGCGAAGGAAACTAAAGAAAAGTTGGATAAATTTAATTTTTAATTTTGATGGGGGCGAAAGCCTCCATTTATTCGGCTTAATGCGAGCTATAACTTAAAATTAAACTTAAACTAAAACTTAAAACTAAGGTTGGTTATTGTGGTGAAGGAGAACGGATTTGAGGTAGGAAGTGGTGCGGTGGAAGTCAAAGACGCTAGGGTTTGAATTAATTTTTCGTAGCATACGGGAGATTGGTTCGTTCGCGCCATAGGTGGTGTGGTGGGTTGGGAGATAGAAAAGACGAAGGGTACGTAGATTACGAGGGTTAATGTTGAGGAAAATAGAATTGTGAAGGGACGTGCATTCAACCTGACCTGAAAGAAGTCGTGGAAAGTAGAGAAAGTCGGCTGCATCTCTGCGTTCCTCAAGGGTGTTTAGGTTAATAAGGTTGAGACGGTTTTGATAGGGGGGCAGAGTAAAAGGATCATCCCAGGGCAAACCTCGAAGGGCGAATCGAAGAAAACGGCGCTGGATGCTTTCAATTCTCGAGATATGAACGCGATGATATGGGGACCATACTTGACTGGCGTACTCTAGGAGGGGACGAACAAAGGTAATATAGAGGGACCTGGTCACGTATGGGTTGGTGAATTCTTTGGATCATCGTTTTACAAAACCTAGTGCAGAGTTGGCTTTAAGGATTATCTCATCCATATGCAAACGGAAGTTGAGCTCCCTATCACACAAAATGCCGAGGTCGCGAAGAGATTCATCGGAGGAGATAGGTTGGTTGTGCAGAAGGTTGAGTCGGGAAGTAGATTTGTGCCGCTTATGTGAAAAGGTGATGGATTGGCATTTGGTGATATTAAGTTCCAAACAATTTTTGAGGCACTAGATCGAAAAACTATCAAGGTCTTGTTGAAGAAGGAAGGAGTTATGGGGAGAGGAAATGGTTTTGAAAAATTTGGTATCGTCGGCGTAAAGGGAGACGGACGAGTGTTTGATGATCCTATCGAGATCATTTATGGTTAATATAAAGAGAAGGGGACCGAGATGGCTACCTTGAGGAACTCCAGAGGTGGCCAAAAATGGAGCGGAGTGGGCTGACCTAAAACGAACACTGTAAAAACGGTTTTCGAGGTAAGACCATATCCATTTTAACAGTATGGGCTCAAAGCCGAGGGCAAACAATTTGAAGAGTATTAATCGATGAGAGATTTTATCGAAGGCTTTGCTAAAATCGGTTGCAACTGCATCGACTTCGTTGCCGTTCTCTAGAGCAGAGATGGCAAAGGATGCGAATTCAACGGGATTTGTGGTGGTTGACATACCCTTTAGGTAGCCATGTTGTCTAGGGGAAATAAGTAATTTGCATTGAAAGCTTAGAGCTTCATACAAAATACTTTCGAAGAGTTTGGGTATATGGGAGAGTTTAGCGATTAGACGATAGTTTGTTATTTCGTTCTTTGATCCCTTTTTGTGGATCGATCGATAAATATTATGGGGCTAATGCTCCGTCAGATTACACCGTCAAATATTGGTTTCGAGAGTTTCGTGGTGGCCGCAACTCCACTACCGATCAAGTCCGCAGCGGCAGGCCCTCCGATGCGGTTACAGATACCACAAAGATTAGTACTGAGCGCACACGCCATATTTTGGACAATATTCTGCATATGAAAAAGTAATCCAGCCGCTAGGTGCCGCCCCTGACCAAAAACACGAAGGCGAGAGCACTTCGAAAGAGCGTTTGGACTTGCTAATGCGGAATCGGGCGGACTTTTGGCGTCGATTGATAACTGGATTTGGATCCCTCGGACTATTATCTCTTCCCAAACCTCAAAAGATGGCTCATCAAAAAAACATTCAGCTCACGCAAGGAAATCATCGACGCCACGGAGGAATATTTTGCAGACCTTCCGGAAAATTACTTTTCGGACGGGATCAAGAAGTTGGAAAATCGCTGGAATAAGTGCATCAAACTAAAAGGGGACTATATTGAATAATATAAAAAATATTTAAAAAAGAAAATTTTTTAATTCCCAAGGAGGTCACTTTTCACTCCATCTAGTAAGCCAAATAAAAAAACTTATAGGTGCTGGTACTGCATAACGTAAAGGAGCACACTAGTAGTATATCAAACGGCTAGATAGGAAAAATATGGGCCTAGTGGGAACGAAATTCAGGAAACGTAAATTAATCCTAAAGTTATCTTATTAATTGTAATCAAGTCTTTAGCTTCAACTATTGTGACATGCCTTTCTTTAGATATATGTATATTCAGATGAAATTACAAATGGTATTCATCGTTGAATTGAAAAGAGAGATTACGAATCCGCTAAGTGCTCGTACTTCAGGAAAACTAACTTGACCCTCTTTGTGTTCTTGACTATTAAGCACGTTCTTTACGTTTAAACAAGTGGAGTCTTCCAAAGTCCCCCAGAAATTAGAGCTTAGCATGCATACATAAAACCTGGGATCCACTTAGTTGTGGTGTATCTGATCTTCAAGCGCTGTATGAATAGGTCCAGGGATAGGAGGTTGAGATTCGCCTGCAATACATTAGTTTGTGTCATTCTCATTGCATTGGTTGCCCATGTATACTACTAATCAAAACAATTTTACGTGGTGGTGGTATGACCACGAGTAGATTTCCAGCCTTGAGAATGAAAACAGCCTTCACTTCCCATCAAGCTGTTAAAATGAACTGCATTCTATTGTACGACACTTGTTGTACACATGTAAAGGCCCATTCGATGGCCGTTATGATGATAGCTTTTGCCTTCTTTAGCATAATTGGAAATATTCAGTATTAATTTTAACCTCTATTGGAATACCTTCTTAAATATCGATATAGTTATTGTTGTAATCTGGTTTTATTCCGACTCGTTATGCATCACGGGAAGTGAGCTGTAACAAATGATTAAGAGTTTCTGTGCAGAAAAGAACTGTGTCTAGTTTCCTTAAGTCTGGCCGATTTTGTGATTTTCTATATCACTTCAGCACACGTTAAAATTCTTTTGAATGTCTTTGTGTAAATCACTGTATAACCTTTCGCAATCAATTGTACCGATCAATTACTCTCCTTTGGCTTACTTGACATATCAACAACCGTACTACCCTTGTCCCGAGTCAAGTCCTCCTCTTCCAGAGATAACTTTAAATTCGGTTTTACCGTTTTCTTCCTTTATTGGCTCATATACTCGTAAACAAGATTTTACCCTGACTGTTGCCGCATTGTACCCATTAAAGATAGACTTATTCATCTAATTAATGCTGAAACTGAAGGTTGCTCTTTTACATGTGAGTGTTCTAAAGCTGACACTTCAGCCTGTACTTCATTTGGATTGCTGAGAACCTGGTGGTTTTGTGGTCATTCAAAGTTGTGTCAGCTTTTTCTCAACTCGAGCGATGAATTACACTTTAATTGGACAGAAACTAGATCATTTTCTCAAAATTGTCCCATCGAGTTTGTGGCCCATTGAGGAATATAGGAATATGAAAGTCATAGTCACATTAGCCTATTAGCCTAAGGAGTAAAAACGTTCAAATTTTGGAACTGAAATAAAACTTTCGTTAACTATGCGCTCCTTGAGGATTTTTCAATTTTTATTTTCTTTGTTTAATATTTTATCTGTTGAAAGGAGTAAATAGCCATATTAAAATTTTATTCACAACACTGTAGGATATCCGACACATACTGTCTGGAGCTAATTTAAAAAGGACTGCACTTAAACAATTAGGCACTAACCAGATATTTCTACCAACTTCCTGATTAAATAAAAGTTCATCACTGTGGGATGCTGAAAGAATCTTTTCTAACCAACAGGAGGTTTTTATATAAAAAGGGTTGAACCCACTTAGAGGATATCAGTTCTATTCTACAGTTTTCCTTGTTCAGTGTATCTTAAGACCAAATAAGGTGAGTTCACTTAAACAATGTTTTCTCTCTAATGTACATACGAGTATGTAATATGTATATTTTTCGTCCAGAACATAAATATTATTTAACACCTAATAATTTATACGATTATTGTTTTCTACTGATTCATTCAATATAGAATGCTTCAATTGAAAACAAATTAGTGTTCTGATGTGAGAGTAATGATTGGTGTGTACGAGTATATCCGTTAATAGTTTAGTAAATTTTGTAGAAACTTACCTTAAAGTTACACAAGTGAGTCAAGTAATAGTGATATCCACGTAAATAGATATGACACTACACTGTTGTATAATTTTCTGTGGAAATAAAATCATATCTTCATCATTATGGTGCGCTGAGAATTCATTTCCCTTTGGATTTGTAAATTTTTTCCTCAATGAATTCGAAATACTTTTTTAAAATTTCAATTAATTTAAACGGTTTCTGAAATTTACAAAATAAGTGCTACCGTTCCTCTTTTCTAATTTTATTCAATAAACTCTTTCCTTATATTCTTATTTATGTAAATACGAGTATATTCCTTACACACTGATCAGAAGTATACTATGTATACCACCAAAGTTCCGAAATTTATTCAGAAAATTACAAATACAAGTTTATTCATCTAAATCTATATTGTCCCCATCGACTGCAACATACTTATGCCAGCGCTTGATCCAATCCTCGAAACATTTTTTATATTCGGTTTTCGATATGTCCATCCTTCCTGCGATTTTTCCATTACTTCCTCTCGGCTGCTGAAACGCGTTCTCCGTAGTGGTTTTTTAACTCGATTGAACAGAAAGAAGTCACAGGGAGTCAAATCAGGTGAATTCGGTGGCTGTTGGATGGTATTTGTTGCATTTTTCGTCAAAAAAATACGAATAATCATGGTGCAAAATCCACGAGTTTTCTGCCCACAATTCTGATTTCGGCGAATTGCTTTACACAAAGGTCTCATAACGCCCAAATAATACTCTTTATTTACTGTCTCGCCTTCTGGCAGAAATTCATGATGCACTACACCGTGCAAACCGTGCAAACCGTGAAAACCGTGAAAACCGTGAGCATTGCCTTCTTTTTTGACTGAAAACAACGTGGTTTTTTTGTTATCTCAGCTCATTTGGTGAACGCCATTCACTTGCCTGATGTCTGGATTGCGTGTCGTACTCATAAATCCACGTCTCGTCTCCAGTAATGATCCTTTTGATGAATGTGTGATCGGATTCAGCCTCGCAAATTTTCTCTTTTGCATGAAATTGAGGTCTTTTGTCACCAATTTTGCTGCTACACGAGGGAAACCCAAATCATTATCCAATATGTCTTGGACGGATCCATAGGCAATGTTTGAGTCCTCCGCTATCTATCTGATGGTTAATTTGCTGTTATTGACCAACATTTCTTTTACTTCATCAATGTTTTCGTCGGTTTTCGATGTCGATGGTCTGCCACTGCGTTCATCATCTTCGATTGACTCACGACCACTTTTGAACCGCACGTGCCACTGGTAAACGACCTTTTTCTTTAGAGAATCGTTGCCGAAACACTTTTAAAACATTTCCAACGTTCGCGCACCATTAAATCTGTTTTTTACGCAAAATTTAATACAAGTTCGTTGTTGCAAATTTAAATCCATTTCTAAAATGTAAAAAATCGCCAACAACAGCTTTACCAACTTAACAAAAAAAAGAACTCAAATCGGAACAATGGGAGCGCCACACGGTGGTTATTCCGGCCACTTTTTGATGGTATGGTAACATTGTATGCCTGCTGTCGGATCTAGTTCCCCTACTCTTTGTTTTTAGAATGATAACGGTAATTGAAGTTTATTAAATTCTGATAATGATTGCTTAAATAAGTGAAATCAATAAACAGAAGAAAAAGGAATTTCATACTTGGGTTTATTTACGCATTAAGTAATCAACTTTTTTCCAACTTTAATTCATTGTAAACGAACTAATGCACCGTCACGTCCGGCTTTTAATTTTGATGACCATATAATACTGATTTGTCCTATCGCGGATTATTTCGCAAAAAATGCAATATATTTTGCAGAAAGCATTTGCAGATTTTTTTGAAATACGGAGTGTGTACTGCCGGAGAACTATGTATCTAGATGCTGCATAGTAGCATGGATTAAACATGGGATCGGAAATTGATTTATCTCTGTTATTCAATTCATACTCATAGCATTGCTTTTCCATACTTAGTCAATATACCAAACGCCGATTTCTCATTATTGGGTTGGCTATATTGTTCACTCTGTTCAAATCTGCCTTCGGTCACTACAACACTGCCAAAAGAATGGAACACTCTACTTTCTCTAACAGCTGTGTTGAAATGCTGAAATTCGAATGCCATTTTTTGACCCGTCATTGTTAACCTTAAAGAAAGCAATCATTATTTTTCTTGTACCTCTTTTGTGCGTGAGGCATACCACAAAAATCGTCTATTGGTGAAGTATTAAGCAGAGATTCTGCTTGCTCGGCCTCATATATATCTTTCATCTGTGCTGAACTTGCGTTCGCTCGAGAATAATGTTTGCTATTATTTTGGCAATTACACTTTATCCGATTTCTGTGGACAACTTATCTTAACGTACATAGTTGCATATGCCTGTCGAGTATAAGTTTCAGAACTGACGGCAAAAACTGCTGCCAATTCTTTGGATTAAAGTGTCACATGGAACTGCAACCATCTGAGTTTGTTGGTTCTGGTTTCATATTTATTGCCAAAATGTTGTAGCAGTTATTCTCACTTTCACACCTTTATTCGGTAAAGTGTCATAGCCTCGTTCCTTACTCCTGTTGCCATAACTTCAATTCGAACACTTAAAACATTAGCCTTTTTAAAAAAAAAACATATTTTCTCTTCCTTGCCAACTTGCTACAATATCTTCCGTGCACGAGAGCTGACTCTTTAGCTGTTATACTTATAGAAACTTAAAACCACTTAACCTTATTCTTTTATTAACCGTTGAAATATGTTACGAGTATAATTAAATCATCCCATATATGTTTGCATTGTATTGCTATCCCGGCGCTAGTGGGATTGCCTAATTAGAACCATTCTACATGCCACTCTATGTATTTTCGGTTCACCCATTAGTGTGTCCAAGAGTTTGCTCTGCATTTGAGTTATTCAATTATTTTTCTCGGTGGGTACATCAAATCAAGCCCGTTTGCACAGCCTGAAATTTTAATACAAGGTGGGACAAAAGTAATGTCATAATGCGAATTGGCTGCCATTTTGTTAGAAATGAAAAAAATTAGGCTTGGTTTTCACGAAAAGTTTATCCGAAGGCGTAAAATTGATAACATTAAGTTCAAAAAATGATATCGGTCAAATGACCAACTCCTGAGTTGATACACATTTGTACTCGTTTTACGGCATTTTGAATTGTTGCTCCCAAAACCTCTAGCTCTAAATTGGTAATTTCTTCCTTAATGTTGGTTTCCAAGACATGCACAAAGGAAGAAGTTTGACGCAATCAGATCTGGCGATCTGTGCATCTGTGGATTCTGAATGCACAAATACAAACTCTGTATTCACATAACCACTTCAGTGGAAATGGGCTTCGTCGCTCATTGTGATTTTGGATTCGAAAGCATCATCTTCTTGCAGCATGTTAAGTTAACCTCACTTGACGATCGGCAGGTAGCAATTGGTGAACGGCTTGCACTTTATAAGGAAATATCTTCAGGTCTTTCACCAAAATTCGATGCATCGAACGTCTGTTTGTGGACTCTCTCGTAAGTCCTCGGCCACAGCAGTGACATCCGCGGTCGAACAAGAAGTATCGGGCCGGCCACTCCTTGCTATATCTCTAGTGGACCCAGTTTGCATGAGACGCTCAGTCAAACGCTAAATTGTTCGTGCACATGGTGCAGGACGACGTGAAAAACGACGACGAAATTCAGCCTGCCTTAAAACAACAGACCGGAAATTGGTCAAATAAGCAGTAATAATACATAATTCTGCGTTCTTCAGCTGTGTATCACTCCATTGCTTGTTTTTAAATAATTCTCTATCTATCTACAACATAAATGTCAAAACACAATGGCACTTGACACATTTGCAAAAATGATGGCATATTCCCATTATGACTTTACTTTTGCCCCACCTTGTATTAATGTGAAGATTTGCACAAATGTGCGTCACTTTTTGCCAATCTTCACTTAAACTTAAAACAACTTGTTTCCATCCATCTGCCATTTAATCTGTCAAACAATTGGCTCACGTACAAAATAACCGATTTATATAAAACTACTATTCTAGGCAAAGGCGATCATATAAAAAAACTGCGTCTAATATAGTAAACAATTTAAGCTGTTCGCTGATATTTTTTTAAATAAAAGTTTATATAAACACATGTATCGTTCTTAAGTCCAAAATTGTTCGTTTAAATCAGCCAAACGAACTTACCACGATAATATCCATTTCCGATGACTTATTTGACTTTTACGTTACCTTCTTTTATTAAGCTACTTCCAAAAATTTTTGAGAATTTTAGGCAGTTAAATTTTGAAGAGTAATTTAACATGACAAAAAAAAAACATTTAGTCGAACTAGGGCATTAGGTTACCAACAGACTGAGCCTTGTTTTTTGATTTACCATGTTTAGAGCTCACCAATGCCGTTATAACACATCTCACTTTGTGATACTCATAAACAAAAATACACGCGTTACAAACCACGTAACTCGACAGTCAAAATATCTAAAGCCAATTTCCGTACTCAAAAATAGACGCAAAGCCTGTGCACGATTTTGAATAATTTAATTTTTTTATAGGTCTTTACCATGACGTATAAATCTTATGCATATTCAAGTTTAGGCACACTTTGATTTCTTGAATAAGTGTGGCCAATTACAATCACTTTTTTTTTTTGTTTCGTCAAAATATTGATCAGACAAGTTTAAAGTTGTGATAAAATAGCATTTACTCCTAGCACATCTACATATTTTTCCCTGCACATACATAGTTTTAAGGATTCTTTACTCTTGTTTGGCAAGGTAAGACTGGTTCTGTTTTTGTCGGCTTTTATGAACAACGATTTCATTCTTCTTTTACATATCGTTAGCATGTCCCCTAACTATCTGCATTGCTACTCTACTACCTTGGTCTGCAACTTTTAGGGATTCAATACAAATCTAAACACTCTTCTATTGTGGATTACTGTGGCCGGAAGCTTACTGATGTTTTGGATTCCGTTTCATTCAGTTATTTTTCATTCCGCTTCTTCTACTTTCAAGTTCATATAAATGGCAAGCTTCAATTGCACTGGTCAGCATTTTCTGGAAACTTTCTTTGATTATAATAATATTGCAGCTGATACCTTGTGCTTGAAGCTTTCCTATTCTACGAAAACGCAAACGTCTAAGTCAGGTTTTTATGGAGCCATGGAAAAAATTGTATCTGTCGTCTGTTACACAATCCATGAAATATTCGACTAAATACACATCTATCTTCCTTCTTACGAGTATATTCAGGGACTTTACTCTATTTTATGAATAATTGCATGAAATTACTACTCTGAAAAACAATGCAACTTTATAAATAGTAGAAGTAACTTCTTTTCCTAATAGTCTTCTGAACCGATGAACGTCTCTTCCTGAAACAAACTAGCCATTCATGCCATTAGATGCAGCTTCCATGCCATATATTATGGCTTGTTGCTTGAACCAGAAATGTGGGTTTTTTCAACGTATCAAACCAGAGTATTCTGCTATTTGGAGATCCTTTCAGGGCGAGCTTTCCCATCCTTTCTTATCTTGTCATCGTATCTTAGATTCTGGAACTACCATATTTTTACATCTTTACACAGCTCATAGGTTTCAGGGTTGCGCCTCCCTCTTCATTCGTTGTATGTTTTTCTGTTTTTATTTTTTCAATAAACCATGGATGCTATAATATGCGCACTTAAACTCGATGATATAGCGTGTTTAATTCCACATACACAAAGCAACATACACTAAGTACAAACTAACTCGCAGATAGCAATCCGTAGATGATGACAAAAAAATAAGTGGGGACCCACAAATCGTTGACAAAAATTTCATGTGAATAATTGACTTTAATACGATCAAATATATTTTTAATGGTGACCCTTCTTACCTTCAAAATGCTTCTTTATTTGAACCGATTCAAAATTTGGGCTAATGCAGGAATACAATTAAAACACTCTTCAACAAATTACTTTCACGAGATGTCCTTTATGTTGTAGTTACCCCATGAGGTAGATGACGTTGCTTAAATCTGCTTAAATCACTTTTCGATCACCGAGCAAAGTAAGTTAGTCAACTGTTTTCATTTAACGCATCGATTTTACGGGAAGTAGAGATCAATTGAAGTCATTCACTGAGTATGGAAAAAAACCCCACGCCAAGTTGGGGACTCACATCGTCTTAAAGAAAGAAGGAAGACAAAACTGTCGTCATAGCTTTTTCCACGCGAATGTGTTCAGATACATTTTTGCGAATAAGAATAAGAACAGCAAGAACAGATATGTATGTCAGTATGTATGTATAAACATAGTTCCGTTAAAGTCGAAAAAATTTCCGCTATAAAGCAAAAAATCCTTTACACAACGCATTTATGCCACCTTATGAATGCTTGTACGAGTTTCGATACTCCGATTACCGAATTATCATATAATCAGAATCATTTCCAATATACGAGTATGTACGTGTATACGGGTTTCACGACAGTATCACTAAAATAAATAGCAAATCCATTAAATCACTTACGAGTATCTCGAGTGATCTTTGTCTGGTTTGAAAACAAAAACCGATCAATTTTTAGCATTAAGTCACCATGATCTTGGTCTTGGTATTCTTCCGACTTAAGCTGAGCCGAAACCAAATATTCTGCCATCAGAGAGCGAATTTTTTCTTTTTTATTAATTGAGACAAAAGCATCGCTACCAAACTGGATTCTTTGTTGTCAATAATTTGTCGTGTGACAAGCCGGTATGATACATATGACACATGATAATTTTTATTTTATTAGTAATTTTATTATTTATTTTTTTTATTACCTGTTCCAAATTGGTGGTTTTGTTAAAAAAAAAAATCTTACTATTCGATTTGGTGTGATTAAGAAAAAACAAGTTTCTGTAGAGATGCCGGAACGCTCTGCATATTGTAGGTTAGAGGCTTATAGTACACGCGTGTCCATCTCATCTCATACGTACGGATAAGTACGTATCTAAAATCCGTTAAAGTGGCAGCAATTTTGTATAAAATTTCTTACTGACGCTGTTTAGTGATGTATTATCAACGGTTTAGGTCATACAAGTGGTCGTTATTTAGCAGCGCTCTCAAATAATTTACTTCGTGTTTACTTTTGATTTTTAGTATACGAGTAGATACGGAATATAACGAAAGTGAAAGATATTGAAAGTGAATTTCGTCAGAGTAGAAACAATTTTAAGGCCATTGAAAAGGTGTGTAATTTTCTCGAGTAATTTAAATGGTCATTTGTATTCCTCAAAAATATCATAAATGTTACATTCATTTTTGTTTTTTTTTTTACAAATATTTATATTGAATATTTATTTAGTGTATTGATATTATAGCTCGTTTATTGTTTCACTGCAACTACTACCTTTTGTTCATCAGGGATCTTCTAAACATTTTATTTATGTACAACAATCGTACTACAGTGCATGCACCCTCAAATAGTTTATTTGTGGTTCATGAGTCGTACTAGGGTCAAGAAAAGTCTATGATGATAGCACTTCTTTTTTTTAAAAGCATGCAACATTTAATGGGGAGAAATTTTATTTGGAAGCAAATACACTACCATTTGAGCTACGGCTACCCACTGAGAAGTCAAAATTTGATTACACTTTTCGCTAGTAAAATCAATTATTTTACTTAATGAAATATTAATATCAGCCGTACAGGCATCGCAGAGAATTGTTTAGATCGGAGGCAAAATATAATGTACCCTTTCTGATGCTAGTTAATGCAAAGGAAATCCAACATTATCGCTGCCTATCGCACAGTTTCCAAGTGTGACCATTTAAGCTAAGCGAAGTTGCATTGACAAAACTGTGTCCATCTTAAAAACGTACCTTCATAGATAATAAAATTGACAAATGATACTTGAACTTCTGTGTCGGCGATGTTTATGTATACTGCCTCGTTAGACCAATTCGTTAACCTCACAACTCCGGAGGATATTGCAATTACATGGCACCAAAAAACAAAAAATTTTGCATTTTGGTATTTACCACCAATCCATAGTTTGGGACGCTGCAGGAGACATAGATGTCGTAGTCTGCAGAGATTGTACCTGCGCAGACTACTAACTGAGTTTTAGACCTATCCGCTAATATTGACAGCGATAGTCGGTAGACTTGAAACATACCCCATTGTTTTTTTTCTCGTATTTAAAATATTGCGGATTATATCCGAATTAAATTTTTTTCTATTTATTGTAATTTGAAACGAGACAATCAGAAACATTTATAACTGATTTATTGTACTCCACGTGTTCCGAATGCGAAGAACATGCAGGGAATTACACGAGTTCCATTAAGACCCCCACATAAGTTTACCACGCCGAACGCTGCTTAATTCAGCTGATCGAGTACGATTCGATACTGTCAGCGTGGCAAGGCCGTAAGCATACCGTTACATTCAACCTGTTATATGTTGACATGAGCAGTGTCGCGCACTTTCCAATGCTGAAATTTAAAGTCTGGCAAAGGCCATTGAATAGCTTTTCTTGCATTCTTAGAGTTGCATTCTTGGTTGCTTTGCTTTCCTTTAAGTTTTGGATGCAACATACGAGTATTACTGAAATCCTCTCTGGTCCGGTAAATAAACCCGCTTCGATATACTGCCGGCATGAATCTGACTACTTGGAGAGTGATTATCTCCTTAGCTTGAGAGTTATCGTGACGGGTACACTACGCTGTCTCTTAAGTTATTATAGTTTTGTTATCTAGTGATGTAAATCTGTTTTCAGCTAATACCAGTCATCGAAGTTTGGCAGTCAGGAGAGATCGCGTTGCTCTTGATGTTTTTGTGAATTATTACACTTTCCTGAACTCACTTGGGGCAGCAGATGATTTTTTCTTGGCAAAATTTTTGTTTTTTTTATTAAGTTGGTAAATCTGCTGTTGACATTCCCTCTAAATCTTAGCACAATAGCTTGACATTTGCAAAAGTTACGTAGCCAAGAGTACATCTATCTATGTGTGTGTTGGCGATTTTTTACAATTTTAGAAATGGATTTAAACTTGCAACAACGAACTTGTATTAAATTTTGCGTAAAAAACGGATTTAATGGTGCACTAACGTTGGAAATGTTGGAAAGTGTTTCGGCAACGATTCTCTAAAGAAAACGGTCGTTTACCAGTGGCACGAACGATTCAAAAGTGGTTGAGTCAATCGAAGATGATGAACGCAGTGGCAGACCATCGACATCGAAAAGCGACGAAAACATTGATGAAGTAAAAGAAATTTTGGTCAATAACCGAAAATTAACCATTAGAGAGATAGCGGAGGACTTTAACATTGTCTATGGATCCACCCATAGACGGGGATTTGGGTTTCCGTCGTGTAGCAGCAAAGTTGGTGCCAAAAGACCTCAATTTCATGCAAAAAAGAGACCGTGTTGATCGCAAAAGAGATGATTTGCGATGCTGAATCCGATCCCACATTCATCAAAAGGATCATTACTGGAGACGAAATGTGGGTTTATGAGTACGACACGCAATCCAGACATCAGGCAAGTGAATGGCGTTCACCAAATGAGCCGAAACCAAAAAAAAACCACGTCGTTTTCAGTCAAAAAAGAAGGCAATGCTGAAGGTTTTCATGGATTACAACGGTGTAGTGCATCATGAATTTTTGCCAGAAGGTCAGACAGTAAACAAAGAGTACGAGTATTATTTTTGACGAAAAATGCAACAAATACCATCCAACAGCCACCAAATTCACCTGATTTGGCTCCCTGTGACTTCTTTCTGTTCAATCGAGTTAAGAACCCACTACGGGCAACGCGTTTCAGCAGCCGAGAGGAAGTAATGGGAAAATCGCAGGAAGCACTGATGGACATACCGAATATAAAAAATGTTTCGAAGATTGGATCAAGCGCTGGCATAAGTGTGTTGCAATCAATGGGGATTACTTTGAAGGGGACTATATAGATTTAGATGAATAAACTTGTATTTTTAATTTTCTGAATAAATTTTTGATCAAGGTGGTATATCGCAATCCTAGTGGTTCCTTCAAAATGCTGCCCTCGTTCTTTTCACTTTTAATCCTCGTCGGATTAAATTCTGAAATATTGAATCAATTTTACTCGATGTAATCAGTTTGTACTTTGGTCTTCAGGAGACAATGTCACATGAAATTTACCAGCCCATTACTGAATATATCAGTTTTGCAGATCTTCGTAAGGAATTCATAGAACCAATTTCTGTAATACGAATATCGTCCTTCTCAAACGTAAAATTCAGAAGACTTTGTCAACATCGCCATATCTAAATTCAAACTAAGGTCTATCGCAGCAGGCATCGAGACTTTAATACTTACTTCAAACATCCCATCCGGTTAAACTTGTATGTTCAAAGGTAATTTCCATTAGTTCTTATATGATAAAAAAAAACTGCACTGCATATTTAAATTAAATTAAATATAAAATTAATTTTTAATTAAATAAAAATCCGCCTGATACATTGTCCATTCCATTTCAGACTAAAGATGTTTGCATCAAAAACCCTCATCATTGCTGCTGTCGCCATCGTAATCGCTGTATGCTTCACTACTTCTGCAAATGGTATTCCAGCCATCGGTTATGGAAAACGATTTGGTAATATACTACGATAAAGTCTTTACACAATTGAATTAACGTAAGCTTCATCCCACTCTTTAACCAAAAAGATACCATGTCTGGATTGGATTACATTCAGGTCTGCTTAAATAATTGTGCACAATGCAAGAAGATGTTCGGTGACTATTTCCAAGGGCAAACATGTGCTGAATCATGCTTGAAATTCAAAGGCAAGGCTATTCCGGATTGCGAAGATATTGGATCCATTGCCCCATTCCTCAACACCTTTGAGTAGACTTACAACTTACTGCTTTTTTCGAATGCGTTAAATGTCATTAGATCGACACCTATTTAGCTTTGTGGTATTACCATAACTAGGCCATTTTAGATAGTTGCTTGGCCATTTAATTCATGTTCTGCATATTATAAGCGATAAGAGACTGTTCAGTATAGTTCCTATTTACAATTTACTTAAATTAGCCGATTAATAAAAATAATAATAAAATAATCTTATATGAATGAATAATAAAAAATATTTATAATGGAATTTAATAACCTTGTTTACTTTCTGGGAAAACTCTAAATGTTCGTACTACAATCACTTATATTTGGGTGCTTGAAGTAACTTTTGCACAAAATCGTAGAAAGTTTAATGAAATTTTTAACTCCCCATCCCCTGCCCCCAGGCTTCGAAAAAGAACTAGCTAGTAAAAAATAAAGCTGTGAGGTGGGGTCTCCTAAAGAAGCTTAAAAGGAAAAGGTTGAAGAACACAAATCCTTCAGCGTAATCGCTACGATATCATTCATAAATTTAAGTTTAGTAGTAGACTGTATCGATTAGGAAAGCAGAGTGGAAATAATGTCAGTAGATATAATCTTCTTCTTCTGAATTGAAAAATTACATTGGAATTTTGTACACCTCCCAGATACGGATAATATCAAATGAGAGAGCTCAGGGCTGTGATTTGGGATTATAAGACGTCTGTTCAAAAAGAATCCGACCATTATTTTTATTTTGCAAAACAAACCAAGTGACCATAAACAGATGGTTCGAAAAGTCCCTAGACTGCCACATAAATAGCATGGCAACTGCAATAATCTATCCATACAATTCAAAAGTTGATGACATTTCGATCATTAGTCATCGAAATATTAAAGTTTTAGTGACACACCTTTTAATATTTTCAAAACCACAGAAAAAACGAGTTTAGTTCGCTGATAAAACACTGTTATTTGATGTTAAAAAATACCAGCGACACTCAAGAATGGCTTAAAAAGCGTTATAAGGAATCTGCTGGGTCGAAGGCAACCATTTGACGCTTCTTTGCTGAATTCAAACTCGGTCCTAGAGACACAGATGATGCTGAGCGATCTGGATACCCAAATAAGCCTGTTACGCCGCGTATCATAAAAAAATTCACAAAATTTGTGTTGTTTTGAACAACCATAAAACGAAAGCGCATGAGATACCTGACATCGTAAATATATCAATAGACCATGTACCTCATATTTGCACTAGTATTCGAGTATACGAAAGCGTTGTTCGAAGTAGATACCGCGTTTGCTCACAGTAATAACAAAAACAACAATGTATTGATGATTCAGAACACCGCTCCGTTTGGAGCTCTTAAACCAGGGGTCTGAAATAAGAGTTAATTTCAATTTTTTCATTAAAAAAAATCTTTAGGAAAATATGATGAAGTCAGTGTGTTAAGTATACCGTTTTACTTGTCTGCTTCTTCCCTTCGCATTTCCACCGAAAAAATGGTTGGGAATTTTTACCAAAAAAACTTATTAAGAAAGTATTATTTTTAATCTGTTTCCATTTCAATTAAAAATAACTATTATTGGGCTTTTTTAAAAGAACAAACTAAAAGAAACGATTTCCCATAATTTCTTCCCCCAAAAATTAAAAATAAGGGTTACAAACAAAACAATGCAATCAAAAAAAAATAAGGTAATAGTCATCTTTAACATTTATAAGTAAAAATCGTCAATAAAAGTTATTGATAATTTTTATTTTTTCCTCTCGAAAATAAAAATCATTTTTAAATAACTTGAAGAATAATAGCCATATTACCAGTGTCTCCCTTTTAAAAAGGTCTTTACAACAATATACTCGTATATATGCAGTACATTTGACCTTGACTGACCTTACCAAGGTAAAAGATCAAGTTGAAAAGAAAACGTTTTTAGACGTCGAAATTATCATCAATATCGGAAAATTTGAAATGAACATAAAGCAACAAGCCGCTATTTCTGTATGAAGTCTGAAATGAGTCTAAATTTTGATAACGAATAAGCATTTTTGCTTGTTGTGTATTCATGTGAAAATTATGTTAAAAAATAAACAGATAACTCAATGGAATTCGCTTTATTTTTTTGTTTTTAGCTTTTATCATGAAATACATGGATCACCATATACTATATTTAAATTTAACTTCACAAACAAAATATTTTTGATAGTTTGTGAAGATAACTGGGATTTGTTGTTGCTTAATATTATTCTTAACGCAGAAAACGACCGCTCCACGCTTACATGTGTTGCAGGCACTCCGTGCACAATATTTGCTAATCTTTTTAAAGTAGACAGGTAGAATTTTTTTCCTTCCCAATAGCTAAAGATATTTTCATCGACATCCAAACGTTTTTCCTTGTAGCTATCGATCTCGTTATTAGCTCGCACAATATCTTCCATGGCCAATTCTTCGTCATCGTCGTCAGAGGAGTTGTCAACTTACAAATCTTTTAGAGAATGACGACGTAGAGATGTACAACTTTGAACTGACAATTCATCTACATTCAATGCGCAGTTATTCTCTGCAAAAGATTCCTCAGATGAAATCAGGGCATGCACGGGAGTTGACGGCTGAGAAGAAGTATTGACCTATAGCAGAAATGTACACTTTTGTACTATAAAAATAAAGAATATGAGAACGTCAATGAAACAATACTTTACCTCTTTTAAAGATCTTATTTGTAACACGAGTTTTTTAAGATGCTTAATGGCCAATCCCTTTTTGTCAGATGACAGCAATCTCCGAAACCGTGGATCGAGGTATAACGCCTCATATATGGTATCATTTTCTAAAATCATTGATTCCCTGGCTTTCAAACAACTTAATAAAATGAGGTTTATTTCATTGTTTCTAGCTTTTACTTGCAATTTAAGTTCAAGCCAGAACTTGTAAAAGTCTCCTAAGGTAAGTTGCTTTTTTTGAAGTTGAAGTGTGGTTATGTAAAGCATTCTTAAGATGTCGACAACTTCCTTGATATTGTGCAAGTCGTCTTCACTTGACTGGTCCAATGGTTGCAAATATTGGGGCAACTCGGTTCAGTGAAGGAATCTATTCAATATTTCGTACGTCGAACTCCACCGTGTTGACATGTCTAACACAGGTTTTCCTAACCTTGGTACTGATTATCTTCAAAAAAACGTAACGTTATTTACTTCAGAGTTCTGTTTTACTAAAGAAAATTCAAGTATAAAATTTACCGAAATGTTTTCGTCCTTAAAAGCTTTACAATACTACGAACTCGATCAACGAAATCGGAATTGTGCTTTCGTAAAAAATCTTTTACTGCCAATTGAAGGGTGTGTGCGGCACATCTTATCAAACGCAATATTCTCGGCTAACAAAAATTGGTCTTGTTCATCTTCGAAATTCTCTTCTTCTATAGAAGAATCAGAATCAGACAACAACTCAACAGCCTTTACAATATTTCGACCGTTGTCTGATGTGATCGTATATATTTGTTTTTTTTTTTTTTTGTAAATCAAAATCTTGAAGAACGCCCTCAATATGGTGTTTCAAATTTTCGTTCTTTTAGCTCATTCATTGCCAAGGTATACATATATCACAATCTGGCCGTGTTCAATGAATTGAGCGTTTCTGCCTAGGACAGATCTATTTTGCCGAGATGCTGTATCAATTTTGAGGCTAATTAATTTATTTTCCATTTTTAGAACCATTTTGTTCTTTATTTTTTTAGCTCTTTAGTTAACAAAAATCATAACGTTGCTGGCTGTAATCGGCTGAATCTTAAGGCCTTCGAATATATGAGCTGTCAAGGTTTTAAAGGCATCGCTATCAAAAAATGTAAAAGGAAGCGATTCCTTCGTGACTAAATTGACACAGGCACCAACCACATCTTTTTTGCACATTTGTGTTGATATTTTAATCATTTTTCCGTCTTCGCATTGTGCCTTGGATTCTAATTCTGATGCCTTGTCAAGTTCAGTATAGATCTCATGTATGCCTTCTTAAGTTTGTCACAACAGATCCCTTGAAAATTTGTCCACAAGCTTTACAAACACTGTCCATATCACTATTAAGAGTGAACAATTGTCTGAAGAAAATATTTCGTTTCCTTCCCATTTTACTGTAGGCAAACATTTTCAAATGATAGTAATTTTTTAATTGAATTAAAGAATATCTGAACACTTATGTAGACAAAGGAACAACCAATCTTTTGAATTTGCTCTTACGTCTCCACAGATATTTTATTCCTTTTAGCTGAAATTTAAAACAATTATTTCCACTAATAATATTACGATTTATAAAATCTATATTTAGTTTTCTTTTAACTTTATTTTTCACTGACGCGCCTTTTTTTATTGTTGACCTACTAGTCTGTTCATTTCGCGACAGTGCGTTTAGTGCATTTTTTATTTCTTTTCTCCGCAATTGGCTTTTTGTTTTCCTGGCCTTCGTCATGTCTTCTTATGGATTAACCAACTGCTCCATTAAGGACAATAATGCTGACTTTGTTGCCTGTAAGGGGATCTGCGGCAAAATATTCCTTGCTATTTGTGTCGGTCTCAATAAAAGAAACACGGTCTTCCTTAACTAGTTCTCCGAAAATCTGCTGTTCTTCTGTGATGAATGTATCAGTATTTCTCTCTCACATGTGCTCCTTGCAATCAAGTCCCTCAGTGACTCCAATGGATCCAATCATAACTCACTCGTCAGACTGATAACGGACAAACTATTAATCTTTGAACAAGGTGTAAGATGTGCGGAAGACTTTGGTCATAACATTAAAAAACAAATTGTGCGTTTAATTGAACTAGAAAGTGCAAGATCCAGAAATGAAGAAACAAGCAAACGCCACCTCGATACAGTCTTAAGAGAATTTATATCAATCGGTTCCGCAATGATGGATTCTGACAGGAAAACATGTAATTCCATCAACTCTCTCCAGGAAGACATCGATATTCATCTCCAATCATCCACATTCAATCTCCATCTCGAACCTGCAACAAACAATCACCAACCCTTAAATCATTACGGCTCCATGCTTGATATCATATTCGATCAAATCAGTGAGCCTAATGATAAATTTGCAACGAATAGAACAGTGTTGAATGATTTAGAAAATCTCATTGGAACAAACCTTTTGATCACATCACCTTCTTTCTATATATACTGGGTTTTTGACGGATTATTTTACGTGTAATGTGACTTACCTAACACATTTTACTTAATTTGACCTTGTAAAAGTCAGTCAAGGACAAATGTTTTAGTATTATTTGAAAGGTATTTTAAAAAGCAAGATACTGGTTACATTGGCATTGTGCTACAGTTATTATATTCCAAGTTATTAACGAATGATTTTTATTTTTGAGAGAAAAAAATAAAAATTATCAATAACTTTTATCGACAATTTTTATTTGAAAAATTAAACATAACTACGAGTAAGTACATATTACTTTTGATTTTTTTGATCACATTTCTTTTTAACTCTTTTTTCATTATTTTTTTTTTTCAAAAAATTATGGAAAAGAGTTATTCAAAATCTTTTTGAATAAATAATTCAAGAAAATAATTTATTTTAAGATTTATAGAAACAAATCAAAATTAATTCTTACTCTTTCATTATTTCTTGCAAAAAATTATTTTAATTATTATAGAAAATTTTTTTTCCAAAAAAAGTCATTACTCTTAGACCTTTGCTTTAAGCGAAATAAAAATAATTTTTTCATACAATATGTGACAATGGATAAAACATGGATCCTGTTACCTGTTCACAAACCTCAAAAAAAAAATGTTCGCCGGGAAGAGATATGGTTGCAATGAAGAAGGCATAGAAATGTTAGAACTGCGCTGGAATGATTGTATCACCCTTGAGGAAACTATGTTGATAAATAAAATCGAATTTTGCTAAAAAATTGAGTTTTTATATATTGGTCTCGGAACCACCTGTTAGTAAGCACTGCACATGCTCAAATTTTTTACGATCACAGCATCACTCGTAGCAGTCGTCGGATTTTACGGAAGTTGAACAACGTTACTGCTTCAAATTTTGTTTAGAGCTTGGTTATCCTCAAAGTGTTTGACTACCAATGAATGGGCAACACGCAGATGGAGGAGTGCTACAACTGCTTCAGATATGGCCGCTCATCAGCGAATAGTGAAACACGTTCTGATAGGTCCTCAAGATCCAAAAATGAGGTTGTCATAGATCAAGTAAGGACACTGGTGATGCAAAATCGTTAAACAAAGCTCTGAGAACCTACTGATAAACATTCAACCCCTAGGAGGGTCTCAGCGAAACTTTTGTTAGACTTGGTGGCAATTGAGCGGAAGCAACTTCGTGTAACTGCAATCCCACTTTTCTCAACACAATGATAACTGGTCATGAGTCTTTGCTTTATGGGTATACGGAAGTCAGGCTGACCATCTTTTCTAGCCCCAGTGCCATAGTTCATCATAAATACGCCCCACACGGCACTGTGTCACCTTCGCTATGCAATGAGAAGCAAACGCAATCCAAATGCAATCCTTCCAGCATTCTTTCCAGCAGTGGCAGTTGGAAGAAGTGTGTAGCAACTCAGGGGAGTACTTTGAAGAGAATCAATGTTTAATTTTGGTGGTGGCTAACGCCCCTATTTATTTAGTTTAATACAAGCTTAAAACCGGGCTATAAAACTAATAAAAATTAAGGTTTAGCAAAATCTAGGACTTACCACTAGGGCTCAGAGTCAGGGAAGGTG
The DNA here is from genome assembly GCA_963966105.1 of Volucella zonaria. Lineage (NCBI taxonomy): Eukaryota > Metazoa > Arthropoda > Insecta > Diptera > Syrphidae > Volucella > Volucella zonaria. Next base: position 163,124,151 of record OZ014530.1, read on the forward strand.
AAGGACATCGGATTTGCGGGAGAGAGTGCTGCTATTAAAATCGAAAACGGAATTTACCTTATGGGAGATTGGTTCATTAGAGCCATATGTGGTGCGGTGCATTGGTAGACAAAAGAGACGGGGACAACGTAGATTTCGAGGGTTAGTGTAAAAGAAAATGGAGTTGTAGAGAGACATGCAATCGACGGAGCCTGAGAGGAGTCGGTGAGTGAAAAGAATGTCCGCTGCGTCCCTTCGTTCCTCAAACGTATTCAGGTTAATGAGTTTGAGACGGTCTCGATATGGAGGAAGGATTAGAGGACGGTTCCAAGGTAGACCCGGAGAGTAAATCGAAGAAAACGACGCTGGAGGCTCTCAATTCGGAAAACATGAACCCTTTGAAAGGGACACCAGGCTTGACTAGCGTACTCAAGAAGGGGGCGAACAAAAGTGATGTATAGTGATCTGGTCAAATACGGGTTGCAGAATTCTTTGGACTATCTTTTAACGAAGTCGCATAACATGTCAAGATCGCGGGTAGACTGAACAAGGGATATATGTTGGCCGTGGAGAAGGTAAATTCGGGGAGGAGACTTATTGCACTTACGTGAGAAGGTAATCGATTGACATTTGGTGACATTGAGTTCTAAGCAGTTCTTGATGCACAGTTTATATTTCAACGTTGATTTTATGAACAAACCTCGTATACTCACTCGTAAAACATGAGTCAGGATACCAACCAAGTATCCTTGGTTGTAAGAAGAAACCAAGAAACGTGGGTTTGAATTTTTTTTTGCTTATAAAGTAGCGCGCTCTCAATGGGTTAAGGTACCCTTAAAATGTTTGCACACAGCGCGGGCGAAGGAAATCTAGGGAGGAAAGAAGGATAGGTACCGATGAACTGTGGTTTTAAATGTCAGAATGTTATAATGACTAGGAAATAGAGAGCTCGGCAGGGCATTCCACAAGCGAGTTGTTAGGCTTAGGAACGAATCACGATATTTCGAGTACGTTCGAAAGTGGGCTTCAGGGTATACTAGCGAGACGGGTGTTACGGTTAAAGGTTTGAAGAGGCGATATGCTGCTGGCGATTTCTATGGAGCATTGGTGGTGGAAATAGCGATAAAACAAAGTAAAACACGAGACATTTCTTCGGTGTTCGAGGGAGTTCATTGACTGAGTGATATTGTTATCACCTATGAGTTTTATCGCAGGGCTTTAAATCCAGTCTAGCAGATGCAGAGATGTTTTAGGCGCACCTGGCCAGATGTAAGCATTGTACTCCAATTTTGGGCTGATGAATGTCTTATATATTGCGGCCAGATCAGATGTATTTCTTACATCATAGGTCATTCCAACGTAAGTTGCCATTGATACACATACGGAGAATGGAAAGTTTTTCGGTTTCGACAATGTAAGTGCCATTCATAAATAATGGCTGGGTATTTAAATTTCGCTTTAACGACAGTACACAGCATTGTCTTTTGGAAGCATTAAATTCCACTCTGTTGATAGTCCCCCAATTGGTTATGCTGTTGATATCGGAATTTAATGAGCTTAAAATGCGCTGCCGTTCCCATTCTACAGCCGAAAAGCAGGGACGTGAGTCCGGAAACGAATATGAAAAGCAGAGAGTACTGTTGTCAGCAAAGGAATATATTGGATTAGAAGTGGCAGACAAGAGATCATTGATAAAAATTAAAAAGAGTGTCGGAGACAGGACGAAACCCTGGGGCCCACCAGCAATTATTTTGTAAATATCAGACTTGAAACCGTCCAAGACAACTTGAATTGAACGTTCCGAAAGGTAATTTCTTATCCATTGAAGAAGAGAGTCATCGATCTCAAAAGCACGCATTTTCGACCTGAGGCCCAACTCCGTCAAATGCCTTATAAATATCAAGTGCAACTATCTTGCTTTCGCCAGATTGATATACGCTTTGCTTACACTTTTCGGTGGGACATGCCATCAAATCACCAGTGGACCTGTTGCTACGAAAACCATATTGCCGGTCATTGAGAAGTTTTCGTGTTTCGAGATATTTCATGAGCTGAGGGTTTATCAGCGCTTCCATGACCTTGGAGAGAAGGGACGTAAGTGCAATGGATCTGTAGGAGGAGAGAGAAGAAGATTGGCCGGGCTGGATAAATGCTGTTTTCCTTCTGACTGGAAAGTGTCCTAAAGAGTAGGATTGATGAAAAAGCTTACGCAGTGGTTTTGCCAGCGTGTAAGAACACCTCTTCAGAAGAAGGAGAGATATGCCATCTGGACCAGTGGATTTATGTATGTTGAGATCTTTAAGTGCTCTTGCTGCTACACGAGTGCGAAAGTGGATTCGTCCCACTGAAGATTCAACGCACTCAAGCGCAGGCGCAGACAAAGCACAATCTGGAAGTGTTGAGCTGGCGGAAAAGTGTGCAGCAAGCCCAATGGCCTTGTCCAAAGAGCTGACAGCTGGAATGTCATTGTAAATGAGCATTGGGATGGAGGATGAGGCAGAATTGCTGATGTTTTTGACAAACAACCAAAAGCTTTTACTACCTTTGGAGCATTGTAGTATTTTTGCCTCAGCTTTTGGTCGTATTGAAATTTCACACGTTTAAGAAAGTCGTTGCAGTAATTCCTGGCTCGTTTAAACATTTTTCATTTTTGGTTTGATACTCTTCATCCGATGGGGATAAAGGATCTCATTCAAGAGAATGGTGTCTGTGATCATATCACCAGCGACACCTACGCCGTTGTCGAGGAAACGTAACGACCACTTAAATTTCCGAAAGAGGGTGTTAAGTCCGATCCAATTGACTTATATTGCCATACGGTTCTTTTAGGAATTTTTTTTCTAACTCTGTGGTCAGCATACGAGAAATTAGCTGATATGACACAATGGTCCTACGAGCCTAGAGGGGGGAGCACATCAACGATGTACTTATCAGGGTGAGAAGTTAAAAACAAGTCCAGGGTGTTGGCGGTATGACTATCAACGTCTGGTATTCGAGTGGGCTCATTTACAAGCTGCGTTAAATTGTTTTCCGCAGCAAAGATCTCAACACCGTTCTTCGGGTATTGTGTGTCCAGAATGTAGAATCCACCCAGAATTGTGTATATTAAAATCACCCGTAATAACAATTTCAGTATGAGGATACAGGGATACAATTCTTTGAATAGAGTCGGACAGCGCATCAAACTCGTTAAAAGTCGAATTGCTTTTCACTTTTGGGCCTCTGTAAATCAAGCAGTAGTGGATAGTTTGCTTACTGAGATAGAATTTTAATCACATGAAATTGAATTTCGGATTGGAACAGAGACTACATTGTGGTATAATTTGGTAAGCCACTGCACTATGCACGTAATTGGCGAGACCGCGATGAGTGTAGAATAGTGGCACTAGTTCGTAGCCAGGTAGCTCCAGATCAGAGTGATCTGAGAGGTGTGGGCGGGGATATACCAGTATTTCACTAAGTGCCAAAACAGCTGGCCTGAATTTACAGACTTGGACGTACGCAGAAAAGTGATTACTTTTCAGCCCGCGTATGTTCGCAATGTCCACCCTAAATTCCGGAGTCATTATAAGAAAATAAAAACAAACACCGACGATGCTAAGCAAGGCTGTGAAGTGTTCGGACGTTGGTTTACCGAAAACAGTGCACCAACAAAATTTTTTTTTATTTTTTTTCACAACAATTAGATATTTTTCTGAAAAAAATGATGGCAAGATGAAAATTTAAAGTTTATTGTTGGAAAAAAAAAATCACTTTTGATATTCAATAACTGTAGACAGATTAATATTAGGGCAACATTTGCCACGAAACAATTACAGTACTCATAATCACGATTAAACGATACCCCTTTTGTTACCATATACACATTAATTTGAAAGATATATGACGCAAAACAACTTATACCACGGAGTACATGTGTTCCTCCCCCCAACCCCCAAACACGATTTTTCTCTCAAAATATGTCAAGGAATCTCTGCTTAGAGTTTTCAAAATCATTATCCGGAACACCCTGTATACATATATGTATTGTACAATACCAAAATACGAAAAAAAACTCTGAGGCTGTAAAAAGGAAATGGTCGGTCCGCATAAAATGCAGATTAAACCAGTTTTTATTTTGGAAAATTAGCACGCGCTCAAAAGTAACTAGAGGCGATAAAAAGTGTAATATCAATATACCTATACAATAAGTTGGTTTTGAATATTTACATGTTGTGATGATTATCAAACAGAGTGCTCAACAGGGCATTCCATAAGCTAGTTATACGGCATGGGGAGAAGACTTTGGTTCAACTTTCGGTTGACCTGTTGCACACTGGTAAATTTTCCCAAAAATATGGCCAAAATTATTTTTTGTGTTTTTTCAATTTATTATTGCACGATTATACCAAAATAAGACAGTTTTACTAAAATGCACTAGTCAATTCTTTAAAAAAAAAATTCTTTAAAAAAAAATAGAAAAAGTGTTTGTTTTTTATTTTAAAGCCACAGGTTTTCTTTTGTTTGACGTTTAATAATACGAATACGAATATTGAAAAAAAAAAAAAACAATTGAGTTGTCGTTATTATAAATAAGTAAATAAATAAGTAGGTATAGGCAATACAATTTACATAAATAAAGAAAAGCCAACATGTGTGTCTATCATCATTCAATGATTTGTGAAACTGGAACCAAGTCTGCTTCCTCAATTTCTGGTTCTATTAGAAACTGAAGTACTTCAGATGGAAACGCATTTTTGGTTTTAGGGTTTAATTTTCTCAAACTGCTTATAAATGGTTCAGAAGAAACCAAAAGATTGTGAAACACATCTTCCATATTTTCCTGTCTCGAAAATTTTCTTGAGAAACTTTCTCGAAAGCGCTTTATGTCTTTGTTCCGTTATTCTCGGGCTTCTTCGCCAAGCTGTCCAATCGGAAGAATAGCTTCAGATATAATTTCAGGGCTGTGTATTAAATTTGTATGTACAGTTGTCGCCATATTATACCATGGGTACAATTGCACAGACATATTTGCAGTATCAATACAATACTCGTTAAATCGAGCGATTTGTATCGGATATCCACTGGATATTGTTAACAAAACAACCCTAAATCGACATATGATGTTTTGATTTATGTTGGTTATATCTGAAGAAGTAGCAGAGTCATGATAAAATCGGCACTACCAAAACCTGGTTATAGTTTATCGACTAACAGTTCCATTCGGCTCCTAAATGCTTCTGGAATCCTTCTCTTGTTTTCTTCGACTTTTCTTTTATTTTCTTCACCACGAACTTGCCATTGTCCTATAGAAAACAAATTAAATTTGATTGCGATCCTGTGTCAAAAACAAAAACACATCTAATTAAAAAAAGAAAAAAATCAGCTTCCTTACCACCTTTTAAAGCCAATATTTTAAAAAGTCGCAATATTTTATGATTGTTTCTTATAAAGGAAATATCTACCTAACTTTTAAGACTATTTTCATTCGAAAGCAATGCCCATCAACTTAATTTTTACATTATTAAAGAAAAAAAAATATTTTTTTTTACTGCTAAAACACATTATCTTTAAAAGCTTGAAAATTAACTTTAGACTTAAAATATTGCAAAAAAGTGTCATTATCCTCATTTTACATACCGCCAGAAACAGAATCCATGTTAAATTATTTTACAACTCGCAAGAAAAAAAAATAAAAACAAAGCAAAACTACTTATTATCACAAACCAAATTTGCTATTGCACTCGTTAATTTAAAGTTTACACTTTAAAAGCACGTACTGATTAAACAGTTACAATTTGCATCGCATGATCAATCAAGTTCAAAGCTCATTTTATTTGTAAACAACTTGGCATTAAAAAAAAACAACAAATTGCAATTTTTTTTTTTGTAGTTTTGCCCATGAATTTCGGTTTGTAGGAGATAAGGGAAGAAGATTCCTCTGTTTTAGGCCCGAGCTGGATAAGCGCTGTTTTCCATCTATGTACTTAAAAATAGTCCATACATGGTTTTGCCACTGTGAAAGAAGACCTCTTCAGAAAGCTTGGTGATACACCATCTGGACTAGCTGATTTTTGTTCAGAAAATAACGGGAATTTTAGTTTTTTGGAAAAAAATATTTAGTTATTCATCTACATTAATGTTGTCGCCTTCAAAACAGTCCCCATTAGATATTATGCACTTGTACCAGCCCTTCTTCCAATCCTCGAAACACTTCTCAAACTCGATCTTTGGAATAGCCTTTAACTCTTTCAGCGATGCGCTTTTGATGTCATATGTTATTGGCGAGCCAGAATATTTCCACTGGGACGATTGAGCCTTAGTTTCGACGTCATATCCGTAAACCCACGTTTCGCCACCTGTTATAACATGCTTCAGTAATTCTGCATCGTCGTTGACTTCATTTAGTGACTTTTGAGCAACTTCCATTCGCCACTGTTTTTGTTCAATGTTCAACAATCTTGGAACAAATTTTGCTGCCACGGGTTTCATACCCAAAACATTCGAAAATATTCTTGGCATGAGACAATCGGTATGCCAACATCATCAGCGACTTATCTAATTATGATTCGGCGATCGTTCATAATCATTTCTTTCGCTTTTTCTATGTTTTCATCGGTGGTTGATGTGCTGGCGTGTCCGGGGCGTTCGTCATCTTCAACGTCATCACGGCCATCTTGGAAACGCTTATACCACTCGTAAACTATTGTTTTACTCATAGCAGACTCACCATAGTCCTTTGTTAATATTTCACATACTTTGTAGCATTTCTTTTAACAAACGAAAATCACCGAGCTCATAAAAACACGTCTAACCTTAGCGGCGGCCACAGATAAAGTAAACAATGAATACAGCTGAAAATTGTATCATTATTCAGGGGCATGTATACCAACATATAGTAATAAAAAAAATTTAACAATCGGGCTCTCTAAACACGCGAAATTTAAAAATTCTCGTTATTTTCTGAACACACATCATATAATAAAATCTTTTAGTAATCTCCCTACTACACGAGTGTGCAAGTGGATTCATCACCGAAAGTTCGATAGATGTAGACATGGCGTACTTCAGATACGACACCACAGTTAAGAAAAAATGTATGAATTTATGAATTATTATTTTTTCCTATATCAACGATAATTTCGAGACTGCAATGCTTATTTATAGATTAAACATCCCACATATGATATTGGACAATGTTCTGCCTGAACCTTTTCTATGCGTTTTGCACGATGATGAAAACGACGAATTGAGTGAGTCTGATGATAATTATGACACACACGGGGATGATATCAACAATGTTGAAGAGGAAATTTAAAGTGATGGCTATTCGCCAAGTGCGCCCTCTGAACCAATCAACTTATGGTATTGCTAGAACCTGCAAAATCAAACATTATAAAATTCTCTAAACCAATATTGTGCGAAAAAAAATAGACACATTTGGTCTACAAACCGAAAAGCCATCACTATGGATGTAATGTTGTTCACCAAGCTAGAGGACCAACTAGTTTTTTCTAAAAATGTGCTATCAACTTTTTATAACGGATAAAATGATTAACGAAATTGTTTAGTTAACAAATAGGGAAATATCTATTTGACTAAAATATTTTTTTTTTTGTTTATTTTGTTTATTAGTTCTGCCAGCTTTTAGGAAATTTTTTTAAGTACAAAGGTGTATTGTATTTTATTTTGAACATAAAACAGAAGACATTAACTAAATTCTTTGCTTCGCACTTACCCATTTGCTGGTTGCAAGAATTTGCAATATTATAGCATTGGCTTTTTGTCATCAGCCAGGTGAAAGAGTATAATAATTCATAATAAGTAATTTATGTTTAAAATAATTCTATCTAGTCTCTCTTAAAATTTATATAAAAATGTCATTTAAAAAACTTCGTTTTTTAGATATTGACAACAGTTCCGGTCATTCGTTATCTAACTTGATAACAGAGTCCAATTGCTTCCATTTAACATACCTACAACTTCGCTTTCCTCTAGAATCACTTTCCCCCCGTGAGCCCTTCTAATCGCGACTAATATAGGACAAATTCCAATGTATAACGCTTTTGTTATACGATACAAAGTGCATTCATGATTTTGTTCAGTCCTGTGTGGGATGTAATTGAGATGGAAAAGTTCCCCGCTGGCTTTAAATAATTGAGAAATCGTGTGTATGTTATAAGGACTAAAACGAATAAAATCTGTAAATTTTAATACGGGCTATACTTCCAAATTAGCCTGTATATTCTCTAGTTTCAGTTTGTTATTGATTTTAGTTCGGTGCGGTTTAAAATATTTATAAAATATGAGTCAAGAGGAACGCCGTAAAAAGATCATCGACAAATGGCTCGAAAATACTTCGCGTCCAAACCATCTCATCGCAAAAAATTTAAACATAGCACGCAGTACAGTGGATTCTGTTATTAAACGATATTTGGAGACGTTGACAGTTAAGCGAAAACAGAAAAGTGAAGCTAAAAGTGGAGCACATGATACAAATTTGGACGGAAAAATAGTGGGTACCATCGTAAAAAACCGGACTATGTCATCCAGAGATGTTGCTCGAAAATGTAATACCAACCAAACAATGGTACAAAGATCTAAAAATCGTAACGGTCTAAAAACACGAAAAAAACAAAAAATACCAAAAGTTACTGAAAAGCAAAAAAAAGTCATAAAAACACCACTCCGAAAGCTGGTTTTGGATGACGAAACTTATGTCAAAGCCGACTTTACTACTCTTCCAAGTACGCAGTTTTATAACTCGTTTAAAGCTGAGATTCTTCTGCAATCAACAACATCGACTGGGATGGAAAAATTCGGGTCAAAATATCTAGTTTGGCAGGCCATTTGCCAATGTGGACACAGAAGCTCATCGTTTATTACAACGGGAACAATTAACGGAGAAGTGTACATTAATGAGTTCCTAAAAAAACGGTTGATTCCTTTCTTAAACAAGCATGAGGGTTCAACATTATTTTGGCTAGATTTAGCTTCAGCTCACCATGCTCATGCGACGTTGAGCTTTCTTGTTGCTAAAAATGTCGACTTTGTCCCAAAAGACATGAATCCAGCCAATGTTCCACAGTGCCGTCCAATTGAAAGGTATTGGGCTTTGGTCAAAGCTAAATTAAGGAAAAGTGAGTAGTGTACAAAGGACGTAAAAGATTTTAGTGCTGAATGGAAAAGAGCGTTTTTTGTAATTGTAAATGAATTTAATAAAAACAGAGTTTTAAAGTAAATAAAAAAAATTTACATGAATTAAGAAAATATTTTTTTTTTTACTTTGAAGTTTCCAAATTTTATTCGTTTCAGCAGTTGTGGAAGTAGCTTTTGACTCCAATATCGTATTGAAGAATTCTATAGGTACTTCTAGATTCATTTCGTTGGGTCTCTTCATTGAATTTCGTAAATATAGATGTAGTTTTCTCCCATATTCCAGATACGACCTTGTTAAAACAAACGCGTTATCTACCGTGGAGTACTCCTTTCTAAAGCCGACCTGGAATTAACTGAGTAGGTCAAACGGTCTAGTATTACCCCTAAGAACAATTTCATCACCGTGTTCATAAATGGTATATGTCTCTATAATTGTTTGGTTCGTGTGCATCACCTTTCTGCAATAATGGGAAAATAAAAAATTCCTAAAAATTATTGCGTCGAATATAAAGTTTTAGGCATTTGGAACTCGGGATTGCTTAATGGTTCTCCTAATTTTTTCAAGCGTGATTGCCCGATTTAGCGCCACATTTTCTCTATAGAGACGAGCAAGTTTTGAAAATATTCCGCTAAAACATCTGCTTCGATTTCCATAGATCTTTCGAATGGCAGTCATTTAGGCTTCTGGCTGGCTTCCAGAAGGAACAACTATCTAGGACTTTATCTAGCACTCGCATTAGGAACTGAATGTGTGCTTATTGTTTGACCTTACATATGTTTTTATATGTCTTGTTGGCTTTGTGGTACATATTTCTGGAACGATTTGTACCTGTACTTCTGATCAATCGCAAAAATGCGAACGATTTTTTCCTGATCAGTAATAATGCGTAAATAATGCGTAAATACAGCATTTCATCTCTTCGACTTGTTGCAATATATAAGCCTTCTACGTTTAAGTTAAGACTATGATTACAATTACACAATATAAATTTCGACTTTGAAACATTAACCTTAGTTAAATTACTCTCAGCTAGTTGTGTATTGTACATAGATAAACTAACTAGATGTCAAACTCTACTAATACTTTTGCAAACCCTTAACTTTTGCACAGACACACTGTAAGTGAATTCCAACACTTCTGCATCTCTATGACTTTGTCAAAATTTGCTAGAAGGAGAGCGATTTGCACGAATGTGTGTAATGCAGACGACATTTTTTTGATTAAAATGGGCGTGGTTTGTATAAAAGGGGAGGGAAATTGCCATTGATGACAATTTACACGTATTCACAGACAGGATCACACGGATAGGGGCGATCAGTAGAAAACCGGTTTTGATTTTCCAATATCTGAAAAGTTTGCCATCTAGGTTAGTTTATCTATGGTATTGTAAATAGAGTAGGCCATGTTGTATCTTTCGTGCACAGTCCTTAATGTTTTTTTCTGATATTTTTATATCAGGGTCTAGTTCGGTATGTGTGGGTGTGTCGGATCAGGAACAGTCTCATCCTGCGAAGGGATTTGTACAGTTACTTTGTCTCTAATTGTTGGGCGAGCCAAGCGAGTCCACAAGCGTGACGACATCTTTACTTAAAAAGCGCTGCTAAAACAATCATCGTTCTGGAATTCCTCCGCAGCAATAACATTCAACCTTCTCTACACACACACCCACACACACTTGTTGCTTTTCTACTGCTATCTCACTCCGTCATCCTGCGGCCACACTAGACAAGGAGCAGTGGCCCTCCGTCTTGCTTACAACACTAGAAAAGAGACGAAATGTGAACAACCAAATAAAAAATGGAAAACAACTGTATTCTACAGTGGGACAATCTTTATTTTATTCGAAGACAATTCATTTTCTTTAACTTTTTTTTTTAAATATATTTCGTGTGTGTATACAGTTTACAACGCGACACGGCCAGCCTGCCTAGAACACGTCCTCGGGTGTTTCTAAAAAAAATTGAAAAAAAACTGGCATTATGTCATGCTCAAATTTTTTTTTATTTTTTTTTTAAATTAATATATCATTTCAAAAATCTATCCCAGCGACAAACACCCAGAGCTACGGTCCACCAACAGACAATGAATTCCCAGAGTAATTCACTTAATAATTAAAACTCTCTCAATGACTCTACACTACCAGAATATGAAAGACATGACTTCCATAATCTGGAACCAAGGTCTTACCACAATGTCAAGTACCCACAACAGAATGCTCAACCTGACGTCTCTTTCAACGCCTTCCCTGACGTCTATTTCAACGCCTTCTCTGACGTCTGTTTCAACGCCTTCTCTGACGTCTGTTTCAACGTCTTCATTGTTGTCCACTATATCAAGTTCCCTGGGGATCCCTTCTGCTGGTATACGTCGCAAAAACTCATGCGGGTATTTATATGTTCCCCCAAACAATGATAAAGATGACTTGATTACTCTAATACAACTATCTGTGTCAATGTTAACCGTGTGGTACAAATAAATAAATTTGGTAAGTTTCTATATGAACTATAACATATTACTTAATATCGTTTTTACCGCTAAGTTTTCCGGTGATATCAATGTGTATATGTAATATGCCAAGGTATATCTATTTAAGGTATAGGATGAAGTTCTACCTGTGTTTTACCTGACGGTGGTTTAGATAATTTACAAATTTATTTACAATTTACCTACGAATTTACGAACGTACTTAGTCATATTTTTGAACCATCTGTACCGAACACCGGTTTGTTCGTCAACGTGACTATTATTTTCGGACGTATTCGCTTGTGATCAGGTTTCCAATTGAATGTTGTGCTCTTGGAAGTGAGACTATAAAGTGGTTTCATATGTTGTGAGAACTTGGGCGCAAATTGCCGGAAAGATGATGCCAAGCCGATAGACTCTCTAATTTGACTTACGGACCGAGAAAGAGGTAAATCAATTAATGCCCGGATTTTATGTGCATTGGGATGAATTTCACCAGCTTCAGTTTTAAATTCAAGAAATTCTACACTCGTCTTAAGAAAAGAGCATTTTGCTATGTTGAAATAAAGTTTCCAAACAAACCTTAACCTTTCAAATGCTTCCTCTAATGTACAAGCAATAATTAAAATGTCGTCCACATAGACAATGACGTACGAATTGGCAAGTTCACCCAAAGCCTTCATTACTGCTCGTTGGAACACAGAAGGGGCGTTCTTCATCCCGAAAGGCATAGCCAAATACTCATACTGCCCTTCAGGTGTGACAAATGCGGTACGCTCAATTGAATTAGGATTTATAGGAATCTGATGAAATCCGCTTGCCATATCCAAGCATGAAAAATATCTTGCTCCATGTAGTCTAGAAATTTGGTCAGCTTTGAGAGGACGTGGATATCTATCGGAAAGTGTGTTGGCATGGAGCGAGTGGAGAACAGCTTGGACGAATAATATTTGATTCCATTAACTCTTTCATTTTGTGTCTAACTATCTCCTTTTCATCTGTACTAAGTCTATAGGGTCGTCTTTGAACAGTTTTACTAGGATTCAGAATACCCGCTATAAATGAATCGGAATATTCATTTAAAATATCTAACAAACGTTTTCTATTTATATCATTCAGTTCAGTTTCAATATTTTTAAAGTCAGCAAAATTTTCAGACGCCTTTAATGCACACACAGATTTTACTTTAAAAAAATCTAATTTATCAGAAGAAATTGAAACTCCAAAACTCTGACTCCGAATTTCACGGCCAATCTTTACATCGAATTTTAAGAAATTATCTAAGCCAACATGAAACAATACCTCAAAAGAATATCCACTAATTGTAACATTGGAAAGAATTTGTAAGGTACTACACACAGTGCTATTTCCAATCCCCGACATTATTAACTCGTTTCCTCAAAAATTTGTGTGAAATAGATTCCTTGACGAGTGAACATTCAGCTCCTAAGTCAAAACAAAATGAAAACGACTCACCGGATTGGAACAAAGTACCTTTCGGTTCAGCTACCGTGCAAAGATTCACTTGTCTCACGTCTGGTTTGTTCTTGTTGGATGAAGAACTACGCACCGAACATGTTGATGCAGTATGTCCGGTTTCTCCACACTTGTAACAAATTATAGTTGAACTATCCTTTCCAAGCGATGAACTAGCGGAGTTCTAGTTGCCTTTTGGTTGATACTTTCCTTTATCCCTTTTCAAGTGACAGTCACCAGTGACCAGTTTTTCCACAGTGGTGACACTTTATATTGGAGGACAATTTAATTTTTTTTCTTACAGATGAACATGAAGGATTTTCTGAAGAGAAATGTTATTTTCTTTTCCCAATGCGAATGCTTTTAAATACCACTGACGTCCAGATTGGCGTAGTCCATAGAGAGCCTTCTGCAAATTGCATGTGTTGCCACCATTGCATATATTCTTCAGCATCTCCTCTGCTCGAATTCCAAAATTTGAGTTTTTACCTTGCTTAGTAACTATCCTCTCTAGCATCTCACTTAATATCTCAGGAATCCTCATAAAAATTTCCTCATCCAATGTACCGTTTAAATACGCCGTCACCACATCAAACTGCCACACTGTTAATCCAAACTGTACCGCAAGAGCCAAAAGCAAGCGCAATGTGTCCAACCTCGCTTTTCGTCTCTCAACTTTTCCATCAGAACTGTGTTTATTCGTTAACACCCAACGACATCCAACAATGTTTCTACAAGAGGTCTTCTTAACAATCTGCCAGGTTTCATTTTTAATGAGACTCATCACCTCTGCTTCCATCGCATCCTTCCACTCATCACATGCATCGCTCACCAGTGCCTCCTTCATGCTAATTTCTGTCAAACCCGCAAAGACTTCATCTTCAAGCTCAGAATCAAATCCATCGACTTGGGATGGGGACTCATTTCCTTTATATTGTGCCGCAGTAGAACGTGTAGTGCGAAACAGCTTTCTCGGTCGCCCTCTGCTTCCCGTCCGTAGCAACCTAGGCCTTCCAGGAGTTCGTCTGAGTTCTTCTTCAGGTTTCCTTTTCATAGTCTGCTTTGATACATTTTCAGCAATAACAGTATCCATCAATGGACGAGGCGAAAATTCAACCGTTCTAAGCTCACTATTTTCGCCCTCTGATTTCACGGTTGGTACTAGTAGCAATTGATCCAACGTCTCCAGGTTGAAAGGTTTTTGCGTCCCTTCAAGGAACTTAACGTCACGAGCATTGACGATCTGGTGTTTATTCGGCATCCATATTCTACATATATGCCTTGCTATTTAGAGGATATCCAATAAACACGTCTTCGACTGATCTCTGTGCAAGCTTGTCTTTGTTAGGATCCTTGTCCAGAACGAGTACTTTGGAACCAAATGTCCTAAGGTAATTCCCAGTCCACATCTCATAAGGAATCTTTCCGCTTAAACTGCTCGTAGGGCAACGATTCCGAATATGATAAGCAGTAGCTATAGCTTCAGACCAAAACAACGCACTCAAGCCAGACTGCAGCAACAAATACCTAGCCATGTCCAGGAGAGTTCGGTTCATCCTCTCCGCTACTCCGTTTTGTTGTGGAGTGCGTGGAACCGTTAACCTCCTTTCTATCCCTTGATCATTTAGATATTTGTCAAGCTCTAAATTGCAATATTCACGTCCATTGTCTGACTGCAAATACTTTATTTTCTTTCTAGTATGCCTCTCTACAAAATTCTGATAGATCTTGAACGCTTCGAAAACATCGCTCTTCTGTCTCAAGAAATAAACCTCGGACAATCTTGAACAGTCGTCTATAAAGGTTACAAAATACTTTGCACGCCCCGTTGATTCCATCCTAAATGGGCCTACTACATCAGAGTGCACAATTTTTAATATCTCTGAACAAGGCACTCGACATTTTGGGAAAGGTAATGCAGACATTTTTCCTTTTAAGCAAACCTCGCAACGCAATAACTGATCTGCATCCTTCACATTAACCGTGGGTACAACATCGATTTGAACCAGCTTTAATAAATCTTTGCGATCGGACAACAGCTTCTGCACAATCAGTATTTTCACGAACGCTGCGATCTGCGACTACCGACACATTTTCGTGTTCATCACGGATGTAAGCGTTATCCTTACGAAAAGTTACTTCATGACCCTTGTTCGCCACATAAATGTGCTGTACAGCCACTCTCGAGGATCCATGCCCTACTGGTCAAACGAGTCTTTACACAGTATGCATTATTTGCGTCTGCAGTAACCGAGTGAGAAACAGCATAATACGACTCATCGACATTGTTCGCTGAATGCCTCGGCTTTCTTCTGACATCGTTGGACTTCCTTCTCTGGCATATATTCGCTTTATGCCCCAAAATTCCACACTTAAAGCACTTAATTTCTCTACTGCCTGGTGGCATTTTTATCTTGTCTCTCCTGAACCTCGTATACATACTGCTTCCAGCAGTCATAGCTATAACAGCACTTCCGCTTGCTGTCGCGCTTCACTTTCCTCAATGATTTTTACTTTAAGCACTTCGGCAGTTGGTTACTCATCTCGCGACTCAATCGCAACAGCATAATAGCGAGCAAATCTCCATTTATTTGCACTTTGATGCTCTCAAGTTTATCCACGGCATCGAAGAACATGGCTATATGATCTTTAACGTCACCGCCATCTGGAGCATAAGTTGTTTCAACAATGTCGCCTTCCTGCTGGCGCCTTTGAAACATAAATTGACTCCAGCTTAATCCAAACTTCTCGCGATGTGTCACATCCACGAATCTGTTTTAATTCAGACGGGTGAATTGACAAAACCAAATCCGCCTTGGCTTTTCTGTCTTGCTTCAACCACATAGCTTTCGCAGTATCGTCTGTTGACGGCATTAAACACGAACCGTTCACATAATCCCACAGATCATTTTTGGTGAGAAACGCTTCAACTTGCTTACTCCATGTATCGTAGTTTTCTTTGGACAGCAACTCCGTGCGCAAGGTACTTGATGAACTGGAAGTCATTATAAAGCAATTCTTTTGATCGGCAAAAAGTTTCTGCTCACATTTAACCATTCGGCTTACTCAAATCCTGGGCCCAAAACCTATTGAGAAAATGATGAAGAATCGCAGTATTTATAATTAAAAAGAAAAACTTTATTTATTCTCACAGGACGACTCTACTCCATGAGAGAAAATCCAAGAAGAAAGAAAAAAAAATTATCTTAACCATGTGGAAAAATATATTGTAGTCTTGTATGTCAAAGTGGCAACAGCTTGTCATTAATACGGTGCTGCCAATGGTTTGGGTAGTCACCAAGAACGATGTGTGGGTTGCCAATTAGATGGACATCGATCTTTAACAATTATCTCCACTTTTTTTTCACTTGTACATCAAAATCTATGCCGCTATTTTAACTTTAATCCTCGTCGCCAAAATGAAAAGCCGGCTCGACAATGCACGCCACGATGGTCAGATCAAGACTCACTTATCGTACATGCACACGGAACAACCAAGAGTAAAGAGAGATGAGAGTGCAACAATGGAATTTCTCCCACCCACACTCTGTGTAAGTTCTTACCATCTGCTGCGTGTGTGTTCATCATGGATCTATTACAATCTCGTTGACTGATACGTCGATATACTACAGGACCGAAAATCACCAGAAGAATTTTTTTCTCAAAACAGCCAAGAGCATCCTGTTCCATTTTTGACAAAGTCCATGCCTCTGCGCCATAGAGCTGGACTGAGATTGTTAAAGTCTTATATAGGGTCACTTTCGTTGTTCGATATATAGCTTTGCTAGTCAATTGCTTTCTTAGCCCAAAGAAGCAACGATTGGCAAGAGTTATTTGATCTCAGCACTGGTGTCGTCCGAATTCATAGCTGAGCCTAGGTAGACGAAGTCCTTAACCACCTCAAAGTTATTTCTGTCGAGGGTGACTTTGTGTCCGACACAATCGATGTTTGGTGTCCTTTCTTGTTGACAGCATATACTTGGTTTTACCCTCATTGACCCGTAAACGCATCTTCGCCACTTCAGCCTCAATACTAGCGAAAGCCCCACTGACATCACGCTGCTTTCTTCCGATTATGTCAATCTCATCGTCGAATACCATATGTCAATATCATAGGTGTATTTAAGTAATTGGACGGACTTTTGGAAGATTGTGCCTCTTGTATTGGCGCGTGGGCTTTGCACTATTTTTTCAAGTATGATGCTAAAGAAATCGCATGGCAATGCGTCAACTTGTCTAAATCTTTTTTCGACATCAAAGGTCTCGGTGAGTTCTTTACGAGGGTAGACATTGCTCTGTATAATTCATCTCTACAGATGATGTCATACTCGGCGTGTATCGATTTGGAGCTCATCGTTTTTTCCGAGATCTGCCGTAGTTTGAATATTTGGTCGATTTGGCCACACTGATTTGGACTAATCAGGTTGTTGATGAACGACTTCATTTGTTCACCCAATACAGCAGAGAGGATCTTGCAGGCGATGTTAAGAAGACAGATGCCTCTGCAGTTGGTGCAATTCAGAGAGGTTCCATTCACCGGGAATACTTTCATCCAACAGAGGAGTTGGTGTACGCTCCTTACTAAGTCATCGCCTGCTGACTTGAAGAGTTCACAGTCAGGCGATCCACTTAAGCAGCTTTGTTGAATTTGAGCTCAAATATGTCTATCTTCATTTCATCCAGGTCTGGTGGATGGAATAGTTGGTCTACATCGTCCAGTGGCATTTGGTTCGTCATCACCGTGATACAGTCTACAGAAATTCTCTGTCCAAATTCTCAACATTGAATGCGACTCTACTACTCTGTTCCCTTGTTCGTCTCTACAGGATTGTACGAGGTTTGTGTCCATGGCATATTTTTTTATAATACCTTTTGGTAAAATTACCGAATCTCATTCCTGGAGTTGCATCTCTCACTTTCCTCGACAGCGTGCTTCTCATGCTCCTTGTTTTTCCTTCAAGAAAGCCGGTGTTCGTCTCCTCTCTTCTGATGGCAGAGCTCGTGAGCAGCACTACTCCATTCATGCAGCGCCGCTTTGTGTGTATTTTGCGGATTATTATGGATTTAAACAACTGAAAGTTTTTTTAATTACATTTGCCGCAACGGGTAATTGGATTTGCGCACAAATAAGGCTTGTGTTGGCAAATTTAGCCTTAATACGGACTGTTACGAAGCGCTCGTTTACATGCCAGAAATTCAAATGCCGATATCTTCATCTAACAACGACGGCGTTGCTTTTGCCTTGGATAACAATCACCGTAGTAGATGTCGCAGTTTTTCATCCTCTTTTTGTCCGGCCCATCTCATAGCATCCAGGGCCTCCGCTAGTTGTTCGGCTGCATGGGGCCTATTAAGGCACGTAACATTCCACGTTTAGAACCGAAGTTCGTTGTCCTGCTTTCGTTTGCAGGGGTTGTCAACAGTAGATCCGTCCGTAACACCATGATACAACCCTAATACAATAGTTCAAGTCGCCCGTGTAAACCCTAGGTTACTCTCAAAACAAATATGGGCGACTGTATTTTAAGATTTTAATTGTACTTACTTCATTTTTTTTATACTTTTTTCTAGAAAGGATAATTTACAATTAACGTCTCATTGTCGCTTATTTTCAAATCAATGTTTAACATACTTCAGCATTGAAATTATTTTCTGATTCTGTTTTTATTTTTGTAGTATTTATTATTCGTGTAGGTTCGCGCACAACCTGTTTACATCGATTTTCTATTTCAATAATACTTTTCAACATATCTCTATATAGATCCGTTTCGTCTAACTAATTAGTGTTTATACTTACATATCTCCGTTTATTTGTCTCTATTAGACCTGAGAGGTGCACATACCTCTTAGTTTGTAAAAGGTGCGCATACCTCTTAGTTTGTAAGAGTTATGTGCACGGTAAATTGCACTGTTGACAGAATTGATAGCAGAGCCAAGGTAGACAAAGCCCCTTACTACCTCGAAGTTTTAGCTGCCGACGGTGACGTTCAGTCCAATTCGTCAATGTTGTGGTCAGCAATATATGTACTTCATTTTGCCCTCATTTACCGCCAAACCCATTTTGGCAGCTTGAATTTTAGTACTAGCAAACGCACCGGTGACAGCTCTATAAGTTCTGCCAATTATGTCAATATCATCGGCGTACACTAGTAGCACACAATTCTTTCAAGAATGATGTTAAAGAAGTCACATGACAGCGTGTAATCCTGCCAAAAAATCCTTTTTTTACATCAAAGGTCACTTATAAACAGCTATCTGTAGCGAATCCCGAATATTTTATATATTATAATTATAGAATTTCAGATATTATAACCTTTGTCTTAGTAAAAAAAATGTAATTAATAAATGAATTATACTCAATCATATCACAAATAATGAAATTGTAAGTTTGGCCTAGGAAAGAAAACTACACCGAGTGCAAAGTTTGTTTTTAAGACCCCGTTGCTTCCCAACAAAATCGACCGCACACTAGGGAAAAATGAGATACCATATTGTGTGCTTGCAGGAAGCTAATTAATCGCATGAAATAAAAATGGAAAATAGCGAATAATTTGCTTTGATGAACACACCACAAATAAAAAAAAATTAACACAAACCAACCAATTCAAAATAAACTTCACAGCACCACAAACGCTTTACCACGAGACAAAAATGAGAACTGTTAACATGCAGAGCTACGAAGGAAATAAGGGTCTCGCTTTGATGTATTTCAAACGCCACTTATGGAATGGAGGACCGAATCGCATGTGAATGAGATGCACTCAAACACCCACTCCGAAAATATGGGGGCATTGTTGGTGATGATGTATAACTAAATATGATGAAGTTGCAGGAATTTCGCTCCAAGGTAAAGAAGCCAGGGTGCCTGACCTTAAAAGAAACAGCTAAATGGTACATAAGCCATCATCAGCAGGGAAGAAAAATTTGATATGTTGAGCCACTCGTCAAAAATAAAAATTTTGTTTTAAAACCAAAAGTTACGTTTTTGTTTTTTTTACTTTGCTTCAGCTCATCTAACTGAAAGATTTTAAATAGCTTTTTCCTTCAGTTCATCCAACTGAATAGCATAATGGCTACCGCTTTTGAATAGCGTATTCCAAGCCAACTTTAATCCCGCTCCCATCAGTTAGGGACATGGGCCTTCGATTGTCTCCTTTAAATAAAAGGAACATATAGAAAGGGATTGTCAGTAAAGTGAATCTGTCTAATTTTTTTTTTAACTTGTAAGGTAGCCAAGCGCTGCCATCGATCCATAAAATTTTGTACTTTAAAATGACCCATCAACTCGCCCAGTTAAAAATAAACGATTACTAACTTCACGCGGGACGAAAAGAAGAGAGATAGAAAAGGAGGACGGACTTCCGTTTTAGCCTTAAGCCGACATTGTTTTAAGCGATCGCTGATCTGATTGATAATAAAATAAATTCATTTTCCTAATCTTATTGCATCTCAGATGTGGGGTATACCAAAATCCCTGGGTTTTATTCGAAATAGTCGGCTCAAATTGATTAACGTAATAAAAATATTATTGATATTAATGATGGTGCTCACCCGTGGTGACCTAGTGAAGAAATTGGATGGCATGGGCGTGAGTTTCCCACCAACTACGACATTAGCACAACTCCGTAGCCTTCTTTCTTCGACAAAAGAAACTTCCGACCCTTCCGACTCTTCCGACAACACTGTAAGGGAAAAGAAGCATTGGCAAGGACATTCATGTTCTCCGTTTGAATCCATTTCTTGATGCTAAAGAACTCTTATGCGTAGGAGTGCGCTTAGCAAACTCTACCATACCGTTTAGCCAGAAACACACAGTACTAAGAGACTCACACCACTTTGCGAGATTGGTCGTCAACGATGTGCATTAACGCACACTCCTTGGTGGACAACAGATCATGATAGCAGAGATTAGAAGCCAATACTGGATCACCAATATAAAGAGATTAGTCAACTGCGTCCGATGTCATCGATACAATGTCAAAATGTAACAACTCATGGGAAGACCTCCTACAGAACGCGAAATAAATGCAAGACAATTTACGAACACTGTCTTAGCTGTCTTCATATGCCTATTAATAAAGGCGATACACATTAAAGTAATCAGCGACTTTACTGCAGCAGTGTTCAAAGCAGCTTTTGGAGGTTTGTGGTATGAAGAGGAATCTGTTCTAACATGTACAGAGATTGTGTGACAAACTTCAAATGGCCATGACTGAACTGAACAAGGAGAGCAAACCAATCTTCAGTGAATGGTCACTTTAGAGGACTTTAGAGAGCTGGTGTCAAGTCAATCAAACACCGCTTTAAGAGGACAGTCGGAGCAGCCAAGTTTGCATTTGAGGAATATGCTACATTGCTCGCTCAAATAGAGGCATGCCTCAATTCAATGATCTAACGTTTCTCACACCACGATATTTTTTGATCAGAGCATTAATAATTACTCTCCCCGAAAGAAATGTTATAGAGAAAAACATAAATAGCCTCGATAGAAAGGGACATATCCGAAGACTAACACAAGAGTTCTGGAAGCAGTGGAGCATAACTTGCCTGCATTTCCTACATCGGCGACCAAAATGGCTTCAGCCACAGCCGAACATGAAACTCGGAGACATAGTCCTCGTCAAGAATAACCTTCCGTCTTCTTCGTAGATGCTCGGGCGCGTAATCGAACTGCATCCCGGCGCGGATCGCCTAACGCGTGTGGCGACCATAATGACAGAAAAAGAAGTCCTAAAACGTTCGATCGCGAAACTATCCCCCTTGCCGGTAACTAATCCGTCCAACGAATCGAGTTTGTAGTACGCAAACAAAAAAAGCAATATCCAAACAAAAAACTAATTTAATTAATAAACATATAAAAAAAAACAGACATTAAGTAAACTAATAACTACTACCTTATAAACATAATAAAATTTCTCTCCAATTCGCAAGAACAACCGACAAACCTAAATAATTGAATTATGGATAACCAACTGTAGCAGCTAAATATAATTTATTTCATTTTTATATGTATTAAAACCTAAACTAATATAATGTTGTATCTTTCTCATCACTCGCAAGCCATCACAATTCGAAGTGAGGGAAGACACAGAGATCCGAACAACAACAAGAAGCCACCCACCAAGAAAGACGGGGACGAAGCAACAAGGAACGGAACTAAATCCACAGCACTAGAGGAAGAGATATGGAAGCATGATATACACAGCGCAACACAACATACCGCGTCGGAAATGCTTAACTCCACGTTGCCGGGCTGGGAGCATGTTGCTTCCCAACAAAATCGACCGCGCACTAGGGGGAAAAAAAAATACTGTTTTATAATACATTAATCGCATGAAATAAAAATGGAAAATATAGTGAATAATTAGCTTTAATACACACAACACAAATAACAAAAAATTAATGCAAACCAACGCATTGAAAATAAGCTTCACGGCAGAACAAACGCTTTACGACGGGACAAAAATGAGAGGTGTCAAATTGTCAACATGCTGATGGAAATATGGAACTCGCTTTGACGCATTTCAACACCACTTAAGGAATGGATAGCCTAATTTCATGTGAGCGAGATGCATTGTACAACACAATGCACTCTGACACCCACTCCGAGAAAAAAATTGGTGATGGTGTATAACTACATATGATGAAGTCGTAGGAATTTCGCTGCAAGGTAAATAAGCCAGCTGAGTGGTACCCATATAAGCCATCAGGTGGGTGGCCGTGGCACAAGTGGTAGTGTGTTGGCTTCCCAATCGGACGGTTCGGGGTTCAATACCAGCCGTGACCGAAAGACTTTTTTTCAGGCAACTAAAATCTTGTGAGATGAATGGTTGCCTAAATATAACATCAAGTCCAATTTACACTAGTAATTTAGTCTCCCCATTAAATGTTGGATGCCACCCATGGAGCGAAATAACCACTGAGCCCAAAAATTTTTCTCTCTCTCTCTATCCAATTTTCCGAAAAACAACACGTGCTCCGGCATTTTAAGAGTAGTAATACCCTCTTGAGTGTTAAGTTCTTTTTAAAAAAAAAAGCTTCAAGGGAAGAAAAATTTTATATGTTGAACCACGCTAACAGATATTATTTTAAAACTAAAGTTTACGTTCTTTTTATTTTTGTTTTTTACTTTGCTTTAGTTTATCAAACTGAAAGAGTTTCAAAAGCTTATTCTTTCAATTCATCCAACTGAAAAGGTAGCTACCGCTTGCGAGTGGTCTATTCCAAGCCAACTTTTAATCCCACTCCCCTAAGATAGGGACAGACAGTTTTCCGGTAAACAATAGTTTAAGCTGTTGTAGCTAAATTTTACTCGCCTTTGAGTAAATTCAATTTCAAATGTTATATAGAGGAGTAACTATAAAACAATCAATGACTTCTCTGATTACAATCGAATTTATGCATAATTTTGTATCATATTGTTAAAAAAACACATACACCTTCTCAACACTCCCGGTGAATTAAAATTATGCATACCTTAAAACTGTCATCCTGGTATCTGTCACAAATGACAGTTTGTTTGTTTTGATTTTTCTTTCTTGCTATTATCAATTTTCTTTTAACTCACTGTTACGACAGTGAAAATCGAGGAAAAAGAGTATATAAAAACAAAAAATGAAATGTGTATCACTTACACATATCACTTAACCTTGAGTAGGTGACCTGGCGGGTATTCGACGCTTTCGGAGCTTGAGAACACTGTGGCACGCTAAAGTGGACAGGATGGAGCTGGTTGGAAATGTTAAGACCTACGATTGGGGTAAACTAGGAACAAACTCAGAAGTGGCCAAATTGGCAGCTTTAAATTGCCAATTTTTTGCTGCTGATGAGAATACACCCTATTCTGAACTCTGGATGGGTGATCATTTAAGCGGGCCATCGAAAATCAAGTCCACAAAAGAGGACTTGGGGAAGTTTCTTGCTGCAAATGAACCCGAACTCATAGGAGGACATCAACAGCTAACATTTCTTTTTAAAGTATTGAGTATCCGGAAAGCGCTCAGCATACAAGTTCATCCCAATAAGGTATGTTAACTACACGAAAATTGCAAAAACAGCTACTACAAAATAATTTGAATTTTTTTTTTTCTTCAGACAGAAGCTGAAAGATTACATGCGGAACGCCCAGATGTGTATAAAGATCCTAACCATAAGCCAGAGCTGGCCATAGCACTCACCCCTTTCTTGGCGCTCTGTGGGTTTCGTCCACATGCTGAAATACATTCACTGTGCGAAAAATTGCCACCGCTTGTCGATCTTCTTGGCACTGAAAATGTTACAAAGATTCTAACTGGTTCTGAAGGTTTACGTGTTTGCTTTGAATTGCTAATGACTTCGTCGGAGGCGAGCACAAAAACATGCATCGAAAATATTTCACAGAACTATTCCGCCGGTATATTATTAAATTGAGTTCCATAGATTATGTTCTGACGTGAACGTTTTTCTTTTCAGTTCTGCAAGAAAATGGCCTTCTGGATACGTTTACTACAATTAATCGTGACTTCCCTTCGGACGTCGGCGTTCTTTCGCTGTTTTTCCTAAACTTGCTTCGACTTCAACCCGGTGAAGCCATATTTTTAGCAGCTAACGAAATTCACGCCTACCTCTATGGTGATTGCATCGAATGCATGGCTTGCTCAGATAATGTTATTCGTGCAGGATTAACTCCCAAATACAAGGACGTCTCATGCCTAATCAATATGCTGAACTACGAAGGTTTGCCACCAGAACGAAAAATCTTCAAACCTGAACGAGTGGACAGCTATCTGGAACGATTCAGTCCTCCGGTTAAGGATTTCGCAGTGGAAAAACTATCCATTCCACAGACTATGAAAGAATATCAACTAAAAGTTCAGCAATACGGAGCAATATTATTGGTATTGAGTGGAAAACGGATACTGCGATTTGCCAACGGTGAACAATTATTGGTGAAACGAGGTTCTATTATCTTTATTCCTGGGAATGTGGGAGAAGCTGTTTCCTTTGTGGAGGATGGGAGTGGTACCGTGTTTGTCGGCTACATTGCCAAGTACAACAGTTTCTAAAAATAGCCTTTATATTTTTCTATTCGCAACGCAAGGACAACCCTGCATAAGCTTTTATTCTTTTTAATAAAACAAAAACATCTTTAAATGGAAACACAACATGTCTGCCCGAAAACCTTTACATTTAACTCGTTAAATATTTTTGAGGTTTGAATTTGGTGTTATTTGATGTGTAATCATTTGCTCTCTTAGTTCATTGGCATATCTTCAAGTTTCTCATTACATAGTACTCTAAGTAAACCATTGCGTCAAGGAATAAACTTCTCTACGCAACGATATCCTATGCAATGCTAAATTGATCTGTTCTACGTGTTCTCAGGTTCCCGCTGTGCACTCTTGCGCTTTGACAACACATACGGCCTGCTGACCACTCTATAGCACTTAAATCCTGGTGCCTTATTGAATGAATTTATTTGGGGGGTATATCTGAAAAAATTTTTTGTAATGGCAACGCACAATGGGTCGAAATTTTACGCTTTGCATAGAGACAAGCTACCGGCGTAAACCAACACAGTTTTTATACATATCAAATGATGTGTACTTTTGGGCAGTATCAGCCGGAGCTACACGAGAAAGTTGATAGCCTTATACAGTTAAACTCTAACTGAGGAAATTTCCTTACTTCCTAATTATAAACATTCAAGATAAAACCATTAGACAAGAAACTACGAGTACCTCATCTTTTTGAGTAAGATTTGTGAGACAACTTGTAAAAACAGGAGAACGTTTCCAACAACATGAAAGTTTGGTTTTCACAAATATAAAGCTAACTGAATTAGCTAGGCAGCGTCAGCATTTAGTAGCCAGGTTTGAATCTATCCTAGGGTGGGAGAAAATTGGTTGACCGAAGGAAGATTACAAAGTTCGAAGCAGAAAAAAATCTTCAGTAGACTTCTTTTAGCATGGATTTTTTGAGAACGCGACTGTACTTATAACTATTAATATGTAGAGTTTTTATAATGTGTAACTCTGCTGATAATATTGCCTATGTGGGAAGCAAACTTAAGCCCTGTGCCACTTTATATTCCTAGGTCGCGAACCTCGGTAGTGTAATAGCCTCTTAAAGAAAATAGGAGATGTTTACGGGGATAAGTGATATTTATTGAAGCTGACCTCCGACATATTTGATTGGCATATACGAGCGTTTTATCCGTTTCGCCAATATTGGGAATGAGGCACTTCGCGTGTCATTTTAATAGTGTCAGGTTTTATGGATCTAAATATGTACATCGGTTCTGTAAAGTCTCTTTAACATACCTTGATGTCAAATCAATAATTTTGAAGATCAAGATTATAAGACTTCGTTTTAAATTTGTTCTATAAATTTATAAAAAAAGCACACATGAACACACAATACATATCTGAAGTAGTCAGGAGCAGAAAGAGGGTGTTCCTGGACTTAATCCATGCTCCCGAAGCTGGATTGAGTAATCGACCTTATAAATTTCAGCAGAACTCAAGACACGGCAGATAATCCTAAAAATGTCTCATCTGGATATTCTGCTGTTCGACGTATACATGAATACAAAACCATCACGAATCAATTTGCTTTGAACTCTCCGCTTACGATCATATATTACAGTCCAATAGGTGCATTCTTATTACTGAAATAAGCGTTCCGTTGAAAGACCTTATCGTACAATTAAATTGGAGCTCGTCAGACATATGTACTACTCCGGGTATTGAAAAGAGCACTCTCTTCAAACTCGAGATTGACAATGACCTTAAGCAAGTGAATGAGATAATTAAAGAACATATTTCGCAATGCAACTATTTATGCACTGCACTGGTATAAAAGTAGACTGGTATCGAGGCGAAAAACCTGAACAGGCGGTTTACCGACAGACGTAACTCGGAGGTAGTGATACTGAAGTCGAATACAAAATCAATATTAAGAAGCCAAAAGAGGTTCAATTCTTTTGATGAACTTGAGAATCTCTTTGGTGGGGATTTTCAGAATATCCCCAGGGATTCAAATTTCTCTAAGGAAATATCGTTTCCTTAAGCCACCTAAAACCATGCAGTTAGATAAAATGGATTCCACAGTTTCGTCGTATTCCATGCAAAGACGACATTTGGTTTCCTGAGTAAGGCCTATTTTATGTAGGTAATGTCGAGTGTGCTCAGTTAAAAATCCAACCAGTCTTCTGATATCATCCCTTTTCAATTGTAGGGATTGTTTAGATTTGTTGTGGAAGAGTTGTGGCTCTTTTAGCCTGGTGAAGCACTGAGATGTTTTCCCAATGGGAGGTACACATTTTGGTTTTTTTTTTTTGTGTGCACTTAACGGATTTGAGTATCCTTAAAATGCTCGCACACAGCGCGGCGAAAGGAAGTTAGGGAAGAAAAAAAGAGAGATACCGATTTGCGTTGGCTATAAACGTTTGCAAATTATAATGACTAGGAAATTTGTTAAAAGCAGAACCGTTTGTTAGCCAGTTCGTCAATACCTTCATGACCAGGCACCCACCAAAGTTTTTCTTTCTTGTTATAGGAAAGGCCTTACAGTCTACTGAAACATTGCAAGACTGCTTTCGAGTCAATGAGGTTAGAGCCTAATCCTTTAATGGCTGCTTGACTGTCCACTCTTCATTCCATTATTGAGAATAAAGTTGGTGCACCTTTTCCCATTGGTTTCCATAGTTTGATGTTTATATGTGTGTAGATATACGTATACGTAAGCTTGAATTAAAACTTCAATTCGGGGTATAAACGCCAGCAATTCAAAAAAAAAAAACCCGCAAATAATTAAAATATTGCATTTCGAAGGAATATCAAAACGAATGGAACTCGAAAACGGCAAAGATATGACAAATAATATCATATATTGTGTATAGGGAAATAGTCGCCTTTCATTTTAACAGAAGGGCTCCAAACGATCGTCGAATCGTTTACCTTAATAGGTAAGAAATCAGAGAACTTATGGTATACCGAAAATCGTTTACCTTAGTAGGTAAAAAAATCAGAGAATTTATGGTATACCGAAAATTGCTTCGACGTGTTCCAGTAGAAGCTGTGGATATTTAAACCACGTTGTTTAATAATATAATGCCTATTACCCAACCCTTGAGAAACAGCGGTGCCAAAAAGATACAAGCAAATTCAATCCAGCGATTCTACAGTCAATAAGTCTGAAACCGAATATCTTCAAGATATTCGAAACGGTCCTATCCAACTTGGTTAAGGACAAGAATATGGTTCAGGATAGCCGATTCCAGTGGAACAAAAACGGGGAACAATGCATGGGTGGTTTGCAACCAGTTTTGTTCAACGTGATAGAATGCTTATTGGGAAATAATCAGGTTTTTGAAAGGACTTGCCTGAGACTACTATTCGCTTGTACAGAAGACCAGAGTCAGAATATGTAAAATTCTATCTAACAACAAGTTTAACCTAATAAGAGTTAAGTTAACTTTAAGGCACATTGCAAAGGTAACAATCTTGACAAAAAACAAAGTGTTAACATAACGAGAGCAGGCGTTTTAACGACATTGTTCCCTTAGTGTACGTTGTAGAGAACATTGGGGAGCGTCTTCTATTCAGTAGGGCGGTGGAAAGTCGCAACATTGAGATGTAACTCATCGTCGTTTCCTTTCAATACGGAATATTAGAGTAAATTCAAGAATATATAAACTTTAAAAAAAACTTCATTGGCTAGGTATCTTCGAATAAGTCAAACTGTCCGAGAAATAAAAGATGAGCACTGATTCTTCAAAAATCGATTGCCCATAAAAAAATGAAGCAACTGTGAAAGAGGAGGTAGACTAAGTGGGATATCAGAATTAATGAATTAAATTTGTGTGCCACCTCATAGCAAAAGCTTTAATCCATAAGGTCAGCGCTATAGTCCGGGATTGATTTAGGTTCCACCAACATCCACCTCGATTGCTTCCTCCAGTTATGAACGACGAGTTAGTCGAGGTCACTTTCCACTTTTGTGCGCCACCTAAACCGAGATCTTTTCGCTGATGTTCATAGGCTCTATATGTCCAACCTTTCGTACTCGTTGTATTCGAAATCTTCCGACTAAATCGATTTCGCTGCACCTCATAAAAAGCATTTTGATGCGGTTCCTAATTTTGGTTTCCACTTTCCTTTTCGGGTTGGATGTCGTTTGGTCCTTAAATGGGTCTATCTCATCTTGTTGCATCCGCGTATCTAGAAATAGATGCAAATGAAGCAGCAGATAACTCCGAGAGGTCGTGGAAGTAGCAATTTCCTAAAGTTCTTTGCCTCAAATTACTGAAACAGTGGCACCGAAAGTAGATGCTAGTCCTCCCGTGAGTCTAGGGACCTGCAGCCGCTGCAGAGGGTGCCGCCCGTAAAACGAAGTTTTGTTGCGTACGCCACCAGAATATTATGGCCTGTGAGTAGATAGCTCAGCTATGCTTTTCAAGAGAATGTTACTTGTTCCGGATTTGCTGAGTTCGGGCCATAAGGTTTCACATGTATCATTGGCTTTTATTTGTATGGTTTGTTCCATATGTATTCTTAGAGTGCAGACTAGAGGTTTGATATTTTGATCTGCCAGTTCCCTTTCTGAGGAGGATCCTTTTCGAGCTAACCCGTCTGCATCTTCATTGCCTGCCAGTCCTTTGTGGCCAGCAGAGCGAAACCTTAAGGTAAAAAGCGTTAAGCTCTTCACGAACTTTTCTTCGCAAGCCCTGATATAATCTCGACTGCCGCGATGGCAGATAGTAATAAATATGGTAATATCCTAGTGGGATATTGCCTTTATTGCCGCAAGTCTGACTGCTTCTGCTACAGCTAATATCTGAGCCTGGAAGATACTGGAGTATTCTGTCAGGCGATGTGCACATCGTAAGTTTAATTAATCGGAGAAGATCCCGACGCTGGTTTTTATCTCCATTTTTGATCCATCCGTATAGATGGATATCAAGTCTTCTAGTACTTGAGCAAGAAAAAGTTTTCTTAAGCAAATAGTGTACATTTTAGCTCTATCTTGGTAAAAAAAACACAGAAAATAATACGAGGTCTTTCAAAAAGTATCCGACCATAATTTCTATTGGAAAAACAGACAGAGCTTTTAGTGAGCATGATCAGTTTTTTATACAACCACAATTTTTGTTTAAACCTAATTTAGGTTCAGGGCAATGGGCACAATACAGATAAAGGATGGCACTACATCCTGGAAGTGGGATTGGGTAGGGCGAGAAAAAGATGGGTGAAAATCTATTATATCTACTTTGTGATAGGGCTTATTCCAGTGTGGATTTGTACACGCGGCAGACTTAGGCAAGAAGTCTTGGTCTTCCGACAAGTGAGCGAGCTTTTTATCACAAATAGCACCAAGGCTATATTCGATAACATAAGCCTAATATATACTCATGCCCCCACAAGAAAAACAAGGACAACGCCACCAAAGAATGCTTCTACGAGCTCCCCGGCAAAACATATGAGCAATGTTCTAGGTATGACGCTAAAATCATCAGATACGATTTTAAATGATAAGAAATGAGGACATCTTTCGTAAGACAGACTTAGTGACTTTGCGGCGGCACGAATTATCATTATAGAAACCACACGGTTTCCTCATCTCAATCTACACAAGGGACATTGCGGTCTCCGGATTATAAAACGCTAAGCCAATTTGATCATTTTGCAATAGACGTAAGGCATGCCTCCATATTCTGGATATTCCAAATCCTCAACATTGACTCTGCAGAGGTACGAGGCGCCACAACAAAGAACTACTGTGAGATTATACAACGTAGAAAAGCGCCAATCGCAAGAGACCGCCAGAATCTTTCCCGAACTATGGTTCGCGTATATATGTAAAATGTGAAGGGAATTGACATTGTTGACAATTCACAGGTATTCACAGATAGAGTCGAGCCAAAATCTGGAAAGGACTACCACCAAGAAATCGGTGGTTTGATAAAGAATGTTGGCAAGCACATGCAGCTAATCAAGAAGCATACAAAGTAGAACTAAATCGAAGGACGAAATCCGCCCGTGAGCGACGGGAAGAATATCGACTTCCCCAGAAGAAGAAAAAGGAGCACGAGAAGCGCGCGATGAAGGATAATCAGAGTTTATGCTCCATGAACAACGCACGGAAGCTTTATCAACAGGTAAAAGGAAGATGTGAAAGCAATAAGACCTGTAGAGATGAAGGCGGAAACATTGTAGTAGAATAACAGTCGGTGTTGAGAATATGGAAAAGCTTTTTCTGCAGACTATATAAAGGCAACGAAGCCCATTTTACCCCCGTCTAACAGATATACCATTCAACGTAAACGATGGTAATCAAAACTTTTGTTCACCGGCTCAAAAATGTGGGTGGCCGTAGCTCAAATGATAGTGTATTGGCTTCAAAATAGGGCGATTCGGGGTTCAATACCCATTAAATTTTGGATGCCACCCATGGAGCGAATTAACCACTGAGCCCAAAAATCTTTCTTTCTCTCTGTCCCACTTTCCTAAAAACTTAACACGTGCTCAGGCATTTAAAGTGTAGTAATACCCACTTGAGTGTTAGTTCTTTTTAAAAAAAAATCTTTTTAAATAGCTTAATCTTAATAGCTTATACCAAACATAGCTGCTGGACCTGGCGAATTTCCAGCTAATGTATTCAGGCTGCTGGGAGTGTGGAGAGCATACACCAACTCATTTTTAAAATTTGGTCAGAAGAATGAATGCCATATGCATGGAATCTGAGCATCGTTTGCTCGATCCAAATAAAAGGATATCCCTCAACTGCGCCAACTACAGGGAATAAGTCCGCTAAATCTTGCGTATGCCTACAAGATCTTGTCTACTATATTGTGCGAACGTCTGAAACCATTTGTCGACAATCTGATTGGCTCCTATCTTTTGGGTTCAGGCCAGAGAAGTCCAGAATCGACCAAATTGGCATACTCTAGCAGATCCAGGAAAAAACTCAGGAAGTTAAAATCGATACCCACCATCTTTCCATCGATTTAAAGGCCGTATATGACAGTGTTATTAGAGACTACCTATATACATAGAGCCATGTCTCGTTTTAGGCAATCTCTGACAAGAGAGATGGAAAATGCCACAAATTGGGCCCGAATGGTCATCAATTCTGGCGGTGGACAATAATTTAAGACATCATATAAACATCATAAAAATGCAGTAGAGGAAGACTTCACATTAGGTGGCGCGCGCAGAAGTGGCCTTCAACCGACTTGAATTGCTCAACTGGAGGGAGTTATCTAAGAATCGGGCTAACTGGATAGGCTTATTACTTGAGGCACAGGCTCACGTCGAAACGTAACGCCACCTAAGAAAGTAAGCAGAGCAAATTATTTCAATGGGTAGACAACATGTTGAAGTTGTAAGAAAGCGCACTAGTTTGGGAAGTATTTCGAAAAGACTTAATCGTATGCTTATCATTTTAGACCATTTACTTTTGAAGCGCCAAAATAGAAGACGACGCATTAAATGCAACGAAGATCCTCAAAAGGAAAAGAGGACTAACATTGTTTATAATTTTTGCGACGTTCCTTTATGCATAGATTTTTTCCCGTCTTAACATACATAAAATTATCTCCTCTTATTGGTTTCTGTTTTTTGTTATCTATTTATTTTTGTTGAAATAAATCAATCAATGAATCTTAAAACGGATTGGAGACTCAGTGTCATTCGAAACAGCGATACTAATTTATAATGCAATAGTATTGCCCCATTTTAATTACTGAGCAACAATTTTGTACATGTGCAACCAGAAAACTAAAAATCGACTTCAGAAACTATAAAACAAGGCGATGCGGACAATTCTAAAGTTTAGCATTTATACTTCAAGTCTTCAAGTATGCATATACAGTTGTGGCAAACTAATTAAGAACGATACACTGGAATCACGTTTTTCGAACATTTTTATTCATCTTGGGTTGTTAAATTTTTTTTTTTTGTACCATGTATCAGTTAAAAACAGACAATAGCAAAAAGAGTAGCAAAAAGATAAAGGAAACATAAAATTTAATTCAAAATGTTTGGGTAACAAGAAATTAGCTGGCGATCTAATTAAGAACGATAAGAGAATATGTAAACTTTTCATCGTATTTTGCGGTTTTTCCTCAATATTTTGTCGGGAATCCTTGGTTTGCAATTACAGCCATACATCGCCTTGGCATTGACAAAATTAGATCCTGACATTTTTTCGGCGTTATTGCATTCTTGGAATGTCCTTACGATTTCATAGAATTCATTTGTTTTTATGCTTTCTAACTTTTTTTTTTAATTCGTACCAGGGGTTTTCTATTGGATTTAGGCCCGGACTGTATGACGGGCAATCGATGACATCCACGGAATTATTCTGAAACCATGCTTTCGTTGACCTCGCATTATGTTTCGGATCGCTGTCCTGCATAAATTTCCAAGTTACTGGCGATTCTGCCTCTGTATAGGGCAGCATTACATTTTGAAGTAATCCTATGTAGCTTTGAGCATTCATTATACCTTTCAGCTTTTTTAGCGAAAGCAATGTTTTTTTCTGGCTGAACTCCTAAAAAGTTGACTTTCATTTAATCGCTCTCTAATGGAGCGCGCAGAAAGTGCATTTGGGTCTTCGCCGAAAACTATTTTCCGAATACCGTTCGAGCTCAAAAACGGATTTTTTTTTTGCCGTGCGAACTATTAACCTATCTTGAGCTTCATACATTTTGGGAGATCTACGCTTTCGGTAGTTCGATGTTTCTCGGCATACCGCCTTGATTTTCCGGAATTTATTCAAGTACAAGTTTATACATCAAGTATATATATAGTATACAAGTTTATTCATCTAAATCTATATTGTCAACTTCAAAGTAATCCCCATCGACTGCAACACACTTATGCCAGCGCTTGATCCAATCTTCGAAACATTTTTTATATTCGGTTTTCGGTATGTCCATCAGTGCTTCCTGCAATTTTTCCATTACTTCCTCTCGGCTGCTGAAACGCATTCCCCGTAATGGTTTTTTAACTCGATTGAACAGAAAGAAGTCACAGGGAGCCAAATCAGGTGAATTCGGTGGTTGTTGGATGGTATTTGTTGCATTTTTCGTCAAAAAATTACGAATAATGATGGCACTGTGCGACGGTGCGTTATCATGGTGCAAAATCCACAAGTTTTCTGCCCACAATTCTGGTCTCTTTCGGCGAATTGCTTCACGTAAACGTCTCATAACGCCCGGCCCAAATAATACTCTTTGTTTACTGTCTGGCCTTCTGGCAAAAATTCATGATGCAGTACACTGTTGTAACCCATGAAAACCGTGAGCATTGCCTTCTTTTTTGACTGAAAACGACGTGGTTTTTTGGTCTCGGCTCATTTGGTGAACGCCATTCACTTGCCTGATGTCTGAATTGCGTGTCGTACTCATAAACCCACGTCTCGTCTCCAGTAATGATCCTTTTGATAAATGTGGGATCGGATTCAGCCGTGCAAATCAACACGGTCTCTTTTTTGCATGAAATTGAGGTCTTTTGGCACCAACTTTGCTGCTATACGACGGAGACTCAAATCATTAACCAAAAGGCAATGTTCAAGTCCTCCGCTACCTCTCTGATGGTTAATTTGCGGTTATTGACCAACATTTCTTTTACTTCATCAATGTTTTTGTCGGTTTACGATGTCGATGGTCTGCCACTGCGTTCATCATCTTCGATTGACTCACGACCACTTTTGAACCACTTGTGCCACTGGTAAACGACTCTTTAGAGAATCGTTGCCGAAACACTTTTCCAACATTTCCAACGTTCATGCACCATTAAATCCGTTTTTTACGCAAAATTTAATACAAGTTCGTTGTTGTAAATTTAAATCCATTTCTAAAATTGTAAAAAATCGCCAACACACCAAGGATAGATGTACTCTACGTTATTACGTAACTTTTGGAAATTTCAAGCTATGACGCTAAGATTTAGAAGGAATGTCAACAACAGATTTACCAACTTAAAAAAAAAAACAGAACTCAAATAGGAACTATGGGAGCGCCACACGGTGGTGTGGTGCGCGAACTTTTTGATCAGGGTGGTATGTTACGGCGTTAGAAATCATTGTTTTCGAGTAATCAAGTTTTTTTGTGCTATCATTATAGGACAATCTTTCAATATTGCGAAGTTTTAGTATGGCTTCCCTCATGCCTGCTGTACAGCTCTTATTTTTCACCATAACACGCTCAAAATATCTCTAAGCCTGACAGAAACTAATAATATCCCTTTCATTTGAAATGAATTAGTATGTTTACTAAAAAGTTTTTCCGTGTGCGGAGAAATTCTACAAAAAAAACCTGTTTTAGTGATACGTTCTTAATTACGAGTATATCGCCAAGCGAATACTGGACCAATATGCTTAAAAACCGATTCAAGCTGTTAAATAATGTGGAATAACATTGGTAGTTACGTTTAACATGAAAAGAGACACGACTGAATAGATAGCGGTACCTTTGATTTTGGTTGTCATCAGTCTTATTATTGGAACGATGGTGTTGCCAGTACTTACGATCATTCTTAATTATTTCGCCACAACTGTATGTATGTAGTTAAATGTATGCATATGGCTGAATGTTTAAAATGGATGAATTTCAAGCAAATATGCATTGACACACAATGCAATGGCATTCATATTTAGAATGAAGAACGGATTATTACCAGAATATATGAAAAATAACGTAATGCAAGTTTTTGATGTCCAGCCGTATAACTTGAGAACTAACGAAAACATAAGAACATCGAGGAATAATATTTTTTTAAAAACTTGCCATTTAATATAAAAAAACGAAACAAGATTACTACGATTTAAAAGAAAAATTTGTAAATTTTAAAACACCATTTAAGAAACGTAATTTTTAACTTTTTTGCTTTTAATTTCTGGAAATTAAAAAAATTGTGAATTGTTCAGATACTTAAAAGTTATTTTTAACTAATAAAATTTCTATCTATCTATCTATCAAGTGAAATAATTAATATGATAGCATTTTATTTGCATCAGGCGTGTTTTATTCAAAAGTGCGTATCCACTTTTTCAAAAAACGCTCCAACTTAATTCTATACTTCTATACTCGGCGAATTCATTCGTACTTTAAATTTCATTTAGTGCGTTTGCTTCAGTTTTATATGCAGATTTTAGTTTTAAAGATTAAATTTTAAGCCATAAGGAAATTAATTAAATTAAGTTAACCCAACCTAGTTAACCCAATAGAAATCAAAAGCAAAAGCATTTAGTTGCTTTTTCACAAATATTTGTTGCTTTTTCCTTAATATTTTCTCCGATAAACTGGAGCTTTGGTGGCATTTTGAAAGCAAATAAATACCTTTGCACTCACTAATTTTAAAAAAGGTTCAAATTCCTTTTTGGGTTGAAGAAAAATAACTATTTTTTCCAAGTGTAAAAAGCCCAAAAGAACTTTCATTATTGACTTGCTCTTCCAAAACATAAGTTGATCTACGAACACATCCCAGAATAGGGGGAAACGGGATGCTGCCAATCATCAGGAAACGAATAAATTCCCTCTAGTTGTATGTTGCGACATCTATAATACAAATCTTTTGTAAATTTATCCTCACTTCTGAAAGTGAACTCAATTATTCCCACTTTTGATTTTGTTTCGTGTGGAAAAGTGGCTAAGCACTGTTGGATAAAACGCGCCGATCATTATTTGTTTAACACACCCATATGCCTAAGTAAGAGTCTTAGTGGGACGGCAAAAAATAAAATATAGTGACTCTGGAAAATATAAAAAACAATGGAGTCTGTGAAATTTATAGCTCCATTAAAAATTAAAAAAAACGAATTACTTAAACCGTAACAAATTAAAAAGAATATAAATCTTTATTAAAGAAGTGTCTCATCGGCGATAAAAAAAAAACTCTGCGAGTCTTCTCATAAAAGTCTAAAAAAGAAAATCCCAACGATATTCGGTAGTGGCTCGGCATTGCATATTAATGATCAATCGAACCCTCCTAAAAGACCGCATTCACAAATGTCAGCAAAATTCCTCCATCTGAAATGAATGAAAATAATACACCTGTTGGTATATTGCCGGTTGCGGTATTAAAGGAAATGTTCCAATGTTCTATGGGAGAATTATTGGACGTAAGACTGAAAGACATGGCAACTAAAGCCGACATGGAAATAGTAAGCGCGGAAATTTATACTTTGAAACTTCAACAAAGAATTAGAAACCCAGCTTCAACAGATGGAGTCTCGATGTGTCTTGCTTGAGAGACAAGTGGAGTTTCTTTTAAAAAAAAAGCCAATGAGAAGAATCTGGTTATACATTTGCAACCTGCAGATAATCCTCAAAATACGGTTTAGAAAGCTAAAGCGATTTGCTTGGATCTCCTGCAAATGAATGACAACTCTAAAATAACTGCAGCACTTCAAATTTTTTTTTTTTTTTTTATAATTTACGCGCGCCTAAGGGGTTATGAATACCCTTATACTGTTGCTAAGGCGCGGGCGGAAAGATAGAAGGAGGGAGAAAGGAAAGTGTGATGTAGTGGTTTGAAACTCAGGTGTGTTTGGTTTCGATATTGACTCTCCAGGGGTGGGAGTCCGAATAGGACGGAAAGATTTTTCTTCTCTCGGAATGTGAGGTTGTGAATTTTTAACGGTTGTTTTGTGCTTGAAAAACCCTACAAGAGCCAAATCTACATGTCAGTGTTATGCCTTCACACGCAGATTTTTCTGACTGAGTTCCAATTACACAAATGAAAACTTTTGTCGTGGCTAGGATTCGAACCTTGACCTTCCGAGTGAGAAACGATAGCTAGTACCACTACACCACGGCCACCCCGAGTTCGGGGAGCAGAAATGCAAATGTTATTG
Source organism: Volucella zonaria (assembly GCA_963966105.1). NCBI lineage: Eukaryota > Metazoa > Arthropoda > Insecta > Diptera > Syrphidae > Volucella > Volucella zonaria. The sequence continues at coordinate 163,162,051 of OZ014530.1, forward strand.
TAGAAATAACCGTCCATGATCATGTTGTCGGTGTGCTTCGAGCTAAATCCAAATTGCATAACACTGATATTTCTATCCAGCGGCAGCAAGAGAATGCAGAAGGAAATTAAATAAGCTAAAACCCGACATAATTTCACGAAACAAGGGTTATGCCCAAATACGAAACTCTTCAAATAAACAAAAGAAAATTTTATTTTGATAAGGGTGGGAAACTGACGTCGGATCATGAGGATTGTTTGTTATTGAATATTGATTCAGCAAGTACTCGCAGATGACACGAATAAACTGACAGCGCACAATGACAGTGGTACTAATGATGGAACAACATGTGATGGAAGCAGCAGTAGCTCTCAAACTGTTTAGTCTGTCGCTTTTAGTTATAATGCCGTGTGCCATAATTCAATCTCTTTAAATGATATGTAATGTATTAGGATTAAACAATAAGAGTATTTTTGTGGGTTTTTATAAATTTATCAATTAATTTGAATTTGTTTTTCTACGTATATGAAACTTTTTTGCAAGAAAGTTTGAATTTAAATGGATACCAGCTATTAGAATTTAGTCAAGAGGATGAGTCAGTGGGGGGTTTTTTTTTTGGGTATAAGAAGGATCCACAACAGCTGTGTGAATTTCGGGTATTTGAACGAGTTAATTACCTAGATCTCAATTTTAATAATACAACTTTTCGGTTACTCCCAACGTACATTAACTGCAATCAGTGGGACAGTGATTTCGAAATATTTGAAGAATTTATAACACGAGAAAGGAGCAGTGATTTAATGGTGATTGGTGACCTGAATGGAAGAATTGGAAATTAAGCTGGAAACGAAAATTTAGAAGTTGGAACTCAACGACAATCGAAAGATATCGTGCTTAATGCAAGATGGGTAAAGTTAAAAGATTTTTGTAATTCTTATGGGTTGAGCATCCAAAATGGAACTAGCTTGTCAGATATGAGTGGTGATTCTACTTTTGTTGGTAAGCAAGGAAGATCGGTAATAGATTATAGTCTCGTTGGTGGAAAATGAAATGATCACGTTGTCGATTTCAAAGTTGAACATGTCCCTATAGGATCACCTTCCTATAGTTGTGACTTTTGGACAGATGGCGTTAGAACGGGAAGAAAGCAGACCTATGATGCTATCGCCTAAATTTAAATGGAATCCGGTTAGGGCGACAGGGTATCAAGATAAGCTGGACATATCTCTTCGAGGCCAACACAAATGCAACTTAAGCCAGTTAGAGAAAAGCCTCAAATCATCTTATTCGATCTCTTCCTCAAGAACGCTAGGAAAGACTGTACGGCTCCTTGGTTTGGCCTCGAATGTAAAAAAGCCAGACAGTTATCGTTTACTTGGCTCAGATCATATCGCAGTTTAAACGAGGGTTATTTCAAAAAGCTTTATTTGCAAGCAAACAGAGAGTACAAGGTATTGTGTACACGGGAAAAATCAAAATTTTTTGAAGCAGGATCCCACTGCCAGAATGCGAGAGAATTTTGGAACTTTGCTAGGAAGAAGAAGAAGAACTTAAACATTCATCAAGGGCTATGCTCTAATATTCTAGCAATTTTAAGAATTTATTAAAACCAGTACAAGGAAGAACAAATTTTCACTACGCACCACATGGTTCCGCCTTGAAGTGTTGGATGCCGTCATAACACAGCAAGAGGTTACTCATGCATTGATTAAGCTTAAGAAAGGAAAAATAGCTGGTTCTGATGGAATCCCAGCAGAAATTTATAAATATAGCACCAGAGAGTTCATGGATATACTTACGCTTATATACAATAAAGTGTTGGAAACGAGATCAATACCGCAAGAATTCAAAGAATCCATAATTTTCCCATAAAAAAGGAAGTATGTCAGAACTATTTAATTATAGAGGCATATCCTTCTTAAATGCATCACGCTAATTCTACAGAGACGTCTCTACACATGGATCAACAATAATAAGCTCTTGCAAGAGTACCAGGCAGGTTATAGACCAGGCTATGCAACGGTTGACCATATGTTTGTTTTGAAAATTATTGCGAATTCATTTCTCAGCAAAAAGAGAGTGGACTTCAAGTCAGCATTTGATACGGTTGATAGACAGTCTCTATTCTACAAGCTCTATAACATTGGTATGTTAATAAAATTTTACGGGGATATGCAAAACTTATATACTGACACAATGGCGGCAGTTTGGAACGGTGAAGAGAGGTCTGAGTGGCTTAAAACGGAATCAGGCGTCAGACAAGGTTGTACTATGAGCCCACTCCTGCTTTCTTTGTTCATTAATAATCTCGTAAGCTACTTTCCATGTTTCACCGAACACGTGGGGTCATATAATCAAGGCACTGCTATTCGCAGACGACATCGTGCTCTTGGCATTTTCTCAGTATTGTGAGTTTTAAGAACGGGGGAGGCAGAAACACTGTAAATGGTATTTCAATTGTAAGGCCGTAGAAATTGTTAAGAAATTTAAATATCTGAGTTTATTTTACAAAAAGTAAGTATGGAGAAGCATCTGAAGGAGAAGCTGACAACAGCTAAAAGCGCAATCAGTGTATCTTGTAGTAGATGCTTTTGTAATTAAAGTATTGCACACAGTAGCAAATTCCGGGTTTTTGAGGCGGTATCGGAATCAATTTTATTTTACGCAGAACAAATATGGGGAGTGAAACAATATGAAAACGTAGAGAAGCTCGTCCGCTCCTATATAAAGCGAATTTTTCAGCTACCAGCAAATATGCCAAATTGTATGATAATGCTGGAAACTGGATTGTCATCTCTCTTTATTCGTACCCTCAAAATGCAAATTGATTACGTGGTCAAGATTGTGAAGATAGAAAATCACCGGCTTCCGAAGATAGCGGCTCTCCAAGTCATACATGAAGAATCGAGCTGGTATGCTGAATGGATGGATCTAGCTACGGACTGCCGGATGGGTTTAAGTCTAGATAGCTTCGACTGTGTTCCCTGGAAGGCTTTACTATATCAGCTTATTTCATCAGTGGATTTGAAGTGCAGAGAGAGATTTCTGAGCATCGCCAACAAATCGCACCACAGAGCAATATCTTCCCAACTTAACCACAATTTGGAAGAAAGGAATTATTTTCGAGATGAAAATAGCGTCGATGAATTAGCAATGATGGTCAGACTACGGGGAGAGCTCATACTTTATTCCTTACAGAAAAGTTTTACTCATCTTGTGCTCTTTGTGTAACTTGCGTGAAAGAGAAGATATTATCCACTTCAATGGGAAATGTACCATTCTAAGGGAAATAACAAGGAACACGTTGGGATCCAGTTTTTTGACGGAAAACGAAGTTAATTCTCTGCTAAACAAAATGGAAGTTAAAAAACTATACCAATACTGCAATCTGGCTCTAACCTAAGGCGACCGTATAATTAGAAAGTTTTTAAATTCCAAGAATCTTATTTTGTTAAGTTTTGTATTTATCAATATAAAGTAATTATCGCATTTGTTTTGATGGGGTATTAAATTTTCAAAATATTATATGCATAAAGTATTATGTTTTGTCAGCTAGGCAGACTGCAGGAAAGCCAAGCTTTTTTTGATTTTTTGTTTTGTAAACTTTGTTATTGCATTTGATGATTACCACATAGGTAAAAATCTAATCTCATCTAAATCTAAAAAAAAAATTCTATTATTATATTTTCTTTTCACTTCGTTCAGTAGAGGCCCATACAAATGTTGAGTTTGTCGAATTCACAGGTCTCTGGTGATGTATTGCGTTGAACGGAACAGAATTCATTAAATATCGACATAATCTCAAATACATGATAAGTTCCTAAAAAGCAATGGTTCCCTTTGAACGCTCCGAAAAATGTCTGTCTTCACCACAAATCCAAGTGTCAAATGTTTCAATTCCATAGTCCAATTTTGAATTCCACCTTAAACACAATATGTAGTCCATTTCTGTTTCTGTTTCGATTTCGGTTGGCCTTCGTTTGCATGTTCGTTTTCAGTTGAGTTGACCGTGTTGTTCCGTGTAGTTGCACGTAGTGGAAGTTGAAATTCCGTCGTCGCTTTTTTATGTTTTATTTTTTAATGTAGTTGTTATATATACATTTACCTAAGTATATAAACGTATGTATACATATTTAGAAAATCCTTGTCACGTTTCGGTTCATTCCCTAAATTCAGCGCGTTTCGTGTCTTAATTTGCTGCGCCCTATATCAAAATAAACGACAAAAAAAAAAAAAAAAAAAAATCGACATCAACACCTGAAAGGAAACAAAAAAAATTCCTTGCTAACCTCAATGCTCCCGCTTATCCACTGAAAAACAAACAAAAAAACTTTGACGAAAAATTCCATCTAATTTGGGCGTGTCATCGTGTTCGTCGATGTGTCGTGGTAACTAATTGTCTATCGTCGTCACCTCCGCGGTCGTTTTGTCGTTTCTTCTTTTTTTTTTTAGCAATCTTTTACTTTTCTGTATAAAAAAAAAAAATTATCGGTTTCGTTACCCGCCACCAGTGAAGCATTGTTGAACTGCGCCGCTGGAAAATGTACACAAATCGCGTGAACGAAAATTTCCTCTTTAACAGCTAGAGACCCCCCCCCCCCACACGCCTTACGTGAGAAAAATCAATTCTTTCGGCACAGAGTCCATTTTGGTTTTTCTTTTGCACCTGTTAGCTCACCTTCGAACATGACTTGTCTGCGAGAAATGTTTTCTTGTTCGTCTTGTTGTCGTTCTTGCTCAGCTGGTGAACACTAAAGAGCGTTAGACAGAGACAGCGCATCGCTAGATAATTAATTCAAAATAAAGTGCAGTTTAATTGCAATCGAATCAAAAGCCAGAGTTTGATAAGCAAAAAAAAAAGGAAAAAAAAAAGAAGTCAATGTTTGCCGTTGTCGCTGGCTGTCATTTTGGTTGAGAACTTCTCCAGCAAAAGGGAAGTGTTAATCGTTGCGTTTGTGTGAGTCTGTGGTGTATATTTGTAGTATCCAACTGTTCCATTCCAACGCGTGCAATGTTCTAATCGGATTAGGATCAAAGAGCGAGATATCCATACGTACTCTTACTCCAGTTGTGTGTAGTGTCTTTTTTTTTTATTGCTGTCAAAATATCTTCTGGACCTCTACAAGCTTATTGCTTCGTTTTTGTTTTCTTCGTTAATCCTTTCAATTTTGTGTGTTTTTTTTTCTCATCTATTTGTTTTGAAATACAAAGAAATAATTTTTAAAAAAAAGGTGTTCTCTGAAATAGTGAATAAATTTTGGTGGAAGATTTCAGCCGACTAGGTGAGTGAGTGTGTGCATTGCTTAAATGTTCGCCGAAGACGCCAAAGCTAAACAAAAAAAGATTGTTGTCGATCGCGTTATTCGAATTGTATAGTCTCTGAATCAGATTAAAAAAAATTAAACCATCAAGAGGATACCATTGGGAAAACAACTATAACAACAACAGCACCAAAAGCATAATAATGTTTAAGTGCATTCCAATATTTAAAGGCTGTAATCGCCAGGTGGAGTTTGTAGATAAGCGGCACTGTTCGTTGCCAACTGTGCCTGAAGAAATTCTTCGCTATTCTCGGAGCCTCGAAGAGCTGCTACTGGATGCAAATCATATCCGAGATTTGCCAAAGGTAAGTCTAACTTTATTTTTATACAAAAAGGTTTACCAGTAAGCGTTATCGTCTTTTTACGATTGCTCCTAGTAGGTTGACTACTTCTACAATAGTTCTTAAAAAAGTTGTTCCTAAGTAGTATAGTTTCTCATTTTCATCTCAGTGAATTGCCGGGGCTCGCCTATCTTCGTTAGGCTCTGTAGGAGCGTAAGCAAAGTTTTAGTCCTTCTGAATAGAATATAGAATAGAGTTTATGAAAATAAAGGAAGGCGATTTCGGTTTTTACAGGTAGGTTTGTTGATGTTCGCTTTTGCTAGTATGCATTGTGATTTATTATTCTCTTGACAGCCATATGTGGAGCAAATCAGGATCAAAATTGTGTTACACCTGTTCGTACGGTGTCAATTTTAATGTGGAGTACAAGAACGAACACTTTCGGCATATTATGCTCTTTTCTCCGTAAAGGCAAGAAAGTTGCTGAGACTCACAAAGAGATATGTAATGTTTTCCATGAAATCATGAAATTGGCAGTAAGACGTCCGAATAAATGGTGATAATTAAAAATAAACTGGTCAACCTAAATATAAGGATGCATGCATTTATAATTGCTTTTGATAAATGCAACGACATAGCATATTTTTGAACACTGGAAATGTTAATTACCCTTGGGAGACTGTTAAAACAGCTTAAGCCTCTGTACATTATGGAAGACTGGGTTCGGTTGATGGTACATTCTTTGGGTCTGTTGTTACTTACTTACTTACTTACTTAAGGTGCTTCTATAGTCCGGGATGGACCAGGGCCTCAACCAACAAGCGTCTCCAGCCAGCTCGATCTTTAGTCTGCTGCCTCCAGTTACGCACGTTAAGTTGGTTGAGGTCGGGTTACACTTGCGTGCGCCACCTTATTCGCCCTCTTCCTTTACTGAGCTTCGAAAATTTTTCGGACCGGAGCACTGGTGTCCATCCGCTCTACATGACCCAGCCACATCAGTCGTTGGACCTCCACTCTTCTCGCTAAGACAATATAACTGTATAGCCCGTACTGCTATCAACCTATGTTATCTATGCAGACGGGACCGAAAATCACCCAAAGAATTTTCCTCTCACAACAACCAACGGTGTTATGATTTTTGATAAAGTCCATTCCTCTGCGCCATAGAGCAGGACTGGGATTATTAGGGTCTTATATAGGGTAACATTTTTTCTTTAGAGAGACGGCTTTGTTAGTCTATTGCCTTCCTATGCCAAGGAAGTGATTTTCAAGAGTTATTCTTCGTTGGTGTCATTGTCTGAATTGATAGCGGAGTCTAGGTAGTCAAAGTCCTTAACTACCTCAAGGTTATATCTGTCATGGGTGAAGTTCTGTCCGAGACGCCAGTGTTAGGTTTCCTTTCTTGTTGACAGCATATACTTGGTCTTACCCTCATTGACCGTTAAACTCATCTTCGCTGATTCCGTCTCAATACTCGCGAAAGAGCCACTTATATCACGCTGCTTTCTTCTGTTTATGTCAATATCATCGGCGTATGCGAGTAATTGGAGGGACTTTTGAAAGATTGTCAACTTGTGTCGGCGCGTGAGTTTTGTACTATTTTTTCAAGAATGATGTTAAATAAATCGCATGAGAGCGCATCGCCTGTCTAAACTCTTTTTTGACATCAAAGGTCTCGGTAAGCTCTTTAACGACCTTGATAGAGCAATGTGCATTGTCCATAGTCATCTTGTACCAACGGACGAGTTTGGCAGGGATGCCAAAACTAGGCATTCCTCTGTATAGCTCTTTCCTATAAATGCTGTCATACGCGGGCTTACGATCGATGAATAGGTGGTGTCTATCGATTTCGAGCTCTTGGTTTTTTCCAAGATCTGCCGTAGCGAATATTTGGTCGATGGTATGCATGTATGTATGTATTTATTTAGTAAACTATTGCTATTACAACTCATTTATATATAAATAAAAAGTAAGAAATATATAAAAAAAATATGTATATACAATTAGAGAACTAAACATTTCTTATACTTCTGTATCTCTAATATGAAATATAAGTAATTTTTTAAATCTTGTTAGAACAGTCTCATTGTTTATTTCAATGGGCAATTAAATAAACAATTTTAGTCCACGGTAAAGAAGCATGTTTTGGGTTCTCGAGTCTCTATACATTGCAATCCAAAATCATAATTAGATCTTAAATTATACGGTTGGATATTACCAACGTAAGTTAATCTAGAAGTTAAGTATACAGGCACAAGGTAATATTCAATTTTAAAGACGAACATTAATGTATTAAATATTATCATTTGCTTGATGTTCAACCATTTTAGGCACGACAGCATCAATATACATATATATGTGGGGTGCAAAAATTACATTTTAGGATATTTCTCATTACTTTGTTTTGTAGCACTTGAAGTCGATTGATGTACTCATTATTAGGGTAGGATAATATACGTTAGAGTGGCTGTTGGAAACACCAACCTACTTAGGCCTATTGACCCATTGTGATGCCACGTGGATCTATGATCCTCTTACTAATGGAACCAGTTTGAACTTACGATGAAGCGTAGGAGACTGTTTACGTCTATATTCTTTAGATCGTTTAGGTCATTGTAGAAGAAAGCTCCTAAGTGAAGTTTTCTTCTCTGGGAGAGAGCTGGATATGTACAGAGTAGATGGAGGATTGTCCAGTGGCAGTGTCCAGTGATGACACCTATGATGGCGCTGATATGTTTCCTATATAGAAGGACCAGACTCTTAGAGGGATTCAGATCTAGCTTTGACCAGATTTGTTTGGTTGCTATACGTGTTGACCAAACAATCCACCTAAAGTTTGTTCTTCTATTAGCATTCAGCTCTAGTATCAGTTTGCACGTAGCGATTGGCATACATATGCTACTCTTTTCCGGTAGAATAGTTAGAGTAGTTCCAATTTTGGCGAGTTCTTTGGCCCTACAGTTCCCTGAATGTCTCTGTGGTCCGGCACCCAGCAAAGGTGAAGGTTGAACATCTCTGCCATCTTCATAAGAGATGATCGGCATTCCAGGGCGGCCTGATTATCCGAAAAGATGCGGATATCACGTTTTTCTTCAGCCAGAATAGAGTTTCTTTAATCTTGACTTTTTTGCAAGAGCATAAAGCTACTGTAGCTTTATTGACTCTTTCTTGAATGTTAGGTTTCCAATTTTGTTTCCTGTCAAAAATGAGACCCAACTATTTTGCTGTATCGGAAAGACTAAATTGGTACCGATTATTGAGGGAGGGTCTATAATTCGAATATTGTATTTCCTGGAAAAGAGGACAAGATCAGTTTTATGGGGGTTTATTCCCTATCCACAGCGATCTGCCCAACGGGTTAATCTGTTAAGATTTAGGTGAAGAAGTTCTTTAATTGTATTAAGATGATTACCACCTGAGGCGTCTATAGCAAGGTCATCCGCATACTCAATCTCCCTGCTACCCTGCGCTTCCAGGTATATCAGTAGTTCATTAACCACTAAGTTCTAGAGAAGGGGAGAGAGGACATCGCCTTGCCGCATACTCATTATTAACGATGAATAGAATTGTCGAACCGGATTCGAAGTGCATATTGTATGTAGTTATATTTTTGCGTATCTTTTTGTATAACATAAATCATACAATTATTAAAACTGAGATTATTGTCCAATATAACTCCTAAATATTTAATATCATTCACTTATTTAATGGCATTTCCTTCAATTGTTAAATTAATACTGTCATTACAATTTATGACCATGCATTTAGTTTTGTTAATATTAATTTTCAATTTGTTGTCTGTAGCCAGAAACACAGGTTGAGTAAATCATAATCTTAATTTACTATTTTTAACTATTAATTTTGCAAAGTTTTATAATAATAACAATTTTTTATTTATGATTACGTATTAAAAGGAGCTTCAAAAATTTATAGAAATATATAAAATATAATATAGTGTAATAAATAATTAAGTTAAACAGAAAAGGATATAAATAATATAAATAATTTAGTAGTGAATTTAATTCTCACAATAAATTTTGAAGTTTAACAAAACTCACGATTTGACGTTTAAACCTGTTGAAGTTCGTTATCTATCCTAATGTTTATCGAATTATTATTTATTGCCTTGCCTTTGCTTTGAGCCATACGTTAAGATTATCCAAATCCTGTTGCATTTTTAAAATACCTCCGTCTAAATTATCATAACTTACATAAAATAGACCATCATCTGATGGAACCCTGCGATACGCCAATACTAATTAGAATTTCATCACATAATAATTTATTCACTTTAGTCCATTGCGTTCTGCCTGATAGGTACGAAACCATCCAGGATAATGATTTTCCGCGTACTCCATACTTTTCTAGTTTTTCAAATAACAATTCTCTGTCCACCGTCTCAAATGCCCTTTTCAGATCAAGAAAAAACACATATTATTTTGGCTTTCGCTTCGAGTTGTTGTTTCCAATTTGCTATGACCAAGGTGCACTTACACCTTCACAAGAATGCTGTTTTCTAAGCTCTGACTGATTTTCAACTATCAGTTTGTGAAAGCCAAAAAATGATTCCAGTTGTAAGTGAACAACTTTTTCGAGTACCTTCTCATAAAGAGGAAGGGCATTAACTGGTCTGAAATCCTCACATTTAATTGATTTTTTAACTTTTGGAATCGGAGTGATTTTAGACACTTTTCAAGAGTTGGGGAAAACACCTTCTCGAAACGATTGGTTGATAATTTTACTTAACGGGGGTGCTATAATATCAGCCATATCTTTAAAAATGCCAATGTTAAGGTAGTGGGGATCTCGTTTATTTTTTATATTGGAAAACACTGCCTTTATATCAGAGATATCTACTTCACGACATCTAAAAGAGGCAGGGTTTATTTCGATCCTATTAATAAAAGGGACATATGGGATCGAAGCACTTATTTCTGTTATACTGTCTACAAAATATTTGTTAAATTTGTTCGCCAAAAGCATATTATCACTGTAAGTTATGTTATAAAAAATTACTTTACTTGTCTCTGACTGTTTTTGCTTTAGTACAATTTGTTTTATCGTTCTCCACATTGATTTCTGGTCGACTGAATTAACTATTTTATGTTTGATAAAAGCACTTTTAGCCTTATTAATATGTATTTATAGTTATTCCAGTCAATTGCACTATTTGTAAACCTAGCCCGCTTGTATGCATTTATTTTTTGATCTTTTAATACTCTGAGATGGTGGCTAAACCATTCATGCTCATCTTCGCGCACTGATTTTGTTTTTAGGAAGCAATTCACTGTTTCCTTTAAAATATTTTGAAATATCGAAGCCATTTGGTTTGTATCACTTAAATAACATATATTATATTTATTAGTTTTAATCAAGTAATTATTAAAGTCACTTCTTTGGTATTTTAAAAATTTGATTCTTTTTCTTTCCATCTCTTTTTTTATACTCACATTAATCTGTGCTAAAATAGATTCATGATCAGAGATTTCTAAACTTGTTACTGGTTTTGCTGTTATTCGTTTCGAGTTCGCTATTGCAAGATCTATTAATGTTTTCGAATTTTGGGTTATTCTAATGGGTTTAGCAATAATCTGTTTAAAGCCACAATTAATCACAGTTCTTTGAATATTCCTTCTATATTATTCATTTGTTTGCATCCAGTCAATATTGAAATCCCCAATCACAAGGACTTCCTGTGAATCTTGTATGCGATGTTAAGAAGACTGATGCCTCTGTAGTGGGCGTATTTCAGGATGGGACAATCTATGTTGAGGCTCTCTTTCGTCCGACCAGATAAGTTGGTTTATGCTCCTTACCAAATCATCGCCTGCGTTCTTAAAGAGCCCGTTAGTCAGTCGGCCCACTCCTGCAGCTTTGTTGGGTTCAAGATTAAGTATCGCTATCTTCACCTCATCCAGGTCGAATGGACGGAATTGTTGGTCTATGTCAAGGCTGCTCAACTTTTTTAGCAGTCGGGCCAAATGGACGATTCAGACATTTTCGGTGGGCCACTAACGGTTCCTATTTTAATTACTTTTCTACTTTTTTTATAATAAAAAACCAATATTATGAAGTGTAATAGTTGTTTATTAAAATAAGAAAAAAAGGCATTTAATGCCAAATAACGAAACAAAACTGTACACATGTAGAAAATCTTAATAAAATCAATGTGATTTCTGACATTGTTTCTGTTGTAATAATTTACTTATGTTAGGCATCAAATCAGATGTTGATAGTAACAACAAGTCCCAAATATGTTGCTAAGTTAGTGATGTGCGGTATTTATTTTTTACATAATTAAGATTTGAAAAAACCTTTTCACAAATATATGTCGATCCAAAACTACTTAAGAACTGCAAGACCAGGTCTGTTATTGCAAGAGAGTCTTCTTTTGGCACTAATTTCCAAAAATCTGCAAAGTCTTCTGAAGAATTTTGTGGTTTGGAAGATGCTTTATCGGTAAAAAGGTTTTTTTGTTTTAGCGAAAATTGGTTTTGGAGTTCAGTGAGTTCCAACTGGATATCCGCAGGATAAGTAATTATTTCACTCAAACTAATTATGAAGGGACTTATAAAAATTTGTATATTTTGTTTTTTACCCTAAAAGTCCTCAAATCTGCTCTCAAACGACTGTAATAATCATCTAATTTTGGATTTGTACTATCAAGTGGCGATATTGAGCTTCTCTTTCAAACCTTTGAGCGTGGAAATAAGGTCAATATTTTCTGTAGCTAAATTAATTAAAAACAGATTTAATTTAGCTTTGAGTCCGGTTATCAAATTAAACATTATCGGAAATGAACAATCTTTGCTTTGTAATTTGAGATTCCAAATATTGAGGTAATTCGTAACGTCAACAAGAAATGCAAGATCAATCAACCAGGATCTACTCTTCAGTAAATCAGTTTCCAAAGGTAAAGCCCTTTTTTCCTCTAAAAAATCCAATTCACCTGCTCACTCAAGTTAAAGAAATGTTTCAACATGCTGCCCTTGAAAGCCATTGCACAGCACAGTACAGTTGTAACTCTCCATATTCGCTAATTTCTTTTTCAAATAAAACTCTGAATTGACGTCTATGTAGAGCTTTTACTCGTATGTAATTTATGCAGCGTACTACTGGATCCATAATATCATCCAAATTCATGTCCTTTGCACATAAGGCTTCCTGGTGGATAATGCAATGATACAAAAATAGTGTTCGACCCAAAAAATTCTGTAACAAAGCTATGCAACCTTTGTTTTTCCTAGTCATTGCAGGTGCCCCATCAGTGGAAATAGGTATCATTTTGTCCCATGATAAACCCTTTTTTTCAATGCATTCTTTAATTTTTAAAAATATGTCTTTTCCTTGGGTTGTATTTTCCAGTTGACACAATTCTAGTAAATTTTGCGATACATTCCATTGTTCATAAACACACCGCACAAAAATAGCTCGTACGAGATGTACTCGTTAAATCGCAAGTTTCGTCTAACGCCAATGAAAAATATTTGCACTTTGTTAGGATTTCTTGAATCTGACCGCTGCTGACAACAACTGTCATCTCCTCTATCCAGCTTGTAACAGTGTGTCGTGAGAGTGAAACACTGTTGGCTTTAGATTTGACGTTTTTAGCAAAGATTGTTAAAACTTCTTTAACAATTTCTCCATCAGAAAAAGGTATCTTCTTTTTCGCCAAAAGCAAAGATATCTCATAAGATGTTTTGACCATGGATTCAAGCTCGTCGTGTCTTTTAACGAAAATATTCTGTTGGTTGAATAATTCCCGTTTCTTTTTCTTTAAAAAATCTTCTCTACCAACAGGATACTCTTTTTCAACATTATTATGATTATGCTTATAATGCGTTTCTAAATTATATTTTTTTGCAACTGCTACTGTAGTGAAGCAAAGTAAACATATGGGCTTACGCGCCTTGTTTTCAATAAAACAATATTTATTTTCCCATTAATCATGGAAAACACGGTAGGACTCTGTCGATTTCGACGTACTAGGCTTGCTGTGAGCCATCCTAAAACAAACAACATTTTTTTATTTTCCATTCAGAATAGGACCTAGCAAAAAACTTAAATCAGCTAACTTACCTTTGAATGCTAATGTAAACTTGTTTAAACAAAAACTGACTGACCGCGCGTAAGCTACCACCTACTCATTCTTTCCGCAGAGGACGATAAACTAAATTTTATTTATGCTAGAAATAAACGCGTATTGATGTGATAGATGTGAATCTTGGTGAGCGTGCGTGAAATTTAAAAATTAAATATTTTTATACAACACTCATTCATTCTGCCTTCCACTGCGTGGCGGGCTGGTTGAGTTGAGATGGGGTATACGTATACCTACTCATATTTGAAGCGTGATCTGCACACTATACTTTGGCAGGAAATCTTCAAATTTCTTGCGTGGGTCATCTAAAATTCGTCCTTAGGTTGAGCAGCGTTGGTCTATATGGTCCAGGTTGAAAGGTTCACTCTTCCTGAAACCGGTATTTGGTTAGTCATAGCCGTTATACAGTTTACAGAAATGCTCTTTCCAAATCTTCAGCCTTGTTCGTCCCTATAGGCTCCGGGTTTTGTCATTGGCATGCTTTTTCACCTTTTAGTAAAACTGCCGAATTCCATTCCTGGAGTAGCATCTCTCAATTTCCTCGACCGCGCGCTTCTCATGCTCCATCTTTTTCCTCCCGAGAGGCCGGTGTTCGTCTTTCCTTTTCTTCCCGTAGAGCTCATAAGCAGCTCTAGTCCTTCTATGCAGCGACGTTTTGTATGCCTCTTGCTAGCTGCATGTGCATGCCGGCACTCGTCCTAATGGGTTTCGTTGTAGTGGCTCACAGTGGCGCGGCTACGAACAAAAGTTGGCCAAAACCCCAATCAAGTTTGTAACAACTTTTTTATCATTTTTAAATCAATAAAGAACAAATACTTAAGTTATTTCATGAAAATGGATAAAGTAAAAAAAAAAAAAAAATTGAACTTATATATCATTAACTTTTTGAATTCTTCAGGATAATCAACCTGAGACTTGTTTTTTTTCTGGCTTTTAATAGTGACATTTGGAATGCAGGGGTCTGAAGATATTAGAAGATTGTGAACAACATCTTCCATTGTTTTTGTGCGTGACATTTTTCGAGCAAACCTCTCTCTATAATTTTTAATATCCTTGTTTCGGGATTCCTGCGCTTCCTCAGATAAAGAACCAATGAGCACTATTGCGTGTTCTATAATGCTGTATCCATGAAATAGAATTTTGTGGACAGTAGTGGGCATTCTGTACCAAGGGTAATTTTTTACGAAGATTATTGCAGTTTTTAGACAGTACAATTTAAATCTGTTGGTGTCTATGGTCGCAGTAGTACAAGAGAGAGCAAGAAGTATTATGTAGAACCGATATATTAGATTTTTGTGTACTCCAGTGACTTCAGCAGATATCTCAAAATTTCTAAAAAACGTTCGTTCTGTATTTCGAGTATTGGAGGTGCCATACCCAGGTTTTGGCTTATCTACTATTAAACCAAGTCTTCTCCGAAAATTTTGTTGAACGTCATTTTTCTTATTATTAATTTTCACCTTCTCTTCAGGTTTTCGAGCATCCCAAATGCTTATTGGTAGCTTATAAGAAATGTGAAGTGCGCACTCAAAAAACCTTATCCAAGCATGCAATGTCGATGTACCTAACTCAAGGTACTGCGCTTGGCGTATATCTTTATTTAAGCATACTGAAAATTTATTAAAGTCCTTTGAAGTTAAATTACAAAGATAACACCTTTGAGAAGATGGGGTATCCGTTACAGCATGAGCGGTTTTACTATTAATCGTGCTTAAAATCTGTCTATGTTTAATTACAAAATTTTTGCTTTCATGTTCAAACTCCGTAAATCCTAGACTTTCTGTTTGGGCAATTACAGAATTGGTTTCTTGTTTTATAAGTTCAGTTGTCTCCTTTGCGAAAAAAATGTTTAGGGTTCTGCAATATTTTGGCGAAGATGCTCTTAGGTTTTTCCATAAAACTAGCTTATTTTCATCTTCTGCATTTCCACATACAAGTTGTATAGGCACAATTGAAATGAAATAAATGCTAGCGTCTGAAATAGTTTCATCCTGAAATATTTGCATGTATTCTGCATGTACCATCACAGCCCCATTTGGTTATCATACACAAATTTTTCCTCTCATTTTCTGCAAAGAAGTTAATACTATACATCACCATGAGCTTTTATTAATCTCTGAAGATTCAGTTACAATTAAATTTTCAGGATAGCATTTCTTCCTAGATTCTGTAACTGTTTGATAACTAGGATACATATTGCAGTTGTGTTCATTTGATGCCACTGTGGGTGGCCGTGGCTCAAGTGGTAGTGGACTGGCTTCTAAATCGGAAGGTTCGGTGTTCGAATCCCAGCCTCGCCCGAAAGACATTTCATCCATTTTTTCAGTTAACGAAAATCATGTAAGATGAGTAGTTGACTAGAAATCAACATCAAGCCAACTTCCACTAAGAATTTAGTCTCCCCATTAAATGTTGGATGCCACCCATGGAGCGAAATAACCACTGAGCCCAAACATCTTTCTTTCTCTCTCTATCCCATTTTCCAAAAAACTTAACACATGCTGAGGCATTATAAGTGTATTCATACCCACTTGAGTGTTAAGTTCTTTTTAAAAAAAAAAAAAAAAAAAAAAGATGGGCTCCTACAACAAGTGCTAAGGCTTCATCAGGTGTATAGGGTTGTCTGAAAAGTTTCCGACCGCAACGTAAAGATAGCGGCACACGTCAATAAAAGCTAGTGAATGCTAGTTGTGCATCTTTCAGTCATTTTGGACTCGCGGTTTTTAGTTAACAGTCGTTTGAGTGAGTCGATGTGAGTGTTTTTTTGTGAAAACTGAAAAAATTGAGTGCCGAGCTTGTTTTTAAAGGCAATACGCCTACGCAAATCAAAAATGAGTTGGACTCTGTGTATGGGGACTCTGCACCATCATTTACCACAGTGAAATTTTGGGCAGCTGAATTTAAACGTGGCCGTAAGAGCTTGGGAGGTGATGAACGTTCGGGACGTCCAAAAACTGCAACCACTGACGATAACATTGCTAAAGTTCACCAAATGGTGTTAGACGACACCCGAATTAAAGTAAGAGAGATAGTAGAGGCTATGAAAATGTCCAAAGAACGTGTTTGTTACATATTAAATCAAGATTTAAGCATGAGAAAGCTGTCCGCGCGTTGGGTGCCGCGTTTGCTTACGTTAGACCAAAAACATGTTCGAATGAACATTTCCAACGCTTTGTTGGCGCAGTTTAAGCGCAATAAATCCGAGTTTTGGCGCCGATTAATTACTGTAGATGAAATTTGGATACACCATTATACGCTCGAAACAAAAATTTAGTCAAAACAGTGGACTGCAAAGGGCGAGCCGGCTTCAAAAAAAGCAAAAACTGTTTTTTTTCGGCTGGAAAAAGTGATGGCGACTGTTTTTTGGGATAGTAAAGGAGTTATCTTAATCGATTATCTTCAAAAAGGAAAAACCATTACTGGGCTCGCAGGACAGAGATTTTCGTCAAATGAGGAGGCTATCACCTTCGTGAACAATTCTTTTGCAGAGAAAAACGCCAAACACTATTTGGACAGGTTAGAGAGATGGGAGCATCGCTGGGAGAAGTCTGTAGAGTTGTAAGGAGACTATGTAGAAAAATAGAAACAATTTTGAGAAAAAATGTCTTGTATCATTGTTCGGAAACTTTTCAGACAAAATTGTGTAATCTCTCCACCCTCTACAGATTACTTTAAAATTTTTGCGGTAGACAACTTTCCCTCTGCCATGAGTTTCATTTGAGTAGCATATACTAGTTCGTCGGCTTCGACTTCTGATCGCAAACTTTCGGTTTTTCTACGCATCGAACGATCGCTACATTCTGATAATGAAACTGTTGGTCTACCGCTATTACTTGCTTGACTATTAATAGGAAAAGGAATATTAGTTTCCAACCAATTCTTTTCTTTCTTCTTAAAATACGCTTCGTTTCGTTTAACTGTTTTCCGTTTTTGTTTGTACTCACTAATAAATTTTGATAATATCTGCTTTGAAATAGGTAATATTTTGATTAAAAACAATATTTTGCACCTTCTCCACTAAAAAGCTGAATTTTTCGGTTGGATTTTGAGACGGACACTCTCAATAGTAGCTTACTAACGTTTGCAGAGATAAATATATGTGTTGCATGTTCTAACCTAAAAAGCACTACTCAAATTATGATTTTTATTATTTCTTAATTTCTTACCTATATTTGAGTTTTGAATGAACTTATTAGAAATTAGCACTTATTAGCAGAAATCTTGAAAAAACAAAAGACCACAAAATAATCGTTTAAAATAAATTAATATTCAGTCTAGATTACGATGTGAAATTCAATGAGTGTAAAAGTATCATTTAGTGAAAAAAAAACACATTTTTCGTATCTTGCGGTGAGAGATAACTGTACAAAACTGACTGCAACATTTAATTTATCATTAATACAAATAATTATTTGTATATATGCTGCAGTTTATGTACACATTAAATAGATTGCGGCCCAAATCACAATACACTTTTACTTTAAAATTAGAGTTACGATTCACGTACTTGGCAACAAATAAACTGTTTAGTCCAGTATTCAAACTTTGGACTGATGTCGCCGGTTAGTTGTTTAGAAAAAACACATACGGACGGCCATATTTGTTTCGCCAGCATTTATTCACTACTAGGAGTGGGTATAAATAAAACAAACTAGTTAAAAAAACAGTTTCTCATCTCGTAACGACGTAACGGTTTTTTTTTTCATAAAAAAACAGTTTATATAGTAACAACCTTTATCTATTTGCATACACACAATTCAACTCAGGTATGCGAACGGATCATTCTGTTCCGCATGAAGGAGAAAAACGAATAACATGATTCCACGCTGATACGAGGGCGGGTCAATAAGTCCGTGAATTTCTGACCTCTTTACTGAAACAGCAACACTGCTCCTGTCAACAGGCATCTGTCAGTTGACTCCTGTCAAAATTTAAACTTGCTGCGTCAGTTAGTTTGTGTTTGACAGCTATTTTTATCAGACTACTCACTAATTTGAGGAGAAAATGGAAAAAAGTGAATTTCGTGTGCTTATTAAGCATTATTTCTTGCGAAAAAAAACCATTACCGAGACCAAGGCTAAGCTTGATAAATACTATGAGGACTCTGCACCATCGATTTCAATGGTAAAAAAGTGGTTTACTGAATTTCGTTGTGGCTGTACAAGCACTGAAGATGCCGAACGTCCTGGACGCCCAGTTGAGGTCTCTACACCCGAAACAATCGAAAAAATTCACGATATGGTGTTGGCCGACCGAAGATTGAAAGTGCGAGAGATTGTGGAAGCCGTAGGGATCTCGCATGGCTCAGTGGTTTCAATTTTGAATGATCACTTGGGCATGAGAAAGCTTTCCGCAAGATGGGTGCCGCGTTTGCTCACAGTCGACCACAAACGCAATCGTGTAACAACTTCACAGGAAGGTTTGGCGTTGTTTAATCGCAATATGGAGGAGTTTTTGCGCCGTTTTGTAACCGTGGAAGAAACATAGATCCATCACAACACACCAGAGAACAAACAACAGTCAAAACAGTGGGTTTCTAAGGGTGAATCGGCGCCAAAGAAGGCCAAGGTGGGTTTGTCAGCCAATAAAGTTATGGCAACTGTTTTTTGGGATGCACGCGGGATAATCCACATTGACTACCTTCAAAAGGGAAGAACAATCAATGGGGAATATTATGCCAACTTATTGGACCGATTCAATGACGATTTGAAAAAAAAAACGACCTCATTTGGCCAAGAAAAAAGTTCTTTTCCACCAAGACAATGCAAGGGTGCACACATGTGCAGTTGCCATGGCAAAAATCCATGAATTGGGCTATGAATTGCTCCCTCATCCACCCTATTCTCCAGATTTGGCTCCGAGCGACTACTTCTTGTTCCCAAACCTGAAGAAATGGCTTGGTGGAAAAAGATTTGACTCCAATGATGAAGTCATCTCGCAAACAAAGGCCTATTTTGAGGACCTCGACAAATCATTTTTTTTGGAAGGGATAAAAAAATTGGAGAAGCGTTGGACAAAGTGTATAGAGGTCAAGGGAGACTACGTTGAAAAATAAAATTATTTTTTTATCAAAAAATCTGTGTTTTAATCCAAAAGTCACGGACTTATTGAACCGCCCTCGTACATAGTGCCCCTGCCTGACAGTAACTACATTCACGAAACGAACGAGAAAGCGTTTTCATATCTTTTAGTGCAAACGAACAAAAAACGCAGAAAATGTTAAAAACGAAAAAAACGATAACGTTCGGGGAAGTAGTTTAACTACGTTTGGAAGATAGTTTTTTTAAGGGTTTTGGCCATCGATCCGCCACTGTGTGGCTAAGTGAAACCCAGCACCCTGAAACCCTGTTAGCTTTTTGGTCACTGGTCTTCAATCCTTTGTTCTGGCAGCATAGAACCTTCTAAGAGATTAAGTAGTAGTAGTAGTAGTAATAGTTATTCATTTATTATTATAATAATACTATAAAAATATCTTAGAAATATAAGTATAAATATAGTTTATAGTCTCGTATTATTTTAAACATTCGAGTAATCAGTCTTAGTTATGTGGTTATTCTAACAGTAATTAAATTATCTACTTTAGCAAAATTAACACACATTATTTTGAATAGTCTAACATTGTTTTTGTTTTTTATATTGCTTGGCAAGGAACTAGATGCAAGGATTAGATGCAATGTAGATAAAAAAAAAAGAAGTAAATTATAGCCAATTTATAACATTGGAATGAAAATCGAATCAATTTCATGATGGTTGGAAGTGAAAAGCCATTTTTTAACATTTTTTAAAAGTACAGTTTTTGTCCTCTCACACCTAAGGTGTAATTCTGGCAAAGAATTAAATAATCTGGGAGCCGTAACATAGTAGAATCGACAAAAGTATGCTTTATAAATAGGTGGAATAGTTACGAAGTTCCTCATGTTAACACGTAAATTATAATTTTCATGAAAGTCAACATCATAGAAACCTGAATTTTCGAAAAATATTTTTAGCACTTTATAACAATATAAATGTCTTAATGGAAGAATTTCTAGGCTTTTGAATAGTGCAAAACTAGGCGTTCTCCGATTTACCTTAGACATAATTCTTAAGACATGCTTTTGTTTAATTAATAAAGGTTCTATTTTATTAAAACACGCACCACCCCAGCCAGAAATACCATACTGCAACTTAGATTTGAATAAGCAATTATAAACCATTTCTAGAACTTAAATATTGCAATAGAGGCTCAGATGATACACTTGCCTGACTACCCCATTAAGATACTGTTTTAGGTATAGCGCGTGATCGTTCCAATTGAGCTTGTTATCCAAAATGATACCTAAACTATCGACACTTTCAATACAGTTCACATTTGCATTGAAGGTAACATGACCTCGAGCAGTTGAATCAACTAAGGCAACTCGAAGAGTGATAAAGGAGGGGCAGATCTTCATTTATTAAACCTTTGAGATTAAATATCATAAACTTTGTTTTGTTGATGATTACCAGTTTATGTTTATAAAACCATCGTCGTAGTAAATCCAAGTCGTTATTAACGTCCAGATACAAATTTACGTAATTATCGCTTGAATATGAAAGTTCAGTATGTATCATTAGCAAATGCTGTGATTCTGCCTTTAAAGGGTTGGATGAATAGCGTGTTAACATACATAAGTAACAATAAAGGACCCAAAACTGAGCCTTGCGGGCATTATTAATTTTTACTATTTGATTCCGGTTTTCAATGTAGGAATTAAACCAATCATAACCAATCTGAATCCAGCATTAAAAAGTTTATTTAAAAGAATGGTATGGTTTACTGTATCAAAAGCCTTGGTAATGTCAATGAATAGGCAAGATGGAATTTGAGAAGTATTCAGGCTGTTATATATTTCCCCAATCAGTTTTAATAACGCACTTTCGGTAGACCTACCTCTTCTCAAGCCAAACTGGAATTCGCTAAAGAACTGAGACCTGTCTAAGACAGAAATCATTCTTGTTTTCATTCCTCTTTCAAAAACTTTAGAGAAAACCGATAACAGCGAAATGGGGCGATAATTGTTTAATGACATAGTACTGCCTTTTTTGTGAAGAGGTATTACGAGTGCAGTTTTAAGGGAATCGGGGAAAACACCATTATGCACACAAGAATTAAAGGTATAGCACAGAACATCCGAGATCTGAAAAGAAATTGTTTTTTTAACAAAAAAAAATCCAATCCAAAATCCAATCGTGTTGAATTTGATGTTTTAAGTGAAGATATTATTTTATGAATTTCAAGTGGAGTAAATTTGTTAAAGTAGAAGCTTTCGGGTTGAAAAGTGGCTTCTAGTATGCTATCACTATTATACAAAGTTGGATTATCATTATTTGATACACTAGAGTTGTTATTGTTAAGTATAATATCACTGCAACCTGTATTTTTGTTTAAAATATTAACAATTTGCCATTCTTTTTTGGAGTTACCTATACTTTCAGCTAGCTTTTTGCTGCAGTAAGGTATTTCTGTCTTTAGCTCATGACAAATTTTATCATAAAAGGTTTTTAATCTTGCATTGTTAGGGTGTTTTTGAACGAGTGAGCAAAGCTTATTTTTTTTTGATTTTCTTTAATAATGGAAAGGACATCGATTTTTAATTTGTTATCAGCTCTAATTTTCTTTTGGCAAAAGATCGAAACATAATTATTTTGAAGACGTGTATAAAATAGTCGAGCAAGATACAAAATGAGGCTTGATGATAGTATTATATACTTTACAGCAAAGGCAATCTATTTTTTTTCGTATCCTTTTTAAAAAACCAATCTTTTTCCCAATTTTTTTGCAGGTACAATCCACGTGTTCAGCAAATTTTAAATTTTTATCAATGATTATTCCTAGGTACTTGATATGATTTACATATTCTATTTTATTAATATTTATTTCTATAGTATTTATGTTTACACCTTGAATGACTCGAACTGCAACCAACTTCAGACTGCTATAATATCCAAACCGTTCATGACAGTGAGCTCAAATTTTGACACATGACAGATAATTTTATTATTTACAAGCCTTTTAAACGATTTGCGTCTCAGTTGTGTTGAAAAATTTTTATCCGCGATGGAATTCAAACGTGATAGTGTGATTTCTTTATATTTGGCTGGAAAACCACAAGTAGCTATCGTTAGAGCCCTCCAGCACCTCAACGTGAATAAATCATTTGTGTCTCGAACCATAGCTCGTTACCGTGATACTGGCAGGGTTGCAAAACGCCATGGAGGTGATCATAAAAAAACAGCAACAAATGGTTCGGAAAGTGAAGGCTCGAATTGAGCGCAATCCGCGTCGAAGTGGAAGAAAAATGGCTCGTGAGCTCATCATATCGTTGGAACGGATGCAACACATACTGAAAAATGAGCTTGGGCCAAGCCATTGAAGTTCCAAAAAGCACACGATCTTACACCGCAACAGAAAAAAGTTAGAGTTGAAAGAGCGAAGGAGTTGCTACGCTTGCACGAAAGTGGTGAGTTCCCGAATTTGGTTTTTCCTGATGAGTCGCCATTTGTTATCGAGCAATATGTCGACAAACAAAATGACCGAGTTTACTTGCCAGACAGGTCTTTCGAAAATTTACACCTTCGGACGGCCACCAGAAAGCAGGCAGCACCGATGGTGATGGTTTGGACCGCCATAACCGCCGATGGTCGCTCTCCGCTCGTATTTTTGGACCGTGGCGTCAAAATTAATGCGATCGTATACCGCGAAACTGTCTTAGAGGCAGTATTGAAGCCTTGGGCAAACAATCATTTCGGTCGGAGACCGTGGACATTTCAACAAGATTCGGCACCGTCTCACAAAGCGCGCATCAACCAAGCTTGGTTAAAAAACAATGTTCCACACTTCATTTCTTCGACACAATGAATTGCAAATTCTCCAGATGCAAATCCGTTGGATTTCTCTGTCTGGGGTATTTTGAATGCGTAGGTTGGCACTAAAAAATACCAAAGTTTGGACCACCTCAAACAAGCACTTCGCCGGAAATGGACCAAAATACCGCAGAGCTACTTGCGTGCAGCTTTTTTCGGCGGTCTCAAGGCCATTATTCGCGCCAAAGGTGGACATATTGAAAACTACTGATACAATTTGAAAACTGATGTGCCTTCCAACATTTTTTGCTTTGGCACAATAAAATTTATCAAAAAAAAAAAAAATTAGAGCAGTTTAAAAGTTGGAGTTCGAGTCATTCACCCTGTATATTCAAAATTTTCTTTTTCTGATCGTTTAATTTCAGTTTGTTCATTTTTAGCCATAATGCTATTCGGCTAATGTCACCTAGTAGTTTTGTTCTGCATTCATCTGCATCTTTTCCTTCGGCGTAGATTAGCGTGCCATCTGCATAGAGAACAATCTTGCATTGACGTATACTTTCTGGCATATCGTTAATGTATATTATAAAAAGCAGTGCTCCCAGAATTGAGCCTTGTGGAACTCCTATGTCGACTTCTATTGCATTTGACACTCTATTGTTGACCTTTGTTTTTTGCGACCTTGTTGAGAGAAACGATTTAAGCCATTCCAGTTCGTTATCTCTTATCCCACACCTTGATATTCCGATCTATTGTTTCAAAAGCCCTTTCTAAATCTAGGAATAGTGCTATTGTTTTTTTCTTACTTCCCCCAATTTTCCATTCATTTATTACATGATTAACTGCCGCTTTACAAGAGTAATCTTTTCTAAATCGCGACTGGAATGCAGAAAATATGGTATTTCTTTTCATATACGTCATAAGCTGTTGTTTTACTACACTTTCCAAGATTTTGCCAAACGTTCTTAATGTGTTAATTGGGCGAAATTCCTCGCAAATTTTTGTATTGTGGACTTTTTCTACTGGTTTAATCATCGACTACTTCCACGAATTCGGAAATTCTCCCCTTTGTAATGAATTGTTTACTATTTCAAGCAAGGTATAACCTAATGTACTCCAATTATCAAGCATTGTTTGTGGGGTAATTTTATCAAAGCCAGCCTTATTTTTTAAATCTTTGCATATTTCTTTTAATTTTCCTAATGTAACTTGCTGAAATTGAAATATGCATTCGTATTGTATAACATTATTTACATATTCCGCATTTCAGATATCGATTCTTATGGTTTGTATACTTTTTATAAAATACTTATTGAATTTGTCCGAGATTTCATCATCATCTGTGCAGTTGGTCTCCTTGAGAATTAATTTTAATTTTGGTGGGGACTGAGGCCCCAATTTATTGGCTTAATACAAGCTTAATCTAACTTAAAAACTAACAGAAAGACTTAAGAGTTAGGGACCAAGAAAGTGATGGAGGAGATCTTGTTTGAGACGAGGAGTGCTCAGGTGGAAATCAAAACGGGAGAGGTTTGAGTTGACCTTTCGGAGCATGCGGGAGATTGGTTCGTTGGAGCCATAAGAGGTGCGGTGGACCGGTAGATAGAAGAGACGAGGACAACGTGCGGGGGTTGGTATTGAAGGAAATGGAGTTCAAAATGGATGCACGGTTGATGGAACCTGGGAGAAGTCGATGAATGGAAAGAATGTCAGCAGTATTCCTACGTTCCTCTAACGAATTCATATTTAGAAGTTTGAGGCGGTCCTGATAGGGAGGTAAGATTAAAGGGTCGTTCCACGGCAGACCACGGAGAGCAAATCGGAGGAATCGACGTTGAATACCCTCCATTCGAGAAACGTGAACTCGGTGAAAGGGGGACAAAGCTTGACTGGCATACTCAAGCAGGGTGCGAACAAAGGAAATATAGAGAGATCTGGTTACATACGGGTTGGAAAATTCCTTGGACCACCGTTTAATAAGCCAAGTGATGAGTTGGCTTTGGGGATCATCTTATCGATATGCGAACGGAAATTAAGCTCACAGTCGAATAATATGCCAAGGTCTTGAAAAGACTGGACCAGGGGAATTGGTTGACCATGGAGAAAATAAAGTCGGGGAGGAGACGGGTTGCATTTACGTGAGAAGGTTATAGATTGACATTTGGCTATATTAAGTTCTAGACAGTTTTTGAGGCACCAGATTGAAAACCAAGGTCAAGGTCTTCTTGAAGAAGGGCAGAGTCATGGGGAGAGGAAATAGCTTTAAAAAATTGTGTGTCGTCAGCGTAAAGGGAGAGGGACTAGTGTTTTATGATCCTCTCAACATCGTTGATAGTAAGAATGAGAGCAGACAATTTGAAGAAAATTATTTGATGAGATATCTTATTAAACGCTTTAGTGAAATCAGTTGCGATAAGGACTGAAACGAATAAAATCTGTAAATTTTAATACGGACTATACTTCCAATGCGTAAAAATTGCAATCCCATTTTGTACCCAAATTAGCCTGTATATTTTCTAGTTTCAGTTTGTTATTGATTTTAGTTCGGTGCGGTTTGAAATATTTATAAAATATGAGTCAAGAGGAACGCCGTAAAAATATCATCGACAAATGGCTCGAAGATACTTCGCGTCCAAACCATTTCATCGCAAAAAATTTAAACATAGCACGCAGTACAGTGGATTCTGTTATTAAACATTTGGAGACGTTGACAGTTAAGTGAAAACAGAAAAGTGGAGCTAAAAGTGGAGCTAAAAGTGGAGCTAAAAGTGGAGCACATGATACAAATTTGGACAGGAAAATAGTGGTTACCATCGTAAAAAACCGGATTATGTCATCCAGAGATGTTGCTCGGAGATGTAATACCAACCAAACAATGGTACAAAGATCTAAAAAACGTAACGGTCTAAAAACACGAATAAAACAAAAAATACCAAAAGTTACTGAAAAGCAAAAAAAAGCCATAAAAACATGAGCCCGAAAGCTATACGAGTTGATCGGCAACAAGAAAGCGTGCTTGGTTTTGGATGACGAAACTTATGTCAAAGCCGACTTTATTACTTTTCCAGGTGCGCAGTTTTACAACTCGTTTGAAGCTGAGATTCTTCCGCAATCAACAACATCGATTGGGATGGGAAAATTCGGGTCAAAATATCTCGTTTGGCAGGCCATTTGCCAATGCCAGAAGCTCATCGTTTATTACAACGGGAACAATTAACGGAGAAGTGTACATTAACTAGTGCCTAAAAAAACGGTTGATTCCTTTCTTAAACAAACACGAGGGTTCAACATTATTTTGGCCATATTTAGCTTCAGCTCACTATGCTCATGCGACGTTGAGCTTTCTTGTTCCTAAAAATGTCGACTTTGTCCCAAAAGACATGAATCCACTCAATGTTCCACAGTGCCGTCCCATTGAAAGGTATTGGGCTTTGGTCAAAGCTAAATTGAGGAAAAGTGAGTAGTGTGCAAAGGACGTAAAAGATTTTAGTGCTGAATGGAAAAGAGCGTCCAAAAAGATCTCGGATGTAACTGTCACCAACCTTTTGAAGGACATTCGAAAGAAGTTGAGGAAAGAATGGGAACCCAAATAATTTTTTTTATTTTTTGTAATTGTGAATGAATTTAATAAAAACACAGTTTTAAAGCAAATAAAAAAAATTTACATGAATTATGAAAATATTTTTTTTTTTACTTTGAAGTTTCCAAATTTTATTCGTCTCAGTCCTTAACAGCGATTTCTTTGCCATTTTCTAAGGCTGAGAGAGCAAAAGATACGAATTCAACTAGATTTGTGGTAGTTGATCTACCTTTTAGAAAGCCATGTTGTCGGGGTGAAATAAAAGGCTTGCATTTGAAGCGTAAGGCTTCGTATAAAATGCTTTCAAAGAGTTTGGGTATACAATATGAGAGAGTTTAGCAATGGGGCGAAAATTGGTAACTTCATGCTTTGTCATTTATTATTTTAGCATTGTGATATTTTTTATTTTTTTTCCTTTTTAGAACTTGGAGCTCATTACTGAACCAATTATTTGATTGACTAATTTTTTTGTGATTTTCATGAACAGTATTTCCGCTTTCATATTTAGAATCCATTGTAGTTAGTTCCTGCGTAACTTGTTCCCTGCGGTATTTAAACAAATTTGCAGTTTTGCTATTCTCGTTCTTAATGATTCGATTATTATCTATGCTTTCGTGATCTGATATTTTATCCTCTCCTCTGGTTTAACTTTTATATTTTTTAGATTTGTCCAAATATATGTTAGTCAACTATTGTATTAGATTGTAACGTAACTCTGGAGTATTCTTCCATTTTTTGTTTAAGGCAGTTATCTTCAAAGATTCTTTTTATCTCTCTTTTATAAGTGTCATTTTTGCACCAATCAATGTTGAAGTCACCACCCATAGGTATGTTGTTCTCCTTTTCTGTAAACATTTCAATATTTTCCTAAAGAAAATCAAGGAACACTCTTTCTGAACTATATGATGATCTATATATCCCAGCTCGTGTTACTCCAAAATGAAAGTTCGTGCATTTGCATGATACAAATCTGTTTTAATGTATAGTGTGACCCCTCCGGTTCTCGTCGAGTTTGAAGGGCAAGATATTTCATTATAACCCTTTATCTGTACTTCATCGCGTTCGGTATTTTCTGTGAAATGTGTTTCCGATAAAATTATTAGATCGTATTTATAACCATCGCACAGCATTTCGAGTTCTTTTTAGTTATTTGTAAGACCCTGAATGTTTATGCAAATACATATGATTAATTTTGATTGCTAATATCCAATTTTTTTTTTTTTTGGCTTCTAGCTTATTCTGGTATATCGGACATAGCCCCATAATAAGTTTTTCGTTTACACGAACGCAGTTAATACATTTCCGTATAGCGTCCTTTTGACATTCACGGGTTTTGTGTTTACCTAGGCATTTGATACACGTTTCATCCCTTTTACATTGAGCTGCTTGGTGGTTATACCCTTTGCATTTATAGTAGATCAGAATAGCAATTCCATCATATACTTTACACCGCTCGCTCCCATCCAACCTTTAATTTTCCTGCTTCAATTACTTTTGAAAAGGAATCTTCATCTATTTCAATCACAGCATTGTAGTTTACTTTGTTGTTTTTCTTTCTTTCAAAGTATTTGATTAGTTTCAATTTGCTACTTGCTATTATTGTATTTTGCTTTTTAGGCTTGTCAACTATTTCACTTTCATAATTCTTGAATTTCATATTCGCCAACAGAATTCTTGGATTTAATTTGTTTTGCACTTTAATTTCGTATTTTTCACCCATTTGCTTTTCAATGGTATTTTTTAATCTATCCCTATCTTCATGAGTTTCGCTCTCAATTAGAAGCATTAATATTTGAAAATTTTAAGTCTTTGGGGTCAAATTTTGTATTAAGGTTTTGTTTCGTTTTTAAACTTTTTTGTTTTGTTTTTTTTTTTTTTTGGTTTTATATTCAGAGATACTTAAAGGAGACTCGATGGGGATCTCTTGCGATTGTTGACGTCCGACGTCAAACTTCCTCACGGTATTAGCTTGTCTTAGCGATTTTCGGGATATTCGTAACCGTACCTTGGATGCAACAAGGTAATGGTGCGAGTCGATGTTGCCCCTCGGAACGTTCAGACAGTGGAGGAGTGCCTTGAGTCGATCGCAATGTTGTCAATCTGGCTGACGGTGGATTGATCAGATGATCTCAAAGTTGCATCATGAATATCGGCCCCGCCGCCGCGCCGCAAAGTCGATTAGCCTGAATCAGTTATCGGAGGTGGTATCGTGCAGGCTATACGTTCCGAGTATATATATATATATCTATATCTATAGATCATTTCAAACTTACAGTTTGGACGACAATTGTAGGAGATTTTTATTGATGAGGAAATCTGGTAAAATAAGTGTGAATGAAAAAGTGTAATATGAGTAATGAGTATTGGTATTCTAAGTGTAATGCAATCTAATCTAATCACATTGTAGACTAGTCGTTAGAGGTAACAACTCTATACTGATCGATTTTTGAAAAGTTTTCAAGAGCTTAGGAAGATGTTTTGCATAAGTATACCTATAGCCGAGTTTAAGCTTGATATCGTTTTGCAAAATTTCATGGTCGCATTATTGCAAAATTTTTGGATTTCTCACACGGTGTAAAATATCAAATGCCCATAACAAAATATAATCAATATTCTATAAATACACAACTATGTATGTACTAGTATTTACAAAATATTTACGTCA
Organism: Volucella zonaria; assembly: GCA_963966105.1. Taxonomy (NCBI): domain Eukaryota; kingdom Metazoa; phylum Arthropoda; class Insecta; order Diptera; family Syrphidae; genus Volucella; species Volucella zonaria. Next base: position 163,191,803 of record OZ014530.1, read on the forward strand.
TGGCATGATAAGATCAATTGGCACATTCCCCTTTGTTTGTTATATCATTAACATTATTCATGTACTTACTCATACAATAGATACTCGCACTTTATCACAACTTATAATCACACATTTTTTCCAAAGCCTTTTAATCTATTGTATTGACATGGCAGAATGGCAGCCTGAAACGCATTGAACATTTAAAACAATGCAAATGGGATTTTGTGAGAAAGTTTCCCATAGCCATAATAAGTGGAGAACAATAAGATTCGAAATTTGTTCCAAAGCCACAACGATGTACACATATTCGTTCGAACAAGTACGATACAAGTACTCCGTAGAATCGGATTCCATCAAAGCGCATTCATCACAGATGGGAACAAGTTCATTGTACATTGTACGAGTAGTAAGAGGATAGGCTTTTATCACACTCTTAAGTCGCGCAACTTTTTTTAAGGCTCCAAACAAAACCATCCCGAGATGGCAAAAATGCAGCACTTTTGTTTTGAATAATGTATCCAAGAGATCCTCATGGTTCATTATACGTGTCGTCTTACCTATTCGTTTGGAAGTAAGCGATGTCTTTGTCGTAGGACTAATGTCATGTTTGCACTTTGAATAGAAAGAAATCCTGCCACACGTCGCTGCGATACATTGTCATGGAGGGAAAGCAAGCACTTTTTCTTCGACTAACAACGACTACACGAGATGCCCCCTGATCTCTAATGAGAGAACTGAGTTTCCAGATTTGCATCGTGATGCACTCTATGGTGCACGATGTGGTGATACATACAAACAGACAGGTACGCGACTGAAGAGGCAGATGGAAACATTGCCATTTCGCGTTGCTTTCTTTATTCTTTTATTGTCAACTAACAATGGCGAGGTGCTCAAATACTCTTGGATTAGGGGGAAGAAGACTTTCGTTCATTCCAACAACGAGTACGAATAGATTTGTATATATTTACAAACTCGTATGTGTGTTGTCCTCATCACAGTTGTTGTCACTGTTACGAGTAGCTTACCTTAATAGGCGACGATTTAGGAGAGAAATTTGTATAACTAAAAAACGAGGTCGACCAGAGATTATGACCGGATATAGGTGTATATATATATACTCGTACCTCATCGTTCAAATGCAAGCACTCCCATAAGCAATGGAAGAGGCAGATGAAGATGCGGATAATATTGTGGAAAACATCTTTCTTAGTCGCCTTAGTGAGGTGCTCTAAGCACTTGTTGGAAGCAGTTTTAATAATTTATAAAACAGACTTTGAATTATCGCGTTGAATGGGAAATACGTTATAGCTTTATAAATTGAGTTAAGCGCAACCGAAGATGATCCTCCGAGTGGTAAATAGAGAAAAAGTACCAATACCAGTACAATTACTATAATTATACATATTTCCTGTTACTTCTACTATACCACTCGCTTAAAGTTTGCATAAACAGAACGTATCAAAGAAACACCTTCTGGCATATTTTTCTTCTAACCAGACAATGAAGTGATGGTGTATGGGCAATTAATTTGAAGAACCAATTCAATGAAAGATATGGACATATGGTACGCGTACATGTATTCATAAATATGAGCTTCAAAAAATCTTCGTCTATTTCAGTTACTTTAGCATCATTAAATTCATGTTTTCAATATAAGAGTATGTGTATGCTGTTTTGAAGTATTGACTATGGTTCGATCATGTCAAAATGGAAAATTAAAATTTCATGACCTCGAATATCTTCTAGTCACTAGCCACTTCCAGTCAGTACGTTTCTCTGCTTGTGATTCTCTTCTCTTCTTTTTCTTGTCACTGATCCCGACAACGTTTATTTTGTCTTACTACGTCTCTAAAAGCGTGGTTTAAGGAATGATTATAAAAAAATTGCAAAATATATTATTTTAAGAATGAACTAAGTAACCATATAAAAAATGAAACCAATTTAAATAAATTCAAAAGAGAGGTAATTTCATATGTGAAAGCTAACTTTTAAACATAACTATAAGCTTAAGAATGGATATATGTATTTACAGTATTGTGCAAAACAAAAGCAACAGATTTGGTTCGAACGTGTAAATGGAAATAATTTTTTTCCTAATGAACTTTCTAAAAAACATTAAATCTACATTTTTGTAATGAAGAAAAAAAAAAAACATAGTAGTGTATTTTCCAAAAGATTTACAACTTGTATATAAGAAAATAACAAGAAAAACCAGTATATGTAATATATGGCAGCGTGCAAAACTAAAGCAACAAATCTAATACTTTGTATAAGAGCCCTTATTTCTAATAACTTTTTTTTTTTTTTCAATCTTTATTTCATGACAAAATATAAATAATTTTTTAAAAATATAAATGATCAAGGATATAATGAATTTGTCTAAGAAATAGCTTTGCACAATCTGTTGCCATATGGCAAGTGGCGAAAGTACAAGAAAAAATTTAAAACATAATAACAAAATAAAACAATATTGATGGGGTAAAGTAATAGGATATTTCAAATACAAATGCAATGTAGATTAAAAAAAATAAGAAGTAAATTGTAGTCAATTTATAACATTAGAATGAGAATCGAATCTGGCAAAGAATTAAATAATCTGGGAGCTGTAACATAGTAGAATCGACAAAAGTGTGCTTTATAAATAGGTGGAATAGTTACGAAGTTCTGCATGTTAACACGTAAATTATAATTTTCATGAAAGTCAACATCATAGAAATCTGAATTTTCGAAAAATATCTTTAGCACTTTATAACAATATAAATGTCTTAATGGAAGAATTTCTAGGCTTTTGAATAGTGCAAAACTAGGTGTTCTCCGATGTACCTTAGACATAATTCTTAAAACATCTTTTGTTTAATTAATAAAGGTTCCATTCTATTAAAATACGCACCACCTCGGCAAGAAATACCATACTGCAACTTAGATTTGAATAAGCCATTATAAACCATTTCTAGAACTTAAATATTGCAATAGAGGCTCAGATGATGCATTTGCCTGACTACCCCATTAAGATACTGTTTTAGGTATAGCGCGTAATCGTTCCAATTGAGCTTGTGATCCAAAATGATACCTAAATACTGGAAACTATCGACACTTTCAATACGAAAACAATCTTCACTACAGTTCACATTTGCATTGAAGGTAACATGACCTCGAGCAGTTGAATCAACTAAGCAAAAACGTAGGCAACTCGAAGAGTGATAAATGAGGGGCAGATCTTCATTTATTAAACCTTTGAGATTAAATATCATAAACTTTGTTTTACTGCTTATATTTATAAAACTATCGTCGTAGTAAATCCTAGTCGTTATTAACGTCCAGATACAAATTTACGTAATTATCGCTTGAATATGAAAGTTCAGTATGTATCATTAGCAAATGCTGTGATTCTGCCTTTAAAGGGTTGGATGAATACATAAGTAACAATAAAGAACCCAAAACTGAGCCTTGCGGAACTCCAATATTCATGTATCTTATAGAAGTAAAAGCATTATTAATTTTTACTATTTGATTCCGGTTTTCAAGGTAAGAAGTAAACCAATCATAAAAAAAACCTCTGAATCCAGCATTAAAAAGTTTATTTAAAAGAATGGTATGGTTTACTGTATCAAAAGCCTTGGTAATGTCAATAAATAGGCAAGATGGAATTTGAGAAGTATTCAAGCTGTTATATATTTCCCCAATCAGTTTTAATAACGCACTTTAGGTAGACCTACCTCTTCTCAAGCCAAACAGGAATTCGTTAAAGAACTGAGACCTGTCTAAGAAAGAAATCATTCTTGTTTTCATTCCTCTTTCAAAAACTTTAGAGAAAACCGATAACAGCGAAATGGGGCGATAATTGTTTGATGACATAGTACTGCCTTTTTTGTGAAGGGGTGCAGTTTTTAGGGCATCGGGGAAAACACCATTATGCACACAAGAATTAAAGATACTAGATGGAGTGAAAAGTGGCCTCTTTGTGAATTAAATTTTTTATTTTTTTAAATGTTTTTTTATATTATTCAATATAGTCCGCTTTTAGTTTGACACACTTATTCCAGCGATTTTCCAACTTCTTGATCCCGTCCGAAAAGTAATGTTCCGGAAGGTCTACGTGGCGTCGATGATTTCCTCGCGTGAGCTGAATTTTTTATTGATGAGCCACCTTTTGAGGTCCGAAGGATCCAAATCGAGTTACCAATCGACGCCAAAAGTCCGCCCGATTCCGCATCAGCAAGTTCAAACACTCTTTCGAAGTGCTCTCGCGTTCGTGTTTTTGGTCAGGAGTAAGCATGCGCGGCACCCAGCGGCAGGATAACTTTTTCATATGCAAAATATTGCCCAAAATATGGCGTGTGCGCTCAGTACTAATCTTTGTGGTATCTGCTAGCTCGCGCACCTTCACTTTCCGGTCAGCCAACACCATTTCATGTATTTTTTTGATATTGTCCTCTGTAACCGCATCGGAGGGCCTGCTGCTCCGGACTTGATCGGTAGTGGAGTTGCGGCCACCACGAAACTCTCGAAACCAATATTTGACGGTGTAATCTGACGGAGCATTAGCCCCATAATTTTTATCAAACTTTTCTTTTGTTTCCTTCGCCGTTTTGCCTCTCAAAAAATAATGTTTTATGAGAGAACGAAAATCGTTTTTGTCCATACTCAACATGATGCCAAACACGTCAACAACAATCAGTTGTCAAAAGAAAACTAAAGACAGTATCGCACTGAAATTTGGCACGTCTGCCTAAATATGAACGGACTTCAAGGCACCATAACCTTTTTTGCAATAGCAGCGCATTCTGGCGGCCAATGATGTCACTTTTCACTGCATCTAGTATAGCACAGAACATCCGAGATCTGAAAAGAATTTTTTTTAACAAAAAGCTTGATATATTATCCAATCCTGTTGATGTTTTAAGTGAAGATATTATTTTATGAATTTCAAGTGGAGTAAATTTGTTAAAGTAGAAGCTTTCGGGTTGAAAAGTGGCTTCCAGTATGCTATCACTATTATAAAAAGTTGGATTATCATTATTTGATACACTAAGAAATGAGCCTACTTTGAAGAAGAAGTGGTTAAATAAGTTACTTGCGTCCCAAACGTCAAAAATCGTAGAGTTGTTATTGTTAAGCACAATATCACTGCAACGTGTGTTTTTGTTTAAAATTTGCCATTCTTTTTTGGAGTTACCTATACTTTCAGCTAGCTTTTTGCTAATAGTAAGTATTTCTACAGTAAGGTATTTCTGTCTTTAGCTCATGAAAAATTTTATCATAAAAGGTTTTTAATCTTGCATTGCTAGGGTGTTTTTGAACGAGTGAGCAAAGCTTATTTTTTTTTTTGATTTTCTTTAATAATGGAAAGGACATCCATTGTTTCAGAGGTTTTAATTTGTTATCAGCTCTAATTTTCTTTTGGAAACAGATCGAAACATAATATTGTAACTTACTTAGAACTGTATCAAATGCTAACGACGGATTAGAAGTTGTATAGACTTCATCCCAGAATTCATAATTTAGGTGGTTTTTTAAAGCAGTGAAATCTATTTTAGTTTTTTCCCTTACTGTAGGTTTATTTAAACGAGTAACTTTGCTACCAAATTGAATGGAAGTTAAACAATGATCTGTAATTCTTAGATCGTAGGCCATGGTTTTATAGTTCACTTGACTATTTCGATGTTGTCTTGTAAAGATATGGTCTAAAAAAGAATTAGACGAGTAGGTTGATTAAGAGTCGATATAAAACCAAACGAAGATAGGGTAGGCAAAAAGCAATCTGAATCAGAAGAATCACAGAGGATATTAATGTTAAAATCACCTAGCAATACAACATTCATAGATTTCTAACGTTCTAAAAACTTCAACACATCTGCCTTGATGAAGATATTAAATTTGAAATTGTGGTTTACGGTATTTTTTGCCATTCAGTTTTTAATGCTTGAAACAGTTCTCGCTTGTTCGTAAAACGTTGTCCTGCAACCCGTCGGTATAGTATCCCGAATAGATTTTCAATGGGATTCAAGTCTGGTGATTGTGCCGGCCAATCAAGAACTTGCGCCCTATTGACATTTCATTATCGTACTCAAACACCCATCGAAGCGGCATATTCCATTCAGCATTGGGCATCATTTCTATCTCCATACCGCTTTTATATTTGAAATGATCCATTATCCCTTCAATCAGGTGAAAGAGCTCAACACCATTTGGTGAGTAGCATGTCCACACCATCACACTATCACCTTCATGCTTTGATGTAACTTTGCAGTTCCGAGGATTGAGTCTCTCTCCTTTCCGAGAGAGGACCAATTCAGATGCATTCTGGCGAAATTTAACCTAATGATTAATAACGAGTTGTTTGGTTTATGTTTATGTTTTTAAAACAAGATATTTTGAAAAGGACCTTTTCTGCAAATGCATTTTTTTAAGCATAGACTTTTTCGCGGGCCTGTAACTTTTTAAGTCGTTTTCGATTGCTCGTCTTCGAACTGTAGCTGGATGAACGGGTAATTTAAGTGATGTCACAATTCTTTGGGAAATCACAAACGGGTCTTTTTTAATTAAAGCGCAAATCCTTCTATCCATCTTCTCCGAAGTTTTTCGTGGTCGGCTTCCCAATGATTTTTATTTTTTGGTTAGCCGAGAAACAATGGATCTGTTTATACCATATTATATTTCTTGGCTATAGAAATTTGAGTCTCTCCATTAAAAAACTGTTCAATTATTTGAGATTTAATTTCATCACTAAATTTATTTCGAGTCATAGTTGTAGATCCACCAACAAGAAAAATATCCGTTTGACTAATCTACGACTCACTTCCTTATACGTAGGTAAGAATATAGCAGAACGTGTAAAAGTACAGCCAACTTTTTTTTGTCGTTTTTGGGAAATTAGGAAATTGTTGATTTAGTTTTGCACACTGCTGCAATATATTGCATATAATTGTTGTTGTTAACATTTTCTTACATACGAGTTGTTGTTGTTTTGGAAAGTACGTTATCATGTTTCAGTTTCATCATTACATAAAGCTACATTTAGTTTTTGTTAGAAAGTTCATTAGGAAAAAAATTATTTCCATTTATACGTTCGAACTACGAGTAAATTTGTTGCTTTTGTTTTGAACAACACTGTATGTATGTAGCATAAAATGTAAAAAATAGTAATAATAACTAAATAAACTTTAAATTATTATTATTAGATCTATATGACCATTACAAATACATGCGTGTAGAAAGTCCGTTCTAAAGTAAACAGGATTTCTTAAAAATTAGTATTTCTAGTGAGGCCATGTAGTGGCAATTACATGCGTTGGAAAGGTAGAACCTTCACTGATGTACTCTCAAAAGTTATGACATTTGGACGACTAAAAACGGAGTTACTGCATTGTCATCGTTACAAAAATGAATGGCGACAAAGCCACCAAAGAGGCGAAAAAGAACAAAAACATCCTTTACAACTTTGTGACTGGTGATAAAACGTGGTGTTTTCAATACGATCAAGAAGCCAAGCGCCCAAGTGCGGAGTGCAAGACGCCAGAGGAGCCAATGCCCAAAAATCTCATTTGAAGAAGTCAAATTTGAAGACAATGTTGATTTGCTTTTAAGATTCCAAGGGCATTGCCCACAAAGTCTTCGTTACACCTGGCCTGACCGATTTTTTTTGGCTAAAACCGCATTTTAGCTGTCAACCACTCCCCGTATTCGACCGATTTGACACCGTGCGACTTTTACCTTTTCATTTGCCGATGAAAGGAAAGTGTTTTGTGGATGTACAACAGAAGCCATCCAAAAGCCTTGTACCAACATCCTGCAGGACATTCCGGTCGACGCATGATCTAAAACACTCATTCGACATGCTTTTAGACCTTGGAAATTGCTGTATTGAGTCGGAAGGTGTATGGAGTATGAAAGCCCCTTTAACATTTCTCACATATAGGATTTAGAAACGTAAAGGCATTACCATCGAATTCTCCAAAGAAGCTAAGTATTTGGGTGTCATCTTGGATAGCTTCTCTGGACTAAGGAAGTTACATCGAAAGCCTCCAAGGTGATGTCGGCCTTGTGGCAGTGACGTCAAGATATGGGGCCTATCACCGAGAAGGATCCTTTGGATTTACACGGCTGCGATAACGCCAATTATGTCCCATGTATCGGTTGTGTGATGGTAAAAGCGTTCGCGAAAAAGTCTCGGTTTCATGGGGCTTTTCCTAGGAAGTCACCCTCTGATGAATCTTCCTCTCCTTGATATTCATATCATGGGGTGGTCTTTTTTTTTGTAGTTTTTTTGTAGTTTTTTTGTTTTATTTTCTTAAACATACCAGAATTATCTTACTCTTAGTATACAAATCCAATAATAATTAGTGACAATTAATCAGCTTCGAGGACATGCCGTATGATGCAATGATAACAGACCTCATGCTGTGGAAAACATACGAAATTGACTTTCCCTATGCCTAGTAATGGTTTCGACCAGGAAAGGAGTGTAGTCGGGTCTCCACGGAGGCCTCCAAAATCCATTTAGGATGCGGCGCTGGTGTCTCTCTGGAAGAGGACAACGATAAATTTCACTTCTCGTTAGGAGAACTTGCGTCTTTCTTCCAAACGGAGATATATTCAATTTTGATGGCTACGAACTACATTGTAAAGAGTCGGTTGAGGGGCGAAGCATTTGCATCCAAGCTGTAAGGCTTCACTGAACGCAGTCGAAAGGCTCAATTCGGTGAGTATTGTCTGGGTCCCAGATCACAACAGAATCTCGTGAAATGAAATAGCCGATGAACTTGCCAGGCAAGGCTCAAAGGAGAGTTTTTCGGGACCCAAAACTACGTTAGATCTACCTGCGTCCTCGGTTAGGGCTTCCATTGACAGTTGAATCTCATTTGAGCGTTACTTCAGATGGCATCACTCTCTAGGTTGCTAGCAAATCAAACGAGTGCTTTCCGAAGTCTCCAAGAGGTCAGCGGCCTTTCCGCTGTCTCTCAGTAGGAAAGAGTACATGCTTCTTATTGGCGTCGTGACGGGGCACCATACTTTTCGCAAGTGTAATACTTGAATGTGCTGGGCATAAGTGATACAGCATCCTGCAACGCTTACTGTGGAACCCGATGACGACAGCACGGAGGACTACCTCTGTGAATGTCCGTGTTAGGTTTCGGACATATTATGGGCTTGCTCATAATTTATAAGCTCCTTAATAACTGTTTCTTCCAATATTTCTTCTAGCGTTGCCAACATGTTTATATGTCTATAGACTGTGGGAAATGTAGGGTTTGGGGTTTCGCGATTGATATTACATCATTTTCCTGATGAAATTGGTTAGGCGCACAGGCATATTGCTTTGGCCATGGAATAGGTAGTGGCCTAATACGAGTATATAACCTCTTTTCTGGTGTGCTTCAGGAAGTCTAAAATTGTCTCATCTTTTTCATAGGTGTGTACTTACTTATCGCGCAGTGTCTGAATAAAACATTTGAGGTGAAAGGGTTCCCATTTCGCTTTAGACCTTCATAAGATCATGTGTGGTATGCCTTTAGTCATATTGATACCCATGGAGATCTTTCCCCATTTTTGTGTAGCAACGGCTAGCCATAATTTCCTGACACGTTGTTTATCATTTTCTTTCATCATCATCAAACCATCACAGTTGCAAAGTGTTGGTGGATCGGGCTCGGATTTGAAAGGCCGTTCATAGACTGCGATTTGCTTATTGAACGATTCTTTATACGAGTATTTTCATAAGTGAACAAAATTTTCGTGTGACAATTTGTGTGTATATTTTTATTTTCCGTTTTTGCTTTAATTGGGTTGCCAATGCGATATCTTTGTTTCAGTTGTTTTACCAGTGGTCAGACTTATAATTGTGGTCACGTGTTAGTAGAATATAACGTATTTGGTTTGAAAAAGCTGGGAAAGAATTTTTTTCGGGCTAAGCCGACGAATGACAATTTATTAAATTATTTTATTGTAATAATTTGAGTTCATCATTTTGTTCTCAAGCAAAAGTTGAAAAAATGTTGTCAGTTAGATATTCAACTAGCGGAACATTATTGCTTAAATCAGTTTGAAAGTTTTCATGTTTATCGGTAAATCAAACAAAAAAGTATTTTCAAGATTTCTTAAATAGATTAACTGAATAATAATGGAAGACAGTAATTCTTCCAGATTGTTGAGTACTGACTGTGATTAAATTATTACGTTTTCATTTTTGTCACCACAACCTTCTATTCGTGGTTTTTATTCTCGTCTTGCTCTGTTTACCATCTTTTAAGGTTTTTGAACATCATTTTTACACTAGGATGTAACCATTACTTCAGCATCTCTTTAACTCGCTCTATTATTTTTCATCGGAAAATCCCAGTCTTTTTTGCCCGATAAGCACCACTTTTACGACTCCTATTTCACTGGATTCACTTTTCTTTATTCTTCGTCGTAATGACGGTCGATCCAGTCAAAGACCAACTAGTAGACAATAGTAGACCCCCGAATATGAAATCGTTTACATGTGAAAAAGTTTCTTACTCTTCTGCCCTTGAAAGTCGGCAAAAAATCGTAGGTCTCTCCCTCTGTGTAAAGTAAGTAAGAAGACAAAGAACGCAGATGGTCAATGTATTTATTTATGAGGAAGATCTAAACTTCATGGTTGGGGCATTTCTCATATATTTTGCTTAGAAGTGTAAAGCTGATCTTACCTAAGTCTTTGTCTGATGACAAATCCGCATCGAAATATTTTTGTGTTTACCATGGCAGTTAGTGTGACAGCTTTTAATATTTTTTTTACCTAAGTGATCCAACCATTTGTTTTGTTTTTTTTAGATGGCAGTCATTTAAACATTGTAGTGTTCTACAAGGTACGTTCCAAAGTAAACAGGACTTTTTAAAAATAAGAACAACAAAAAGTTTTGTTGGCAAAACCGATTTATTTTATTTAAAATAGTCCATTTGTAACTCAATACAGGGATTTCCACGGTGTAAAAGCATGTTGAATGTGTGTTTTAGACCGTCGGCCGGGATGTCCTGCAGGAAGTTCGTACAAACTTTTCGGATGGCTCCTACCTCCACAAAACACTTTCCTTTCATTGGCTAAGGTACTTTGTCCGAAAAGGTAAAAGAGGCACGGTGCCAAATCAAGCGAATACGGGGAGTGGTTGACAGTTAAAATGCGACTTTTAGCCAAAAAATCGCTCACAAGTGTCGATCGATGAGACGGCGCATTATTGTGTAACAAACGCCACCTTCCTTCTGCGTGATATACTGGCCGAATACGACGCATACGACGCATACGCTGCACAAGACGCTTCAACACATCAAGATAGAATTGCTTGGTTAACTGTTTGGCCTGGTGTAACGAACTCTTTGTGGACAATGCCCTTGGAATCGTATAAGCAAATCAACATTGTCTTCAATTTTGTCTTCACAAAAGGAGATTTTTTGGGTTTCGGCCCGTCTGTCGCCTTCCACTCGGCACTTCGGTGTTTGGTTTCTGGATCATATTGAAAACACCACGTTTCATCACCAGCTGCAGTATTGTAAGGGAAGTTTTTGTTCTAATTGATTCTGGCTTAATTTTGAAGCTACATTCATGCCATTATGTATGAAAAGCACATCATTCAAATGGGCGCATCGGCTTCGCTGGCATTCCTTCAAGCGGTCGGTCCAATTTCTGATAACTCGGTCCAATATGTGTGGCGTTATTCCTGCAATAGCGTGTGGAATGTTGGCCTCGGGCTTGTCCAAAGTGGTTGGCTTGTTAGCATAGGCTAAGGACTTGACGTAAACTCAGCGAAAATAATCGAGGTCAAATCGCGGCGGCTAATTGATGAATGCCCGCCGTGAGACGTCCAAGTCGACAAATTTCTCCTTCACAACTTCGAGCGTTGCGTCGCTTGTAGGGCATGTAGCGCCGTCTTGCTGGAACGACCGCTGGGGTATATCGACATTGTCGAGCTCTGACCACAGAAAGTCGATTAACATCGCTCTATACCTGATACCATTGACGGTAACGGTGTCTTCTTCTTCATTTCGGAAGAAATAAGGTCCGATGATACCGCCATGTCATAAACCGCACCAAATAGTTAATTTGTGTAGATGGATTGATGCTTTGTCGAACACACGAACAAAAAAAAAAAGTTGTGGATTGTGTTCGCTCAAATAACGGCAATTTTGCTTGTCGACGTAGCCGGTGAGCTAAAAAGGGGCCTCGTCCGAGAAGATGATTTTTTGGCTAAAATCCGGATCTCCGGCCAACATTTCCAGCGCCCAATTAGTGAACTTACGGCGTTGTCTTTGGTCGTCCGGCTTCAATTATTGCATCAGCATAATCTATGACGCCGAATCGACATTTCTGGGTCTTCTTCGATACTGGCCGCTACGGCGGCTACGTATTCTTCATTTTGCACCAATATCGGTCTGGTTGGTGGCTTAAGATCCTAAAGATTGTACTCACGCTCAAACTTTTCCACGGTGCGACGAATTGCCTGCACACTGAAGCCATGATGACGATCGACCTCACGACGAAATTCACGTTGCGTATTTATAACTGAGTCGGATTTTCGATATTTTTTTTTAAAAATTTCCGCAAGTTCGGCAAGCGTAAAACGATTCATGATGAAATGGCAAACCTTACTGAATACTTTGATCATTGGTAACTTTTACAGCTGCTGAAACATAACAATTGGAAAAACTATCATCCGTATTTGGCCTCCTTGATGATGTCCTTCGAATGTTAAATTCTAAGGAATTTTTGCTCTATGTTCATACCGATGATTTCAATTTGTCCAAATTTTGACAGTACATCAGTAAAGGATCTGCGTTTCTGACGCATGTAATTACCAATAGATGGCCTTACTAGAAATACCTATTTTGAAAAGTCCTGTTTACTTTGGGACGGACTAGAGCATGTCTTTCAACGTGCCTGCCATAAATTCCATCACAAAGATAGATGGCTATACAAAACTAAGATACGAGCTTTCAAGCGTGATGGTTGTCGGACTATAACGACACGCAAGATATAAGCTGTGAGAAGTTTTGCTAATTCTGTGCTTCTTGAACTTGAGCCACTCTTGTGTGTTTTTGGCTTTGTGTGCTCTATCAGAGTCCTGTTGGAAGATACTTTTCTATTATTATTATTTTTGGATTTATTAGTTTAGAAAAGACTCTTAATTCTAATGACAATAATTTTTTTTGTAAACAATTGTTTTTTAATAGGAAGTATGTAAAGGGTTTTAAAATAGGGACTTGACAACTATGAATTTAATTTGTGAACGCACTCTTTCACTAATCATCAAACTGTCACTGTCAATTTATTCAGTAAACTCAACATTTTCATCATGGTAAAGTACACTAACGAGCAACGTCTGCAAATTATAGAAATTTTCTACAGATATTCGGAGTCGGATTAAGAGCGTTAACTCCAATTTTCGGTCGTAATTCTCGCCCTAGTAGACAGCCAATAACAAGTTTAGTGCAAAAATTTGAGTCTACATATTCGTTGTGTGATGTTGCCGTGTCAGTGAGACACCGGGTTGGTCGAAGTGTCGAAAATATCGCTGCCGTTCAGACGTCCGTAGCAAACGATCCAAATCAGTCAATTCCACGTCGTTCTCAAGAATTGGGCATCGCTCAGTCAACATTATGGCGTATTTTGCGTAAGGAACTTGGTTTACACCCATATAAGATCAAGCTGACTCAAGAATTGAAGCCGATAGACCATTTGAAGCGACGTACGTTCTCCGATTGGGTTCCGGAGAAGATGCGCCAAGATGATGAATTTCATGGCTTCAGTGACGAAGCTCATTTTTGGCTCAATGGGTTCGTCAATAAGCAAAATATGCGTTATTGGTCGGGTGAAAACCCACATGTGCTTCATGAATCACCACTTCATCCACAAAAAAATAACTGTTTGGTGCGGTTTGCATGCGGCGGCATTATTGGGCCATATTTTTTCGTCGACGATAACGATCGTCACGTTACTGTGAATGGTCAGCGTTATCGCGCCACGATCACCGATTATTTTTGGCCCGAATTGGAAGATACGGACTTGGACGACATGTGGTTTCAACAGGATGGTGCCACAAGCCACACAGCACACGCTACAATCGATTTATTGAAGTGTAAGTATGATGAGCGTGTTATCTCAAGACATGGGCCAGTCGATTGGCCGCCTGGTTCGTGCGATTTAACGCCGCTTGACTATTTTCTCTGGGACTATGTTAAGTCATTGGTTTATGCCAACACGCCGACGACTTTGGAAGAGCTCAGAGCCAACATTGAACGCGAAATAGCGTGCCCGCGGTGGCGATATGAACCAAGTCGAGTTCCATTCATAAATATATTGATTGTACTTCAAGCCAATAATAAAGTTTTTGAAATATCGCCTTTTATTTAAAAAAAAAAGATGTTAAGTCGTTATTGGAAAACCCGATATATTCGTGACTTAAATATATTTAAATTTAATAAGTTTTTAATATTTCTCGGAGCTACGTGAAATAACAGAATAACATAATATGTATGTTTTGCGTATCCGCCCTTCTATATAGTGGTAACCGGAAGACGCTAGCATTTCCTAGTTGGTACGGTCCATTTGTTATATACTGTGCGTCAGAATCCCGATTGCTCCACATAGAGAAGTCGTTTCTCTTCAACAAAACTAGTTGCTTACAAATTATGTTACAACTTCCAAAATCTATTCATATGTAGGTAACATGTTAATGGGTCTATACTAGGGGTCGGCAAGTAATTTTAAGTGGGGTTCAGATACGGTTGAAAACTTTTATCGAGGTCCAGAAAAAAATAATCATGTTTTGTATTTTTTTTTATTTTGCTTCATTTAAGTAACTGTAGAAAAGACAGTAGGTAAAATTAATGAGAGAAATTACAATGACGGTCTTGAGCCAGTTTTTTTAAATTTGGTTCCCGCGGGGAACAGCAAATGCGAAGAGTGCCGAAGGTAGGCGTCTGATAATCTCGAACGATATTTGTTCTTCAAAAAATTCATATTTGGGAAAGCCGATCCGCATATACTAGATGGAGTGAAAAGTGACCTCCTTGGGAATGAACAAATTTCTTTTTTAAATGTTTTTTTTATATTATTCAATATAGTCCCCTTTTAGCTTGATACACTATTCCAGCGATTTTCCAACTTCTTGATCCCGTCCGGAAAGTAATTTTCCGGAAGGTCTGCAAAATACTCCTCCGTGGCGTCGATGATTTCCTCGCGTGAGCTGAATTTTTTTTATTGATTAGCCATATTTTGATGGCTTTGGGAAGAGATAATAGTCCGACTGATTCAAATCCAGTTACCAATCGACGCCAAAAGTCCGCCCGATTCCGCATCAGGAAGTCCAAATACTCTTTCGAAGTGCTCTCGCGTTCGTGTTTTTGGTCAGGAGTGAGCATGCGCGGCACCCAGCGGCAGGATAACTTTTTCATATGCAGAATATTGCCCAAAATATGGCGTGTGCACTCAGTATTAATCTTTGTGGTATCTGCTAGCTGACGCACCTTCACTTTCCGGTCAGCCAATACCATTTCATGTATTTTTTTGACATTGTCCTCTGTAACCGCATCGGAGGGACTGCTGCTGCGGACTTGATCGGTAGTGGAGTTGCGGCCACCACGAAACTCTCGAAACCAATATTTGACGGTGTAATCTGACGGAGCATTAGCCCCATAATATTTATCCAACTTTTCTTTTGTTTCCATCGCCGTTTTGCCTCTCAAAAAATAATGTTTTATGAGAGAACGAAAATCGTTTTTGTCCATACTCAACATGATGCCAAACACGTCAACAACAATCAGTTGTCAAAAGAAAACTAAAGACAGTATCGCACTGAAATTTGGCACGTCTGCCTAAATATGAACGGACTTCAAGGCACCATAACCTTTTTTGCAATAGCAGCGTATTCTGGCGGTCAAGGATATTACTTTTCACTCCACCTAGTATTGTTTGATGCAGGTATGGGTGTTGAATGTATGAATGGTGGGCTAGTTATAAAAAAATATATGGTATATACAAAATTGAATTGAATAGGTAGTTGGCATATTTAAAAATATTTGAAGGTCCAACGGCTAACCTTCCGCGGTCCGGAAACGGTCCGCCTGTTGCTGGCCACCGATCTATACTGTTCTGGTTTCTATGCGTATCTTCTTTAATAAATAGAACGTCTGAATTTTTACGACTTTTATGTAACATTCCATTAGTTAGAGACAGGTTAATTATTCTTTGTAACTTCGGCAGAATTTATTCCTTACAATCTAATGCTATTTTACAATTAAATCCTGAGCTGTCGTCTTCTTATTCATAATTCTTATGGTTTTTTCTAAAGCAATTAAATCGATTTTTTGGAACTTGAATTCATTTTCATTAACTTGTATGCTGTTGGAGTGGAGAACATGCGGAATTCTACTGCTTATAGTCTTAACACTGTCAATAAAAATTCTGATAACTGTCAAATTTCCGAATTTTTCAATGTCATACACCATCTATTTCAAACTCACTTTATTTCTCCGTAAAAAAATTGTTATTTAAGGGTTTTCCAAAGATCTTTTTTTGATCACGGGCATTTCTACTTATTTTTGATTCGATGCACACGTTTTTGGTTTTAGCACACTGATATTTGTAATGATTTCTTACGATTTTATATAGATTCCAATCAGTTGTATTACTCGTATATATAGCTGGTTTTAATCGGCTAATTTGTTTTTTAAGACGACTGTATTTTCTGAACTTTCTAATGATCTTTTTATTGCACTCTCATATTCAATGTTAAATTCACTCAGATATCGGCGTTTATCATACTTAATAAATTTTATTTTATCATGTCTGTGAAACTTTGTCTGTTTAGTATACAATTCAACCCACAAGGTCTAATGGTCTGAGATCTCCACTGAAAATGGTATTGGTCAAACGATTTTATATGCTTAAGACTCCAGACTTTAGTGCCTGTAGCCACCACGTGATATTATATCTGCCCTAGGTTAATTTGGAACATTTTTCGCCATGGCCTAAAAGTCCGCAGCGTACATTATTTTACCCGAATCGCAACACATAGGCGTGAAAATGGCTCACCCTGCACAGAGACTCTTTAGTGGGAAACTCCTTCGAGAAGAGTGTAAAAGTCGAAGCCAGTGCTAAACTTTAGATGAATTCATTTAGATTGCTATTTGAAAAGGAGTCCCGTAAACCACTTTTTATTTCAACAAATTTGGTAACTCTTTTATATCATACTCAAACATACGTACCATATGTACATTTATATACCCATATAAACATATTGATGTGTCATTGTATGTACTCGTATGTAGTTTATAAAAGAAGATGAAATCAATTAAACCACTTCTCCATACAGATGACAGTGGGTGATAACCTTATCAAAAGAATTTAATCTGGCTGCGTAAATCGCATCCTGGAGCGAAGAAAGCGAGTAGAAATGAAATTTCCTCTGTTTTTGCCCCATCATCAACAAATACAAAGCTTTTTCAACAAAACATTTTCCCATCTTATGGGTTCAGAAACGAGCGAAACAGCGCCACCAAAAATAATTGACATTCGATTAGAGTGGCAATGGATGGCTTTTATTTTCTCTAATTCCCGGACATTTTGTCTGCACACGAAGTTCAAATATATTGTGGTAAGAATCATTAAGAGCAGATTAATGATTAAAAATAGTGATGATCAAAAGCAAAAGCAGAATATACATAAGTATGTAACATAGACATACTCGAATGATGATGTGCTCAACTGCCCTGGAACCAACGCTGCCATGACATCATTTTGACAAAAGAATATGTAACTTTTTTCCCAGAGGTGTATCGTTTCAAAAAAATTAGAGAACACTCATTAGGATGTAACGCAGAATGTTAACCGTCATTTAACAATAAACTATAATATATTTCGCTGTTGTTTGTTGCTGTTTTGGTGTCTGCTTTATAACAAAGCCAGACAAAACCGGTTTTTATGAATTCTTGGGTTAATAACACATTTCATGAATTAAGTTGAGCTGTGAAAAAATGTTGAAAGTAGAATTGGTTAATTAGCATGAAGATGATCTGTGTGACGTATTCGTATATGAAAAGGTACAGAATATGAGATAAATACGAGTGTAAGAAAACACTATTGACTTTATAAGAAAAATGGGAATATATACATAGAATGTAATGGTGGAAGAAGAAATGAGAAACCACCGAAAATAATCCTGTGGGGATTTTTTTTGTTTTCTTTTTTAAAGAGCTTAACTTAAGCTGTTAAGTTTTTCGGAAAATGGAACAGAAAGAGAAAAAAATATGTTTGGGCTCAGTGGCTATTTCGCTCCATGGGTGGCATCCAACATTTAATGGGGAGACTAAATTATTAGTGTAAATTGACTTGATGTTGTACTTAGATAATCATCCATCTCACGAGATTGAAAAAAAGTCTCTCGGTCACGGCTGGTATTGAACCCCGAACCATCTGATTGCGAAGCCAATACACTACCACTTAACCACTGCTCTTATATTGGGTCTATAACTTAATTAATTCGTGTGGTTTGCTAAGAGATGGCGTAACTTGTATTATTCCATTGGAACATGCGTTGGAAAGCTACTGTCATTGTACGTCATTTCAGTATATATCATTCATTCGAAGCGTAAACAACAATAATTTTTTTTCACTCAAATATGTCGAACTTTGTTGAAGCTTATGGTGAACATGCGCTAGCTGAGCGAACGTGCCTGAAGTGGTTTGCACGATTTATAAGTGGTGATTTTGGCGTGGAAGACGATGAACATTCTGGGCAGCCAAAAAAGTTTGAAGATGAAGAACTGGAAGTATTATTCTAGGAAGATTGTTGCCAAACACAAGAAGAGTTCGCAGAATCTTTGGGTGTCACTCAAGCAGCCATTTCAAAACTTTTAAAGCCAGCTGGATATATTCAAAAGCAAGGAAATTGGGTTCCACATGAACTCAAGCCGAGAGACGTCGAAAGGCGGTTTTACATGTCCGAAATGCTGCTGGAACGCCACAAAAGGAAGTCATTTCTGCATCGGATTGTTACTGGTGATGAAAAATGGATCCATTGCGACAACCCCCAAGCGCAAAAAGTCATATGTGAAACCCGGCCAACCAGCCAAATCAACGGCAAAGCCGAATATCCATGGCGCGAAGGTAATGCTCTGTATTTGGTGGGATCAGATGGGTGTGCTGTATTATGAGCTGCTAAAACCGGGTGAAACCATCAATGGACAACGCTACCGAACACAATTAATCCGTTTGAAGAGAGCAGTGGCCGAAAAACGCCCGGAATATGCGACCAGACACGAGGCAATAATTTTCCATCATGACAACGCTCGGCCCCACGTTGGTATTCCGGTTAAGAACTATTTGGAAAACAGTGGATGGGAAGTCTTATCCCACCCGCCTTATAGCCCAGACCTTGCCCCTTCTGACTACCATTTGTTCCGGTCGATGCAGAACGCCCTCACTGAAATGAGGTTCACATCAGAGCAGAATATCAAAAATTGGCTTGATTCATTCTTGGCTGCCAAGCCGGCGCAGTTGTTTTGGGATGGGATCCACAAATTGCCAGAAAGATGCAAAAAGGCATAGCTTCAGATGGGCAATACTTTGAATAATACTATTGTACAGGTTTTTCTTAAATAAACGTTCAAATTTTGAAAAAAAAAAAACCGCTAAAAAAAAGTTATATACCCAATATTATTATAAATGCTTCCTTCCACATACCCATACTTACGCTGATGCATTGTAGAAAAATAGTAAGTGAAAATACGACTAAAGTGGTCAAATCTTAACTCATATGAATACGAATATCTTAGGATGGACAAGTCCATCCTTCAGCTTATTGATACCGATTAAGTTGATAAAATATGGGCGACAGAACAATCAGCGATAAAGGACTTTAACACTTTTGATAATTGGAATATCATCTAATGAAACAGAAGATCAGATCATGAGATTTCAGATAATTCTTTCGTTAAAAGTGTTTACCACCTTGATCACAAATTGTTCGAAATTATTCAGAAAATTAAAAATACAAGTTTATTCATCTAAATCTATATTGTCCCCTTCAAAGTAATCCTCATCGACTGCAACACACTTATGCCAGCGCTTGATCCAATACTCGAAACATTTTTTATATTCGGTATGTCCATCAGTGCTTTCTGCGATTTTTCCATTACTTCCTCTCGGCTGCTGAAACGCGTTCCCCGTCCCCGTAGTGGTTTTTTAACTCGATTGAACAGAAAGAAGTCACAGGGAGCCAAATCAGGTGAATTCGGTGGTTGTTGCATTTTTCGCCAAAAAATTACGAATAATGATGGCACTGTGCGACGGTGCGTTATCATGGTGCTAAATCCACGAGTTTTCTGCCCACAAACGTCTCATAACGCCCGGCCCAAATAACACTCTTTGTTTACCGTCTGGTCTTCTGGCAAAAATTCATGATGCAGTACACCGTTGTAACCCATGAAAACCGTGAGCATTTATTTCTTTTTTGACTGAAAACGACGTGGTTTTTTTGGTCTCGGCTCATTTGGTGAACGCCATTCACTTGCCTGTCGTCTGAATTGCGTGTCGTACTCATAAACCTACGTCTCGTCACCAGTAATGATCCTTTTGATGAATGTGGGATCGGATTCAGCCTCGCAAATCATCTCTTTTGCGACGTCAACACGGTCTCTTTTTTACATGAAATTGAGGTCTTTTGGCACCAACTTTGCTGCTACACGACGGAAACCCAAATCATTAACTAAAATGTCTTGGACGGATCCATAGGCAATGTTCAAGTCCTCCGCTACGTCTCTGATGGTTAATTTGTGGTTATTGACCAACATTTGTATTACTTCATCAATGTTTTCGTCGGTTTACGATGTCGATGATCTGCATCTGCGTTCAACATCTTCGATTGACTCACGACCACTTTTGAACCGCTTGTGCCACTGGTAAACGACCGTTTTCTTTAGAGAATCGTTGCAGAAACACTTTTCCAACATTTCCAATGTTCATGCACCATTAAATCCCTTTTTTACGCAAAATTTAATACTCGTACAAGTTCGTTGATGCAAATTTAAATCCATTTCTAAAATTGTAAAAAATCGCCAACACACACAGAGATAGATGTACTCCTGGCTACGTAACTTTTGCAAATGTCAAGCTATGACGCTAATGTCAACAACAGATTTACCAACTTAACAAAAAAAACAGAACTCAAATCGGAACAATGGGAGCTCCACACGGTGATGTGCTGCGAGCACTTTTTGATCAAGGTGGTATATTACTTTTTTGTGATCTGAATGCTTTTGTCATGATTACTTATAGTGCGTTCAACAAAAACGTGCGTTTAAAAAACCAGTGAAAAATGAAATCATTAATCAAGTACATATCGAAACTGTAAGAAATGCAGAACAAAAGAACAAAAGTACATACGTAAGTAAGTAAAAACAGTAACACGAAGATGTTTCTTTAGCCCACGCTTTATTGCAACTGTCCTAACATATCATTTGAAACTGCAGGTGCACGGATCTAGGGTGTAAATAGGTTTATTTTATATTCGAATTATCGCATAGTAGGTTTCCTACAAAACCAACTTCACTTAATTTGTGCACATATTCTAAATCATGGCTTCTGCAAATTTGCTTCAACAGCCGCGTAAGTCGTTTTATCATAGCTATTTTTTTTTTCTTTAAGTCTCTGCTTCATTAAGCACCACACATTTTCTATTGATTCCGCATCAGGACTTTGGGACACCAATCTAACGTCTCTATGTCATTTTTCTCTTTGCAACGCATGCGACTCTGTTGTTTTGGATCATTATCCTCTTGCAAAATTCAGTTGTAATTGTTTGCTTCATACAGAGATTCCACAGACTTTAGCTGACCCTTCTGGTGTAATTTTACCATGAATCGTGGCGCGAGGTTTTATGTGAATACTATAATATTAACTTTCCGAATCCTTTGGTCGAAAAGCATCCATAAACATGAACTCTTGCGGCTGTTTTACGGTGCTTTGCAGAAACTTTTCATCTTTTTTTATCAAGGATTTCTTCCAAAAATTACAAACAAAAAAAGATTACTGAATTCTGTGTTGCCCAACTTAGTCTCTTTTCAATATGTTTTTGGGTCAGTAGCGTTTTAAGTTTGGTACACGTGTTTCTGATGCCAGATTCCGCCAAACAGCTTCATATTGTGTTGGTGGAAAATTCCTTTCCTGGACAATTTTATTTTTGCGTCCCTCAGTCTAATTGTGGGGTTTTTCCGAAACAAAAAACTGCGCTGGTTCAAGTACAAAAGTTAAGTCAATGTGTATTTCATTATACAGGTTAACAAAAAGGAAAAAGAAAAAACGGCCGGCAAAAAAGCGGGAAAAAGACTAAATGCCACAAAAGGCAGAAGAGAATGAAAAAAAAAAACGCGTGGTGCCAAATCACGTCAGCTTGCAATTTAGCAAGTAGATGGTTTGGCGTTAACATTTAGCCGGCCCTGAACTGACCGGAGGGTTAGTTCAATCATTGAGCACATCGACGTCGTCTTTGAAGTTCAAAAGCGGCGCTATCTTGACGATAGGGCGGATCAATGTCCCGTCTGCAGTTTTTAAAGTTACGACCCGAACTCTGCCATCAGCTCCTGCGTGGATTTCTGCTACTCCTCCCATCCTTCATTTGCCAGGTGGGATATTGTCTTCCCTAAGAACAACAAGATCTCCCACATTGAAATTCAGAAATGACTTGGTCCACTCAGCTCGTTGCTGGAGTTTATTCAGATACTCGCTGTGCTACCTTTTCCAGAAGTGCTGGCGCAGTTGACTAATTAAGCTCCACCGGTTTACTAGATTGATCTTTTCGGCGCCCACAAAATTTGTTCCGTTGTCACTGAATGTCTTCTACGAGACACGAACCGCATCAGTACCGCGATGGAGGTAGCAGACGAAAGGTCACTTGCCAGTTCCAGGTGCATGGCACCAGTCGCCGTGCATATAAAAATGGATATATAGCCCTTTACAGTCTTGCAGCCACGTCCTTTAGATAAGCGAACAAAAACGGCCCAGCGAAATCTACACCACTACGGAGAAAGGGCTACAAGATTGTACTCTGAGTCTAGGTAGGTCACTCATCAGCTGCTGTTGAACGAACGCGTTTGTTATCCAAAAATGGCTCTGCAGTATAACGAGCATGGTCGCAGGGCATGCGTGAAGCGATGTTCGATGTACGTCTTGACAGATCATCATAGTGAGTTTTGCGGCTGCTGGGAGAAGAATTGGATGCTTCCTATCGGGTTGCAACGGTGCATTCCTACGTCGTCAACCCACGCGAAGAAGCAGATTCTCATCCAAAAACGGATTTAGTTTCAACAAGTTGCTCTGTCTTCTAAGAGCCATCTTTGTCTGGAGCCGCTGGATATCAAGCGCTTCGTTGAGTTCCGGCAGGCTGACGAACTTATTGGAGAGACAGGACATCGATTTATGTCGCTTACGATTTGCGATTCGAGAACGTATATTATTGATGAACCTTTAGTTTTGATGCTTTAGTTTTGATAAGGAAGAATACTTATCGATGAGATCCCACATTTGATGCGACTGTACCATGGTTACCAGGCTATGTTATCAATGTTTGACTTTTGATCAATAACGGTAGTTAAAAGTTGTTGCGAAGGCCAGGTGTCGGCAGGTTGCATCAGCCACAGCGGCCCATCCCACCATAGATTGAAATGCTTTAGCTCCTGAGGTAGCAAGCCTCGAGAAGCGCAGTCGGCCGGATTCTTCAGCGATGGAACATGTAACCAATTCTCCGGTGGTATAACCTCTTGTGCTTGCGCCACACGGTTGGCAACAACGTGCACCACCTGCTAGAATGCTGATGAAGCCAGGCTAATGTAACAGATGAGTCAGTCCACCCATACATGTTACGAACGCGTTGATCTAATGCTTTCCTTACATGTATCATTAGTTGCGGCAACAGAGCAGCAGCGCATAACTCTCCTCGCGTAGACGACAGCAGCGTATGCGGATTGCGATTCATCTGCAAACCCGTGGAGATCTGATACTGCATCTGGGTCGCCAACTCCTAACCAACTCGAAATTCATATAGTTGCTAAGCAAGGAAGGTTTCCTCGAAAGTCCATTCATTTTTTCTTTAGTGATGATGGTACTTCTTCATCCCAGTCGACTTTTGGATTCCAAGGACGTTGAAACATTATTTTGGGAATAGCTGTGGCAGAGGCGAGCAATCTCAGCGGGTCAAATAACTTAGCGGCATCTGAAAGAAACAGACGTTTAGTAAAACTAAGGGTATCTATATGATGAACCTGCACGCTGTATGTGAAAATGTCGGTAGATGGATGCCATTGAAGCCCCAATGTTCTCACACTTTCAGAATCAGCTAGATCCAGAGTTGGTTTTATTTCACGTTCTTCTTCTGCTATGGAATTCAGAACGATAGAAAAATTTGAAGACCATTTGCGCAAATGAAATTCGCTACGGTTTAGCATGCTAGCAATTTCGGGCTGAAGACGGCATAGCTCTTCTTCGTCGAAAGACCCTGTTAAAAGGTCGTCCATATAAAAATCGCGTTGTATAATTGATGCGACGGCTGTTTGTTGCAACGCTTTGATGGCGAGATAAGAAGCCGATGCAACGCCATATGTCACTGTCAGCAAGCAATAATCTTTAACTGGATCCGATGGTGTACGTCGCTAGACGATGCGTTGGAAGACAACGTGATCCTGGTCAACCTGCACCTGTCTATACATTTTTGCAACGTCCCCGGTTATAGAAAATCGATGACCACGAGATCGGAGCAATTTTGTAAAAATATTTGGCTGGAGCTGTGGGCCTACCAATTGTGCATCATTCTGAGAAAATTCAGATGACGTTTTTGCCGGGGCATTAAAGACGACCCTTAACTTCGTGGTCGTGCCGGACTCCTTGACCTATGTAATAATGCTTTCTCGGAGCTGGGATATCACCAGCTTCCTCCGTATGTCCCAGGTCGATGAATTCTTACATAAAATCGGCATATTGGGATTGTAGTTGTCGATTTTTGGCGAATATTTTCTCTATGCGGTTTAAAGCTCGAATTGCAGCATCTCGAGAACTTCCAAGTGTAATTGATTGCTTGAAGGGAAGCTTGACCACATAGCGTCCATCATCTTGACGTGAGTGCGTTTGAGAAAATAGTTCTTCATACAAGCGCTCTTCGTCGGTAAGGTATTTGGATTCCGGGAGCTCCTCCAAATGCCAGATCTTTGCCACTGCCTTGGTTAGACTGTAATCCGAGCGAGACGAGCGAGAGATGACTATTGAAAGCGCGTACGTGGTATCCATTGCGACCACTCTTCCGAACAGTATCCACCCAAGTGTTGATTGCTGCGCAATTGGAGTGTCCTTTGGACCTCGAATTAACCCATCGAGAAGAAATTTTCCTAGTTGGTCATGTCCACTGCTGCGGGCACGTTGAAGTTGGGGTCGGCTGGGATTAGACCATCAATGTGCTGCCATGATCCTTTAGGAATACGGCCGGGTGGTACAGCAGTATGTTTGTTCGGATGCTTTCCACAAAGCTGCAGTCGAGCGAAGATAACGCAAATTGGACAATTCCTTTGGAGCGGCGAACAACAGCACCTGTTCCTTTGAACGTAGTTGTTGCGGGTAGAGCTTTGAGCCGAAGTCTTTCGACACATGTTTTCGTGATGAAGCTTAGATGTGAAGCATTGTCGAACAAAATTCTCACTGGTTGAAACCGTCCGGAACTATCCTTGACTTTGGCTAGCGCGGTGCCTAAAAGAATTTGGTGGTCTGTGTTAACAATGTTGGACGAAGATGTGTTTGACACAGACGGCGAGGTCTTCTCTGTATGCAGCAGTGTATGGTGCTTAGCCTGACACAAGCGACACGTGCTTGCACTGCGACAAGCTGCCGCAACGTGTACATTTGAAAGGCAGTTGCTGCATAAAGACTTTTCCTTGGCGATGGAAACCCTAAGTGGAACTGGTAGAGCTCGAAATTGCTCGCAACCGTAGATCTTGTGTTTTCCACCATAAAAAAAGCATATTATTCCATTCTTTTTGGAAAGGGTGAAAACTGTTGTGGACTTGTATTTAGACTTGGACGATGTGGCTGGTTGCGCATTGATGGTATTATGGGACTTGATTGCGCCTAGAGAACGACATCTAGCTTCTATAAAATCGACCAGTTGCTTGAAGGTGGGTACTTTGTCGTTCTTTTGCGCGAGCTCCCATTGTCGATGAGTTTCCATGTCCAATTTAGACACTGTCAGATGCATAAGCCAGTCACCCCAGTTGGTCACAGGTCTGGCCCGTGTTTTGAGCGAACGATAGTTCTCTTGGATGTCATCCAGCAAACCTGTGGGAGACTCGGAAGAAAGCTTTCACAGTGAAAATAGTGCTCGAAAATGAGAATCAACAATGAAGCGCTCTACGTTATAGCAAACGCTTTCATGACTTTGAGAGCCTCCCCCTGTAAGCTGCATCGTAAATAATGGAGCTTTTGTGATCCTGTCAAAGATGATACCTTGTGTATAATAGACGAAAATGCATCGTGAAACTGCTTCCACTCTGAGGGGTCTCCAGCAAACTGTGACAAGTTTATGCGTGGTAGCTTTACGTTAGTGTGGTGATGAGATTCTATCGTGTTACTGCTACTAGAGTCATTTTTGATCTAATGTTGTGCCCTCGTGAAGTTAGCGAATGCCACTCTGTACCAATCCTCACCTTGCTCACGTTCAGTTTCCTCTGTTGCCAAACCAGTCTCACCGCAAGTGCATTCAACTGCACTCTGTGCCTCGTCGAATTTCTCCCACTGTTCCCGTAAAAGTTTCAAGAAAGATTCGATGTCTGCATCATCGTAGGATTCTGCTTTTTTGCTTGTGTCCATGAGACGTTTAAGCGAGTTTCTGAGAACATCTCGTTTGATGGTCGACATTTTGCAAGATAAAGCAATATGTGTGCGAAAATATTGGTGAAAAATAATTAATATTCGCCGCGAAGGACCAAAAATGTTGCGGAATAAAACTACGCTGGTTCAAGTACAAAAGATAAGTGAATGTGTATTTCATTTTACAAGTTAACAAAAAGGAAAAAAAAAAAACGGGCAAAATAGCGGGGAAAAAACTAAATGTCACAAAAGGCAGAAGAGAATGAAAAAAAACGCGGTGCCAAATCACGCCAACTTGCAATTTAGCAAGTAGATTGTTTATTGTCCTTTCTGGATGTGCTTGCTACCGCCCTAGTACTCATTTGCGGCCCCTTTGGGTGAGTCACTAAGAAAACACTTTCTAAATGCACTCATTTTGTAATGATGTTATACCGCCGAAGTATGGAAATAAATGAGGAAATGAAAACAATTCGCGATCGGCAGAAAATAATTTGGCTATGAATATGTGCATGTGTTATTTGACCGATTCCACTTTTTCAACTTAATGTCATCAGTTTTACACCTTAAAGTAAACTTTTCGTGGAAAGAGATCTCAATTTTTTTTCATTTCTAACAAAATGGCAGCCAATTTACATTATGACATTACTATTGCCCCACCTTGTATATAGTATGTAAGTAATATGT
This sequence comes from Volucella zonaria, assembly GCA_963966105.1. Taxonomy (NCBI): domain Eukaryota; kingdom Metazoa; phylum Arthropoda; class Insecta; order Diptera; family Syrphidae; genus Volucella; species Volucella zonaria. The sequence continues at coordinate 163,219,326 of OZ014530.1, forward strand.
GGCGCAAAAGTTATCACCCTATCGGTCGTCCGACACAAAGTGGTCAAAAACGACGTTTAGCCGCTTGCCGAAACGAGTATGGGACAACGCGAGATGCTGCCAGGTGTGCCGGCCCCGAAGAAACCGTTCTGCTAAGAATATAGCAGGTGTGGTTGATGATGTCGCAGAGGACCCCGGAGTATCGACCAGAAGACATGCCACGCAATTGGGCATTAATCAGCGGTCTTTACAGAGAATTTTAGTGAAAGACTGTAAGATGTTCCCTTACAAACTGCAGACAGTGAATCAGCTGTTAGCTGCTGACCGCCAAGCGAGTGTAACCTACGCTCAAACCATCCTGAATCTCGACCACGAGGGAAACAACTTTTCATCGAAAATCATCATGAGCGACGATGAAATTATCGCTTCTGGGGCATCGGAAATCCGCGTATAGCGGATCGTCATCGGGCCTTATTTTTTTCGAAAACGAAACGCCATGCCATGCTCAACGATTTTCTCCTTCCTCACATTGATGAATCGGGACTGGAGAACATTTGGTTCCAACAGGATGGAGCAACGGTGCATACTGCACGAGCCTCTCGCCTGATTTAACCACTCCAGACTTCTTTTTGTGATGTTTTTTGAAGTCACGAGTCTATGTTAACACGCTTCAGACCCTTGCAACCCTCAAAGAGAAAATTCGTCAAGAATGCGAGGAGCAATCGCCGGAAGCTCTGGCAAGAGTGATGGAAATGCCACAAATCGGGCCCGAATGGTTATCAATTCTGGCGGCGGCCACTTAACCGATATCGTTTTCTCCACTTAATAGAAAAAAATTTAAGACAAACATAATCCAAAAGCAGAACCAAAGTTTGTCATTCATAAAACAAATTACAGCCAAAGAACATCGGGTGACAACTTTTATCAGGTTGTAAAATAAGTATAGTGGGTTTTTTTTTGGGTGGGGGGCTATTTTCCAATTGTCATTAAATGCAAAAAAACTAATTTTATGCTGAAACGGTTATTAAAATCAGTATTTGATATATATTGCTCATTCAGTCTACAAATTTGGTTGTGTTAACATCCTTATAGGATGTATCTTTAACTGAATTTTTAAATGGATGTATAGGTAGAGCATATTCGGCATATGACTTTATTGACTTTGTTCTGGAAAAACTACAATGGAAGTGAAGTCATTAGCGAAATCCAAAATATTGAGAGGATGTTGTTCTCTGCGAGTCTAAGTATCGGCGTTGGTTTGCAAAGTCTACAAATGTCAATTTCAACTTAAAGGATTAACTTCGTTCGGGTAGTCCAGAAGAGCTAGACGATGAGCACTCGAAGTCCACGGTCGAAAGAAATCCCACTGTTATGAAAAGGGAACTCGCAACGGAACTCAACTTAAGCCATATGGCCTGCCATCGAAACCTAAAAAAATATGGGAAAAGTTATAAAGTTGAGAAAATGGGTACCACATCACCTGTCACAAAACACGAGTAATCTTCAGCAATTTTTCTCGCTTTTGTTAAAATATGAAATATATTAAACAGACTTTTGTCGTATTGCGCCTCTTACATTGGTTTGCGAATATCAAACTGGTTCATTCACTATAACGATGAAAAGGTTTCATGACCATAGACGGCTTTGTAATCGATAAAGAAAAGATCTCCGATCTTTTTTGTAGGGTCTGCTGGCTGGCCAGCAATAATTAAAAGGATGATGGACGGATATAAGGGGGATGAAAAGCGGTGGTATATACCAGGATGATTGTTATAGGGAAAAGAAACGGCGTTTATTCGGAAGCGGATTTGCCATATGGGGCATACTTTTGCAAGAAGTCTTGTTCATTCTACACATGAGCGGGCGTCTTATGACAATCTGCATCAAGGCTAAATTCGCTAACATAAGTCATGCCCGTACGGCAGACAAGGACGACGCCACCAAAGAATGCTTTTACGAGCTCCTCGACAAAACATATGCGCAATGTCCGAACTATGACGTTAAAATCGTACCTGGCGTACGCCAGGACAGGAAAGACGGACATATTTGGTAGGACAGTGGTAAGCAGAGCCTACACGACACCAGGTCTGGCAATGAATTTACTGTTATTGACATTGCGGCAGGAAAGCTGCAATCGGAAGTGACTGCCAGAATCTTTGCCGAACGCATATCCCGAAATCTCTCAACAGCTCTACGAGCAGAAGAGACGGGAAGAACATCGATTTTTCCAGAAGAAGAAAAGAGAGCACAAGAAGCACGCAATCGAAGATATTGATAGGTTGTGCTCCAGGAATAACGTACGGAAGTTTTACTAACAGGTAAAAAGAATGTGTCAGAGCACGAGTACCCGTACAGAAGCCTGTAGAGATGAGGAAGGGAACCTTGTAGTAGAATCACAGTCGGTGTTGAGAAAATTGGAAAACTTCTTCTGCAGGTTGTATAACGGCGAAGAAGCCCAAAATTCCGCCGTCAGGCAGAATAGACCATTCAGATGACTTCCCTACACCATGACCAAAATGAAGTAAGGATACCAATATCCTTCGGCAACAACCTTATTGGTCCTTATTAGTGCGGTTTCAGACCAGGAAAGTCCACAATCGGACAAATCTCCAGATGGCAGATTCTGGAAAAAACTCGTAGAACTCCAAATCGATACCCTGTATTTTGTTCATCGATTTTAAGGCTGCATATAACAGCATTTATAGAGACGAGCTATATAGAGCCCTGTTTGGCATCCCTGCCAAACTCGTCCTTTGATATCAAAAAAGTCTTTAGGCAAGGTGACGCGCTGTCACGTGACTTCTTTAACATCATACTTGAAAGAATTATGCGTAACTCACAAGTGAACACGGGGGCACAATCTGTGCAACTACGAGGGCGGATCAATAAGTCCGTGACTTTTTGAATTTCTGACCTCTTTACTGAAAAAGCAACACTGCTCCTGTCAACAGGCATCTGTCAGTTGACTCCCGTCAAAATTTAAACTTGCTGCGTCAGTTAGTTTGTGTTTGACAGCTATTTTTATCAGACTACTCACTAATTTGAGGAGAAAATGGAAAAAAGTGAATTTCGTGTGCTTATTAAGCATTATTTCTTGCGAAAAAAAACCATTACCGAGACCAAGGCTAAGCTTGATAAATACTATGGTGACTCTGCACCATCGATTTCAATGGTAAAAAAGTGGTTTACTGAATTTCGTTGTGGCCGTACAAGCACTGAAGATGCCGAACGTCCTGGACGCCCAGTTGAGGTCTCTACACCCGAAACAATCGAAAAACTTCACGATATGGTGTTGGCCGACCGAAGATTGAAAGTGCGAGAGATTGTGGAAGCCGTAGGGATCTCGCATGGCTCAGTGGTTTCAATTTTGAATGATCACTTGGGCATGAGAAAGCTTTCCGCAAGATGGGTGCCGCGTTTGCTCACAGTCGACCACAAACGCAATCGTGTAACAACTTCACAGGAAGGTTTGGCGTTGTTTAATCGCAATATGGAGGAGTTTTTGCGCCGTTTTGTAACCGTGGACGAAACATGGATCCATCACAACACACCAGAGAACAAACAACAGTCAAAACAGTGGGTTTCTAAGGGTGAATCGGCGCCAAAGAAGGCCAAGGTGGGTTTGTCAGCCAATAAAGTTATGGCGACTGTTTTTTGGGATGCACGCGGGATAATCCACATTGACTACCTTCAAAAGGGAAGAACAATCAATGGGGAATATTATGCCAACTTATTGGACCGATTCAATGACGATTTGAAAAAAAAAAACGACCTCATTTGGCCAAGAAAAAAGTTCTTTTCCACCAAGACAATGCAAGGGTGCACACATGTGCAGTTGCCATGGCAAAAATCCATGAATTGGGCTATGAATTGCTCCCTCATCCACCCTATTCTTCAGATTTGGCTCCGAGCGACTACTTCTTGTTCCCAAACCTGAAGAAATGGCTTGGTGGAAAAAGATTTGACTCCAATGATGAAGTCATCTCGCAAACAAAGGCCTATTTTGAGGACCTCGACAAATCATTTTTTTTGGAAGGGATAAAAAAATTGGAGAAGCGTTGGACAAAGTGTATAGAGCTCAAGGGAGACTACGTTGAAAAATAAAATTATTTTTTTATCAAAAAAAATCTGTTTTAAAAGTCACGTACTTATTGATCCGCCCTTGTACTAGCGTACGCCGATGATATCGACATAATTGGAGGAACTCAGCGGGCTTTCACCTAGTATTGAAACGGAAGCTGTAAAAATGGGTTTAGCGGTAAAACCAAGTACACCTAATTCTGTTTTTACACGAATTATTTTTACACGAATTTGAAATAACACGAGTAAATACGAAAAAATATTTCTATTTTTACACGACATAATTTGAAATAACACGAATACAAAAAAAACAAAATTACTTTTTTTACATGAATTATTGGATTTAACACGTTTTTTTTCAATGAATTTTTTTCTACTTAAAATAATTCTGGTGTGTATTCTGAGTTATGTCTATGTATGCGTAATTTCTGTTTTACGGGAAATGCGGGATTCCCCGAATTATTGAAAAAGTAAAAATGTACATAATGTATTGTACACACAATTTAGTTCCTATTTGACAATTATAATTGAAAGATCGTTAGTTTTTGCTGATTTTTAACAAGTGGTAAGTAAAATAAAGTAGAAGCTCATATAATTTTGGTAGACCAATAACAGGTTGGTTTCAAATATTTAATTTTAGAGATCGTCCAATTTTAAAAGCATCCCTAATTAAAGAAGGTCTTGATCTCGCTACAAAATTAGGTAGTCATTTTGAACAACATGATCATGACGAGGAACGAGCTGCCAAATTTCAACGTGAACTGAAATCATTAATGGCATCTTACAGGGAAGTTTATAATGGGTTAACGCGAAATAAAACTCAATCTAAGATAACTGATTTCGTTCAAAAATCTACTGATGTCCCAACACAGTCGGCTAGAAATGATAATGATCAACAAAATCATTCCAGTGATGGCAGTGATATTGTAGTCTTTCGCAAACGTTTGCGTTTATTATCAGACAGTGACAATAAATAAAATTGTTTAATGTTTAAATTTTTCTTATGGTTGTACTTTATGTTATTTAAGTTTTTTGGCAATGAATTTCTGGTATTATTTTTTTTATGAAATCTAAATTTTAATTTATTTTATTATAATTTAGTTTATTTAATAAATGAAAACGAAAATAAATTCTTAAAATAACTACAACAATATTTTTTTTATATTATTTAGTCTAATTTTAACTTATTTTTTGAGGTCTAGAACCAATCTATTATTTTTGTACTTGGCCAGTATCTTTTTTTACACGATTTTTTTTTACACGAATTTCTCGGGAACCATTCTATCGTGTAAAAACAGAATTAGGTGTATATGCTGTTAATTCGTATACTCGTATTCGTAGTAGTCATGTTTTATAACAGAAGGTCCTGACATACCCAAGTAGGGGCAATACATCTAGTCGCGTCACTTACTATTGTCAACTGACCATCTCCCATATATAGTCTCTATGGAACCGAAAGCTTTCTTCTGCAGGCTAAATGGAGCGGAAAAGCTTACGAATAGAGATATACTCGTATAGTATATCGTGACGCCCAGAAGTCCTATTGCTTTAATCGATTTGGAGAATGCTTAAAATGGAGTCCTGAGTGATATCATTTACAGTACCAAAATTTTAAAAAAAGTATTAGAGGCGTGTGTAAGAAAGTAAATGCCAAGCGGGAATAACCGAATACTCGAACCCTAAATTAGAATGTCTACGAGTATATCGGCACGATCTTTGAAGTTATAGATTTTCTTTGGCTGAAAATAATCAAATCTCAAGTTTGAAGTATTTTGCAAAATTTAGCAAACAGTTAGCGTTAAATAAAATAAAGTTTAATTTACTCGTAGTATGAAAATTGTGTACAATTTATTTGGTTATATCAAGTGCAAACTATAGTGTGTCTCAACATCTAAATATGTTTTTCTTTAATTTTTTAATTTTTTTTTAGCTAGACTTATTGATATATGGTATTTGTGAATGTATGCCATATCACATATGATACTTTTGCATGAAACAAAAAAAAAATCTCCATTTCGTACAATTTTACAACATTCTGTGGTATTCGCATTTCGAAGATCAAGGTCAACAACTGCTATCGAATGCCTATTTCTTCAACTGATTTGTCATTCATCCCACAATTAGTTTGCGTGAATCAAGTTTAAAGGTTTAATTTCAAGTATCTACTAAAACCGTAAAAAGCAAATGTTTACAGTGAATAAAGAAATCCGTTAGGAAAAAATAACGAAATATAAAACCAAAAAAACATGACTAGTAACATACTAACAACCAACCACCTACTCGTAGAGGCATCTCATTTGCCTACATTGCCAATCTCACATCATTTCGTAAGTAGTACCAGTTAAAGAAGAATGCCAGTGATTATGCACAACATAATCAAGATCCAGGCATCCATGAGTTAAGTATTTAAACAAGCAAAAACCGGCTCAACCGGCACGAAATAGCTACAACATCTTACGATGCAAACCATCGTCCAGAGAGGATACTCCTACCATCACCATTGGTACTATGAGAGTCGAAGTCGTCGTTATAATAGTTGACTTGACCGAAAAGCAATTTTTCTATTGGAACTATTTGTAACCGGCGCTCAGAATCGAACTGCTCAGTAAGATACCTTCTTGCAGGCTAGTCATTACGTTGTAAGTCACAGTCACAGAATATGAATGCAGCAGAATACTTCGAGTCTGTACGAGTACGAGAACTGACATGCATACATACCTACATAGATACTCGTGTGAATACAAGTTGAATACTATGAATGCATGCATGTGCATGTGGTTGGATATTGCATTGAAATGTTGCCAAGAGTTGGCTGGGAGTGTTGCCTGGTTTTGCAGTTGGCATTGGGATGGCATGCCATGGCATGTCACCCAGCAGCACCTTGCTTGGCAAGAGCATATGGTAAACTCTACGAGTTCCAACATAATCGTCATCAGCGTTTTCCTATTCCTATTCGGTATAAAGTATCCGCAAGATTCTTCTCAGAAGGAAAGAATATACATACTCGTTTATCAACGTGATGTTGCAAGTACATGACTCGGCGTCTTCATTGGAGTCATAGCCGTAGTGTACGAGTATGTCGTTGTTGTAGGATATTTATTTATCTCCGGTGAATAGTTTCTTAAAGTAGAGTATGTGGCACCACCTATGATTGTAAAGGGACGTAGGACGGGTCTAAGAAGAAGCACTTGATAGGCTTCCTTAAACTATTTTGCGCATGAATCGATGGAATGAGTGCACTAGTAGTTTGTACCTACATGGGCTGTATAAAAGTACCTACAAAGCTAGTAATATGACTCTAGATGGGTTGTTTGCTATGTAGTACGAGTACAGTCAAGTTGTCCTGGTCGATGTGCGCCTGGTAACTTCTAATCCGTGCTGTTGTGGCAGTAATAGTGCTTGACTCTCTGCATCCCAAATCAAATGATATCGGAAATTAATTTCCTTTCCTAAACAAAGTGCCACTTATCCATGCAAGGGCATTAGAACAGAAACTGGGATATTTCAAGTGCGGCCTCTAGTTTTTAGACACAGGAAATTGGGTTGTTGTTGCTCGTTGTTCGTTGTACCAGATACGGACGGATATCTAGGTTGCTAAGAGAGTGGCTGCAAAAAAATTATCTATCCCTAGATACACATCTTCCTTTGTGGTTCTTTGTTTCATCTTTTCTTCAGCGTGTTCCGTGAAGTACGAGTTTGAGTACGAATAAGAGTGCGAGCACGAGCACGAGGGTTATGATAAAATGCAAGCTATTGTAGTTTGCCTTCTGATCGTTGGATGATAGTAGCTGGCTTGACAGAAAAATAAAGGAAACCCGCCAGCTTGGACCTATAAATTACAGGTTATCAATTGAAGAAGGTAAAATAAGGTAGCAATTGAAAAAAAAGTTTGATTAAGGCTTTTGTCTAGTTCTCTTGAGTTGAGTTATAAATTCGTTCCATTGTACAAACGATGCTACATTTTTCCCCTTCTTTCTTGTTTTTGTTACGTTCTCAAACTCCACATTTACTAATGTCAATTAATTGAGGATTTGCAATTAATTTGTTACCCAGTTCCTTGTACATTCACATTCGCATTCACTTGTGCTGGATTGAGTCTTTTGAATCTGCTCACGACGCTATTCTGTGGAAGAGGAACGTGTATAACTGTCAACAAGAGTGGTAAAACAAAATCTGACGCCGTGCAAATAATTGTATTGAATACATTGGATTTGTTTCGGCAAAATTACACTTTCTTTTCTTACATTATATTCCGAATGTTGGACGAATTGAGTCCAAGGGCTTCAATAGAGATGCTAGCTCCAACAAGCTCTGATCATTGGATGAAATATTTTCAACCACAAGGCTATGAATGAATGGAGCAATGACGCGTTGCAGGGTTAATGTCGTAAGTGACGAAGGGTGTAGCAATATATTCTCTGTGTAAATCCCCATTAGTATGGGAAATAAAAGATCTAGGAGAATGACTTCGGAGGGCAGCTAATCAGGCGATTGTGTAATTAGATCGACAACTAAAGTATTATATATACGATTTGGCTTAATGAGATGCAATATCTATAAGTGATCAATATAAAAAAGTTGTAAGCCTTCAAAAACAACTCTTTACATAAGGTTGATCGGTTGTTTCGTTTCTCGTTTCTACGTTTCTATTTTTGGAACATGAAAATATTAATCGGCAAAATCAAAATCGACGTTTCAAAAATAACTTCAGTGCAATCCTTAGATTATGATGTTGTTTACATGTTTCACATGCATAAACTGCAAAATTTTCACAATTAGTTATAGCTTGGGGATTGAGTTATACTCAATATTGAGAAAATGATTTCGGTGATGACCATCGAATCGAAGCCTTGACAGTGAAACTGTTAATAAGGTGATTATACCATACGTTTGGTTACAGTTCGAATAATAATGCCACTGGTCATTTGCTTCACTTGACTTGTTCACCGTCACACCAAGCTATTTTTCACATCCATTATGCAATTATTTTCACTTCATTTTCTAGGTACATTTTTTTTTTGCTTTTCGTGATCGTGCTGTATACTGAGTATAACAACTAAAATTGCACTATCCTTTACGCTGTTTTTCTTTTAAAGGAAAATCGTTAAAAGGAGATACAAATGCAAACAAATCAAGAAATATAAAACTTGAGTCCGGATATTAATTTTACTAAACATCATGAGGATCTTGTTTTGAGAAAATTGTATTCCAATTTATTTGACACATGAAATACCAGTACAATTATGCTGAATGAACGCGTTTGACAACATTTGTTCGTTTACTGTCAGATCCGGATATCACACTCAGATACACCGCTCTTACAGTTCATAATTATTAGCTCACAACTCTCATAGCGATGTCGAAAACTATCATGTGCATGATTTGCGGAAAGGCATTTTACAATCGTAATAACGGCTGCAATATTGCATATCTTTTTTCGGAGCGTAACATGAATAGAGAAAACCAAGTACTGTAAGGTGAAATTGGCGCCAGATAGATGCATCATTTCATAAATAGCTGAAACAAGTGCAAGCATTCGCCGCATGTTCTATACAGATCTAGTTTTCGCGCATTTGAAGGCAGCAACTACGTTCGAGTACGAGTACATGTGTGCATCTCCTACTTCTGATTGCAAGAAAATTGTTCATAGAAAGAAGAAAAAAATTTTATTTCAAAACTAATCATCTATGATATTACATAGCTGCAGAACAATTAAATTTAAACGAGCAACGTGATCTCATATACCGATCTCAAATGCGTCGCCATTGCCAGCAAAAACTTCTACAACGTGTACAATAATTTGCTGGCGTGAAGCTCCCAGGCACTAAAGTGCAAATTACACTTAATATTCGTAATTGATCTCGTATCTATCTTTTCGCCGCATGAGTTATGCTAAGTACTTCAACCCACATACATGGAAACTATCTGTCTATTGTATATCTATACATAAGAATGTTTATAGCATGCAAATGTAATGACAAACACAAAATGGTATATGTGCAGGTGCGAATATTTGAAAACGAACATCAAAACTATCGTCAGAACGTCAGAAGCAAGCGAATGTTCAATTTTGTGGTTGATTTTGTTGTTATAAACTTTTGACTGTTATTTTTCTAGTAATTAGTTCTAGTTTTCACACTTGTACGTTAGTTTTTAAGAACAATTCTGATTGCACAATTTTATTTTGAAAATGAAAATCGAAAATCAACATTTTATGCTAACACCTTTAAAAGCGCCATTGGGTTTCGTTTATGGAGGTTATAATCGACATACCAGTGCTCGTAACGGTGCAAGAATCGAAGCGATAATTGAACTGTGCAGCAATCAAGATATAGTACATGCATACATACAAATGTATATGGGAAATGTAAACAAAAGTTACATACTTCATTTCCACACAACATGTTTAAAAGTCTACTAAGTCAATGAGCATATTGCAGTGCCATTCATTTTCAACAAACTTCGAAAAATTAGTTCTGAATTATCATTGATTTAGTTCCATATTTTTAAAACTAAGTAGTTAATAAACCTAGAGGCAAGAAAAAGAAGCACTGGTGAACATCAGCACTGCGATCGTTTAGAAACGTTTCCAAACAAGCGAAAAGCACAAGAAAAGTGACTGACTGGGACTGATTCATACAAGGAATCCCTAAAAATGGTCAAAAAAGAACTGAGGAAAGCAAAGCGACAATCCTGGAGGTCATTCTGTGACAAAATAACAGAAACCTCTGAGGCATCGCGAGTAAGAAAAATCCTCATGCCTAGCTGCTTGAAAAAAAAAACCAAGAGCTCTTGAGCCACTTCAGCTGATGAACCACTCAATCTGCTACCGGACACCCAACTTTCCAGTTAGCTCCCTATTCACGGCCAGTAACAACCTTAGCAGGACAACTGCAGCCGCAACTAAAATTCATAGTCTGATTACAAGAGACAAGTTGCTCTGGGCGCTGTATAGCTTCAAATCATAAAAATCTGCTGGTACCGACGTTATAATACTTGCGGAGCTCCAAAGATCCTCAGATAATATCCTACAAACGCAAAGATTATCATGAAGAGCTGCGTAGAAATGATCCACATTCCCCTGTCATGGAGAGAAGTTAATAAAGCTTTCATCCCCAAAGTCTGAAAAGGTTCTCGTGTTGTCCCAGAGGACCTCAGACCTATAAGACTGTCAACTTTCGTTTTGAAAACTCTTGAACGACTGATTGATATGTATTTGGACATACTTGTTAAAGATGCCTTTTACAACGTCAACACATCCGCAATCATGACTGCGCTGTCAACACTGTAGGTAGATGACACACTTGGGGAGTTGATCAGTCTTATGCTAAATAGCAGGATAATCAACTCCAAATTGGGTGGGGTTTCTGCTAAAAGATATGTCAGCAGGGTACGCCGAAAGGCGGTGTTCTCTCTCCCCTTCTCTGGAACTTAGTAATAAATGAACTGCTGATATACCTGGAAACGGGTGGTAGCAGGGTGAAAGCCTATGCGGATGACGTTGCTATAGCCGTCTCAGGTAAGCATTTAATTTTCTAATACCTTTAATGAACCCCTATAGCTAACAGCTTAACAGCTTGATCCATTGGGCGGATCGCTGTGGATTGGGAGTAAACGCCTATAAAACTGATCTTGTCCTCTTTTCCAGGTAATATATAATTCCAATGGTAGACTTCAATTAACGGTGCCAGCTTAGCCTTTTCCGATATAGTGAAACGTCTGGGTTTTTGTTTTGTCAGGAAACTGAGCTGGATACCAGATATTCAAGGAGGAGTAAAAGCTCATTCGCAGCTCAGCGAATTGCGAATGAACTGGCTGGAAACCAATTTTACTATTACAAAAGCACAAAATTTAACTTATCTGTGCGTTAATAAAAAAAGACTCATCAAAAAAAGAGAATCAACGACTCCCTTATTTTTCCGCGAATAATTGAATGTTCTTTACGATCTGTAAAATTTTACTCGCATTCCACAAATGTGGAATCCAATCGACATTCGCACAACCAAAACATTCGCACGAATTTAACCTCAAAATTCTCCTGTTGGCCGTTTTGTTCTGTTTCGTTCGCAGGTCGCTGCGACTAAATGACGAAATGTCAAAATTTGCGAATATTCGGGTAGTCGTCTGGTGGACGGCCTTAGACAATGCAGTCAACTACAGTAAACTAAGCAGAGTCCAAAGAACAGCATATCTATGCATGAGCGGAGCCTTACGGACTACTCCTTCTGTGGCATTAGACATTCTGTTTCATTCGATTTAAAGCGACTACACAATAGACAGATAGATTATTTGGCGGTAATATTATTAACATACTAGCAATCTTTCTAGAGAACATCGACTACACTGTGTCCCAACATTGGATTGACAAAGGCTTTCATGTAAGCATCCCCTCTAGATGTTTCTGAGATTAAGATGCTTTCATGGATGACACGTCAATCCACTTCTACGAGTATATGGATGGATCCAAGATTGATATCAGGGTTGGTTGCGGTGTTTACTCAGATAAGCTTAATCTAAGCTTCTCCTTTGGACTTGAAAATCACTGTAAAGTTTTCCAAGCAGAAATTTTGTGGATTAAAGAAGTTCTGTAAGGGCTGAGGAAAATCGTGATATCTGCAAGGGATATCCGAATCTTTTTGGACAGTTAGGGCGGTATAAAATCTCTGGACCCAGTCTCACAAAATTCTAAAACCGCTCTTGATTGCCCACCACCTCTTAGGGAGATGGCAGAGCAATTCAACTTTCACCTATGTGGGTGCCGAGCCACAGAGACATTCCAGGAAATTGTAGGGTCGAAGAACTCGTCAAAATTGGAACCATTCTGCCTATCCTACAGGAAAAAGGTAGCATCGGTATGCCAGTCGCTACTTGCAAACTAATACAATACTAGAGCTGGATGCTAATAGAAGAACAAACCTTTGATGGATTGTTCGGTCAACATGTATAGCAACCAAACACATCTGACCAAAACTGGATCTGAATCGCTCTAAGAGTTTGATTTTCCAAAATAGGAAACATAAGGAAACATCATAGATGTCATTACAGAACATTGTCTTATCGGCAAACAAACCAATTCTGCAGAAGCTGTATGGATGAGCAGGAGGAGTACCTACTCTCTACATGCCCAGCTCTCTCCCAAAGAAGAAAACTCCACTTACGAGCTCTCTTCTACAGTGACTTAAGCGATCTAAAAATTAAGTAGACTAGTTTTTCCAACAGGCACTCTTACCTAACCTAAATGATTGGATAAGATGGTTAAACAGGTTCGCAGCTAAGTTTCTGCTGATCTTATTGTGCTACAATCCTGTCTCTGAAAGACCTGAATCCATTTAATTCTTTTTTACCGAATCTCTCAGCCGAAACACTTTAATTTGTGATCCATCGTGTTCGAGTTTGCGCAGCATTCTTCAGTTCATCCTAAGGGTAGTCGTTTCGTATGGCGACCCACCTGACAGCAAGGGCGGATTCCATAGCACGATGTATTTCGTAATAAAATTGTTTTCATACTATAAAATGTGACCTATCACTGTCACTTTCTTCGGTGATGGTGATGGTGATGCATGGCGGCCCTTGACCTTTTCTTATCTACAGTTATCCATTTGAGTTACAGTTTGCCCAGAAAATTGTGAGAATGATACAGATCTCTTATTATCGAAATTTTGCTGCTTTATATACGTACTACTTGGAGTTTGGTTAAGTGCTTCTGCTTTTTGTCGGCTTCAATGCTTCTGTCAGCTGAAGCAATGGTGTCAATATTCTTTGTCAATTTCTTGTCCTGCGATTTTTAATTCCCTAAAATACTTGGTGGAGGTATGTGGCACTATGCGAAAGCAGGCATTAATAATTATAGATCCGAGGTTACTTCATTCACAACTTCGAAAATTCAAGAGGTACCAATGCAGGTTGCCATAATCGAGACTGTCGCCTTTGCACAGGTGCTGTGAACGGATGCAGTAAGAAGACGTAAATAACGTAATTGGATTTGATGCCGATTCCTGTTTGTTGCCTATTTTAGACATTGGATATTCTAAGTCATCGGATGGTTGTAAGGTACATTTGATCCAAGGTCAGATAAGGTTCTGCTAATTTTGCGACTAATCCGATCTGCTGTTTAAATACTGTCTCCTATAACTAAGCGATCTTACGAACTAAGATCTTACATAAACATATCCTATCCTGCACTAGTACAGTACATATTTCAAATAGAGCAAAACTTTTAAAGCCTTGGATGACAAACGATCTTCTTAACAAAATAAATAGGAAAAAACGCTTTGCAGTAAAGGTAGTTAAGCATCCTCATAACGAAAGTTTAAAGAGTTACTATGATAAATTGTGCAGAAAGGTAAACAAGAACATCAAAATTATTCGTAATAATTATTACTTAACTATGTTTGATAGAGCAGATGGTAAATCAAAAATGAATGGAGAGTTGTTGATAACATCTTAGGTAGCCAAAAACACACTGTAGAAATAAGTGAATTAAAAGTAGATGAAGTCCACATTTCTGATCCCGTTAGGATCTCTAACGTATTCAACGATCACTTTACAGAAGTTTCAGAACAACTAAAGCTATCCTTTGAATCCTACAGCTTATGTAATTGTAGCTTTTCAACAAATTTAATCGGGGACAATATGCAAACAAATAGTCTTGTGTTTGATAATATTAGTACTGGCGAGCTTTTGAAACTCGTAATGTCGTTAAAAAACAAAACTTCATGCACAAGTGATGGTATTACAAGCATATTATTAAAAAATATTGTTTGGCAAGTAGTTGATGTAATGAGTTACTTGTTTAACATAATTGTTGCAAATGGTTGTTTCCCAAAATCGCTCAAATGTGCTGAAGTAATTCCATTATTCAAAAAAGGAGATAGAAGAAATGTATCCAACTATAGACCTATATCTCTTCTATCAACTGTAGCGAAACTCTTTGAGAAACTTATCAAAGTCAGAATGTTAAGTTTTTTAGATAAAAACAATTTTTTCTGCATTATCCGATTTGGTTTTGGAACTGGATTGTCAACAGAGGATGCCATCCTCAGAGTGTGTAGTCAGCTATATGAGGGGCTAAACAATAATCAACCTACAATAGCTTTGTTCATAGATATGACAAAAGCCTTTGACATGGTTGATCACAAGTTACTGCTGAGTAAATTGTATGTTGTTGGATTTAGAGGCTCAATGCATACCTGGTTCAAGACGTACCTCATTGATAGAGAGCAAAAAGTAAAGCTAAGTGGAATCTTTAGTAAACCTCGTGTTTTGAAAAATGGCGTTCCCCAACGTTCTGTACTCGGGCCTCTCTTATTTCTAATCTATATCAATTCGATTTTCAAGCAGCAATTTCATGGTTTGGCTACAGCATTTGCTAATGATATAACTTTCACATACATGTTTAAAACCCAATTTGAATGTATTGCCAAGATTGGCAAAGATTTGGAGAAGTTAAGGTTGTGGTTTACCGCTCACAAGTTAATTATGAGTGAAAAAACTAAATTATTAAACTTTAAAATATGCGGCAATTCGTTAAATGACTATATTCTCCATTTTCACGCCCACGACTGTAAGAAGTTCTGCTTACCGCTTCATACTTGTGGCATACAAAATTACCACGATAACAACTCGTGCTCTGATAAGTGCTTCAAAATTGAATCAGTAAGAAATATTAAATACCTAGGCGTTCTAATAGATCATAACTTGAAGGATCACTTTCAAGCATTGAAATCGCATATGAATCTTGTAGCTCGTAAGCTCTATCTTATTAAGCTATACTGCTCCAAAACTGTTTTACATAAAATCTATTATGGTCTTGCTAACTCGAAGTTGCAATACGGCATTACTAGTTGGGGTGGATCGTACTTTAATACACTAAAACCTGTCTTGACAGCACAGAAGCGTATAGTTCGTCTTCTTTCTAGTGTTAATGGTCGTACTCATATTTAGCCCATATTTAAAAGACTTGGAATTCTACCGTTGAGGCACCTGTATATTTTCAAGATACTTAACGAATTTTTCAAGAAAAGTGGTAACATTCCAAGTAGAAACAAACAAATTTATACGTTACGAATAAATAGCATAGCACTTGTCAACATACCAGTTGCACGTACTACTCATTTTACAAATTTTTTCACGTTTACTGCCCCAACATATTTTAAAAAACTTCCATACTTCATCCGAAAAATTAAAGAATGGTTATTTACTATTGATAATGCTACCATTGAATCATTATAAAGAGATATGTATGTCTAAAAGGTAGTGTAGCAGAAATATATTTGAACTTCTTTCTTCATAAAATTTGGAATCTACAAGTTTTGAATTAAATTTATTTTATTTTAGATCTTTTAATCTTAGTCACTGAATGTCCCCCACATCAGAAAACTTTTATAATGCATAAAATATATTTGAAGTGTCGTTTAACACTAGTTTATAACTAAATGTTCATTAAATTACATAATGACAACTAAATTTATTCATCATTTGACAGTTTTGTAAATTGTATTGTAATTAGGTTGTAATCTTAGCTATGTATCAGAATGAATGAATAAAAAAAAAATGCAGAAATAAACGAACTGCCAGCTATTGTTTTTATGTATTCAGAGTCTCATGTGGTTCCTTTCTATAATACATTGGCCCTGAATCTCCCGCAATAACGTCATATTTAGGGAAAAAGCTGGCGGATAAAGACTCCATTTTCGTAATCTGCGGTTATATTTATGCAGTGCAGTGTTAAATTTGTTTATGCAAGAGGATATGGGTTCAAATCTGACCCAAAATAGAAAATTTAGCAAAGGTAATATTGTTAACATCACTTATCTTTCGACGGGCAATGTCAAAATTCCGAAAGTGAAATTTTCGGCCTACGAAAGACATTCGAAGTCTGGTAAAAGCGGCAGGTTTCTCCTTTTTTCTGTATTGCGTATTGTATTGCGTTATAAATCTATTTGCTTTTTAAGTCACAACCACCAGCTACATAAATGAATAAGTAGAATTGTAATTTTCAGTAACTTTGTTCGATTCTGAATTTGTGTTAGTTACTTCCGCTTCTGTTGTTCTTTCAAGCTTAATGTCGTCTACTGACATTTTCTTAAATCTTAAATCCATGAATTAAATATTTTTTTTAATTTTTCAGCGATGATAAACATGAAAGCAGAATCTTAAACCAATCTTGTGTACATAAAGCCAACATTCTAACACCTCAAACACATGCTTAGATTATTGTATTTTTTCTATTTCCTTCATGCTAATTAAATGAAGCTCACATACTAGTATACCACACAAAGGTAACGATACCCGTATCACGTTTTTCTCTCTGACTTATTCGACGGATTCCACTTTTATCACGATTTGAATATTTTATTGTTCGAAAACGAAAAGGAAAACTAACTAACAAACCATTCTTCATCGTTCCATCATCATCGTCAAACCGTTGGAGTGCTCCATTCTATCTTTTTAGGCTAACATCTAACATATTTCTGACAATACACAGCGCTGTCATAATGTAATGAGTTGAACTTCAAATCTGACCTTTCAGTGACTTCTTCTTGCCATCATGTGGTGGTTGTCTTTGGCTGTGGGCGTGCGCAATTGATATTTCAGTTCGTCTTTTGTGCTCCGATCACAAATATTCCGCAGCAACGGATAGAGATGGCGGTGCGGATGGCAAATCCAAATGCCATTTTGATGTTATTAATGTCGGTTGTTCATTTTTCCGTTGCTTGCTTCCATGTTCCAGTTACGGCACGACTCTAAAAAGGTGGTAAAAAAAACCTTTTCCTTTTTCTATTTTTTCGCTTCGCGCGACCGGCTAGATGGCGTCGTTCGTCGTTTGGCATTTCCGCTGCCATCGGTGAGGTCACTTCAACGATCAATAAAGGGAAAATATCTTGCTCAGGGCTTATGTTACTTAGAGCAATTCATTTAAAACCAAAAATGGATTTATGAATAGAAGTGGAATCGTGATATTTATAATAAATTGCTTTTCGGTTAGATTTGTTGAGGCTGCACGACGGCGAAACAATGCACAATGCGAGCACACTTCTTACGAAACATTAGGCTTAGGAGGATAATCTTATTCGGGAATTTATGTGGATCTGTAGGGGCATATAGAATTCGAGGCGAATGTAGAACGTTTATAGTTATGCGCCTTTGAAAGGTTCCCTGGCGAAGCTGACAAATTATTTTGGATCCCTTTTTCTGATGTGAAAGACAAACAAATTGCCGTTCCTTTTTGAGTAGTTTTTGTTTGATCTTAAGCGTGAATGGAATTTGCTTTTACTGCACATCATCATTATTAGTAGGATTTGTCGTTTTTAGGTCAATTTTATTACGAAGGAACGGTAAAGAACCCTTTGAGTTTCACCTGGGGACGAACAGGTTCCTTGGAGGAGTTCTGATGCGATTTGCTTGAACACGTGTCACGCAGGTTTTTAAAGGATATTGCGTGTATATAGAATCAACATCATAATTAATTAACAAGGCAATTAAATAAAAAAAAAATCCTAAGATACTATTCCCCCTTTATACTCACCGGTTTTGCATATATGTACATAGACTTATCTTTTGTCCCTACAGAATTTTTTGCAGTATGCGTTCTTATGTAAGCTGGTCACGGCTTCAAATAAAAACCCTACCAACCCTGCCTAATGACTGTCCAGCCCTATTGAATTGGAGACGCTTGGTACTTCGGTGTGCGTCTCTGTGGCAGTTGAGTCGCCTATACCCGGCTGTTCGAGCGATGTTGAAGATTAGCGGCACCGCTAATGATTTTCGGCTTCTGAAAGTTGACCGCAATATCGCTTAATTTTATCGAAGCATATTAATGACTACGATTTGTGGACCTGATCTGTATGCGATCAAGCCGGCTGTGTACGCTATGGGCATGGTAGAGTGAACTCACATCACTTATGTTGGTTTTAAAAAACTATTGATCACCTTTTCGAATACTTTACTGATATTCGGAAGGAGATTCATCAACGGATTGGATGTGTCTTTATCCCTCTTAGGAATTGGATTGGATAATGGGGATTATTCATTGCATTATTATTAAACAGGGTGGTGTAAATTTCCACTGCTTCTTGGGAGAGATGTCGAACCACAATATTCAGTATGCCAACGGTTCCAACTGATTTCTTACATCTCAGTGATTCGAAGATCGTTTGGAGTTCTTGCTTCGAAATGAACGGGGGTAGCTGCTCCTCGTTGGCGAACTCTGAGTTCTCGAATCGCAAATTCAACATATCATTTCGAAGGCATGAACTGTGTACAACGACATGATTTTCTAGGTCATTGTTCGGGCTAATGACATCGTTCGCTTTATACAATTCCTGGAAAAACACTCCTATGGCCTCTACATTCTCCTGAGGATCTTTGATCACAAAGAAGTTTTCATCATCGACAGCTTCTCCTGGATCTAGGCCTGCTGTTAACAGTAATTGTTCATTGTAATTCTGCAGAACAAAATAAGTGAAGTGATATAAATACAAACAACAAGAACTAGATGACATTTGATCTTCAGATGTCTTGTATCTCTTTGGTAGCAGTGTTAAATATCGTTTAAGTTATATTGCCATGCTGTTCCCTCCTATTCTCTGGAATAAAGCTAAGACAGTCCTTCAGCCATGATACTGTCAACATAATAAACTCACCCTTTCTTGTTGTTAGTATCAATCCTGGTTGCAATCGGAAGCCTCTCGAAGTAAAGCCCAAATACATGCGGGTAGAAAATCATTCGCACCTAACCGTCTCATTTCACCCAAAGTGAGTTCATACCGAATAAGCTCACTTTTCATTTGGTGGTTAAGAAGCGGATTTTTTTTTCTTATAAATATTTTTTTACTTAAATGAAAAAGTATTTTTTGGCTCAACATTTTCTTCTATGATACATATATCAATACAATGACAAGACATTCTCTCTTTTGTTTTCTTGTATTTCTTCCTTGAATAAAGAAATTTTTGAAAAGAAATCGTTTTTATAATTCTGATCAGTTATTATACAAACATAATGCAATAATCCTTCGATATTGCCGAGCTCACTTTATTTTTCATTAGTTAACATTTTTCATCAGTCTCTTTCTAAGGGTGATTTTTTTTTTAAATGATAGCAAAATTTCAATTATATAGTACATGTATCCAATATTTATATATAGACCTATTACTAAACTTTCAACTATGCCTAAATTATCAGATAAACTTGTGAAGAACGAATTGAATAGGGCTATTAAGCCACACATTTCTCGTTATCAGCACGGATTCTGGAAGGAAAAATCGACCACATCTAACATATTGGGAAGTAGAAATCAGGTACATGTGGAATACCATACATTGACTTTGTTAAAGCATTTAGTTGGGTCAATTTAAACATTTTGCTAAGTTAAATAAGCTTAAGGTTTATGGATTCCTTGGTCCTATGCTTAAACAGCTCAAATCCTATTTATAGATATATGTTGGCTTGGTCATTTTTGTTCTAAAGAGATTAAAACAATTTCTGAAGTTCCTTTAGGAAATCACTTGGGACCTTTATTACTTTTAATTTTTGTTAATGATCTTCCAAAACTATTAAAATACTGTCATTGTTTAGTGCATGCTGACGATATAAAATTGGTCGCTCAAATTACTACTGTTTGCTACCGTCAGTTGTTTCAAAGCGACTTAAACTTATTTATGAATTCGTGTTATATTAACGATTGCGGTTAAATAACATTAAGTGCGCTGTAATCGAATCCTTGTCGATATTCTCCCTACATATTCTTTTAATCATCTGCCAATAGGGCATGACTATAAGGATCTTGGAGTTACTTTCGACCCTCAGTCTACCTTTGATACCCACATTAATGAAATAATTTCTAAGGCAAATTCGTTTTTCGGATTTTTAAAAAAGAATTTGCTTGGATTCTAGGGACCCTTTACACTTAAAGTCATTTTTTATTGTTTAGTGCGTCCTACGAGTATATAGAAGTAAGCATGTGTTGAATGGAGTCCAAGCACTCTAATAAAAATAGAATAGAGACTATTCAAAAACTATTTTTTAAATTTGACTTCCACTTTTAGCCTACTGCAAATTTTAATGGGACTATTTTCTTTCATTCTTATCAATTACTGCTTTTCCAAACTCTTGAATCGAGAAGAAAAATGTATGGATTAAAGTTTGTTCGGGATATCTTGAATTCAATTATCGACATGGACAATTTACTCGCTAATATTCCCATATACACTCCCTCAAGGTCCCTTAGACCAAGAATTCTTGTTGAAATAAGACATTTTATGATGTATTTAAATTTTTATTCATCTTGGGTTGTTAAATTTTTTTTGTACCATGTATCAGTTAAAAACACAATATAGCAAATAGAGTAGCAAAAAGATAACGGAAACATAAAATTTATTTCAAAATGTTTTGGTAACAAGAAATTAGCTGGCGATCTAATTAAGAACGATAAGAGAATATGTAAACTTTTCATCGTATTTTGGGGTGTTTTCTCAATATTTTGTCGGGAATCCTTTGTTTGCAATTACAGCCATACATCGCCTTGGTATTGACAAAATTAGGTCCTGGCATTTTTTCGGTGTTATTGCATTCTTGGGATGTCCTTGGGATTTCATATAATTCATTTGTGTTGCTAATTTTATGCTTTTTAACTTTTTTTTTTTAACTCGTATCAGGGGTTTTCGGTTGGATTTAGGCCCGCACTGCATGACAGCCAATCGATGACATCCACAGAATTATTCTGAAACCATGGTTTGGTTGGCCTCGCAGTATGTTTCGGGTCGTTGTCCTGCATAAATTTCCAATTTCTTTCAATTCTGCCTCTGTATAGGGCAGGATTACATTTTGAAGTAATCCTATGTAGCTTTGAGCGTTCATTATACCTTCCACTCGGTGTAACGGTACGGTACCTTTAAAACACCAGAGTATTTTTTTCCATTGTGAGATGGTCCGATCCTTGTGTTCCTTCGCAAAAGCTAATCTAGCCTTTCGATTTTTTTTTGCGAAAGTAACTTTGTTTTTTGACTGATCTCCTAAAAAGCTGACTTTCATTCAATCGCCCTCTAATGGAGCGTGCAGAAAGTGCATTTGGGTCCTCGCCGAAAACTACTTTCCGAATACCGTTGGAGCTCAAAAAAGGACTTTTTTTTTTGAGAGGACTTTAACGTCTTTCTACACTTTCGATGGTTCGATGTTTCTCGACATATGTTACGGTGTTAAAAATCATTGTTTTCGAGTAATCAAGTTTTTTTTAGTGCTATCATTATAGGACAATCTTTCAATATTGCGAAGTTTTAGTATGGCTTCCCTTATGCCTGCTCTTTTTTTCACCATATCACGCTCAAAATATCTCTATATCCAACAAAAACTAATAATATCCCTTTAATTTCAAATGAATTAGTATGTTTAAATTAGATATTTCTTTGTCCAGAGCTATTTTTAAAATTAAATTATGAAATGTAATCTAGCATACTAATATGTTATAAAAAATAACAGCGAATAATAATAATAATAAAAATAATATTAATAATAATTATATTAAAAAACTGTAAATGTTACAGAGAATATATCTGTATATGGTATTTCTGAATTTAAAAATTGCTGTACACCAATTTCATAATCCGTAGATTAAATAAAAGTCGATTTAATAAACTAAACTAAACATGATATAATTACATATATGCTTTTTTTTGATACAGTCTTTTGAATTCGGGGATAGGGGAATTTGAATCTGCAGATGCTTAGAAACTCGCAGATAATCCTTTCCTCTTTGTCCTTCAAAGAAGACAATCACAAAATATGCTTCTGTTTAATAATAAAAATCGGCTATTCAACTTTGGTTATTTCATTACAAACATTTCCAATTCCCATGAAAAATAGGGTTAGCTGGGTATCTAAAGAAAATACAATTTACCACCTTGATCAAAAAGTTCCCGGGGGACACCACCGTGTGGCGCTCCCATTGTTCCGATTTGAGTTCTGTTTTTTTTGTTAAGTTGGTAAATCTGTTGTTGACATTCCCTTTAAATATAACGTCATAGCTTGACATTTGCAAAAGTTACGTAGCCAAGAGTACATCTATCTATGTGTGTGTTGGCGATTTTTATCGATTTTAGAAATGGATTTAAATATTTAAATTTGCAACAACGAACTTGTATTAAATTTTGCGTAAAAAACGGATTTAATGGTGCGCGATCGTTGGAAATGTTGGAAAAGTGTTTCGGCAACGATTCTCTAAAGAAAACGGTCGTTTACCAGTGGCACAAATGGTTCAAAAGTGGTCGTGAGTCAATCGAAGATGATGAACGCAGAGGCAGACCATCGACATCGAAAACCGGCGAAAACATTGATGAAATGTTGTTCAACAACCGAAAATTACCCATCAGAGAGATAGCGGAGGACTTGAACATTGCCTATGGACCCGTTCAAGACATTTTGGTTAATGATTTGGGTTTCCATCGTGTAGCAGTAAAGTTGGCGCCAAAAGACCTCAATTCCATGCAAAACAGAAATCGTGTTGACGTCGCAAAGGATCATTACTGGAGACGAGACGTAGGTTTAAGAGTACGACACCCAATTCAGACATCAGGCTAGTGAATGGCGTTCACCAAATGAGCCGAGACCAAAAAACCACGTCGTTTTCAGTCAGAAAAGAAGGCAATGCTCACGGTTTTAATGGATTACAACGGTGTAGTGCATCATGAAATTTTGCTAGAAGGCCAGACAGTAAACAAAGAGTATTATTTGGGCGTTGTGAGACGTTTGCGTGAAACAATTCCCGGAAAGAGACAGGAATTGTGGGCAGAAAACTGGTGGATTTTGCACCATGATAACGCCGAATTCACCTGATTTGGCTCCCTGTGACTTCTTTCTGTTCAATTGAGCTAAAAAACCACTACGGGGAAATCGTTTCAGCAGCCGAGAGGAAGTAATGGAAAAATCGCAGGAAGCACGAATATAAAAAATGTTTCGAAGATTGGATCAAGCGCTGGCATAAGTGTGTTGCAATCGATGGGGATTACTTTGAAGGGGACAATATAGATTTAGATGAATAAACTTGTATTTTTAATTTTCTGAATAAATTCCGAACAATTTTTGATCAAGGTGGTATAATCCTTCCCTCTTTGTCCTTCAAAGAAGACAATTACAAAATATGCTTCTGTTTAATAATAAAGATCGGCTATTCAACTTTGGTTATTTCATTACGAATATTTCCAATTCCCATGAAAAATAGGGTCTGCTGGGTATCTAAAAAAAATATATACAATATATGTTTATATGCTTATGATCATAAGATCAACCTTTCAAATTTAAGGTCTGTGGATATCCGACATCAAGAATATTTTGTTATCTTATTTTTGTCGAGTTGCTCCAAATTGTTTATGCTGTTAGTAAATCTTAGTGGTTTTAAATACTTGTTTGAGTTCGCTCTAAAGATTCGCTCACAGTGCTTAGTTATTTCTACATCTCCTCCACTGATCTTGTGGTTCAAAAAATTGTCATTTGTACTCACAGCTTCTTATCTTGATTATAGAGTCCAATTGTCTCATCCATTTTTTGTTTTCTTTTGCTTTTAAGGCACGTGGGTTGTGCTTGTCACGTTACACCCTATTCGGTATCTTAAACCACTTTGCTTAAACGGGTTTACTGCCCTTTTGAACACCTTAATTGCAAAAACATGAAACAAAAAAATTCATCACCCTCAACATTAAGGACAATTGGCTAGGTCATAACGAATACGTATTAAACAAGGAAATTCTAAAACAATAAGGTACATTAAGCTTGTGTTTCCTCCATGTCACATGTCTCAGTCTCATTGTGACACCTAAGCAACCAAAATGGTTACCCACTACTATTTCGTCAATATACTCGTACAACACATAAGATGGTAGTCAAAGAAGTACTCGACCTAACAAAGAAAACACAAACAATTTGGGAAAAGACATCTTTGTTTTTGTACGTAGTGTTCTTTTAGTTCAATACGCTTTTCCCAGCGATGTTCTATAGCTTCAACACCCTGTTTATAGTGAGAATCGTCGAACCATCAACCGCAGACTCCACCTCTTTACTGTTTGCAAACGTTTAACCACCGAGCCATTTTTTCAAGTTCGGAAATGAAAATAGGGTGCATGAGGAAACAATAAGTCATTGATTTTGGCCATCGCGATGACGGATGTGTGAACTGATGCATTGTCTTGATGAAACAAAACTTTTTTTTTTCTCCAAATGCAGCCGTTTTTTCCTGATTTCATCTTTCAAGGAAGAAAGATACCTATCTACGTTGGTTTTGTATGCTTGCAGGTTGCATTGACTAGGAAATAAAAACTTGTCAGACCATTCCATACGCTAGAGGTACGCCTTAGGAAAGAATTTCAAAATACATCCGAAGGTGACCTTGAAGGGCAACTAATGAGCATTCATTACGAGATAGGTGTTACGGTTGAATGTTTGAAGGGGAGCATTGATTTTGCCATCAGCGATAGAACAAAGTAAGGCAAGAGACATTACGTCGAGGTTTCGATCTATTTTCACACAATCTCTGAAGAGGTCCTGCCAGTTTCAAGAATCGAAGACCAGTGGCCACATTCCCAATCAGATGAGTTGGGTTGCACTCGGCCGCCACTACGAAACCCCCGGGTTGACGACGAGTGCCGGCAGTTTTGAAGGATAAAGCAGCTCACGAGCTCTACGAGCAGAAGAGGAGAGGCGAAAACCGATTTCTCTGGAAGAAAAAGAAGAAGCATGAAAAGCGTGCGATCGAAGAAATTGAGATATACTTCTAGGGGAATGAGTTTTGGAAGTTTATGCTATAAGGCAAAAAAACTTGACACGAACACAAACTACGAATCGAAGCCTGTAGAGACGAACAAGGGAACATAGTGGTATAGTCGCAATCGATGCTGAGGAATTGAAAAGACCATAACAGTCGGAAGAAAGTAGCGTGATTTCAGTGGTGCTTGCGCGAGTATTGAGACGGAAGCGAGAAAGATGGGTTTAACGGTCAATACGGGCAAGACCAAGTATATGGTATGCTGTCAACAAGAAAGATCACCCAACACCGAAGTCTCGGACAGAACGTCACCCTCGACAGATATAACTTTGAGGTAGTTAAGGACTTTGTGTACCTAGGCTCCGCTATCAGTTCAGACAATGACACCAGCACTGAGATCAAACTAAGAATAACTCCTGCCAATCACTGCTTCTTTGGCCCGAGAAGTCAACTTTTTCCCAACTTTTTCGAATGGGAGTATTGCTCTATGGTGCAGAGACATGGACTTTATCAAAAATGGATGAGGGTGCTTTTGGCTGCTTTAAGAGGAAAATTCTTCGGTTCATTTTCGGTCCCCACCAGCGTTGAGTGGCAAAGGTGATACAACGACGAACTGTACGGGTTGTATAGCAACATAGACTTAGCCAGAAGAGTGAAGGTCCAACGACTGAAGTTTCTGGGTCATGTATAGCGGATGGACACCAATGCTTCGGTCCGAAAAATCTTTGAGCCAGCCTCCGAGGGACAACGCAAGAGAGGAAGACCGTGACTCAGGTGGCGCATGCAATCAACTTAGCGTACGAAAGAGGAGACCGAGGTGGCTGGAGACGTTTGTTGGTTCAGGCCCAAGTCCACCCTGGACTGTATCGCCATCCTATGTAAGTAAGCAAGAAGTTGTAAGTTGTAAGTCAGATTTTGCTGGCGAGCGCTGGTGAGAAAAAATCGTTAAAGGAAATAAAAGAGAGTGTCGAATACAGAATGGAGTCATAGGACACACCAGCATTTATTTTGTGGATATTAGACTTGAAATTGTCCAAGACAAATTGAGTTTAACCATTGAAGCAGAGGTTCATCGATCCCAAATGCACGCATTTTCGACAAAAGAGTTTGAAATCAAACTTTGTTAAATGTTAGAAATATCAAGTGTAACCATCTTGCTTCGGCAGATTGGTGTAAATTTTGGTTACACTTTTCAGTGAGACATCTCATCAAATCACTAGCCTATCCACTCCTACGGATACCGGACTGCCGGTCATTGAGAAATTAGCGTGTTTCAAGATATTTCATAAACTTGGCCTCAGTGGCATTCAACATTAAATGAGGAGACTAAATTATTAGTGTAAATTGACGTCTTGTTGCATGTTATGATTTTAGTTGCCTGGGCGCAGTTGGACGAATGTTGTTTTACATCACTCAGAAAGAATCCTAAGAGTAGGACTAATGGAAAACCTTCCGCAGTAGTGTTGCGGACGAGGAAGAACACCTCTTCAGAAGAAGAGATTATATATATGTATACTCCTAACATACCATATGTATACATACCATCTAGACTAGGGAATTTGTATATTTTAAGATTTTTATGTACTCTTGCTACTACAAGAGTGCGAAAGTGTAGTCGGAGGCAAGAAATAATTTCCAAGTGTTTCAGAAGCTGTAAAGTATGCCAGACTAGTTGCACATGCCTTTTCCCGGGCTTTAGCATACCCAAGTTAATTTGGAGCTCTACTTTTGCACAATGCACGTCTTTATTTTTATTGAACAATAATTCCTCTGTCTTAGAAAGTACGTAGTTCTAATATGTTACTATCATATCAAACCCCCTGCACAAGACAACACTACTGGTTACTGGTAAGTAATCTGTGAAAGCGCCATCCAGCTTTGCATCGTAGCTAGTGTGTTTCTCTGAATTTGACTCCCTAAGTTAAAGGAAAAGATGTTGATGGCCCTAAGATAGGCCATATACAATATGAGAACAAAGCAGGTGTTCGGAAAGAGTACATAATGCAAGCTAAAGTCTAAAAGCCATGAAAAAATCGGAAGATAATTAATGTAGTTTTTATTGATTGGTTTTTTTCAAAAATTTTTGTGGCTCTCAAATTCCCATTTTTGCAGTGCGAATGGGCATTCTCGTGTTTATTAAATATGTAGTGCAATTCTATTAATTAATGATATAAAACATAGTTGTCGGTTTTATTATTATTATTAAATCTCTTGTTTTGTTTTATTTTCAGAACTTCTTTAGGTTGCATAGATTGAGGAAGTTGGGCCTAAGCGATAACGAAATCAACAGACTGCCACCAGATATTCAAAATTTTGAAAATTTAGTTGAATTAGATGTATCCCGCAACGGTAAGTAGCAATACCAAATGTATATTTAATTCATGTACATATACATCTAAAGAATCTAGATCGATTAATTTGTTGCGAAGTTTTGTAAGCAATCTGCCCTCGAACTATGTCACATAAAAGTTTGTTCTACTTTTGGAGCGTCTCTTTTTCGTCTTTACTTTAGACAGCACACAACTATTGGTATTTCTCGCAATGTCATCTTAGCCACTGTTGTCGCTGTCATGTTTCCATTGTTTCATTTCAAAGCCAGGGTGTTCTCATTCGAAATGACAATTTATTGTATCCCAAATGGGCTGACATATTCATTGCAATCTTGATTAACATAAAACTGTAGAAAAGACGTCAACTGTAGTCTCCATATACTTACCACTTACACTCAGAATTACATGAATTGTTTCATCGATGGAAATGGACACAGTCCGCCCTATTTCTGCTCCCACTTTTAATATTCCAGTAGTTATGGTATATGAATGCGAAAACGAATATGAATGCAACAACGAATACGAGTCTTCTATCTATCTGTGTATGTATGAGTATCTGAAAGATCCAAATGCTATTTCCATTTTATTTTAATGGGATTACACAGCAAAAAAAATAGTTAAGAAAACGATAAAAATAAAATAAAAGTTTAAATGAAACATCCTCTGCCATTTGCAGTAGTGGGGTTAGCAAGTGAGAGTTCCTCCATCGGCACTGTTGCTAGTGCGGATCTAGAGTGTAGATCATAGAATGGAATGTATTCACTTGTTTGAATGTATCTGTATATATATTTATGTGATTATTTGAGTCCAGAGAACATGAAAACAACAGTTGACATTTAATTCACAATGGAAAAGGGAACTCCGCTTTGTGAATGGATGAATTTAGCAAAATAAGTTGTGGGAAATATGTACAATAGTACCCAGCAGCCCAGCCCTCTTTGCTTCTACTAGTTTTCGTATTGTGCCCTCATCAAATGTGCCGTTCTGTGAAAGCAAAGATTTTTCTTTAAATATGCTCCAGATACGTATCTATGCGTAATCATTGCAAAAGAGAAAAAAAGATGACGGAATGGTGCTTTTTTTTCCTACGTTTTGCATTGTCTTCTTGTTATTCTTCTTTTCGGTCTGCCGGCTTTTGCCTTTGGGTTTTTGAAATAAATGAGTCACTTGTTGAATACGTTACTCCCGCGACTTGGTCAATTGTTCTCACATGAATTATTAAGATATTCCTTGAAAGAATTTTTTTTTTTTGGTTTACGTTCGGAATTTTGCCGAGGAACGAGTACAAAGTTTTGATTCTCTTCAAAACAGTGGTGCTGCGCTAGTATAGTGTACTATAAATGTATCTTTGAACTATAACATCAGCATGTAAATTAAAGCAAAAGCGCTGACGTATAGAAGAAATGAAGGTTCTCGTTCAAATAAATATAAAATTTGACACTTGACAGAA
Organism: Volucella zonaria; assembly: GCA_963966105.1. Classification (NCBI taxonomy): domain Eukaryota; kingdom Metazoa; phylum Arthropoda; class Insecta; order Diptera; family Syrphidae; genus Volucella; species Volucella zonaria. Next base: position 163,248,914 of record OZ014530.1, read on the forward strand.
TGTGAGAAAACTACTTAAGCGGCACCACAGATAAACAATAACGATATAGCGCAGGTAGCCTAACTCGGTCATCAATTTTATAGCCTTGTTCTTGTTTTTGTTGCGTCCTTGCATAGAATAAAGCTTTTCGGTACTCATCCATGTCACATAAACATGTATTATGTATTAGGTTATATAGTACCACATGAAATGTTCGTATGTGGAGTACAAATTTAGAAGCCAATATTATTTGTTTACAGTGTTGGGCGCGGTAAGTACGTAGGTGGGTGAGCACATGGAAACTCAGTACTCCGCGTGCATACAAAAATGCGCCATATGGACATAGTACCCCGGCGTTAAATCCCGGACCCTACAAATTAATTTGTATCGTTCCCTTGATAATAATAATAATAATAATATTTGTTTATAAATTTATATTTCATCAAAATCAAAAATATGATTCGTTGGCATCTATGACTCCCTTCAATATAATTTCAGGCCAATTATTCAGGTTTCGGAAAATTGTCCGACGCACAGTGGCCGATTTCATATATCGGTAGCTGGACAAAATTCAAAAATGAACTTTTTTTTTAACTTTTTTACCGTTTAATTTAGAGATCAATACCATATATGAATAACTAGTTCAAAACAACAACAGCATACAAATTTGCAACTGTGCTTACACCGCAATGATGCAGTTTGTCATTACTTTGTTATTATGTGTTCCAGTTGAGAATTTGCATTGCCAATGTAAGTACAAGTTTTCATCGACTAAAGATGAATAACCAAAAAAAGCAAATATGTCGCAAGATTCTCATTGTTAGAAATTCACAAAAAATTAATTTCGTATATATGATATATTATAATAATTAAGGTGTGAAAGTGGTGTCTATGTGCAGTAATTTAATGATTTCTAAATTAATAATTTTTTTTTTGTATAAAAAACGATTAAAAAAAAGTCCGACATAGTCTGATCACAAAAGTAATTTTGTTATTAAGTTTCAATCTTTCATTTAATTAACAATAAACATTACATGCTAAAAACCGCCATAAAATATATTTTTCCAACTATAAAGATAGCTATGCTCTTCCAACAGAGAGGCAGTCACTTAATAGCGGACTTTTCAAATCGGTTGTTTCCGATTGTGCGAATGAAGTGGTAAAGTTTATTCAAAACTTTCCATATTGGACGTAAATGAGCACTAGCATAAAAAATGTCTCAGTTACACCAAAAAGTATGTGTCACTAATTTTTCAAAAGTGAGTTGTAAAGAAGCGTATGTTTCTTTCTTTCGAAATAGAAGAAAACATTTCAAGAAAGTGGATTAAAGTCTAAAAAAAGAAAGAAAAGAAATTCGAGAACTCACGAATACGAGGGTTTTCGACCGCAACGTAAAGATAAAGCATTCGTCATTAAAAGCTAGTGAATGCTAGTTGTGCATCTTTGGACAGTTACTTACCGAAGTTTCAGTCATTTTGGACGCGCAGTTTTTAGTTGACAGTCGTTTGAGTGAGTCGATGTGAGTGTTTTTTGTGAAAATCGAAAAAATTGAGTGTTGAGTGTGATTCTTGTTTTTGAAAGGCAATATACCTACGCAAATCAAAAATGAGTTGAACTCTGTGTATGGGGACTCTGCACCATCATTTACCACAGTGAAATTTTGGGCAGCTGAATTTAAACGTGGCCGTAAGAGCTTGGGAGATGATGGACGTTTGGGACGTCCAAAAACTGCAACCACAGACGATAATATTGCTAAAGTTCACCAAATGATGTTAGACGACTACCGAATTAAAGTGGGAGAGATAGTAGAGGTTATGAAAATGTCCAAAGAACGGGTTTGTTATATATTAAATCAAGATTTAGGCATGAGAAAGCTGTCCGCGCGTTGGGTGCCGCGTTTGCTTACGTTAGACCAAAAACGTGTTCGAATGAACATTTTCAACGCTCTGTTGGCGCAGTTTAAGCGCAACAAATCGGGGTTTTGGCGCCGATTGATTACTGTAGACGAAACTTGAATAACAGGGTGAGCCGGCTCCAAAAAAAGCAAAAACTGTTTTTTTCGGCTGGGAAAGTGATGGCGACTGTTTTTTGGGATAGTAAAGGAGTTATCTTAATCGATTATCTTCAAAAAGGCAAAACCATTACAGGAGCATACTACGCATCATTACTTGGAAAGCTGAAGGCAGAATTGCGGAAAAACGGCCACATTTGCCATGGATTACGGTTTGAGCTGCTTGACCATCCGCCTTATTCACCAGATCTAGCCCCAAGTAACAGAACTTAGGACTCCTCTTCCTCTTAGACTAAGAATTTATATTGTGAACAATTATGTTTTATAAAATAAAAAGTCATTTAACTAACTAACTAAGATGGGAGTAGTCCATGTTCTGCGTAATACCCCGCACCGATTTCGTTGGGTCTGCATCTAAAGTTGCATTTAAGACATAGTCGTCAGTTACCGTTTGCGGTTTCCCGAGTGGTTCATTTTGACCACGAAAAAAATTTCCGAAACGTAACTAGTCAAATCAACGTCGAATAGTGCTTTCATTTACCCCTACATACTGAAATGTTTCATTGTACTTTGCTGCTAGTGACACATAAACGAAAAGAGTCCAAATTTTGTACTACCGACATCAGGTTAAACAAATATATATAAAAAAAAAAATACAACGGAAAACTTAAAGTCTCAGGTGTCAAACACACGTACCACCATAAGAAAATTGGAAGTTCTGACATACATGCTCACTCAAGAGCGTATTATTTCGGACTGATGTGAGAATCGGACATTTGATGTGGTTAACCTAATAATATTTTCAACTATGCAGCTGCTCTTTGAAGAGAACTACCATTCTTAGCCCAGTAGTAGTTGGGCTACATACCAAACGTCAAGATGGCCGACCTTCAGGCACATTAAAATGACATAGCTGTTCTGCCTGTCGTGTCAAACTTATCATCCGTTTAATCTAAAAGCCTGATAGGTGCGGGGCTTTTAGTCAACTCTGTTAAAACTTAATTTTTTCTCTTCACCACAAGAACGAACCTGGCTGGTCTTACTAAATTAATGTTAAGGGTATTATCATCTGTGTACTGAACACTTAGCGATGACAACTGCTAGTTTTTTGATATGAAAGGATTTTTTATCATGGAACTCTGCTTGTTATTGAGACAGGTTCTTTCAATTTATGTTATGTGCCGGTTGTTTAGTGGAATAAGTCTTTACTTAATTCGCTTAACACGCTGGTGTGTTCGCCAGACTCCAAAAAAAAACAATTACCTGGCAGAGCTGGTCGTGTTGTTGAATTCCCCACTCTTTGATAATCATGATAATAATGACTTAATATGTAAACCTCTAATTACGAGTAAAAGTAATGGTCTTTGGAACTGTAAATTGTCTACTGGAGGTTCGTTGATCTGACTTTTTCATTTTACTCTGATCTTAAGCTTTTAGACACAATTAGGGCTTCTGTGAAAATATTAACTCAGCTTTCTGCTTGCTCAGAGCTGTCTTTGTTCAGTCTGAAATTGTAAAGAATTGTAGTCGAATATCTTCGCATAGTTCTCATCAAAAATGTGGCACTGGGATGCTTAAATTATTAGATTATCAGTCTTTCAATCAAAGATATACACGGATGTACGAGGGGCGTTCAATATATTCTCGGTATCGATATGTAGGAAAATGCGAATTCAATTTAAATTGTTTTTATTTTTCAATATAATCTCCCCTAACATCAATGCATTTGTTACATCTTGAGATAAGCTTTTTTAAACCCTCAAAAATATAAATTTCCTCTTTCTCTGCAAAATACCGACTTGAGTTCTTCATCATTCGAAAATCTTTTTCCACGAAGACATTTTTTCAAATCCGGAAACAGGAAATAATCACTAGGGGCAAGGTCTGGACTATAGGGTAGGTGTTGGATTTCTTCGAAACCACAATCTCGCGCAGCAGCCTTGGAAACTCGCGCCGTGTGAACAGAAGCGTTGTCATGAAGACAACGCTGCGAGTTTACCCCGTCTTTTCTTTTTAATTTCCTCCCGCAAATTATGCAAAGTGGAAGCGTAGGATGTGGCGTTGATGGTTTCACCTTTTTTTTTGTACTCAATGAGCAAGATTCCCTTTGAGTCCCAAAAAACTGTGGTAATGAGCTTCCCGGCAGACGGAGTGACTTTGAACTCCTTCGGGGGGTCTGTTCCTTTTTTATGCCACTGCATGGACTCTTGTTTGCTTTCAGGGTCATAGTGGTGGACCCATGTTTCGTCCCCAGTAACAATTCGATCCATAACACCGTCCGCGTTCTCACTACACATCTCCAAAAGCTCTCTACAGCATGCGATTCTCACTTTTTTCTGAGGCGCTGTGAGCATTCGTGGCACCCACCTTGCACTGACCTTTGAAAGGTTAAGATGGTCATGAAGAATGGTGTGAATGGTACCAATTGAAAGCTTGGTGATCTCTGCCATCATTTTCACCTTTATTCGGGCATCCTCAAGAACAAGTTTTTCGACTTCTTTGATGCTTTCTCCCGTAGAAGCAGTAGCCGGGGCGCCGGAGCGGAGCTCTCTCTGCCTCTCTTGAACTCACTTGACCACTTTTGCATAGCTGATAATGAAGGTGCCGAACCCTGGTAAACAGCCACCATCTCTTCATGAATAGTTTTTTGACTTTTTCCTTGCTTAGTGAGAAATTTAATTACAGCGCGAAGCTCAATTTTCACCATCATCGTCTCAGTTGCCATTATGATTCTGTTTAACTAGAGATAAAAGGCGAATTAATAATCACATTTATATGAAATTTTACATGAATGCAATAAAATAATAGTATTACTTGATAAATAAGTCAATTTATATATACAACCACAGCTTCACCCCGATATCGAAAATATGTTGAACGCCCCTCGTATATGTATGTACATTACAACGTTTAGTGTATACAATATGGTGAAGAATAAGTAGACTGTCAAGCTGCCTCACTCGACACTGTAGTTTTCTGAGAATTATTTCGGGAATGCAAGCTTTCGGAACGTTGTCGAACAGCTGGAATCATTGAGTCTTGTGGATCTGAACCTGGATTAGATATACCTGAACACAAATGTAGGTGCCGAAATCGAGTGCTTCCTGGCAGCACCATTTTTGGTATCCGTTTGCAAGTTATTGCTCAATTTAATGGAGAGAAACTGAATTATTCGTGTTCTACGCCATGGCTATCTATTTATTCTACCTGAAATTGTCAACTACAGCAACAAAATTCCTGCTTGATGGCTTGCCATGTAATAGTCTATTCATTTTGATACAATTCAACCCTGTTCTGCATCATTCATGTTCGCATTCGTTTTTAAATATGATAAATGTCCTTACTAGTTGTTGTCTAAGAGGTTATTCAAAACGGTTATTCCCAACAACATCATATCATGCCATAATATCACATGGTCAGAAAAATAATACAACCAAGGCGGTTGCCTAAACTGAGCTGTTGTTCTTCTCGTACATTTTGACATTTATGATCATTAAAAAAGATTGGCTTGATGCAGGATGTATTTAGTTTGCACTGGTGTTACGTTATGCTGATGCTGATGAGCATAAAACAATTGACTGTGTGGTTGCCTCCCAAGCTGTTATTGTAATTCTAGGTTCAGTATTTGAAACATTTACCAACAATAATAATAATAATAATTTACTAATAATAATAATAATATATACAAAAGAACTTGTCCACACTGCTCTGAAGTAAGTGGACATGAATATTTTTACCAGTGAAATCTTGACTTGACGTGAAGCCCGTGTTACAAGTTATTCCACACTCTATTAAGGACTGAAACGAATAAAATCTGTAAATTTTAATACGGGCTATATTTCCAATGCGTAAAAATTGCAATGCCATTTTTTACTCAAATAAGCCTGTATATTCTCTAGTTTCAGTTTGTTATTGATTTTAGTTCGGTGCGGTTTAAAATATTTATAAAATATGAGTCAAGAGGAACGCCGTAAAAAGATCATCGACAAATGGCTCGAAAATACTTCGCGTCCAAACCACTTCATCGCAAAAAATTTAAACATAGCACGCAGTACAGTGGATTCTGTTATTAAACGATATTTGGAGACGTTGACAGTTAAGCGAAAACATGATACAAATTTGGACAGAAAAATAGTGGGTACCATCGTAAAAAACCGGACTATGTCATCCAGAGATGTTGCTCGAAAGTGTAATACCAACCAAACAATGGTACAAAGATCTAAAAAACGTAACGGTCTAAAAACACGAAAAAAACAAAAAAAATACCAAAAGTTACTGAAAAGCAAAAAAAAAGTCATAAAAACACGAGCCCGAAAGCTATACGAGTTGATCGGCAACAAGAAAGTGTGCTTGGTTTTGGATGGCGAAACTTATGTCAAAGCCGACTTTATTACTTTTCCAGGTGCGCAGTTTTACAACTCGTTTGAAGCTGAGATTCTTCCGCAATCAACAACATCGATTGGGATTGGAAAATTCGGGTCAAAATATCTCGTTTGGCAGGCAATTTGCCAATGTGGACACAGAAGCTCATCGTTTATTACAACGGGAACAATTAACGGAGAAGTGTACATTAACGAGTGCTTAAAAAAACGGTTGATTCCTTTCTTAAACAAACACGAGGGTTCAACATTATTTTGGCCAGATTTAGCTTCAGCTCACTATGCTCATGCGACGTTGAGCTTTCTTGTTGCTAAAAATGTGAACTTTGTCCAAAAGACATGAATCCACCCAATGTTCCACAGTTCCGTCCCATTGAAAGGTATTGGGCTTTGGTCAAAACTAAATTAAGGAAAAATGAGCAGTGTGCAAGGACGTAAAAGATTTTAGTGCTAAATGGAAAAGAGCGTCCAAAAAAATCATGGATGTAATTGTCAACAACCTTATGAAGGACATTCGAAAGAAGTTTAGGAAAGAATGGGAAGCCAAACAATTTTTTTTATTTTTTGTAATTGTGAATGAATTTAATAAAAACAGAGTTTTTATTTATTAAATATTTTTTTTTTTACTTTTCCAACATGCCTATCTGGCTAAAACACCTCACAATATTAACAGTCATTTTTTTCCCTTACGGCACCCGTTATTCAGCCACTACTTTATAGGAACAGATGTGATATGATGTTTTTTTTATAAGTTGCGGTATATTATGATATTTATAGTGTGATCTACTCTTTACAATAACAGCAAAAAAGGTCATCTGCATACTTAAATATGTGATGGTAGGTACTCGCGAAGTATCTATGCATAGACACGAATTGTGAAAAGTTTATCTCGTGGTGCTTTCTGTTTATCCACCCAACGTTCTATGTTTCTATGTTGACCATCCTTTGATCGTGGTGTTGTATCAACACTGTCTTTCATTAACTTTTGGTTCTTTGATTCCGCTCCTGTCTTTGCTGGAATCATTGTGCAGATCTGTTTGTCATCTCTGCTGCCTTTGAAATTTGGTAGCTCGGGCTTTCCGATGTTGGGAATAATTCTCGTCAAGTGTTTTTTTTTGCCAACAAAACCAGGCGCTTTATAAAAGCTTTCAATTCTATTGAGCTTTCTCCGATTAAAAAAAACAGACAACCATGTTTTGCGTCTGCCTGTGAGGACACCTTCCGTTTTAAGACAACTGCAAATAGTAATTGACGACGATGTTTTAAGAGCAAAGGTGGATGTGAATGAAACAGGAAAGACAACAAATTTAACGTTTGAATCTGTGCCAATGGGTACAAATGGTATATTTGACCTTAATTCACACTGGAAGGACTTTATAAATGTCGACGGATCCTATTTTGATTAATACGACATTTTTAAGAAAAATATTGGCCATAAATTATGTGATGAATTTGTAAATGAAGCAAATACAGCAAACTATCATCATTTGCATGAGAAAACGTATCTTTTAACTAGTACCACAATTTATATGATGAGCATAATCTTTAAAGTAAGAGTTCTCCTTTAATATTTATATTTATAAATATTGATTTAGAACTTAATATTAACCATAACTCCTCTCTATGGGAGGACTTCCCTTTTAGAATAGGTACGTTGCCACCCAAGCCTAAATTGCACTCTGATTGTAAATCACTAATATGGTGAAGCATAATCAAAAACTCAACTTTTCCAATTGGGATTTTTGGAGCTCACTTATACCATCTTTTGGCAAATGCCATATTTGTGGTTCAGATTGTCTATAATTTAATCTTGGAAAGGTAAACGTTTCAACAACGTTTACAAATTACCCAAATTGTTTATACAAATGTAACCTCTCGAACGCCTCTGTGGCTCTTTTTGTGAGAATCCTTGACTATGGTTATGTTAGGCTAGGTAATAGTGGTTATTGGAGAAACCAACCCACTTAGGCCTATTGGCCTATTGTGATGCCACGTGGATCTATGATCCACCTACTCCTGGAATTAACTTGGGCTTCTGACGAAGCTCATTGCAGAAGAAAGTGCCTCGGCACCCAATATAAGTAAAAGTTAAACTGCTCTGCCATCTCCATAAAAGATGATTGGCAGTCAAGGGCGGTTTTAGAATTTTGTGAGACTAAGTCCAGGGACTTGATAACTACCTGACTATCCGAAAAGATGCGAATATCCTTTGTAGATATCACGTTTTTCTTCAGCCGGGACAGACCTTCTTTAATCGCCAAAACAGTGTTTTGGAAGACGTAAAGAGGGGCTTAGATTTAGCTTATCTGAGGAAGCACCGCCACCAAGCCCGCTATCGGTTTTAGATCCATCTGTGTAAAAATGGATTGACTTGTCATCCATGATAGCATCTTTCTCCCAAAAAGATCCAGAGGGGATTCTTACATGAAAGTCTTTGTCAAACCAATGTTGGGACACAGTGTAGTCGATGTTCTCTGGAAGGATTCCTAGTATGTTAAGAATATTGGGGTGGCCAAATAATTTATTTGTCCATCTAGGCGAATTAGGGCGAATAGCTGTGTTTACAGCTACTTTCCTGCTGAAAATAAAGTCAAATAGAATATCCAGTGCCGCTGAGGGAGTAATACGTAAGGCTCCGCTTACGTACAGACATATTGTCCCTTGGGCCTTGCTTAGTTTGCTGCAATTGACTGCATTGTCTAAGTCCGTCCACCAGACAATCAGCCCGTAGGTGAGTATCGGTCTTACAACCGAGACGTATAGCTAGTGGATAATACGAAGTTGAGGGTCTCATTTGTTCCCAATGGGTTTTTTGCAAGAGAACATAGCTTTCTTTACTCTACCTTGAATATAAGGTTTCTAGTTTATTGTCCTCTAAAAAATAAGACCCATACATTTCGCTGTATCGGAAAAGACTAAGCTGGTTCCATTGATTGAGGGAGGGTCTGTGATTGGAATTTTATGTTTCCTGGAACAGAGGACAAGTTCAGTTTTATGGGGGTTTACTCCCAATCTAGAGCGATCATAGACAAAAGTCGTGTATCAATTCTAGATCGTAGATGGGTATCAATCCAACATTTTCCGTCTTTGGGAATGAAAGCTAAATTTTTAATAAAAGTCAATAATTCTCTCGATGACGGGGGAATGTGGATCATTTCCACGCAGTCTTCATGACAATCTCTAGCACTGGGAGGATAATACATATCTGAGGACCTTTATAGTTCAGCAGGTATTATACGGCCCGGACCAGCAGACTTGTATGGTTTGAAATTATGCAGCGCCCAGAGTAGCTTGTCTATTGTAATCAGACCATCAATCTTAGTCGCGGCTGCAGTAGTCCTGTTGAGGTTGTTACTGCTCGTAAATAGGAAAGTAAGTATTCAGTGAGTGGTTCCTCACTTGAGGTCGTCCAAAAGCAGTCGGCTTTTTTCAACAGCCGTGATGCCGCAGAGGTTTTGTGTTATCTTGTCACAGAATGGCCTCCAGGATTGTCGCTTTCCCTTCTTCTGTTCTTTTTTTTATATATATTGAGGGATTCTTTATATGAGTCATAATTTGCTACTTGAGCTTTTTCCTTGGTTGAAAGGTTTTCTAAGAGGTTTCTGTGATGTTGTCCACCACTGTGGCTCCTCTAGGTTGATCAAGAAGGCAGGAAGCGGCCATTGACTGATTGATGGCCAGGGTGAGAGCCTTGACTTTCATATCGAAGCACAGAAATTTTAAAAGTGTTCATCTGTTTTCCGATAATTCCGGAATGCTGGTTGGCTAGGAGGAGCATCATTCAGGGTGAATTGGATGTATCTGTGGTCTGAAAAAGATACCATGCGGTTCGTTAGCATTTGAGTGATGTTGTCGGAGACAAGAGTGATATCCGGTTTTTTTTTTACGAAAGTGAGCTTATTGCTAATGTTGTAAACAATGAGGTTAGAAATTACACGTGTAATATAATCAAAAAGTGACTCACGTTTTTCGTTCGTGTCGTTACTGCCCCATACCGTGTGATGTGTGTTGACGTCGAACTCGATGATGAGGCCAGTTTTTAGCCTCCCAGCTTCCAATACCACCTTTTCTAGATTGTTACCAGGGAGAGGGCCCACATGTAGATGTGTCGAATGTTTGCCAGTAGGAATGTTTGGCAGTTTCCAGTCTGGCAACGGTTATGTCGGGGTCGCCAAGGTTAAGAAGTATGAATACATTAAGGGTACGTTGCGCTAATATACAAGTTCTAATCTTATCTTTGCCTTTTGTATAGAGCGGATCGTATTCAGGTGTCTCAAGCCCACAAACCACGCCTTAATCCATGGTTCCTAGATTAGAATGGTGTCTTCTGCGTCTTTGGATAGACGCAGAATGAGTTCGGCCGAGGCCTTTTGGAGTGATTTAGGTTAATCTGGAGAAACCGTAGCATCATTGCTACAATCTACGAGAGAAGCCTCCACGACGGTGTGTTCGCGAATTTTCATCAAAAAATTAACCTCAACGAGCAGCCAGAGACCAGCCACTTATGCAAAAGAAAATTGACTGGTATAGTTTTCATGCCGCAAGTGTCAACGGGCCTTACTATTTCCGATAATGGCGGCGAATCCGTTACATGCAGCGCCATATTAACCATTTTGGTTCTTTGTTTTTGAAAATTTGTCAATCGCCGCACAGTGCATTTCTGCAATGTTTCTGCCACATGACCGCCCCGCCCGCACGGATCTATGCCAACAACCCAGAAATTTTAGGCATTCCTCTGATAAATCGACCCAGAATGATTTTTCCCATAACTCTTAATTTATTTGTTTTAGGGTTTCACTTAAATGTTTTGGAACTACATTTAGTTGAGGTTAGAATCGAGAATTACTTACAATCGAAATAGATTGAAAGAGCATTTAGCATCAAAATGTAATGAATGCATTTCTCCAAGTAGATCCAAAAAGGAAGGACATTGCTGCACTCACCTACTCGTAGGATTCAAACTTCACTGAAAAATAAAATCAAAACAAGTAGACGTTATATATAGACGCACTATACATATGTATGTACATATGTATGTTAGTACTAGTATAATAGAGAAGCCTGATAGGCTGATTTAATAGTCTGTGGACTATATGGATCTATGATGCACTTATGAATACAAATGGAATTAGCTTTACAGATAATATGTATACACATTAGCATTGACCTTTCCATTTAGTGCTAAGATTTCATTTTTTTATAACATATTGCCTTGACACAATTATTCACAACAAATAATAATCATTGACCTACTAAGAGTTCAAAATTCATCAACACCACTGCTTTGAATAGCTGTATGTGGTAACTTGTAACTTGTAACTTTATTTATTGAGACTTTTTCCTTTTTTTTACATGTAGTGATAAGTTAAAATTAGAATAATAGTATGCCGACTTAGAATTGGTCTTGCAATAACAATAAATTCGATTATTAAAACATTTTTGTGTAATGACAGATTAGGATTTAACAACTTAAATGAAATGAATTCATAAGATAAGTGTTCGCTCAACAAAAACACTGACATTAAGTGAGGTGAATTTAGAGGGTGAGAGAAGGAATTGAAAACAGTGAGTCCACTTATTTGTGATGTACTAGTTGCCAATTCCGACCCTTTACAGCTGGGGTGCATATTGTTTTATACTATAGTTATAATAATGGTAACGTTGTAACAAAACAATGTTTAGTACTATACAGTATTAAAAATTTAATAACAAATTTAAGGCTGGATTATCACATTGATTCGTGGAGGTACTAATATACATATATTACGCTAATAGATATACTGTATATTGTGTATAAACCTAATGGGATTATTCACATGAGATTATTTGTACATCAGGTTACTTAAAATAAAAGTACTTTAGTTCATATCATAAAACCTTAATGTAACAAAAGTGTTCATTGGTTTTATAGTGTATAAGTATCTTAATATAAGGAGTTATTTACATAATTCAGTCTGGTGCTTAGGACTACAGTAACAAATTTACAGATATTTACATTTGGGATGAGTCTTAAAGTCTATATTAACAAATTTACAGATATTTACATTTGGGGTGAAACTTAAAGTCTCGGTGGGGACAAGGTATTATCCTCTATAATTAGAAGGATTCGCTCTTCTATAGAAAACTGGCAGGAGTGAGTTGTCGGGTGCTAAGGTCAACTGCGGAGTCGAGTCCTCGTTTATGATGCTTACTGGTGAAATGTAATATCTTTCAGTAATGTTGAAGTGGCAATTTTCTAGAAAGATATTCCTTAGAATTGGATTCTCGTGGTTGCTAAGTAGTTTCAAGCGCTTCTTGGACAGTAAAATTAAATATTCTAACAGAGGTGAAATTTGCGCAGTGGTGTAGATTGTCTCGTTTCTAAACCATTTTCCGGACGTTCTTCTGTGCTTGGAAACACACTTTCGGAGCACGCTTCTTTCGAATCTCTGCATTTCTTCTGCGACATTTGGGGTGATCTGAAACCAGGCTGTGAAAGCATAAGAGAGTACTGGGCGGACTAGTGTCTTATATATAAGGGTTTTTGTTTTGACATTCACTGCTTTTGAGTTCAAAAGTGACTTCAGCCCTGCGGCGGCGGTTTTAGCCAGTTTAAGTGCGTTCCTGGCTTGTGGATTCATTTTTAACCGTTCGTGAAGGATGACACCCAGATATTTTATATTTGTTTTCACAGGTATATTTCTTCCTTCAATGGATAGCGTAAGTTGTTTGCTCTCTCTGACGGCTAGATGATGACCTCTTGATGAGGCATTTCGGAAACAAATTAGCTCGCACTTATTGTGATTTAGGCTTATTCCCCAGTCCTTGTAGTACTTGAGGATGTTGTTTAAGTGGGCCTGGATCCCCTGAAGCGCTACATGGGGCCTTTCGTGAGAGTCAATTATTATGGTATCATCTGCATAAAGAATGGAGTTGCTGGAGTTGTGTTGAGACGGGAAATCGCTAAGGAAAATATTGAAGAGGAGAGGACCAAGGGTAGAACCTTGAGGGACTCCCGCGTTTACAGGCACTGTCTCTGAAAATTGGTTGTTCAATTTTATTCTTAGGATTCGGTCGGTTAAAAAGCTGGAAATGATTTTGCAGAAGTGGGTAGGAAAGCCTAAAGATATGACCTTAGAGAGTAGACCATCGTGCCAAACTGTATCGAAGGCCTGACGCAGATCAAGTGAGCATGCGAGGGTACATTTTTGCTGTCTTAAGTTATTGAGGATAATGTTTTCCAAGTGCAGTAGGGCATGTTCTGTAGAGTGGCTGTTTTTGAAGCCAAATTGATTATTGGGGATTAAGTTGCGATCTTCTAAAAATGGTCTGATTTTATTATAAAGGACTTTTTCTAAAATCTTTCCTAGGTTAGATAACAATGAAATAGGCCTGAAATTGTCTATATTACTTGTATTGCGTTTTTTTTTAATAGGAATGACGGTGGCACTTTTCCAGGTAAGGGGGAAATAAGAATTGTTGATACAATTGTTTATTATCACTGTAAGAGGAGGGGAAATTGTTTTGATACATTTTTTAATTACGAAGTTGGAAATTTTGTCTGGGCCTGAGGATCTTTTGTTGTTGGTAGTGCTTATAATGAGGGATATTGAGCTTTCGGAGGTGAACTGCTCACCATTGGGGCGGCTAGCCAAGTTTTCGGCCGAGAAATTCGATGTTCTTTGTTCCCGATTCCAGGCCAGAAAAGCGCTTACCAGAGTGCGTACTCCGACGGTGTTAGGTTCGTTTGCAACAGGAGTGACACGTTCATAAATCTTAGTGTAGTAGTTTTGGAAGGCTAACAGTTTGGCTTCCGTGTCGTGAAGGACGCTATCACCTACTGTTAGCGGAACTTGTTCGGAGAATCGGTTTATTTTTTTTCTGCCAGTAAGCTGATCGATTACTTTAAATACTGCTGGCGACGGTTTAAGATTCACAAGTTTTTCCCTAAGACGTTCATTTAGATCCTTACGAACCGCGTCTTTGATGATTTTCGAGAGACAGGCTATTTGTGAGGAGAGGCACTTATACTCATCATTTATTCTGTTACAAGAGCGATGAAAGATTCTTTTCAATTGTCTTTTCCAGATTTTCCTAGTTTTGAAAAGGTTTAATGTGTCGGAGGAGATGTTTAGGTAGTGTTTTTTAAGGATTACAGGCTTAGAATGTGATTGAATACAACTTTGAAGTGAGGTTGAAAGTAGGTCAACGTGAGTATCTATTTCGCTGTTAGAGAGGTTGCGATTGGGAGGAATAGGATTATTTGAGATTAACTGTGAGAGTTCAAAGTTGAACAGGTCCCAATCGGTGTTTTTTAGAGTGACTGGGAAGGGCTCTGAGAGAAATGGTACAAACGAGATTTCCATTTTGATGGAAAGTAGTAGGGTAAAGTGGTCGGAAATAGCATCTAGAGTTACGCAGGAGAAGTTTTGGTCTAAATTTGGGGGGGATAAAGTGTTGTTGGAAATTAAGAAGAAATCCAGATGGGATGCTGCAGCTGGCCGCGTCGGGTCCTCCGGCGCAACTATGTTTAGATTTAAAAAGTGACTAGATTGAAACCAATTAAATAACAACTGTCCGTTGTGGTTACTGGTCGTATCTCCCCAGTATTGATGTCTAGCGTTGAAGTCGCCTCCCAGTATGAAATGCTCGTTCGAACCCGCTAAATTAAGTAGATCATCCAATGCTGGCGTTAGTTCAGAGCCGGCATTACAAGGTACGTATATTGAGGCTAATGAGCATTTTGAATTTCTAGAGTGGTCTATTGTGATAGAGATTAAGGTGGCCGAAATGACACGGTTAACAAAGCGGATCTCAGAGAATTTTACATTGTTTTTAATTAAAATGCCTGTGCCTCTACCTGAGGGGTTTGAGATAAACTGATAACCGCAGAAATATCTTTTGTGATTTTTGGTCAAACATGTTTCTTGGAGGAGAAGGGCTACTGGTGAAAAATCAGTAAGCAGTTGGCTTACCTCGATCATTTTGTCTAAAGCGACAAGCGAATTGACGTTTGAAGACAGTATATTTATCATATTTATCATGGCGAAAGAGACGCAATGAAGCCTAGGTAGGCACCAGGTTTATCAGGATCATTTAGTTTTGAATATGTCGGCCAGAATTCACGGACTTTTTTGATCAGAGAGGAGATAGATAGACCGAATAATTTCTCGGATTCTTTTAAGAAGTTGGAGAAGATGTTAGCTCCAATATTGTCATTTGTGGGCTGGTAATGGTGCGAGATTCCACGGGTCACATCAGCGTAGGAAACTGAGCTTAAGTAGCTAGTTGGGGGGATACTTTGGTTGGGAAGCCTGTTATTAGGAATTGGGTGATTAATTTTCTCTCTGCGTTGTAGAAACTCAACCCGCTTAGGGCAGCCCTTAAAGTTTGCCGGGTGTCCAACTTGTTTGCAGTTTACACATGCAACTTCTTCGGATTTTTCTTTTAGGATGCACTTGCCTTCATCATGCGCATTATTGCACTTCACACACCTTGCCCTAAAAGCGCAGTAGGAACTAGTGTGCCCGAAGCGTTTGCACCTGAAACATTGTACAGGGCCATTTCTTTTAAAGGAATCCCACCAGATTTTGTGCTGCAGGACAAATTTGATATTTTTAAGTCGGGCAAGATTTTCCATGTCCTGGACCGAGCACGAGAAAAAACCTAGGTCAATACCTACTTCTTTCGACCATTTTGTACCGAAGGGCTTTACCTCGACCTTCAACGAGGGATCTAGTCTCTCCAGTTCTTCCCTAACCTCCTGACAAGAAAAACCATCAGATAATCCCTTTAGTAAGACGGACGGTCTTCTTAGTTGCTTAGGCATGAACGAATAAGCTTCAACTGCACAGTCTTTGAAATGTTTCATGAAGGTGGCGTGAAGCCCTAAATCCCTAACCGAGACTTTGAATCTTCCAAAACCTTTGCTTTGGAACTTAATGTTTTTAATTGAGTCGTTGTGATATGTTTTTACATAGTCCAATAGTGATTTTGATTTGATGCCCTTAACAAAAATTGGTGGGCACCATACCTCATTGGGCTTGTCTTCGTAGAGTGGAGAAGCATTAGCACTATTTGTCCCACGCCGACTTGTTGATGGTATCTGCTCAGTTGAAAGGTCAGCTAAGGTGTCGTCTAATATCGCAAACCGGTTTTGCGAGTCTTTTACCTGTTGCGTAATTTTTTTTTTTGGGTTTGGGGTATTATCTAATCCTGATGCTCTTTTTCTTCTTTCCACTACCAGCTTGAACGATTTTTGGTCATTCGCTAATAAATTATTGAGCGTACTTAAATTGTTGCTAGCATGTAGAGATGGCATCACTGTATCGATTGTGTCGCTGTGGTGAATTGCATCCATTGCGACATGTACATCATTGATGTTAGTAGTGGTGTTTTTGTTATCGCTCGCCCAGCTGCTTACAGATTTGTTTATTGCTTGAATATCTTCGCTGTTTAGTAAGTTAGATGGTAGCACTAAGTGATTTTTATTTTGTTTACAAATTGGCGTGCTTGCAGTTTGGGCACTAAAAGAATTTGAGATTCGTACTGATTGTTTAGAGGTTTGGTCAGGAGGTTTCGGAGGGAGCCCTCCTATTTTACTGGGTATCATTACTTTGTATATTTATCCACAAGCACTTTATTAATTCAATGAAACACTTGTATCACTTTACAGTTTTGTATCACTTACAGCACTAGTGAATTTTTTGTTGTTGGTATACAGATTCAGAACTGTATCCTTTTTTAGGGGGTTGTAATTGTTTTACGGGGGTTGTAATTGTTTTACTCAGGCAGAGAAATTCACCACACGTCCGAACACTTCAAATGCGCAGATGGCACTCAGCTGTATGTGGTTTGGACAATGTTTTTGACAGCTAAAGATTCCATATTCCGTTTGAACGTCATTACAAGAGAATCTATTTTGACATTGCCAGCTTTCAGTTCGCCATTAAAAAATCACTCATAACTGCAGCATTGGCACATTAACAGATATCATTTCCATTTCACTAATTTCATGTCAGTTACAGATACTTGTCGATGGCCATTTCAAAACCAGATGTTTTGAGTTTGCTTTTTGTTTTTTTTTTATTCCTTTCGCACTTGAATGTTATATTTGTGTCTGTTGTTGAAGCGTTGTACGTCAAAAGGCCAGTACTATGCATGTGAGACATCTCTGTATGACTTCATGTTCTGCCCTTATAACAATAATTATTCGCCTAAAAGAAATGATTTAAGTATACGAGTATGTGCACATGAAATAAAAAGAAAATCGATTCCAAAATTTCAACACTTAGAATAACATTAAGATCGAAGTTTCATTCTTACACCAAAAAATTAAAATAATTTTTGAAAGTACTAGTTATCGGGGGTAGTTCAAAATCTGTTCGGTTTTTTTAGTGCATATTTATTGATTTTTTTATTTTTTATATTTTAAACAAAACGAAATGATTTCTTTTGTTTTTCGAATATTTCGGACTTTATGTATTTCATTTAAAGTGGTATTTTGTTCGAACTATTATTATTTTTTCTGACTGTGGGTACTGCTTTTGTAGTCGTGATTTCCAGCAGGTTTGCTTTTGCTTTATAATTTTGAATACTCGTACGTGCGTTGTGATTCTAATTTTATTCCAAAGTTGTTGCTTTGTTTTATTTACGTCAATCCATACATACTAGTCGTTCGTTTTCCAAATTCAAATATTTTCAAAATTGTTGGAGTGCGATTTTAGACACACTTAATGCAAACAAAGATACGTATACCTACTTTGCCGTCGTATCATTAGCATTTAGTTATATTTTTATCAGTCTGCCTTCATTCGAAAAATGAAAACGATATGGTTGCTTTTTATACTCGAATATTGTTCAACGTTCATTTTACGGTTTTTGTTTGATTTTAACAACTGATAGATTTAGTTTGGTTCTTATTACCAGAAAAATGTATGTACATATGTAGACAAGTACAGATAGTCACTTTATCTTATGCCTGCAGATGCTTATTTAACTATTGTCGCTCTACTACTCGTATCATGGTTTCTTTTTATTTTGATTTTATTTTATTATTGTAATATTGTAATAATGATAAAGATAAGAGTCATTCTGTAGTCATAAAGAGCTATAGCCGAATAATCCATCCCTAAAATTAATTAATTATTTTTTATGGGTAAAGGTAAATTGATTAATATGTATATTAATTATATTCACGAAATAAAAGGTTTGAAAAAAAAAAAAACATTTATAAAGACAACTTAAAGAAACCTGACTAATTGCTGTTTTTAAATAAATTTTTAACTGCAGAATTATCTATTATAATGAGCCATTTCTTAACTCTTGTTAGAAACAAAGTGTGTTTAAATTTCTTATTTAATATGGCAATGAGTTAAATTATATGGGTGCAGTTACAGTAAAAAAGTTCGTGAAGTGGTTTTGTTTGAATAAGGAATATTTAGCAAATACTCTTGTATTTACTCTTAAACCATAAACATTGCAACTTCTCAGTGTTAAACATCTGTAGCAGAAAGTGCATTTTGTTTTATTTTTTTTTTCATAAAATAAAATGGTGCGTGTGTTTGACGTGTGAGACTTTTAGGGTTCCTTGTACAGTCACTTTTTTCTAGGAATTGTTTATCATGCTGTCGGAGGCTTGAACTCGGTCTTTATAAATTTAAACTGGGAAATAATGCCTCTCTGTAGCGGTAAACGAACGCAACATTCGACATGTTTTAAAAGCAACGGTAGATACAGGCCTAACAAAAACGATGCGCTACATTGAACAGAAAATGGGAGTATCTCCCATGACAATAAGTCGCCACCTATCTCTAATAGCAAAAAGAAGAACTCGAAAAGTGGGTACCCCATGAACTGAACGAGGCACAAAAACTACGCAACTTAGAGATCTGTGTATCTCTGAGCTTTTGTGCACCGCTTTTGCACCGTATAATCACGTGTGATGAATAGTGGATTTTGTATGACAACCATAAAAGATCCATCCCCATAAAAGGTCTTCACCCAGAAAAGGTTATAGTCACAAGCTGGTGGATTCTTTCATTTCATCAACCAAGGGAAACGGCAAATGCAGTCAAATATTGTGAAGAAATCGACACAGTGCATGCGAAATTGGGTGAAAAGCAACGGTGCCGTGAAATAACGCCAAGCGCAATAACGCCGAGTTCAAAATTTCGGTTTTATTTCGCTTTGTAAAAGTGAAGTAAGTCCGAATATTAGCGATGGACTTTATTTCAGTTTGTGAAATTGTGAAAGTGAAATAATGCCGAATCGTCCTTATTTAACTTTTTATTGTTTTAATAATGATTAAAATAATCGGTACCATGTCAAATAGACCAATTACAATTACAACTAAAATATAATTGCTAAGAAGGGTGACGTGAAATAACGCCGAGCGCAATAATTATCTCACTTTATGAAAGCGAAATAAAGCGGAATTTATATTACTCATAAGATGTAATATTACTCATAAAGCTTTGTTTGAAATTTTAATTTATATAGATAAGGAAAAAAGTTGGACCCAAAACTGAATCTTGAGGTCCGGCGATATCTAAAATCAAATTATTACGAAAAACTTTACCGAGTTTAACCTTTTGGTGGCTTCCTGTTAAGTAAAATGAAAACCAATTATAAGTTTTTCCTCTGAAACTTGCTTCGTAGAGCTTGTCAAGCTGTTGACTGCTAACGGCTGCCGTTGTAGAAGCCGTCATAAATTTCACTGCATAATTTTAAAATGGCATCTTCAGTAGACCTACCCTCATGAATTCCAAACTGATCATATCTAAACTTATTTTTGTTTAAAAATTACATGCACTGTCTTTTATTGCTTTTTAAAAAAATTTTGAGAAAGTAGGAAGTAATGAAACTCATCATGCTTCTGTTTTCTTTTTTGAAAGAAAAATACCACAACTAACACTCATTAAATATGAAAGCAAGAATATCAGCAATATACAGAGCAATTTTTTCAACAGGAAGTTGGTTATACCATCAGAAGTACTGTAGTGTTTATTGTCAAATGACATTATCCTTTTATATATTTCAAAAGATGTAAAAGACACCAGTACAAAACAAGTGAAATCAAATCCAAATACAATACAAATCGCAGCTACAGGTGTTTTGAAGGGGTTAAGACTTCATTTTAGCAGCAAGAGACCCAAGTGTTTATGAGACCTGTTAGGTATATAGACTGAATTGCAAACTATTTTGTTTTGTACTCGAATATTTTGAATAATGTCTTTACTTCTTTTGTTGTTAAGAATACTATGAACCACCTTCCATTCCTCTTTAATAATGAAGTTGGAACTATCTAATTTATACAGATATAGGGTGTCCCAGTTTATGTTTTCGTCGTGATAGCTGAAGATTCCTGAAGTTATTGGAAAGAAAAAATTGTATTGCATGGTGAGTCTATTTTCACCTCCCTCCAAGTTATAGGCCGTTAAAGTGAGGAACCCCTGATTTCGAGTTAAAACTTCTTAAAAGGCGGTAGCTTTCTAACGGATTCAGATTAAGAAACCGTTGTGCACATTTTTGAAAAAGAATTTCAGTGTGCAAAAAATACTAAAATTTCGTCGAGTTCGATGAACGCCAGCCAAAATTATGACATTTTAAATCTAACATTTTGAAAAATCATTGGACCAATTTCATCAGAAAAATGCGTTTCTCTTGAAATTTTCAACTTTTAGGTTAGCTTTTCTTATCAAAACTTTTGTCTTCTCTTCATTATCTACGATTTTGATATATGACTTTTCCACACTCGAATAACGGAAGTTATTGCACTCCACTATTTTATTCAGGCAAATGGGTCACAAAATAAATTTAATATCCCTTTAAATAGTTTTTGTGGTCCTAAAACGGACCGTTACGCTTTAAGATTCCAAAACGCTTTTATAGTAAATTTTCGGAATGTTGCCCGTGCCTTTGGATGCACGTTCTAGCGCGTTTGATGATTTCAGACTGCAAATTAATGTTTGGTAAAATGCCTCCTAGCTCCTCTGCCACTGTATTTATTCTCTCTTGGAGCTCTTCCCAGCTTGAAATCTCAGCCAAATAAACCCATTCTTTTACGACTCACCAGAAAAAAAAAATTCATTGGCCACCTAGTCAGGAGATCTATGAAATTTTGGATTTAAAAACGAAGTTACATTATTGCTACAATGGCAAGGAGCTCCACATGTGTTTTAAAACTATTCTTCGCCTCTGAGCAAGAGGAACATTTTCCAGGAGTTCCGGCAACTGGTCTCCCAAAAATTCTAAATAAAATGTTGAATTAAGGACATGTGGAAGTATGAATGGTCCAATTAAAGTACTACCCAATATGTCGGCCCAGACATTCACGCTAAACCTTCTGTAAAATGGTATACAGTTAAGAAAAACATCTGCATTTCAACTGAATCTTTACTTTTGAGAAGATGATGTTGGTGTTAAGTGAGGATTAGACACTGCCCAATAGTGGGAATTTCGTTGATTGGTAATGCCCATTCTCGTAAACTAGGCTTCGTCAGTCCATAAAATTGTTTGAATAAATTGCTCATTCTCATCTTGTTGATGCAGCAGTCATTGGCAAAATTCAATCCTTTTTTGGAAGGGCCCTGGCAAAAGTTCCTGTACGGAAGTATAATGAGAGGGGTAAACGCGGTTGGCTTGAAGAACTCTATGGATTGTAGTTCTTGGAGCTTGCAAACTGTGCTGCAAGCCTTCTGGTGCTAATAGATGGCTGCATTCTTACAACATTTAAAATTCTTTCTTCCTTTTCTGCTGGTGTTATGTGAGACAATCTTTCTCTTCAACCCGACGGTTGGAATGGCGGTGAAAAGCATTGATAAAAGTTGGCCTAGAAGGGATCGCCGTTGGTACTCTAATCTAGCTAACCCTGCATCCCCATTACAAAAACCGTAAAAGAAAATTATATCGGCGTATTCGTGAATCGAAAACATGTTTTCTTAACCCTTTTTAAGGTAGTGGCAATATATTTGCCACCCATATTTGTCCCTGAATGCATCCAATCTGTTGCATCAATTTTTGAAAATTTTTTTGTGCTTTAACTGACATCTATTTTCTACAAGAATAGCGTTCTGAAATTCATTTATCATATAGTGAAACATTTTTACACCGTACACGGTCATAGAAAACAGCTGTTTTGTTCCGTTTTTTTTTTTAAGTCGCTCAAATTGGTGAATGTACTAATCTGGTGAATAGTTTACTTTACAAAAGATTTAAATACATATTTTTGAAGAGAATAACCCTAAACAAAGTAAAAAATTAATACATGGTAGGTACATTGATTATTTACATAAGTGGCAATATATTTGCCACTGCCTTTTTAGAGTAGCAAAGTTTTTGCTACTGCCTTGTTACAGATATTTGTTTTTTTTACATAGATGTCAAAGGCAAAACTAAATGATGACGAAATTGAAGAATTGTTTTATGAAATTGATAGCGAGAATTCCGAAGACGATTTCGAAAACTATGCGGATGTCGAGAATTGGAATTTTGATGTAGTTGATCCGACAGAAAACGTAGAAGATGTGGATGATCCCATGTTAGAAATAAAAAAATGTGAAGATAGTCGGCTTACAAATTCTGATGATATTATGACATCTGATTTTCCATGCTGCAGTTCTAGTTCCGACCAAAGTGCAGACGAAAACGAGCATTCCCTTTGGAATAAAAGTGTTGCGAATGAGACGTTTTTGTCAAGTGAAAGTTTTGATTCGATTAATATCGCCCAACTATTTCCATACTCAAGTCGAAGTCGACCAATATACTTTTTCAAGCAAATGTTCACAGTCAGTACATTTGAACTTATTGTCGATCAAACTAATTTGTATGCTCAGCAAAACAAAAGCAAAAATTGGAAGAACATCGACATAATATAACTGCAGGCATTTTTAGGAATAATAGTTTTGATGGGTGTGCATAACCTTCCGTCTATTGATTTACTATATACTGGTCAACAAACCCGTTCTTTTTTAATGAAGTTATAGCATCAGTTATGCCATGCAAAGGATTTAAAAAAAAATCTCGCAGAATTTCCACTTGGCTGACAATTCAATCAGACCCAAATATGGAGAAGCTAACTTTGATCGCCAAATCGAAATAAGGCCGCTGCTGACAACTTTGAATTATCATTTTGAAATCTATGGCAACTAAGTCCTAATCAATTGATTAGTCCACGGTTCTTTTCAAAGGCCGATCCAGTCTCAAGCAATATATGCCACTCAAGCCAATTAAAAGAGGCTTCAAAGTGTGAGGTAGGTGTTACTCGCAAACTGGATACTTATACCAGTTCGATGTTTACACCGGCAAAAGAACAGCCAATACGCCTGTACTAGGATTAGGAGCTTCAGTTGTACAACAGCTTTGTCACTCACTGAGAGGCACTAATTTTCATTTAGCCTTTGACAATTTCCTTTCATCTTTTCAGTTGCTTCAAGACCTATACGAAAACAAGATTTATGCAAATTGCAATGGTGAGGTCAAATCGAAAGGGACTCCCAAAAATCGCAGCACAAAAAACAAAATGATGAAAGGTTAATATAAACGGAGGAAGCGGCAAAATGTAGCTTTTATACAGTGGATGGATGCGAAACAAGTAAATCTGTTATCAACCGCATTTGATGCGAAAACGAAGCTTGTGGTGACACGAATGCAGAAAGATGGATCCAAAGCTAAAATCCGCTGTCCGTTGGCAGTTCAACAATATACCAAGCGCATGGGTGGCGTCGAACTTTTCGACCAAAAGCGTGCCACTTATAGCGTAGGACGCCGAAGTAAACGTTGATGGTTACGCATTTTTTATTTTTTTGTCGATGCGGCTGTGACAAATGCTTATATTTTGCACTCTTCTATAGTCCGGGTGAGGACACTAGAACTATCTCGCTTTTATTTTAGGGTTTTATTTGGCCAATAGCTTTTATGGAAGCTTCCAAATAAACAAGGTAAAAAATAGGCCACGTAACATCAAAAAAACTAGAGCTAAGTCAACAAGGAAATCATTTGGTGTACTTGATGAACATAGGTTGGAAAATGTAGGAGTACATATGCCTGAGGAGATTTTAACCTATCGTAGATGCAGACTTTGCAGTACAAAGACAAACAATAAAAGATCAAAACTTCAATGCTCGCATTGCCAAGTACCACTATGCATTACTCTATGCATTGGTCTTGTCCATAAATAACATTTTTTTGTTTTAAATAATTAGTTTTCTAAATAAAAAATAAAATGAACAAAAAAAAAATAGTTGCAGTTCATATATTTCCTTCGGCCACCAACAGGCAGTGGCAAACCTATTGCCAATTCAAAAATTAAACAAAGTTTTTTTTTTTTTTCTTTTAAAAATTTCTTCAAACACTTCCTAACTAATTTAAAAATAAACATGTATTTTCTTAGGCGGCTCCAACTAGGGCTGCCTTATAAAGGGTTAAACATTTGCTAAACACTTTACACGTTTACACGTTCACTCTTAATTAGTAAATAAAGTAACATCGGCACATTTCAAAAATTATCACCGAATTAAACAAAGACATTCCACAAAATAGCGGAAAATTTACCGTTGGTTTAATTCTCCTGCTTTGTTTTACTTGTTAACTGACAGCTTTTTGGCAATTTTTTTATTTGAACTCACTATTTATTTTGTGACCCAATTGCCTGAATATAATAGTGGAGTGCAATAACTTCCGTTGTTCGTAGGTGGAAAAGTCATACATAAAAATCGTAGATAATGAAGAGAAGTCAAAAGTTTTGATAAAAAAAGTTAACCTAAAAGTTGAAAATTTCGAGATAAACGCATTTTTCTGATGAAATGGATCCAACGGGTTTTCAAAATGTTAGTTTTAAAATGCCATAATTTTGGCTGGCGTTCATCGAACTCGACGAAATTTTAGTATTTTATGCACACTGAAATTCTTTTTCAAAAATGTGCACAACGGTTTCTTAAGCTGAATCCGTTAGAAAGCTACGGCCTTTTAAGAAGTTTTACCCCGAAATCAGAGGTTCCTCACTTTAACGGCCTTTAACTTGGAGGGGGGGTGAAAATAGACCCCCCTCTGCAATACAATTTTTTGTTTGCAATAACTTCAGGAATCTTCAGCTATCAGGACGAAAACCTAAACTGGGACACCCTGTATGTATTATTTGTCTTGGCTTCCTTGAACTTCCAGCTTGAAAGCTTAACAATGCTTAAGATAATATCGCTTTAGCCTTATTTGATAAGTTTTGCATTTCAGGTAAATTTTTTTTCCAATTCAGGGTCTAAGTCGTTTTAAATTAGAAGTGTTTTTTGTTACAGAATTTACACTTGTAGAATTTTGAAACTAGTATGCGATTTATTTAAGTAGCTAAGGCAATACTATCTTATGGAGCCAACCTTGGCTACTCCAGCCAGGTGAAATGAGTTTGCAACATCGAATTTGCTTGCATGTACTAATACTTCGGTCTGTTTAATATCAGAATAGATTACGGACTGTTCCTATTCTTTTGTGGGTTACGCGGTCCTTTACAGTGCTGTCGCATGCGCTGCTTTTTAATTTGGTGCGGGATTTGAGTGGTCCGTCATTCTTCTTCTCGTTCCTACAAAATGCCTAGTCTACGTCGTCTTATGCAGTTTTTGGCGGATTAGTGTTACTTTCCAGCTGCCCCTTATTTATTTATTGCAAACTTAGGCAGAATTAAACCACTGTTTTACATAAACGTTGGTATTTCTGGGACAAAAAAAAATTTACATCAGTTTGTAGTGAACGATCATGCATTCGAAGGATACTCCAAATAGATCTAATAACTGTTTAATAAAATTTTCATAATACACTTTGATCTGCTTTTGATCTATTCTTAATAAAATAATGAGACCCCCGGAAGTGACCCCGATTGCATAATTTTAAAAGGCTCTGGAATGGTCTGAGTTGGCAACACGAAGTTGAAGTCTTGCCTACATATGGTAGATTATCATACACGTAACTTATTTGTCTTTTTCTCCGTCAGTCACATTTTAACTTTAATTTTGTAAAACAGAAAAACCAGTGGTCAGGGCTCGAACCTTCAAACATTAGTCTACAACTAGAACGACTATCAAATAAAAAAACTCACTTCTGGAATTATAATGAGGGAAACCTCCTTTTACAATTTGCACAGATGACTCGAAAACACAGAAAAGAGCAGGTTCTGGTATCTTCTCAGAAGACCCAGAACTAAGATATATAAGACTAACGGACGCAAGCAGTGTCTTCCAATCAGAGGTTCTGGCTGTCCTCAGGACGCCTGAGCTAATGCAGATGAGATCGGTATCCGAAAGAGATATCGCTATATACAGGGAATGACTCGAACTCCAACTTTTTAAAATGCTATAATTTTTTTATTTTTTGATAAATTTTATTGTGCCAAAGCCAGAAAAGCTGGAAAATACATCAATTTTCAAATTGTATCAGTAGTTTTCAATATGTCCACCTTTGGAGCGAATAATGGCCTTGAGACCGCCGAAGAAAGCATCGCACGCTGCACGCAAGTGGCTCTGCGGTATTTTGGCCCATCCCCGGCGAAGTGCTTGTTTGGGGTGGCCCAAACTTTGGTATTTTTTAGTGCCAACTTTCGCCTTCAAAATACCCCAGAACGAGAAATCCAACGGATTTACATCCGGAGAATTTGCAATCCATTGTGTCGAAGAAATGAAGTGTGGAACACTGTTTTTTAACCAATCTTGGTTGACGCGCGCTTTGTGAGACGGTGCCGAGCCTTGTTGAAATGTCCACGGTCTCCGACCGAAATGATTGTTTGTCCAAGGCTTCAATACTGCCTCTAAGACGGTCCAAAAATACGAGCGGAGAGCGACCATCGGCGGTTATGGCGGTCCAAATCATCACCATCGGTGCTGCCTGCTTTCTGGTGGCCGTCCGAAGGTGTAAATTTTCGAACGACCTCTCTGGCAAGTAAACTCGGTCATTTTGTTTGTTGACATATTGCTCGATAACAAATGTCGACTCATCGGAAAAAACCAAATTTGGCAACTCACCACTTTCGTACAAGCGTAGCAACTCCTTCGCTCTTTCAACTCTAACTTTTTTCTGTTGCGGTGTAAGATCGTGGAACTTTTTGGAACTTCAATGGCTTGGCCCAAGCTTATTTTTCAGTATGAGTTGCATCCGTTCCAACGATATGTTGAGCTCACGAGCCATTTTTCTTCAACTTCGACGCGGATTTCGATCAATTCGAGCCTTCACTTTCCGAACCATTTCTGCCGATGTTGCTTTTTTTTTATGACCACCTCACGGTGGTAAAGACACAAATGATTTATTCACGTTGAGGTGCTGGAGGGCTCTAACGATAGCTACTTGTGGTTTTCCAGCCAAATATAAAGCAATCACACTATCACGTTTGAATTCCATCGCGGATAAAAAATTTTCAACGCAACTGAGACGCAAATCGTTTTAAAGGCTTGTAAATAATAAAATTATCTGTCATGTGTCAAAATTTGAGCTCACTGTTATGAACGGTTTGGAAATTATAGCAGTCTGAAGTTCTGAAGTTGGTTGCAGTTCGAGACAGGCAGGGTGTATATCG
Organism: Volucella zonaria; assembly: GCA_963966105.1. Lineage (NCBI taxonomy): Eukaryota > Metazoa > Arthropoda > Insecta > Diptera > Syrphidae > Volucella > Volucella zonaria. Next base: position 163,276,812 of record OZ014530.1, read on the forward strand.
ATAGCCAGGCCGCACTCAAGGCAATGGAATCGACCAACATCAATTCTGATACAGTCAGGGGTTGTCACACAGTGCTCAAGGCATTATGCAGTCAGAACCGGGTAAGACTCTGCTGGGTGCCAGGGCACTGAGGTATTAAATTAAATGAACAAGCGGGCTACTCGACAATAGTGAGTTTGCTAGCATCAAACCACCTCTTTGCATACTGAGGGGCGCTATCGAGGAAAAAATCACAAAGACTGCCAGCCTAAGGTGGTCAAGTTTTAAAATACACAGGGTATTCAAGGCTCTCTGGCCGCTTTTTGGCGTCAAAAGATTTAGGAAGTTAATAAAATTAAACACCATGGGGTGGCCGTGGTGTAGAGGTACTAGCTATCGCTTCTCACTCGGAAGGTCAAGGTTCGAATCCTAGCCACAGCAAGTTTTCATTTGTGTAATTGGAACTCAGTCAGAAAAATCTGCGTGTGAAGGCATAACACTGACATGTAGATTTGGCTGTTGTAGGGTTTTCAAGCACAAAACCACCGTTAAAATTCACAACCTCACATTCCGAGAGAAGAAAAAATCTCCCCGTCCTATTCGGACTCCCACCCCTGGAGAGTCAATATCGAAACCAAACACACCTGAGTTTCAAACCACTACATCACAAACTTTCCTTTCTCCTCCTTCTATCTTTCCGCCCGCGCCCTGGCAACAGTATAAGGGTATTCATAGCCCCTTAGGCGCGCGTAAATTATATAAAAAAAAAAAAAAAAAAAAAATTAATCCTGACAGGACACTGCCTCCTGCGGAAACACGCTAAGAGACTCAAATTGTCAGATACGGATATTTGTAGACTCTGCGGTGATCTGTAAGCTGTTGAGGACGTAACACACATACTATGCACGCGTAGTCGAAGAAAATTTTTAGGGAAATACCTTTTTGAAAACCTAGAGGAAATAGACGACACGAACTTCAAAGGCCTTCTTGGCTTTTCCAAAGAAATTGGATGTTTCACTAGCAAGATTGTTTAGGTCCTTGCCATTTGAAGATAAATTCAATTGGCTCCACACGGATCGCGATGGGCCGTTTTGGTGCCTGGTGTCTGTGTGATGTCCTATCCATCATACCCCTGTTTTAACCTAACGTAACCTAAGTTTCCCTCAGGTAGATAAGAATTCTTTTGACGAAAATATCGTAACTCGGTAGCTTGGAGTTAGTTATCAGAAGCAATGCTACATACTTATGTTCAATTCGTAAATATTTTGATTTAATTGAATTGAATTGATCACTGCAATTTTAAAAACTAAATTGTTAACAGGCTGTCTAATTAAAGAATAAAGGCGTAGCTTTTCGGCACATAGAAATCCGCATAAAAGAAGAATGGGGAAACTTTATATTAATAATATTAGTTCAATAATAAAATCCATTGAATTAAGTTTTCAACCCGATGAATAAGAATTTCTAAAAATTAGCATGAACCGAACGAAGGAGCAATGCAAACTACAGTTTATTACAATTTAAGGCGGACGATAGTCTCTCTTACAAATAGCTTATGATTCACACCGTACAAGGGAAAAAACGAAACATTACAAAATCCTGATAAGTTGCTTCAATTTACTATAAATCGACGACATTATTTTATGATAAACATATTTATAATGAACATATAGTAGTTAACGTTCAACTTAAGCCTCTGGCATACCATATACCACAATGTATTTAAAGTAAGTATGTATTGTAGTTGAATTAGTATATCACTTCTTTCGTTTTGAGGCATGCGTAATCGCAAAGTCGTGGTTGCGAAAGTTTTTCTTGATATTTTGTAAGGTAGCATGATCGAGCAAATTCAAAATTGAACATTTTATCCACTTCAGATCGCAATTTGGTAAAGGGTGGCCAGATAGGAACGGTAGGAAAAAAAAGTTAAATAAAAAAACAACGGTGTGAGATATAAAATTGATTCTGGCTTTATTTTGAAGCTGCGTTCCTGCCATTATGTGTGGAATAGCACATCATTCAAATGGCCACCTCGGTTTCGCTGGCAGTGTTTCAAGCGGTCGGTCCAATTTGTGCCGCGTTATTCCGGCAATAGCGTGTTGCCGTTATCCTCGATCTCGTCCAAAGTGGTTGGTTTGTTAGCGTAGACTAAAGACTTGACATAGCCTCAGAGAAAATAATTGAGTAGGGTCAAAGCGCATGATCTCGTTCGAGCGTTGAGTCGCTTGTATGGCATGTAGCGCCATCTTGTTGGAACCACAGCTCCTATATATCGATGTTGTCGAGCTCTAACCACAGAAAGTCGGTTAACATCGCTCTATATCTGAGACCATTGATGTTAACATTGTCTCCTTCTTCATTTCGAAAGAAATAAGGTCCGATGATGTCGCCATGCCATAAACCGCACAAATATCCAATCTTTGTGTATGCATTGATGCTTGGCCGAACACTTGTAGATTGTGTTCACTTCAATAACGGGAATTTTACTTGTTGACATAGTCGCTGAGCCAGAAAGGGGCCTCGTCCGAAAAGATGATTTTTTGGCCAAAATCCGGATCTCCGTATTATGGGTTGCGTCAATAGGTTTTCGTCCACCTCTTGGGAATCAGCAGAATAATACCACTTAGTTTGAACACCACTAGATATAAGCACCAGCACTCAGTTGTCGCTAGCGAAGCTTAGCTCCACGGGTAGCGAACCCGGCAAAAAGTCGTATACATTCCTAGGTTCGAGTCCCCATGTCGGATAGCAGTCGTCCTTTTTTTTTTTTTTTGTTTTTTTTGTTCTTTTGGAACAAAATTTCCATCGTCATGTTATGGTGTGATGACCTATTGTTGGGATTAGCGGAGCTGTATGATCAGGAGATGTGGTCCGATGAACCAGTTGTTAGGAGAGAAGGACGTACCGTTTGAGTGTTGAGTGAAATTTGGAGGTTTCTTGGTGGCTGGGTTGGAAAAGAAAGGTCAGGTTGTGAAGAGCCAGTCAAGGAGATCGGTCGTAGTTCAAAAAAAAAGGTCGAGGAAAATTAACTGACGAGTGCGGGAATTGTTTAACGAAAAAAAAACAGATGTACGGATATAAGGAAGACAAAACTAAAACAAAGGATTGTGAGATAAGACGGGATTAGTGTAGACTTAGTGCCCTTGTTCGTTCCCCTACGCATAGGACAAATAAATGAAATAAAAAAAAAAATAAAAAAAAAAAAAAAAAAAAAAAAAAAAAAAAAAAGAAATAAAGAAAAGTGTAATCTTAATTGAAAAGGCAGAAGAACAAACCCTTGAACCAAGCGGGAAATCCGTAGCTGTTCGGTAGAATAATAAAAAAAAAAAAAAAAAAAAAAAAAATAGAAACGATCGGAAAACGTCTTTTCTTGTGTGCGTAATAATTTTTCCTTGGTGGCTGGAGATCGTTAGACACTCCGAGTTCTTTGCCCTATTCATTTTTTTTTTTTGTGACCATTGGGTGCTTGTGTTTGCAATAAAAAGAAAAACCGACTGGAGTCAAGAGGATCGAGACGAATCGAGCCGGACTGGAAGCAGCGATATTTAGCAGATAAGGATACATATATTTATAATAAATTATATATGGTATATATATTATTATACGTATTATCACGCTAAAATTCTCCATACGCGGGCATATGTACATTATATAGTAGTGGGTTCGCTTCAGCTGATTTTGCTGTTCGTGTCGCGAATGATAGAAGTTCTGGGTTCGTTCCCGCGATTTTAGTTTAATGTTTTTTGTTTTTTTTTTTTACTTCCTTTTTTTTTTGAGTTTCTTTTCTTTTTTTTTTTTTTGGTTTTCTATTCTAATCGTAAGCTATTTGGATTTGTTAAGGTAGGATTAAGCTAGATTGTAAGCTCGAATTTGTAATTACACACTATACTTTAAGTGAAATTAAAGGAACCTCAAATTTTTGTAACGTTGGAGAAAACATTCGTTTTTTTTTTATTTTGTTTGATTTGTCATAATAAAAGAAGCGCGAATCTCACATTTAGTCGCGATTCTGGGTGTGGGTAGTTAAGCGGAAGAGCAATCGCGTGGCGCCCATTTTTACCATCTTAACCTACGACCACTCTTCGTGGTGGTCGGGCACTCTTCCGTGGTACGACGCGTTGGATAGAGAATTCGGCGGTAACATTTCTGGCGCCCAACGTGGGGCCTCTTTAATAAGATACATATTTTTTTTTACGCCTTTAAGTTATCCGCCGGTGTAAGAGATACTCGTCGCGGTTGCTAAACGTTCCTAGTCGTGGTTTCGGTTCTCGTGTATACCTCGTTTACCGGTTGGTTTTTTTTGTTTGGTGTTAATTGATCTACCAATAGACTACGGAGAAAAAGAAGATCTTCAGCCACTTATCTGAAGGGAAAATTACGGTCAGGATGGAGGTGAATAGGTTGAGCTCAGACGAGTTAAGGTACGAGTTAGATGTGCGGGGTCTGAGGGGTGGAGATGTAGATGAGATGAGGAAAATGCTAAGAACTGCTATGAAGAGGGATTCAAGCTTTATCTTGCCTGAGTACCCCTTCACCTTTGCTGAGGATAAGGAAGCTATAGTGTCTAAGATAGAAGAGCTACTAAAACTGATAAGTGATTTTGTCGGGGATGAGCAGTCGAAAGAGTACAAAAAAGTAGCAGCAAAATCCGAATGGATATTAAGGCGTCTCGGAAGGGCGCAAGCTGGCGATGCTGAAGAGAAAGCTTTTCTCGTTGATGCCAGGCATCAGGTATTGGGATTACTGTCTAGTATAGATATTAAGGCTAGCGTAGAGGGGGCGGGACGGGATGAAGGGCAAGTACAGCTCAACGGAGGGGAAGTGCAGTCGGACCAACGGGCTAGCAAGGGGTTAGCAGGGGATAAAGTCTCTCCAACGATGCGAGCAGGAAGTAGTAGACAGGCCGTAAACCTCCCACATCCAGTTGCAACATCGTCGCCAATATTCTTCCCAACAAAGAGGGTACCGGTCTCACAATGGGGTGTCAAGTTTTGCGGAGACCATACTCAATCCCTTAGCAGTTTCTTGGAAAAGGTTGATGAATTGAGAGAAGCTAGGGGCTACAGTAAGGAGGAGCTTTTTAGGTCAGCCTTTGATATTTTTGATGGTAAGGCAGCCATATGGTACCGGGCGAATAAACCCTATATAAACGATTGGGAAAGCCTAGTAGTGAAACTGAAGGCCGAATTCCTACCACCAGGGTACGACGATAGGCTTTGGGAGGAAATTAGAGGCAGGACCCAGGGACGGTCGGAGACTATCGGTATTTTTGTGAGTGTGATGATAGGACTCTTCTCTAGGCTAAGCGAGCCCTGTACTGACGAAGTTAAGCTTAAGTGGATCCGAAGGAACATATCCCCGTTTTACCAATCACAAATGGCCCTGATTGAAATTTCCTCTTTAAATCACTTAGTTGAAGTGGGCCACCGTCTAGAATCTACTAGATACTTAGTTGAAAATTTCGTTCCGCCACCATCACGGCGAAATACCAACCTACTAGAGCCAGATCTGGCGTATGTTGAGGCGGCGGATACCGAAGTGCAAGTAATTGCTTCTCCACCATGGGCGAATAACTCGTTAACTTGTTTCCGATGTAAGCAGACTGGCCACATTGCAGCTCAGTGTCCGCAGCCCATACGTTGTTATGGATGTAATACGGTTGGCACCATCCGACGTCGTTGTCCACGTTGCACGCCACAAGTGACGATGCAGGGAAACAACCCATCGGCTTAAAGACAGGCGGGTCATTGAGTCGAGGGAAGGGAGCCGCCGTGAGTACAAGGAAGCCGACAGTGGGGTGTAATATAGCGTTAGATTTTATATTAGAGAGTAAGGGATTAGATCCTCGTCCATACTTAAGTGTTGAAATTTATGGTGTTAAGTTGTTGGGGTTGTTAGATTCAGGAGCTTCTAGAACGATTCTTGGTAGTTCAGGTTGGGAAGCTTTGGGGTCCTTAAAATGCAGGTTGAAGAGGGTAGAGATTAAGTCGGTTACAGTAGCTAATGGGGATGGGGTAGAAGTGATCGGAGCGCTGAATGTGCCTATCAGGGTCGAAAATGTAATAAAAATAATGGAGATTCTTGTGATTCCTAAACTAGCGCATGGCCTTATTCTGGGAGCGGATTTCTGGGAACGGTTTTCCATAATTCCAGACATAGGGAAGCGCGTATGGAATTTCAGAGAAGAATTGATGGAAGTTGGGGAGGGGTTTAAACTACAGAGTGGGCAGAGAAAATGTCTTGACGAATTGGTTGAAAGAGTATTTGCGTCGATGGGTGATGGTATAGGGTGTACCAATCTCGTTGAACACGTTATCAGAACTAAGGCTGACCCCATCAAACAGCGTTATTATCCTGTTTCGCCAGTAGTCCAGGAAAATATTAACAAGGAAGTGGATGAAATGCTCCAGACGGGCGTTATCGAACCTTCTTGTAGTCCTTGGTCCTCCCCTGTCTTACTGGTCAAGAAGAAAGATGGGAAGTATCGTTTTTGTGTGGACTTCCGAAAACTTAATCAAGTGACAGAGCGAGACGCCTATCCCATACCCTATGTCTCGGCGACACTAGATAAACTCAAAAATGCTAAATTCTTGTCCTCTTTGGACATTAAATCTGCCTACTGGCAAATTCCAATGGCAGAGAGTTCGAAGAAGTACACGGCCTTCATTATTCCGGGAAAAGGATTGTATCAATTCTGCCGCATGCCTTTCGGCCTCCACAACGCTCCTGCGACTTGGCAGCGTTTTATAGATACGGTCCTTGGAGCCGACCTCGAGCCGAATGTATTCGTTTATCTGGATGATGTCATTATCGTGTCAGAGACTTTTGAGAAGCATTTAGAGATCCTTAGGGTCGTATTAGACCGTATCAAGGACGCGGGCTTGGTCTTGAGTCGAGAGAAGTGCGAATTCTGCAAACCAGAATTGAAATACTTGGGGTACATAGTTAACGAGAAGGGATTGTTAGTGGATCCGGATAAGGTTAGGTGCATGGTTGAGTATCCTAGACCAACTTCTGTGTCAGCAGTGCGAAGGTTTGTAGGCATGGTTTCGTGGTATAGACGCTTCGTTCCTAATTTTTCAGATCTTATCTCACCGATAACTGGGCTTCTCAAGAAAAAACGTAAATTTTTGTGGAGCGAGGATTGTGAGTCTGCTTTTTTCTTGTTGAAGGAAAAGTTGGTGAATGCACCCATCCTCACGTGCCCAGATTTTTCCTTACCATTCATCGTACATACAGACGCTTCGGGTTATGGCATTGGGGTTGTCCTCACGCAAAATAAGTCGCCAGATGAGGAAACAGTGATTAGTTACTTGAGCAGATCCTTATCCCAGACGGAGCGGAATTATTCGACGACGGAACGGGAGTGCCTGGCCGTATTGTGGGCGATCGAAAAACTCCGTCCGTACTTGGAAGGGAATAGCTTCACCGTAGTAACTGATCACCATTCCTTAGTCTGGTTAAATAATTTGAGAGATCCGCAGGGTAGGTTGGCCCGATGGGCTGTCAAAATGCAGCAGTACAACTTTAAGGTCGTGCATAGGAAGGGGAAGGAGCACTTGGTCCCCGACGCGCTGTCTAGGGCAAAGGAGGACGTAGCGTCGGTGTCATTAGCTACCGAAGATCCATGGTATTTCCAAATGCTGGAATTGGTTAGGAGAGATGGGGAAAAATATCCCGACTGGAGAGAGCAGGAGGGTATCCTATTCAAACGGGTGCTTTCTAGATACCCAAAACTGAACAGCGAGGGGGATGAGTGGAAACAAGTGGTTCCAAAGGATAAAAGAGCAGAAGTGTTGAGACAGTGCCATGACGATATCTTAAGCGGGCACGGGGGAATACAGAAGACGTTCGATAAGGTGGCACGAAGCTATTATTGGCCAAAGATGAGACATGATATAGCTCGTTACGTTCGTAGCTGCGTAATTTGTCAGACGGTGAAACCTGACTTACGAAAACCAGCAGGACTTATGGCGTCTCGAAACAAGGTTAGTAAGCCGTGGGATATGTTATGTGTTGATTTCATCGGGCCACTTCCCCGGTCAACCAGGGGATACAGCTATATTTTGACTGTAGTTGACTATTTCTCGAAATTTCCCCTATTCTTTCCTGTCCGTTCAGCTACAGCAAAATCCGTCAGGACCATCTTGGAGGAACAGGTGTTCTTAGTATTTGGGGTACCTAAGTGGTTAGTCTGTGATAACGGGGCTCAGTTTCGAAGTAAGGAGATGACTGACCTGGCACGTGCTTACGGCGTTACAATTGATTTCACGGCAGTTTATCACCCACAGGCCAACCCCGCGGAAAGGTATAATCAAACCTTGAAAACTAAACTCCGAGCATATATTTCCAACAATCATCGCAGCTGGGATATCCTTCTACCAAAAGTGGCGTGTGCCATCCGTAATGCAACGCATGAAGTCCTAAAGACGACCCCTTATTTTGTTATGTTCGGCAGGGAAATGCAGGTTAAAGGCGATGGATCCCCTTTTCCTGCAGAGGGCTTTATTGCAGATAGGTCGGTTGATGTTCAGGCGTGGTCAAAGGCGTTGGGTGAATTAGTGGAAGACGTTAGGGCGAGTATGCAAAGTTCGGCTCACAAATCCTCCAGCCAGTATAATTTACGTCGCCGAGATATTAAGTTTTACCCAAAGGATTTGGTACTTAGGAAAAACTTCGTTCTCTCCGATGCTGCTAGATTTTTTTCTGCGAAACTTGCACCAAAGTATGTAGGGCCTTTTGAAATCATTAAACGGGTTTCACCTTGGACATACGAGTTAGCTGATCGTAATGGGAAAAAGGTAGGAGTGTGGCATGCGCAAGATCTAAAACTATTTACGAATAAAGACGACCTTGTCTAATAGTAATTCTGTATGAGTCGGTTACTAAGCGACGAAAACCTTTAGAAAGGAAGGGGGGAGTATTATGGGTTGCGTCAATAGGTTTTCGTCCACCTCTTGGGAATCAGCAGAATAATACCACTTAGTTTGAACACCACTAGATATAAGCACCAGCACTCAGTTGTCGCTAGCGAAGCTTAGCTCCACGGGTAGCGAACCCGGCAAAAAGTCGTATACATTCCTAGGTTCGAGTCCCCATGTCGGATAGCAGTCGTCCTTTTTTTTTTTTTTTGTTTTTTTTGTTCTTTTGGAACAAAATTTCCATCGTCATGTTATGGTGTGATGACCTATTGTTGGGATTAGCGGAGCTGTATGATCAGGAGATGTGGTCCGATGAACCAGTTGTTAGGAGAGAAGGACGTACCGTTTGAGTGTTGAGTGAAATTTGGAGGTTTCTTGGTGGCTGGGTTGGAAAAGAAAGGTCAGGTTGTGAAGAGCCAGTCAAGGAGATCGGTCGTAGTTCAAAAAAAAAGGTCGAGGAAAATTAACTGACGAGTGCGGGAATTGTTTAACGAAAAAAAAACAGATGTACGGATATAAGGAAAACAAAACTAAAACAAAGGATTGTGAGATAAGACGGGATTAGTGTAGACTTAGTGCCCTTGTTCGTTCCCCTACGCATAGGACAAATAAATGAAATAAAAAAAAAAATAAAAAAAAAAAAAAAAAAAAAAAAAAAAAAAAGAAATAAAGAAAAGTGTAATCTTAATTGAAAAGGCAGAAGAACAAACCCTTGAACCAAGCGGGAAATCCGTAGCTGTTCGGTAGAATAATAAAAAAAAAAAAAAAAAAAAAAAAATAGAAACGATCGGAAAACGTCTTTTCTTGTGTGCGTAATAATTTTTCCTTGGTGGCTGGAGATCGTTAGACACTCCGAGTTCTTTGCCCTATTCATTTTTTTTTTTTGTGACCATTGGGTGCTTGTGTTTGCAATAAAAAGAAAAACCGACTGGAGTCAAGAGGATCGAGACGAATCGAGCCGGACTGGAAGCAGCGATATTTAGCAGATAAGGATACATATATTTATAATAAATTATATATGGTATATATATTATTATACGTATTATCACGCTAAAATTCTCCATACGCGGGCATATGTACATTATATAGTAGTGGGTTCGCTTCAGCTGATTTTGCTGTTCGTGTCGCGAATGATAGAAGTTCTGGGTTCGTTCCCGCGATTTTAGTTTAATGTTTTTTGTTTTTTTTTTTTACTTCCTTTTTTTTTTGAGTTTCTTTTCTTTTTTTTTTTTTTTGGTTTTCTATTCTAATCGTAAGCTATTTGGATTTGTTAAGGTAGGATTAAGCTAGATTGTAAGCTCGAATTTGTAATTACACACTATACTTTAAGTGAAATTAAAGGAACCTCAAATTTTTGTAACGTTGGAGAAAACATTCGTTTTTTTTTTATTTTGTTTGATTTGTCATAATAAAAGAAGCGCGAATCTCACATTTAGTCGCGATTCTGGGTGTGGGTAGTTAAGCGGAAGAGCAATCGCGTGGCGCCCATTTTTACCATCTTAACCTACGACCACTCTTCGTGGTGGTCGGGCACTCTTCCGTGGTACGACGCGTTGGATAGAGAATTCGGCGGTAACATCCGCCCAACATTTCCAGCGCCCAATGAGCGAACTCACGGCGTTGTCTGTCGTCTTCCGGCTTCAATTGATGTGTCAGCACAATCCTTTTTTTGTTTTTTTTTTTTTACTTCATTTTATTTTATTTCAAGAAACTTGAATGCTTTAAAGTTTTGGGAAGAAATAATCTATTGTCTTATGCAAGACAAGACAAGTGTCGAAAGTACTTATCAATTATATATTGTAATTTAATCCAATTTAAACTATTGAAACGTTTGATGGGGATACAAACAGTAGAATATGGAAGCAAAAGATTCAATCATACTAATTCTAAAATATAAATAATATCATTGGTCTTCATAAAGCATCAATTTCGGAATGGTTAAACGAAAAAAAAAACATTTTTTATATCATTTAGAAATACTATTTTCCCTCTCTCATACCTAAGTTTTTCTGGTAATCTAGCAGCAACAACATAACTTACGAAGTTTTTGGTTTTGATTCACAAGTTATAACTATCGTGCACTCTAGCTGCATAATACCCGGATTTCACAAAAAAATGTCTTTAAAACTTAAAACTTTGTAGTAGTGAAGGTGCCTTAAAGGAAGGAGTTCGAGACATTTGAACAGCTCAAAGTTGAGGGTTCTGCAATGAGCTTTAGAAATAATTCAGCTTTATTAACGAACGTTATATTTTATTGAAATAAATACCACCCCAACAGGAAATTTCATACTGAAGTTTCGATTTTAGTAAACCATTATAAACCAATTTTAAAACATTTAGGTTGCAGTACATACTGAGGTGGAATAGTTGCCTTACAACTCCATTCAGATATTGTTTCAAATATATCATATGCTCTTTTCAACCAAGATTTTGGTCTAGTATAATACCTAAATATTTAAAGCTGTCAACACATTCAACTGAAAAACAACTCTCCCAAAACAAATCGACTACAACTTGGTGAGTGATAAAGGCAGTTCATCAGATACTTTACCAATGATATTAAATACCATGAATTTCATTTTGTTGCAGATGATCAGTTTATGATAATTGAACCATCGTCTTAACATATCTAAGTCGCAATTAACATTTGCAAACATATCAAGTAAACTACGATTGGAATAGAAAAGAGATTTATCATCAGCAAATGCCATGATTTTGCCTTTAAAAGGTTCTATGAATTAGGAGTTTATATAAATTAAAAATAGTATCGGGCCCCAGACTGAGCCTTGAGGATGACCTATATATTTAAGTAGTTCTGCGAATTAAAAACATTTTTAATAGCTACCACTTGTTTCCGATTTGTTAAACAGGAACAAAACCATTTATAATTGAAGCCTCTGAATACCGCTTTCTGTCGATCTTCCACTTCTAAACCCAAATTGGGAATCACTTACGAAATGAGTCCTATCTAAGAACGATAATATTCTTGTTTTAATACCTTCTTCAATAACTTTAGGAAAAAAAAGGATAATATAGAAGTATGTTAGGACGATAATTGTTTAATAACATTGTATCATCTTATACGGATGTAGGCCCAATTCAGCTAATGGGCCGAATCGACATTCCTGGGTCTTCTTCGATAATGGCCGCTACGGCGGCTATGTTTTCTTCATTTCGCACCAATATCTGTTTGGTGGCTTAAGATCCAAAAGAGTGTACTCACGCTCAAACTTTACCACGATGCGACGAGTTGCCTGCACACTGAAGCCATAATGATGACCGACGTATTTACAACTGAGTCGGAGTTTCGATGATATATTTTAATAATTTCCGCACTTCGGCAAGCGTAAAACGATGCATGGTCAAATGGCAAACATTACTGAATATTTTGACAGCTGGATGCCATCGGTAACTTTGACAGCTGCTGAAACATAACAATCGGAAAAACTATCATTGCTATCTGGTCACCCGTTATTTTTGTCAGGTCATTCTAAAATTCGCCGCTGCAGATAGGCCTTGTGAGCGAGTTTATTTTCAAATAGTGCTGGTGACTGTCTCTCACTTTCCGGCTCTAAATTCGCTAAATTACCGCAACTGATATCGTACTATTGGGTATATAACTTCGTGCGGTTTTTTTTTTTCAAAATTTGAACGTTTATTTAAGAAAAACATGTACAATAGTATTATTCAAAGTATTGCCCTTCTGAAGCTATGAATTTTCCCCATCTTTCTGGCAATTTGTGGATCCCATCCCAAAAGAACTGCGCCGGCTTGGCAGCCAAGAATGAATCAAGCCAATTTTTGATATTCTGCTCTGATGTGAACCGTAGTCAGAAGGGGCAAGGTCTGGGCTATAAGGCGGGTGGGGTAAGACTTCCCATCCACTGTTTTCCAAATAGTTCTTAACCGGAATAGCAACGTGGGGCCGAGCGTTATCATGATGGAAAATTATTGCCTCGTGTCTGGTCGCATATTCCGGGCGTTTTTCGGCCACTGCTCTCTTCAAACGGATTAATTGTGTTCGGTAGCGTTGTCCATTGATGCTTTCGCCCGGTTTTAGCAGCTCATAATACAGCACACCCATCTGATCCCACCAAATACAGAGCATTACCTTCGCGCCATGGATATTCGGCTTTGCCGTTGATTTGGCTGGTTGGCCGGGTTTCACATATGATTTTTTGCGCTTGGGGGTTGTCGTAATGGATCCATTTTTCATCACCAGTAACAATTCGATGCAAAAATGACTTCCTTTTGTGGCGTTCCAGCAGCATTTCGGAAAGGCAAAACCGCCTTTCGACGTCTCTCGGCTTGAGTTCATGTGGAACCCAATTTCCTTGCTTTTGAATATATCCAGCTGCTTTTAAAAGTTTTGAAATGGCTGCTTGAGTGACACCCAAAGATTCTGTGAGCTCTTCTTGTGTTTGGCAACAATCTTCATTGAGTAATGCTTCCAGTTCTACATCTTCAAACTTTTTTGGCTGCCCAGGACGTTCATCGTCTTCCAAGCCAAAATCACCACTTCGAAATCGTGCAAACCACTTTTGGCACGTTCGCTTAGCTAGCGCATGTTCACCATAAACTTCCACCAAAATACGATGACTTTCGGCAGCAGTTTTCTTCATATTAAAGTAATGAAGAAGAACTCCCCGCAAAAACATTTTTTCAGTTCGACATATTTGAGTGAAAAAAAATTATTGTTGTTTACGCTTCAAATGAATGACATATACTGCACGAATTAAGTTTAAGTGGAAATTGTTTTGGTAATTGCTCTAACAATCTGCAACGTTGCCCATGCAATCAGTCTGCAATCAAGGGTTGTAAGCAGAGAGATCGATAGTATGCAGATTCGTCATTGTTATCCGCAGGAAAACGATAATTACCCACATTGGAGGTTTGACAGCATTCGCACAGAAATGACTTAAGCTTTTTTTTTCAACAAAAGAAATGATTGTAACGAAGATATAAATGCCGTAGTGTTTACGAGGGCTGTATGAAAAGTTTCCGACCGAAGTATGATACCAGACATTTTTTTCTTAAATTTTTTTTTTATTTTTCCACATAGTCTCCTTGTAACTCTACACACTTCTCAAAGCGATGCTCCCATCTCTCTAACCCGTCCAAATAGTACTTGGCGTTTTTCTCTGCAAAATAATTGTTCACGAAGGTGATTGCCTCCTCATTTGAGAAAAATCTCTGTCCTCCGAGCGCAGTTTTTAGATGAGGGAACAAAAAGAAGTTGCTTGGGGCTAGATTTGGTGGATAAGGCGGATGGTCAAGCAGTTCAAACCGTAATTCAGGGATTTTCGCCATGGCAACCGCTGAGGTGTGAGACGGCGCGTTGTCTTGGTGAAACAGGATTTTCTTTTCCTGTATGCTCCTATAATGGTTTTTCCTTTTTGAAGATAATCGATTAAGATAACACCTTTACTATCCCAAAAAACTGTCGCCATCACTTTCGCAGCCGAAAAAACAGTTTTTGCTTTTTTTAGAGCCGGCTCGCCTTTTGCGGTCCACTGTTTTGACTGAATTTTTGTTTCGAGCGTATAATGGTGTACCCAAGTTTCATCTGCGGTAATTAATCGGCCCCAAAACTCGGATTTATTGCGCCTAAACTGCGCCAACAGAGCGTTGGAAATGTTCATTCGAACACGTTTTTGGTCTAACGTAAGCAACGGCACTCAACGCGCGGACAGCTTTCTCATGCCTAATTCTTGATTTAATATGTAACAAACACGTTCTTTGGACATTTTCGTAACCTCTACTATCTCTCTCACTTTAATTCGGCGGTCATCTAATACCATTTGGTGAACTTTAGCAATGTTATCGTCAGTGGTTGCAGTTGGACGTCCCGAACGTTCATCATCTCCCAAGCTCTTACGGCCACGTTTAAATTCAGCTGCCCAAAATTTCACTGTGGTAAATGATGGTGCAGAGTCCCCATGCACAGAGTCCAACTCATTTTTGATTTGCGTAGGCGTATTGCCACAAGAATTTAATAACAGCTCGATACTCAAATTTTCCCATTTCCACAAAAAACACTCACATCGACTCACCCAAACGACCATCAACTAAAAACTGCGCGTCCAAAATGACTGGAACTTCGGCAAGTAACTGTCAAAAGATGCACAACTAGCATTGCGGTCGGAAACTTTTCAGACAACCCTCGTAAATTGTGGATTGAGAAATTCTTGACACAAATTGAACCCAACTCCTTCATTGTAATCAAAATACGTACTACTTATCATTCAAGGAAGAAAAACAAGGCACCTTACACTTCTTACAGAAAACAAGATACTAAAACGTGCCTTAGTAAAAATAACATGCCTTTCGGAGAAAACGTGGCTAAATCTGAATTACAGGATTTCGCCAAACTCCTCAAAGACAAACTTGTGGTATAAAAAGTACACAAGGGACTCGATTGCCGCCTTACCACAGTGAGCTAAAGCCTTTGGGGTTGACGCGGTCAAAGGGTTTGTAGCAATTCAAAACAGGACTTTTAAATTAATGAATGCACTGAAGAATGTGGACAGCGAAAAATGGCTTAATTATAGTTGGCCAATCGGAAGGATACAAGATGTAATAACTTGCTTTCCATGAAATAACACTTTGTGCACGCTAACTGGCATATAATACTAACCATATTGTTCGATGTACAAAGTTCTTAATCGAGTTACAAAATTATGAAATGCGTCAAAATTGATAAGAAACCCAGAAGAGAGTGCTTCTAAAACGATGTGGAACCCTTTTACAAGCTCTATGTCGATGCCTGTAATATTAGCTGTTTTGGTTTCATCTTTGAAGAACAGCCTAGCTGTATTTCCATCGTTTGTGTTACCTGCTTGTTGGGTAGGTATGTCAACAAGTAATCCAGTCTCTTTTCTAAATTTCTCTTGAATCATTTTCTTTCTGGATTTCACGTTGTCCTTTGCAAATAAAAGCTTAATAGGCCGAAAGTATCTTGTTGAAGAAGGAGCGTGATTTTTCCAAACGATTAATCTTCTAACATATATTTTAATACATTTGAATAGGAACCATCGATATGCTAAAAAGGTGCTCTTCATAGAATTCTCCGGCACCGGCACATCGCATCCCCATTTAAAAAGCAATGCCAATTCCTTCAAAACAGTTTTAAGGTGTTCAGAGATTAACACACTTTTATGCGAAAAACATAAACGCCTAACACTATGGTCAACTAAAGCTTGAAGATTGCATTCCGCACTGGATTCTGTTATAGCACATTTTTCTGGATAACATTTTCTCTTCGATTCTTTGATTTTATCGTATGAAGACAATAAGTCTTTAGCAATGAAATTGACTTTTTGTTGTATAATTTCATACTGGTGAGTTGAAAGCTGTGCATCCACAATAAGTGCTAAGGCTTCATCAGCAGATAAGCGCGATTCTGAAGATACTCTTTTTTCTAAAGACTTTTTGAAAATCGACCCTTAAAATTAATGAAAATTAGATCAATAAAAGTTTAACAAATAGATATTATTTTCAAAAACTAAACCCTCTGTGGAGAACTCTCCGACAGTTTTTGTTACCACAGCAGCAGTATCCCTTGTACCACTCTTTCTTAGAATAATTCAATATGCAGTTGCAATTTCATCATGGCTATATCCATGTAACAGGGGCCGCACCTTCTTCTTTTTAATCTTGTCACAGCAATCATCAAATATTTTTCTTGGTCTACCAACGCTTTTCGAATTTGACGAAGATGGAATTTCACATAAAGTTTGCTGTGGCAGAGAATAATGTTCATCTAGCCAGGAAGCGTTTTCATTTTTAAAACGATCAAGATGTCTACAACTTTTAGACTACCGTTGATCAAATTTTGGACAAAGATTTTTTATACTTTGTTTGAGTGATTGTATTGCATCTTTTGAAAATTTTACATGGCTAAAAAAACTCAAAACAAACGAAAAGAGCGCATCAACGCGCTTTATTTTTGTTTTTGATATCCAAACTTAAAACATTTCCTTTTTAGTTACATGGAAAGACATTCTGAAAATGAAATTTCAAGAAAGTGTCGATGTGTTTAAAACTGAAATGCATGAAATATTTAAATACCACATGGCACAGAACACGAAGCCTAACACTTCACAATAAACATTTAATAACAAAATCAAGAGCACATATTTAGTGTTAAACGAGAACGCATAACGATTTGGTAAATCACTCAGCGCTTGAATGCATATCCGTAAGAAATTTTGTTTTCTATATGAATTTTCTTATATACATTTAAGTAAATGTAACATATATATTGCATGTATATTTAGATCTACATATGCTTATTTATACATACTTACATATATTTTCATATTGCAAAAGCAAACAATCAGCAACAATTTTTTATTATTTAGGTTTTATTAAAGCATTTTTTGCCTCGTTAGCCCTGGCGAAAAATGACTAAATTATAAAGGCCCGCAAAAACGCGCAAAACTTTTTGATGATTTCAAATAGCTAAGACATCAGACTTTGCAATGAGCCTGATTTCAAGGGTCAACTATGTTTTTTCTCCAATGAATGTTAAAATAACTAAAAAACTACTCATTTTTTAACTTTATACACCACCACAAAAATTTTAGAATCCACATAATATATATTCAATTAACTTACATTAATATTCCTTGATATAAACTAATTTAAAAAAAATAAAACTTTCAAAATACACGCACTTCATGTATTAAAAATTAATAAAATTCTAAGTTGCCTGCACAAGTCATTTTACCTCAGAGATTATAACAAACTGCAGCATCATGGCTCGTTTTTTTTTTTCGTTTATATTATTTTTTCCCAATAATTCTCTCATATCGTTCAACTGAGTGTTTAAACTTTAAGAAAAAGCGGTTTTGGCTTCAATTAGAGCATATCATTTCTTGAATAAAATTCCGCTAGTTGAGCGAATTCCCACACTGTGCGTCGGAAAGCATTCGTTTGGTCTGCCGGCAACCTGGAGAGTCATGCAATCTGCAATTATCCTTCTAGCTGTCAATGGAAACCCTAAGGGGGCCATTTGCCAATTTACCAATATTTGCTTAGGAGAAATCTAACAAATAGTATTAAAAAATAATTTCTGGTATCAAAGCTTCTTACTATGATATTAATCGTGTTGGAAGGCTTTAAGATACGGAGTTAAGTTCAAAAATATGTGCTCTCTCACCGCTGGTAGAATTGATGTTTATCAATCATAGGTCAATGAAATCATATCTTGATTAGGATTGTGATAAGGATTTCACATAATTATGAACTTGCATTTGTTCTAAAATGACACTTACTCGTAAGTATAAAATACTCAGTGTAGTTAGTTCCTTTCAACTAAACCTCATTGCGCTCTTTGCAAACTTATCACATAACAGTGTACAAAGCCAGGAATAATTAGCGATGATCTGGGGAGAATCAAGATGCAGAATGGTTTCTTTCCCTGATTTATTATTGAACTAATAAAACATATTTACAAAATGTGTTGCAGTGTCCTCAACAGCTTACGGGTTGTTAATTACTTCACGTCAACTTTGATATTTTTATTTTTTTTAGACTTTAACCTGACCGATACAACTATGTAGTGTATTTTAACACTTGTTACCTATTTTGTATTTATTGCCGGCATTTGCCATTCATTTTCTTTTATTGCTCAACTTCATTAACTTTAAGCCAAAAATATATAAATATATATATACGAATATATAAATATATATATATGAATATATAAATATATATATATGAATATATAAATATATATATATGAATATATAAATATATATATATGAATATATAAATATATATATATGAATATATAAATATATATATATGAATATATAAATATATGTATATGAATATATAAATATATATATATGAATATATAAATATATAAATATATATATATATGAATATATAAATATATATATATATATATATATATATATATATAAATATATATATATATATATATATATAAATATATATATATATATATATATATATATATATAAATATATATATATATATATATATATATATATAAATATATATATATATATATATATATATATATATATATATAAATATATATATATATATACGAATATATAAATATATATATATATATATATATATATATATATAACATATATATATATATACAACACATATATATATATACAACATATATATATATACAACATATATATATACAACATATATATATACAACATATACGACTATACGTATATATAAAATAATAAAAATAAAACGAAACTGCAGGTGTGGTCATTGAACAGTCGAAATGTTATGCCATAGCAATCGACTTCGCCGATCAACTTGAATTAGTATTCCCTTCGTGCATATTGCTCAACCTGTCCACACATCCATAACTGCATCCATAGTGTCGACAGTCGAGCCTATAGAGTTTGTACAGCCGATATGGACATGTTAAGTTGGGCCGATATGCTAATTACAATAGAAACGTGAATAGTTTATTAATATTCGAAACCCTCAAATAGTTTTCCACACCATTTCGTACTCCCGGATTCGCATATGGTCGACAGCAAAATTTATAAAAAATATATATACAACACACACAATAACAGATATTTCAGAAGTTTCCACAGGCGAAATGTTTGGCAGATGCCAATGCCAGTGAAGCAAACCGATCATAATCGTATTTCATAAATTTGATTAAATACTTGAGCTATGATGGAATGTAAACTTTTCGTTTTGTTAATTTTGGGCAACCATACTCGTATATATATGTATAGTATCTTTGCTGCGCAATAAGGCATTTGTTGTTTAAACGAACAATCCAAAAATACACCCAGGAGCTAATTGAACGAACAATGCTCGTAAATCAGTCAAAATTACACTGATCCATGAATGCATCTGTGGTGCTCAATGTACCAGTTTTTCCTACCACCTTGTCAGATATAATAACTAATTTTTCGGAAGTGTATCTATCACGTATAATGGAGTGCAGATAAATTCAATTCGAGTCAATTTTCCATCAATTTGCTTTCTGTCATTTTTAAAATCAATTAAATTGTGTGCACTGCTGGAGAGGCAAGAAAATTGAACACGTTTTAGTATTTGAATGAAGGCAAAATTGTAGGTATTGAAATCTGTATGAGGAGTGGAAATGAAAAGTGGATTCGTTGTGCATAAATAGAATAAAAAATCATAATTGTGCAGATGCTACGCAACTTAAATAGAAAATATTATTTATTAGCCATTTCTCTGAAAAAAAAACTGGTATTTATTCTAAATTTTAAGGACGAGAAGACGATACAAATATGATATACCAGTACTCGTATGTATATCATATACAGTGAAATTTTCTCTCGCGGACACCCCTCTTACACGAACACCTTCCTTGAACGGATACTTTCTCATGGTCCCGACCGACCCTGGTATAATTTGCATTGTGTTGCCTCCCTCTTGGGCGGACATTCTCTGGAACGGACGCGGACACAACAAAATTTTCTCTTAATCGGACAAAACAAAAAAATAAAATAAAAAATAAACGTCGTGTATTATTTTTCTGGGGCGAGTGTCGTTGTTGCGTTTTTGGCACCGCGCGCTGCCATTGCTGCCTGCCTTTAATGAGGGACTTCCCCGTCAACTCGGGGATTCATCGATCTCGTTGCCATTCTTCTCGATACACACGGGGATTTAATGTTTGTCTGACACCAACACGAAAAAGAGACAGTGGGTGCTACGCTCGTTGTAAAAATGGCTCCAAATAGAAAAAATTCTCACGCTTAGACAAAAAATTGAAATTGTTGAAGTTTACAATAAGGAAAAGTTAAGTGTAAGAAATTTAAACACAAAAAAACACAAGCTGCTGACATTGTAAAAAAATAGAGAAAGTCTTTTACACAAATGGATGTCGAATAGCAATTTAAATGAAAAGAGAAGTTTTTAACTGGTGATGGAATCAAAATCGACAAATTTTGTTATGACTGGTTTACAGCAGCTCGTCATAAGGGGATTCCTTTAACAGGTATAAACATGAAATAGGTTTTCAGATAAATTTTTCTGGAACTATCGCGTTGATTTCTTTCAATATCTTTTCGAAGGAAAATTGAAAAAGATGATATTATCAGTAGGTATCTTCTAACCAAACTGCAAAAACTTAGTTAGTGTTGTTTTTTCAGGTCCGCTAATACGATGCAAGGCAAGGAAATAGCCGAGTCTCTTGGACATTCTACATTTAGTGCTTCTTCTGGTTGGTTAAACAAATTTAGAATTCGGCACAACATAAGATTTCAAGCGATCTCAGGAGAAGGAACTTCGGTTGATGCTGAAGATGTTGTATAGTTTTGGGAAAAATGCCCTATTCAGCAAGAGACGTCTATAATGCTGACGAGACAGGCTTGTATTTTAAGGCCCTGCCAGA
This sequence comes from Volucella zonaria, assembly GCA_963966105.1. Taxonomy (NCBI): domain Eukaryota; kingdom Metazoa; phylum Arthropoda; class Insecta; order Diptera; family Syrphidae; genus Volucella; species Volucella zonaria. The sequence goes on from OZ014530.1 coordinate 163,298,103, forward strand.
CAAAGCACTTACATTAAAAAATGCAAAATGTATTGGTGCTAAATATCCCAAAGAGCGATTAATTATTTTGCATTGTGCAAATATGGTGAGAGAGAAATAAAAACTCTTAGTAATTGGTAAGGCATCTGAGCCCAGAGCATTTAAAAATATCGCCTGTAACCTGGAAACATACTAAAAAAGCGTGGATGACAAGACAAATTATGACAGAGTGGCTGCAAGACTTTGATTGGAAAATGACAAAAGAAAAAAGACATGTTTTATTATTTTTTAGATAATGCAGGATCTTATCCAAAAGTCGTCCCCCTAAAAAATATTAAAATCTTGTTTTTGCCCCCTAATTGTACATCAGCTTGTCAACCACTTGACCAAGGAATTATAAAAAATTTCAAAAACTATTACCGAATTCTAATATTAAAACATCTTCTATTAAATATTGAAACAGCTGGAACAGCTTTTGAGTTAATTAAGAAAATAACGCCACCGGATGCAGTTTACTTTGCAAAAGCAGCTTAGGATCAAGTATCAAAAGAAACGATTAACGATTGCTTCCGTAAGGTAGGGTTTAAACATGAAAATACGCAAAGTGAAGATCGCTTAATTGAGACTCTTATATCTGATCCAAAAGATGACCTACCACTTAGTGTACTTGCAGATATCTTGAAAAACAAGAATTTATTGCAGTTGACGGATGATGAAAACCTATATGACTTTTTGAACCTAGATGAAAATTTATATGTTGAAGATCCAGATTTAGAGCAAAAAACTGAAAATCCCGTTGGGATACAAGAACTTTTCGAAGACTCTGATATCGATGAGGGTTCAGTACCAACAGATACCATCCCAAACTACGGTAAAGCTATTACCCTAACTAAGCAACTTAAAAGTTTTGCCGAAGATCACGGAGATGCAGAGTCTTTAGAGCTTCTCTTTAATTTAGAAATACGATTTCTGGACGCCATTTTAAAGAAAAAGAGAAGACAAACAACAATACATGCATATTTTTGTCATTAAAATTACATTTAATTTTAAATCTATGTATATCTGTTTTTTTTTATTACAATACGTATTCCATGTGTACTTAGAAATAAAAATATTTTTTTTTTGTTTTTATACGTTTTAAATAAAAATTTAAACACATACGTATGTATATATAGTATTAAAAGTTTTTAATTTTCGTACTTCTTTTAGGCGGACACCCTTCGGTCAGTCCCGTTGGTGTCCGCCCAAGGAAAATTTCACTCTAAACCGGAAACTTTTTGCATGAATCGCTTGGTTCAAATAGATAGCTGATTGCCATTACGCTATTTGCAAAAGCCGATGTTCCTACTTCAAATTCATTTGTGCTAATTTAGAAAGCCCATACGGGAATCATCAGCATACGTAATTTACTGCTTTGATGGCACTTCATCCGGGATGGATGTGGACCTCAACTAACCAGCCCGGTGCCGTAAAATAAGGCCAACTTTCAAAAATTTGTCTTCTTTCCCTTTTCAAATTTGAAATAACGCCAATTTTTGAAAGTTGGCCTTATTTCACGGCACCAACAAGACCATCCCGCCAACTCTTCCTACTGAGATATGCTACCTAAGACAAAAATTTAAAAATTATTCAGTTTTCAGACCAATCAAGTGCATTTTCACCTACTTTCAATATAGTTCTCCTTTTCCAATTGCTCTCTTAGCCCGAAAAAACAGTTTGCTGTAGGAAATGCGGCTTCTTATCCGGCTCATTCGATCGCAGTTCATGGTTTCATCGGCATCTGCCTGTGGTAAATTATATGTTCGACTTCATATTTTAAAATGTATGTCATACATGTTTTTTGTTAATTTGGAACGCTTCCGGTTCTGGTTTAGCGCTGTTTATTCGTTTCCAGATTTGAGATTGTATAAAGCGTATTCTTTTTAAGAGGTTCAGACATTTTGTTTAAATAAAACATAAGGAAATTATCTTGATGACGATTTATTAAGTTTATTCAAAAGATTAATTCATGCCATCTAATACTTGAAAATATTGTAGTTTCGACCATATGTCCACTACGGCTGCCTCGTACAAAACGTACAATTTTCGACCATTTTTCCTAGCATATCGCGTATTACTCGAACAATGTTTTGTCCCAAAACGTCAATCGGTGCTGGTTTATCGGCATAAACTAGTTACTTGACGTAGCCCCCACATAAATTACCCCCCCCCCCCCAACAATTCTGTTAAATCGCACAATCTTGATGTCCAGTTGAAGGGCCGATCTCTTGAAATTTCGAATAAAGCAACATGTTCATTGGAATGGAGCACTAGCGGAGGCCCTGGACTGCTTCAAAGCATATGCTACCAAGCAATGCGCGCAAAAAGAGGATGAGAAACTGCAACATTTACTACGGCGATTGTTTTTGGCGGAAAAAGCAGCGCCTGTTTCGATGCGGATTTGTTGTTAGACGCATAAATAGGCAAGAAGTCTTGAGTTTTCGGCATGTTAACGAGCGGCTCGTAACAATCCGTTATAAAGTTAAATTTTCCAACATTATCCTTATATGCTCGCACACCCACAGAGGGGAAAAATGACGACACCAAAGATGGTTTCTACGAGCTCTGGATAAGACCTACGAGCAGTGTCCTAGCTATGACATTAAAATTGTCTTTGGCGATTTTAGTACAAGGCTAGGAAGAAAGGTATCTTTGGTAACACTATCGGAAATTATTGCCTTTACGACATCGCCTCCGATAACGCATTTAGGATAATCGACTCTGCCGCGTGGCGAAACATTGTCGTAGCCAGCACGCGGTTCTCGCATCTCGATACTCATAAGGTGACTTGGAGATCTCCCGATCATTCCACCGTCCAGATTAATAACATTGCGATCGACGCAAGGCACTCCTCCAGTATTATGGATGTCCGAACGTTCAGAGGAGCCAACATGGACATGGACGATTACCTTGTTTTATCCAGAGATGCCACATCTGATGTACTAGGTTTCACTCAGCCATCACAACGAAACCCCTGGTTAGAAACACTAGCGCTGCTCACGAGTTTTACGAGCAGATGAAGGAGAGACGAACACCGGCTTTTCAGTAAGGAAAAGTAGGAGCATGAAAAGCGTGCGCCTGAGGAAACTGAGAGATCCTACTCCAGGAGGTTCAGAGATTCGGTAAAAATAAAACATTCCTCGGAAACCACCCCAAACCGAAACCTGTAGACACGAACAAAGGAACATAGTAATAGAGTCGAAGGCGATGCTGAGGATTAGCAAAGAGTATTTCTGTAGACTGTATAACGGCTATATGAACCGTTTCCAAATACCGCTGTCAGGAAGAATAAACCTTTAAACCTGGACGATGTAGACCAACAATTCGGTCTACCCGCCATGGATGAAGCGAAGATAACCATATCTCAGCCTAAGTCCAATAAAGCTGCTGTAGTGCACGGCCTGACTGCCGAGTTCTTCAAGCGGCAGGGGATGACTTGGTAAGGAACATCTACCAACTCATCTGTAAAATATGGTCGGACGAAGGGTGTAACTCACTAGTCGCGTGGTAGCGTGTCCACTCGCGCCTAAAGGGCAACGCGGATGAAATCAAAATACTTGATCAAAATTATTTGTATTAATTTCATAATTGTGGTAGATTACATATTCTCGATGAATAGAACCTCAGCATTTTTTTCTGATCTTCAAGAAAGATCCTATCTGCCGTATTGTGTGAACGCGTGAAGCCGTTCTTCAAAGACCTGATTGCTCCATATCAGTGTGGCTTTATGCCAGGAAAGTTCACCATCGATCAAATATTCACACATATTGGAAAAAACCCATTAGCTGCAAATCGATACACATCATCTGTTCAGCTATTTTAAGGCATCTATAGAAATGAGCAATGTTTAGTTTTGTCATCCGTACCTAACTCGTCCGTTTGTCTAGGATGACGACGGAGAATGCACGCTGTTCCCAAGGTTGGTAAAGAACTCACCGAGGCCTTTCGTGTTAAGAAACAGATTTAGACAAGGCTATGTGCTGTCATCATCATTCTTGAAAGAATAGTGCAAAACTCACGCGCCAACATAAGAGGCACAATCTTTCAAAAGTCCGTCCAATTACTCACATACGCCGAAGATATTGACATACGCGCAAGAAAGCAGCGTGATGTCAGCGGCGCTCTCGCGAGTTTTGTGAACGAAGCGGCGAAGATACGTTTAATGGGTCAATGCGGACAAGATCAAGTATATGCTGTCAACAAGAAAGGACATCCAACACCGACGGCTCGGATAGAACGTCACCCTATAACCATATAACTTTGAGGTAATTAAAGACTTTGTCAATCTAGGCCCCAGTGCTGAGTTCAAACGAAGAATAATTCTTGCCAATCGCTGCGTACTTGGGCTAAAAAGGCAATTGACCAGCGAAGTCCCCCGTCGGACAACAATTTTGATAAGACTTCATCAAAAGAGGGTACTCTTGACTGCTTTGAGAGGAAAATGCTTCGGTTGATTTTCGGTCCCGTCTGCATAGACGCTGAGTGGAGGAGCAGCTACAATGACGAACTGTACGGGCTGTATAGCGACATCGACTTAGACGGCAGAGTGATGGTCCAACGACTGAGGTGACTGGCTCATGTAGAGCGGATGGACACCAATGCTACCGTCCGAAAAATTTTCAAATCCGACCCGCCGGACAGCATAGTAGAGGACAACCGCAACTCAGGTGGCGCCGCAAGTAGGAGGGAACCTCAATCAACTTAGCGCGGGAAACTGAAGACAGCAAGCTAAAGATCGAGATGCTGGCTGGAGATGCTTTTTGGTTGAGGCCCAGGTCCACCTCGGACATCCGCCACTATCTTTTCGAAGACTCTGACTTAGTCTCGGAAATCCTTATCGGCCTGAGCTCCAAATGAGTCGGAGTAGCCCGTATAAGATCTTTTTCCGCCATTTTACTTCACCGTGGATTCCATCTGGGGAATTCATCCGCTGTCCCATCTGTTGTTGAGTTCGCCAAGGAGACACCGTGCAGTGACTACCTTATTTCTACAGCACCCAACCACCACAAATTATCTGGAGTAGTGTGAAAATTTGCTTGTATTACCACTGTGTAACGAAAAATTGTTGTGCTTTCATAATATTTGTTCATACATACGAGTAAATATATAGCGCCTACCCAGTTTTGCTGATGGTATACGTGATAAACTGTGTCCAAAACAAACCGTTCTGCAATTGAATTTTCTTGTCGGATTTGTTGACAGCTTTGGATTTCCTTCAACTATCTATACCGGTTCTCACGGTGGGAAACTAACCCAACTATGCCCCCTCGACGAATTCGTTTCTGTTCTGATTTAATGAAAATACTCGTATACTAAACATAATACTTCTTTAGCTTGACTGTACGAGTATGAACACAAATACGAGTATGTATACGAGCACCTCCATAGGCAATGAGTTTATGACAACTTTATTGATTTTGGTTTTCTGTTGCATAGTTACATATTGTATGTATGTAACAAGATGACAGAAAATTTCCAACAAAGGCTTTTCAGCCAAATCGGATGACGACGATATGATGACGGTATACTCGTATATATTGGTACAAGAATATGTAGAGGAAATCGGTTTAGACGGAAACTGACAAGCATGTGTATACAAATACGATTTCCGGGAGTCAACCTTTCAACTTGTTGATCACAGAGAACGTGTCGTGTTGTAGAATGTCGTAAAGAAAAAAAAAATCGAAAATGCCTCCCTTCTCTATCTATGGTATGAGTACTCGTATCTACTCCTTCATCTGTGTGGCCGTGGTCGCACGTTGACCTATTTTCCATGTACATTTAAAGGGCAAGTCTTGGATTCGTGAAAAACATCATTCAAATTTAGTTTATAAATATGGACACAACAATTTGAGAGTAAAAAATGTGAGCAAATGATTTAAATGACGGAGCAAAAAAACTGGATTTGTGCTCTGATTTACCTTAATTTAACAACCAAATATCAAATAATACCACGTTTATGGAGCCTAAGCTGAACACAGTTATGCCGAGTTTTGTCTGCGAAACTCATACATCTGTGTAGAATGGTAATAACGCAAACGCATACAGATAATTAGTAGTGATAGTGCACAAAAATTGGACAGGCATCCGGATCTCGTTACAATTGAAGCATAATCTGAGGAAGAAAATAATTTTACTGGTATACTAAAATTGGTTTCGGAAAGCATAGAGCACGGTTAATGAAATAAGAGCATACTATATTCACTTACGGGTTATCGACTCATCGAAAGCCTCCGAGTCTTGCAGCTTTTCATGTTTTTCGGTCTCGTGCATATTGCTATTAATTCACCACGCCAATATGAAGCATTAGTAGCCTTAAACCTGAAGGGACGAACCGAAAACTCTTTTAGACTGAGCGTATGAGCGTGTTCGTTCATTTGTCGTGTCTTGAAAATGATCCATGTGGTGTACTAAAATAAATAAACAGGTGATGGGACTTAATTGGGTAGTGGTTGGAATACAATCTATTTTCGATTTATAGGGTGGACAATGGCTTAAAATTATGAATTAACTTTTCGCCTGACAGGATTTTCTATTCAACAGTTAGTAGGAATATTGCTCACAGATAAGACTAATCAATTAACCATGTGCACAGCTCACAGCCGGCTGTTTATTAGTTTCTTAGTTTTTTTTTATACCTATTCCGTTTCCTTAAACTAATAGGGTGCTTCTTCTTTTGTGACTGGAGTTGAGTTCTCTTCTTGCAATATCACTATTTTCATATGATGTAAGTTTTGTTTGAACATACCTACGGAAGCTGAATACGTTTCACAATTTCGTAAAGTTTGCGATCCGAGTTTATTGTCGACCGCCAATTTTTTTTTTAATGTGCATAAACATTTGCCTAAAGTGTTAATATTTATTCGGTGTCCTTGTTTTCCGCTTTGCTATTCATCTATGAAATGAAATTCTACCGTTGCCGCCATTACCGGACTTTCAGTTCCCAGGAGCAAATACATGCTACCAAGTTGGCCTATGTGTCGTATATGTACCATTGCCATGTGTTACGACTTTATACTACTTCAATCGAAGTGTAGTGGTTTTTGTTTTATTATATGTGTGTTTTTTGGTTTTCCTTTTTCAACGTATACAAGGACATTCATTAGTAAGGATAATGTGCTTTCATAATTAGATGAACGAAGCTTAAGTGGGCGAAAGCCTTGAGGTGTACGAGTAGATACAGGAAATTTTAAGGCATGCACGAGAAATTACTCTCCCAGTAATCGCATGGGGGTTCCGTCTTTTAATTTTTTTCCCTCAATGAGCAACAGTTTATTAAGTTAAGGAGACTCGGTTTTTTTCCGTTTCGTTGTATAGTATTATACATAAATAACTGGCAATGGAAATATTCTTATTTGTTTATGATAGCAAAATATTGTTATTTTAAGGAAGATGTTTTGTGACGTTAACGAGCTGACCCAATATGTAAATTAAGATTTAGCTATGGAAATCAATATTGAAATATTTTCGTATTTATAGTAAGTGTACATACTTTTATGTTATTTGTAGGGAAGCACCTAAAGTATTTCTTATTTCTGGCAAAACTATTTTATTTACTTATTTTCTTTAAGGGTTTTGTTATGAAGTTGCGTTGCATAACAAATAGATGGGCACTTATACTTTGACTATATTGGTAGCAATTATTAGGGGCCTGCTTTTGTAATTCCTCCCCTTATATTTACTTCAAACTCATTAAAACCATCCCACTTTTTTGTGCTTAAAAAAAAAATAACAACTATGTTGGAGCTCATATGTCGACGGGTTTTTTTTTTTGCTTTTTCTGACGCTTAGCAACAAAATACGCAGTGATGTGGAAAATTTTATTTAAATTTCGTTTGACTTCATCGAATTAAAGTGCACCAAACACCGGAAGGAGGTATATTACATACATGCACAAGTATGTACAGTAAATATCTATTTAAATTTATGTGGAAATAAGTTGTAAATAATGTATACAGATCGTGTTTTCTCCAAACTTGGCATGCGAATGTATAATCACTTGTGAGATTTGAACTACTTTAAGAAATGTTCTATCTGTTATAAAGGGTGTTTTTTTTAGAAGTGTGGTTTTTTAAACTGGAAACATTGTTTCTACAGATTGCCAATTTGACAGTGGAAAGTTGATTTGTGCTTAGTGCGTTTTGCCATTTTACGATGAATAGATTAACGGCAGATAAACGCGTGCAAATTGTGCACACTTATTTTGAAAACCATGGTTTGTTTCGCCAAACTTATCGTGCGCTACGTCCATTTTACGGTCGACATAATCGTCCATCTGAGCAAGTTATTCAGATAATAGGCATCTCCACAAGAAATCTTTGTGGAAGATTAAAAGCTTATAAGATCCAGTTTGTGCAAGAGTGAAAACGCGTGACCATTATACGCGTCGTACGTTCGGTGAATGGGCCGAAAACATGATTCAGGTTGATCCTTATTTTCAATGCAAAATTTTGTTCTCTAATGAGGCCCATTTTTGGTTAAATGAATATGTACTATAAGCAAGCAAAATTCTCGAATTTTTTTTTTTTTTTTTTTTAAAAAGAACTAAACACTCAAGTGGGTATGAATACACTTATAATGCCTCAGCATGTGTTAAGTTTTTTGGAAAATGGGATAGAGAGAGAAAGAAAGATGTTTGGGCTCTGTGGCTATTTCGCTCCATGGGTGGCATCCAACGTTTAATGGAGAGACTAAATTCTTAGTGGAAGTTGGCTTGATGTTGATTTCTAGTCAACTACTCATCTTATTTGATTGTCGTTAACTGAAAAAATGAATGTCTTTCGGGCGAGGCTGTGACTCGAACACCGAGCCTTCTGATTTGGATGCCAGTCCACTACCACTAGAGCCACTGCCACCCACATGGAGTGGAGAAAACCCAGAAGCCTTTGTCGAGACGCACTTACGTTTACACCCATTGAAACTCACTGTTTGGTGTGCTTTATTTGTTGGTGGAATCATTGGCCCATATTTCTTTAAGGACGATGGCAGCCAGAATGTTACCGTCAATGGAGAGCGCTATAGAGACATGATTTCTGACTTCTTCGTTCCTCAGTTGAATGGTATTGACGTGACAGAGTTTTGGTTTTAGCAAGATGGCACAACATGCCACACGGCGCGCGATATCATCAATTTATTGCGGGAAACACTTGGTAAACTCATAATTCCGCGTAATGGACTGTGAACAGACCTCCACGATCTTTGATCTCAGACCATTAGATTACTTTCTTTATGGGTATGTGAAGTCACTAGTCTATGCCGATAAACTAGATACGTTGGACGTGTTATTCCTGATATACGGCCCCAGTTCTTCAATAAAGTTGTCGAAAGTTGGACTTCACCCCATTGCGCTTGATTCGAGCTAGCCGTGGCACGCATATGCCAGATATGATATTTAAACTCTATTGGCATAAAATTAGCAATTAAATAAATCTACTATCATAGACATTAACATTAGCTTCAAGTGTTTTATTTCATATTGAGTTTGTATACTTCTAAAAAAAAAACACCCTTTCCAAGATAGGTCGATTTTGGCGGACTTAATTCTCTGTCTTGATAATCAAGGATAGTTGTGGAAATGATTTTTAGGTATATTCCAAGAAAAAAAAGCGTTATACAGTAAAGGTCTATTTCCAATGTTGACATCATTTATCGAAAATGTAAGTAAGATAAGTCTTACTTTGGTGTACCCTGACTCATGTTAGCGGAAATTGCTCTGTTAATATTAATGGCAGAGGGCTTTGTTTTTAGAAGAAATACTAGGCTTTGTAGCTGATTTTAAATACAGTTTATATCTTATTTGAGTCGTGAGATATCCAATTTCTAAGCCTGTAACATTTTTCTTGCCCATGCTAATGAACGTAACAATAACAATAATAATAACTGTATATTTTCGATAGAGCAAGGGTGTTAAGAGAACCGTGGGTTCTCAATCGAATCAAGCCGAGATTGTTTCAAGGAAAGCAACTGTACCATATATGAATTCTTGGGTTCCAACTGCTTTAGCAGGCCAACATTTTTACACTGAAAGATTAAATCTACACTCAACTAGGAAGGTATTTCCAATAAATGGGAAAACAAATTATGTACGTAAAAAAAAAAAAAAAATAGGTGGAAGAGTCAGATTGATAGAATTACCATTCTATGCAAACGGATTACATAAAGCTGTCGGCACGGAACCCAAATTTACTGTAGGTGTACCAAAAAAGTGAAGAAGCCATCTTAATGGTATGGCACTTTGAAAAAAATTGATTGTATACTAGAAAAAATCGGACCCATTAATAAAGCTGCGTTTTAAAGACGCACGATTCATATCTGCCTGGACACTGGTATTCATGCGGTATGTCTCGAGATGCGACGAAAAAGAGACTCGAAAGTTATTTATTTGATAAGCTGGAGGACCTACTAAATTGAGCTGATTTTATACTGAGATTATCCTTGTATGGATGGATGTAAATGTAAAAAAGTTGGGATTAATATACATAATTTCTTTCCGAAAAAAATTATGACAAATTCAAAATTTTAAGTAAAAAAAAATTATGTCCATTAATTTTAGGACAACATTTACTTTGAAACAATGAAAGTGCTCATAACTACAAGTACCCCATTTGCAACCACACACGCTGAAATTTGAAAAAGTTTATTTTCAATAGAAGTCAGATAGGGCTGCGTTAAGGCTTCACCTAAAACCTCTGAATATCGATGGAGATGCATTTCAGACCCCACCTATACCATTTTTTTCTCAAAATATGTCAATGAATTTCCCTTAAAGTCGTTGACACATCATTCAAAACACAATATAGAAAGTGTTAGCAGAGTATTTGAACAGTGTGTTTACGAGTAAGTAGCTGATTCAGGAAGGAAAACGGAGTATAAGATATATAGTTGCGGCGCTCATATTCATTGTCCTTTTTGCATTAAGATCAGTACATACATGTACATATATGTACAGTGTTGTGCAAAACATACCGGATTTTTATCGATTTATTTTTCTTCTGTGAATTTTAGGGAACAGAAAGAACCTAAGTAAAATCTGCTGTCAATTTAAGAAAGCGTACTGTTTAAGTTTACAAATAAAAGAAAAAAAAGGTTTTGCGATATGTTTTATTATACAAAAAAAAAAAAAAAACTTAACTTAAAACTTAACAGGCCGTTGCCTGTGCAAAACATACCTGATTTCCGTTGTACTTAATATTTCGTCCTGTAACCGTTGTTTTTAAGACCTCCTCACATCTTTTAGGCATGGACGATTCTCAAAAATTTCTTTTGGAATGTTCTCCCATTCATTCTTTAGTGACGTCATAAGTGCGTTTTGGATGTGTGCGTCTTTGACCCTACCCGTCTTTTTAAAATGGCTCACAAGCTTTCGATAGGGTTTAGATTGGGCGTTTGAGATGGCCAGTCCAACACATTAACATTGTTCTGCGCAAACCACTCCTTAACCAACTTTGATCAATGTTTTGGGTCATTATCATGTCGATAAACCCAACGCAGTGGCATCTCCTCCTCAGCGTATGGTAGCATTACGAATTCCAGTATATACCTATACTGAAAACGATCCATAATACCACTAATCTCATATATTGGTACACATCCCGCACCAGAAAAACATCCCCACACCATAATTGAACCTCCTCCATGCTTCACGGATGGACAACAATATCGTGGCTAAAGACGTGTGCCCTTCTTTCGTCTAACATGAATACTTCCATCGGAAGCAATCAAGTTGAACTTACTCTCGTCGCTAACGAGCACAGTTTTCCACTTCGTTGCTGACCAATTCAAATGGTTTCTTGCGAATTCCAGTCTAGGAGCGATTAGCGTTAGCAAAGTAATCAACTACAGGATGAATGACTCGAACTCCAACTTTTTAAAATGTTATAATTTATAATTTTTTTATTTTTTGATAAATTTTATTGTGCCAAATCAAAAAATGTTGGAAAATTCATCAACTTTCACATTGTATCAGTAGTTTTCAATATGTCCACCTTTGGCGCGAACAATGGCCTTGAGACGGCCGAAGAAAGCATCGCACGCTGCACGCGAGTGGCTCTGCGGTATTTTGGACCATTCCCGGCGAAGTGCTTGTTTGAGGTGGTCCAAACTTTGGTATATTTTAGTGCCAACCTTCGCCTTCAAAATACCCCAGACAGAGATATCCAACGGATTTGCATCCGGAGAATTTGCAATCTATTGTGTCGAAGAAATGAAGTGTGGAACATTGCTTTTAACCAATCTTGGTTGACGCGCGCTTTGTGAGACGGTGCCGAATCTTGTTGAAATGATTGTTTGCCCAAGGCTTCTATACTGTCTCTAAGACAGTTTCGCGGTATACGATCGCATTAATTTTGACGCCACGGTCCAAAAATACGAGCGGAGAGCGACCATCAGCGGTTATGGTGGCCCAAACCATCACCATCGGTGCTGCCTGCTTTCCGGTGGCCGTCCGAAGGTGTAAATTTTCGAAAGACCTCTCTGGCAAGTAAACTCGGTCATTTTGTTTGTTGACATATTGCTCGATAACAAATGGCGACTCATCGGAAAAAACCAAATTCGGCAACTCACCACTTTCGTGCAAGCGTAGCAACTCCTTTGCTCTTTCGACTCTAACTTTTTTCTGTTGCAGTGTAAGATCGTGTGCTTTTTGGAACTTCAATGGCTTGGCCCAAGCTCATTTTTCAGTATGTGTTGCATCCATTCCAACGATATGTTGAGCTCACGAGCCATTTTTCTTCCACTTCGACGCGGATTTCGCTCAGTTCGAGCCTTGACTTTCCGAACCATTTCTGCCGATGTTGCTGTTTTTTTATGACCACCATGGAGTTTTGCAACGCTGCCAGTATTACGGTAATGAGCTATGGTTCGAGACACAAATGATTTATTCACGTTGAGGTGCTGGAGGGCTCTAAGGATAGCTACATGAAAACCACATGTAAATATAAAGCAATCACACTATCACATTTGAATTCCATTCCATCGCGGATAAAAATTTTTCAACACAACAGAGACGCAAATCGTTTAAATAATCAAATTATCTGTCATGTGTCAAAATTTGAGCTCACTGTCATGAACGGTTTGGAAATTATAGCAGTCTGAAATTGGTTGCAGTAGACTTACTAGAGGAATAAAATGGTATCTTTTTTGTCTATGCTTAGCAGTAAGTAGAGGCTTTTGCGCTGGTCGAAAAGAACAAAAACCAGCTTCTTAAACGCCTGCGTACGGTGCTTGCTTCAATTGAAAGATTGAGGTCACTAACAATCTTTCTTGAAAGCAGAAACGGATCGTTAAGAATCATTTTCTTATTATGCCGACCGGTTCGGAGTGTAGTTTTTCCGGGACGTCCACCACAGTGAATGCTTTTGACCGATTTTCCATTCCGAAACTTTTTTACAATGTCACACATTGTCGATGATGGCATCTTATACTTTTTGGCTATAGATTTTTGTTTTAGCCCTGCCCTGAAATCTGATACCACCTGATTTTTAACCACACCACTGTATTTATTTTATTAGTAAATAAATTGGAAACACCTGTCCTTTTAAATTTTGTTAAGTCTATAACTCACTTCAAACGACAGCCAAAACTATTATCAGTAAGTTAAAGATCAAGCAAATACGGTACTTTTGAAAATCCGGTATGTTTTGCGCAGACATGGCATTGAGTTGAGCAACAGTTTTTGGCAAAACTCTAAAAATAATGATAGCAATGCTTTTTTTTCTATTTGTAAACTTATTCAATATCTTAAATTGCCAAAAAAGTGTACCTACTGTATTCCTGTACTCTAGAATTCTTCAATGAAAAATGTTCAGGAAAAATCCGGTATGTTTTGCACAATACTGTATATTTATTCGTTGAGTGCTCGTGTGGTATATTTTACTTGTGTTACTGCTGTTTTAATTTGTGGCTCTGCCTGACAACAATATATGCATATACATACATTATTTATACGAGTATATGTATGCGTTTTTCACGCGACTTCAATAACAAATACAGTCATAAAACATAATGATACATTGGTAATCTAGTGCGAGTAATAAATACCTCTCCCTCCACCTTACCTTCGAATGTGGTTTAGTGGTGCTTCTTAAATTCACTGCGAAAAGCCTCCACTAAATACGAGTTAAACCTAATCAGTACAGAAAAAAAAAAAAACCAATTCATACATACAGTACTGTGCAAAACCTAAGCAACTATCTGGAGTCAGCATTTCATAGTAAATCTGTTTAACTTTCAACTCCACCAAATAAAAAGAAATGGATATGTAATGATGTGTAATAGAGTGCATTTTGAAATTCACAACTTTTTATAAAAGTAATAATACTTCAGATAAAAAAAAAAACCCAAAATCAACAAAGTAGCCAAATTGAGCTGTGCAAAACCTAAGCAACTTTTTTAATATTTTGTGTGATATCCTTTATTTTGAATAACAGAGGCGCAACGATGAGGCATAGAAGTAATTAACTTTGAAAGTGTATCCTGGATACATTTTCCCACTCAACTTTCAAAGCATTGAATAGGTGAGACCTGTTGGAAAAGTGTTGTCCAGCAACTCGGTTTTTAAGGATATCAAACAGGTTTTCGATGGGATTCAAGTCGGGTGATTGGGCCGGCCAATCAAGGACTTGAATCCAACTATTCGCTAACCACTCCTTTACCAACTTCGATGTGTGTTTCGGATCGGCATTTCCCACTCCGCATGTGGGAGCATTACCAATTTTAGAATGGGCCTACACCTCCTGCCAAAAAACAGGTCCACACCATAACCCTACCCTAGCTATGCTTTACAGTTGGTGTGCAGAATCTAGGATTGAGTCGCTGCCCTTTACGCCGTCTTACATAGCATATCTCGTCAGAATTAATTAAATTAAATTTTGACTCGTCGCTGAAAAGAACTGTTTTCCATTTTTCAGTAGACCAGTGTTGGTATTTTCTTGTAAAATTTAGCCTAATATGAAAAGATTTAGTTTGAATTATGATTAAAGAATTTAATTGCACTACCTGTTCCTTAAATGCCTTTTTGTGAGCATCGGTTTTTTGCACGGCCTGTAACTTCGAAGATTGTTTTCAATTGCACGTCTTTGCACCGTGCTAGCATCAATGTTTAAATCAAGTAATTTTACGACTTCATTCGAACCTATGAACGGTTGTTTTTTAATTACACCACAAATGTTTCTATCCGTTCGACATGCTGTCTTCCGCGGCCTACCACCGACATTATGACCTTCAACGACTCCTGTTGCATTATGTTTTTTTTATTAAACGTGAAATAATCGATTTATTAATATTATAACGTTTAGCTAATGTTGCCTGAGTATCTCCAGTCTTAAAGTCGTCAATAATCTTTAGTTTAAGAGAAAAAGAGTAACTTTGTCGCTACATTATTAAAAAAATATCAATTATGCGACTAACTTAAAAGAAAACTGATCAAGGATAATCACTCAAGATCAAAGACAAAGAGCTTACAACATTTCATGTGTAACCGGGTTTTTTTTTACAGTGGGTTACGAAGTTGCTTAGGTTTTGCACATCTCAATTTGGTTATTTAAGTTGGTTTTTGCGTTTTTTTTTAAATCTGAAGTATTATTACTTTTATAAAAAGTTGTGAATTTCAAAATACACTCTATTACACATCATTACATATCCATTTCTTTTTATTTGGTGGAGTAGAAGGTTGAAAAGACTTACTATGAAGTGCTTCCAGATGGTTGCTTAGGTTTTGCACAGTACTGTATATTAATATGCATCATCTGGCAGAACTCACATATCCGAATCTTCATAATAAAAATTTCAACACGAATACTCGTAATTCAATTTATTTTCATCTTAATACAAGGATGACGACATCTGCACCTTTGACCTAGATAAAACGTTCTCACCATTTTAAGTATGAAAACAATGTGTTGTAATAAGCTAGTTGCATACAATTCGCACACTCATCCAATGGTGGTCGGAACGGACATGGGGTAGAACGGGGGTTTGAAACAATGATGACAATCAGTGAGTAGAAAAATCTCAATGAATGCTATGCAGAAACGGAAAATAAAATTAAAATTCTCGGTCTCCAGTTTTTATTATAAAAGCAGACTATGTAAGTATGTCCGCCGGTCTTCAGTGTCTAGAGTGTGCACCCTAGTTCTTCATTGACAAGATAAATTCCTTCAGATACACGAGCAAGTGGTCGTCGTTCAGTAACTCTATGGGTACGAATAAGAACAACCGTCCCATTGTTAGTCAGATGTTTAGTTTAATTAAATTTTGTCATTTTTTTTGTTTTTCTATTTATCTGTTTTATTTTCTGTTCTCTTCTCCTATGTAAGTGTTTGTACTGCTGATTGAGTCACTTTGAGAGTAATAATCAAATGAAATCTACAAAATGCGTTTTATCTCAACAAAATATGAGATGTAGTTTAAAAGTGAAATTCATATTTCCCGCCCTTTTTCATTGCATTATGCTTATTTGAATTTAAATCTCAAGTGTGCTTAGTTGAATCCCAGTCAGCTATTTTAGATATTATTAAAATAAGTACGAATGCATAGATAGACGCATGCACAAGTACGGTATGGTCCTATGTAAGAAGATAATTGCTTAGATAAATTGTTCTTCCTTTGTGAGATTTTGCTATAGATGAGTTGAGAATTATGTGTGTGTTCTATTTTGGAGAAAGAAGAGTAAAGCAGATCCCAACCATACTTGTTCCCAGGAAATAATTTAGTTAATTAGCATTGAATTATTCTCAATGCAATTTAAGTTGATTGTTCTTAAGAAAAGTTTACAATTTACTTTTAAATGGTCTTTAGAGAACGTGACTTCTGACTTACTTTGTTTAAAATTTGCCAAATTAGTCAAAAATTTAACGCAAATTCATAGATAGGATAATATAGTTTTCAATTCAGTATTGAGGTTTAAAGCTTGTGACTTTTAATTTGTTTATACCAGGTGAACAAAGTAAAAAAACTTAAGGCTTTGGATACCTAGTGCCCGTAATAAGCGATGTGCAACATTTCGATTGAAATTTCTTTCCAAAATTTGCACTGTTTCGGCAACCCAGTATGCTGTACATTGCTTTTGTTCAAATCAATCGACCCATTTCGTAAGGTGGATATACTCTGTCCGAATCAAAAGACATGTGGTTTTGAACGAATTTTCATGCTTCAAAATGACAAAAACTGGACAATTGTAAGAAATGTAGGGATTCGCACACTCAGTGTTCTAAAATGATATGTGGATATGAAGCAGATTATAAACACATATTACTTTGTTGTACTGACTTACTTAATTAGGCGGCGATGCGGTTTGAGGAGAACCTGGACCTCAACTAGCAAGCTTCTCTAGTGAGCCCGATCCCAGAGTTAACTGCCTCCAGGTGCGCATTGCAGGTCCGTTGAGGTCCCCGTCTAAGATGTGGTCTTCTTCTACTGCGTTGTTTCTCCAAGTTAAATTCGAAGACTTATCGAGCCGGAGCATGGGTGCCCATTCGATCTACATGTCCTAGGGATCTGAGGCGACTGATGCGTAGTTTTCTGACTAGATCGACGTTGTTGTACAGCTCGTTTGTCGTCGTCGTCGTTTAATTTTCTCCAAAAAACGTTAACGCAAACGCGACTGAATATTTTACGAAGGATTTTTCTCTGGAAACGATCGAGTCCATGCTTCAGCGGCATAAAGTTGGGCTAGGATGATCAAGGTCTTTGATAGAATCTCCTTAGTTGTTCGGGATAAGACCTCACTGCTCAATGCCCTTCTTAGCCTCAAGAAACCAACCCAGCAATAGGACACCATCGGATACAACTCAGCAACAATATTTTAAATTAAATGCAAAATTGTAATTCTTAGAATTGAAAATGTGAATTGCACAGATACGAAAGTTCACCTTTGCGAGTTAGGTGAATATTTATAAAATTTCAATCTTGTTTTGTCATTTCGAGAAGAAGGTTCAATAAAATTATATTTTTTGAACTCCCGCGTTTTCGCTCCCATAAAACTCGCGCGAGTTTATGCAGGCGAAAAAACAAAAAAAAAAACAACAACAAAGCGCGAGTGCAGTGAAACCGAAATCCACATCCACAGTACGGGTATCAGAACCTTCCTGCCCCTGGTCAAACTGTTGCTTGCACTCGGTCACTGCCGTTGCTGTATTACATCATCATACAGCGCGTGCAGTTACTGAGTGTATGTAACAACCGATGGATAGCGGGCTGTGGGTATGAATTTTGTTGGTGTGCTGTTTCGTATTGTTGTAAGGGCATACAATAATTTGATTCGGTAAACCAACTCTGAATTTGTACTTCACATCTGCGCTTAGTAACGTCGGTGTTTGTGTTTTTTGTGTTTGTCTTTCTTTATAATGACTTGGGAATTCAGAGTGGATATTGCCAATATACGCGGGCTAAAAAGTAATCACTTTTCTGCGTACGTCCACGCGTGTAAATACAGACCAGCTGTTTTGGCACTCAGTGACACACTGGTAGATCCCCGCCCACGCCTGTCAGATCACTCTGATCTGAAACTACCTGGCTACAAACTAGTGCCATTATTCTTCTCTCACCGCGGTCTCGCCATTTACGTGCGTAGCGATGTAGCTTACCAAACTCCACCACAATGTAGTCCCTGTTCCAATCCGGAATTCTATTTCATATGGTTAAAATTCCATCTCCACTATCCACTATTGCTTTATTTACAGAAGGCCCAACTGGACAGTAATTCGACCTTTAACAAGCTTGATGCGCTGTCTGACCGCTGTCTATACGATGAATTGTATCCCTGTATCCTCATACTGAAATCTTCATTACGGGCGATTTCAACATACGCAATTCCGGGTGGCTTCGGCATTTTGAACAGACAACACCTGAAGAACGGTGTGTTGAGATCTTCGCTGCGGAAAATAATTTGACCCAGCTTGTAAACGAGCCCACACGAATACCAGACGTTGATAGTCATACCGCCAACACCGTGGACTTGTTTTTAACCTCTCACCCCGACAAATACAAGGTCAATGTGCTATCCCCTCTAGGCTCGTCGGACCATTGTGTCATATCAGCTACGTTCTCATACACCCACCACACAGTTAGAGAAAACATTCCTAAAAGAACCGTATGACAATACGAGACAGCCAATTGGAGCGGACTTAACAACTTCCTTAGTAATTTTAACTGATAGTTATGTTTCCTCGATAACGACGTGGATGCCGCTGCTGATATGATCACAGACACCATTCTCTTTGGAATGAGAAACTTTATCCCTCATCAGATGAAGAGTACGTGGCGTGGTACGACTCGAGCTGTAAAGATGCTGTCAGGGCTAGAGAAATGTTTTTTCGCTCCTTCAAGACCAACCCAACAGAGGAAAACCGAAAAAAGTTCAAACGAGCCAGAAATGACTGCAACACCTTTCTTAAACGTGTAAAATTCCAATACGACCAAAAACTGAGGCAAAAAATACTACAATGTCCGAAAGGTAGTAACAATTTTTGGTTGTTCGTCAAAAATATTAGAAATTCTGCCTCTTCGGCTGTAGAACGGGAACGGCAGCGTATGTTAAGCTCACTAAATTCTGATACTACTAGCACAACTAATTGGGGAACCACTAACAGAGTAGAATTTAATGCTTCCAAAACACAATGCTGTCTGCTGTCGTTAAAGCGAAATTTAAACACCCAGTCATTATCCATGGATGGCACTTGCATCGTCGAAACCGACAAACTTTCCATTCTCGGTATGTGTGTCAATAACAACTTACATTGGAATGACCACATATTCGGTGTCGTAAAAAATGCTGCGAAATGTCTAGGTTTCCTGAGGCGATGTAAGAAATACTTTACCCTCTCTGGTTTGGCCTCAATATATAAGGCATTTATCCGCCCGAAATTGGGGTACAATGCCCACATCTGGTCGGGTGCGCCCAAAACATCTCTGCACGTGCTAGATAGGATCCAAAACCGTGCGATAAAACTCATAGGTGATACTAATATCAAACTTTTCAAACTTTTAACCGTAACACCCACCTCGTATGAATGCTCATCAGTATACCCTCAAGCTCACTTTTGGACGTACTCTAAAATATCGTGATTCGTTCCTAAGCCGTACAACTCGCTCTTTATTTCCTAGTCATTATAACCTTCAAACATTTAAAACCAACATCCACCGGTACCTCTCTTTCCATCCTACCAGATTTTCCTTCGCCCGCGCTGTATGCAAATATTTTAAGGGTACTTAATCCTTGCGCGCGCAAATTATAGAAACAAAAAAAAAAAAGAAAACTTCTATAGCACCTTACATATTTAGCAAACTGCTGTCTGATGTAAACAATCTAGTATTGTAGCAAATGGAAATCAATGTAAAAAAAAACCCTCAGCTTGGCTACTTTCACGATCTGAAGTCGCAACTTTGCCTCGCGTTATATCTTAATGCCACTTAGTGCTTACCAGTGTTTCATTGCTTCCAATTCCTTATGTTTTGTTATAATCAATCTACATACTGAACCGTCCAAATCAATTGACAAATTTCATACTTCCCCTCCTCTTTCTTAGTTTCTATAGTATTTAATAGTAGTAATGGTAATTGGTAGCTAATACCATAAAATGTATTATCCAGAATTAAAAAAAAAAATAGAAGGTCATGGGTGCCTTGAATTAAGTCAGCGTAAGTAAAAGTAAGCGGTCAGGGGTGAGTAATGTTAAGTGAATTAAACTTTTTTCAACTTTATCACGTAAGTGGACTACATAGCTGTAGTCCTTTTCTCCCACCTATAGTATATTATAAAAAATGTTTGCAGTTTTCTTTGAGTCGTTTGAAAATAAGACAAAACAAGTGCATATTCTGCTCGTAATTATAGCATTAACACTAGTCTATGTTTTGCGATGCGAATCTGATGTTTTGTGTCAATTTGACACAAGGTTTTATAGAGCCGATTGTAGAGTCAAAAAAAAGCTATAATATGCTGGTTTATTGCGGAAAATTTCAATTTTTGTTAATTTTATTATGAAAAAAAAAAAAAATAAAAAAAAAAAATAACAGTTCAACTACAAATATAATAAGAAGGAAAAAAAGGACAGGTCGAATCGAATGGAGAATGCTGAAATTTCATTTACGATGAAGTACTTCGCATTTCTCGCAAAGAATAAAACGATGTTCCGTACAACTTGGTCTCACGCACATGTCACAGCGAACACTGTGAACATTTGCGTTCGGAGTTCGAGGGCACATGTGACATCTAGCTCGTTTTTTTGTGGTTGGCTGATTAATCAATATGTTGACCGCTAGTATTTCGACCGATGCTAATGCTTGTGATGATTTTGATGGAGAATTCAAGCAAGAGGAGTACTTTGAAATCGACGAACTTGGATCTCGCACACGACGAAAAACATCTGTCGCATGTATACCATGTGGTGTTCGTGCCCTAGCTTTGATATTGTCTTCACATAAGGCCTCGCCCAAGTTCAACAAAAACAATCGTCGGCGGAAACTTTTGTTAGTCTTGTTCCATTCCGGGAACAATTGAGTGAAGATCAAGAAGGCGTTCAAAGCCGAAATGTCAAGAATGTTGTAGAACAACGTTAGTGGCCATCGGTTGGTCCTGCGTTTACACCGATAAGTGCCAACCATCTGGTCGAAAGTGTCGACACCAGCCTTCGTTTTATTGTAAAAGTGAATTATGTTGGGATTTTTTGCCTGGTCAGCTGGATCGAAGTGAACGGCCGCATGATACGTCGAAAGCAAAGTTACGAAGCGATTTTTCTTGGGCACGCATGACACCATCGTGACACGATCTGCATGGTTGTATACGATTCGGTATGAAGCACTGGTTTTCGTTTCATGTCAATCAGCGCTGACGGTATCACCTTGCAATTTTTCCTTATGGTGCCGACAATCGTAATTTGCTTCTTCTTCAGCTCGACTGCCAAACTGTAAGATGTAAAAAAATTGTCACAAGTGACATTGCGTCCGTTTATTCCTAAAAATGGAAAAGAATCACTGATCAGAGAAAAATAAAGGCATGTACACGAAGAAGAAATACCTTGGCACAAATCCAGAGCAACACGCTGACCTTGGTTGATTTCTGCTGAACATGTCATGGCCAACGTAGACTTGAATATTGTAGGCATACAACGATCCTGCGTCGGCCAGAATCCAAAGTTTGATGCCATACTTTCCAGGCTTAGACGAAATGTACTGTCGAAAACTGCATCATTCACGAAATGGCAGCAGTTGCTCATCGATGGTCAGAAATTTGCCAGGAACATACATAACTTTCAAGCGCGTACACTCTGCTGAACATTATACCGAGTTTCTCGGTTATCGAATTGTATCGATTGGCTAATGGCTCGAAAGCAAATGAGTGACATTGTCGCTGCGAAAATTAGTGGCCCATGCTTAGCAGTCCAAAGCTCATCAGATGCTTCCCTTTTCAACCAATATGCCCCAGCCAAGACACATCAACCGGCTTCCACGTGACGCCATGCTTGTGAACACCGTATAAATTGGTCATTTGTACCACAATATTCTCGACTGGCTCGATAAAAAGCAAAAACGCAGTCACTGGACTGCTGATACGAGATTTCGCAAATGATGTTGGCCCTGCAAAAATGTCAAATGAAAGCGCCTAAACAAAAAACTCAAAACAAACCTTGACGAGAAGCGAAATCTATGGTCGAGACTGATGGGCATGGTGGCATTCGATCGCGTACATACTGAATTTTCTTGTCTTTCGACTTCAGAGCGTTGTCCGGTTCAGAGCATCACTCTTGTCACTGTTATAATCTTCGGAATCACTTTCAGTCTCGCTTGGTGAATAGTCTGTATCATCTTCCGAGAATTCGGGCAGATCATCGCTGTCTTCTGTTTGCCGTACAAACTGTTTGCAGAATCGCTCATAGTCAGACGTTTTGCAGTAATTGTTTGAAAAAAAAATCTGAAATAATTCACAGCAAAAGGTTGCACAATCGAATAATAAGAAATAACGGACGAAGTGTCACAGCAGTGGCGATATCAAATTGACACCAAACATCAGATATGTAATAACTCTTCTACAAGCCTTCAGAGCCCTCTAGCGACAACAATTTTGTTTTTACGGAAACTAGACGAGAAAGTAGCCCGGTGAGCCGCGAGCATTTGGCATTTGGTATTTGGAAAAAAAATGTGTCAAATGGACACTAAATATAGACTAGTGTTAAGCTTCCTGGAATGCAAGTTAAACGAATGCGCAATGAAACAACACAATTATGATACGAATACGAGTATACCTTTTTCCCTTCGAATGATTTATATTACACAATGCATTTCAAAATTTAATAGAATGACACTCAATGATAAATATACGAATACATGATATTTGAAAAAAATAATAATTATATTTTGTTTTTAGAAAATTTATAGACCACCATGTGTTTCCAATTCACGCACATTCTTTTTTTGTAATGTATTTCACTATTTCACCAAATTGGAATAGAATTCAGAAAAAAAAAAAAAATATTTATGGTGGATTAATATAAAAAAAAAAACAAGAAAAAATTGAATAAATTGAAAATAAATTCTTTTAAAACTTAAAGAACATCTGCAAAATATTTCTCAGCAATAATTCAGTAGCACGAGATACTTTTACTTTCAATGGCAAACCAAATTTTTAAATTTTTTTAAATTTGTTTCAAATTTCGGCGTGTAAAAATGTTTTGTTCAAACATCATCTTGAATCTCAATCTTTTGATTTTTTCTCCTATGTTATCGAGTCTTGGGTGTAACGATTATGGGAGAGCGGGAGGAGATTTCTTCATCGAGTTTCGCTCTATTGTCATTTTCTCAGTGCAAAACAGCAACCTCAAATAAAACATATATGTACGTGTAGATACAACCATCACCCCTGATCAAATTTTGATTAAATATTCAAAATATTCTATTTATATCTTCAGGTAGCAAATAGGTAAGGTGGAAGAAATAATAAATTGCTTTTATAACGAATCGTTGCAGGTTTTTTTTTTTCACTTCAATAAAAAAATAAAAATTATGTCTTCAGAAATCAGTTGATGTGGAGTGCTTATTTGCCGACAACATCAGAAGTACTCATAAGACTATTAGAACAGCAACAGCAAGTAAATATGGGTACTCTTGCCTTTAACATTACGAGTAAGTTCGCCGGTAGTAGTTAATTTAAAGTGACCGAACAGAATTACTTCCAGAAAATTACTTACTCCCATAAAAGACTTCATAGATGTAATGTAAGTAGCAGTAGTACTGCACTAAAAACTTGTGGCGGAGGCTCAACACAAAGCTATTCGTCACGGTATGTAAGGAAATCACTGAAGGGTAAAAAAGGGCTATATGACCATCGGAAATCAGAATATACATATGTATCCGCTTACTTTTATACAAGCCTGTTTCATACTCGTATACTTACATAAAGAATTTTTATAAGCGAAATAGCTGCATATATACATGCATATGTAGCTTCATTGGCATCTGTCAAATGATATGAAATATTGACATTTCTAAAAATACTTGGTAACTAAGTAGTAATGCTACTCGTATTATGTTAAGGAGAAAGCAAAGAGTAAAAGTTCAAGTTGATGAAAAGATTCTGTAGGAAGGCCGACTGAAACCTAGAACCATTGAGTGAAAATCAGTCAGCTCGTACATTTGCGAAATATAACAGAGCATATCAAATGAACCGAACTGACAGTTCATCTCCGTTATAAAGTCAATTTCTTCTTAAAATAAGAATGCATGAGTACGTTTTAATAGAATTAATGGTAGCGTACACAGTCAGAACTGAAGACGACAGTGCCCTAAAGGTCTTGTGGTAGAGCATCTATGATGTGAGTTTCTAACAAAATCATGCGCCTAATATAACGATAAATATATTCAAAACTCAATAGACATTGCGAAAACCTTTAACGAATTGTTTACTTGTGCTGGCACAAATACTCTGTCTTATCTCAAAACCGTTGTGAGGAAAATTGCATGAATGTGGAAACAAGGCCAGGAACCGGTTTTTTCATTATTGAAAAAGTTAAATTCGCCTTCAGTAAATGGTTTTCAAATGATTTTAAAAAAAAATTGCATGACATATAGTTGACGTTCTGTGACATATCTTCAACATAAGCATCATCAATGCAATATTTTCCGATAGTCTAAAAATCGCTGAAGTTATACCAACTGTTGTTGCACGGACAATTTCCCACACTCCTTCCTTCAACACAAAGATCGAACTTCAACAATAATCCACAAAGCCCAAGTTGGATTCAGTTCAATTTTATTTTCTAAAACAAATAATTTAATATTATATATGAACATAAACAAAACTTAAACTAACTTACATTGCTTTAGGGAGCATGTAACTTCTTAAAATTGACCTTTGGCAAATACCTATATCTCCTTTAAACCCGTTTCCTAAAAGTTCACTCTTCCAAAACTGCAACTGCTGATTCTTTATGCGAAAAAAAGGTGAATAGGCAACCCCACACAGTTAAACTTAAATCCAAAGACAAACGGAAAAAAGCTGTGAACTCGTAGTTTACGGGAAAGAGACAAGATAATAATAACTGACTAAACTTGGTAAACATCAAAAGGAGTGGTGTTGCCAGCACTTTGATTCTATTCTTATACTAGGTACCTAATTTAATCCAATTCTTATTTGTTTTAAAAACTAAAAAAAATTCAAAAAATAAAAAAAATAAAATTCATTTGATCACATAGTAGCTCAATGACCTCCAGGGGCCGTCAGAAACTATTTTGAAGGCTCAAAGTCTAAGCCAACGACCCTTCCGACTGCCTTCTTCAATTTTGTTACTCCACTTGGTAACCGTACATCAGCGGTCCGCACAATACCGTCTGAAGCTGGATAGATCTTGCTAATGCGGTCCAGCTGCCAGGCAGAACGGATCTCATTGGGCTCAATGAGAATGACGATGCCGTCCACTGCTACTGGTTTCATCTTCTTATGCCACTTTGACCTTCTCGTGATCTCTGGCAAATACTCTGCATACCACCGTCGCGTGAATTGCGTCATCAAATGTTGCGCCCGTCTGCTAAAGGCATACCGTTCGGTAAACAATCCAGGGGCCGTGACGTCTCTATCTCCATCGCCAAAGTGCATCGAATTCGTCGTAAGGGGTGCTTGGTCAGGGATGTGCGTTAATGGTCGGCGGTTGATTTGACCTTGAGCTTCAATCAGAGAATTGCGAAGGACATTTTCTCGTGGAACCATACCTGGAAGAATGAACTGGATGCTGCCTTTGATGTATTGAATCAGCCATCCACGGAGAATATGCAGGAATAAACCGCCACAAGATGCCCTCGTACCTCGCCGAATATTTACTCAGGGCTGCTTCCATCTCCTTGATGTCTCTGTCCAAAAGATTTTTCGAACCGACGAAATTAAACCCATTGTCGCTGTATAATAATTTAGTAATGCCCCGGTTTACCAAAAAGCGACGAAATCCCATTGTGCATTGGTCCAGACTTACATCGTTCAGCAACTCGATTTGGACGGCTCGAAACGTTAGGGACGTACAAATCATTCCGTACCTTTTTACGGTTCCTCTCCCGAACTTCACGATCATGGGCCTAAAACAATCCACCGCAACGTGTGTAAACGGCCTGTCGCCGAAAGTTAGTCGAGTTCGAGGAAGTTGTTCAATTAACGGAGTGACTGGCTTCGCGTTCATCCTCTTGCACATATCGCACCTAGACTTCACCCTTTCGACAGCTCCTCGAATTCTGATAATCCAAGCGTTCTCTTATGTCGGAAATTGTTAGAGCTGTTCCGACTTTCGATCGTGGTGACGGTGAATTAACACGTCGACTAAATGGTGATTTTTTGGGAGAATTGCCGGATTACGGGCGGCATAGGACAGCACCGCCATCTGCATTCTGGAACTCATTCGTATTGTCGCCTCTGCATCCATGAATGGAGAAGGAACAGATATCGAACTTGCCTTTAGAACTTCCCTTTTCGATTGTAACCCAACCACTTCTTCAGCGCGATCAAACTCCCTTGGCGTCACGAACGTTTTTCTTTCGACTTCCCTTCTTTGGCATATGTTCATAAAACGGAGAAGGAAGGCCATAAATCTAACGGCCGACGTCCACCTCCACCAATTCCTCAAAAACGGAAAAACTTACCCCCTTGCTACGCTCATGAGTAAGAATAGAATAGGTACCTAATTTAATATAATTCTTATTTGTTTTAAAAACTAAAAAAAAATTAAAAAAATAAAATTCATTTGATCACATAGTAGCTCGATGACACCAACTTAAAAAAAAAAGGTGATAGAAAAATTTTAAATAACTATAGACCTATTTCGCTACTCTCGCTGTTTTGAAAAAGTGGTTAAAATGAGAGTTACTACTTTTTTTTTTTTTGGAAAATACTCGTTTTTCAGTGAACATCTGTATGGTTTTAGAGCAGGTAAGTCCACTCTGCTAAACTTCTGCAGTAATACTAATGCAAGTCTGGAAAAAAAGTTATATTGCTGCATTCTTGATTGACATTACCAAGACACGGACCACGAACTTCTTCAAATAAAATTAAAAAAATGTGGTTTTAATAAAACCCACATTCTTAGTTTGTTTGCGTCATATCTCAAACATAGGAAACAAAGAGTAAATATAGGGTGCAAGTTCAGTCAGCGATTTCATATTCAAATTGGTGTTCCGTAGGGTTGTCTACTTGGCCCGGTTTTATTCCTTATATTTACTAACTCTATCTTCAGTCAACATCTGAGAGGCACAAATACTGGATTTGTTAAGAGTATAGCTTGCACGTATTTCTGTAATTCGATCCTTGAATTGGATTTGGAAGTTTGGTTTCGTATCCACAAACTAGTCATCAATGATAAAACCAAAATCATGTTTTTCAAACAAGTTTTCAATAATTGAAAAATTAAAATATAAAGGACTCAATTTTGCTTTTCATATTCGTTCCCGGACTGTATTAAGCAATGTTAAGCTCCTTAAATTCCGATATTAACATTGTACATAGTTAATTATCGTTAAAGGGAATTTTAAATATCCAAGCATTATCCATGAGTGGCACTTGCATGGTTAAAACCGAAAAACTTTCCATTTTCGGCGTGTGTGTCAATGGCAACCTACCTTAGAATCACCACATACATCACATACGTCTAGATACTGTCCGATACTGTACATATTTGATGTCCCCATCTATCCGCCTTAAATTGGAGTACTCGTATAATGCTCACATCTGATTAGGTGCTCCTAAGACCACTCTGCACTTGCTAAATCGGATTCGAAACTGTGCTATAAAACTCCTAGCTGATGCTAAGATTACACCTTCTCGAACACTGACGAAATATCCAGACCATTTCTATTTTCTATTGCTCGCTATTTTCACCAACAGTCCTCCATCGAAATTGCCAGTATCATTGCGCCCCTTCAAACCTTCAACCGTAAGACCCGTCTCGCTATGAACGGTCATCAGTTTCACCTCCAGCCATAGAGGAACTAACTTATGTTATGTGGATGGCAAACTCTACCAATACTTTTGCAAACCCTTAACTTTCGCATAAACCCGCTGTAAGTCACTTACCAAACTTTGTACATCTCTATAACCTGCCCGAATTTGAGAGAATGAGAGCAATTTACGAGGGCGGGTCAATAATTCCGTGCATTTTAGAATTTCTGACCTCTTTACTGAAACAGCAACACTACTCCTGTCAACAGGCATTTGTCAGTTGACTCCTGTCAAAATTTAAACTTGCTGCGTCAGTTAGTTTGTGTTTGACAGCTATTTTTATCAGACTACTCACTAATTTGAGGAGAAAATGGAAAAAAGTGAATTTCGTGTGCTTATTAAGCATTATTTCTTGCGAAAAAAAACCATTACCGAGACCAAGGCTAAGCTTGATAAATACTATGGGGACTCTGCACCATCGATTTCAATGGTAAAAAAGTGGTTTACTGAATTTCGTTGTGGCCGTACAAGCACTGAAGATGCCGAACGTCCTGGACGTCCAGATGAGGTCTCTACACCCGAAACAATCGAAAAAATTCACGATATGGTGTTGGCCGACCGAAGATTGAAAGTGCGAGAGATTGTGGAAGCCGTAGGGATCTCGCATGGCTCAGTGGTTTCAATTTTGAATGATCACTTGGGCATGAGAAAGCTTTCCGCAAGATGGGTGCCGCGTTTGCTCACAGTCGACCACAAACGCAATCGTGTAACAACTTCACAGGAAGGTTTGGCGTTGTTTAATCGCAATATGGAGGAGTTTTTGCGCCGTTTTGTAACCGTGGACGAAACATGGATCCATCACAACACACCAGAGAACAAACAACAGTCAAAACAGTGGGTTTCTAAGGGTGAATCGGCGCCAAAGAAGGCCAAGGTGGGTTTGTCAGCCAATAAAGTTATGGCGACTGTTTTTTGGGATGCACGCGGGATAATCCACATTGACTACCTTCAAAAGGGAAGAACAATCAATGGGGAATATTATGCCAACTTATTGGAATGATTCAATGACGATTTGAAAAAAAAACGACCTCATTTGGCCAAGAAAAAAGTTCTTTTCCACCAAGACAATGCAAGGGTGCACACATGTGCAGTTGCCATGGCAAAAATCCATGAATTGGGCTATGAATTGCTCCCTCATCCACCCTATTCTCCAGATTTGGCTCCGAGCGACTACTTCTTGTTCCCAAACCTGAAGAAATGGCTTGGTGGAAAAAGATTTGACTCCAATGATGAAGTCATCTCGTCATTTTGAGGACCTCGACAAATCATTTTTTTTGGAAGGGATAAAAAAATTGGAGAAGCGTTGGACAAAGTGTATAGAGCTCAAGGGAGACTACGTTGAAAAATAAAATTATTTTTTTATCAAAAAATCTGTTTTAATCCAAAAGTCACGAACTTATTGACCCGCCATCGTATAAGTAAAGTTGCTAGACTGACTGAGAGCGATTTGAACGAGTGTGTGTAATGTGGATAACGTTTTTTGAGTACAATGGGCGGGTTTTGTGTAAAATGGGAGAGAAATTGCCATTGATGGCAGTTCACATGTATTCATACTCGTAGATAGGGTCACACTGATAGAGGCGATCAGGAGAAATCGGGTTTTAGTATTCCAATATCTAGAAAGTTGGTTATCTATGTTAGTTCACCTATGCCCTCAGCTCACTTTCTGAAGTACACTGGGATGCTTTTGGAATGCCCTGCCGAGCTCAATAACATATTTACGGTCATCACAAATTGCAAACGTTCAAAACCAACGTTGATCTTCCCTAATTTTCATTCAATGGTCAGGATGCTCATCATGGTTGAAGATTGATCTTCATCTAACAAGACATCCGGTTGACCAGAATACTGCTACTGATGGCATGCATTGGTCAGGAAACAGGTAATGTCGAATAGGCCGTGTCACTTTCTAACGAACACCTTAATATTAGAAGGCTGATGAATTGCACAAAATGGCTGAAGGATCTAGTATTGAGAAGCACTTCTTCGACGACGAAGGCAAATAGAAATACGCAGGTTGAAAAAAGCCATCAACCGAGACTGGTTAAAAGCCAAAAGCGCTTCTTAATATCGTGAACCTGGCCAAGAGGAAGACGGTTTCCTACACACCTGTTTATAGTTTTTGCTGTGCGAGTTAGATGTCGCAATCAAAATAATGCTACAACAAGGAACAATACCTGAAATATATTGATACGCGAGTAAAAAGCGCTGGCTGAGAACACGTTTCAAGTGAAACTTAAACTTCCATGGCAAGGCGAAACATTAAAGGTGCTGCTATTTCTCTCTTTGACTACGAGAATTGGGTAAATTGGCGACGGTCAAAACTAGTAAAACGCAGGGTGCAAACACTGAAAATTTTCTCAGACAGCCAGACAAGTCATCTAAAGAAAGTTTTCATTCAAAAAGGGCGGCTGCAATGCAGATGACGGTATCGTTGGGGTGAAGTACACACTGCAACACACCTTTAGAAAATGCTCCATTTCACGTAGGATTAAACCTGTTTAAGGTTTTCAGGGCACCAATGTTGATGATTCTCAGAGAAAGGAGAAGAACTGGTAAAAGATAACATTTTCCCACATTGTGTTAGAATTTTTTTTTTTGTCGAAAGCATAAGGTCTAAGTATTACCCTCGTCCTTTTTGACGTATTGGAAGAATTAACGTGTGTTTTATTTTAAAGCGAGTTACTTAGAATAACATCAATGAATCCAAAGCAGTTACTGTTCTGCTATGCAGAAGGTCTTCGTGTTAACCGCAAAACCTCACACAGGAACTACATATACTCGTAAGTATGCAAAAGCGCTTAAACTTTACCGAATATACGACCATAATTTAGTTGCTGCATCACCATGAGCTGAACGCATTGAATACTGTAATTCCACAAAAATAGTACTCCCCGTAAGTGATTTCAAACGTGGTCGTACAGACACTTAAAAAAAAATCCACAAAATCGTTTAGAACAACCGTAAAACGAAAGTTGGCATCGTAAAGACCGTGTAAATTATATGTACTATATTGTATTTTGCACTAGAATTTAGGTATGCGAAAGCTCTGTTCGAAGTGAATATCGCGCTTGGACCAAAAACAACAACATGTTGATGATCCAGAGCGCTCTTTGGAGCTGTTAAAAATAAATAAAAATAATTTTTTCATGCGGTATGTAACAATGGATATGAAACATAAATTTTACCTGTTTGCAAATCTAAAAACAATACTCGCCGTAAATATATATGGTTCTGATGAAGAGGTGATCGTCGAAACTGAAGCGAATTTTGAAGGATTGGACAAATCGTTCTATAGGAAAGTTATAAAGTAGAAATGTTAGGGGGGAGCTGTTAATTTTACGTATGTACATAAGGACATTTTATTTGCTGTTAGATCAAATTGTTGGGAAAGGAAACCATTCTGACAGGGAAAAATTTTCATTTGCAATTGTTTTCTCTTCTGAAATATTAAAATTCGATATTGTAGCAACATTAATTTATACCGAAATGTCATTTACGTAAAGAGCGATTGTATTCGGTCTCACTTAAGTGTGCGAAAGTGATCGAATCTTGATGAAACGCAGCAAAGCGGCGATTATGGGTGCAAGGTACAATACAATATCTGTGTATTCGCTAAATTACTGAAGCTTACTTAATCAACCAGAAGCAATTATGGTTGACCCTTTAAATTTCACTAGATACTCGTAAACAATTGCCATGACCTATACTCTCTTCAACAAAAATATATCGATTTATTTCATTACAATAGCTTTAATATTTATTACGTCGATAATATTATTAATTATTAGACCTAATTTAATTCTTCATTTTAGTAATGTAAAATCTTATAATGCTGGTATATTAACTGCTTTAATAAATCGTGTGGGAGATGTAGCTTTATTATTAGCTTGAATATTAAATTATGGTAGATGAAATTATATTTATTATTTAGAATTTATAAAAAGTGATAATGGTATAATATTAATTGGAATATTAGTAATATTAGCAGCTTGATTACCTGCAGCCATGGCTGCTCCAACACCAGTTTCTGCTTTAGTTCATTCTTCTACATTAGTACAGGGAAGATAGGAATATTTGGCTCTCACTCTGGTTACAAAGAAATGCATAAACATTTCGTATAGATGACGGTTGTTGTTTAAAAAGGATGACAATTGTAGAAAGCACCAACCTTATACAGCTTAAATTTGAAGTTTGGCGACGCTGTGTTATTTAGTATTTGTTCGGCAGCCATCAATAGTGAACGCTCTCAATGAATTTTTAAATATGGAAAAAATTGCTCCTCGTTTTGTGATACAATACTTTCATTTGAAAGGCCTTAATCCAACCAACATCAAAACGGACCTGGATTCTACTCTGGGGGAGTCTGCTCGTTCATTTACAACAATAAAATATTGGGCGTCAGAGTTTAAGCGAGGCCGTACGAGTTGCCAAGACGAACATCGCAGTGGTCGACCAAATGAGGTGAATTCATCAGAAATTTCCAAAAAAATCTAAAAAGTGGTATTAGTTGACCGTCGATTAAAAATGCGCTGTACATCGAATGTTGACTAAAAAATTGGAAATGAGAAAGCTGTGCGCAAGATGGGTGCTGCGATTACTCACAATGGAACAAAAACAGCGTCGTGAGGACGTTTTAATCGAGTGTTTGGCGAAGTTTCACAGAAATAAAGCCAAGTTTTTGCATCGATTCATAACCATGGATGAAACATGGGTCCATCGCTTCACACCCGAAACGAAGGAGCAGTGAAAGCAATGGACTCAAAGGGGAGCATGTTCCAAAGACAGTTCCATCTGCGCGTGGAATAATTTTCATTGATAAAGAAAGGAAAAACAATTAACGGCGTGTATATGCGAAGTTATTGCAGCGTTTGAAAGATGAAATCAAGAAAAAAAACGGCCGCATTTGGTGAAGAAAAAAGTTTTGTTTCATCGACAATGCGGCAGTTCACTCATCCGTCATCGCAATGGCCAAAATCAATAAGTTAGAGTTCGAATTGCTTCCTCATGCATCCTATTCGCCAGATCTAGCCTCCTCGGATTATTTTCTATTTCCGAATTTTAAAAAAATGACTCGGTGGTAAAAGATTTGCCAACACTAAAGAGGTGGAGTCTGCGGTTGATGGCTATTTTAAGGAGCTTGACGATTCTCACTCTAAACAGGGTATCGAAGCTATTGAACATCGCTGGGGATGTGTATTGAACTAAAAGGAGGCTACTACATATTTTTAGACAATTTTTTGGTGTTTTCTTTGTTAGCTTGGATACTTCTGGGAGAGTACTCTCGTAACTACCTATAAAATATCATACAACTATCCTTGTTAATCGGACTTTATTGTTATAAAACCACCTATAACTTATGTAAAATTGAGCCTGACCTTATATTAAAACTACTTTTATTAGCATGGGGCCAAGAAGCTAGAATTTGGTTTCGAACCTAATTACTATGATAAACTCTCAACATACGTTCGTCTAGTTTTAAGCATCTAATTAAATGTATCTTAAGCCAATCATGTTTACCTGCTCTAAAAATATTAAACATTGCACACATCTACATAAACAGGGATTCCCCCCAACGTCACACCATATACCTTATGAAAATCGGTTCTGTAGTATAGTCGTATAATTAATCACAAGACTTAAGTTTGCTTATTAATATACAATGATTTCTATTCCACGCATTTTAACATTCTTATAAAAAGTTTCACACTTTTTAAATTACCAACAATTGTCTAGTAATGGTTAAGTGAACTCATGCACAAGAATAATGTTTTAATGAAACAAACAAATATTGAAAGACTCACACTTTGGTTGCCAGACCCAAGTATTCGTATTTGTAAACTCGTTCAATGCAATTAATCGGATGCTTGAGATACACTGTGCACAGATGAAACGTGTGATTGCGCAGAAGGCACAATGGTGTGCATAAATGCTTAATCCTGAGGAAAAACGTGTGTGCGGTTATATTTTAAATTGAAACATTCCTTATTTTCAAAGCGGAAACCAATAAATGCCTGAATGCATTATTAATCCTGAACCTGATTAAAAGCGGCCTTTTTTTTTCTTTTTACTATGAACAAGTTTCTAGTCCTACACTTGCTTTGACTATAGAAGTGACGAGCTTGATGTTTTGTTTTGCCTTTAGTCGAAATAAGGCTTTCATTAATATGTACTCGTATGTGTGTATTATTTCTATTTTTTTTTTTTATTTTTTTTGCAAATGAAACCAGCCTGGGGCGTAGAATGAAAAAAAATTAATCTTCAGTATCCCATTGCCAAGAAAAATTTGATGCTGGCTAACATCAGAAAATAGAAATAAATACAAAAATGCACCCTGAACGGTTGCCAAGCATATTTCAATGAAAAGCACCATCCTAATTTATTATTTCGGTAGAGCATTCCACTCTTATACTCGTAGCTACGTAGACCGTGATGCTCCTAAGACCAGACAAATAATTACAAAATAATGGCTTCAGGGTGGCGCTTTTGTATAACTTTTATGTAATAAGAGCCGCTGTAAGTCAGTGACCCCTGTTGCGACTCTCTTTGTTAGTATATTGTACAATTGGCCAAAGCTGGACCTGGACCATATTATGATATAGCAATAGGCTGTCATGTAGTGCATCGTATTCTATGTGGGCTATTTAAATTGTTTCGTTTTTTATTGGTTACTTCGGTCCGGTAAGTGCTAAAATTGTTGCAGATATTATTTTCGATGAATAATGATAATTTTTTTTGTCTGAAAAGTTCATTGAATTCACTCTGAATTTATTCAATATGCCTGCCCACTATAAACTTTGCTGAGCTTTTATATTTTTCAAGGAAATATACTCGTAAGTATATTCAAATGAGCGAAGATTTTTTTTAAGGTTGAATTGCTGTTTGTGCCGGCTCCACATAAATAAAGAAACGTGATGGTGGAACGATGGGACCAAAATGGCGGTATAGAAAAGATTGGATTGCCCTTTTAAACGTGGACTAACTATAGTACAGTGAAAATAGAGAAACCGAAAAAGAGCGTTTTTAGTAGAACTATGAACGTTGCACAAAAGAGGCAGAAAAAATGTAGCTAGAGCACGTGCAATAGCAGTAGAGTTGTATCGGGAATAAGGGAAGGCGAAGTGGAACATTTATAAGATTGCCGTACAATGAACGAAAAAACTAGCAAATATATTGAAGGTGAGCATGACTATTAGGTAACCGGAAAAAAAAAAACAAAATTTGTAATAGATGGAGAGAGTATTTTCAGAATTCTCGCACAGTATTCGTACCATTGCCCCGGCTGCAGAGTTCGAAGAGGAAGCAGCATGAAGCCGAACTTAGTGAATCAGTAAAAATAATGAAACGAGGTCGTGTAGTCAAGCCCGGATCACAAACTCTCCGAAGGGTGTGTGGCAATCTTGGGCTTGAACGGCTCGCAGATTTTGTTCTATGGAGGGAGACGGACGAATGCTTAACCAGTGGACAGTTAGTTTTCTTTTTCCACTATATGAAGACAAGGCGACACGTGAAATTACAACAACTACCAATCGATAATACTAATGTCGCCTTCTATGAAAATATATGAGAGAGCTTTAGACAGCTTACAGTCA
Organism: Volucella zonaria; assembly: GCA_963966105.1. Lineage (NCBI taxonomy): Eukaryota > Metazoa > Arthropoda > Insecta > Diptera > Syrphidae > Volucella > Volucella zonaria. Next base: position 163,334,172 of record OZ014530.1, read on the forward strand.
ATAATAATGGAGAATTATTGCGAAAAGTCAGCGTATCGTCTTCAACGATTTTGAAAAAAACGTACGATAAAGTTATTTGGTAGGCACTTATGTACCTATGTACAATAAAAAGGATATATAAAAGAAAAATACGCGATATGTATTGAAATTAAAGTTAAATGCACAGCGGGAATAACCGGAGAATTCGAAGTTAAACTTGGAGTACACCATGGTAGTGTACAAAGTCCGTTGCGACTCTTGATAGTTTACTCTCCTGTTAGCATATGATAGGGGTATTATAAGCAACGACGTGATATTCAGGCAACTCTTTATAATTGCAAATCCATGTTCGGACATCTATTTACAAGGAGTCATCGTGCCATTGGATGACGATGTCACACATACAGTCAATGTGGGATTGCGTAAACGGCATGAAAACTCCGCAGTATTTTGATACTGGGTGTCAGGCTTATTAACAATCATACGAGTAATTACTTTATTAGTATATGTGAGAATAGAATGATTTTTATTTTTCAATTTCAATATTGATAAATTTTTTTTCACGAAAAATCCTTTGCCGTCTGGCCTGATTGGCCACTAATAAAACTAGAATGTTTTTGTTTTGTAGCAAAATTAAAGTGATTCACTGACTATTCGTTCGCAATAAAGTAAGGTATTTTTACAATTTCTGTATAGGTTTTTGGCATCGATTTAATTGAGTAGTAAAATGACCTCAGTTGATGACAACACGTTCAGGTTGAAGGTCTGCCGTCTACTTTCTTTGAAAATCGGCCATCGTCCAATGAAGTGGAAGACATCTTCCCTCTCCTGCAAGTTGCGCAAATCTTAAAGCACTGGAAAATCCTCTATCGATGGGCCATGCAATTTTTTCGAATGTTTTGGGTATGAAACGCGTGGCAGCAAAATTTGTTTCAAAATTGTTGAACTTAAGAACAGCGACTTAAAAAAACATGGAAGTTGCTCAGGAGTCACTAAATGAAGTCAACGACGATGCAGAATTACTGAAACGTTTTATAACAGGTGACGAAACATAGGTTTACGGATATGACGTCGAAACTAACTAAATAGAACCTTAAAGGGCCGTCGTTTCACAAGCATAGAGTCCATTAAAAGCGCATCGCTAAAAGAGCTAAAGGTTATCCCAAAGATCGAGTTTGAAAAGTGTTTCGAGGATTGGAAGAAGCTCTGGCACAAGTGCATAATATCTAATGGCGACAACATTAATGTAGACGAATAAATAATTTTTTTTTTTCAAATAACTAAAAGTCCAAATATTTTCTGAACACACCTCATATTGTACATCCTTTCTTGAAAATTGGAAAATTTACCGCTTCTTTAAAACGTGCTGGAACTTTGCCTGTATCAAACATTTTACTAAATATAAAAACTAGTTTGGTGGAACTTGTTATAGAATGAAATTTAATAGGTATACCATCTGATGCTACAGCCTTGCCTTCTCTTTGACTGTTATCGGTCTGCGTATTACTTACTGGGAGATGGGTTTAAGAGTGTGTTAAAAAGTTGCAACAGTAAATTACTATTCAACCTAGGGGTAATGCTGTATCTCTCCCCATTGAGTTTTCTGACTGGTTTACAGAACTCCGCCAGGTTTTTGCATAAAGTCAATCTCGGTACTAGCAGCTTATAGTAGGCCTTCTTTTTCTCCCGGGTTATTGCTTTAACCGCAGTATTGGCTTTTAAATACATTCTTTCGTTAAACCATCACTCTATTGCCGAAATAGGCTTAGTCAAGAGAATGAGAGTCTCCTCGTAGTAGTTTTTATCAAAGAAGTGTCTTCTCTTGTCTTTTTATTGGACCGTTTTATATGAAAAAAATACGTTTCGGACAAATCAACGAAATTTCGTATATTTTCGTTGGTATCAAACGCCACATCAGGAAGTAAATGTCGACGGCATGTGTTCCGTTTTGTTTTAATTTATTTTATGATTAATTCCTCCAAAGCTGGACAGACTTGACGTTATTACTCTATGTCGCTGCCCTATATTGAAGAATTCAGATTCGTCGTTGGCGGTAGATGTATTAACCAACTCTTGTAACATATACATATATAAGCTATCAACTATTTACCGTGGCAAAGCTGCAAACGTCGGTAATTTTATTCGGAAGTCTTGATCCCAGAGATACAACTTACTCCCAGCGTCCAAGTTTAGATAATTTTTATCTGAGCTATTAAGACTCCATTTAAATTTAGGCCGCATTAGTAGTGATCGCTAAAAGCATATTGTTTGTCTGGTTCCAACGGCGAAGAAGATAACGTATTATATTTTTTTTCTTATGATCGCTCATAAGCCAGTTAGCATCTCATAATAAAGAGTTTCCACGTCCGCCGTAAACTAAAACAGTCTCGAAACATGTAAGGGTTTTCAATAGAATAGTTGTTGAACCGTTGAATTTTGATTTCCATACGTTCAAATAGCACGGGACTATAATAGAACTCCGTCTTGACATACCATCTACTATTGTACATTTCATAGTACTGAAAGATGGACTTAAGAAGTTTTACATATCCATATATAGAAGCAATGAAGCTATTTTTCCTATGATCATAAGCTAGCAGAGTTGGTCAATGTCGACATACGAGTATTAGAATTCGGCGCCTGTTGAAAAAACTGAATCAGTGCTAACGTAAGAACATACTCGCATATTGTCAGTAATCTTTAATACAGACCAATTTAATTTATTCATTCGAATAATTTCTACCTAAAAGCCATTAGTCAAATACAAGTACGAGTTGAATTACCCATTATTCTATCCTTCGCAAAGTGCCAGTGTAACTATGGATCTGGATTTTATGGGAAGCGTAATCAAGTGTGTAACCTTTCTAAGTGTGTACTCGTATTTATTTTATTAATGCATGTGGTGCATCGTTGCTGGTCGTTGTTCGTTGTTCGTCGATTCAGTTTAAGGGCAACATTAAACTGTAGCACATAGGAGCTACGATACTTGAAGTACCCACTTATCCATGGATACTTTCTACAGAAGCAATTTCTTCCATTTAATGTAAACAATGAGGAAATGCTTCACTTGCTATACTCATGAATCATGTTCATGATGCACCATTAACACAAACATTCACTTCTGTACTTGTTGTGTACTGCTGCTGCTGCTGCTTAACGTTCCCATTGACGTTGAATGATATGTCGGCCAATGAACGTAGCAATTTGATTAATCTTCGCATTTGCATGTTGTTCCGGCATTGGAGTTAGAGTTGGCGGTTTTTGTCTACAAAATAAAATAAGAAATTCAGAAAAAAAAATCTAAGCATATGTACATATACCTTAATGATGTTCACCCAAGTAGCTGCCACGAAAGTATGCCATATCTTCTAACTGCAGTTCTAATATCGAAATCAAGTTAAGTAGTATTAACCTCATTGTATCTTCCGCCAAAGATTTCTCAGCGCTTAAAAAATACTCACATAATAATTTGCGAACAGTAAATGTACATTTATACAAAAAGCGTCATGTTACATATGTATGTACTTCTGTATCTGTCAGCAGAAGAAATAAATTTAATTGCCACCTGCTCTAGACGAAACAGTTACTCTTTTCAATCCATTGAAGGTGAATCGATGAAACTAGATACATACATATGTACATCGATTTACGTTGTGGGTTGTGGGAAGACACGACTCTGTCGATTCTTTACCTTTTGCCATGAAAAACCGTGACATTGGGTTCTGCAAAACCCACGCAAAATTTAAAAGTTCCATTTTGAAAGTAGCGTAGCCTATCTTGCACAAAACTTAGAGACGAACCAAAGACACAAAACATCTTAAAGGAAAAGACAAGTAAAAAGTAAAAGAAGAAAAGTTCCAAGAGCCTTCTCCTTCAACTTTTTGATTCATGGATATTCCAATTCTTGACGCTTATTGATTTTATTTAGTGTAGTTTCTAAATAAAAGGTATTCACAGTTTGGAGCACTCTTAACATGAACAGTGGTGGGTGTACCGGAATATCATGCACGATTCTATAACATATTTTCTATCACATATTTTGTTTGTCGGGTGGTGTTGAGGTTATGTGTTCATTGTGTCCCTTGATATTGGTTGGATACTTAAGAAAGCCAGAGAAAGACTGTACGAACTTACCCTTCACTAGGCAAATAAATGGCTTATTTTGAAGTACCCACTTTTTGGATTATTCACGGAATATATGTATGTACAAGTACGAGTATAATATATAAAAGTAAAATAGAATAGAGTTTCCTCTGAATTGTTTATTCATTTTTATTGTGTGCGGCAATATGCACTTAGAAGAGGTCTTTATTCCTTAGGTATCGCCACAATGACACAAGATTGCAGAAGTTTGTGTCACCAAATGTGAATAGTAACTGTAAAATTTAGTCGTGAAATTCATTTCGCACCATAAATCAAATATGTTATCATATTTAGTCACACTAGAAGCTTTATAACGCCAGATTACACGGGGTAAACCAGAAACTGGAATCCAGTGCAGAGTTAATGCTCACGTCAGCAATACATGAATCTCGATACCAATATTCTAAAGTATGTAATGTACACTAAGAAACGTCACAGTTAGTCGGTGTTACTCAACGACAATAGTGGCGTACGGGGCGGAAGAGGACGTTCATTACATGTTTATAAGGGTTAATAATTTAAGCTTCAGGATAGGCGGCGACAACAGCGGGTTTTAAATACAAATACAATATGAGTTTATGGTGTTGAAACATTGACGGGAATTGTTTTGTAGATTTCCGTAGTGGTGATCCCTGCCGACACCCTGTGTTTGATACAAGAAAATTTGTAACGTCTCATTGGACTTGTGGCGAGCATTTGACCAGATCGAATGCATTAAAATGAGCATATATTCAGTTTTTGATCCAGGTAGTTTATTTCCTTAAGGAGGGTCTAAGGTTAATTCGTACAAAAAAAGACATGTTTTTGTGAATTTTTTGTGACGACACAGTTAAAATGTCTTTATTAAAACCAATAGTACATTAAAGTATGACATTCGAAAAATATTGTATAAAATTTTCAGGAAGAAATATTAAAAAATACGGCAATGGCAGCAATTATTCGGATGTGTCTCGGAAAAAAGTAGAATTGGGGTGCCCCTCATAACTTGGTGCTGAATCATTTGAAATCAAAAAATCAAAGTTCTTTCGTTAGATAATAGTTTTCCCCAGGTAAAGCTGGGAGGGTTTTTTTTTGGCACACTTTGAAGGGTTAATTTGTTATTGTAAAGTAAAAATTATTAACAAATTTGAAAAAAACTCTCCAACATTACCTCGTAAATTATGTACAGAAATAGTGTTCAAAACTGACACTGACTTTGAAAACGTGAGTTGTGGGGAAAACGCTTTAAAGTTTTGAACACTAAAAAATTTGTTATAAAACGTTCATAAGCGAATTTTATCGGCTTACCTCACACTGAATCATCAATGCCAGGTCCATAATGGATGTTGCTATCATCCATGATGTCTAAAGCTCCTGTCTACGACGAATCCTACCTTTTTTAGTTTGCCTTTCAGCTTCCGGCTCTGCTCGGCTTATACCTACGGAGTCAGTTGATCGCGCCTAGTCATGAGCACTTGATCCACTACTGATTCCCATGTCTTGCATGAAGGTTAGTAAAGCAAAAGAACCCTCTGCCTGGCTGCCACATAAGCTGCAATTTCAACGATGGCAGAGGTTCCACTCAAGTGCTTTGGTGAGTGAGTGAGTGAGAAATCAATTATATATAATGTATATTATATATAGTGTTTTTCAAGATCCTCCGTAACTTGATCTTCAACTGTCACTTGCAAATGCAAAAAAATTTTAATACCTTTCCCCTTAAATGGGCACAGATAAATAAGTATACTATCTTGAAATCTGGCTACTTAAATAACTCTCTAAAATGAGTGCGAAAATAAAAAAAAAAAACGCCACTGATACATTCAATTACCCGCCCATCTTATTTTAAATACAGTAACACACAATTAATTTTCGATTTGCATATAAGATCAATTCATCTTTTAATACACTATTTTAAAACACTTCGAGCAAGTGTTTATTGTAGCTGTAAAGTTGCTGATAACTTGTTCGAACTATGCTCCTCTTATGTCACGAACAACACTAACAAGTTTTGCCTCTAAACCGTTAATTTTGCGTCTTGTGCAATGGAAATAGATTATTACGAATATGGTATATGATCATTGAGTTTAAGTCGTCCTCGATATCCCTAAACAATATTTTTATGTATCTAATATTGTAATAATATAGATTGTACATCCGTAGTCCGTATTTAATGTAAAACAGAATTAAAAATAAGATTGAAGAGATTAATTCGAATATCTGATTCCTACGGGTACTTTTGTGAAAAGATGTAAACATAAACATTCGATGAAACCTCTAAACTGGTTAACGCGTCAAAAAAGGGTAAAGCTCAGTTGAAAATATAGCATTACATACAGTGTTGTTGGTATTGGTTGCAAATATCCAGCTATATATAGATAGTATAAAAGCGTTTACACCGAAATGCATCGAACTAATGACGTAATGAATTGTGAAGAATCTCTACCCGACTACAAAAGACATGGCTACTTGTACGATTCTAGGCATACAGGCGGAGTGTCAACGTTTATGAAGAACAGTATAAGGTCGTTAAAGCAAAATATTTTAGTGTGTGCAAGACAAATATGGATTGTTGAAATTACGTACAATCAAGAAGCATGGAACTTTATTGTAATTTATCGCAAAACATCACAAATAATGAACATGTAATAATAGAGGGTGATTTCAATATAGGCTTCAGTAACAAAAAGAATTATAAAGTTGACTATGTTTATTTATTTCATTCATTTCATTTATTTAAATTACATTCAAAATTGTTCGTAACATTTTCCGCGAAGATTGCATTTGAAAAGTTAATACATCGGATATTTTTTTTTTACAAAAAAAAAAAGAGCTTACCACTCAAGTGGGTATGGCTACACTTATGATGTCAAAGCATTTTTTTGTGTGAATTCGGTCTTAGACAGTTAGTAGATGAACCTACAAGAATCACATGTGCATCCGTTAATACGTGCTAGCGGATTTTACCTTCAGCGCCAATGCCAAGGTTCGACCTGATTGGAAGATATCAGATCGTGAAACTCTGTGGATGAACTTATGTACTGAAGAACCTAGATCCCAAAAGGTGTATTAAATTTGATAAGAGCCGACTTGTTAGTGAATTTAGTAATAACTTCTTAGAGAAATTACCTTCAGTTAGTAACATTAATATCTATAAAATGGATTATGAGAGGGCAATAAATAACACATTTAAAATGCAAAACTCATTCGATTGTCCTTGTGTTCTTGCCTCAAAACAGGTTTCTTTTTAAGTTTTTTTCTCTGTATAGTACCACTTTTTCGTATTATCCTTCGTTGGCCCTGATTTTAGTCGCTGGTAGAGTAGAATTTGAGGCACGCCGTAGAATTAACCGCTTTTCTCGCAATGTTGCTGCTTCTGTCGTGCGTCTTTTTTGATTTTTCCCATAGTTTTGTGGATCCGCTAGATAACTGTTTACAACAGTCCTAACTCATTGAAAGCATCTATTTTTCCTCTTTCTGTCGCTACCAAAGTCTTTCCAGAACCCTTTTTTTAAACTAAATAAAAACAGTTCTTTTCAACGCTTTTTTTTTTTTAGATATTCTTAACAAAATTTTGAAAAAAATCGCTGATGTGAACTCCTCCAATCAAGTAGTTCATTGTTTGATATTGGGAAATTCCAACGGTCGTTTCTTATTATTTACCCTTTAATTTTATGACTTCCTGTTGAGAAAATATATACTTGTTCACAGGTATTAAAAGTTTGCGGGTACAAAATTTCAAACGGGTATAAAGAGTGAAAATCGATTGCAAAATGTATGGCCTCATCCTAGTGATCGCCAGTGTACAATTACAAACATTAGAGCAAAAAATGCACACATCGAAACAAAAATAAATGACCAGCAATGAAAAGTGTCTCTGGAAGACTTTAAAGAATACAAATTCTTAATGAAGAACGAAGTGTAATAAGTGAACTTCAAATAAATGGAGTTTTATTAAAACCAGATTCCGAAATTGCCAAAGCGTTTAACAATTTCTGTATGAGTTTTTTTTTTCTGTCGGAACAGAGCACTCAGGCAACGAACTCTTTGCAAATTGCTTTTAATGAAATCGTTCGGTCTTTCCAAGAAAGATGAGTAAGTACTTCAATAACAGCACCAACCACGTCAACGCTGAGTACCTGCAGTCTGATGCTAACGTAACCAGGACATTCATAGAGTTAGTGCTCCGCGGTGTCGTCATCACTTTCACAGCAAGCGTCGCAGGATGTTGAATCACTTATACCCAGCACATTTAAGTACTAAGCAAAAGTGTAGTGCCCCGCCACGAAGGCAGTAACCAGCCTGCAGTTTTTCGTAGTGAGGGATGGCAGGAAGGGCGCTGGTTTCTTAGAGACGTCGGGAAGTATTCGTTTGGTCTGCCTGCAACCTGGGGAGTCATGCCATTTGCAGTTGTGCTCATATCAAACCCAACTGCCAATGGAAGCCTTAACCGAGGACGCAGACAGACCCGACGTAGGTTCGGGTCTTAAAAAATTCTCCTATGAACCTTGCCTGGGAAGTTAATTGGCGATTTCATTTACGGTGACCCCATTGTGACCTGCGACTCAGAGAAGACTTAGTGAATTTAGCCTTCCGACTGCTTTGAGTGATGTCTTGCATCCTTGAATTAGCTTGGAAGTCTTAAGAAGGCTCAGAAACGCTCTAAGCGCAGCTTGGCTGTCGCTACAGATTCCGCATATCTCCCTTGGAAGACATATGCAAGTTTTCCTAACGAGAAATGAAATCTAACGTTGTCGTCCTCCAGAAAGACACCAGTCCTGTATTGGTTTTGAAGCGGTCCGTGAAGACCCGACTGCATTCCTGTCCTAGCTCAAATTTTGGCCAAAGGAAGTCAGCAGTGCCCCAGGTTATGTGGAGAAATGAAACCAACTTTTCTGGGAATTGGGTTTGTGCGAGAAAGTAATATTGTTGCTGCTTTTGTGATAATGACCCGAGGACTTCTTCTGTGCGCGCCCGCCGTACACTCGCATCAGGCTGCAGATACTAGGCAGTGAATATTTATACTATACATATTTTATAACCGCAGCGATTACAAATCATCTTACTAGTACATTGTCAGTAGTACTCTTTTCCTACATGTCCTTGGAACTTTTTCAACAAATTTTAGTAGGACGTTATGTGGCACAGCTTGTTTAGAAATTAGTCTGGCATTTTAAGTTACTTGAAAACCTTTTTTCTAGATAATTCTACTATATTCAAATGTAGTAATTTTTTCACACTGAGAACAACCGCCAAGCAGAAATTATTTTCAATAACCTTGCAAAATCCATAGATATTTTATATAGCGGTACTCCCGCACTACTTATGCGAATATACAGCCTTGGCCAAAAGTATTAGGCACCCTATAAAATTCCTTTTATACGTATCTTTTACAAACAAAAAGTTAGATGAAATCAAAGTAAGCAGATATGATATATAAATAGTTTTATTTCACATAATTAATATTTGGTTTGGTATTTATCACAGCAGCGATCCGCTTAGGCTAGCTCTATGCTGTACACACTTCTAAGTGTTTCTTTCGGTGTAATCGAGTGTTCCTACGCTTCAGAATACCCCATAGATGTTCCATAGCGTTCAGATCCGGACTGTGTAAGCCACTCTAGCACATGCTGTGGTGCTGATTTGTGACAGGGTGCATTGTCTTGTTTGAATTTGTCGTTCTCCATATTGATATTCCCGAGAATGTTGGAAAAGGAGGTTTATATTACATTTTCTAATACAATTATATACTTGCGGGAGTCTATCCGACTGTCACACATATGCATTTCACCCATACCACTGGCTGCCATGCAGCTCCAGATCATTATACTGCCTCCAGATGCGACGCATTCTGGATTGTAGGCCTCTCCAGTCGCCAACTTTTCGTCTCACAAAAGTCACACCAGGGGTGCCAAATATCTGGAAGTTTGGAAAAAAAACACTGTTTTCAAAATTATAAAATTACCTAGAGTATAGTACATCAAAATCGCTCAACTTTGTTTTTAGTCTAAATCAAAATGATACGTACCCTGAAGTAAGTTTTCGTCTGACCACAGGTTATTAGACCAATCTTCTTCAATAAGTTGCATGTTTTTTTTTTTTTTTTTTTAATATAATTTGTGCGCGCTCAAGGGATTTACGAGTAAGTACCCTTAAAATGTTCACACGCACTATGTGTGGGCGAAGGAAAATCAGGAAGGAAATAAAGAGAGTTACCGATGAACGTTTGTTTTAATTGTTTGAAGGTCCAGAAATGAGTTGTACGGCTTAGGAACGAATCACGATATTTCAGAATACGTCCGAAAGTGAGCTTGCTTGTATACTAATGAGCATTCATAGCGAGACGGGTGTTACGGTTAAAAGTTTGAAGGGGCGGAATGCTACTGGGGATATCTATGAGGTACGGTTGATGGGAATGACAGTAAAACAGAGTGAGACGCGAGATATTACGTCGGTGTTAAAGGTCGTCCATTGTCAGCGTGATATTAGTATCACCTATGAGTTTTATCGCACGGTTTTGATCCCCATGTAGCAGATGCAGATATGTTTTGGACGCACCCGACCAGAAGTGGTCATTGAATTCCAATTTCGGGCGGATAAATGCTTTATACAATATATTGAGGCCAGATCAGATGGGTGAAGTGTTTCTTGCATCGCTTGAGGAAACCTAGACATTTCGCAGCATTTTTGACGACACCGAATATGTAATCATTCCAACGTAAGTTGTCATTGACAAACATACCGCGAATGGAAAGTTTTTTCAAACTCCAAGCGTGAATTCCTGTTTTTTTTCTGAGAGCTATGGCTTTTATCTCGCCTTGCATCCTCTAAGTCCAGCTTCCTCAAGTCTTCTTCTAATAGTTCTGGAAGAAATCATTTCTTTCTGCCAGTGTCTCAGACAACTCAGCAGATAGCTGAGATGAGGTTTTCTCCCGAGATTTAAGCGAAGATAGTATTCAATTTCGCTCCACCCTATGTGTGGTAATCTTTTTTCTCTCGTAGTTTTTGCGATTTTCGTGCGAACAAGTCTCCTTGTATGGTGTAATTTCGTTTTGGGACTGAACAACGTGAACATTTCACTTCTTTTGCTATTTTAGTTTGACCTTGCTCAAATAAAAGCTGTCTTTTTACATTATGTCAGACTCAGTTCACTTTTTTTAAGATTTTTAAGAAAAAAGCGTATAAAATGCACTATTATGTGTAACAGAAATTGAACTGACCACATGTCTATCGATTTCGAGCAATGATCGCACACTGAAAAAACCCCATTAGATTACATCATAAAAATGATGTAATTAAGATTACATCTTAAAATATGCCAACCTTTTACAATCTAGTACAATGATGCACTAAGTCATAAAATTCATAATTAACAATTTCACGCAAAGAATTCCCAGTAAAGTTATAATGAAGGAGTGCCTAATAAAGTACATTTGACCAAGGTTATACAATATACATAGTACTATTTTAACTATGGAAATAATATTACAACAAGACTGTAGATACTCCAAATTTTGAGTTCAATTTTTCAGTTTTTAACGGTCTTGTGACTGTATAATAATAACGAAGTGTACTTCATTACTAAAAGCTCTTACCGCATTCGTTTGTGAACAAAAATTCTTGTATCGCCATAGCATGCTTGTAACCGAATCCAAAATCCATTGCCATGACCTACATACATATGTATGCATATACATGCTTACCATGTCTTGTTTGCAATTGCCGATTTGTTTGGTCAAACCTAGCCTGTCCACCATACTTACGTACCTAAGAAGCCAATGATTTTCCCGATTTTTCATAAATTCTTTTCCAAATATATGACTTGCACATAGTATACGAATACTTACTGCTACAGTTTTGACACCAGAGTGTCAAAAATATGATCTCAATGAAAGTACGTATAATAATCAAAAAGAAAAGCCATATGTGTGTAGAGAAATGGGTCATTGGGTTGACATACCTATGCTCACATCATGACTCCAACTCGAATGTGTCATGCCATAAAAATGGAAGGCGGACAAGAACACTCAACAATGACGGAAAGGTGTACCCCCCTTCGAAAAAAAGTCAGCTGTATACTGACTCGTATGTAGCTTTGTTGTGTTCATAAACGTTTTATCTGTTGCGCGACAAGGAAATAAAAAAAAAAAAAAAAAAACCTATGATAGTGATATTCGTACTTATTTTCTTTGTTTCATATTGTAGGTACTTTCGTTCTACTTTTTTGCTTCTCCACTTTGCCCTCTTTTGATTTGATTCAGCCTAGATATGGCATTTGTGCCGGCTTTTGGAATGTACTTGGTCAACAACCCTAGACTTTTGCGAAGTAACCTCCACAGCTGGGTTGAACGACAATACATGGTGGATTTAGACCGCGACGACAATGACAACGACGGCGACTACTACGATGACAAACTTTTAGACAAGCAAGGAGGTTTCTGTCTTTTTGCCAATTACAAATGATTAATGTTTGACCGCATTAGTGTTAGAACTGAATGCACAAGCCCACGAGTTGGCTAATTAATTGTTCAACAGTATTCGTAGACTGGAAAACTCCAACACAACTTCAAACACCAGGTGGTTGGGGTGAACAAGGTCAGGCAAGTAACAACAGTATTACAAATGCCCTAACGAAAAGGTTTTCCTTCACATAGGAAAATGTCAAATCATGATAAAGCATTAAGGAAAATTTTATCATACTCGTATATGTTGAAGTTTTGCAGTGCTTCAACGAGTACGATATTTCCTGCAAACACTATCACATGTGACAATCAATTTTGCCGCATTCCCTTCAACGCAATACACAGGTGTATACCTATACAGACGTAAATATATAAATAAATGCCTTGCCTTCGTACTTTGGTAGGAGTGATAATTTAATTTTGGGTGCGGGTCACATAGTCTGGGGCAATATTTGCCCATAGGCAACATAAATTGAATAATAAAGTGGTTGAGTACGTGTCAGAGTTAAGCATTTTTTCTTAAAAACTAGTAGCAAATTGTTTGTTTGTGGTTTTTCGTAATGTTTGTCCTTTTGTATTTTCAGATATTCCAGACATTCCCGATGACATTAAGCATCTACAAAGCCTTCAAGTGGCTGATTTTAGTTCAAATCCTATTCCAAGGTTACCAGCTGGATTCTCACAGTTGAAAAATCTTACAGTGCTAGGCTTAAATGACATGTCATTGACATCGTTACCGGGTGATTTTGGTTGGTAAGTACGTTTTAATTATAAGTTTTTCAACGTATACTATGTATATACACATAATACGTACCATATGTATGTACATAAATTGTGTATATTTACGTAAACCAAAACGACCACTATATAGATTTTCGATTTCGAATTATACTAAAAACATTTTCAACAATTTTTCAAATGATTGCAGATTTATGTAAAACGGTTCACTCAGGTTTCTAAGACTAGATTTTTTGATTCTTAAATACCGTATCCTATGCTTTAGCTGCAAGTCTCATTCTTTAATTTTGAATAGTAATTAAAATTTTGGCATCGTTGTGTCAAGGTGCACTCCTATATTATTAGGAAATTAGTTACGTGAAAGATTATTAAATGCGAGGGGTTAATACCGTTAAGACAGCCACGAACATTAGACTGGCAATTTTACCTTATGGTTTCTGATCAATTATTAATTAACCGGTGGCAGCGACTATAATAGCCAGAGCGATTGCCCTTTTACCTGCCAAACATTCCACATTGCCCTCATGCAAAGCAAGAAACAAGGGGTGGCCCGTGATAGCAAAATGGCACTTCTATCGATTTGGTTTTCGTCCGATCACCTCAAAGAAATTCCGTGTTTAAAGAATCAATGCATTTGAAAAATATGGTTAAATAAAAAGACCTTCTTGAAAAGCATTATTTACTGGATCCTGAAAGAGATAATTCCCTCCTCTCAAACGTTGCCTAAAAGATCTTATTTGTCGTTGTGTGTCTCTGACTAATTCTTATCATTGCGGTTTAGACCAAAAAAATCGCCAAACCCTGCCATGGAGCCCTGCCCTGAAGTCGCAAGTCCACACGATCTTCCAAAAGTCTTGGGAACAACATCAGTACATCAATTACAATAAATTAATTGAAAGAGGATATAGTCTTTGGTTTTTTAACGTAAATCACCTGTCATGTAGACTTATGTTTACGGGATGCCCATACATCCATGTAGGCAAGGATACGCCTTGCCATCGCTTTCCGTCAATCCTTTGATACCAATTCGGAACTGTGTTGGAGGCACAAGTTCCACCCTTGGTATGGGTCGAGGCCGATATAAAACTTCTTACTGCTCTTAGGGTTACAGCACCCAGTACTTATTTGCTACTCTACAAAGGGTCAAACCAACAGGAAGACCCTACCCGCGATTTGGGTTTAAACCACAGCCACCATGGGGCTCCCACAAGGGGGCCTACCTCAACAAGTCAGGCCCGGACCGAAATCCGTGGGGCTCCTGACTCCCATGGTACCGTGATTTAAGTTCTGGCAGGGACTACCGGTGGTCTTGCCGCCAACAAGACATATGACCGGCAACTTGTAACTGGTCAAATCGTAGCAAACTTCGGTGGAGTCATCTGAAGATGTTTACAATAAGACCAGTAATATGCTCTGTCCCCGCTTTTTATTAGACAAGGTCATTGATGGGCGAAGTCTTGGTAATTGGGCGGGGGCCTTGAAAGAGGACAGTGAAATGTTTGTGCGAGTTTAGGTGCCGAAGCGGCGAAGATGATAAGGGATAATTTAAATAGAAGAGCACAACTTAGAGGTACATAGTTTTTATCTTTTTTTCATGATGAGCTAGTTCTTTTTTTATTTGTTACATAATAATTGACTCGCTCAATTGTACTTAAAATTGTAGGCAAGACAATTTAAAGAGGTTAAGAACAAAAAAAAAATACCTATTTTTTCTGATTTTCAACTTGCTGCTAAGGTAAAACAGTCAATGTTCAGATAATTATCAGTATCCTAAATATTAATCCTTTAAAGCATAATTGTTTGTTTTCGAAAAAAGAAATGTATTTTCAGATTGGAAATCACTTAACAACCAACGTTTGTTCTGGCAAAATTTATAGTTTTGCGACTACACATTAAGTGACTTCAAAAAAAAAAAAAAAAAAAAAAAAAAAAAAAAAAAAACGTAGTGATTCATATATGCATCACTTTCATTAGCGCCACTCTTTGAGTCAAATAAACATCATGGACCCTCTAAAGATATTTGCTTTATTTTCATAAAAAGTAATTATTTTCATAAGTAAGAGACAATTTCGGTATTTGTGGACGCACAGAGCAGTTTTACACTTTGAACACATTATACAGATAGAGTTTTTACATCTAGAACCGCCCCGTAGACAAAAATGATCTACGCCGTCCACTCTGACCTCACACTTGATATGTTGTATAACGAAATCATCTCACTCATCATTAATTAATGCTCTCCAAGCAGAGAACAAACCTCTTCTGAGTAAAGTGAGCCATTTTCAACGAAAACAATTGAAGAGTTGAAAATCATAAAGGTCTTAGTGCCATGTTTTTTTTTTTTTGAGTTAGTCGTGTTAATACAATCTATAAGCAAGCCCCAATAACAATGGAAAGGGTCTATGTGAAAAACTACGCATTTTTGGTTTCTATAGAGCTCAAAAGATGGCAGAGAGCAGACAGAAAAGCTCGAACGAATTTGTAAGCCCTGATTTAAACATAAGCAGTCTTTACACGGCCTTTAAAGCCAAACATGCGGCCATGGAAGTATCGTACAGGTTGTACTCGTATTATGGAATTTTAAGTTCAATCACTGGAGATTTGGAAGGTCGCGTTCGGATACGTGCTGCAAATGTGACGAAATTCATCTTCCTCATCAGAGACGTCGAAACTCAAGAAAGAACTTGAACTGCATCACGAAAAAGCTGAAGCAACAAGGAATCTAATGAACAAAGTGATTGCAGAATTGCAGGGACTAATAAATAATGAAAAATTGGTTCTTGCCATGGACCTCCAACAGGTTATGTTTTTACCAAGTTTGACCCATAGCCAGATGTTTTATTCTCGACAGCTATACATCTATAACTTCTGTGTACACATTGGTAATACCAATGATATAATAATGTGACTGTGAACCGAGGCAATATCCTGGATTATTACTAAGGATGACATAAAGTCTTGTCATGTTAAAACAATAACATATAATATGGCGACACCAGGCTCCAGTAGAATATACAGGATGTCCCAGTTTAGCAGTATAATCCTTTAAGGGCATATTCCCGCAGTTCCGCAGAACAAGAAATTGTATTGCAGAGGGGGGGGGGGGGGTGGTCTATTTTCACCCCCCCCTCCAAGTTATAGGCCGCTAAAGTGAGGAACCTCTGATTTCGAGATAAAACTTCTTAAAAGGCCGTAGCTTTCTAACGGATTTAGCTTAAGAAACCGTTGTGCATAAAGAGAATTTAAATTTTATCTAAAATTTCGTTGAGTTCGGTAAACGCCAGCCAAAATTCTGGCATTTTAAAGCTAACATTTTGAAAAACCGTTGAACCAATTTTATCAGAAAAATGCGTTTATCTCGAAATTTTCAACTTTTAGATTAACTTTTTTTATCAAAACTTTTGTCTTCTCTTCATTATCTACGATTTTGATGTATGACTTTTCCACCTACGAATAACGGAAGTTATTGCAAACCACCATTTTATTCAGGCAAATGGGTCACAAAATAAATTTGTGGTCCTAAAACGGACCGTTACGCTTTAAGATTTCAAAACGCTTTTATAGTAAATTTTCGAAATGTTGCCCGTGCCTTTGGATACACGTTCTAGCGCGTTTGATGATTTCAGACTGTAAATTAATGTTTGGTAAAATGCCTCTTAGCTCCTCTGCCACTGTATTTATTCTCTCTTGAAGCTCTTCCCGACTTGAAACCTCAGTCAAATAAACCCTTTCTTTTATGGCTCCCCAGAAAACAAAATCCATTGGCGTTAGGTCAGGAGATCTAGATGGCCAGGAAAAGGACCATGTCCGCCAATCCACCGTCCAATGACAAGGAGCTCCATTGCGTTGGAAAACCATTTTTTGCCTCTGAGCAAGAGGAACATTTTCCAGGAGTTCCGGCAACTAGTCTCTCAAAAATTCTAAATAGAATGCTGAATTTAAGTCATGTGGAAGTATGAATGGCCCGATTAAAGTACTACCCAATATGCCAGCCCAGACATTCACCCTGAACCTTCTGTAAAATGGTATACAGTTAAGAAAAACATCTGCATTTCAACTGAATCTTTACCTTTGAGAAGATGTTGTTGGTGTTAAGTGAGGATTAGACACTGCCCAATAGTGGGAATTTCGTTGATTGGTAATGCGCATTCTCGTAAACTAGGCTTCGTCAGTCCATAAAATTGTTTGAATAAACTGCTCATTCTCATGTTGTTGATGCAGCAGCCATTGGCAAAATTCAATCGTTTTTTGGAAGGGCCCTGGCAAAAGTTCCTGTACGGGAGTATAATGAAAGGGGCGAATGCGGTTGGCTTGGAGAACTCTATGGATTGTAGTTCTTGGAGTTTGCAACTGTGCTGCAAGCCTTCTGGTGCTAATAGATGGCTGCATTCTTACAACATTTAAAATTCTTTCTTCCTCTTCTGCTGCTGTTATGTTAGACAATCTTTCTCTTCTTAACCCATATACTGAGCCGACGGTTGAAAGTCGGTGAAATTCTCTTTCAAAAATGTGCACAACGGTTTCTTAATCAGAATCCATTAGAAAGCTACGGCCTTTTAAGGAGTTTTACCTCGAAATCAGAGGTAAATCACTTTAACGGCCTATAACTTTGAGGGGGATGAAAATAGACCCCCCTTGCAATACAATGTTTTGTTTGCCCTAACTTCACGAATCTTCAGCTATCAGGACAAAAACCTTAACTGGGACACCCTGTATAGACAATCGAAGAACATTTTCTGCATCAAATTTAAAAGACTAGAACAAAACAACAAGTTATGCCTAACAAACGTGAGAAGAAGCTATCATCAGATTTATTTGGTGTAGTTGACAAAAGGGCTAATTTATAAATCAAAGTATATCACCCTCTAATAGATCTCTGTTTAACAAAGCCAAAGCAATTAAAGAAGAAAAAGAATTTTCTTTTTTATTGGTTCGTAATGAAGTAATTTTTATGAGAAAATAAGAAGGCGATAAGGCTATTATAATTTGTTCGTTTGAGGATCTCGATAACCTATCTTGACTTATTTCTAGTATTTTCCTATCGTATGTGTTTTATAAATAAATTTTAACTATCTTACCTGAAGATCCTATGTATATTTTTCTCACACCCTTTTGTAAATATGAAACAGAATTATATAAAAGCCTACGAGCAAATTTTGATGTATTTTTGGCTCACGTCGAATCATTTTTTAACAAGCCCACATTTATTTTTCAATTACAAATTGTATTCTAATTGTTACAATAATTATGCATCAGACATCGGACATGAACCTAGACATTTTAGAATAATCTGCAATCTCAGAAAAATAACTATCGTTAATGTCTGCTGCATACAGAGCTGTATAAATATACGAGGGCGGGTCAATAAGTCCGTGACTTTTGGATTAAAACACAGATTTTTTGATAAAAAAATAATTTTATTTTTCAACGTAGTCTCCCTTGAGCTCTATACTCTTTGTCTAACGCTTCTCCAATTTTTTTATCCCTTCCAAAAAAAATGATTTGTCGAGGTCCTCAAAATAGGCCTTTGTTTGCGAGATGACTTCATCATTGGAGTCAAATCTTTTTCCACCAAGCCATTTCTTCAGGTTTGGGAACAAGAAGTAGTCGCTCGGAGCCAAATCTGGAGAATAGGGTGGATGAGGGAGCAATTCATAGCCCAATTCATGGATTTTTGCCATGGCAACTGCACATGTGTGCACCCTTGCATTGTCTTGGTGGAAAAGAACTTTTTTCTTGGCCAAATGAGGTCGTTTTTTTTTCAAATCGTCATTGAATCGGTCCAATTAGTTGGCATAATATTCCCCATTGATTGTTCTTCCCTTTTGAAGGTAGTCAATGTGGATTATCCCGCGTGCATCCCAAAAAACAGTCGCCATAACTTTATTGGCTGACAAACCCACCTTGGCCTTCTTTGGCGCCGATTCACCCTTAGAAACCCTCTGTTTTGACTGTTGTTTGTTCTCTGGTGTGTTGTGATGGATCCATGTTTCGTCCACGGTTACAAAACGGCGCAAAAACTCCTCCATATTGCGATTAAACAACGCCAAACCTTCCTGTGAAGTTGTTACACGATTGCGTTTGTGGTCGACTGTGAGCAAACGCGGCACCCATCTTGCGGAAAGCTCTCTCATGCCCAAGTGATCATTCAAAATTGAAACCACTGAGCCATGCGAGATCCCTACGGCTTCCACAATCTCTCGCACTTTCAATCTTCGGTCGGCCAACACCATATCGTGAATTTTTTCAACTGGGCGTCCAGGACGTTCGGCATCTTCAGTGCTTGTACGAAATTCAGTAAACCACTTTTTTACCATTGAAATCGATGGTGCAGAGTCCCCATAGTATTTATCAAGCTTAGCCTTGGTCTCGGTAATGGTTTTTTTTCGCAAGAAATAATGCTTAATAAGCACACGAAATTCACTTTTTTCCATTTTCTCCTCAAAGTAGTGAGTAGTCTGATAAAAATAGCTGTCAAACACAAACTAACTGACGCAGCAAGTTTAAATTTTGACAGGAGTCAACTGACAGATGCCTGTTGACAGGAGCAGTGTTGCTGTTTCAGTAAAGAGGTCAGAAATTCACGGACTTATTGACCCGCCCTCGTACCTACTAGGCTTTCTATTATATTGCAGCTTTCCTCAAACTTGTATCGACCAAATTTTTGTCAGAGTGGTTCATACGAGAGTAGTCCCAGAAATACCTAACCTAACAAAGAAAACACAAACAAATTCGGGAAAAATATGTTTATTTCTCTACGTAGTCTCCTTTTAGTTCAATAAAATTTTCCCAGCGATCTTCAATAGCTTCGATACCCTGTTTATAGTGAGAATCGTCGAGCTCCTTAAAATAGCCATAAACCGCGAACTCCACTTCTTTACTGTTGGCAAATCTTTTACCACCGAGCCGTTTTTTTTAAAATTCGGAAATAGAAAATAATCCGAGGGGGCTAAATTTGGCGAATAGGATGCATGAGGAAGCAATTCGAACTTTACTTGTAACTGATGGATTTTGGCCATCGCGATGACGAATGAGTGAACTGGTGCAATATTTTGGGTGAAACAAAACTTTTTTCTTGAATTCATCTTTCAAACGCTTCAGTAAGTTCGCATAATACACGCCGTTGATTGTTTTTCCTTTCTGAAGATAATCAATGAAAATTTTTCCACTCGCATCCCAAAAAACTGACGGCATGACCTTGCCTCCAGAAGGAACTGTCTTCGCCTTCTTTGGAGCCGATTCTCCCCTTTGAATCCATTGTCTTGAGTTTTGCTTCGTCTCGTGATGGACCCATGTTTCATCTATGGTTATGAACCGACGCAAAAACCCGACCTTATTGCTGTGAAACTTCGATAAACACCCGATTGAAACATGCTCACGATGCTGTTTTTGTTCAATTGTGAGTAATCGCGGCACCCATCTATGTCCAATTTTTCAGTCAACATGCGAGGCACTTTCAATCGACGGTCATCCAATACCATTTTGTGGATTTTGTTCAACATTTCTGGTGAACTCACCTCATTTGGTCAACCACTGCGATGTTCGTCTTGGCAACTCGTACGGCCTCGCTTAAACTCTGACGCGCAATATTTTATTGTTGTAAATGAACGAGCAGACTCCCTTAGAGTAGAATCCAGGTCCGTTTTGATGTTGGTTGGATTGAGGCCTTTCAAATAAAGGATTGTATCACATAACAACGACCAATTTTTTCCATGTTTAAAAATTTATTGAGAGCGTTCACTATTGAACAAATACTAAACAATATAGCGTCGTCAAATTTCAAATTTAAGCTTTATAAGGTTGGTACTTTCTACAATTGCCATTCTTTTTAAACAATAACCGCCATCTATACGTCAGGTCGAGCACTGGGCCTACCCTCGTATTTTCAATTTTGCTTTGTTTAGCAAATAATAATAGCTGATCAATACATGACATGTCTCTTTTTCAATGGTAGACAAGTGGATCTATCAATCTATCAACGGATTCTAAAACTTACATAGTAATCATCAGAAGTAATTTTGAAAGTCATCGCACGTTTGGTGCGCGAAAACTGATCATCTGTGTACAATGAGAATGATGCCTCCAATTTGTTCGATTTGTTCTGTAAGTGCCTAAACGATAAGTGTTCTGTAGCGCCAGGTACGAAAACGAGAAATACAAAAAAGTTAAAACCTTGGATGTCTGATTTCCTGCCGAAAAAAATTCTTAAAAAAAATAAATTACGTTTAAAATTTAAGAAGCAGCCTAATAATGTTCAATTCTACAAAGCATATGGGGAAATCACTAAGGATGTTTCCATTGAGGTCCTTGTTTTTAAAGAGAGTTTTTACATAGACAACTGTTACATAGCAAAAGGGCACCTTAAAAAGTAATGGTGTTTCGTTAATGAGTTGTTCGGTAATGAAGATTGTTGAGGTTATACTCGTACCTATCTTTAAGAAAGATGATAGAAAACTATTAAACGTTTATAGACCAATATCACTCCTTTCAGTATTTCCTAAAATCTTTGAAAAAGTGGTCAAAAGCAGAGTTATTGCCTTTCTTGAGAGAAGTTTGTTCTTCAGTCCCAATTAATATTGATTTGGAGCATGAACAGATGCACTTTTGCATTTTTGCAGTCATATGTACGAAAGTTTAAATGGCAAAAAATATACTGCTGCGCTATACATAGACATAACAATACCAATGCTGTTAACCATGCACTTCTTTAGTCAAACTAGAAAGACTGGCTTTAGAGGCTTTATGCTTGGTTGGTTTGCTTCATATTATAAAGACAGGAAACAAATTGACAGGATCTTCAGTGAGTGTCTTTATATTAAAATAGGTATTGGGTCCTACTTCATTTCTAATATTCATTAATTCAATATTTAGCTTGGATTTAAAAAGTAAGAAAACAGTACTTGCTGATGATATAGGTTGTTCCTTTTCCTGTAATACGACTTGGAGTTCTTAAGGCATTGGGTTTGTATGCACAAACCGGTCCTCACCAAGGAAACGAAAATTATGTTTTTTAAATTATCCACACCGGATAATTTATGTGTTTGTTTCAATACTTTTATTGCTGTCAGAAACATGGTAATTTATGATGAAAGTTAGAGCTGTTATTCTAAATGCTTTCTCATTGAAAATATTACTGAGTACAAACATCTGGAATTAAACATAGAAAGTAAAATGAGCTAGAGTATTCACAGGTCCATATTAAGAAAACATATATTATCCGCAACCTTTATTATGTACCATCTTAGGCAAATATGCACTCGTAAACTTTTAGAAACTGTTTACAATGGCAATACTGCACTGTATGGATTGGCATGTTGGGGTGGCACTTATTCTAATAATCTACAACCCTTGATTGTAACTCAGAAGTACATTATTCCACCACATAATACTCATATGTATTTTAAATTAAATAATTAAATAATTAAATTTCTATACCGCAGTGGCATCTAGACTATTTAATAGTTTACCAATTGAATTACGAAGTATTCGAAAACCTTTTATATTCAACAGGGAAATTAAAAAATGGCGGATTAATTTTGATTTTAATGAAGTCAATAATCTAATCAGAATATGTCCGTAATGGTTTTATAAGTAATCTTTATCGCTCTTTATCTACCTTAATGTTTTACACAAACACCCCGTAACCAACTTTTTTTTCTATGACTGTATTATTTTTGCTTATAACTCGATGCATCCGCCACCAGTTTCTGAAACTACAGGATATAACATATCTTCCCATCCTCAGTGAGTATTAGTATGGAGATACTTAAAAGCTTGCCTATTGACTAAATACTCGTGCATATCCAAAATTAACATGTGAACTATTGCGAAACATTGCTTTTTACGTCAAACCTGATATTAAATTCATTGAACGCAATAAAAATGTAATGATAATAAAAAAAATGGGTGGTATAGCTTCTGTCGGTCCCTTTCTCTTTTTAGAGTGCAGGTCGATGCCGATGGTCTTCCTTCTTTTATTGTCGTTGCTGGCCACAAAAAACATAAAGTGACAGACAATTCTCTTCTGAATTCGTTGCGTTTCACAGTTTTTGTGATTTTTTTTTCTGAATTATCCACGTATTAATAATAGCAACGTCCAGTGAATGTTAGAAAAGTCGCATGTACAATTTTTTCTTTTCACTGTGTCCGCTAGAAATGAAGCTGTCTATATTGCTGATTATATTGCTTCACGATTCCTGGACATTTCACCATAAGTTATTTTTTTTTTTGCTTTCTATCAAATATTTACAAAGTGGTTTCAGGGTGGACTCCCACCAAAGTTAAAAAAAATGTAACGTAATTGTTGTCCTTCCATACAACTGGAGTAATTTTAACTTCACCGTAAGAAGCAACAAATTCATCTGTACCTCTTGGATGAGACTTATGTATATTCATGGTTCGACTGCAGTTTACAATTTCGAACTGTACCGAAAGATAAGATACCAATTATATGAAACATATTTGGAGTATAGTTGCAATATACATATGCACTTACTTTTCTTACCTAACCGAGCCAAATATATACAAAATAGATTTTGTAATTTTGACGATGTTGAACTTCTCTTGTGTAAGCCTCACCACAATATTGCTGCTGGCTCCCATATCCATTTCGGAAGGTAGTTGAATACACTTCAAATTTGTAAGCGTAGCTGGTATGGCACTTAAGACGAAAAGATTAAATCCCCATATATGAGGCTTAGCTGGAAGATATTGTTTTAGGTGGTATTTGGACCTAGAGACACAGATTTGCTCATCGACTGACAAATACTCTTCTATAGGAATTGACAAGAACTTTTCCTGAAGGAAGTCCATGACGGGACAAATTTTGTGCAGTTTGTTGAAGTCAGGACTGTTTTTGTCACTTATTGGTGAGAAATTATACCAGCTGTGCCGAATATTGACACATTTTACAAAAGACGAAAGTACAAGAATTCCCTAATACTTTTGCAGGTCTAAAATATCTAAGGTAAAGCTTTCCGTCGGATTTTTTGTTTTTGTGTAATAATTGCTTTCATCTACAATACAATTTTCTTGCGGAAATTCTCATCAAAAAAGTATTTAAAAAAATCATAAGGCTTTTCAAGGTCGGTATTTCATCTGAGGTCTTGAAAACTACTTTTTCTTCATTTAAAACTAATTTTTTTCTTCCATAGAAGTTGTTTTGTATCAACTGCGGACGTAGGTACATCAACACTGGATTCCTTTTGGGCGACAGGTGCATTGATTTCCTTCAGACTTAGTCACTTCTATTTGTGACATTTATAATTTTTGACTAAGCAGTGGCACATCTCTCCAGATTTCTCAAAATTCTAGGAGCTGTGTTTTCCCGTTTTGCGTTTTTCTCACATGAATGTAAGTGTTTCCATACTATATTGTCTGCCTCCAGTCTACTCCGATATGATTAAGGACTCTTTCACCTGTACACACCACCTAAGGCGGGGTCTTCCTCTACTGCGTTGTCCCTCCGAGCAGGAATCAAATACTCTTCAGATTGGAACGTTGATATCTATTCAGTCTACCTGATCACGCCACCTCAGGCGACTGCTGCGCACATTTACCACATTGATCAAAAACTTCAGAAAATTAAAAATACAAGTTTATTCATCTAAATCTATATTGTCCCCTTCAAATTAATCCCCATCAACTGCAACACATTTATGCTAGCGCTTGATCCAATCCTCGAAATATTTTTTATATTCGGTTTTCGGTATGTCCATCAGTGCTTCCTGCGATTTGTCCATTACTTCCTCTCGGCTGCTGAAACGCATTCCCCGTAGTGGTTTTTTAAATCGATTGAACAGAAAGAAGTCACAGGGAGTCAAATCAGGAGAATTCGGTGGCTGTTGGGTGGTATTTGTTGCATTTTTCGTCAAAAAATGATGGCAGTGTGCGGTTATTGACCAACATTTCTTTTACAATACTTCATCAATGTTTTCGTCGGTTTTCGATGTCGATGGTCTGCCACTGCGTTCATCATCTTCGATTGACTCACGACCACATTTGAACCGCTCGTGCCACTGGTAAACGACCGTTTTCTTTAGAGAATCGTTGCCGAAACACTTTTCCAATATTTCCATCGTTCGCGCACCATTAAATCCGTTGTTTACGCAAAATTGAACACAAGTTCGTTGTTGCAAATTTAAATCCATTTCTAAAATTGTAAAAAATCGCCAACACAGACAGAGATAGATGTACTCTTGGCTACGTAACTTTCGCAAATGCCAAGCTATGACGCTAAGATTTAGAGGGAATGTCAACAACAGATTTACCAACTTAACAAAAAAAAAACAGAACTTAAATCGGAATAATGGGAGCGCCACATGGTGGTTATTCCGGTCAAGGTGGTGCATACATATATATGGATTTTCCAATTTACTCGTATGACATGAAGTGGTGTATGTATGTAATTGGAGAACTAAGAATTTTCTTTCTTTTTGTCTCTGCCCAAATTTTAAGTTTTTTTTTACGGCCGAAAAATAATTAAATAATTACTATATTTTTATTTTCTTGTTTTTCAGCTTAACACAATTAGAATCGTTGGAGCTTAGAGAGAACCTTATTAAGCATTTACCCGAATCAATTAGTCAATTGACGAAATTGGAACGACTCGACTTGGGTGATAATGAAATTGAAGATTTACCCCCGCATCTAGGGTATTTGCCTGCACTGCAAGAGCTGTGGTTGGACCACAATCAATTGCAGAAACTTCCTCCTGAAATTGGATTGTTGAGAAATTTGACTTGCCTTGATGTATCTGAAAATAGGTGAGTTTGTGTTAATTATAATTAACATCGGATACAAACAATGTTTATGTACTCGTAGAATTAATTGGAATAACATATTCAACATATCTGTGTTGATGGAGTTATAATTTTAATTTGTGGTATTTGTTTCTTGCTCTCTTATGTTTGCAGACTAGAAGAACTGCCCGATGAAATTGGTGGCCTGGAAAATTTAACTGATTTACATTTATCACAAAATTTACTAGAATCATTGCCAGATGGAATTGCTAAACTAAGTCGTTTAACTATATTAAAATTGGACCAAAATCGTTTACAAAGAGTAAACACAACTATTGGAGCGTGAGTATTTTTATGTTTTGCTTTAATTAAACAAATTATTTATTATTTAATTAATTAACTAATGCTTAAGAATGAAATTTAAGCGTTTAAGCATCCAAGATGCGCTGGACAGACCAATGCACCATACACAATACAGTATTTTACAGCAGATCACTTTATTTGCAGTGCAGACACCGATTTATAGAAATTATTATATATTATCATGAAAGACCAAATTGTCGTTATTGAAAATGGATATTTTTTTCTTACCAAAATATTATTTATTTGCTTCTTTGGTTTTTCGCCAACGACTTCTAATGTCAAATATTTTATTTTTGTTGAGGTAGCGTTTTATCGCCCAAGTCCCTGAGATTGTTAACTCTAACTTTTGTGCAGAAAATTTAAATATTCTAACCGCCAAAAAATTGCATATAGAGTCCGTTCGTGTGATACCTATATATCGGACTTTTCCACCATAATGATTGGTTATGGTTATTGTAGATACTTCAAGCGTTGAAGATAAGCGCAGTATAGTTATGCTATGATCCGTTTCCATATGTACTTCGGAATATTTATTATTTAGAGCTTGTAATGATATCTACATACGTAAATACGAGTATGTACATATGGCTTGATAGATTTTCGAATGAAAAATTTGTTTCTCCGAATTTCTGAATTGTGCTTTCGTTCCAGGTATCTAAGCTAAACTAATGTGACAGCCGTCACAAATTGAAAAAGGAAAATTAATGCAAATTCTTCAATAATACAATATCTTTATTGAGAAAGAGACAAATATAGTATGAATCTATGTATATTAAAAAAGAAAGAGCTTTGCAATCTCTAAATGTTATCTTACCACCCTGAAATCTCAATATACATACTTGGAACTCAGCTAATGAAAGGATCTGCATCTAACCAGGATGTCGAAATTGAGATGATGACGGCGGGGTTTCCAATGAAGCAATGTTAAAACAGCTACTGACAGCATCTGTCTCTTCAGTGGGAGGTTGTTAGTTAGTTAGTTAACCGCCCGAACATGTAAAACACTATATACGAGTATTTTTTATAATGACAAACAGCCTGAAATATAGATGCTCTGACTATTGACGAATCGTGCACTCATAAAGTTGGGAGCATAGTAGTAGAGTCACAGTCAGCGCTGAAAGTCTGCAAAGCTTACGTATTGCATCATCCAATGTATACGATGATCGGCAGCAAATCCACCCGACGAAGAAGTCTGAATAGCGTTATCTAAACTAAATATGTACTAATAAATCTGCAAATAGTAGTAGCAGCAGTAAATGTGATTTTTAATTTCACGATAAAATTGTTTAACAAAACTTATTAAATACACAAATTTTAACATTGTCAGCCAGAAAAGAGAGATTTAACATTTTATAATTTATAATATAATTGCGGAGCTTAGGTCGATCGAATTATTCTGGATATTATCGAATTTACTGTAAGCATAAAATTTAGTTCAAAAAGCCTTATCAATTATCTGTTTGCGGTATTTTAGAGTAATCCTTAACTAACTGTATATACATAACTCTCCAGTATTGGCCATTGGACATATTCCGATGAAATGGTGAACGTTTTCTCTAACTCGCAGATTGCACAAAGAGCACTCCTTATTGCATTCGCTGCTTTGTGGTGCATTGGTTAGGTGTAGAAGTTTGCCTCTGGCCTTACAAATTGTGTAAATAGTATCTACACGGTTTTGGTCGTTAAAATAACTTAAGTCTCCTAAGTCTTATTGTAGCATTCGATACGTGTGCCGGGATTGACTTGCTGCGCGTGAGTTTTGAGGACGACACTGAAGGATACTTCTATTTTAGTCAACAACTCTTGTAGGCTTTCGCTCCAGGATTTCTCATTATCGTGCATCAGAGAGACATCGTGTTAACTGCATAATCTAGACCATTCCCTGAAGAATCGCAGTCTAAAACGAATAAGGCAACTACAATACAATACATGGGGTAGGCATTGGATTGGGAGCGACAATGCATTCGGAATATTTCGAATGATTCGAGGTGAATCATGTAATTTGGAAAGTTTTCCGGTAATCTAAAAATTTTCTTGACAAAATATCTCAGCAGTCTTTCGACTTCCTCGTATTGAAGCATTCCCCATACCTGAGCAGCGTAACACATAATAGACCTCATCACCGCTTCCTAAATTTTAGATATACGAGTATGTTACTTTGTGCTTACTGTAATGTTCCTTTTGCAAAGCATGCCCTTCCAATTGCAGTTTATTGCCCTTTTAGCTTCTTTTAGTTTCTCCTCCAAATGCTTCTATAAAGTTAGGCGAAGTTTTAAGATGACTCCAAGATATTTATAGTCCTTTACAATCTCAAGTCTCTCATTCTGGAAAACCCATTTCTCATCTCTTGCCAACCGACAAGTCCTATTTCGGAATACCATTATTTAGATTTATTGTTCCATATAAGTATTGCAATACTGCTGTGATTTGT
The DNA here is from genome assembly GCA_963966105.1 of Volucella zonaria. Taxonomy (NCBI): domain Eukaryota; kingdom Metazoa; phylum Arthropoda; class Insecta; order Diptera; family Syrphidae; genus Volucella; species Volucella zonaria. The sequence continues at coordinate 163,363,010 of OZ014530.1, forward strand.
TGATCATCATCTGCGATGAAATTGGGGTTTTCGACACGATGATGATGTTACCTATGTACATAAGAAGAATGAAAACAGTAGAGGACTCAAAGGGCAACCCCGCATAATTTTTTTTCCTTTACCTAAATACGTCCTGGCAATGGTTGTCAGCGTAAAAATATTGTCCACTGTCGAATAGTTTTTCCTGAAACTAGCTAGAATCTCACTTAGTATGCCATTTGCTTCAACTCAATCTGTCAAGATGATTCCCGTAAATAATTTCATTATTGCGTTGAGCAACGATATGCCTCTCTAAATTAATCGGGTCGCTACACTCTGCTTTTTTAAATATTCACTTACGTTGAAGATGTTATTGTATACAGCTGTTAGCTTTTTGAGAAAATCATTCGTGGAATTTTTGAATAATTCGTATGGTATTCGGTCTTCTCCTCGTGCCTTTGTTTAAATTAGTTCGTCCCAGACAGACGTCTGGGAGCATAAGTTTGCGAGCCAATACTTAGTTTTCACGAAGGGCAGGGCATACATAAACAGAAGGGCAGGGCATATATAAACAGTAGTTTTATTTAAATGTTCTGCCAGTATAGGCACTTCCATTTAGAGACACTCCGTTTAAAATTTAAACCGTTGGAATCTAGCCAATCTCCAAAATGCACTGCTGTCTCTAATTTGAATTAATTTCTTCGCTAGATCGTTAGAATACACCTTTTGTTTGGGCTCGCGTATCATTTTATATGCCATATTGGTTTACTCTGGTACATATGTAGTTTTTGCGAAACTGGTGTTCGTTACTCTTACTAACCGCAAAAAGGCGAATAATTTTTTCCTGGCTGCCACACATTTCCAGTCAAATCATGTTTGGTTTCTCTCGCACCTTTTTGAGTTTGCCAAGGGTTTGGCGTCGTCTCAGATACAAGAAGTAAGTATATGGATGGATTGCAACTGGGTTTCATTTAAAGATCTGAGTTTAGCATTGAGCCTGAATTTGTATCTACTTGCAAATGAGCTCTTTCATTGATTTTTGCCAATTATCGGTGGCAATTTCTATTATAATTCGGTTAGATTTCCTCAAATCCGCATCCGATATAATCGTCGATCTGTTTTTTATGTCCATGTGTAGATGATCTGGGATCCACGGAAGAGTATAATTACAGAAGGGTTCGAATTCGTCTATTTTTTTTTTCAACATTTAAAACCCAGAGAAAAAAACTAAATTAAACGATGCAAAGATGAAAAATGAAAAATAAATGAATGAATAAAGTTATTTATTATTGTATTTCAACAACATTTAAAGCACTGAGCAGCTGGTTCACGAAGGATGCAGACGAGGATGACGAATCCTGATCTAAAAAAATGGACTTGATTTTTAACAATTGAACTTTGAATTCTTATCATGCTTTAGGCTCCACACCTTCTATCTGGATAATAAAAAAAAATTTATCGGAAAGCCATGTTTCTTTCCATTACAACGTGTACGTAACAATTAAAAGTCTTAAGTTTCCTTTGAAGGGAGCTACTAGACATTTATATGAGTACATTTATCGACAACGACAAGTTTTAGACAAATCTTAATTTTTTTTCTCATGGCTCGTTCACAAGTATTTATAAGATGCATCTGACAAGTAACAGATTTGCAGTCAATATTTATATATGTTTTTGTTATTTGTGTGATATTAATAAAGTGGTTTACCTTGACATACCTAACAAATGAGATGTTAAAGGGAAGCAATCTATCATCAAACTTGTTTGATAAATTGCCTATAACTTTATAGTAAATACTATTAACCTTCTCAAATCGACTGAACGTTCGTTTTTCTACAGTGAAAAAAAAAGAGTCAACAAATATCCGGTACGAATGATATCATCGAAGAAAAAATAAATATTCAGTAATCGGTAGGAGTTACAATATAGATTAGAGACACTTTACCGTTTCGATTGATCTTTCATTTGAATAGCCTGTAAGCTGAAAACGTACGAGTACTCGTATCTACAAATTTTTATTTCCAACATTTTGCCGCGTAATAATTTGATTTGTTTTTGCTTTTTTTTTAATGTATTTTTCAGATGTGAAAATATGCAAGAACTTATTTTAACAGAAAACTTCCTCACGGAACTACCCACATCCATTGGCCGGATGAATAAATTAAATAATTTAAATGTCGATCGTAATGCCCTCGATAATATACCTTTGGAGATTGGTATGTGCACAAATTTGGGCGTTCTTAGCTTAAGGGATAATAAATTAAAGAAGCTACCCCCGGAGTTGGGAAATTGTACGCTGTTACATGTTTTAGATGTATCAGGCAATCTACTGCAGTATTTACCGTATTCGCTTGTTAATTTACAATTGAAAGCTGTTTGGCTGTCAGAGAACCAAGCTCAGCCGTTGCTAACGTTTCAACCTGATATTGATGAAACGACAGGAGAACAGGTAAGTTTATTTTTTAAGTAGATAAGTGTTTAGCAAACTCAATGAGACACATATTATATATATAATTAATACGCTGCTATCATTGCTTACACATTCTATTTATTTATTTATTTAAGCTTATTACAAGCAATTCTTTGATTCTAGACTTAAAACTAAAAATTTCACCTAAAACTAAAGATAGAAATTAAAGAGTGAGAGAGAGAGGTTAAAGAAAATTAGGACGTAAGGCATGCATAGGTGAAAAGGAGAATGTTCTTGAGATACAGTTTGCTGAAGTGATAGTCAAAGAGAGGCAGAATATCAGTAAAATAAGAGAGAATATCGGTAACTTTTCGGCGATTTATAAGTTTCAGCCGATCCGTGTATGGTGGTAAGTTTTGGCTATCATTCCAGATAAATCCACTCGACAAGAAGGAATACGCCTTGGGAATTTTAATCGACGTTGAGGGTGCTTTCGCCAACGTAACTTTTGACGGCATATGTAACTCGGATAAAAGCAATGCTGGTGAATAGGGCATTGATTGTGGATGCTGGCTGTTGCCAATATGTGGGGTAAATAGGTGTTGCCCGCAAGGCGGCGTTCTGTCTCTACTGCTATGGTGCATGTTGGTCGACCTACTGCTCAACGCGTTCAATAGTTCTAACGTCTATGCACAACCATATGCGGATTATGTAGGTGTACTGTCTGTTGGATCGTGTCTACAGACTGTCTGCCCTAAAGCGCAGGCAGACCTAGACGTGAGCGACGACTGGTGCACTAGTAACTGGCTTTCAGTCAATCCTCTCCAAACTGAGGGTGTTCTCTTTACGAGAAGGAAGAAGTTGCCTGGTCTGACTCATCTAGTGCTTAAAGGCATCACAATCCAATTCTCTAAAGAATTTAAGTGTTTGGATGTCATCCTGGATAACAAGCTTCTCTGGACTAAACATTTTACGTCGAAAGCCTCTAAGGCGCTGTGGGCCTTCTGACAGTGTAGAGGAGTTATTGGCAAGAACTGGGGCCTGTCATTGAGAAGGGTCCTTTGGATCTACATGGCTATGATAAGCACATTTATATATTATGCGTCGGTTGTTTGGTAGAATAAGCTCTTGCGAAAATAAGTGATTGCTGCTTTTACCAGACTCCAAAGAACGGGTTGTCTCGGATGCACGGGGACTTTCCCCAGCACTCCTGGCTCCGCGCTAGACGTACTGTTGAATCTCCCTTGATATTCGTATCACTGGCTGCACCGTTTAAATAGAAGTGGTCTTTGGTAAAACACGCATTGGAGCTTTGATGACATTGCGCGTCAGTTGTCTTATGACTCTGGTGTTATGGACATGCCGTCCGATGCAATGACACCAGAACTCCTGTTGCGGAAAAAATATGAAATCGACTTTCCCTGTGCCCAGGAGAAGTTTCGGCCAGAAAAGGTATGCAGTCGGGTTCTTCTAATTCCCGGACTCCACCTCTAAAGTAAGAATCCAGAAGACTTTAGAAGCACGGTGTCCACGGCTGAATTTTTTGAGATGTGAGAACAGCCAGAAGTCAGAGGGAGCTAAATCTGCGGAAGGTGGATGTTGCAACAATTCGTACTTTGATTCACTAATTTTCGCGATGGTTTTTTGAACTGAGTGAGAGAGGGCTTTATTTTGTTAAACGCACCCTGGTTCTGTAAACCAAGTCATTTCTTACGAATTTTTATATTCAGCTATTCCGAAAGGTTACAATGATAAACTGAGTTTATTGTTGTACCAGTTTGGAGGTAATCAACAAGGCTAACACTTCCTTGGCCGATTTCTGGACACTAACCCACTTTGAAGCCGAAGCACCGGGTTTACACTACTCCTTAGATTCTTATTTTGATTCAGGATCATGGTGTAGACCCAAGTCTCATCCATAGTGATGAAACGACCCACAAAATCCTTCTTATCCTTTCTAAAACGCTCCAAATGTTGCTGAGAAAGTCGCATTCGAATGTGTTTTTGTTCCACAGCTTTCTGAAATCCAAAGCTGTGGCCAAAATATTGTTCACACTGCCTAATAACTAATGAGATGCCTAGGGCTTCTACAATCTTTCATCGTCGATCCTCCAAAACCATATAGAGGAATTTGCTCCGATTTCTAGTGTTGATGCACTTTTTAGACGTGGATCGTCTTCAACACTTGTACGACCACGTTTAATTTCAGCAACCCATCTTTCTACTGTTCTAATTGAAGATGAAGAGTCCTTGTACACTTCTAACAACCGTCCATGAGTTTGTTTTGGTTCTACACCTTCCCAAAATAAGAATTTTATTACTGGACGATATTAAATTTTTTCCATTGTAAAAAAACACTATGGACACGTCAACTTGGAACAGCTGTAAATACTATATACGATTGAGTTAACAGATTTGCATGAAACTTCACACATTGTATTTATAATCATTTCCAAAAAAAGATAAAGATGAACAAGCCACCAGATTTTCAACGTAATCTGGAAGCACAAAGTGGCTGATAAATTTTGCTACATTAAGGACTGAAACGAATAAAATTTGGACACTTCAAAGTAAAAAAAAAATATTTTCATAATTCATGTAAATTTTTTTTATTTTGTTTAAAACTCTGTTTTTATTAAATTCATTCACAATTACAAAAAATAAAAAAAAATATTTGGGTTCCCATCTTTCCTCAACTTCTTTCGAATGTCATTCATAAGGTTTGTGACAGTTACATCCGTGATCTTTTTGGACGCTATTTTCAATTTACCACTAAAATCTTTGAAGTCCTTTGCACACTGCTCATTTTTCCTCAATTTAGCTTTGACCAAAGCCCAATACCTTTCAATGGGACGGCACTGTGGAACAATGGATGGATTCATGTCTTTTGGGACAAAGTCTACATTTTTAGCAACAAGAAAGCCCAACGTCGCATGAGCATAGTGAGCTGAAGCTAAATCTGGCCAAAATAATGTTGAACCCTCGTGTTTGTTTAAGAAAAGAATCAACCGTTTTTTTAGGAACTCGTTAACGTACACTTCTCCGTTAATTGTTCCCGTTGTAATAAACGATGAGCTTCTGTGTCCACATTGGCAAATGGCCTGCCAAACGAGATATTTTGACCCGAATTTTTCCATCCCAATCGATGTTGTTGATTGCGGAAGAATCTCAGCTTCAAACGAGTTGTAAAACTGCGCACCTGGAAGAGTAATAAAGTCGGCTTTGACATAAGTTTCGTCATCCAAAACCAAGCACGCTTTCTTGTTGCTTTTGGTATTTTTTGTTTTTTTCGTGTTTTTAAACCGTTAAGTTTTTTAGATCTTTGTACCATTGTTTGGTTGATATTATATTTCCGAGCAACATCTCTGGATGACATAGTCCGGTTTTTTACGACGGTACCCACTATTTTCCTGTCCAAATTTGTATCATGTGCTCCTTTTTTCAACGTCTCCAAATATCGTTTAATAAGAGAATCCACTGTACTGCGTGCTACGTTTAAATTTTTTGCGATAAAATGGTTTGGACGCGAAGCATTTTCGAGCTATTTATCGATGATCTTTTTACGGCGTTCCTCTTGACTCATATTTTATAAATATTTTAAGCCGCACCGAACTAAAATCAATAACAAACTGAAACTAGAGAATATACAGGCTAATTTGGGTACAAAATGGGATTGCAATTTTTACGCATTGGAAGTGTAGCCCGTATTAAAATTTACAGATCTTATTCGTTTCAGTCCTTAAGAAACTCCAATAATTTTTCCTAATACAAACAATTTATTTTTCAATACCTTTGTGTACTCGTATTTGGAAGTTTTTGGAGTTCTTGAAATCAGTTTTTTTTTTAGAAAATTTTGCTGCAATTCTGTCATAACGGGCGTGGCTATTTAATATGTTGCTGCATCTTGCTGAAACTAAACAGAGTGGAAAAGTATTCCTTTCCGGCATAGCTCTGGAAAGAAGAAGTGTCTCAATATCTTTAAGCAACGGTCTCCAGTTTTTCTCTGAAAAAATAAAGCCTAACAATGCAGCAGGATGAAACTGCACACCACACGGTGGCTCATAGCTTTTGTCTCTATATTCGAATATTTTTTTTGTTGAAATTAAGGTTTATCTCAAAATTTGTCTCGTCGGACATATTGTATGTAAAATGCAATGTACATAATATGTTTTCGTTCTCTTACACCATTTAATTAATTTATTTTCTGGCAAAACACGAAATGAATCGTCAAGCCAGCTGGGTTCAATTGGCTTGCGGTTTGGACTTCAAATGGAAATAAGTTTAAATCTTGTGCAGAATTGTCCGCAGTGAGTGTCCGTAAATACCCATTTTGGAAGATAATTTCCGAGTCGAAGCGAAAGGGAATTGACATGAAAAGCTGTTTTCTGATTGCCCCTTGATCGGAAACAGTATTTACCAACTATTGGGTTGTTCGGGAAGTAATTTGGTTTTTTTTTTTTATGAAAATGAAAAACGATTTTCTTATAGTGAATAAATATTTTATCGAATTATATATTGTCCATTCTGATACAACACCTTTTGCCAATTTATGGCAGTGGAATGATTCCATGCTCATAAAATTTTTATACTTCGCTGGAAAAAAACACATCCAGGTGATTTTTGACTTCCTCATTTGAAGTACAGGTTTTACATAAACAATTTTGTAGAGACCGAAACAAATAATAATCAGAATGTGCCAGATCTGGAGAATATGGTGGGTGTGGTAGGGTTACCAAGATTGTATGAGGTTTCGCATTATCTTGGCGGAACACTACACCTTTTCTATTGATCAATTCTGGCCTTTTCTTTTTAAGTGAATCATTCAATTTGTCCAGCTGATGACAATGCACTTCAGAATTGATCGTTGTCCGGTAGAAGCTAAAAAGAAAAAAGATTCCTTTGAAATCTCACCAAACAAATAGCATCACCCTTTTTGATGAATATGGTCTTTCGAAGGGTTTTGAGCCAGCTCATCCTTTTTTGCAATTAATGCTTTTATTGTGTCTTCATCAGCTTCAACTGGCCTTCCAGAACCTGGTGCATCTTCTACATAAAAATTGCTGGATCGAAATTTTGCAAACCAGTTTTGGCACTGGTGTACTGTCAATGCAACTTCTCCATACACATCGGATACTTTTTCTCTTGCTTGAACATCATTTTTACAATACCTTTTTGAAAGCAAAAAAGTAAAATATGCCGAAAATGCTGCTTTCACTTTCCATATTTGAAATGGCACCAATCAAAAACTTATAATGAGGTCCGTCTTCTGGGAGGAGTGCTACCAAGGAAGCGCCTTATCTCTCCTCGGACGGAAATTACAGACTATAATGCGTGAAGGCGGCAGATAATCCAAATTTTGGTTTTATCACCCCAATTTCTACTTCCCGTTAAATTTAAAAGCCAGTCTGCAAAATACAAAACAAAATTTAATCGATTAAAGTTGTTTCTCGTTTTGTTTTGGTTGCGCTATTCATCAGTCACCAGTTAATAGTAGATGGTATATACCATAGTAACCTACAAAATGTGTTGAAGTTGAATAATATATATGGTATCTTGAAAGCAGATAATATGTTTTTGGGGGTGCGATCAATGAGTTTCATTATTTAAAATTGTCAGTCCGGTTCAGTTGGCATTTTCTGAGAAGGTTTAACGCCATTTTATTCACGGAAGTGTGTTTCCAAACCGAATCCTCAAATGTTCCACCACAACTGAAATTGTATTAGGTATACGAGTATTTCCAGCATGTAAAATTCCCCCAAGACTAAAAAGCAAAAAAGTTTCCTATCCTTAAGGTCGTTGAAATCGTCTTTCGAGTCGTCGTCGAGTCGTCGAGTACATGACTACACATGAGTGTGGTGAACATTCAATGAGATGAGTTTATTTTCATGCTTGTGCAGAACAGAACATCCTTGAAAAATACGAATCTTCTTTCTTATCTCACAAATCCATTGCATTTTCTCGTATAATCCTGATGAAAAGAGAGGTGTAATGCGAATGAAGCTTCCCACTGGAAAGGGGGCCCATTTTTGTAATTCCTATAATTGTATTATGCATTATACTTACTTGCTTAGGCGGCGCTACAGTTCGGGCTGAAACTGGGCCTCAACTAACAAGCCTCTCCAGTTAGGCCGGTATTTAGCTACCTGCCTCTAGTTGCGCACTCCAATTCCGTTGAGGTCCCCTTCTAGTTGTGTGCGCCAAATAAGGTGAGGTCTCCCTCAACTGCGTTGTCCCTCCGGGTTAGTTTCGAAGACTCTGCGGAACATTGGTGTCCATTCGCTCTACATGTCCTAGCCATCTCAGTCGACCGATGCGCAGTTTTCGTCGTCGGATCTGGTGCATGTTGTTTACAAAGTCATTTCCAGCAGATTTGAAAACCTCGGCCTGTAGGACGCCAGGTCCAGCTGATTTATTGGATCTTAGCTTAGATATTGCTATCCTTACTACGAGTACGTACTGGTCAGGGTGACGGAAGTCATTGCCTATCTGGAATGGTCATCCTACCAGCACGGTAGGATGTTGGGCTTCTTCGCCGTTATACAGTCTGCAAAAAAGTTTTCTAGTTTTCTCAGCACCGACTGTGGCTCTACTACAAGGTTTCCCTCTTTATCAAAGGGTCTTGTTGCCTGAACACGTTCTTTATACCTATTGGTAGAGTACAACTTCTCAATTCTCGTGATGTTCTGGCTTCTTTTGGAGAAACCGATGGTCTTGTCGACTCTTCTGCTCGTAGAACTCAAGAGAAGCTGTCATCCTTCGTTGCAGAGCCGCTTTGTACGCTTTTGTTTAGCTGCATGTGCTTGCCTGCAATCTTCATCAAATCAGAGGTTTCTTGTTGGTGGTTGGGTGAACCCCAGCACATCAGTTGCGTCGTTTCTAATGGCATGTTGGCGCCGTTTCCCCTGGTCTTCGGTACTTGATGCTGGCATTGGAGTTGTTGAGATATTTCGGGATACTAGTTCGGTGAAGATTCTGGCGGTCTCTTGCGATTGCAAATTTCTACGTTCTAGGAGATCCTCAAACTAGTTCTTCTTTGTTGGGAAATCTTGGGAAACCCGTATTCGTACCTTGGCTGCTATAAGGTGCTGATCCGAGTCAATGTTGGTTGCCCGGAACCTTCGGACATCCAGAATACTAGAGTCATGCCTTACTTCTTAGCGTTTCATGATCCGGAAACCGCTATGCCCATGCCCTCTTGTGTATTTTGTGGCGAGTAAACCGTTTGTTTGCTATAGTGATATTTCGTACCCGCAAGCTCAATAAGCCTAAGTCCATTGCCAGATATGGTGTCGTGTAAGGTATGTTTACCAACTGCTCTACTAAATATATCATCATGTCCTATCCTGGCATTGAAATCACCTACCACGATTTTGACGTCATACTTCGGACATTGCTCATACGTCTTCTTGTGGAGCTCGTAGAAATGTTCTTTTGTGGCATCGTCGTTGCCTTCCGTAGGGGCATGGGCGTATGTTCGGCTTATGTTAGCAGATTTAGTCTTGATGCGGATTGACATAAGACGCTCGCTCACGTGTCGTAGACTCAAGACTTCTTGCCTAAGTCTGGCGCATGTGGCAAATCCGTAACCAAATAAGTGTGTAAAGGATTTACTACCAAGTACCACCACTGGGACGTAAAGCAAGCACTTCGCTACGAAATTGATTGTTGCGCTGCTGGCCCAATCCAAGTTATAGGGCAATCAGCAGTTTCGCGATTAATCGCCACGCAGGTTTACATAATTGTATTATGTAGAAAATTAAAAAAAGAAAGTGGCCCATACTAGGATACTTGCAGCAAGTGTCAAAGTCTCGAATTATGAGGACATGTGCACATTTCGTGTTGTGGGTGCGGCATATCTTCCTAGTTATGATAAAATTAACTTGTGTTTTCGATATGCCATTGGCTATTAAAAGAAAGTGCTGGAAAATTGTATCCTTGCAATTCTAATCGGGTTGCTAATGGCCTCCGTTAGTGGGTTGTAGGGTATCGAACCACGTCTGTCGAGTTTATCGGCCTTTCCCTCAATGTTGCTATGGAAATCAGCGGAGAGTGGCACTGAAGCAGATACTAGGCCGGGTTAGTTACAGCTTACATTATCCTACTGGTTTTAACAAAGTAATTATTAAGTGGTACGAGTTTTAATAAATATTGATGGTAAAACTGATATGGTTCATTCAACATTTAGTGTAGATGAGAAAAAACATAATGCACCCACCCCGTTTTAGAGCCGTAAGTAAATGTTTCCCATCTGGAGGCAATTGCCCCTCTTTTCTCTTTCTTTCACGAATATATTGTAAATAAACTAGGATATAATTATTGAAATTTAGTTCGGTTGTCGCGTAGTTAGCAAGCTGTTTGTGTAGTACGTCTAAAGCTTTCCTGTTCTCATAGGGTATTAGGTTGAACTGGTGGAGCCTCAGATTAAAATTGCATTCCAGACGTTATACCATATATGATATATAGGTGAAGAAATGGGTGTTGAAGGAGTTGAGTTGTGCCGTAACACCACGAATACATGGTTAGTTGCGGGGGTGGCGAACTATGCCTGTTTATATCCATATTACCGTTGTTAGCCGTTTTGCTCCTGTCCGAACCCAATACTCCTTATTTTGCTTCTTCTGTAGTGTGTTCCAGATAATGTGTCGAAGACTTTAAGGGTAAATTCCTTGAAATATTTTGAGAAAAAAATCGTATGGAGGAGGGGATCGGAAATGCATCTCCTCCGTGATGCAGACTTTTTAGTGAAAGCCTTACGTTGCCTTGTTTTGCCTCTTATTGCGAATAACATATTTCAAACTTATGTGTGTATGGTAACAAAAAATTCCAAAGCAGCTTTTATAGTTCGAACAAGTTGGGTCGTATCTTGAAAACTACTGACTTGACATGAAATGATTTTTTTTATAAATATGATACTTAGTACACGTTTCAAAGTTTGAAAAAGGATGGGTTAACAAGATATTTTTCCGAAAGAATTATGACAAAATCAAGATTTTATATTAAGAAAAATAATCACTTGATCTTCAGTAGCTTTAATTTTAGGGCAGCATCTACTTTAAAACAATTAAAGTACTCATAATTACGAGTTCCAGTGCTCCATTGAAATTGCCAGTAGCATTTCGCAACTTCAAACCTTTAACCGTAACACTCGTCTCGCTATAAATGCTCTTCAGTTTACCCTCAAGCCCGGCTTGATTCTGATTCTTTCCTAAGCCGTACATCTCGCTTATGGAATGCCTTGCCGCGCACTTTCTTTCCTGACATTTATAAACTTCAAACATTCAAAACGAAGGTACCTCTCTTTCTGTCCTCCCTAACTTTCCTTCGCCCGCGCTGTGTGCAAGCAGTTTAAGGGTACTTTAACCCCTTGAGCACGCGATAATTCAAAAAAAAAAATATTCAACGATACCCTTTTATTTTCAATAGGAGTCAAAATACGGCAACATAAGGCCTTTCTTACGACCTCTGTATCTCGGAGGGGATGCGTTTCCGACCACCCCCTCTCCCCGCCATATGATTTTTTTCTCAGAGTATATCAAAGAATCTCCCCTTAAAGTTTTCGAAAACATTATCCGGAGCACCCTGCACAATGTGGGCTATAATGTAGGACCCTATTTCCCCAGGCTATATCTTTGGAATAGAGAAAAAAAAATTAATGCGTGTTTTTAAATGTCTATTTGGGCATTCATTCCTTCATTTATTCATTTATTCACCGAATTGTCATTCGACGGAATTTCTAAAATCTGTGACATTTTCCGATAGGGTCGTACATTATGGGCGGGTCAATAAGTCCGTGACTTTTGGATTAAAACACATTTTTTGATAAAAAAATAATTTTATTTTTCAACGTAGTCTCCCTTGAGCTCTATACACTTTGTCCAACGCTTCTCCAATTTTTTTATCCCTTCCAAAAAAAATGATTTGTCGAGGTCCTCAAAATGACGAGATGACTTCATCATTGGAGTCAAATCTTTTTCCACCAAGCCATTTCTTCAGGTTTGGGAACAAGAAGTAGTCGCTCGGAGCCAAATCTGGAGAATAGGGTGGATGAGGGAGCAATTCATAGCCCAATTCATGGATTTTTGCCATGGCAACTGCACATGTGTGCACCCTTGCATTGTCTTGGTGGAAAAGAACTTTTTTCTTGGCCAAATGAGGTCGTTTTTTTTTCAAATCGTCATTGAATCGGTCCAATAAGTTGGCATAATATTGATTGTTCTTCCCTTTTGAAGGTAGTCAATGTGGATTATCCCGCGTGCATCCCAAAAAACAGTCGCCATAACTTTATTGGCTGACAAACCCACCTTGGCCTTCGTTGGCGCCGATTCACCCTTAGAAACCCACTTTTTTGACTGTTGTTTGTTGTGATGGATCCATATTTCGTCCACGGTTACAAAACGGCGCAAAAACTCCTCCATATTGCGATTAAACAACGCCAAACCTTCCTGTGAAGTTGTTACACGATTGCGTTTGTGGTCGACTGTGAGCAAACGCGGCACCCATCTTGCGGAAAGCTTTCTCATGCCCAAGTGATCATTCAAAATTGAAACCACTGAGCCATGCGAGATCCCTACGGCTCCCACAATCTCTCGCACTTTCAATCTTCGGTCGGCCAACACCATATCGTGAATTTTTTCGATTGTTTCGGGTGTAGAGACCTCAACTGGGCGTCCAGGAGGTTCGGCATCTTCAGTGCTTGTACGGCCACAACGAAATTCAGTAAACCACTTTTTTACCATTGAAATCGATGGTGCAGTATTTATCAAGCTTAGCCTTGGTCTCGGTAATGGTTTTTTTTCGCAAGAAATAATGCTTAATAAGCACACGAAATTCACTTTTTTCCATTTTCTCCTCAAATTAGTGAGTAGTCTGATAAAAATAGCTGTCAAACACAAACTAACTGACGCAGCAAGTTTAAATTTTGACAGGAGTCAACTGACAAATGCCTGTTGACAGGAGCAGTGTTGCTGTTTCAGTAAAGAGGTCAGAAATTCAAAAATGCACAGAATTATTGACCCGCCCTCGTACATATCTATTCAACGTTGGTGTATTTCAGCCTTTTGTCTCGTGAGATCATTGTGCATTTCTAATAGAACTGCCTGTATTCTGGTAACACGAAACAGTAAATCGAAACGGGCTTTTAGAGTGACTGTACGCTGCATCATTTGGACTGACTGCATCATTCGGTTATATTTCTTTGAAGATACTGGAGGTAGTGCTCTAACGGTTACTGGCGGTCGCTATCGTTGGAAGCCTTTCTTGTTCCCGAATTAGATCAATTGGGCCTATAGCATATGTGGTTTCAACAGACCGGTGCCACACAAAAATTGCGATGCAAATTTTGCGAGAAACTTTTCTCGGCCGAATACTATCAAATTAGTGGTGAAATCGCCCGTTTTCTGCGATCCCCAGGCTTTTATGTAATGGGGTTACCTGAAGCGACACAAAAAGTATTGTATGTATTTAAAGCTTTATGCCATAATCTAAGTCTACATACAAAGCTTACGCCTACCGTAAGTGCTATTGCTACTTTTTTACTGTTATATATTATTGGTGGTAAATTCCGAAACGTAACATTTCGTGCGGGCCTTTTGAGGCGAGCCTTATTTTCATATTCTTTGTAGTAAAGAGGCTTACTTTTTTGTTTTCTCGATATTTGGGTAGTAGTTTTGAGGAAATTTTAAGAAGTTTTAATTTACCATATATAGTGTTCGCTATTTCTTACATTTATTTGTTTGTTTCAGGTGCTTACATGCTTTCTTTTGCCGCAAATGGAATATCAACCTGCGGCTCCCGGTAAGTTGTTATTTATTAAAGTATCACTAAATTATTGCAGATAACATGAGTATGCATTTTAAAAATATTGATCGTTTTCGCCACTATGTATTACCAGAAATGTTGTTACACATCGACCAGTTTGTTGCAAATGTTCTTCAAGACGAAGGGCAAGGACTCGACTACTCGTATATGGTATACCTAGATTCGGCTTAAAATATTGGAATCGTGTCTTCTCATTTATATTACTAATTATATGAACTCAGGTTTTGTGCAAGTCGATAATCGACAAGGTGGGTAGGCACTGGTATTTCGATAAGCTTAATTGAAAATATTAATGCTAATCCCACTTCACTTTCATTATACATATGTATATATACAGTGGTTCTCATTTAAAATTCGACTAGAAGCTCTTCTGAAAGATTTTTAAAGGATAAGAAGTTACGAGTATAAATTAATCTAACTTGTTTTGGCATCTCAATAAAATCTGTACTTAAGTCTAGTCCCTGATATTAGCAGAAAAACAACACAAAACAACGTATGAGTTCAGTACTTGATCTCATTTTGTTAGCATATTTTGTGTGTTTATATTTGTAGGTGCGACGATTTGATATTCACGTTTAAAAATGATTAGCATGCATGGCAATGTTAATTTGTTTATCAGTATTTCTTATTAGAACTGAAGCGTGAATGAATCACTTGATCTGATATTTTGTGTTGTTGATATTCGTGCTTCAATGGCAATCATTTGGAAATTGCTTTACTCTAAAGTAAACATAACAATCTGTTCATCCTGCCTGAGAGCGGTATTTGCTTCGTCATCGCTGTTATACTAGATGGAGTGAAAAGTGACCTCCTTGGGAATTAAACAATATTTTTTTAAATGTTTTTTTTTATAGTATTCAATATAGTCCCCTTTTAGTTTGATACACTTATTCCAGCGATTTTCCAACTTCTTGAACCCGTCCGAAAAGTAATTTTCCGGAAGGTCTGCAAAATACTCCTCCGTGGCGTTGATGATTTCCTCGCGTGAGCTGAATTTTTTATTGATGAGCCATCTTTTGAGGTTTGGGAAGAGATAATAGTCCGAGGGATCCAAATCCAGTTACCAATCGACGCCAAAAAATCCGCCCGATTCCGCATCAACAAGTCCAAACACTCTTTCGAAGCGCTCTCGCCTTCGTGTTATTTGTCATTCGCGGCACCCAGCGGCAGGATAACTTTTCATATGGAGAATATTGCCCAAAATATGGCGTGTGCTAATCTGCTAGCTCGCGCACCTTCACTTCCCGGTCAGCCAACACCATTTCATGTATTTTTTTGACATTGTCCTCTGTAACCGCATCGGAGGGCCTGCCGTGGCGCACTTGATCGGTAGTGGAGTTGCGGCCACCACGAAACTCTCGAAACCAATAATTGACGGTGTAATCTGACGGAGCATTAGCCCGGCTGATAAATTTTGCTACATTAAGGACTGAAACGAATAAAATTTGGAAACTTCAAAGTAAAAAAAAAAAAATATTTTCATAATTCATGTAAATTTTTTTTATTTGCTTTAAAACTCTGTTTTTATTAAATTCATTCACAATTACTTCTTTCGAATATCATTCATAAGGTTACATCCGTGATCTTTTTGGACGCTTTTTTCCATTTAGCACTAAAATCTTTTACATCCTCTGCACACTGCTCACTTTTCCTCAATTTAGCTTTGACCAAAGCCCAATACCTTTCAATGGGACGGCATGGAACATTGGGTGGATTCATGTCTTTTGGGACAAAGTCGACATTTTTAGGAACAAGAAAGCTCAACGTCGCATGAGCATAGTGAACTGAAGCAAAATCTGGCCAAAATAATGTTGAACCCTCGTGTTTGTTGAAGAAAGGAATCATCCGTTCTTTTAGACACTCGTTAATGTACACTTCTCCGTTAATTGTTCCCGTTGTAATAAACGATGAGATTCTGTGTCCACATTGGCAAATGGCCTGCCAAACGAGATATTTTGACCCGAATTTTTCAATCCCAATCGATGTTGTTGATTGCGGAAGAATCTCAGCTTCAAACGAGTTGTAAAACTGCGCACCTGGAAGAGTAGTAAAGTCGGCTTTGACATAAATTTCATCATCCAAAACCAAGCACGCTGTCTTGTTGCTTCTGGTATTTTTTGTTTTTTTTCGTGTTTTCAAACCGTTAAGTTTTTTAGATCTTTGTACCATTGTTTGGTTGATATTACATTTCCGAGCAAAATCTCTGGATGACATAGTCCGTTTTTTTACGACGGTACCCACTATTTTCCTGTGCAAATTTGTATCATGTGATCCACTTTTAGCTCCACTTTTCTATTTTCGCTTAACAGTCAACGTCTCCAAATATCGTTTAATAAGAGAATCCACTGTACTGCGCGGTATGTTTAAATTTTTTGCGATAAAATGGTTTGGACGCGAAGCATTTTCGAGCTATTTATCGATGATCTTTTTACGGCGTTCCTCTTGACTCATATTTTATAAATATTTTAAGCCGCACCGAACTAAAATCAATAACAAACTGAAACTAGAGAATATACAGGCTAATTTGGGTACAAAATGGGATTGCAATTTTTACGCATTGGAAGTATAGCCCGTATTAAAATTTACAGATTTTATTCGTTTCAGTCCTTACTACCAAAGATGCCCTCTATTCCCCGCTTTGCATTAAAGACACCGTGGACAATTTTAACATCATAGCTAGGGTACTACTCGTCAGTCTTGTCCAAGTCTGCGGATATAAGGCTAATGCTAGTAAATTTGACCTCAATACGGATGGCTCCTAGGCGACCATTAACATGCCTGAAACTCAAGACTTGTTGCCTAAGTCTGCCTTTAACAACGAATCCGCGTCCAAATAGCCGCTGCTTTTGCTGTAGATAACAACCGCTGTAGTAGATTTTGCAGTTTTTCATCGTCTTTTTGTCCGGGCCATCTCATCGCATTTCTTGGATGGCGGTAACATCTGTTTTGTACAAGTCCAGACTTGTTCAGCTGCACGTGGCCTATTAAGTGACCTAATATTCCACGTGCAGATCCAAAGTTTGTTGTACTTGGGTTTTCAACAGTAGATCAGTCCGCTTGTAGTTGCTTCATAACTGAATTTTTTTTCCCAGGGCCGGGCAGTTACCCTGGCGGCACAACGCCCAACCTGTAGGGTCAGTTCTATTATACCCAGATACCCCTAGGACGTCGGTTAGACCGAAGACAGTAACACGGTGGTCCACTAAAAGCTCATCCGCCACCGTCTCTTTTCCATGGCCTAGACTTAGTCATGGAAATCTAATCCGGCTTGAGCCGGAGTATCCCGGATAAGGTTTTATTTGATGTATTCTGGGATTTTATTTACCGTTGATTCCATCTGGGGAATTCATCCGCTGTCCGGTTTATACATAGTGCAGTTATTGTTGTCTGCTGGTCAGCACTCGCGCTTATAAGTTTGGCAAGTCGAATCCAAATGTACATATATCGACCAGTACCCGATGATTAGCATTTGCAGGTAAAACAACCACATTTGCTGTGTAGAAACAGTTACAACACTGGGTATCGCCAGGTTGTCACTCTCAGTGCCTAGTGCCTAGGCCTATCCTATTTCTACAGCACCCAACCACCAACCTATCGACTTCGCTTAAATTTGGCAGTTAATGATCAAACGTTGATCAATTTACTCGTTTGTTATTTTCTTTTTTGCACCGTTTGATTGAACGGTTGCTGAAAAAGAACAATTCCAGTATTTCAACCATCTACAACTACTACTACAATAAAAGTATAAACAATATTCTTATGTTCGGTCAGGAACGGGATGAACATTAAAGATGTGAGCCATCAATATTACTGGTATATCACTATTTTAGTACAAATGTATCCTCAAGAAGGCTTTGGCCCTAATATGCATTCACTCAGCCACACAATTTTCCCATACCCCGACAGAGGAAATATACGCGTGACTTATCAGTCGCCATCCGTACGTATGTTAACCTTTTCCAGGAGATTCTTTAACTTTTCGATAATTCTCCTATTCAATATTATTTTCAAATCATTTACACATTATTAGATGACAACTAAGTTATATGTTATGTACATTGCTGATTCGTTTTATTTAAAAGTGACAATTTTGCTTACATGAAAGGTGACATTATGGAAAGGTGCTTACCCTTTCGAAGATAACCTTGTTGTCATGAAATTGAAATTAGTTATATGTTATCTGTGTTATACAATAATACGCAAATGTAACAACAAGTTTGAAATGCAGCAGAAAATAATTAATTCGAATATAGAAATGAAAAAAAAAAATGCATACTCATAGTTCTCTGCAGAAATTATTTTTAAGTCAACATTTTCCAGTACTTCAGGACTAAATCTTATTATAAATATTATTTTTTTATACACGAAAAAAAAAGATTATCCACCGGGTCAACTATACAGATCTAGCGAAAAATTCAACTCAACAGAACTTCTCTTCGAGTACCATAAAGGTTTGCTGCGTTTTCTCATTTATTCCTTAACCGATATGCACGTAACAGTAATGTTATGAATTAAGTATCTTTACTCCAATCCGTATTTTTAATCCGCATCAATGCATTGAGAGTTTCTCAAATTTTAGTTGTTTGATTACATTTATTTTTATATGACAATTACTAATTATCATCGTTGCCGTTAATGCCCATTTATTCAATAGTACTATGCCTTTTGCATTGATTCGTATTGTACGTAATTGAAATTCTGCTAGTTTTGTAGAAATATCTCCATTTGCTATATTTAAAACATACTTTAGGAAGATATATACCATATATACAATATATGCATATAATATGTAAAATCGCTGCTCCTTTATAAACATTTTCTTTAAAGCTGCTTACCTGCTGCTAAGCATAATAACTTATTTCATGTGATTGTTTATTAACGTTAGTTGTTAAGAATTAACAATAAAAGTAGTACCTAATAATAACGAAAATGAAAAATATCTAAAGTGTGCGCCAAGTTATGCTCAAAAGTTGTACTTAGCAAATAAAAGTTGTTTCTTTCTACAAGTTAATAATTAGCGTTAGAAAAAGTTTGTGGTACATTTATAAAAGATTTTTAGACTCTACTGTTGTAATATGATTGCGAGTATAATATTTTCTCTATATACGAATAAGTGCAATGGATTATAATAAGAGTGTACTTGTAAATTGTACAGTACTGAGATTCAAAACATGATTAAAATTGAGATAAGTTCATTTGATTTTTTACTTAGCGAAAATATTTAAAAGCGCCACTAATTTGAATGCGGTATGTAGTTGGTGAAAATAATTCACTCGAGAAGCATCTTTATTTTGTTGAAGTTAATTGAATCGACTTATTTGTTTCTTCATAATTAGTCAGAATTATAATTTAAAAAATAAAACTTGGTGCTGTTATATGTTTTACCACCAAACTGTTAACTCCTCTTTGCGTAGTTATTGTGTTTTTTTTTTACCGGGATTCCAATCGTGCATGCATTTGTGCTATATCTTCGTTCTTTGAATTCCATAGTCATGTTTGGAAAGAGTTTTTTTAAGCAACGAGGCTGTTTGAAAAAGAAAAGTAGCAATACAATTAACAAAATTTATTAAGAGCCATTTTCTCATCCTCATGCACCCCAAATCAAAGTCATTATTTTTTTTTTTTGAATTACATATAAATACTTTTAACAAGATCTTGAACATCTAAGTCCTTTCTATTGTATATAAGAGCTTACTAATTTCTTTGTGTATTATAGACATTTCTTTGTCATCTGAGTCTTCGAAAAAGAGTGTTTGGATGTGCTACCGCTTTGGACTGTAATGTTATTTATAAGAAACGTGTGCAAATGAAGAATTACATATGGTGTAATCTAACCAAAGGGCTATCAACGAAAGCC
The DNA here is from genome assembly GCA_963966105.1 of Volucella zonaria. NCBI lineage: Eukaryota > Metazoa > Arthropoda > Insecta > Diptera > Syrphidae > Volucella > Volucella zonaria. The sequence goes on from OZ014530.1 coordinate 163,383,073, forward strand.
ACAAAACATCCAGAGGTGTCGAGTAGATATGAAAGGATGAAGTTATGGTTCTTTCAAAGCAAGAGTTGACAACCCAGTTTTTTATTTACTTAAGTGTCATATAAGGAGTTAACAATTACTACGAGATAGCTTAGCTCGTTGACTAAAACATGGTTGTAGAGCCGTCAGTGACGTTTTGACCAAATAATCGGCACTTGATATTTTGTATGTCGACAGCACATACGAGTATTCCGTATTATTTCATAAAAAAACTTGGGTTTTACATGATAAGCTTACCTCTTAGACATCGATGCAAGTAAACCAATTATTGTAGCAATGGTAAGCGCAGCTTGAGCTCCTTATATGCTAAAACTGTTCAATGGAATTGGCGCTGAGTTGACTACTGATGTAACAGTTGATTCTTTCCAGGTAATATTTTCGCCGAATTTACTATTTTTTTTTAAAAACAGATTGCCTTAAGCCAAATAGGTCAACAAAAAATTTCTCGCCCATTTACGTATTTGTATGTACGAGGGGCGTTCAATATATTCTCGGTATCGATATGAAGGAAAATGCGAATTCAATTTAAATTGCTTTTATTTTTCAATATGATCTCCCCTAACATCAATGCATTTGTTACATCTTGAGATAAGCTTTTTTAAACCCTCAAAATAATAAATTTCCTCTTTCTCTGCAAAATACCGACTTGAGTTCTTCATCATCCGAAAATCTTTTTCCACGAAGACATTTTTTCAAATCCGGAAACAGGAAATAATCACTAGGGGCAAGGTCTGGACTATAGGGTGGGTGTTGGATTTCTTCGAAACCACAATCTCGCGCAGCAGCCTTGGAAGCTCGCGCCGTGTGAACAGGAGCGTTGTCATGAAGAAGCAACACACCCGCTGCGAGTTTACCAAATTATGCAAAGTGGAAGCGTAGGATGTGGCGTTGATGGTTTCACCTTTTTTTTTGTACTCAATGAGCAAGATTCCCTTTGAGTCCCAAAAAACTGTGGCCATGAGCTTTCGGGCAGACGGAGTGACTTTGAACTTCTTCGGGGGGTCTGTTCCTTTTTTATGCCACTGCATGGACTCTTGTTTGCTTTCAGGGTCATAGTGGTGGACCCATGTTTCGTCCCCAGTAACAATTCGATCCATAACACCGTCCGCGTTCTCACTACACATCTCCAAAAGCTCTCTACAGCATGCGATTCTCACTTTTTATCTGAGGCGCTGTGAGCATTCGTGGCACCCACCTTGCACTGACCTTTGAAAGGTTAAGATGGTCATGAAGAATGGTGTGAATGGTACCAATTGAAAGCTTGGTGATCTCTGCCATCATTTTCACCTTTATTCGGGCATCCTCAAGAACAAGTTTTTCGACTTCTTTGATGCTTTCTCCCGTACAAGCAGTAGCCGGGGCGCCGGAGCGGGGGTCGTCCTCAATGCTCTCTATGCCTCTCTTGAACTCACTTGACCACTTTTGCACAGTTGATAATGAAGGTGCGGAACCCTGGTAAACAGCCACCATCTCTTCATGAATAGTTTTTTGACTTTTTCCTTGCTTAGTGAGAAATTTAATTACAGCGCGATGCTCAATTTTCACCATCATCGCCTCAGTTGCCATTATGATTCTGTTTAACTAGAGATAAAACGCGAATTAATAATCACATTTATATGAAATTTTACATGAATGCACTAAAATAATAGTATTACTTAATAAATAAGTCAATTTATATATGCAACCACAGCTTCACCCCGATACCGAGAATATCTTGAACGCCCCTCGTATGTTATATGACGAGTGAAGTTCAGATTTTGTCAATATGGAGATTTATATCCTATATCCACAGTCAGTTTCATCGTTATCGACATCGAGAGGAGGAGTGTTCAGATTTTACCTATCCTTAAACAAGAACAGCACGAGAATGGAAAATGAATTATGGCCTTACACAACGGTGTTGGTTGTCTAAGTGCCAATTTGATTTTAATTTTTTTTTCTATAATTTTTTTTTGTAAGTGATTTTTCTTCATTCTTTAGACATTCTGATTTGGAATTCAATCGGTTTGGAGAATTTGGTTTCATAAGATTCTCTCGTTTTACTCGTAGTTATCTTGTATGACCACTAGAACTGTTTGTTCTGTCTGACAGTGGGATGTTGTCTTTGTAGTAAAATATGAGGCAGTAGTAGTGCAATGTTCTCAGCATTTTTCTTGAATGGCAACTTATCAATTACAAATATTTCGCTATATTTTGTATTCTAAAAACCGAGGTTTAACCGTACATTTATGTGAAGGCTGTCGGGGCTGTAATAGTACATCAAAGTAGTTCAAGATCTATGGTGTACCTGCCGACTATTTTATATTATAGTTAACTAATAACTGTCCAAGAAAAGATTTTTAACTTTTTACAATTTCTCACCACAATTACCGTTGACTTGTCGTCGATTGCGAAAATCGTCTGTCGGTGACTGTCTGCCGAACTAGACTGAGAATGCATAAAATTAAAGCTCATTTCACCCGTTGCTATGTTTGGTTTTATTAGAGAATATCGTTGTCCTCATTCAGTTCAATGTAATGGCTACTACTACATATTTCCTTTTTCGAATACTTCTTAACAGGTAATGCACTTACCGGCTTCCACAACCCGCAAATCTTAAGGGTCAGGACGATAAAGATTTCAATACTGGTATTTGTATAGTTACTAATACGCATGGAAGAGTTCGTACAGTTTCCTGTACGCGTTATGGGATATTTTGCTTGTTGCCTTAGCCTAACACCGTACCAACAGAATAATCTATAGTCTTTAATCTATGATATTTTTAACACTATAGGTTTATTTTTTTTTAGATTTCGAGGACAAATTACCATCACATCGAACTTTATTTTTGGCTGAATTATTATTGCTTTATAAGTACAAATGATTTTTGCATTTTGATACTAAGGAAAGTGTGAGTACGAGTATGTATCGTATGTTACCTGTTATATAGCTGCAGACTAGAATCTCTTCAAAAAAAAAAAATACCTTTTGACAAGGATTTACAAAATGTTGTTTGTTTTTACATAAAAAGAAAGATTAATGCAGAGATTTTCTCCTGAAAACAATGCGGATGTAAATTCAATGAATTTTGGAGCAATCAATTCCTGATGTTATTTCCCGCTCTTTTCATATGATGAACCGAATTTGGTGAACTAACTGTATGAAATCCAGATTTTCCAACAAATTTCAACTTCATAACTTGCCAAACATTCTCAATTGAATTTGCATTCCGTCACCGACTATGGTTAATCTATTATACGAAGTCATGAACAATGTTACACCATTTCCACATATCGCATCTAGACCGATGTGTAGACCGGTGGTTTGGGTCATTGTGGTTTTTTTTAGGGAATAGAAGTTTCGTTCTCATTTTTTAATTATTTCGGGCAATTGGTAGTAAAGTTTTTTCTTAAATGTATATCATTTTAGTGATGCTGGCATTTTTGATAAAAGTGTCCAAATAGGACAAACTCCAAATTTGTATGAGTTTGGTTATGGTTCAGGGTAGGTTACAGTTTTTTTTTTTTAGCTTTGGTTTACCCAAACATATTGTAATTCATATTTAAGGATATTGTTTAAATTCGACACTTATCTTCGCCGGATACCATTTCTTTGAAATATCTGTACCAATTTTATTAAAGGGTATAAGTATTTTCTAAAGGGTTTAAAATATTTTGATCGAAAACACAGGTTTTTCATTAAAAATTGTATATTTTTTATTGGTTCATTAAGTGTACAAGTATAGAGTTGTTAGGTTCGCATATTGGCCAAATGGCCTCCATCGCTTTGCGGGCACATATGTTTGCACTGTTTTGTCGAAATTTTCCATGACAGTCTTGGATAAATGAGGCTGAATTTCGTTGTTACATCGCTCAATTTGCTCCTTCAAGTCGTGGGTCGTCGTCGATTTTTTTTTGTATAATAAGCTTGATGCTGGCATAAAGCTTATTATTCGAAAAACTCCAAAGAAAAAAGTCCAACGGCGTTAAATCGGATGACCTGGGCGGCTAAATCTGATCTCCAAAACAAGAAATTATACGACCAGGAAATGACTTTTGCAAAAATTGTGGCATCATCTTGGTGAAACCGCATATCGTCCACATTCATACTTTGCAATGTAGGCACAAAAAACTGGATTATCATAGGCAGCACCATTAACTGTTATTGCCTGACCAGCCGCATTTTCAAAGAATAATGGTCAGATGATGCTGCCAGCCCCAAATCCGCGCCAAACAGTGACACGTTGTGGATACATTTGTTTCTCAGCAACCCCTAATGGATTTTCTGAACCGACAATTTAGACGACTAACAATTGTCATCAAGATGAAAATGAGCCTCATCGCTGAAGATTTGAATTGCGAACTGTAGCCGCCAAGCCTTCATTATTTTTTCCAAATACTGCTCAACAATGAAAATGCATTGTTCTTTCGTGTAGCGCTCCATTTTTAATAATCGCGAACTGTCATCTGTCATGCTGTCATATTTTTTCAATACTTTACCGCACAAATGGCGAAAATTCAAATCTTATTTGGTATCAAAATTGTTGACTAAAATTCCAAAAGTTATCTCATTACATACATATCTAATGTCAAGAAAAACAATATATAAACATCTACCCTCGCAAAAATCTCAATTCAAAAAGTCAATCTAAATATCTTGTGCTTACACATTTTCATTGTTTTGCCGGAAAAGGTTAATGAATGAGAATTTAAACATAATCAGTGAGTGATTACTCACTCCGCTTAGGGACAATTCCACAAAAATATGTTATGTACTAATATGTAATATATATATATTGTACATCATGTCGTACTGTTACAAAAACGGCACTAGTGCAAACTTAGGAGTATGAAGCGAGGAACTTTAATTAGAGAAATGAGCTGTAGTTTGGGTTATTGATAATCAAAGTAGAAAGCCGGTGTATTGAGATAACATCTAATTATTGTATCTAATTGAAAGACATTCGTGATATTGATTGAAGACATATAGTATGACTGCAAATGCGTATGCAGATGAACGTGTGTTCACGTGAATTTACCCATTGATAGATGCCTAATGCTACATCGTGATCAAATTGTCTAGCTAGGCAGACCCGAAATGTTCAATGGTCAATTTTTATATGGGTTGGCATCCTACAGATCAAATTGTATCATCTAATTTTCTATGATACACAATTTTTTTTTTTTAAATTTATCTTTACATTACATTGATAAGTTATTTATCGGACAGTTAAGATCAATCATTAAAATAGATTTTATTACATTCATGGATGGATAAGTTCTTCCGGAAAGATATAGATACCGTAACCGCTTGTCGTAGTACAATTCAAAGGAGTTTATTTGGCAAAAAAAATGGTTCTTTATTCTCAAGAAAAGTTACGAAAATTACAACTGAACAGACGGTGGAAAGAGATTAAAGAAAATATGATCGTACTTGTTTTGATAGATTCAGAGGTCCAGAAATATCGATGGTCAAGGCCTCAAAGGCGGCCCCCACGTAGAGGGGTTGTAGTCGGGCATGGCTTTTCTGGGCTGGCCCTCTGACATCGTACACATGATCGACAATATTGTTCCACAACGTGGGAACAGCTGACCACATAGTACAATCCTTCTCTTTTATCTCTGCTAACGTCTTCTGGACTCCAAAATAACATCCCGTTGGACTGTCGTGTATAGCCTTAAAAATCTCTGTCTGCAAAGATGTAGGAATCAACATCTGATGGAACTCACCATTAGCCGGGTGCATTCGTCTCCAAAGTACAATACTAGCTCATAAATTTCTAGAATATCAAACATACCCCAACAAGCTTTTACTTCGCTCATGCTTCGAATCTTATCTGAAGTTGGCAGCTACCGTTCTTCCACACATTGCCTTACCACTGAAAGGTCTTCATCTCGCTTCTGGTATTCAGACATGTCTTTATTCGTCTGAATTATTCACGCAAGAGCATAGACGGGAACAATATCGATAGCTTTATTTGCTTCCATGGGCGGTGTTCTGGTGGTTCTTCTCAGAGCGATGTTCTAGCCAACGTGCCATCTGTATTTTTGGTTTTCGAAAATTTATGATCCAGCGCAGACAGCTTCCGTTCTTAAACGGAACTTCATAACAAGCATAGTCGGAAATGGATTAATGACTTCACTACAGCTAACAACTCTCGTCGAGTGACGTAACAGTTTCCCACCGGGCGGCTGTGATACTCAATTACTTTTTACTCACTATCTTGTAACTGGGATAAAACGGATGCACAACAAAGCATCATACTCGTTTGATTAGACAAGAATTGGGGCTGTAGTGAGTTTATCCTTTAAAAGGTTAAAAGCATCTTCACCGTTGAAGTCCATACAAACTGCTTTCCTTTAATAGTCAGATTTGTATTATAGTTAAAAATCGTGGAAGAAGCGCCTATAGTAGGCGCATAGGCCCAAAAACGACTGAACTTTGCCAGTTGGGCACTCGTGGACTGCCGACACCTTCCTTGGGTCAACTGCTATGCCTTCACCTGTAACAATGTGGACAAGAATGTCGTTAAGGTAAATCATGAGTCGCTAGAATGTGGCAGACGCATTGGTTAGGCCAAAGGGCATAACACTGAATTCATATAAGCCAGTGCCAATCGAAAAAGCTGTTTAGAGGTTTCGTCCATCTCTACTTGCCAGTAACCACACTTACGAGTAAGACCGAGCGTAGCGAACCAAGTTGATCCTCCAAATACTTTCAAAGTAAAATCGCTCCGTGGAAGGAGGTAAAGATCCTTCTTGGTAGCATAATTTAGTCTAGAGTCATTCACGCAGAATCTGAGGGACCCATCCGTTTTGCGCACTAACTCGAACTCGAGCGTTGTTGGTTCCAGCAGGACCGAAGAACCGCTCACACACCTCAGTAGAGATTTAAATCACCAATTTCCAGGCCGTGTGATCTCCCGTTTTAGCGATTTGAACTGGCCGGCCTGGTTTTTTGAAAACTCGGGTTTAGCACAACAGACCACAAATCTTGCAAGTCTTGAAAGCTAATAACCAATTTGGAGCCAAATATTTTGCGAGTAACAATTCAAAATGCTGTAAAACGAGTACAAATTGCATCGGGATTTTGAATTCTACACCTTCAAATAAACTTTTCGTGAAAACATAGCCCATTTTGTTTCATTTCTAACAAAATGGCAGCCAATTCAGCTTATGACATTACTCTTGCCCCACCTTGTACCTTACCACACTTTGGTTTATATAAACCCATCGGGCGGGTGAAATGGATTACGGTTACTAATTGTGTTATCCGCTTTCCATTTTGCATTCGTTAACATTTGGTCATTGAGTGGATCCCAGGCGGCATCCTGTTGCATCCACGAACCTGAAAAGAGATGGTAGTATTAAATAATCTTCTTAATATAATCTTGTAATCTGACAAGAAGAAGAATCTGTACATTTTTCCCCCCTATCCTATAAAAATCCACTGGATAGCTAAGCGATTGTAATGTAATGTAACAGTACTTGTCTGCGTTGAACGGTTCGTTTTACCTGACAGCAGCATGTTGGACATCACAGGCGGTGCACAGTCTGCTTGCTATTATATCCTTTCAAATTTTTGTCATCAAAAGCGATTGGTGTCCTTGGTATGTTTTCAACCAAGTTTTCTATAAAAATTATCAGTAGCATAAAAATTAAAAATGCCAAGGTTTTGAGAGCGTTGATAGCGCCCCGTTTATGAGCAATAATTGATAGTTAAAATTACTCATTAAAGATACGATTTTCCAACGCTAATAATCACTTTTATTGCGCGGTATATTGTTATCCCTTTGGCCTTCAAAACTAGGACTTGCTCCTTATATTCACATTCGCATCAGTCCGAACAAGTTTACAACTTTAATTAAAAAATACTTTAAAGCGCAGTGAGTCAAATTGCTAAGCAACGATAACCGATGGTACTAAATATTTACTATATATGTAGACTTCATAGGGTGCTTGAAAGTTTTCAAAAGAAACGCCGAACAAATATTTTGCATTACAAAGGCTGTCAGGTGCCGATAACTATATTTTCAATTTATTTCGATATGTATAGGATGTCATTGATTGAATTTGTGTTAAGAAGCAATGAAACTTTAATATCCTGTCTATCATGATTATGAATCCAATACTCGTACCTACCAGCGCAGATATCTATATGTAGTTTAACCAACAAAATAGAACTTGGACTTGCAGGGAGAAATACTCTCGTAAGGCTGCTGATGATGTTGAAGAGCAATTAAAATAAACGCGAACGTATTCGTAGATTGCAGTTGTTGAGGAACACTGCTCTCCAATTGAAGTCCAATACATCTGAAAAGTAAATGTACATGCAGTGTACATAGTAATGATTACTTTGAAATGAAAATCAATAGAAATGAGGTGTGAATATTACTGTAGAAAATATCCTTCATCAATTCAATACGTGGCGACGAATATTATATAAGATTAGAGGTAGTCAGAGGGCACGTGATCTATAATTGCAATTTGAGTAAATATAACACAACCAGGGAGGAGGACGTCCATATAAAATATTTTGTTCAAAAGGAATAATTACTGTTATCCGTAACGAGCTATGAACTAGTCACCAAGTGACAATCACAGCAGAAGGTATCCGTGGAGGTCTCAAGAAATTAATCGATTTTTTTCTCTTTGGAAAGTATTGTATGATACAAATCATTATATCTTACGAGGGGCGTTCAATATATTCTCGGTATCGATATGAAGGAAAATGCGAATTCAATTTAAATTGTTTTTATTTTTCAATATAATCTCCCCTAACATCAATGCATTTGTTACATCTTGAGATAAGCTTTTTTAAACCCTCAAAAAAATAAATTTCCTCTTTCTCTGCAAAATACCGACTTGAGTTCTTCATCATCCGAAAATCTTTTTCTACGAAGACATTTTTTCAAATCCGGAAACAGGAAATAATCACTACCGGCAAGGTCTGGACTATAGGGTGGGTGTTGGATTTCTTCGAAATCACAATCTCGCGCAGCAGCCTTGGAAACTCGCGCCGTGTGAACAGGAGCGTTGTCATGAAGAAGCAACACACCCGCTGCGAGTTTACCCCGTCTTTTCTTTTTAATTTCCTCCCGCAAATTATGCAAAGTGGAAGCGTAGGATGTGGCGTTGATGGTTTCACCTTTTTTTTTTGTACCTTTTTTATGCCACTGCATGGACTCTTGTTTGCTTTCAGGGTCATAGTGGTGGACCCATGTTTCGTCCCCAGTAACAATTCGATCCATAACACCGTCCGCGTTCTCACTACACATCTCCAAAAGCTCTCTACAGCATGCGATTCTCACTTTTTTCTGAGGCGCTGTGAGCATTCGTGGCACCCACCTTGCACTGACCTTTGAAAGGTTAAGACGGTCATGAAGAATGGTGTGAATGGTACCAATTGAAAGCTTGGTGATCTCTGCCATCATTTTAACCTTTATTCGGGTATCCTCAAGAACAAGTTTTTCGACTTCTTTGATACTTTCTCCCGTACAAGCAGTAGCCGGGGCGCCGGAGCGGGGGTCGTCTTCAATGCTCTCTCTGCCTCTCTTGAACTCACTTGACCACTTTTGCACAGTTGATAATGAAGGTGCGGAACCCTGGTAAACAGCCACCATCTCTTCATGAATAGTTTTTTGACTTTTTCCTTGTTTAGTGAGAAATTTAATTACAGCGCGATGCTCAATTTTCACCATCATCGTCTCAGTTGCCATTATGATTCTGTTTAACTAGAGATAAAACGCGAATTAATAATCACATTTATATGAAATTTTACATGAATGCACTAAAATAATTACTTGATAAATAAGTCAATTTATACATACAACCACAGCTTCATCAAGATACCGAGAATAGTTTGAACGCCCCTCGTAGTTCCCCTGAGACTGTTGATTTGTCTGATGTTTCAAGGAAATAATTGGCATTTTCTAGGTGAGTAAATTCTTTTCCATTTACGTACCTACATCCTTATTCAGGACTTTCTGTGAAGTTAATTCAACTGTTTTGTTGGACAATTGGAACGAATTTCCATATGAAATAAAATTGTTAATCCAGTTCGGTTTAAGCGAACTCCCTCATAAGTATTAGATGGAGTGAAAAGTGACCTCCTTGGGAATTAAAATTTTTTTTTTTTTTAAATGTTTTTTTTATATTATTCAATATAGTCCCCTTTTAGTTTGATGCACTTATTCCAGCGATTTTCCAACTTCTTGATCCCGTCCGAAAAGTAGTTTTCCGGAAGGTCTGCAAAATACTACTCCGTGGCGTTGATGATTTCCTCGCGTGAGCTGAATTTTTTATTGATGAGCCATCTTTTGAGGTTTTGGAAGAAATAATAGTAGTCTGAGGGATCCAAATTCAGTTACCAATCGACGCCAAAAGTCCGCCCGATTCCGCATCAGCAAGTCCAAACACTCCTTCGAAGTGCTCTCGCGTTCGTGCATGCGCTGCACCCAGCGGCAGGATAACTTTTTCATATGCAGAATATTGCCCAAAATATGGCATGTGCGCTCAGTATCTGAGATCTTTGTGGTATCTGCTAGCTCGCGCACCTTCACTTTCCGGTCAGCCAACACCATTTCATGTATTTTTTTGACATTGTCCTCTGTAACCGCATCGGAGGGCCTGCCGCTGCGCACTTGATCGGTAGTGGAGTTGCGGCCACCACGAAACTCTCGAAACCAATATTTGACGGTGTAATCTGACGGAGCATTAGCCCCATAATATTTATCCAACTTTTCTTTTGTTTCCTTCGCCGTTTTGCCTTTCAAAAAATAATGTTTTATGAGAGAACGAAAATCGTTTTTGTCCATACTCAACATGATGCCAAACACGTCAACAACAATCAGCTGCCAAAAGAAAACTAAAGACAGTATCGCACTGAAATTTTGCATGTCTGCCTAAATATGAACCTTTTTTGCAGTAGCAGCGCATTCTGGCGGTCAAGGAGGTCACTTTTCACTCCATCGAGAATGTACAATTCCCTTGTGACGATAGACTAAAAAATTTATCCATCTGAAACCGTCGAGCCAACAATTTATTTATTTATTTTATTCACTTAGGACAACAGCAATAGAATGCAGTAGATCGATGATGATTCCATTTTTTTTGTTCTAGTGCACTCTTTTGTAAACTTTAAGCCAATGACTATATTCTTTATGTTTTGTGCATTACATTGCATTACATTTTGAATTGGTGCCAGTTTTTGGGTCATTCACATCCCTATCTTGAAAACTACCAAAATGATTATTCTAAATCACAACCTTGGTGTCAGTGAAATTAGCTCTGACTATGACACCAATGTGTTACTTTGTTTTTTCTATCTTTGTTTACTTCGTTTTATATTTTTAATTTGTTTTATTTTCGTACTTATAGGTACATATATATATTTATATGAATATATTTTTTTAATTATTTGTTTATAGCCACAATGCCGATGATTAGATAGATGCAGCCAGCCAATGCATCAGATGATATTCTATTTCTTAACCAACTATAGCAAATTGACAAACGTGATCTACTATAATTAGCTTCTCCATGGGCTTGATGCGATGTGTCTAATATGTTATTACGATTCCTTCCCTTGTCTTCTGAAAACAGGTACGAGATGAGTATCATCCGAATGTTTATGCCTACATCCCATTGTACGACCATCGGACCATGGTCTTAATATAGTATTGAAGGTTTTAAAAGTTGATCACACATATAATACTTAACTGCATTGAGTTGAACTTTTTTTCCGTAACTCTGTTACCTCTCTCCAATTAATTCTAGTTATTGCTCAGACTGATCGTAAAATCTATAACTGTAAATATGGCTTTACCAAGGAACTTACCTTTGTAAGTTATTTAATCTTGATCCGTCATCCGTGAAAGATCAGACCAGATTCGATTTTTGCAATTTTTTAAAAGGATTTTTCGCACATTAAATTATCAACATCAAAGAAATTGAGAATTATGAACATTCATGAGCTTTACTAAAAATCTTCAAACAACTCAGTTAATTCTATATTGACCGACGTTCTTAATTTTGTCTAATTAAGATATAAAAAAAATCACCCGTCTAACCAAAACTTAAAGATTTTTATTTAGAAATCAAATTTCTTAGATGACTTGACATCAAATGAGATCGTAACTTTATGATTTATGTGCTTTTTAAATGCATGGAGAGCTGTAAAATAGTTTATTTGGCTCGATTGGTCCTTAGAAGTCTAATCTTTACAGACAGATTTTAGTCACGCGTTATTTGGTATATACATAGTTCGTCTTATGTTGACTCGTTTATTTATTCGTTAGAATTTTCAATAGGCACGTATCTTAAAATGATGCAACCTGTTTATCGATACGTATACAGGGTGGTTCGGTTTTGGATACCGATGTTATGGGATCTTATTCATTGGTTCATGTTATGAAAAAAAAACCGTCTGGGAGGGGGTCTATCTTCAACCTTCAACACTCACTGAGTTACAGTGTGTTTAAAAAAGTTCCTTCAGAGAAGTATTTTATTTAAGAGGGTATTCTGGTTTAAAATTTTGAGAAAATCAATTTTTTTTGTTGCATATTTTCAAAGTATATATTTTAAGAATATACCCTCCAAAGGAAATTTTAAGATTTCAATTATTTATGGAGTTATAGCTGCTTTAGTGACGCGGCAACTAGACCAGTCCTACCGGAGCGAATCGAAAAATGGATGTTTTTCTCGAAACTACTTTTTTCAATGCTATTGACACGATATCTCAAGTTCTAATGAACCGATTTACCTGGAATTTGGTACACACCTTCTTTAAATAACGCTCTAAGACCCGCACCAAACTTTTGGTGAACAAATTTTGTTTACTACATATTTTTAAAAAATTAAAAACTAAAAAAATATGAAAAAAACAAATGAATTTTTACTGTTGCCATTTTGCGAAATTTTTTTTTTTATTTCTCTGAGGTAGGGGCTATTACAACATTCTATTCATCGGAAACAAAAAATATTGGTTGAAATCGTGTCAATAAGGACGCACCCTTTTTTTCAACCCACCATTTTACTACCCTGTAACTTGTTGAATTTGTTTGTATTGCAAAATTGTTTTATATATTCTTAAATTATAAATAAATAAATTTTTGGGAAAATCGAATTTATCTCTGGAAAGTGTGATTATATGTAATTTGTTTTCTTTTTTATTATTTTGATCCACCATAGTGTTACCCACAAATTCATGAAACAAAGTTTTTACCTGGGGCTTACAGTTTTCCAGATATATGGCTAAATACATGGATCCCCAATATGACTATTTTTTATTACAGTGGTAAACATTCGTTTAAACGCATTATGTTTTCTGGGAATAAAATTGAATCACTCCGTGAGAAAGCTGATTTTCACTAGTCACGGGATTTATTTGCACAATAATTAACTACATTTAAAATTTAATACATTTATTTAAAAAAAAGTATAATTTTGACAATTAAAAAAATCAAATAAAAGCGAAAAAGAGTGAAATATTCCTTTAAACGCGCTTGATGAAATAACGTATAGGTAAATCGTTATGTGAAGTTTCTAAAACTAAATTTAGTATTTTGCGTGATTGCCATTGCTTCTTATCACATCAAATATTCTGCCTGTCATTGAATTTGTGACGGTTTTCAGGACATCTGGATTAATTTCTCGGTAACATGCTTGAATGCACTGCACAGAACCAAATTGCCTTCCATTTGCATAAACCTTGGAAGCTAGGAGAGCCCAAAGATTTTCGATGGGATTACAGTCGGGGCTACAAGCCGGCCAGTCCAACAAAGTGATGTTTTTTTTTTTGACAAAACCACTCCTTCAAGTCTTTCGAAACATGGCTTGCAGCATTATCTTGCTGGAAAATAAACTGCTGTTGGTCTTCTTCATCAAGAAAAGATATAAGAACATCATCGAGTAATTCCGTGTACATTCGGGAATTCATTTTCGTACCGATAAAGCAAATTGGCAATTAAATACCACAACACTACCACCGCCAAAATTCCGCTTTGACCGGGATACCCTAATTTTTGACATATCATGCCAGTAGCAGCTTCTTTTCGTCCGAAAAAATTACGTATTGCCAATCGACTGCCTAGTGCATGTACTTTTTGGCAAACAGCAATCTTCTCTCCTTGTATGCAGCTATGAGTCTTGGTTTTCTTCCATTTAACGGATTTTGATTCATGAAAAATTCTGACAATTCTGGTAAATCTAATTTAACCTTAATTTGCCTAAAATTTAGCCGATTTCTTGGTGCCTCCTCAAATATTTGACCTTTTTGGCGGAGGGTGAGCTTCGTGTTATACTTTGTTTTTCTTTTTTCCCCATAATTTTCTCCTTTCTTCAAGAAGTTGCGGACAACTGCCTCCGATCTTTTTATATCCTTTGCGATTTGTCGATTTTAAAGTTTAATCCAGGTTCGTGGCCGTAAAAACTTGATCTGTTCAATTTCGTCAGCTGTTAACCGCTTTCCTTTTCACATGTTTGTTAAAAAAAAATTCTCTTCTTTTGAATCACTAAGAACAACTAAGGACAGAAACGAATAAAATTTGAAAACTTTAAAGTAAAAAAAAAAGTATTTTCATAATTCATGTAAATTTTTTTTATTTGCTTTAAAACTCTGTTTTTATTAAATTCATTCACAATTACGAAAAATAAAAAAAATTATTTGGGTTCCCATTCTTTCCTCAACTTCTTTCGAATGTCCTTCATAAGGCTGGTGACAGTTACATTCGTGATCTTTTTGGACGCTCTTTCCCATTTAGCACTAAAATCTTTTACGTCCTTTGCACACTGCTCACTTTTCCTCAATTTAGCTTTGACCAAAGCCCAATACCTTTCAATGGGACGGCACTGTGGAAGATTGGGTGGATTCATGTCTTTTGGGACAAAGTCGACATTTTTAGGAACAAGAAAGCTCAACGTCGCATGAGCATAGTGAGCTGAAGCTAAATCTAGCCAAAATAATGTTGAACCCTCGTGTTTGTTTAAGAAGGGAATCAACCGTGTTTTTAGACACTCGTTAATGTACACTTCTCCGTTAATTTTTCCCGTTGTAATAAACGATGAGCTTCTGTGTCCACATTGGCAAATGGCTTGCCAAACGAAATATTTTGACCCGAATTTTTCCATCCCAATCGATGTTGTTGATTGCGGAAGAATCTCGGCTTCAAACGAGTTGTAAAACTGCGCACCTGGAAGAGTAGTAAAGTCGGCTTTGACATAAGTTTCGTCATCCAAAACCAAGCACGCTTTCTTGTTGCCGATCAACTTGTATAGCTTTCGGGCTCGTGTTTTTATGACTTTTTTTTGCTTTTCAGTAACTTTTGGTATTTTTTGTTTCGTTCTTGTTTTTAGACCGTTACGTTTTTTAGATCTTTGTACCATTGTTTGGTTGATATTACATTTCCGAGCAACATCTCTGGGTGACATAGTCCGGTTTTTTACGATGGTACCCACTATTTTCCTGTCCAAATTTGTATCATGTGCTCCACTTTTAGCTTCACTTTTCTGTTTTCGCTTAACTGTCAACGTCTCCAAATATCGTTTAATAACAGAATCCACTGTACTGCGTGCTATGTTTAAATTTTTTGCGATGAAATGCTTTGGACTTGAAGTATTTTCGAGCAATTTGTCGATGATCTTTTTACGGCATTCCTCTTGACTCATATTTTATAAATATTTTAAGCCGCACCGAACTAAAATCAATAACAAACTGAAACTAGAGAATATACAGGCTAATTTGGGTACAAAATGGGATTGCAATTTTAACGTATTGGAAGTATAGCCCGTGTTAAAATTTACAGATTTTATTCGTTTTAGTCCTTAAAAACAATCGTGTCTTACCGTTAGGCAACAAAACCTATCTAAAAGTATCTATGTACAATAATTAATATTTTATCGCACAAAACCGCGGGTGCGTTTCAACGAATGTGTAACTCAAGTGTGAACGATCCCTTATGCCCAAAAGCAATACGCCACAAAACAGAAAGTCCATCTGCGCAATAATATTTTTTTATGTTAAACAATAACGGAAGACCTGTGCCGACATGTTTTGGGAAAGAGAGATGTTCGTATATTACGAGGGTAGTCTAAGAAGTACTGGACTTAACAAAGAAAGCACAAAAAAAAAATTGGGAAAAATGTGTTTATTTCTCTACGTAGTCTCCTTATAGTTCAATACACTTTTCGCAGCGATGTTCAATAGTTTCGATACCCTGTTCATACGAGTAGTGAGAATCGTCGATCTCCTTAAAATAGCCATGAACCGCAGACCCCACCTCTTTACTGTTGGCAAATCTTTTACCACCGAGCCATTTTTTTAAAATTCAGAAATAGAAAATAATCAGAGGGGCTAAGTCTGGCGAATAGGATGCATGAGGAAGCAATTCGAACTTTACTTTTAACTCATGGATTTTGGCCATCGCGATGACGAATGAGCGAACTGGTGCAATATCTTGGGTGAAACAAAACTTTTTTCTTGAATTCATCTTTCAAACGCTTCAGTAAATTCGCATAATACACGCCGTTGATTGTTTTTCCTTTCTGAAGATAATCAGTGAAAATTTTTCCACGCGCATCCCAAAAAACTGACGGCATGACCTTGCCTGCAGAAGGAACTGTCTTCGCCTTCTTTGGAGCCGATTCTCCCCTTTGAATCCATTGTCTTGAGTTTTGCTTCGTCTCGTGATGGACCCATGTTTCATCTATGGTTATGAACCGACGCAAAAACCCGACCTTATTGCTGTGAAACTTCGATAAACACCCGATTGAAACATGCTCACGATGCTGTTTTTGTTCCATTGTGAGGAAACGCGGCACTCATCTTGCGCACAACTTTCGCATGTCCAATTTTTCAATCAACCTTCAATATACTATACAGCGCTTTTTGAAATGCCTACCATATCTGCTACTTCACGCACTTTCAATCGACGGTCATCCAATACCATTTTGTGGATTTGTTTCAACATTTCTGGTGAACTCACCTCATTTGGTCGACCACTGCGATGTTCGTTTTTGCAACTCGTATGGCCTCGCTTAAACTCTGCCACCCAATATTTTACTGTTGTAAACGAAGGCGCAGACTTTCCCTGAGTAGAATCCAGTTCCGTTTTAATGTAGGTTGGATTGAGGGCTTTCAATATTGTATCGATAACGATGACCAATTTTTTCCATATTTAAAAATTCATTAAGGGCGTTCACTATTAATGACTGCCGAACAAATACTAAAGAACATAATAACTTTAAATTTAAGTTTTATTAGGTTCGTACGCTCTACAAGTGTCATTCTTTTTAAACAACAAACGCCATCTATACGTCACATCACTTTTCAAAAAAGTGATGTCGAAACTACGAAAAATACCTCAGTGCGTATAAAAGAATTTTTACCACTGTATTACTAAAAAGTTTCTCTAAAATAAGTGCACTTTAGTTTACCGTTATCAGGTGTTTATTGAATTTCGATAGCATTACATTGAAGTTGAAATGTTATATGTATGTTTTTGAAATGGCAGAATATTCAGGCGGAGAATATACAGACATCCACTTTATTTATGGATTTTGTAATGGCAGTGCTGAGGCGGTGCGAAGAGAGCATCAACGAAGTTTTCCTACTCGACGTGTTCCTAATTAAAGGGTGTTTACAAATACTCACAGAAGATTGCGAGGAACTTGAAAAACTTCTTATAATAGAGCGGAACTACATGCGGTAACTGTGAGAGATGCAGAATTAGAGGAACGAATCCTTAATATGGTCATAACAGAGCAATCAATTAGTACACATTCGTGCCTGAATGTGTCCCGCCAACGAATTTTGCAAGGGAGAACTCCCATCCTTATCATGCAACACTAGTTCAGGAGTTATTACCTGCAGATCTGCATCGACGATCGGAATTTTATTGTACAATCGATTGATGGAACGGCATTTCGATGGCAAAACCTTTACCAAAATATTTTAAGGACAGATGAGTCGCAACTCACTAATTCCCTTAACCACATGGGCGAATGAAAATCCGCATACAACAAGAACAACATCATTTCAACATCGATTCAGCGTAAACGTGTGGGTTGGTGTAATTGATAATAAGTTGATTGGACCTCTCATACTTCCACAAACACCAAACAGTAAAACTTATTTGCAATTGTTGCAAAATGATGATTTGGGAACTGCTAGAAAATTTCTCACTTGCACAAAGGAGAACTCATTTTTACCAACATTGTGGTGTTCCAAGTCACTACGGCACCGCCTATCACTATCACCCATCCCCATAAGATTTTTTTCACAACATGAACAATGAATCATATCCCAAACCGAACCAAGCTGTATGGTATAGATCTAAGTAAGCTTTGTGAATATGTCCTAGTATAGCCTATGCTAAAATAAATCACAATCTTCATGCCATTGTAAAAAGCAAAATGTTTCTAAATAAACCCTGGCTCTGGTTTTTTTTATTGACCTTTTATTTACGTATGTATTTTTAAGAGCAGCATGTATATTTATTATTTAGGTACCTACAATCACTTTGGACATCGTTTAGAATTTCATAGTAAATCTGTACAGTGTTTGAGAAACTTCCCCATCGAATCACTATTCTCAAACTTAAAAAAGTTCTTTCCTAGCAATTTTTGCATCAATTTTTACCTGATGGATCATAATGTTACTTTCTTATTAAGCCCAAAAAATCTAATTTCTTAAATTTCACAGGGCAGATACCACTGGAACTTTTAGACTAAATTATTTTTTCTTTAAATAAAAATACCGATATCAAGCTTGGTTGAGGTCGTGTAAGTTGTAAAAAACTAGAGACGGATAGTGATGTACTATAAATAAAAGGAATCCGTTTTTGCTTCAGAAATCCATTTTATAGTCAAGTTTTGAATAAGGTACTTGGTAAGATATCGGCGATGCAATGTTGGCTACATTATGATTAATGTACCGAAGAGCTTCATCTAGCCAATTCGTTAGCTTGGAAATTTCTTTGAACCTGGTATTCAATACAGGCTTAGGACTAACTGTTGTGCTATTTTGTTAAGATGCACGCGGCAGTTTCTTACAGCCTTGGATCTTATGGTACTGGAGGTGTAGTATTTGATAGCCATCGTCGACATAAATAACATGTCGAAAAGAGAAATCCTTGGCCCCAAAGGGGGTGAATCTTCAGGACTTCCGAGAAGACGCCGAGAACATTGAGAGCAGTCATCAATATACATATTGTACAACATAGCATTCCCCTTTGATCTTATCTAACTATCTGCGAGCTTGGTGAGAGTTTGTTGCATTTTGGATATATTGTCATAACTTATGTTTTGCCCTTTCCGTTTTTGAATGACTCTCTTCTATTTTGTTAAATATGTGATATTTATCGACGATGTCAAAATGGAAGATAGTAAAACATAATCTGTAGTGCGGAGAGATTAACACTCCCTGAGTATCTTTCGTTCGTCTGAAGTTGGAATTCCTATGTAGGGCTGTTACCCAGACTATTACTCCGTATAAAAGAATCAGTTTGGCTATCTAAGGGTTGTCTTGCCTTTTGTTGCGTTGTAGGCCACAGTCTTACATCTTTTTGCAAGACATACCAGAGAAGTACTTTAACATTTTTTTTTTGCAATACAACTTTTGAAAGGTGTTTTGGTCCAAATAGCTAGTGCGGATCGAGATAATAAAAAAGAGGATATTTTTTTTGAGAGTCAGAGAATTTTGTATTTTCTACTGAATGACTCTCTATTTGGTTATACTTCTCGATAATATAACGATAATATAACGATAACATCTGAGGAGATTTTTTTTTTTTTTTTTTTTTAATAACTTAACATTCAAGTGGGTATGAATACACTTATAATGGCTCAGCATGTCTTGTGTTTTTTTTTGGAAAATGGGATAGAGAGAGAGAAAGAAAGGTGTTTGGGCTCAGTGGTTATTTCGCTCCATTGGTGGCATCCAACATTTAATGGGGAGACTAAATTCTTAGTGGAAGTTGGCTTGATGTTGATTTCTAGTCAACTACTCATCTTACTTGATTTTCGTTAATTGAAAAAATTAACGATACGTCTTTCGGGTGAGGCTGGGATTCGAACACTGAACCTTCCGATTTGGAAGCCAGTCCACTACCACATGTACCCTATCATGGCACACTAACAATAGCATACATTCGAGCAAATTAATGTCCATCAACAGACTGCAAAGCCGGTTTGGCATTTTTAGTGGTACACATGGTGAGAACGTATTGTCATACGCATGCTATTTGCGTTTTTTACAGAGACTTGAAAAATTCATCTCAGCCCAAAAATAGAATTAAATCATGATCACTTTTGTTCTATGATTTTTTATGATATTCGACTGATTCAAAAGACGTCTATAAGATCGTGACAGGCGACGAATCATGGATCTACGCATATGAGCTCGAAACGAATGGGTCTTTAAAGATTAGCCAAATCTAATAAAAGTTGTTCGCTCATGAAGCATTTCGAAGCATGTTTTGGAGTTATCTCGTTCGAAGTGGAAAATGAACTTCGAAAATTTGTTCAAACGCATACATCCTGATCTTCATGTAGAGTATTTTCAAAAACTGTACTAAATTTTGGATGATAAATATTTGTTTTTACTTGTTTTCCTCAAAACTTAAGTTAATTTAATTCGAAGCATGGACCTAACATATTTTTATTTGTATGCTTCCGAACTGATCATTGCAGACGTTTCAGATTCCGTCAAGAAACTGGGCTAGGCAGGGCACCGAAGATTGATCCATTTTCAATTTTAAAAAGAATACCATTACCTTTGTGGTGGTACAGACCTTTACAATGCCAAAAAAGTAAAAAAAAAAAACCGAAGGAACTCAAATTAGTATCCGAAAAAGTTTTCCTATTTTAGAAGATATGTAGTTGCTCTGCGAATTGTCTTAATACCAATATACGAGTATCATAGAAAATGTTTAAACTTACACAAGTATAAAGTACGCTGCCATCTCCAATATTAACCTGTCATCTTGCAATTCAAATCAATTTCATTTCTATATCAATCGTTTATAATCCATTTGTCTAAACATTTCGTAGTTCATAAAGGCTTATTTTTAGTACCATTACTCGAGTTGTTGTATTTTTGTTACCTATGCATAATTGCATTAAAATATCGACCTAATTGTAATAAAATTTTTTTTTTCTTTATTTACATCATATCATCACAGTGCACATACTTTATACCATATATATATTGGTTCTAGATACAACTGCCAAAATGTTTAACATTTCAAATGCTCCCAAGATAAAATAAAATAAAATTAATTAGCCACTTTGGAGTAGGGAGGAGGAATTCGTATTTGAACTTTCAGCATTTTCGTCAGATATTGCTGAGTAAATGATTTTCACACGTCTGATTACTTTCAATTGCGGAAAGTACGCGCACGTTTACTGATAATGTAAACATAATACTGTTTATGTGATTAGTAAAAAAATCTTCCTCCAACCTCGGATGTTAAACAAATAAACATGCCTATAATAAAATCAAACAATCTTACGTATACATGTTATAGATATGTTCATTTCAATGTATCGATGCAGTTTAAAATATTTCCATCTAAAAATTATGCTAAAATTAAAGAGGAAGCTCGCGCATTAATCCAAAGAATTTAACTGGAGTAACGTTAGACTTTGTCTGCTTTAAGGGACGAGGTTTTTTGCGCGCGCTCAAGTGATTTAAGTACTCTTAAAATGTTTGCACACAGCGCGGGCGAAGGAAATTTAGGGAGAAAAGAAGGATAGATATCAATGTACGCTGGTTCTATATGTCTGAATGCTATAATGACTAGGAAATAGAGAGCTAGGGAGGGCAGTCCACAAGCGAGTTGTACGGCTTAGGAACGAATAACGATATTTCAGAGTACGTCCGAAAGTGGGCTTGAGAGTATACTGATGAGAATTCATACGAGATGGGTGTTGGAGTTAAAGGTTTGAAGGGCTAGAATGCTACTGGCAATTTCGGTGGATCACTGGTGGTGAAAATAGCGATACAACAAGGTGAGACACGAGAAATTAAGCCTGTGTTAAAAGGTGTCGAATGGCTGTGTGATATTGTCATCACCTATTACTTTTATCGCACGGTTTTGGATCATATCTAGAAAGTGCAAAGAGGTGTTAGGAGCATCAGATCAGATGTGAGCATTTTACTCCATTTTCGGGCGGATAAATGGCTTATATTGTATATTGAGGCCAGATCAGAGGGGGTGAAATATTTCTTACATCGCTTGGTGAAACCTAGACATTTGGCAGCATTTTTGGTGATGTCGAATATGTGATCATTCCAACGTAAGTCATTGATATACGCCCGCATTCCTCTCCGATGAGAATTCACAGAATTCGCTTGCCCTTGAATGTTTATGGATCCCAAGCTGTCAATTTGTGGCGGACTGTAGTGTTCTATTGTCTGTCAATGTTATATTATACTTACTCCCAAGAAGTCCAGTTTGTGCCGAATGGGGTTTCTAAAATAGTGATGGAAGTAGTTCCCAGCAGGTACGTCGGAAATGCTGCTGAAACTACAGATTGGTTTTGTCCGAAAATTCAACTGCCATCAGCCCTCTAGAAACTATTCAATCGCAAAACAAATGTTTTTTTTTCTTCGTTTCGGGCCACTTCTTGTTTTTTTTTTTTTTTTTTTATTATTTTTTGACTATCTAATACTTGTCGTTAGTGTCTTTGGTTGGATTATTAATCCTTACAGAGCTCGCGTCTAGACTGGTATACATAGAGATGGTGAAACTAGTCCTATCCTAAGATTACCTTTCTGGCAGAGTAGATCAAATGCACTACGAAGAATCTTTCCCCCGAAACGACGAATACTAGTTCCATTGTCCGGCTTATGGTTCAGGTTTCTAGTTTTAATTCCTAATTGGGATAAAATGATTTGCTCGGAAATAGAAAGATCGTTAGGTTAAGTTCCTACGTGTACAATAAAATGGGCGGTAAGTTTGGGAGTACCGACCACACAAATTCGTAAGAGCTTTTTTCTGCTTCGTCCAATAGGCTCCACGCTGTCTGTTTGGAACATATGTACATATGTACTCAACAATTTACACTTTCGAAATTACCACATACGAGTAATATACTTTATCTAATGGTTTGTTTTCTCTTTCGTTTTGTGATAATTAGCTGAATTGCTACTTGAAAATAGCGAGTCTGTTAATGGTATGCAAAACGAATAGGAATACTTTCTTCATATACCAGAACCAGACCAAATGGGCTTACTGATATATTTAGTGTGATTTGATACTGTGAAGGTCATTCAGTTTACACTTACTAGAAACAAAAAAAGTGAAAGCAGCTGGAGAAAATAGCTGTCTTTAACCAGCTTAAAATTCAAACTAATTACGTGTACTACAATATAACTACCTATAAATAGATTTTTCGGTAATTTATTTTTAATAACTCACTCATCTAACAGAAATTATTGAAAGGATAAACGTTACAAAATCTATTGAAAACTTTCTTTGCTCATACGTACTTATTATACATATTTATTTATACTAGTACTTCTTGCTGTATTTAAAAAAAAGATCTTGCAATTTCTATTTCCATTTTTGCCGCATATTTTGTTTTTAAGTAAATAAGTAAATATACTGGAAGCCTCTAATTGCCAACTCAATTCATTTGTAAATGCAAATTTAATTTTAACGTGTTTAGTTGAACAAAAAATTTACATTATACTTCTTTAGATGTGATAGGGTAATAAGGATCGTTGTGAGCATGCGTACAAGGAATGTAATCTACTATGCTATGTATTCACATTTTAGTTTTAGATTGTGTTATCTGACTGTTGCGTCCCTTTAGAATGTAAAATAATAATGTGTTGTTGTATGTAGTTGTATGTAGTTCTTGGTCTATAATTTTAGAGTTTAAATAAATTCCTGGAACTCTACAATCTTCGGTGTATGTCAATGTTTAGGCAAATTTTATGCTGTAAAATGTTCATGATACTCTTATCTGACTGAATCAATTAAATTATGGATTACATATGTAATTAGTTCTTAAGTTAAGTTGATGTTCCAAGTATTATACAAGTAGTATATTCAATTATGACACTTTAAAATAAAGTATTGGAAGTTGATTTTTTTTTTATTATGTTGGAGGGAGAACGGTCAAAAATATAGCATTCCACCCATTAAGGATATAGTGGCAAGGATTTTTTTTAACAAAAATTGAGCAATTGCAAAAAAGGTTACTGCTTTTAACTTCCCCCATTAGGGGGCTTCCTGGATAAGATATTTCTATTGTTAATCGATGGGAATAGTGCTTAAAGAATATTTTGTACACGGGGTCAAATTGTTGCCGGTCAAAAAAATAGCACCATTGACAACATCCAAGCAAAATATGAACACGAAATTGTTTTCAAAGTAAAAAGTAAATTTATTCAATAAATAAATCAGTGTTATAATTTTGTTAGTATTTGGTTGCATATCTTTTTTTTTTAAGAACTTAACACTCAAATGGGTATGAATACACTTATAATGCCTCAGCATGTGTTAAGTAAGATGTTTGGGCTCAGTGCTTATTTCGCTCCATGGGTGACCTCAACAATTAATGGGGAGACCTAAATTCTTAGTGGAAGTTGGCTTGATGTTGATTTCAAGTCAACTACTCGTCTTACTTTATTTTCGTTAACTGAAAAAATGGATGATAGTTTGAAATGACAGCCGTGCAACGCCACCTCGTTGCATTGAATTAAACAATGGCTGACATCTCTGCGATGAAATGGCATACCACCAGCATTGAATCGCATCCCAAAACTCATTGGTATTTCTTGGCTCTGAAATACCTTTCTTTACATCAGCCCATAAATTTTCGAGTGGATTTAAGTCTGAAGATTGAGTTGGCTATTCCATTGCATTGACCCGGTGTTCTTGAAACCATCTTTTGTCCTTATTGCTTGTATGTTTAGTCGTTGTCTTGTTGAAAGACCCATAGTAATGGTATTTCTTCTGTAGCAAATGGCAACATTATTTCCTCCATTATTTTGACATAATTACAGATTTGATCCAATATATTGGATCAACACCATGGTACGAAAAACATGCCTATACCATAATGCTGCAGCCACCGTGTTTTACTCTTTTTGTCGGGTAAGTCGGCTTGAATTCTATATTTTGGGGCCTTCTAACATAACAACAGGACCCAATGCCACCAAACTGGACGATCTTACTCTTGACAGTCAAGAGAACATTCCAAAGCCAAATAAGAAATTATATGTAATACAGCTATACTCTTATATATGTACATATTGATAGTACCTTTCATATTATTGTAGGTATCGTATTTAAATTTGTTTACAAAATTACAAAAAACTACTCGTAAATCGTTGAAGCCACCCTAAACAGTTTGCGTTGCATAAGCATCCAGCAGCTTATATTAGTAGTGAATATCTAAGGTAACCATCATAAAAAGCATAAACAAGACCTTTGTGTCTTGATGTTGAAGAAGGTAACATAACTTTCATTCGAATTATGTCTAACTCAAAAAAGTGGGTTAGCGCTTACTCTTCTAAATGAACTTTGTAACTTCTGTTCATGGCAGAGTAGCTTTATATAATGCCTTGCTGTTGACATTTAGCACCTGTCAAAGTGTTCTTGTGTTTAATAAAAAATCCGAAAGAATTTAGCATATAAAATTAAACATATTTCTCTATCTGCATCATATTGTTGTATATACTATATCACTCTAAAGTAAAATCTGAGTAAGTGCTATAGCCAAAACTTATTTTTATGCTAAAATCCAAATCCTACCAAGACGATAACAACACTTGTGTACAAAAGAACACTGTACGAGACTTCCTTCGATCAACCTATTACAGAAAAATGTTGACCGCGATGAATTTCCAACATTATGCTAAAGGATATTATTACCGGAATAAGTAAAGATCGCCTTAATGAAATACTCGATGAAAAAAATAATGAATTTAAAAAAAATCTAGCACCCAAAACTGAGTGCGAATTGTCGGATTTGAAATCGATACACAGTAAGTCGTTGATAAGGAGGTGCAGCTGCAGAATCGTAAAAAAATACTTGACGCACAAGTGGAAGATAAATAATGCAAAAAAGCACGGAAGCCAATTTAATTGTGCATCTCCCAGCAGAAGTTACTCGTAATATAAATTTGACATAAAAAGGGAAGTCTATATGCACGGGATAACTAGACAATGGTAACGTAAACGACTAAGAGTTTGCATACAGAATGTCTACCCGCAATCAGAATACCGCGTCAATAGTAGTCAAATGAGATCACGAAATACTGCAATTGAAGCTTTAAAAACGCAAGTAAATTAAAAATCAGCGTCCGTAAATATCTCCCAGTTAATATTCGGCAAAGAAGAAAGAAGTTGATACCACTTCTAAAGTTTCTCGCGCAACAAACACCCGGAAATTAAAAAGGTCGTCCTCAGAGACGACAGACTTTATGTAAATGAAAAAGTTTTCACATAGGATGCATCTGAAGGCTTAAAATGTGGGATTGAAAATGGTACGAAAGCAATTAAACAATTAATCGGAGAAATACCCACATATCTTGTCAATATATCAATTGGTTTGAAAAACGTAAATAATGCCCCAAACGAAATGTCAGTCTCGTCTGTCATAGTATGTCAAAATACATACCAAGCCAGTTACAAAAGGCAGAAGTCGCTGCAAACAAACAAACGGGTGCACCACAAGCGAATGTTCATATGAAAAATCTTTTTGAGAATTACAAGTGTAGCAAATAAATACCTCAGGGACTAAGTTAAAAATCTTAACTTATAATAAAATATATCAGGACTTAATAATAAAAAACTACAATATTTGTTGATTTTTTTAATTATAGAAATGAATTCGATATATTACTACTCGTATTTGAAACGTATGTTAAAGATTATGATGAAAGAAGATATAAAAGCATTTTTAGTAATTATGAATTAAAATTTATCCCTGCGGTGAAACCAAGTCTAGTTGGATGGGCTAGTGGGGGCGAACTTTTTGGCTATCCAAAGCATAAACGGAGAGGTCACATTTAAAAATATGGAGCAAGATAATTATTTGGAAATAAGAATACATAACTCCTCAACTAAATATCCAATTTACATCAACTGTTTTAATTGCCCAAACAATTTAATAACCTAAGTGATCTATTAAATAGTCTGAACACAGTCAAACTTATATTAATTGGTGACTTTTATGGAAGAATAAGATTAGCGCAAAATAATTTTGTGAACGAGTCGAATTCAGCGCTAATCAACATGAACCGAAACTCCATGATGGTTTGTGCGATTTAAGGACTGAAACGAATAAAATTTGGAAACTTCAAAGTAAAAAAAAAAAAATATTTTCATAATTCATTTAAATTTTTTTTATTTGCTTTAAAACTCTGTTTTTATTAAATTCATTCACAATTACAACAAATAAAAAAATTATTTGGCTTTCCATCTTTCCTCAACTTCTTTCGAATGTCCTTCATAAGGTTGGTGACAGTTACATCCGTGATCTTTTTGGACGCTCTTTTCCATTTAGCACTAAAATCGTTTACGTCCTTTGCACACTGCTCACTTTTCCTCAATTTAGCTTTGACCAAAGTCCAATACCTTTCAATGGGACGGCACTGTGGAAGATTGGGTGGATTCATGTCTTTTGGGACAAAATCGACATTTTTAACAACAAGAAAGCTCAACGTCGTATGAGCATAGTGAGCTGAAGCAAAATCTGGCCAAAATAATGTTGAACCCTCGTGTTTGTTTAAGAAAGGAATCATCCGTTTTTTTAGACACTCGTTAATGTACACTTCTCCGTTAATTGTTCCCGTTGTAATAAACGATGAGTCCACATTGGCAAATGGCCTGCCAAACGAGATATTTTGACCCGAATTTTTCCATCCCAATCGATGCTGTTGATTGCGGAAGAATCTCAGCTCCAAACGAGTTGTAAAACTGTGCACCTGGAAGAGTAGTAAAGTCGGCTTTGACATAAGTTTCGTCATCCAAAACCGAGCACGCTTTCTTGTTGACGATCAACTCGTA
The DNA here is from genome assembly GCA_963966105.1 of Volucella zonaria. Taxonomy (NCBI): domain Eukaryota; kingdom Metazoa; phylum Arthropoda; class Insecta; order Diptera; family Syrphidae; genus Volucella; species Volucella zonaria. The sequence continues at coordinate 163,411,115 of OZ014530.1, forward strand.
TAGCTTTTGGGTTCGTGTTTTTATTACTTTTTTTTTGCTTTTCAGTAACTTTTGGTATTTTTTGTTTTTTTTTCGTGTTTTTAGAACGTTAAGTTTTTTAGATCTTTGTACCATTGTTTGGTTGGTATTACATTTCCGAGCAACATCTCTGGATGACATAGTCGGGTTTTTTACGATGGTATCCACTATTTTTCTGTCCAAATTTGTATCATGTGCTCCACTTTTAGCTGCACTTTTCTATTTTCGCTTAACTGTCAACGTCTCCAAATATCGTTTAATAAGAGAATCCACTGTACTGCGTGCTATGTTTAAATTTTTTGCGATGAAATGGTTTGGACGCGAAGTATTTTCAAGCGATTTGTCGATGATCTTTTTACGGCATTCCTCTTGACTCATATTTTATAAATATTTTAAACCGCACCGAATTAAAATCAATAACAAACTGAAACTAGAGAATATACAGGCTAATTTGGGTACAAAATGGGATTGGAATTTTTGCGCATTGGAAATATAGCCCGTATTAAAATTTACAGATTTTATTCGTTTCGGTCCTTAGAAGGCGAACAAAGTCTTGAGTTAGCGGTTGCCTGCAGCTGAAAAGTCTTAAATTGCTACTATGTTGAGGATTTACAAGGTGAATGCACTTTTATACCCCCTTCAGTCCTGAGAGAAGGATACTGTAAATTTAAATTTTTTTTTGTGAAAACAACACATTTGGGTCATAAGAAGGCTGTACATATTTGGAGTAAATACTTATTTCAAAAAGATTTAAGTTGAGGTATCGCTGGTGATACTTTGGGTCTTGGGGAAGTAAAAAAATACAAATTATTTCTTATTCGTGAAAAGTTTTGAAACAGTTTCCGTTTGTAGAGAAGCATAAGTGTACGAGTACTTTGCATTTGCTTCACCTTAAATAAGTCGCCTGGTGGTACCTACATTTGGAGTGGTTCATCATTTCTGGCATGTACATTAATGTCCTTGCAGGAACAGGAGGTAATTATATATTGTGTTTTTCTTCACCGCTTTCCAGAATCTCTTTGTGTGTTTCGTCACCAAGATTTCGGTTTGAGTAGCATTTGACTGTCTGTTTTGAATAACACTGTCTTACGTACTCTACTTGCCATTAATGTACCTGAAGCAAAAATAGTTCTGTGAATAAAGAGGGTATCTATAAGTTTGATGGACGTAAAATATCGATCCATAAAAACAACAGTATTTTCTGTCAAAAAAATTTGCCATCCACATCAAGCTTCTTAAGAAGCGGAACTTTTACAGGAACTATGCGTCTTTTCTTTTCCTCGCAGAGCATAAAATCGATGGGCAAACCATATATCGTCGTCGTAACGATTTTTTTTAAACCTACAGAGTGGTTACCTCTTTCAAACTGCCTCATGGGAAAGTGGCCTTCAAAAGCAATCATCAATTTATTAATGCTGGCTTCTAATGGTCTTTCATGACTGAGACATTGGGTTCTGATTCTTTGGCAAATACTCGTACCCGCAATTTTGCAAGACCGATCACTTATCTTGCTTTCCGCAGTGACTTTATTTTCATCCACAACCTTCAAGTGGTTCCTGAGGTGTTAAAATCTATCCCTTGTAAGATTGTCAACAATCAAATTGTATCCTGTTCTCGCTTCCCATGCCATTCCTACCCTCGAGAATCCCATGATGTTTACACCCTAGAACTTTTGAACTTCTTCGGACTTTGTATTCAAGGTCTTTCCAAAAGAAGTAGCTCGAAAAATAATCAATAATCATTACCTTAAAGCAAGTGTCAGAGGTTCATCCATTCCTCCAGGCTCATCTGGAATATGGTATTTCTATATTTTTCTCTTACGAGAGAATGTTCCAAATTCTTTTTGTGAAACCATTTCGGATTCCTTCCTTGCAGCTCGCTCATCTAAGGTAATATTATATTCTTCATCCTCCGATTCTGCGGACAGCATCGGACTAGCGGGTCTCGAAAAAAAATCCTCATCATCTAATGGATCCCCTGGAGCAATATTTGAATCATGAAAATCTAAAACTCCCAAAATAATATAATTAAAAGAAAACATATAAAAAAAATCCAACGTAAAAATAAAATCGACTTCGAGTCCTGAAGTACCATGGTTGATACTTCTTTAAAAGGTATTTTTTCGGTCACTGTCTGAAAGGAAAGGAACTAGTACATTTATATTTAAAACAAAATTTTCACATTTTATAGACTTTTCATAAGTTTATGGATAACTTACGTGAAGATCGGTGATCCATGTTTAAACTTGTCGAGGCTGCTGGCTTTTACACAACATTGACATGTTTACCGTGCGGAATTACCTAGCCAAAATTTTGTTTGAATCTCTTATGTAGCAAATATGATACTTTCTTTATCTGCATCAAGACAGGGGTAAAAACGTAAGGTATCATACATATATGATAACGGGAACTAAAGAGGATGCGTAACTGACTACTTTTTTTTAAAAAAAAAAAACAGAACTTATCACTCAAGAGGGTATTACTACTCTTAAAATGCCGGAGCACGTGTTAAGTTTTTCGGAAAATTGGATAAAGAGAGAGAGAAAGATTTTTGGGCTTAGTGGTTATTTCGCTCCATGGGTGGCATCCAACATTTAATGGGGAGACTAAATTACTGGTGTAAATTGGACTTGATGTTATATTTAGGCAACCATTTATCTCACAAGATTTTAGTTGCCTGAAAAAAAGTCTTTCGGTCACGTTTGGTATTGATCCCCGAACTGTGCGATTGGGAAACCAACACACTACCACTTGAGCCACGGCCACTGACTACTGCATCACATCTTAGCAATTTTATTCTGTGCCTTTAGAAGTTACATCTAAGATTAGCGGTGCCCACATCGAGGGAAATATAACATAGGCAGGACTCTTTCCAAACCCAACTCTTAACATGGAATGCGAAAAGTTGCAGGACAGCAATGCTATAGCAAGAATTGAAGATGTATTAACAAATCGGTCGTTACCCTCGAGCTATAAAACCTACAAATATAAGTGGTTCGATAGCGAATGTATACAAGCTAGAAAGATCTCATTTGCATTTCTAAAACTACTGCGGGCGAAAAACTGCAAGATCAAACAATGGACTTCTTGAAAAGCGTATAAAAAGATGCGCCACTAGGATGAGACCACATGCAAAATCTTCGAAAGAAAGGAAAAAGTAAATAAAATGTTTACATTTTATGGTTTGAAAACATTTATTTATTATGTTTTTCTACATTAATAATGAGTATGCCCGCAACTTTTCGATATGACCTCTATAAGACGGTTTGGAATAGAATCATACAGTTTTTTTTAAATAATCAAGAGAAATTTTGGGCCCAGGCATCACGAATAGCTTCGATTAAAGTGTCCTTGTCTTCAAATTGTCTGCCGCCTTCATACACTTTACGAGATAACTATGCCCAAACATTTTGGATTATGTTTAAGTCCGGTGAATAGGGCGGCCGTGGCAAAAGTTCCACGTCTTCTGATTGAATCCAACTTCTAACAACCCTGGAAGTGTGGATGGGGGCATTGCCTTGTTGTAATATCCACGGCAGCGGTCCGAAAATGTTTTTCACTTTTGGAAATGACCGTTCCAGCAAAAATTTTGTAGTTGTTTCCGTTCATTGTTGTGGACAAAAACTCCACTGGATTGTGCCATAGTAGGTAATAGCTCCCTACACCATTACACCTGATGTACGGCTGTGGTGTCTTGCCAAAATAAGCTCCTCCTTTCTTAGATCATGGAAATAAAAGTCGTAACCATTAAGGTTAAACTTTTTTTCATCCGAAAAGACAACGCGTTTCCATTCACTGCTCCAAGCGACATGTTCTCTTGCAAAATTCATTCGATGCTCCTTGTGTTCTTGCCTCAAAACAGGTTTCTTTTTAAGTTTTTTTATCCTTCGGACCGTTATTATGCTGGCTGATACTTCGCTTTTGGCCCTTATTTTAGTCGCTGGCAGAGTAGAATTTGAGGCATGCCATAGAATTAACCGCTTTTCTCGCAATGTTGTTAGTTCTGCCGTACGTCCTTTTTGATTTTTTCCATAGTTTTGTGGATCCGCAAGATAACTGTTTATAACGGCCTTACTGCTTTTAAGCCTCCTTGTGATTTCTCCGCCTGAGAGTCCTAACTCAATGAAATCATCTATTTTTCCTCTTTCTGTCGCTGTCAAAGTCTTTCCGGAACCCATTTTTTTTTAAACTAAATAAAAATAGTTCTTTTCAACGCTTTTTTAAATATTCTTAACAAAATTTTGAAAAAAAGCGCTGATGTGAACTCCTGCAACGAAATATTCGTAATGGCATCCTAGTGGCGCATCTTTTTATACGCTTTTCAAGTACCTGGTTCACTGTTTGATCATGGGAATTTCCAACGGTCGTTTCTTATTTACCCTTTATGACTTCCTGTTGAGAAAATATGTACTTGTTCACAGGTAGTACAAGTTTGCGGATACAAAATTTCGAACAGGTATAAAGAGTGAACATCGATTGCAAAATGCATGGCCTCATCCTAGTGATCGCCAGTGTATTTTGGGATGGTGGAGGAAGATACGCTGTAAGTGAAAAATGGAATTTTCAAGGCAATCAAATTGGTATAGTTATATATGTATATACAATAGAAGAGGGTGTTTCCTGTCAACTGAATCGAATGCAGCTTTGAAATCGACAAAGAACGGATATAATTTTTTCCCTTTGTCTACATACCATTTCGTAATATGTATGCGCTTTTTAAAGCAAATATGTAGTCGAGAGTTGAGTACTCTTTTCGGGAATTCAGCTTGGGATTTACTCAGCATATCATTTGCCCCTATCTAAGCTGTCAGACGCTGAAAGATGAATATCTTCAGAACTGCTTAACGAAAGAAAATACCCCTGTAGTTACTACTCCAGTTTTGTAAATAAAGTTGTACGTATGTGCGAGTTTTCGTATGAATTTCTCCGTGGCGTGCTAGAAGAATTCATATTGCAAACGGTCTTCCCCAGGACCGTTATTTGAACTGCAACGGCTTACTATGGTCTTAATCTTGTGAATTGATATTACCCTACCAAGATCAGTGTTTTCTACACAGGTAAGTGCATACATGATTTGATTCGAGGTGGATGAGGGTCTCAGTAATAGCTCTAAGCGTGAACCTAATACGCCAGCTTCAATCTGGGAACCTCGTGCAAATAACGCACCATTCAGCTTTCGCGCAAGCCTCTAAAATGATCGACTATCCCTTACTTGCGACAGCATCCTCTGTAAGTGGACTTTGAATCTTATAATGACTATTGAAGGCAAGTGATAAGAATAAGAAAATACATTGATTTCCATGTCGTGCACACACTCGAGCCACTCTCTACGAACCAGGCAGTAGCCAATAGTTGAACATGCATGTCCCCTAATGAAGGTGAGATGTCCTTTTTTATCGCTTTTTATTCTTCCATTCAACACTGCCATCCAATCGACTCGAACATCTCAACAAATCTCCTTGCATTGGTATCAATTGTCCTGTGTATTGCATTCCTGATAATGTTCAGTGAATCTGTAAACTACGAACTCCGGTTCTGGAAGTAAAAGCTGTGTATTACCTACGAGGGTTGTCTGAAATGTTTCCGACCGAACAATGATACAAGACATTTTTTCTCAAATTTTCTTTTTTATTTTTCTACATAGTCTCCTTGTAACTCTACACACTTCTTCCAGCGATTCTCCCATCTTTCTAACACGTCCAAATAGTACTTGGTGTTTTTCTCTGCAAAATAATGGTTCACGAAGGTGATTGCTTCCTCATTTGATGAAAATCTCTGTCTTCCGAGCGCAGTTTTTAGATGAGGGAACAAAAAGAAGATCTGGTGAATAAGGCGGATGGTCAAGCAGCTCAAACCGTAATTAATGGATTTTCGCCATGGCAACCGCTGAGGTGTGAGACGGCGCGATGTCTTGGTGAAATAGGATTTTCTTTTTCTGCAAATGTGGCTGTTTTTCCGCAATTTCTGCCTTCAGCTTAGCAAGTAATGATGCGTAGTATGCTCCTGAAATGGTTTTTCCTTTTTGAAGATAATCGATTAAGATAACTCCTTTATTATCCCAAAAACAGTCGGCATCACTTTCCTGTTTTTGCTTTGTTTTTGGAGCCGGCTCGCCCTTTGCAGTCCATTGTTTTGACTGAATTTTTTTTCGAGCGTATAATGGTGTATCCAAGTTTTACCTACAGTAATTAATCGGCGCCAAAACTAGGATTTATTGCGCCTAAACTGCGCCAACAGAGCGTTGGAAATGTTTATTCGAACACGTTTTTGGTCTAACGTAAGCAAACGCGCGGACAACTTTCTCATGTCTAAATCTTGATTTAACATGTAGCAAACACGTTCTTTGGACATTTTCATAACCTCTACTATCTCTCTCACTTTAATTCGGCGGTCGTCTAACACCATTTGGTGAACTTTAGCAATGTTATAGTCAGTGGTTGCAGTTTTTGGACGTCCCGAACGTTCATCATCTCCCAAGCTCTTACGGTCACGTTTAAATTCAGCTGCCCAAAATTTCACTGTGGTAAATGATGGTGCAGAGTCCTCATACACAGAGTCCAACTCATTTTAGATTTGCGTAGGCGTATTGCCTTTCAAAAACAAGAATTTAATAACAGCTCGATACTAAATTTTTTCCATTTTCACAAAAAACACTCACATTGACTCACTCAAACGACTGTCAACTAAAAACAGCGCGTCCAAAATGACTGAAACTTCGATAAGTAACTGTCAAAAGATGCACAACTAGCATTCACTAGCTTTTATTGACGAATGCCGCTATCTTTACGTTGCGGTCGGAAACTTTTCAGGCAACACGGGCATTGAAATCTCCAATGACCATTATATTTTCCCTTTCAAACTCGAATAGAAAATTATAAAGACCCACAAATTCATCCATCATATTATTGCAATTAAGCTATACTGCTACGATGTAAAGTGTTGTCACCTCTGATCTCATTTTGACCAGTGCCCTCCTGCTCATCAGTGAAGCGGCAATGACTTCTACTCAGGGTTTTTCTTATACCAGCCACCACTAACTCTGCCTTGGCAATTAGTCCTGGTGGCTCTTATCCAGTGGAGCCTAAAGTCCTCGAAGAAAGGGGTATACCATATTGTTAAATGTCTTTTTCAATGAAGGTCTCAACAGGTGGTTTGTGTATAATAAATCAAAGTACGTAATGGCCTTCTGCATTTGATGTTGCTGTTACGAATTTTCCTGAAATCTTTTGAATGGCAAATTTTGTACATACTTGTGCATACGTTACTTTGCATTACGGCAACAATTCTTGACGTGATGTCTTGTCTAAGACGTCGATTCTCCTCTCAGTTTCCTTCCGTTTCATTCCGTTGAAAGACACGTCGTATATTCCACAACTATTCCTTGTTATCGTGGGGTACAATTACTACGAGCAGTGTCATTCTGCATTTGAGTGATCCAATTATTTCAGGTTTTTGCGGTTTGCCACTACGATCGATATGCGTGGTCTAGCTACCACTTTCTTCGCTCCTTTTTTTTTTACCCCTTTCGTACTCCAATTTAATTGAGTTCGCTATTTTCCTTCCGTCGTTCACCCCAAGTTGTCTTTTTTTTATTAGTAATTTAGGTTTAAACATCGAACAAAGTTTTGGTAGTGATCTTTGGTGTTAAAGATCCTTTACGACAAGTTCCATAAGATTCTAGAATATTTACCTTTGCCACACTAGCAACGCTATAATGGATCCCGATGTACGAGTATTACTTATGCTATTATAATAAAAGTTTGCCATGTGAAAACTTCTATGTATTGTATGTTGAATTTGTTTCATATTTTCACACACAGGGTTTGCATTGCTGCCTACAGAATTGTAAAACAAATAAATATTATTATTAACAGAAGAATTCCATATATCACATATGTGCTTTGTATGTAAGATATAACCATGCATAAGCTGCCATCCCCTATTTTGTTTTAAGGTCCAAAAAGTGTGATATTTATATGTATAGTACAATATATTTATATAAATCTAGCATGCTATTGAAATTACTTTAAGTATTCCATATACTTACATACATATGTATGTAGAAATAAATTGTTTGATATACAAGCGAACATAAACCATGTACCTTCATTCGTAACAATTGCTTGTTTATATGTTTAACTAATCGCTAAGCATTTCAATAGTATTTATTTAGCATGACAAAATAAACGTAAACATAATCACAATAATGCATAGATTTTATTATTTTTACTCATTAGTTTATATTTTTCTTTGATCCTTAAAGGTACCGGTAAAGAGCAAGAATCGGATTCCGAGGGTTGGGAGGATCGTGAGGCATCTAGAACACATTCCGTGAAATTTTCAGAAGACTCGAGTACTGAAAAGGATACACCTTTTGTACGACAAAACACACCACATCCGAAAGAGCTGAAAGCGAAAGCGCACAAATTATTTGCTAAAGAACGAAGTAAAACGGAAGATGGAGTTAATTTGGATACATTATCAGAAGAAGTAAGTTCTTAGAAATCACTTTATATTCCATCTTCAACAATATTTCCCTATTACAACCCAACGAGAAATCATTTTTTTTTTAAACTTTTTATTATTTATTACTTATTTCACTTTATTCTGGAATGGGTTCGGCATTTAACCAAAAACTCTTTATTCACATTGCGCGATCTTCCGCTAAACGCTCACAGTTGCGGCTATGCGATTACATAATTCGTCGCTTGATTTCTTCAAGCTACAGCTTTCTGTTATTGTGTGCTGCTCGAACGGTTAGCATTGTTTACTCTTTTCGACGGCATACACTACTTTATCTACCAATTTATCTTTGCTGTTTCTATTTCAGTAGAGGCATATGCATCAGTCACAGCTCGCTAATTTCTCTTTATAATGTCAATGCCGTTAACTTATGCGGCTTGTAATTTTGCAATATTGTGCCCCTGATGTTGGCCTGTGAATTTTGCAAAATTCTTTGAAGCACTATGTTGAAGAAATAACGTTATTGTCATCCTGCATAGGTAATCGAGTTTGTTGATGATACCAAAACTAGGCATGGTTCCATATGCATATGTAGTTCGTCTAAGTAAATATTGTTATTTGAATTCTTAAACAGTCAGCGAACAGGTGGAGACTATCGCAAATTTTATTAAAAGATTTACCGCAGGGTAAATATTTGTTTGGTGGTACAGTGTCCGGTGGAAGAATTAGGATTCCAAATATAAAACTTCAGAGTATATTAATTTAATTAAACCAGTGCTTTCAAAAATAGCAATGCGGATTTTATTTTTAAAAACGATTCCATCCAAATGTTGTCGGTCGCGTCGTATATGTACATTCCTGGATTCTATCGACCGAGATGCGATGGGAGAATATTGTTTATTTCTCAAACAAGGTTTGATAAGTAAACCCTACTTCTGAGGTACCCCAACAGAAGAAAGCCTATTGGGATGAGATCTCGCAGTCTTGGTTACCAGGAGAAGTCTTCGAAGCGGCTTGTCAATTTGTTTGGAAAAAAGTAGCGCAGAAGAGCCATAGTGTCGCTAGCAGTATGAGGCGTGGATGAAGGATGTTCTCGTAAACTTGGAAGAAAATAATCGCTTACCATGCGTCTGTAAGAATTACCGTCTGCAGTAACGGTTTGCCCTCGAGAATTTTCAAAAAAAAAAAAAAAACAAGGTCCAATTACCCATGGACTGATAACTCACATCAAACGGTTACTTTGGGGCTGTCGAGTAGCTGTTGATGTTTCAAACATGGGTTATTGCCCTTAGGTGACCAATGACGGCAATTTTGTTTGTTCACGTATCCATTTAAATGAAAATGAGCTTCATCTCTCCAAAGGTTTGTGTTTACTGTACGAAATCGCTGTAACATTGTGGCACAGAAACTTTTATAGATATTGTAATTATTGGGCTTAAGCGCTCGTCCAATTTGAATTTTAAAGGGTTGCAATTTGAGGTCCTTTTTCAATATTTCGTGCACAGTCTTTTTGGGAACTCTTTGCTAGCCGCCCACTTATGCGCAGACTGGCGGGGATTATCCCGCAAACTATTCTCGACGAGTTCGATGTTGTCATTAGTCCTCGACATTCGGCTGAGCCCCGGCCACGGGTTATTTGCTGCTGAACTTGTTGTCCGGTACCTCCGCACCCAAAATGGAATAAAATCTTCGTTTGGCGCATCACGTACACGACTAGTGTTGTACCGCGAACAAAATCTTCAACGTGCAGCAGAACAAGAATCATTAGCCTTGAAAAACGCTTCGATTGCAAATGCACGTTGTTCACCACTGCTACATCGTGACTATGTAAATCGCACGAATGACGAATCCAAAGTGACCCCCCAGCCGCCCCTCTGCTCAATGGTATTAGAACAATTCGAAATATAAATCCTCATTCTGTCACCGGACACCCTGTAGAATTGCTAGGGCTAAAACCCCACCGTTAAAGATCTACCAGGTTGTTGATAATCGTGTAAGCCATGTTTAAATGACTAATTCTGCTGTCGTTGTCGGAATTAAGTGAGTCACCCTTGTTGACGATCGGACAATTGGTTCTAAGATTCCATTTATCGGGGATAGTATTGTATTATCCAACTTGATTTACAACGCTGCATGTAGTTTTCTGTTCAGATTTGTTGTTGAAATTATCCAAACATTTAAAACCAACGCACATCGGTACCTATCTTTCTTTCCTTCCTAATTATCCTTCGCCCGCGCTGTGTGCACACATTAACCCCTTGAGCGCGCACTATTTAAAAAAAGAAAAAAAAACTCTTAAAATACCTAACCGCGTGTTAAGTTCTCTTTTTTAAACCGGATGGAGAGAAAGAGTTGTTATTTCATTTATAATGTTATTTGACTTGCAATAGCGTCCGAGGCAACTATTATTTGATTTTAGTAGACTGAAAAAAACTTGATGTCAGCGTATCCATGCATTGGGAAGAAGTTTTTTTTTTTTTTTTTATGAATTCAAATCTGGCAATGGCATATGTATATTTAATTTTATGTTTTTATTTTTAGAGTTCATCAAAACCATCATCGTCGGCGAAAACCGAAATGAATTCAACCACAATGGAAAACTTAGCAGAAACACAAACCGAGCAGTTGCTCCCGACATCACCAACAGCAGTGGCACAACAGGTAGCTGTCCCGGCTCATGTTCAAACTCAACGTAACCCCGAACAAGAACCATTAGTTTCACCAACCGCTCAACGTGAACCGGGAACACAGTCATCGAATGATGACACTGCCGACGACGATGAATATGTAAGCGAAGGCATTAACCATTTTAAACTCAAACATACATAACTAACCGTTTCATTTTAACAGGATTATACAGAGCGAAAAGTCGGTTTCAATGTTGATGATAAGGACGACGACTTTTACAAACGTCCAATGAAATTGCATAGAAGGTTTGTTGGACTAGAAAACCACTGCATATTTGAGATTGTAATTTTAATTTTCTTTTTCCTCTAGAGACACACCACACCACTTAAAGAATAAGCGCGTACAACACGGAGTTCTCGATAAGCAGGCAACCGAAATACTTGCCAACGCTATGAAGAACCAAGAATTGGAAACCAAACAGCAGCAGCAACAACCTATGCTGTTGTCGACGGGAGTTAAATCGCCCATACAAGAGGTACCCGAGCAGACATCTGATAGCTCGACGGGCGCTCCTTTTGAGGCATCAATCTCACCTATTCCACCGGTATCTCAGGCCTCAACTCCTATACCCGTGCAATTGCATGAGGGTGAGTGTAATTTAACTGCTTACACATACACAAACACACAAATTCTTTAAACAGTTTTTACTTGATCAAGTCACAGAGATGCTGCATTTGTTTTAATTTTCGTCTTAAATTAGTTAGACTTTCTTACAATTACATACACGTTTACGTTTCTTTTTTATTTTCTTATTTATAATTTCACTAAATAAAATCTTTCCATTTTGTACTTTATTTTCTTCGTTTGTTTGGTTTGTTTTCATTTTGTTGTACTTTTGCTTTGATTAAAATTATTCTTTGGTGGCGGAACTATTGAAAGTTTGTTTTATTATGTTATGTTTCGTTTTTTTTTTCTGCTTTTGTTTTCTTTATAAATTTTGAAATGCATTTTTTATGAGGAATGAATGTTCGAGTTATTTGGAATGGTAAGAAACATTTTTTATATAAACTTCAAAGTTATTAAAGTGATTATTTTTATATTCCTTGAATGTTTGCTGGCTGGTTTTGGTATGATGTAATTTTGTTAAAAGGACTGCTGTCGGACAGATCCTCAGCGATTCTATGTACAATGAATAGTGAGTTAAATTGTTGTATGGTCTTTACTAAGTCATCTCCCGTTGGCTTAAACATCAACTTGGTGGGTCTAAAGTGTAAATATTACATCGAGTGGACAAAATAATCATCGTACAAACTCCATAGTTCATTTTGGATGACAGCGGTACCACGATCATCGTCGGTGTCTGCATCCAAAGTGATTCTACTTTTTTGTTTTTTCGTTCATCTCGAACGTCTGAACGTCAATGAACGTCCCATTTCTTCTGATCGCACAGTTCGCAAGTAGCTCTGGTAATTCTATATAGCACCACTATGTTCGCTTCTTGCTTCAATATATATGCATTTGTCGAGCGATGGGTTTCGCTGTAGTTGGCAAAGGTTCTGGCAAGTTCTTGTGGTCGTATCCGCACGACTTCTCTACTGTAGCTTTAGGGACATCCGCAACAATTACCTGGCTACAACAAGGTGGAGGTTCGAGTCATTGTTCTGCCAATTACCGTGTATTCTGTGTCTTCCTGTCATGGAGGTGAATTTTACAAGGCACGTCAATGTTATAATCCATTACAATAGCTTGAATTCGTTATCGGGAGATGGTATTATGCAGGCTATATTTTCCAACAGTGCCACTAAAAATATCCTCCTTTCCTACTTCTCCTTTTTTTTTTTTTTTAAGAACGCCCAGGACGATTTGGGCGTCATACTTTGCTCCAGGTGCTCATATAAGAAATCTTTGGTGTTGTATTCTTTCGCATTTGGTGCTCATTCGCGTGTCCAAAACTTAGAATAAATTTGACTCCAATGACAAAATGATAAATGTGCATTCAAATAAGCGCTTTTCTGGTCGGTAACAAGCGGCATAGTATATGTATGTGTGCCGCCGATTCCACAGACGACATAAAAGCTTTAACAGCCTATAATTCGAATGTGCGGAAGTATAAAAGTGCGAACTTATCTGGTTGTTCACCCGCCAGTTACTGACAAACATCTTAAGATCAAAAGGGTAATGTACACATGGTCTTCCGGGGTAAAGAAATACGAGGTATTTGATTTCGGTTTCCATCTAAAATCAGTATTGGCTATGGGTAATGGAAATTTTGTGTTACAATCGCGTATCAATAATAGAATTTTATTAAGCTCAATTTATAATTCTCAAAGCTGGAGCCACAAATAAAGTATTCTTTACTCGTTTGTTAAAAAAATAAAAACAACAACAAACTCATAAGTAATAACAACGCCGTGATTAGATTAGAATAATAATCGTCTTCTTCTTATTGAATATATTATTCAACATGTGTTACATATTATCATAAAAGGAAGAAGACCACGTGGGTGTTCGTAAACACAAATTTAAGGAAATTGATCTGTGTCCTCACATTATGCTGGGACAAACGTTGCAGAATATGTCTTTAAACATTTTGGACGTACCTGCTGCTATCCGCACTGACCTATCATAGTTGCCTTCGTGGTTTTATTCACGATCTTATCTCTACAAGCAAATCGTAATACGGAAGTTTACCGCAATCAAAGCTCCGTCAAGCAATGAACAAGTCCGTGGAAATTCTCTTCGCAAATCCAGAAAGATATTTAAGTTGGAATAGCCATAACACGTTATTATTGTCTTGGTTGTGATCACTCTTGGACTAAATTTAGCTGCTACTGCGTGTGAGCTCCTTTATTACCACTAAATGTTGGGTAAAAATGAAGGAAAAATTATTATTGTTGGTGATTAAAGCATTACTTTTTTGTTTTAAGTACTTTGGAAATTCATCTAGTCAGTAAGTGTATTTTTCTTCTTGACTAGGGGGATGAAGCGTTTATGAGTAAACCAAACTAGATTTTAATTTTATGTTTCCCTTAACACTTTCTCTATGTGTTGCGTATTTGATAACTTTTACAATACAGTCTAGATATATTAAATATATTGATTAGGTATTTTGATTCGGAAGTCTTTTTTATAATTCAGGCCTGTGACCAACTAAAGTCAGGTTCACGCAAAATCTGTACGCATATATGCCGTTATAACTTTTTAAATAACACTACGAGAAAAACAAATAATACCTGAAATTAAAAGTTACTTATTGAGCTTAAAAGTAATATTAAAATGAATCTTAGATTTCTATAGTGTGAACAAAATTTCGGGTGTTTTTCCTAATAGACGCCATGAGCTTCTGAACATCCTTCCTTTTTTGATTTTTGCTGCAGCATGGTTTCATTTTATCGACATTGACATTTTTAACAACTCCTGCATTCCTCCGCAATTTAAATTTAACAATTGCCCAATATTTTTAAATTGGTCGAAGTTGGAGGCAGTTAGGTGGATTGATGCTTTTGGATACAACTTCCACATTCTTTCTTTTATACCACTCCATGACAACCCTGGAGTAGTGACAACTGGCCAAATCAGGTCAAAACGTTACTGCCGTATGGTGCTTACGTATGAAATGCAGAAGTCGTTTTGTTAGGCACTCTTTGATGTAAACATCCCATGTTATTGTGGTAGCTGTCACAAAAGCCCTGCTCTCAAAGCCATAAATTTATCGACTTTTATATACATATTTAAATTTTGTAAGGACATCACCACGTTTCGTCGAAACATAAAATTTTTGACCTGGTAGCTGCTTACGATCAAATTTAACATACGTTTCATCGGCCATTACCAAGCAGCCTTTGAATTTGGTTAAAAGTGTGTCATAAAGAATCCTAGTTCGTTTTTAGCTATTAAATTTTGTTTATCATAACGGTTGGGGTATTTTATTGCACGGTGGGATTTAAAAGCTGCTTTCAAACGTATACGTCTTTATGTGCTTTTGCTTGTATTAAATGTTTTTGCTCGATCATTGTCCGATAAACCAGGATTACGTTTCACAGATGTTATTACCTGTGAGACCAGTTTTGAATTTTTACATCCCGTTTTCTCAATTTTTTTTGGCTCTTTCGATACTGAGTATTTCTTTATACATTTTTATAGCACTGCACTGCAGTAGTTTTGGGTAATTTTAGCACCTTTGCGATTTTTTACCCCGAGCACGAAGGATTTCCAAGAAATTTGTTCACTATTATTTTACGATTTTGAACTTCCGTTGCGTACAGAACTACCAATATGTCTTCAATCAAAACAACAAATAAACCGATTAATATTGAAGCTTTACTTAAAAAATATGTGTCAAAAAAATACGTTACATATCCACTAGGGGCGCTGCAATGATCATCAAATGACGTACAGATTTTGCGTGAACTACACTTTATGTACATATGTACTATATATGCCTTTCTTTAATAATGATATCGAATACTCCATGAGATTGATCAAGATATGGTAATGTCAAATTTATTTACCATATGCTTTAAAAAATTTATATGTTGCCGATGATATCTCGCCGATTTCAAATAAGGTTTTTTTCAAAACTTACATAGGCAAACTACACCTATGTAATCATATCATGTTACTGAAATACAATACGCTGTAGCATATACTCGTAATACTATGTACATCCATCTTCTTTTTTTTATTTCTTTATTTATCATTATTAATTATAATTGTTTGAAGATCCCTTTATTATGCGTTGGTATGTGGATCCCAGTGTCTGCTTGGGTGACCGGATAATGTAAGTGATTCTAAGAATAACAGAATAGTAGTAGAGCTTGTATTTATGTCAATAGTCAAACCAGAATTGTAGATGTTCTGATTATCATGACTTCGATTGAATATTCGAAATGGAATACAAAAAAAACAATAGTGGGATTGGCAAGACAAACGCACCCATTGCTTGTTATTTGTAGTTTTTGCGTATGAATAAAATGTTTGTATAAATGATGAAAAAAGTACAGAATCTAGCACCGCCAGAAACGGCAGCTCGCCTTTAAAGATCACAATCATTGAAAGTCTTGTGTGCAACAGCCAATCTGCAGAATTTGGTATTTTCTAATAAACATATTTGTACTGTTTAGCTAGCCATACGTAAACAAGCAAAATGACTATGTGTTATCGCAAAACAAGTCTAACGATAATTTAGAAAACCGACTTGCTGTTCGCAAGCAAACGCCTGCTTCTGTGATGTTTTACATTTTTTATTCTTTCATAAAGTATACACTATAGGGTTGTATGAAATAGCTTTGCTGGAACATACATACGTACTGTTTTGTCGAAATTGTTCATGATAGTTTTTCATAAATCTCGCTGGATTTCGTTGATACAGGGTTAAATTTCCTCCATTAAGGGGTAGGTTGTTGTGGGAAGCATAAACCTTAGAAATCGCATGATCTGTACGGCCAATACGGGTCACCAAAACTAGAAAATACACGACCAGGAATTGACTGTCTTGCTGAAACCACAAATCGTCCACACCCAAATTTTTGCAATGTAGGTACAAAAAACTGGATTATTATGTCGCGATAGCGAGCACCATCAACTGTTATTGAATGACCAGCCGCATTTTCAAAGAAGAATGGTCCAAAGATGCCTCCAGCCAAAAATCCGCACCAAACATTGACACGTTGTGGATGCATTTGTTTCTCAATGGGTTATTTAAACCCAAAATTTGACAATTTTGACGACTAACAAGCCATAAAGACGAAAATGAGCCCCATCGCTGATGATGATTTTGTTTGAAAAATCAGCAACCACTTCTTGTTGTTCCATAATCCACTCAACGAACTCCCTTCGCTGTGCATGGTCAGCAGGGTTCAGTTCTTAAGTCAATTGCACTTTTGTATGCACAAAGATGTAAATCTTTCATGGACTCATAGCAACACTCTCATGAATTGCTTCGATGTTTTGTGTTGAACGACTTGACAAAGGGCGGCAAGAGTATCTAAAATCACTAATTGATGCAGCATCCCTGTATTTTTGAATGAACCTCTTCACAGTTGATGAAGCTAAGTCACTATTCCGATCATATTTTGTACGAACTGTAGCTGTCAAGCCTTCATTATTTTTAAACTATTGCTCAACAATGATACCGCGTTGTTCTTTGGTGTAGCGCTTCATTTTTAATAGCCCTGAGTTGTCAGCTGTCAGCTGCCACGCTCTTTTTTTTCGTTTTTTTGTTAGTAACGCTTTACCGCAGGAATGGCGCAAAATTCGTAAAACCAATAAAAGACACCCTTTATTAGTGTACTAAGGACTGAAACGAATAAAATTTGGAAACTTCAAAGTAAAAAAAAAAATACAATATTTTCATAATTCATGTAAATTTTTTTTATTTGCTTTAAAACTCTGTTTTTATTAAATTCATTCACAATCACAAAAAATAAAAAAAAATATTTGGGTTCCCATCTTTCCTCAACTTCTTCCGAATGTCCTTCATAAGGTTGGTGACAGTTACATCCGTAATCTTTTTGGACGCTCTTTTCCATTTAGCACTAAAATCTTTTACGTCCTTTGCACACTGGTCACTTTTCCTCAATTTAGCTTTGACCAAAGCCTAATACCTTTCAATGGGACGGCACTGTGGAACATTGAGTGGATTCATGTCTTTTGTTGGGGCAAAGTCGACATTTTTAGCAACAAGAAAGCTCAACGTCGCATGAGCATAGTGAACTGAAGCTAAATCTGGCCAAAATAATGTTGAACTCTCGTGTTTGTTTAAGAAAGGAATCAACCGTTATTTTAAGCACTCGTTAATGTACACTTCTCCGTTAATTGTTCCCGTTGTAATAAACGATGAGCTTCTATGTCCACATTGGCAAATGGCCTGCCAAACTAGATATTTTGACCCGAATTTTTCCATCCCAATCGATGTTGTTGATTGCGGAAGAATCTCAGCTTCAAACGAGTTGTAAAACTGTGCACCTGGAAGAGTAGTAAAGTCGGCTTTGACATAAGTTTCGTCATCCAAATTCATCATCGGGCTTGTTTTTATGCTTTTGCTTTTCAGTAATTTTTGGTATTTTTTGTTTTTTTCGTGTTTTTAGACCGTTACGTTTTTTAGATCTTTGTACCATTGTTTGGTTGGTGTTACATTTCCGAGCAACATCTCTGGATGACATAGTCCGTTTTTTTACGATGGTATCCACTATTTTCCTGTCCAAATTTGTATCATGTACTCCACTTTTAGCTCCACTTTTCAGTTTTCGCTTAACTGTCAACGTCTCCAAATATCGTTTAATAACAGAATCCACTGTACTGCGTGCTATGTTTAAATTTTTTGCGATGAAATGCTTTGGACTTGAAGTATTTTCGAGCAATTTGTCGATGATCTTTTTACGGCATTCCTCTTGACTCATATTTTATAAATATTTTAAGCCGCACCGAACTAAAATCAATAACAAACTGAAACTAGAGAATATACAGGCTAATTTGGGTACAAAATGGGATTGCAATTTTAACGCATTGGAAGTATAGCCCGTATTAAAATTTACAGATTTTATTCGTTTCAGTCCTTAGTTTCTTTTCGATGAAAGTAAATAATTTAGGGTGATATTAGACTGTACGCTTGTATGGGGGAAATTGTTATTTCGAAACCTGCTCGAGTGCTATCTGTTTACATTGGGGTTTCTAGGCAGAAAAGTTGTATATATCCGATTAGACCGACTAAAATGCCCCGAACTTGAACTGCTGCCTTCTTTCACGATCACTTTTTTTTATATGGCTTCATTTTTAAACCGAAAGTTCGATTTCACGAAAGTCCGACGCTAACTATATTGTCGCGTTTTGAAGCAGTATTGGTGACTGAATCAGCGCAGTCGACGCTAAGTAATTTTGCGGCTGTATCGTATCCCTACCGGTCACCCTTTTCCCAAACAGAAGCAAATAAGCATATGCGGATGAACAATAATTGAATTTTCTTCAATAGAGTATATGGTATGACGTTTTAAAAGTTCTTTACTTATTATTAGAGTTGTTGAGAGATATTGACGCTCAAATTTTTTTTGTTGAAACTTGTTATGAATTTGAAATAAAAATCCTTGGTGTAAGTTTCGACAGCATTAATTTTTTTTTAAAAAGAATCTAACACAAGTAGGTGTAAATACACTTATAATGCTTCAGCATGTGTTAAGTTTTTTTGGAAAATGGGATAGAGAGGGATACAAAGATGTTTGGGCTAAGTAGTTGTTTCGGTCCATGGATGGGATCCTACATTTAATGTGGAGACTAAATTCTTAGTGGAAGTTGACTTGTTGTTAATTTCTAGTCAACTAGGTATTCATCTTACTTGATTCTTGTTAACTGAAAAAATGAATGTCTTTCGGGCGCGCTTGGGATCCGAACGCCGAACCCGATTTGGAAGTCAATCCACTACCACAGTGCTAAAAAAAAACACAATCTACGAAAAGTAATCACTATCGAAACTCAATTGAAGTAAAAGTTTTCCAAAGTACTCTTATATGTATTCAAGTTTCATGTATCGTTCGTAACTATGCCAAAGGGCGGCATCCTTTCATTGCATTGGTAGCAATTCAACCGAACGCACTTTCCCAATATCGAATTCGCATTCAGCTGTATCATGTTATAGTCCCGTGTCTACAATGAAGCACCACATCTCGCATTTGCCTATTCGATATTCCCAGTAATGTTGCCAAAGATGAAATTTGTGCGGCAACCAGATACCAGAGGCGACAGATGCGTTAAAAATAGGTCACATACCATTACCTGTGCTTGTGGTTGTACTGTGTTGCTTTAGCATATGTCAGTGCTGACTGGCTTCCTACCTGTTGTGCACATATAATTACTCTTGGGAAATCATCAACCCTTTTTCCGATTCATCGTAATAACATAGAGAAATGAGGAGGGAAAAAGAGATTCACCTCACGTACGAGCGAATCGCTACAGAAGATACAAGCTTCAGCACCACCCCACTATCAACAGCACGAAATACAGAGAAAATGACAGAGAAAGAGCAAGAGCAAGTAAATAATCGATTTATCAATATTTGCCTATATTTCACAATTTCGCTCGCGCTGAATTACTGATACATGCATACACGTGTTGCATGATGGTGTTGCTATTCGCTTTATGAGTATGCCCATAATATAATACCACAACTTGTATCTTGTGGATGAGTGGTCTCTCACATACACCTGCTAACCACCTGTTTTTAAAGGTTTGATAGGGAGGTTCGTGTTGGAGTTATCTTTGTGCACCTTAATGGCATTCACTTGAGGTGATAAGCAAAGCATGATAGGAAAGAAAAAACCCCGACTTCCCCTGTCATGTGTTACCGCATTAATTATCAATGCTGGTATAATTTGGTCCGTTGTTTAATTTTGTCTGTCTGATGTACAGTAGTTGTCAAAAAAATGTTGGCGGCAAGATATACTATGTACGGGTATTTATTCTTTGGGAAATTAGAAAACGGTATACGAACCTTCCCTGAAACCCTATTACGACTTGGATTCCTCTCTCAAAAAAATTTATTATTTTTCAGAAACTGAGATAAAGGAATTTGCTTAACTGGCATTCAAATAGTGCTGGTAAACCACAACATTGCAACAAAAAATTGTGTTTAGTACCGAGTACTCTTAGAGCCAACGAATATTGACTACAAGAAAAATCTATATATGGTGTAATGTCCATAATTCTACATGATTGTTTAGGTGATGTTAGAGTAGGATCTGAAAACTGTAAAACAATCACCAGCCTCATGTGCCGTAACATCTTTACATTATCGCTAAAATAACATATGTTGCTGTTTTTGTTTTAAGGCACAAGATGATCACGAAAAAAAAAACATTTCTAAAGAAAAGTTACGTTGCAACTATACATACGAGTACATATAAGCAAATCGAAAAATATGCCACACACTGGGAATAACCGATCACATAGAAGTATCTTCGCGAAAATACCTAAAATTGTCTGGACTTTTCCATTAGCCAGAGCTCAATGAATGTACCAGTTGTTAAACTCTTTTGAATCTAAAAATTTACACCGTACGGATAAATATAAACAAAAATGGGTGATGGCATACTATTGTTGCAGGAGCTGGTCCTTTCGATTTATACTCACTACTCTGTGAGTGTAATTTGACCGATGACGCGCCGAATTTTATTTTCCAGTTGTAAACTAGAGTTCGGCTTTCTAGTATGGACCTTGGATTTGATATGTTAATCTTGAGGGCGACAATTTGGACTATAATCTCAGTAATGCTATGGTGGGCGATGAGAATTTGTTGCTTTGAAATGCTTCTTGGTGGTGGCAGTGGCGTAAGGCAGAAGTTTATTTCATCTACAACTTTGTCAGAGGGTTCGAATCAAAGCATTTTTTTTTCTGCCGTTACCATCCTATCGGGATGTAATGGCAAACGTCTTAAAGTGAAACCTTTTGCATATGCAAAAAGTCTTTTACTCCCGTTGTTCTGAGTCAGAAAAAAATTGTGTGTCCCGCTCTCTACTTCCAAATTAAAAGACAAAGTGACGAGATTTGGCCTTGGTCGATGCAGGACTGCTGCGTTATCAATTCATTTATTTTAAAATGCTTTTCACTATTATGGGTAACATTGAATACTTTGATTCCAATATCCGTTACATCTGTCTCTCATGGATCTCAAGAGAATTAAAAAACCTGTGGAGTTGTATTAGTCACTGAATAATCAACTTCCTCAAATTCTGTGATTAGATACCGAAGGACTCACATACTATGATACATTTCACCGACTTAAGATGAAACCTAGTTTTTCGAACTGTCTCAGCAAAGCTTTTTATCATATATTTTTCTAATAAGTTTAAAGCATTATTATGGGTAGTATTTTCTTAAAGCGTTTCATATTCATTACAGCTGCCATATACAATATAATAAAAAAGAACCAGAATTGCAAACAGTAAGCAAAAGCAAAATATATCTAAACTCTACAATACTCGTAGTTACCTGTTTAATTGCTATAGGCTTTTTTTTATAATTGGCGCGCGCACAAGGGAATATGTGTACCCTGATGATGTTTGCAAATAGCGTGAGCGAGGGGAAGTTAGGGAGGAGCACTGGTGGGGAAAATAGCGATACAACAACAGGAGAGACAGGAGACATTGCGTCTGTGTTCGAGGGCGCTGAATGACTGTGTGATATTGTCATCAGCTATGAGTTTTACCGCACGGTTTTGGATCCTATCTAGTAAGTGCAATGAGGTTTTAGGGTATAGGGCACAATAAACACATGCGTCCATCGTATGTGCGTTGCTGTAACGTGCTCCAATTTTCTGTAACTTCTTCGCATAGACCTTGCTTTCTCCTCTTGAATCCACTATTGCTCCAGCTTGAATTAGTAGTTTCGATTTTTTAGTATATTTGCAAAGGCATTTGCATTGTGCCATTAGGTGTGTCCTATATTATGTACTGCCACTTTCTTCGTCTTATTTATGTTAGATGCTGATAGATTTCTAGCCCGATCTAAATAAGAGCAGTTTGTTCGTGATACAGTTCCACCAGAAAATTTCTGAGATATTGCCCAGACACATATTTACAAAAGTAACAGTTTATGAGTGATAGCGGTTGTCATCCACCACATACTGCACTCATAAAGCTGTGTAGATTTTACATTAGAGCAGAACATTTGTAAGTTACTTCTTGACGCTACTTCCTAAATAAGTTATTAGCTTTATTGACTTGCTCACCAGCTATGCTCAATTAAATATCGTTCGACAATTATTGTAGTCATTATCTTAGCAGCCGCAGGTAAGATACCACTTGCGCCGCTGCTAGGTGTAATCGGAAATTCGTTTCCTGATAATGGATAGTCATTCGTTTATAAATGGTTGAGTCCAGTGACGAAGTACTCCCTCCACCTCCAAGTTGATCCTTATCCAAAGTAAACAATATATCATTACTTTACCATCCATTTTTATCTCCGTAACTCTGTAAGCATTCCTGCTCTCGCATCTTCTAGCTGATTCCGATAACCTCGGATTCGGATGGATTTTCTATTCCACTATCGGAAGAATTTTGAAGCGTTAGCACTCTTCTGTGCTCATGTTTCTGGAAAGTCCCTTCTAAATAATACTCGTACTATTTCTTAAGCCGTTCAACATATGCATTTGGCGCTCCTTCTTCTTAATTCGTATACGGAAATAAATTGCAGGGAGCTAATTCCAGACGTTACAATGAGTGAAGAAGTAATTTGTAGCCCGATTTATTAATTTTTACCGTCAGTTTTATGAACCACCTCACAGGTGCATCAATGTGATGACAGACGTTCTTTATCCAATATGCTCAAATGCGTTTAAACTCAGATGTTTAATATTTTATTACTACTAACTTTGATTTAATAGTTCTTTCTCCTTTCTTAAAAAAAAAAAACAAAAATTGAATTACTGCTCAACAACATATAGAAGCAGTACACTTTAGATAGCTGCTAACGCAAACTGGTTATGCGAGTAATTTTGCATTCTTTTTACATTGTTTCATAATATAGATCTGCAAATCTGCTTGATTTTTTCAGAAAAAGGATCTGTAATTTTTTTTAAATGTTATTGCATTTACATTGCGCTATAATAAACTTATTTTCCGGGAAAAAAATTCCAAAGCATCTATTACTACATAGTTAATTTTAAAGGGTTGTTGTTCCGCCAGTTTTGAGTTTTATAGTTTGAACAAGTTGGGTGGTATCCTGAAAACTACTGTCGTGAGATGAAATGACCTGATTTCTTTTTTTGTTTGTAGACGTTTCATAGTTGCAAAACGTCGTCTCTACGTTCCAAAAAGTTATGACAAAGCTAACATTTTAAGTTTTAAAAAAAAATCACTTTTGATCTCCAATAACTTTTGACACATCAATATTAGGGAAACATTTACTTTAAAACAATCACAGTACTCACAATTACGAGTTTAAGGAAGTCTAGGAGTCAAAACAGGGCAGCGTACGGCTTTGCTTCAAACCTTGAAGGGGATGCTGTGTAGAAAGGACGTAAACGTCAAAAATCTAAATTTGAGTTAGAGGTATATTTTTAGCCGTTAATAGATTCTCTATTTTGCAAAAATGTAAAACCATGAAAAAAATTTAAAAAAAGGAAAAGTATCTCAACCAACCAATGCAATAGATTATATTTATAATACAAAGCAAGGAAGTCGTATTCAACAAATTACTACGGTAAAGAGTCGTAAGATTCAAGGCAAATGTGCAAATGTGTATAAAAAAAGTTAAATTATTACATACCACCTTGATCAAAAATTTTCCGGAATTTTTTCAGAAAATTAAAAATACAAGTTTATTCATCTAAATCTATATTGTCCTCTTCAAAGTAATCTCCATCGACTGCAACACATTTACGTCAGCGCTTGATCCAATCCTCGAAACATTTTTTATATTCGGTTTTCGGTATGTAGAATAGTGTTTCCTGCGATTTTTCCATTACTTCCTCTCGGCTGCTGAAACGCGTTGCCCGTAGTGGTTTTTTAACTCTATTGAACAGAAAGAAGTCACAGGGAGCCAAATCAGGTGAATTCGGTGGCTGTTGGATGGTATTGTGAAAAAATTACAAATAATGATGGCACTGTGCGACGGTGCGTTATCATGGTGCAAAATCCATGAGTTTTCTGTCCACAATTCTAGTCTCTTTCGGCTAATTGCTTCACGCAAACGTCTCGTAACGCCCAAATAATACTCTTTGTTTATTGTCTGGTCTTCTAGCGAAAATTCATGATGCACTACACCGTTGAAATCCATGAAAGCTGACTGAAAACAATGTGTTTTTTTGGTCTCGGCTCATTTGGTGAACGCCATTCACTTGCCTGATGTCTGGATTGCGTGTCGTACTCATAAACCCACGTCTCGTCTCCAGTAATGATCCCTTTAATGAATGTGGGATCGGATTCAGCCTCGCAAATCATTTCTTTTGCGACGTCACCACGGTTTCTGTTTTGCATGGAATTGAGGTCTTTTGGCGCCAACTTTACTGCTACACGACGGAAACCCAAATCATTAACCAAAATGTCTTGGACGGATCCGTAGGCAATGTTCAAGTCCTCCGCTGTCTGTCTGAGGGTTAATTTGCGGTTATTGACCAACATTTCTTTTACTTCATCAATGTTTTCGTCGGTTTTCGATGTCGATGGTCTGCCACTGCATTCATCATCTTTGATTGACTCACGACCACTTTTGAACCGCTCGTGCCACTGGTAAACGACCGTTTTCTTTAGAGAATCGTTGCCGAAACACTTTTCCAACATTTCCAACGTTCGGGCACCATTAAATCCGTTTTTTACGCAAAATTTAATACAAGTTCGTTGTTGCAAATTTAAATCCATTTCTAACATTGTAAAAAATCGCCAACACGCACAATTATAGATGTACTCTTGGCCGCGTAACTTTTGCAAATGTCAAGCTATGACGCTAAGATTTAGAGGGAATATCAACAACAGATTTACCAACTTAACAAAAAAACAGAACTCAAATCGGAACAATGGGAGCGCCACACTGTGGTGTCCCCCGGGAACTTTTTGATCAAGGCATAAGTGTGTTGCAGTTGATGGGGATTACTCTGGGGACAATATATGTAGGTTTAGATGAATAAACTTGTATTTCCAATTTTCTGAGTACAATGGGAACGGGAACTTTTTGATCAATGTAGTATTTCAAAATTTTTATCTCATCTGCAAGTTCAGCTTTTTATGACAAAATTTTTGAAATTTGTTTGTTTATAGGTTACACAAAAAATGCAAAGTAAATACACCTTAAGTTTATCGAAGCTGGACGCACGTTCATGTCAGCTGATTTTCATCACCAGGTTGAAAAAAAATGAAAATGCATTTTCAAAAAAAGTGCGAATTACAACATATCCGAATGAAAATTTCCACTCGCATGTAGCTCGAAACATCCTTTTCGGAACGATAGCATTCAGATCCGAAACTACTGGTTTCGTGCATTCCGAATGCCAACAGCACTCCGGATTGGGTACCGGAGTTCTCATGCGGTCCGCCAACGCTCCTCGATTTCGGTGATCTAGTGGGAACCGCAGATTTCACTGTGACGAGGCCGTTGAAGATTAAGTTTAAGGAATACAAAAGTAATATTATTTCAATGGCTGCAACTTTATGGATATAAGTTACTTCAAATCAAGGGTTTGAAATTATGGGCTGAAAGTGCCTAGTGGGAAATCTTTGGCAAGAGGAACTATCTGAATCAGAAATTTCCAAATCGAATCGAGTTCTAGGAAACTGATAGTTGTTAATTCATAAATGCTATTGTGATTTCTTGTATGAGTATTTATCTCGTATGTTCTCATACATACGTATATTCAAATAAACTTTGAAATAAATATTGATCAACCCTTTTTAATTAACGAACATTTTTCAGTTTAAATAAATGTACTCGTGTCCCAACTTTTTTGGTAAGAATCATTTAGTAAATTTCACCCTCATTACCAAACAAAAAGGGTGAATAACCATTTTCTCTAAATATTAGTTTTTTTTTTATTATATTCGCCCGATATGTCATATTTGTGTTACGGATTGCCTACCATTTTATCACAGAAACTTTACAAATCACCCAAATTTGAGCGAATCATTTAATCCGAATCTGCAATTAAGATCAGGACGGGACGAAACACAACAGTAAAGGCTGAACAGAACTACCAACATGGAGATACACCCATTTTGGTTAGCACGATTGTATAATTGATTGTGGGGTTGTCTCAACAGATTTAATTTTTTGGGAGGCATTTTACTTCTTGAACAGCATGACACCAACATACATTTCGATTTACAACTCTGCAAAAACTTTTGATCATAAAAGATGTCAGATTTATCGATCTGGAATCTTAAGAACAACGGACCAGGTATCAGATATCCGGTTCCAAATGCTAAACAGGCTTTTAATATACGTGAAAGGTATAATTGTAAACTTCATTTGATATGAAAATATCATCTGATCCTACGTAGGTTGCTATTTACGTTTTGGGAATATCGGTGTAGATACGTCAAAACTGACATCAGCACCGTAAAGTCATACGAGAAACTCAAAAAAATGGGATTAAATCATGAACGTTTCGGTGCGACGATTTTTTATCATTTTCAACCTGCATAACTCAACAACAGTGTGTCGACTGACCAAGGTACCCTTGGTCAAATGGTCGCCTGTTTCTTCGGAAAAACCGGACATGTCGCCACCGTGCCATTAGAGCAACGTAGAACGGTCAATTCGGAATAGTACACCACCATTTCTTTGTTTTACGATGTCTGCAGAAGCATTTAAAACGCATGTTTTCGAAAATTGGTTTAAAAACCTGCATAAATATATTGATCTTCATGAAGAGAGTCTTTTGAAAAACAATAAAGCCATTTCCGATGATAAACATTTGTTTTCTTACTTGTTTTTTTTCAAAACTTAAGTAGCAATCTACTTAATGACTTAAATGATTCGAAGCTATTGTAATGGGCAACCAGATAAGAACGATAGGAAAAGAATTTAAATAAAACAACAACGGTGTGATATAAAATTGGTTCTAGCTTTATTATAAAGCTACGTTCATGTCATCATGTGTACAAAACCACATCCTTCAAATGGCCGCGTCGGCTTCCTTGGCAGTGCTTCAAGCGGTCTGTCCAATATGTGCGGCGTTATTCCGGCAATAGCGTATCGAATGTTGGCCTCGAGCTCGTACGTTGACGTAGCCCCAGAGAAAATAATCGAGGTATGTCAAATCGCATGATCGCGGCGGCCAATTGATGAACGTTCGCCGTGACTTCGCAACTTCGAGCGTTTCGTCCCTTGTATGTCATATAGTGTCGTCTGTAAATCCATAGCTGGGATATATCGATGTTGTCGAGGTCTGACCACAGAAAGTCGGTTAGCATCGCTTTATACCTGAGACCATTGACGGTAAAGGTGTCTCTTTCCTCATTTCGAAAGAAATAAGCTCCGATGATGCCGCCATTCCATAAACCGCAATCTTTGTGGATGCATTGATGCTTGGCCGAATACTTGTGGATTTTGTTCGCTCCAATAACGGCAATTTTGCTTGTTAACATTGCCGCTGAACAGGGAATGGGCGTCGTTCGAGAAAATAATTTTTTGGACAAATCTCCGGGAAACATTTCCAGCGTCCAATTAGCGGGCCCACAGCGTTGTCTATGTTCGGCCGGCTTCAATTCTTGCATCAGCACAGTCTTATACGGATGTAGACCTAAATCCAAGCACAAAATAAGCCGTGTTGACTCTCTGCCAATGCCAATGAAACTAATCGGCGCCGAATCGATATTTCTGGGTCTGTTTTGATACTGGCCGCTACGGCGGCTATGTTTTCTTGATTTCGCACAAATCTCTGTCTGGTTCGTCGCTTAAGATCCAAAACAGTGTACTCACGCTCAAACTTTTCCACGGTGCGACGAATTGCCTGCACACTGAAACCATGATGACGGCCGACCTTACGGCGAAATTCACGTTGCGGATTTACAACTAAGCCGGAATTTCGATAATATTTTTTAATAATTTTCACACGTTCGGGAAGTGTAAAGCGATGCATGATGAAATGGCGTACCTTACTGACTATTTTGACAGCTGGATATTGCTAACTTTGACTGCTGCTGAAACATAACAATTGGAAAAAACTATCATAGCTATCTGGTCGCTCGTTAATTACCCAGGTCTGTAGAAATCTATTAACGGCCGAATTCTTTATCCATCGAATGTTGCTCAAACTTAATTAAAACATCGCGAAAATTGAGTGCACCCACAAAAAAAATTTGAAGAGAGAGAGACACACAGGGTCATACTTTTTTTTACGAAGAAACGACAAATTTAAACGAAAGTCATGGAGAGATCTAATTTTAACAAAAGAGTAAATGTATGACAACAAATAGAAGAGAAGCGACCACAAAGCAGATGTATTTGACGTATGTAAGCTAAAATTATATCAGTTCCATATCCAGCACACACAGATACGATAGTCAGATATATACAGGCAAAAACACACTCCACTATAGTCATAGCTTGTATTGTACTATACTACTCGTATCTTGAATATCGAAGGTGTTTTGCTTTACTTATCATTGGCTGCAATAGTTAGTCATAATTTACCCTTTGTTCGATAGAAACGTTTTTTCGCTTATTTTTTATTTTGGGTTTCTCTAATTTAAGCTTTGCGTTTGTTTGCTTTTTCGGCAAAAGAAGCAAAAATATTATTATTTAGCTGCTTTGGCGTTTATTTGATTTAAATTAAGCTTTATCGCGACATTTTTTTACCATTGACATTCGTTCTCCGTCAAACTTGTGGTGTAGTTACTCGTAAAAATTTTATTTTATTATTATTTTATTTTTTTAAATTTCTCTAGTAAAGTGCAACTGGGCGGTGGGTGGGGGTTTTTTAAAGATGAATTTCACGTGTTTTTTTTTTTAGTCATTTTTATATTTTACACACATAACATGCATAAGTTTTATTAAAATGTCAAAACTTTTTAAAGCACGACCATTAGTTATGGGTGCATTTTCGATTTCGATTTGGTTGGTTAGACGCAGACGTTGTGACTTTGAATATACGAGTGTGCATGTAAGGGCGCTTGTAAAGAGTTGGATTGATGATGGTTACTGTACAAACCGTTATATTGAAATCCCTCAACAAATCGAGAAAGTTTTCCTTCTATCCGAAATAAAGTATTGTACAAAGAAAAAAAGGCATATCATACTACAGAAATGAGAATATCCGTCTACAGTAGTCACATATAACAATTCTCCGAATGGAAACAAATTTCCCAATTGACGGAAAGGATATCTACGTCATGTTGTGAAGAACCCAACAGAGATTGGCCAGTTGCATTACATTTGAATGAAAAAAACCCCAGGAAACACAAAATCACACACCTCCGTATGAACATACTCGTATCAGTATTTTCGTTTTATTTTTCACCAACACCAAAAAAATCGAAATTGTTATAGACGGGGTAGGCGGTGGTCGCCACCTTTTCCCATCTGCAGGTTTTTTTCGTATTTGTAGTCAGATTTTGATTTTGATTTTGATGTTACTCGTGTTTTTGACCTTCTGTGATTTTTCGATTCTGTTTACCTTCGTATTATGTTGACAAATGAGATTCAAAACAATTCGGCTGTCTCGTGTTTGTTTCGTGTGTGTGCTGAGATTTCGTTTTGATGTGATCGCTTGAGTAATTCCAGTCATCTGGATGCAATGCCAGAGTGCTCTCTGGAAATGTAATTGATTTCTGACTCACTGACTGATTGTTTGTAGGACGTGAGTGAATTTATTTATCCCTTTTGCTGTATCGGATTATTTTCTTGTGTATATTTTTCATTTGGACACTTGCATATCAGGGGCCAAGATGTAGAGTGTGTGATTGCGAAATTCAATTTAGATATTTTTGTGCTAGACGATTCTTGTACACACGCAGATACGAGTAGTAACCACCACAGAGTGGGATAGAGCTTTTGTGTGAATAGAAATTAATTTTATTTTTATGTTTACCCGACAACTTCAATTGCGTCTTATTTGTATTTGTTGGAAGAGGTCTTTGTTTTACGATTCCTTATACGAATATCGATTTTCGTTCCTCCAGTCTAGTAAAATCGATAATTACGTTCGTGCAATATATATAGTCTTTCGTCCGAGCTCAGTTCTTGCACCACCCTCGTAATCGATGCTGTTTCGGGTTCTTTTTGTGCGATTATTGACGTAATGGGTTTTATCTTTTAAAGGTTTCCATGTATTTGTTTTGCTCTTTTTCAAGATACCCCTCAAAATGAAATATTTAATAGATTTCTTTTCTTTTTCAATTTTCATGAGTTAAGAAAATGGGTTGTTTTTGTCATAGGCCTACATACATATAATAATTTATGAATGCCGGTCAACTTTATGTGTGAATTAGATCTTAATGATGAAATTTTTTGCATTTTATTATAAGGCTCTTGTTTGAGACTCTTAAAAACGACCTCCCGAATCGTTTGTGTCGAGATGAGCTACAAGTTTTTTCTCATTGTTCTGTTGGAAAAAGTTAAAGAAAGCTCTATGCAAATTAATTAAACCAAACACTATCCTTATGACAATTTTTACATACATACATTTTCGGATATCGGATGTTGTTCTTTTTTTTTTATAGCCAAACATGTGTCTTATTTTAAAACATTAACATTTAAATAAAATGAACGTTTAACGACTTTCCTTCATGAAGATTCTAAATGTTGCCATTTTTTTGAGCAGTTCTTGATCTACACCTTGAATGACTCGAACTGCAACCAATTTCAGACTGCTATAATTTCCAAACCGTTCATGGCAGTGAGCTCAAATTTTCACACATGGCAGATAATTTTATTATTTACAAGCCTTTTAAACGATTTGCGTCTCAGTTGTGTTGAAAAATTTTTATTTGGTTGGAAAACCACAAGTAGCTATCGTTAGAGCCCTACAGCACTTCAACGTGAATAAATCATTTGTGTTTCGAACCATAGCTCGTTAACGTGATACTGGCAGCGTTGTAAAACGCCATGGAGGTGGTCATAAAAAAACAGCAACACCGGCAGAAATGGTTCGGAAAGTGAAGGCTCGAATTGGGCGAAATCCGCGTCGAAGTGGAAGAAAAATGGCTCGTGAGCTCAACATATCGTTGGAACGGATGCAACACATACTGAAAAATGAGCTTGGGCCCAAGCCATTGAAGTTCCATAAAGCACACGATCTGACACCGTAACAGAAAAAAGTTAGAGTCGAAAGAGCGAAGGAGTTGCTACGCTTGCACGAAAGTGGTGAGGTGCCGAATTTGGTTTTTTCCGATGAGTCGCCATTTGTTATCGAGCAATATGTCAACAAACAAAATGACCGAGTTTATTTGCCAGAGAGGTCCTTCGAAAACTTACACCTTCGGACGGCCACCAGAAAGCAGGCAGCACCGATGGTGATGGTTTGGGTAACCATAACCGCCAATGGTCGCTCTCCGCTCGTATTTTTGGACCGTGGCGTCAAAATTAATGCGATCGTATACCGTGAAACTGTCTTAGAGGCAGTATTGAAGCCTTGGGCAAACAATCATTTCGGTCGGAGACCGTGGACATTTTAACAAGACTCGGCACCGTCTCACAAAACGCGCGTCAACCAAGATTGGTTAAAAAACAATGTTCCACACATCATTTCTTCGATACAATGGATTGCAAATTCTCCGGATGCAAATCCGTTGGATTTCTCTGTCTGGTGTATTTTGAAGGCGAAGGTTGGCACTAAAAATACCAAACTTTGGACCACCTCAAACAAGCATTTCGCCGGGAATGGGCCAAAATACCGCAGAGTCACTTGCGTGCAGCGTGCGATGCTTTCTTCGGCCGTCTCACGGCCATTATCCGCGCCAAAGGTGGACATATTGAAAACTACTGATACAATTTGAAAATTGATTTATTTTCCAACATATTTTGCTTTGGCACAATAAAATCTATCAAAAAATAAAAAAATTATAGCATTTTATAAGGTTGGAGTTCGAGTCATTCACCCTGTATATGCATACATTTATATAACCATAAGCCTGTGACTGCATAGTCACACAGAAAATAATCGAGAAGTCTTACATGGAACGATCTTCTGTTCGTATTGCTACTCGTACTATCCAATAAACTGCACTATTTCGGTAAACGCAATAAATTCTGTAGGGTCCCGTTTGCATTGGTATGACAAACATTGCACAATTTTGCGCATTGAGCCAGCAGTATGTATCACCACTCAACACTATTTGACAATAAAACAACGGGTCAACCTGCAATTTTTCTAGAACCCTATAAAGGAAAAAACGATGCCATGATGTCCAATGGCTTTCATTTGTAAATTTCAATATGATCCTAATCTTAAAATTTCTATGCCCGAAATGGGTTAAGCCACAGTTTCTGCAGTCGATCACGAATCGGTAAACTATGATATTCTCTTACACTTTCGTCTACAGGGATGATATACATAATATTCGATATTCAAAATATTTAGAGAGCATGAAATCTACTCACTATTCGAGGGACGGCTTATAATATTGAGATGGGCGATCTAAAATGTGTATCACAAAAATTACAAAATCCATTACTCATACGTGCATGAGAAAGTTGTTCGCGAATTGATGATCATAGATTTCTCTATTTATCTTTTTTGGGTTCCGCGTACAAGATTTATTCGATTAATGAAGAACCTTCAGTTTATTGAACATTTCTGCTCACTGCAGCTGCAAGAAACTTGTTGAGAAATTCTGTACTGCTTAACCGGAGAGAATTTTGTAGGCCCTTCCGTTTTAGTTTGGATGCCCTTTGGCGTTTTTCAAATTTTCATTAGTCCTTTGGCTAATATTACAAGCAGATTCTAATACGATTTCCGGCGTTGCTTCATAATTCTATTTAATTAAAAACTGAAAACGGTAATTTATGTATTTGTATACTTAAAATCGGCTGGTCTCCGTACGTAACATGGATTCATTTTCACTGAATAAATAGGCTTTCGTTGTGGTTTAAACAATTTTGGGTGTTTAAATATTTAAACTTACTAAAGCAAAAAAAAGGCTGTCCCAAATTTCACCCAAGAAGTAATTTTAATAGAAAACAAAAGTTTTTAATTAGAAAATTGGAATTTTTTATTGATTTATAAAGTAAACAGTATAGGGTTATGTATGGCATCCACGGTTTTTCTGGCACATACGCACTGTTTTTTTCCAAATTTTCCACGACAGTTTTGCATATATGTGGCTGAATTCTGTTGATACAGCGCTCAATTTGCTCCTACAAGGCGTGAGTGGTTGTGGACTTCAAAAACCCCAAAGAAAAAAGTCCAACGGCGTTAAATCGCATAATCTGGCCGACCAATTCTGATCACCAAAACGGGAAAATACACGACCAGGAAATTGTTCATGCCGTTATCGAATGGTTACTTGGTCTGTATGGCATGTGGCACCATCTCCTTGTAACCACATGTCGTCCACATCCATATTTTCCAATTTAGGCACAAAAAACTGGGTTATCATGTGGCGATAACGAGCACCGCATTACTGTTATTATTGCCTGCCCACTCCCATTTTCAAAGATGAATGGTCCAGTGATGGCTCCAGTCCAAAATCCACACCAAACAGTGACATGTTGTGGATGCATTTGTTTCTCAACAATCATTCGTGAATTTTCTGAATCGAAAATCAACAGAAAATGAGTCTCATCGCTAAAGATAATTTTATTAGAAAAATTATAATAAACTTGTTGTTCCATAATTCATTCAACGGACTTCCTTCACAGTGTCAGTAGGATTCAGTATTCAGTAGAATTGTGCCTACGCATGAAGATGCAAATCTTTCGTAAGAATACTCTGTAGAAAGCTTCCCAGAATTGCCAATTCTAGACTACGGTGCCGAACTGGAGTTTGTGGGCTCTTAGCAACACTCTCACGAACTGCTTGTTTTGTGTTGAACGACTTATTTAAGGATGGCTAGAGTGTACAAGATCACTAATTGATACAGATTTCTTAAATTTTTCAATTAATCTCTTCACAGTTGGTGAAGTTAAATCAATACTCCGACCATATTTTGTAACTAATTATTTTTAAAATATTGCTAAACAATGAAAATGCGTTGTTCTATCGTGTAGTGCTCCATTTATAACCCAGAACTGTCATCTATCACGCTGTCTTTTCATTCGCAATACTTTACTGCACAAATGTCGCAAAATTCAAATCTTGGAACACCGTTTATTTACAAGCATAGTTGGAAAATCTTTGCTTCCACAAAGTCGGATATGACTCTTCATGCACCTTCAATTTTTATTAGTTGCCAGCTTGGCATTTTGACTTTTTTTAACAGGTTTATAAGTAACGTGTGAGTGTATAGTATAATGTGCCTGAATGCTATTGCGCTTTTACATAAAACAGAAGATAAATTATACAATTTTTTAGGTGTACGCTTCATTATTAATCGAAGATTTGTTACGGTCAGTAAACTAGCAGGTTTGTGTCTTCGCACTCTAATTAGTATTTTCGATGAAATTGGATTTAGTGCTGACCAAAGGATGCTAGATATCGAGGATGGAAAATATTACATATTGTTGTAACATATGTACATATACATATGAGTTTCAATTTTCAGTTTATAATTATATGGAGTTCATAAACCATGCAGACACTCGCGAGTGGTCTCCTTATTACACTTATTACATTCATCCATTCTAGCTGGAAAAATATAAAATGTGAATATTTATGTTGTTTATAATGTGAAAGATTTAAAGAAGAATTATTGAGGTTCCTGCTTATAGCAAGCGATTTAAAGTTTTCGTGGACCTTGCAGATGTTTTTTGTTTTTTTTTAAATTTTGACTGAGTTGTGTAAAAGAGTGAACGACGGTGTTTTTATACAGTTGAATTCGGAGTAAATGATTTAGTATTCTTGGGCATATTTAGTATTTTAAATTTTCACCAGACACTTCGTGTTGTAATCAAAACTATTGTACACCTTCAAATTTGTTTGTTTCACGACCAGGTGATTGATGCCTTCTGATTGGGTGGTGTAAATGTCTTTTATCAGTCATCTTTAACTCCGATTGTAATTGTAATTACGTAGGCCACCACGTATTTTTCGTCTGTTTTTCTCAAAATTTGAACGACTTATTACACTTGGCACCCCTATTGCGAGTGTCAATTATCAACCAATTGACGATTGACAAATTTATCAATCAAAATAATTTTCGGTATTGTGTAACTATTTGATAAAATTTGTGGCTATTGTGAATAAATTGACTATTGTGAATGAGACATGACATTTGTTGACAAACGTTTTACTTTGGCCCCATTCAAAATGGAAATTTGTTACAAATTGACGATATTTAATCACTATTTGATAATTGACAATCGCAATACGAACTATTCAAATTTTTTGATATTTATCGTTTATCGTTTATTTTTTGAGGATTTTTGGTACCATACTCGTATAGGATATGTCCTGCACGGCACCGCTTGCAAAAGTGAATGCGCACAATGTAAATTCTCCATGACTTTTGGCTCATTCGGCCGATATTCCAGCAATTTCAGGTTCGACATTTCTGCAAGTCGTCTAAAGTTTGAGACTTGTTGAAATAGTGCAGAGACTTAATACAATCCCAACGAAAAAAGTCTAAGGGTGTTAAATCACACGATCTGTGCGCCTTGAGACGAGCCTTTAAATTTAAACGTGGAAAAAAGTGAGATAACGGTGCATCTTGGTCCTAAATGTTTGCAAGTTACATATAATGACTAGAAAGAGGTCGGAAAGGCATTCCATAAGTGATTTGTACGGCACAGGAAAGAATCGGGGTATTTCAGAGAAAGTTCATCCGAAAGTGGGCTGGATGAGTATATCGATAAGTATTCATATCGAGACGGGTGTTACAGTTAAAAGTTTTAAGGACGGTGAAGCCCTAATGGTAAAAATAGAGATAGAACGTCGGTGTTCGTTCGAGGGCGTCAATTGACTTGAATGTTAACGTTACCTATGATTTTTATAGCGCGGTTTTGAATTCCTCCTAGCAAGTATAGAGATGTCTTGAGCGCACCTGACCTGATGGATAAATGCCTTATATGTACATTGTAGTCAGATCAGAGGGCGGAAGGAATTTCTGACATCGCTTTAGGAAACCTAGACATTTTGCAGCATTTTTGGCGACATTGAACATGTGTTTATTGCAACTTAAGTTTTCACTCACGTATAGTCATTTCTCAAAATACGATACAGGAATATACTCTTGAGAACATCGCAGAATATTGGCATCACCTGCGGTCTCAACTTACCGATTCGCGTGCAGCAGCAATATTCAATCCACTTCTGGCGTTTCCTTGTGAATAAGTGAATAAGTCGATATATCGATTGAAGTTAATGCACGTAACGTAATCGTAACTGATCGCGATTTTTTTTTAATAAAAGGTAAACCTTTCCAAGATTAAATGGTAGACAGTGTGCAACACAACTTCATATATTGTATTATATTTAATCCCTTATTAGTCGCTTCAAAATTATTTGACATATTTCTTCAATACTGCTATGATACATATATTTTATTCATTATTATTATTTTTTTAATAGCTTTAGTATAACTTATCGCATTTTCAAAAAGTTGTTGTGTATGAGTGTTTAATTTTTTGCATTCAATGGAAAAGCCCTCATCACTTAAGTCGCATTCACACCTACGAATAACGCATACACTTAACATATTTCCATAATTGA
Organism: Volucella zonaria; assembly: GCA_963966105.1. NCBI lineage: Eukaryota > Metazoa > Arthropoda > Insecta > Diptera > Syrphidae > Volucella > Volucella zonaria. The sequence continues at coordinate 163,448,450 of OZ014530.1, forward strand.
TTTGAAAAAATTAATTATCTTAAGGTCAGGCTGGTTATCTTTAAATTTTCTTACATCGAGCGGCCAAGGTTACTTAATTTAGTGACAGGCTCAATATTAAGTACCTAGTTACGAGTTTCGAGATATATCGAAAGCTTTTTAAATTTATTGAACAAAATGCAAACAGAGTAAGAATAAGGAGGTAGAAGTCAGCGTTACCACTGAAACTTTTCATAAAGTCGCAAAAAAAGTTTCGCAGGCTAGACACAGGTCGCAATATACAAAATTCCTGACAGGCACCTTATTTTATTAATAAGGGTTATTTTCTTTCAAGCATTTTTTTTTTAAATGAATTACAAAAAAATTATTTATTTTATAATTCATAATTGATATACTTTTAATTACATACTCTATGCTATACTATAGCACAGTAACAACATGTACACATCAAGTTCTTTGCACTTCACAATGTTGGCTCACGCGAATAGTTTATGTGTATTGGATTTATGAATACGAGTATATGCTTCGCAATGCAATCTGAAGTATGATACATTTTCTTGAAATGGTTCATGAAATGTTTACATGTATTCGGTTAGGCGACGTATTGTTGTTATAGAAATTCAGAAGTTAGCTGCGGTTAGAAAAAAATCAATGAAGTATCACAATTGCATTCAGGAGATTTACTAGATGGAGTGAAAAGTGACCTCCTTGACCGCCAGAATGCGCTGCTACTGCAAAAAAGGTTATGGTGCCTTGAAGTCCGTTCATATTTAGGCAGACATGCCAAATTTAAGTGCGATACTGTCTTTAGATTTGTTTTGACAGCTGATTGTTGCATCATGTTGAGTATGGACAAAAACGATTTTCGTTCTCTCATAAAACATTATTTTTTGAGAGGCCAAACGGCGAAGGAAACAAAAGAAAAGTTGGATAAAAGTTGGGGCTAATGCTTCGTCAGATTACACCGTCAAATATATATTAGTTTCGAGAGTTTCGTGGTGGCCGCAACTCCACTACCGATTAAGTCAGCAGCGGCGGGCCCTCCGATGCGGTTACAGAGGACAAAGTCAAAAAAATAAATGGATTTTGAGAGAAAATAGCAAAACTCCATAAAAAGTCTCCATATCTCCATATGAAAAGTCGGAAATTTGTGGTTCTTTCGAAAAGTCATCTCAAAGTCAGAGGACAGGAGCAAAAAATGTCTCAAAATGCAACTTTACGGTAACACTGTTACAAGTATCAAACATAAGTCTCGCATGTTATCACTGATAAACCTGAATTTTGTACTCGTTCGTCAGAACCCCTTGCTTGTAATGGTCGCGGTCGCAATCGCAATACGTTTTCGTATTTTGTTTTTATTTTGGTTGATGATTTCAGCTGAGATATGAATGTTTGCTATGTTTCTTATCTAAAAAAATTTGTAATGCGAACAGGGAGGGTACAAAATTCCTAGCTATCGTCTAACTGTACATGTCGTATGCTTCGAATGTGTATCATACTTGTATAGAAGAATTTTAGAATTGTATATTTTTCTCTTACTTTGTTCGATAAGTGAGTAATGTATGGTATTTGAAGGAAATAAAATAAAATTAACTTTCCCGACAGATTGTATGGACTCTATTATGAATACACGAATACATTTGGAACACTTTTGAATGTACTATACATACATATATAGACAATAAATAAAACTATACATTAAAAACAGCATACCTACGTGATTCATCGTTTATTTAAACTTAAACCTCGTTTTGCTGCCCAGCAATTTCGAATTGAGCTAAGTCTATCTGATAGAATTGGAAAATTTTGGTAAAGTTCTTCTGTACTTAGACACAGTCGTGTTGTAAGAGATGCTTGTCACCCTTGAGTCACAAAGACGATGAAACGTGCATAATTAAGTAGAGATTGGAGGTTTATACTCGAGCTTTGTTAATAATGCGAGAAAATCGAATTGTTTATTCATATGTTTTAAGTAATTTTCGCTCGCCGCATTAAGATCTTAGTATATATACCTATTCACTTGATAGAGAGCACTGCATAGCCTCTTTGTTGATTAAAAGCTGAGCTAATTCAGTACTTACCGTGACGTGCTATGTTAATCCTATTAATCTTTTTTAAACTATTTCATATACAAAATTAATATCTTGTCTTCAGACTATTTGTAATAAACTCTTAATTGATAGATGAAATGAACCAAGTTAAGAATTGTACTTGAAGTTTTCCAACAACCTCCAACTTTTTTTTGGTTTCAGTATATCTAGGTTGTCACCTAATTTTACTTCATTTAGGGGGAAAAAAATTAATAAGAAGTTTCGTAGGATATCTGATATGTTCCATTAATAGAAAATCTTAAACGGTATTCCAGACAACAATTTGTCTAACAGTCTATCTGCCATAAATACAGGGTAGGGCAAAAGTAATATCATAATGGTTATGTGGATAAACAAAATATGCGTTTCTGGTACACGAAGAATCCATGTAAAATGCACAAAGGGTCATTACATCAACTCAAAGTAGCTGTTTGGTGCGGCAATTGTAGTAAAAAAGTGATTGCCCCTTATTTTTTTTTTGAGGACGCCGACGGCACCATTGTAACCGTAACTGGTGAGCGATACAGACGAATTTTTTTTGCCGCAAGTAGCTGAACTGGGTCTCCAGCATTTTTGGTTCCAGGAGGACGGTGCAAATGCTCACACAGTTCGGACAATGTTGGAGATTTTGAATCTCCAATTTCCAGGCCATATGATCTCCAGTTTTGGCGATTTGAACCGGCCAGCCAGCCAGATCGCTAGTTCTGACGGCGCCGGATTTCTTCCTTTGGGACTTAATAGAGTCTCACGTTTACCACAACAAACCTTGCAAGTTTGCAAGGAGCCAGATGTTTGCGAGCAACAATTCAAATTGGAGTAAGACGAGAACAGATGTGCATCAACTCAGGCGGTGGCCATTTGACTGATATAATTTTTTCAACTTAAGTAACGTCATTCAATTTTACACTTCTAACATTCGCTCGTAAATTTTCAGTGCATGCTACATAAAGTCGTCCAGTCGGTAGTTTTCTCGTTTCGCCTTTGTCTTTATACTTGTAATGTGGAGCAAAGAAGCTTTTATTCTATTGATTTTGTATCCGATCTGCTATTATCACAACATGCAATGCGGCTAATTTGCCAAAAAACTCAGGCTTGTTAAAAATTATTTAGTGTGACCGGCATTCATGGTCGTCTGTTATCTATTATGCTTTATGCGTCTGCTTCCACGAAAGGTTTTTTAGATTTAATCTGTAGAATACAATTTAGTCCAAATATTGAGCCGCGTTTTTTTCTTGAAGAGTAGTTTAAGTTAGATTAAATATCCTATATTGTCAGACGAGGCGTTACTGCCAAATTTGGCAACTATCAAACAGTGTTACTTCCATTACTAGGTCAATTGTAGCGCAGAAATTTACAAACGACTTGTCATTATGATTCCATTTACACAGGCGATGAATATTCATTACGACCTTGAATGTGGTTTTGTCGCCCACTACTTCAGACTTGACGGCTGTCCTGCCCATCTTCTGCCTCGTGTTTTATTTAAGTATCATATTAGCTTGATAAATGCTGATCACTTTGTTAACATTCGGTCAATGTGAGCTCACCAATCGTACTTTACATGACTTAACTATTGTACATGCAGTTGGCGGTAGTACCATCAATGTGATGGTAAAGCTGCAAATTACTTCTTTTTTTTTAAGAAGATATATGAATTTATCAATTTATTAAGCTATAATAACTATATCTAATACATGACCTTTAAACTCTCTTACCATATAGTAGAGTATACAAATATTTTATTAAGTTAATAGCAACAGAAAAAAGACTTTTAAATCCTTCTGTTCAAAGTACGTAAAATATTTTATACCCTTGTGTTTTAATATGTTAACCCCCACATTAATCAATCGATCAAAATTACTTACGAAACCAATTGCACAATATATGAGTACTAGTACATATGGTATATACAATACACTAACTCAGTTACAAGGGTACGTACTGATATTGATTTGCTCTTTCAATTTCCAGTCTTAAGAGAAGTCCTCTGAGAATTTTTTTTTAAACACAGTGCTTGCAATGTCTAGACATTTATTATGATTAGGGCTAAAATAAAAGTTGCAGAGAATAAGCATGTAAACGTAGGTACAATGCATAGTTTTTATACAATAATTTTGTTGCCAAGTTATTGAAATATTATGTGTAGGAAAATTGAGTGTTGAGAGTTGGTTTTCAGAAATGGGACCAGTATTTTCCGTATAATACACAACCTATGACATTTTTTTGTCATGTATCAACGTTGTAACATAAATATTGTGCGATTTTTGAATGTCCATTTGATGTTAATTAATTTAAAGTGCAAAAATTTAGTCGTCAATGGAATTTCCGTCATTCGACAAGATTTTTGCCCATATCTGAAGCAACTTCTTAATGCCCTCACTAAAAAAGATTTGTTGGCTTTGACGAAAAATATACCGCAAGGGTGTGTTGGACATCATCCCGAGATCTAAAGTTTTTCCCATTAAGGAAGTTTTGCAGACTTCGGAGCAAGTAGAAATCTGATAATTTGACTATTGCAAAATGTTAAACCAAGTTCTTTCACATGTGTTATCTGTTTAGTTGCCGGAAGTCCCTTTGTTAATACCTATATCCGCAGTCATGTGATTTGTATCAATTTCAAGAGGAGCAAGGGCGAGAGGTACGGCCTCGCGAACAAAATGATGTCTAATATCAATGTGTTTAGTCCGAGAATGCTGTACTGGATTTTCGGCAATAGATTGAGCGTTTTTGTTGTCGTTGTAAATAATAACATTCTTGTCATCTCTAAAACGATTTTCATTTATGAATTTTGTAATACATATACATATGTACAATACATTGCCTCTTTAACGGAATCGGATATACTCGTAGCTTTTTTACTGATGCGAAATACCTTCCAACTTACAATACGACTTTAAACCGCAGATGCTGACTCAAAACTCATAAATTCAGATGCTGACGAAAAAAAGGAAACAATAAAATCGAATAAATCTCGTGGTTAAAGCATGAACAACAATTTAAAATGTTACCCATTATGTTTAAAATTTTATTAGTCAATCTTTATCTTACTTCAACCCGAGATTATTTCTTTTATATAATCTCATGCGTCTTTTACCTTTTCCCTCAACAATTTCTTTTATTATTGTTCGTTCTTGTGCACAATATTTGGTATTTGGTATCATATAATACTTTACTCGGTAAAATCAATTTTCGTGAACACACTTCAATGATTTTTCGATTTCATTAGAAAATATCACCCAATCCATTTGAATTATCACGTACCAATTGAAAGAAAATGCTTAGATTTCACATCAAAGAACATAATGTCCCCATCAAACATTGATTATGGGTTACGGGTTAGAGATGACCCTAAAATCCAACCTAACCTGGAAACACTGCCCTAAAACTTTGAAATAAAACTTTCCTGTTACAATACAGGTCGGTCTGGTCCAAATTCGAAACAATTTGTCACAAGACTCGTCCAAAATAAAATAATATTGTCAACTCTATTAATCATCATGAGCTTCAGTGAATTTCACTTAAATGAACTTTAACAGGAGAAGTGAAAGTACACAAAAAAAGAGTGAAAATCCCAATTGATATGGATACATGAATACAGATGAATCAATGGCGTATACCGAAGCTGATGTCGCCCCTAATGTCCCCTATTATTTGCTGAAAAGTTTTCTTTTGGATTTTTCTATTTCCATCCCCAGGTGTTGACTAGCTCTTTTATGAATGGAAGCCAATTTAAAGGAGGTCCATCTTCCTCGAAAGGATAAAATGTGCAAACAAAGTTCTAATAGTACTCGTAGATTCTTACAAAAATACCATATATTTCCACAAGAACAAAAGTTTGTGATGATTATAAAGATTGATTTACGCTGATTCTTTTTTCTGCTATTCTTCTTGTTTGTCATTCTCTTAAACGTCATGCACATAAAAGTATGAAGAAGATTTAAAATTTAACCACAAATGGCATTGTGGTCTACTCGTATTTGTCATCCTCTTTTCGCCTTGTACGTATTCCTATGCCAAGATCTTGCCTGGAATAAACTAGAGCAATCAGCAACTTTCATTACCACAAAGACAAATGGTGAACACATTTTTTGATGCAATCGAGATCATGAAATTCAGAAATTTCCCGCTGCCGAATTTACCATGGGGCAATGAAGAGGAAGTGAAACCACAACACATCTTTATAGTTTTCATGTCTGTTGGCAAGTTGGAGTTGGAATATCCGCCACAAAAAGATGAAGATAAAAGTTAAATTTCATTTTAAACCATGTTGACCTTTGGAGGGTAAAAGTTTGACCTCATCATTTGTCCCCATCTATACAAACACTACATTGGATGTATACATCTACACCGAGTTTGCAGTCAAAGTTTCTTAACAAAAGTGAAACTACAATTTACTCGTAAATTGATGGCAGTCAACTACCTTTGAATTAAGTGCATTGGATGTCTGTTCAATTGTGAAGGAGGAATTTTATTTGGATCTTGACGATATTTGCACTTGACACTGATGTAACTCTTGGGAAAAATACTCGCATATTCTCGTACGAGTATTTCAATTTTACGGTATCTGCTAATCAAATAAAGTATCTGAAGTTAATTATTATTGAATGATTGTTAAGTTGATTATTGTTATTATTTCAGACTTGGTTTCTTTTTGATTATACATACATACATACGATATATGAGAATGTATGTTTCGTGCAAAGGGAAGGATTTTATACTGGGTCAGCCTTTCTTTAGTTTCTGCAATAGTTCATATAGATATAATTTGTTACTGGAAAAATGAAAGAATTATGCAAGAAGTTGAGTTAAGAGAGTTAGCTTTCAGCTTTCAGATAGTAAGTCATTTTCTCACATACATACATATGTATGTAAAATTATTTTGTAGATGCTTGAGATCCGATATGGATACTAATTGCACACCACTTATTAGTTAAGATAAAAACTAAATTTCTAATGTGTATTGTACAATCGAAAATATTTTGGATCAAATTAATACTGTTCATTGGCTTCGTTGCCTTGGTCATCTTATTATGTTACAATATTAAAGATGAATTCGGTGTCTCCTTTTAATATGTACTCGTATGTCACTCCTTTTTATCGATCGGTTAAGATTTTTCAAATTTGAGTTTGTTGTCCATAGGATTGTTTTTCTGTCGGAACCGAAACAGAAAAGTAAAGTGAGCATAGTTAGTTGTATGTTCAATGTAATCATTATATGAGTTAGAATGTCTTCGTTTGGGTTGCTTGCATACTGTTATTGTGCTCACGGGGAACTCAGCTTTTAGTAAAAGACTTGATCAAGAATGCCTTCAGGAAACCCCTATAAGTGGTAAAATATACTAGCGAAGTTTAAGGCTTGTGTACGTCTCCGATTAGAAGACACACTCATCTAATGAGTGAAGTTTATGGTTTTTGTCCTTGGCGACAAAATGTCATTCATAAGTATTTATTGACTCATAATAAGTAAAACACAGCCTAGAGTACAGTGAAAATCATCTTCATATTCTCATTAACATTGCATCGGACAGTCTGTCTACAAGGTCAGACTAAGAAAACACTTGCGGGTTCAGTAAAATTACAGTGCATTTTGTATCAAAGAATACTTTTTGTTAACCGAAAACAGGCTTGAGGGGAGAGTCAGGGATATGAATAACAAGGGGAGTGAGATTTATCAATGCGCCTAAAGCGGAACGAGGCGTTTCAATGAAAAATCCCTGTTCAGACGCGATAAACTGTTCTTTGGTTTCTGATGAATGAAGCAGTGACGTATATAAAAGCCTACTACCCCAAAAAACCGATATAGGATAGGATGTGACTTTGCATATCGTTATTTTTTTTTTGCGTTTGCCACAATTTCAGCGCGGGAGTTGGTTGAGACGATGGATGGCATACCATATTACAAGAATGTTTTTCATTCAAGCAAACTGACAGGACCTTTAAATTTGGACGGATTAATAAGCAATAAAATGATAATATTGTAGATAGTGCTTCATTAGGTTTTACTGCAGTGTCATCTAATAATTCTTTTGGTAAGGTAAAATAGAGCTGTTCGTCATTGGAATACATATGAAATTTATGAGACTTTATTAAGTAATGAACATTGAGAACAAAAAAGGTTTGAGTAATGAGCCGTAAGGATCAGCTCGGCAGACAACGGAAGGAAGACAGATGACCATTAGACAACACGGCTTGTAAATGTTCACTAACATACGATGGAATGAGTTTAACGGTTATGTCGAGATAAGGTAAGGCCCCCGAGCTTTTGAGAGGAATTGTCATATGAATTTAGTGGCTTTGTCTTTTTAAAGAATTGGTATAATTCTGATTTGTTTCCAGGGATCTAGTTATTCTGAAGTTGTGATCGAATAATACTCGTACATAAGTGATGTGCGAGAATAATTTAATTGACTGACACTTCTTCAGCCAACAACGATCTCCAGTCTCGAGTTATTTCAGTGGGTTTACTTCTCTAGAAAGCGAGGAGAATGGCTATTCACCTTCAGTAGCCTTTCGACCAACATCTCACAGGGTTGTACACAGTTTTTATATTGCGTGTCTTGGCGCTAAAGGGAATTCTTGAGCTTTTTATTTAATTCATCATGCAAGGCTATGGACATTCGAAAATAATTAAAATTGGTGACTTATTTTACATCCTGAAATAAGATGCAAAATGAGCCCCCTTTTCTCTCCTTTAATTTGTAGAATGCACGCAAAAGCTGCGTCTGCGTTGTCGCCTCTTTCGTCGACGGTTATACCACCAAAATGCAATAATCTGTGCTGTAGTATTCATTGCAGCGCACACCGCGAAAAATGCCGCGCATAAATCGTATAGTGTGAATTTGTTGCCCGTCCGGACTTTCATAGTAAGATTTTTTGCCATACGGTGAAAAGGGTATAATGTGCAATGAGCGTGATTTATATTGTAATTGCCTACGTCGCGTCGGATGGACATTCTGAGTTTTGACAGCAGGTTATTCTAGTGCACGGCGATTACGACTAGGCTGCTGTACTCGTATATCGTGTTTATTTTATTCATTTAATTTGCAAATTACAGCGCAAAAAAAAAAAAACACAAAATTAGCCATTTCTCTTTTGCAATATCAATGTCGTTATATCTACACAAAAGTCTTTAAAACTCTTGGTTCTTAATCTAGTACACATGTCATCGTCATAATGAACGCGCTTGGCAACGGTGCATAAGTAAAAATACAAGTTTCATCTGACACTTAACTTAAAGTTAATTGTGAGCCAAAAGATTATAATTCGTTTTCGGGAGGTACACAACTTACTATAATAGGGTTTACAAAAATAATTTTCCTTCACTACTTGTTCTTAACCAAAACGGTGTTTGTTCGTTCTTTAACAATTGGAACAATAACATTTACAGAATACCTCCGCAAACACAATTTTAACATTAGACGAATCAATATATCCCACAGGCACACTTATGCAACACTTATACGTATTTAAAAATATATATTGATTATACAATATTTAAAAAGCCCCAAATTTTTGATAACTTATTTTTGATTATGCGTATGCAAATCACTGAATTTTTATTTAGAAGCTATCTCATCAAAACGTAGCATTTGAAAATTCAATTATACCTACACATCCGCCTCTGTGGATTGCTGGCAATTGTTGAAACGCCATAAAATTGCCATTAACAACCCAGAGTCATAAGGCAGATTGAGATATGACGTTCTTGTACATATTTCCTATTTTATTGCTTCTAAAGGACATCGAATCCTCTTACAATGGGTGAAAATGAAAATGAGTTATTTTTATATTATATTAAATAAATACCATATTTGGCATATCCCACATGAATATTTCACAAGAATTGTTTTTTTTTTTAAACACAATACCCTAAAGTTCCCAAGAAACCAAACACAAACCCCTGTGGTGTTATCAATGGGGAATTGTGTTCTACGAGGACTTTTTTTTTTATAGGTATGCCAATTGGTTACCATTTTTAAGTACTTCTGCTCCTTATTTTACTTTTACTCGGCTTCTGCATTTTAGAAATGTGTGACGGTACTTGCTCTATTAAAGTGTCGTAAATTCTAATCGAATTTAATGTCTATCGATTTGTAATAAATATGTTGTAAATGGCACGACCGAGTTGCAGGTGCTTGCGCTCGTGTACATACGGAAACTTGTTTTTAATTTTTACTTTTCTACGAAAAATAGCAAATACAAATGGCTGTCAAAATTCAGTACAGAAAGTATGAAAAATGCAACCTCCGCATATCCCTCTATTTTTTCAGTATCAATTGGGGTTCTATTACTTAGTCTAGAATTCCATGGTGGATGGTTGTATAGATGGGTCAGCTATTTACCTTCTACATTTTTGTCCGACATTGTGCATTGTGATCTTGGTGCCTCCACTCTTGAGCTTAGGCATTAATTGCTTTTGTTGATGAATTACATGCCCATGTTCATTCGCGGCTCAAATGCTCAAGTCTGATGGTAAACCAACACTTCTGTCTAGATTGTATCAACATATGGTTACTCATAATCTTTACTTTTAATAAAATTCATTTAAATACTGAAACTAATAAATGTTATGATAACAAAACTTACACTGTATTCGTAAATATGGTATAAAAGTAAGTAAATAAAAAAAAGAAAAAAAAAAGACAAGACAATGTGAAAAGGAAACACAAAACGCAGATCTATCTACATATATAATCAGCTAAAGTGTCCTTGATTGCGCACCACTTAAGGACGCAAGAATGAAATTACAAAAAAAAAAACGAAAAGTAAACAAAATTACGCCTCCCTCAAACGTTATATTACAAGGTGTATAATTCACAAAAGCAACATACAGAAGTAGGAAAGGAAATTTATTTTCTAAATAAATAGAGTTACAAAATAAATACCAATGAATGGGAATATGAAGCAACAGCGAAAAAGATACTGTCGTTGCTACAGCCACAGCCTTATGCTCCAGGGAAGATTTGAGAAAAGCTCTTATTACTGAAAATATCTCTCCTTATGATCAAGATTTCGAAAGGCAAAAAATAAAGGAAAAAAAAATAGCACAGATAAAATCGGAAATGGAAAAACATAAAATATATTGGAACAAATTTTATGACGAGGAATAAAAAAATAAAAATGAAAGACGTTAGCACTAGACGATAGGCGGAAGGTACTTGTGTATCCGTTTACGCGGTATCTGTGCCAGGACCTTCACACCTATATATTGATGGTAAGCAATAGCCTTTCATGGTTGGAAGACGTACGTGTTGGCAGCGAAAAAGAAAAATGGTACCAAGGACTGATGAATGAGCCGTTAAAAGGTGTTGTTTTACACATTCGCAAATGGATATGATGCCGCCTCTTAAAGAAGAATCAGCTACAAGGATGCTACGGATACAGAGTACATATTCCTGAACATACATATAGGGGAATAAAAAATTCATTCGCATGGTGGGCATCTTTATTTATAAACGTTTAAGGATGCAATCTCATGCCTGAGTGGGCGAAATAGATGAAGAATCTTGGGTTCAATGGATATAACAGAATGTAAAGACATTAGCACCAGTGCGGCGAGCTTTGTCTTTGTGCAGTGAAAAAGTGAACGAATTGAATGGATACAGATGTTTTCGTTACGAGTATGTACATATGTTGGATTGAATTTCAATATTCTATGCTGAATTGTAATTTGATTTGAATAGAAATGTAGAAATGGTTTATATTTATAGGTACACAGGATACCAGCAACTTATGTATGGACTTTTGAAGGGCAACAGGTTTTTGTGTGAAACCAAAGGGCAAGGAAATCGTGGAATGTTGAAGAACATAAATGCACTCTAGTATGTATTAGAATGAAGGACTTAATCCATATAAACGTACAGTTGAAAATAGACATTAATATTACATCAAAATCATCTGGCCAGATTCTGAGAGGAGTAAAATAGGAGTTTTGTAACAACCTACTTCAGTCAGTCTTCGTTGAATCTGCACTTTGGTTTCGTTTATGGGATTAAGATAAACTCGGAACTAGTTCAAGTCCATGCTTTAAATGATAGCCAGTTCACACCCTGCTGGTCAACAGCATGTATATAGTGTTGTCCTTCCTTATTTCAGGCGTGCTTTGCATTTTTTTTGTATTGCTTCTGAGTGCCGATGTAGTTAGTAGTGATAGTCACAGATAGTGACTTGTATGTTGACACTGCTCCCACTCATGATTTGTTTGGGTACACTTCACACGATAGCAACTTGCTATATTCCGGTGAATATCTGAAATGATTCCGACGATTCATTCCAAATCCGTCATCTTACTGAGTGTCATAGCATAGCTGGACAAGTTTGACTACTAAAACCTTTGATTGAAACATTTTTTTTTATTACTTTTAGAAGGACTTTATTTAATTTAAATTATATGTTTAAAATAAAGAAGAAACCCTAAATAAAAGAACGTATATTTTGTATAACTCTGATCGAAATAAACAGACAAGAACTTAAAAGTCAATTCTCCTGTAATTATTTAAGTAGAATGTGGTGCAAATAACATTTTAATATTTTGTTGTTCTTCGTGTTTTTTTTTTTGTTAAAACTATTATAAAGCGACGAGGTATTGCATTGATCAAAGTTTGTAGTGCGGATATATCAATTTTTAGCTATTCTTCCTGTATAGCGGTGTTTAGCTGCAAAAGTGATTCAGGCTGGCGCCTGCATAAACGCGTAAACCCTCTTCGACAATATGCGCCATAGATTCTCTATGGGTTTCAAGTCAGGACTTACTGCAAGCCAATGAAGGGTAGGAATGTTACGTGACCTTAAAAATTTTATTGTGTACACCGAGGAGTGTACGAGTATGGCAGCGTTATCATGCTGCAAAGTCGAGTCTCCCCGTGGCTCAAGTGGTAGTGGACAGGCTTCCAAATTGGAAGATTTGGTGTTCGAATCCCAACCTCACCCGAAAGACATCCATTTTTCAGTTAACGAAAATCAAGTAAGACGAGTAGTTGACTAGAAATCAACAACAAGCCGACTTCCACTGAGAATTTAGTCTCCCCATAAAATGTTGGATGCCACCCATGGAGCGAAATAACTGAGCCCAAACATCTTTCTTTTTCTCTCTATCCCATTTTCGAAAAAATTTAACACATGCTAAGGCATTATAGTAAGTGTATTCATACCCACTTGACCACTGGAGTGTCAAGTTCTTAAACCAAAAAAAAAAAAACAAAAAAATAAAAAATAAAGAAAAACAGAAATCAATATGAACACTGTCCAGCAATTCCGTATATGGGATGCATTTTATGGGAAACAAAGCAAATTGGAGTCTCTCCTCTATACTCGGAATCAGTCCACACCATTAGAGCGCTTTCTTGGAAGTTTCTCGAGTGCAGAGTTTCACGTTCTTGGCGTATATCTCACCAATACTATTGTCCTCCATCAGTACCATCAAGATAAATTTTTTTTTCATCACTAAAGATTACGGATTCCAATTTCACTAACTTGTGTGTCTCGGCAAAACTTAATCTTGCTTCCTTATGTCGTGGGAGCAGTTTAGGAGTCGACAAGCGCTTTTGACATATCATACAATAAACTTATCCTCCTTTAAAAGTTGTTGGACTCTCTTTTTGTTACTGGAAGAGATAACTTGGGTCTAATTTGCGAAGGGCTAATTTGTTAAGCGATTAATTTGCACCACGCGTACTTTAATTGGCAATACTCATTCGCAAAAGCGTCGTACAGTTCGCACCAAAGGAACTGTTCGGTGATGCATAGTATTGAATACACAGCACATCAACTGGAGCTGTGTCCTTTCGATGTATTTAAAATATTTCGGATTTTGATTTGCGAGCTTACAGGACTTACACCCATGGACAAAATTATTAGGTGCCCCAAAATTTTCACTTATGTATAATTCACATATATGTACATATGTACAACAAGGTCCACTTGTTTTAATAACTTCTTGCATTCGGCGGGGTAAGCTATCTACCAATCGTTTGCACACAGAAGGATTTGTTCGCTAAGTCAGAAGTTGTCTGTCGACGATTACTCAACCCTTCCCTTTCCATAAAGCGGTCACAATCAGTTTTACGTCATCTTCCTCTTCCTGACTTTGACTTTACTCCACTTACTCCAAACGTACTTTGCAATCTGGACTTGGGAAATTCCCATGGAGTGCAAAGGAAGTATTTTTGTACGTAAGTGAAGCCTAATTCTTTCGGTTTTGTCGCTTTCTTAGATATTTGTATTGTCTTCAGTCAATTCCAATCAAAATACCAAATACAAAAGCTGTCTTCAAAAGTGGAACGCACGACACGAAGCAAAAATATTTTTTCTTGAAAAGAAATATATAATGGATTGTAAAAACGTACCGCAATGACATTCTATAGTATAAACATTCTACCCGGATGACAGGATGTATTTGCAACAGTGGGGAAAATAGTAAGAAAAAACTGAGTGCCTAATAAATTTTTCCATGGCTGTATGTTGACCATCGTTGCTGTCTTACGTCCGGTGAATGGGCAGAAAACGAGATTGTCCTTGATCCTCTTTTTCACCACAAAATTCTGTTTAGCCATGAGGTTCCGTTTTGGTTCAATGACTACGCCAACAAACCAAATTGCCACTTTTTGAGTGAAGAAAATCCACATGCGATTATTGAGAAGCCCTATTTCTGCAAAATTTATGCCGGCAATTGAGAGCGCTATAAATACAAGTATGGTATATTATTTTTTGACTTTTCGTTCCTCAATTGAACGGCTTGATCTGAAAACACGATGGTTTCAACAATACGACGCGACATTCCACATAGTACGCACCCCAATCAGTTTATTAAAGGAAACATTCGATGAGCACATTATTTCGCGCCTTGGATAATTGAAGCAGCATACTCTGACTCGACCGGTAGTTCAGCCGCCGGATTGGTATATGATTCCATGTAAATGTATCAGAGTTTGCATATATAAGTATGTTAAGGTTATGACCGAACTACAGTAGTGATTGAGCAACTGAACGAGGCGTAGATCACAGCGACCATTGACCATTTTACCATTTTACCATTTTTTGAACTATTTTTTCATACGCGGCAATATCATAATTTTTCCTATTCGCAGTATCTCCAGAAATCTCAATTTTTGTAGTTTTGAAAAATTTTCTTATGAATGGTAAACCACACCTTTCCGGTATTACGGGATCTTTATGCATTGGGACTTCTTTGTTTTTGTTAACCTATATTATTTTCAATATAAGGATACATATTCAATTATAGCAAGGGAGTAAAGGTGATGGACAGTGATATACCATATGTATTTGTTAAAAAAACTTATCATAAAGAATTTCTTCAAATAATTCATTTTCATTTTATATGCCTTTTTATTATATTCAATTCATTTACTTTTCAAGCTAAACAAAAAAAAATGCTTAAAAATTAGTTTAATTAACTTATACTATCTTACAATAACTTACTGAGCGCTTTAAGTTAAACCTAACACTTAATCTATGTCTTTCGACGTAATTGACCAGGGCAATTTATTTGTTTCATTATATCATTGCTAGCACTAAGAAAACGATTTAAAAAAAAAAAAAACTTAGTGTATAGATTTCACTTTTTATACATTTAACTAAAACTTAGAAAACATCTTAATTATTATCTTAACCTACCTAACCTATTTTAATTCTAGAGGAATGTGTTTTTTTTTAGAATTTATTAACCAAGTCCCAGGTTTTCTTTTTCTTACTTATTTTTGTTTTTTTATAATCTTAAAATTACATTAATCCTATATAAACCATAATATGTAAGCCGACTATAGCTAAATATAACATAGGGACCAGCTCTGATCTTAAATGGGACAACACAGGAGTTGAAGGAAACGACGAAGGAGTTTCTTCATTTCTTCAATTACAATATATCAGACATGTAGTTATCCATGCCGTAATTATACAATGTCATTGTGCTTTGTCCCCGCCTAAACTTGAGTGCGTCGAATCTTCAATGGGACGAATCCACTTTCGCATTCGTGTAGTAGCAAGAGTACTTAAAGATCTCAACATATATAAATCCGCTGGTGCAGATGATATATGTCCCCTTTTTCTGAAGAGGTGTTCTTCCATGCTGGCAAAACCACTGCGTAAGCTTTTTCATCAATCCTACTCTTTAGGACACTTTCCGAGCAGACCCATTGCACTTACGTCCCCTCTCTCCAAAGTCATAGAAACGCTGATAAACCGTCAGCTTATGAAATATCCCGAAACACGAAAACTTCTTAATTACCGGCGATATGGTTTTCGTAGCAACAGGTCCACTGATGATTTGATGGCATGTCTCACCGAAAAGTGAAACCAAAGCGTACATCAATCTGGCGAAAGCAAGATAGCTACACTTTTCTTTTCTTATAATCAACGCGCGCTCAATGGGTTTTTGTACCCTTAAAATGTTCGTACACAGCGCGGACTATTTCTACGGCATTTGATAGAGTTTGGCATCAGGCAGTTTTATCGAAAATGACTGCTTTTGGGATCGATGACTCCCTTCTTCAATGAATTGGAAATTACCTTTCGGAACGTTCAATTCAAGTTGTCTTGAACGGTTTCAAGTCTGATATTCACAAAATAAATGCTGGTGTGCCCCAGTGCTCCGTTCTGTCTCCGGCACTCTTTTTAATTTTCATGCCACTTCTAACCCAATATATTCCTTTGCTGATGCCAATAGTCTCTGCTTGTCATATTCGTTCCCGGACTCACGTCCCTGCTGTTCGGCTGTAGAACGAGAACGCCAGTGTATGTTAAGCTCATTAAATTCTGATATTAACACCATAACCAATTGGGGAATTATCAACCGAGTGGAATTTAATGCTTCCAAAACTCAATGCTGTCTGCTGTCCTTTCTTCCTCCCTAAATTTCCTTCGCCCGCGCTGTGTACAAACATATATAAAAAAAAAAATCATTATCCTGCGGAGTTTAAAGTCGAGAGCTCGAGTCGATGCCCGAATTGTCTGAATAACCATCAATGCTCGTCTCTTTGGTGTACGTAGCCTAAATTTGCGAGTAAATATTATAAATTTTGACTAAGATTTCACCAATTGTTTAAAAATGTAAAAAAAAAATCGACGCCAACCACACTGAAATATTTCTAACAAACCTTTCACTTTGCTGCATTTCTAAAATGCACTACTGGAAAGAAGAAACTGACTCTGCGGGATATACTGTTGTATATCATTGTCACTGTCACATATCTTTTGGACACATCCATTACGGGAGTCCAGCTAAAATGCAATTTAATAACAGACCACCATAGTGGCAGTTAATATATGTTATATATGTATATGGTATATATTTTTCTTTAGTATTTTTGTCAAGATGTCAAATCGAATAGGAACTTTTATCCTCCAGTTGCACTTTACTTATCTTGCCCTGCTGATGTGTTATCTTGTTTTTGTTTCAAACTAAGGAAGACATTACAATGGAATGTTTTTTCTTTGATCAGGTTTCCAATTGGAAATGGTGTAAGCACCACTAGTTCGTGCCAAAGGATATCACGATCAAAGAACGTAAGCCAAAGCCATCACCGTAAAAAAGGAAACAGGATAACTAAACGATGTTTAGCGTGAAACTAAAGGTCAAAGAGGGTAGCAATTCACTGCCGCGTTCAAGTGGCCAATCGTCACTCTCACGAAGTAATCAGAGACCAACGTACTACGATGGTAGAAACAGTCCGTCTTTAGCAACCGGAAGCCTACGCAGTTCTCTCTCATCCGGTCGAAGTCCATACAATTCACTAAAGCGAAAGGATAAAAAAGTGCGAATAATAACAACTTGTGTTGGCTCAGACAGGGATACAAATTACGGTGAGAGAATCAGGTGGATGCTTGTATCGCCATCAGCACCGACATAGGGGTTTGGTTAATTTTTGATTTCCCTCCATACGAATATATCTCTATATGTATATGTATATATTCGTATAAACAAATGGACTCGCATGTATTCCTTCAAAGTTTTGGGCATGGACGAAGGAAGAATCTAGAATTATGGTGTGATTGTGGTTGCCGATGAATCTTTCTAAACCTGTAATTGCATTTCGTGACTTGAATCAAAATGCAGTGATGCTTCACTGTGACTGTATTTGCAACTGCAACAGCAACTATCATAGTAGTCTATTTTATGGACATGCAATAATTATGTTCATTGTTTGTTTGTATGTAATTTCAGATACCCTAGATGGTGTAACAGAGCTACAAATGGAGCAGTATGAAATCCACATAGAAAGGACATCAGCCGGATTGGGTTTGAGCATAGCCGGTGGTAAAGGATCAACTCCGTTTAAAGGAAACGATGAGGGTATATTCATTTCACGAGTAACCGAAGGGGGTCCAGCCGATTTGGCTGGGCTTAAAGTCGGTGATAAAGTTGTTAAAGTCAACGGAAAGTCTGTTGAGGATGCTGATCATTATCAGGCGGTGCAAGTCTTAAAGGCATGTGGACTTGTACTGGTATTAGTGGTGCAACGCGAAGTGACACGTTTAATCGGCCATCCAGTATTCAGCGAGGATGGTTCACTATCACAGGTTAGTTTTTATATAAATTTGTGTAATGCTTGGTGGTTTTTGGTCAATTGAGGTACGCCCCTACGACCTACATAGGTAAAAGAGCATAATATTAGTATTATGTTTAATTAAATATCTTACAACACAGCATATTCGCTTAAGCTGTAAAGTGATTTAGTCGTAAGTCTTGTGTATGTCCTACAATTTCATCGCTTTTGTCTGTCCAGAAAATAAAAGACAATAAATAGGCTTGTAGCTTTTCCGGTGTCTTGTGGTGGAGTATGTAATGCTTTTTTTTATGTCATATTGTCCAAATAAATAAATTTTGAATTCATACATATGTAGAGGACTTTTCCCCTTTCCAAAATAATCATGAGAGCCTTCTTCTCAATTTTATTGACAGTGTATGCAGTCTCTAGTACAAAAAAACAAAAAAAATAACAACAACAATCCGTCTCAATGGAGTTACATACTCGTACATACTCGTACCTGCGATGAGATTGCGTTTTGTAACAAAGAAAAGAGCATGAAGTCAAGAATACTTCAGAAATGCATAAACTTATGTAAAATGTATTAAAAGCATATTTAATGATATCTTCCAAATGCTGTGAATGATTTTGTTCGTACGTCGATATTGGTAGTAGTGTGGAAATTTGAAGTTTTATGACTTACAGTGGACGTGATCACTTATGCACTTGTGAGTGT
This sequence comes from Volucella zonaria, assembly GCA_963966105.1. Lineage (NCBI taxonomy): Eukaryota > Metazoa > Arthropoda > Insecta > Diptera > Syrphidae > Volucella > Volucella zonaria. The sequence continues at coordinate 163,467,736 of OZ014530.1, forward strand.
ATTGAAAGAAATTTAGTTGTCAGTTATCTTTAAATAATTAAAATCAATGGCCATTGTGATATAATTTCTCGTTAAATTTGTGTATTTGGCTTTCAAAATTTTAAAGTTTAGATACTCCGGCGGTTCAAAGTGTAGGTATATCGGCAGCATGATGCGAACAGACAGAAGAACGAAAAATGAAAGCAACAGCGTCGTCACAAATGGAAATGACTTTTTCGGGCTGCAAAATATGTTATTCAATTCGAGTAATCAAATATACAATACAATAACTTCAACTGCTTTTAAAAGTTTTTTAAATAAAAATGTTCGTTGTCAACCGGGATATTTGAACTTGCTTAGACGCAGAACTTACCTTGTAATTCTTACCTCTAACAGATTGTCGCTAATTACATTTTGAATTCAGAGTCAATTTCAACCTCACAAATGTGTAAACAACATGCATTAGTATACAGTTGCGGACATGGAAATTTGAATTAAGTAGAACAATCGCTTTAGGGAACGTTGATTGCTTCAAATACACTTTAGAAAGGCATTTTTAAAGAACTTAACACTCAAGTGGGTATGACTACACTTATGATGCCAAAGCATGAGTTAAGTTTTTCGGAAAATTGGGCAGAAAGAGGAAGAAAGATATTTGGGCTCAGTGGTTATTTCGCTCCATGGGTGGCATCCAACATTTAATGGGGAGACTAAATTTTTAGTGTAAATTGACTTGACGATGTATTTAGACAACCATTCATCTCACGAGATTTTAGTCGCCTGAAAAAACGACTTTCGGCCACGGCTGGTATTGAAACAAGAACCATCCGATTGGGAAGCCAATACACTACCACCTGAGCCACGGCCAGTCATCATAGTTTATGTTTATGTTTAAGATTTTAATTGCAGGAAACTAATGTCGTTACTTTACAAAAATTATGGTTATTAGTACTTTGCGGTACCTCCATATTTTTTTAATGGCCGCTTTTATTCCGTCCGGCATTGCAGCAACCAATGTCTGCAAAGCTTCCAGTTGAATTTCTTCATACCACAATTTTTCAATGGATCGACGTAATTCGGTTATTGTTCATGGTCTCCTCTTTGCTTTCTGGACCTCTATTATGTACTAAAGGTCTCATACGACATTGCGATCGCCTACTATACCGAACGCATTTGTAATTTAAAAACATATGTCATTCATATCATTTGGAAATTGTATGATATGGAATTGATTCCAACTGTACCGCAAAATGCTTACACCTTTTGGCATTAATAAATTAGTGTTTTACAAAGCATTTCTGATTTCATCGTCTACTCAACATTATTATTGTCCTTTGCTAAGCGTTCCAGAATTGTTCCATTAAAAAATACCATGTGATATTTTTGTTTATTCTCGTACAGCGCTTTACCTTTTAGTTAAATATAGTTCTTAGCTATCAAAGTCAAAGAATGTCCCCTAATAGTTCTTGGTGAGCAGGAGTTTCTGTGGACGTGAATTATGTTTTACAGTCATCGAGCAAGATAATGTGCTATTGTTTAAGCATCTCTTTATTGAATCATCAAGCCGTTTCTATGCAAAATCCTTAATCTATCCTTAAAGACTACCTGAGGTTTCGCAAGATAATAAAAAGTATACCATACACCTCATGAAAGCATTTTTCCCAACTGTCCGGATTACCATGTCCGCAACTATAACTTAATTTTAATAATTTCATTGAATCCCATTTGAAGCAAAGTGCTTTATTTTGCGTTCTATGCTAGTATTCTTAAATGATTCTTAGAAATCCTAAATTTATTGTTTTTCTTATTCAGATAAAAGAAAAATATAAATAAGGTATATATATACCTTACCCTCTTTACTGTTTTTCAAGTATATATGGTATACATACTTAAAATGAAACAATCAGTTCGAAATCCGGGCATACAAGGCCGTAAATTAAATATACAAAAGGCAATGTAATTCAAAAACATACTAACGATTGAATTCGCAACAAGTTAGGTTAAACAAAACGTGATGTTGACATAAACAGAATAAGATTTATTCTAATTTTATAGTTCGTATAACACAGTTCTATTTGATCATTCACGGGTTACCTCCGTACCTCAAACCAATTGGTTTAAAATTCATCAAAATAATTGCCGTACATTCTCATATATGTATGCTTATGTACATATATAACGGAACGTTATTTACATCCCTCAACAAAACAAAAATTTAGATTTCAGTTGAAAGTCGACCGCTAAAAGTTCGTCAGGATAGATCCATCCCGCCGCCCATCGAAATTCCGCCAAATGAATACAATTATCAACAACAGAATATTATAACCACCAACGCCGCATCACAACAGCAACCACAAACTGTACAACATGTTATTCCTGCCACAACAATAGTCCCTGCGACCACAAATGGAATTTTAGAAAATGGCCAGGTAGGTTGTGTGCGCAAATCTTTCTAAAACAAAATGTGTCCTTTCACCTGCACAGTCAAAGAAAAAAAAAACTCAAAAAACAACACTGATTTATTGTTTAGGAAGCTCCCGTGCATAAAGTAACCCTCCACACAACGTTGATAAGGGATCAAATTAACCAAGGCCTCGGGTTTAGTATTGCCGGTGGTAAAGGTTCTCCGCCCTTTAAGGACAATTGCGATGGAATTTTTATTTCGCGTATTACAGAGGGTGGCTTAGCCCATCGCGATGGTAAAATAATGGTGGGCGATCGAGTGCTGGCGGTGAGTTTTTATTTCTCTTGTCACAAGGCTGTTATTACATATTGTATAATATATTTTCGTAGATAAACGGAAACAATATGACATATGCCTATCATGATGCAGCAGTCCAACTTTTAACGGATCACCAGAGATTCGTACGACTTGTACTACAGAGAGAAATAAGGGGACCACTTGAACCACCATTAAGCCCACATAGCCCAACGGTCTTAACCTCGTTAAGTCCGTCAGGAAATTTCCCAAATCGGCCAGGTGAGTAGAGCTCAGAGTCAATTAGAAGAACCGAAAAAACATACATTTCAATTTCAATTGACCACTCAATAGCCGCTATAGCTGAAGAATCGCCGCAATCACAGAAATACATCACTCAGCCATTCGCCTACGACTCGAATAAAAATATTTCACCAACTGCGATGACGATGACGACGACGACGACGACGAAGACAAATGGTTTCGATACGATGAGCAGTAATTCAAATTCCATTCCAACGCCGAATACAGTTGTTGATGCAGTCACAGGGCAACCAGTTCCAGCACCTCGGGTTCGTGTAGGCAATTCAAATTCCATTCCTCTTGATCAACAGTACCAACAACATCAGTCACAGACGCCTCCTTCCCAGAATGGTCCAAATGTGACCACCCCCAACGATGTGGAGACCCAGGTGAGCTATGAACACACAGCCTCAATATCGAGTGCTGAATGTTTATTTATTCTTTCCGTTTCTGTTTCTGTTTTTTTTTTCTCTTCATTTTGCAATAACAATAATTTAGTGAGGAAATGAGATTGTGTTAATTATTTACCTGTTAATTATTTATTTATGTTATGATATTTTTTGCGTTTTTTTCTCCTTCTCTTTATTTTGTGATGTTAAATTTGTTTTTATGTTTTTCGTAAAATTTTTGATTTTGTCAACGTTTGTGCCTGCCATTCAACATAAACATATTATTATCGTTGTTTTGTATTGCCTAATTTTCATAAAAAAGAATGAAGAAAATGCATTAACTAATAAGAAATCGTAACCTCAATGTTGCCATTGCTGTAGGATTTAATTTAATTTAAATTAATTTCTGTTTTTGTTTCTTCCTTGGTCGCAATTTGTTTTTCACTTCTTTATAACTTAGGTTGGGTTGTTTTCGTTTGTATGCCTTGAGGTCTTATCAAAAGGATACCAAGTTCAATTAAGTAGTTTTTCTGGAATAATTGAATACTGCTTTAATAATGCCCATTTCCCGCTAATTGATTCTAGAGAGCTATAATGTTTGAAAAACACAACCTGACGTAGATTGAAGTTAAATTTATTTTAATCACAGTTTTTATATCTGCTGTGCTTAAGATTTTATTTTTCTACAAACTTAAACAATTTATCTCGCATATTGCTACCTTGTTTTCATGTATAAAAAAAATGTTGACTGTTGAACTTAACACAAACGACATTGCGATCGACTTCTATACCGAACGCATTTGTAATTTAAAAACATATGTCATTCATATCATTTTGAAATTGTATGATACGGAATTGATTCTAACTGTACCGCAAAATGCTTACACCTTTTGGCATTAATAAATTGGTGTTTTACAAAGCATTTCTGATTTCATCGTCTACTCAGCATTATTATTGTCCTTTGCTAAGCGTTCCAGAATTGTTCCATTAAAAAATACCATGTGATATTTTTGTTTATTCTCGTACAGCGCTTTACCTTTTAGTTAAATATAGTTCTTAGCTATCAAAGTCAAAGAATGTCCCCTAATAGTTCTTGGTGAGCAGGAGTTTCTGTGGACGTGAATCATGTTTTACAGTAATCGAGCAAGATAATGTGCTATTGTTTAAGCATCTCTTTATTGAATCAGATTTATTTTCGATAATACAAAGTCAGATAGGAATGAACGTTGTTTGTGTAATCAAATGATTGCAATCCTTTTCACTTTATTTAATTAAAATTTTTAGTAACTGAAGAAAGAAGAAATATGCCACGGTAATTTCTTCATTTCCTTTTACCGATATTTTTACATAGATGTTTATCAAAGATAATTTGTTATTACCATTAATCTAAAAATACTTTCTAGCAATTAGTTAAAAAAACGAAAGGATTTTAGCCGAATTTTTACTTAACCTACCTTTAATTTGCTTTATATAATATTCACCGTCGTTTCGAAGTGTCTTCTCCACATCGAAAGCTTAATTTTGTTATCATTTTCAATCAAAGTTTTTTTCCATTTATTTAGTTGACCATATTTAGAAGTTTTTTAATATATTGCTACGGTGCTTTAAGCTACGTATTTTGATTATGTATTTTAATTCCCTTTATTCTAGTTAAAATCTCTGATCACTAGGAATGTGACATCCAATTGCTTAAGAGTAAATAGTTATATCAGATGTGATTATGATTTTTCAGATTCACCAAAATGAATCAAAATTGTAGCCAGCTTAATGGTTTAGAGTATATACATTTATAATGCTATACTGCTTAATACACAAATGCTAGCTGGTATTCGATAAACCGCTCATACAAATATATCTAAGAAATAGGTCTTTAGTAATAAAGTTGTACTTATAGAAGTTGGAAAGGGGCCATAAGGGGAGTGGAAAGAGTGGTCATTATCAAGATGATTAACCCTTTCCACTAGTGATGATACTCGGAAACCTATATTAGTAAAAATAAAAGCATTTAGACAACAGCTATTTAAGTATTGGTTGGGATCGGCTATTACACTGTGTCAAATAATGATTTTATCTGTGATGACGATGTCTTATCAGAAGGAAAAGAATATGCCTATGTCCTAACTTTTTCTTCTTACAACGGAAGTAATACAGTTGACGATTAAACCGTTTAAAATCAGATCTAAAAGAAAAATAATCAACGTTGTTGAACCGCCCATATTTTAATATTATTTGCAATATTTGCAAACATATTGCGAAAAAGTTAATTTAGTAATTCTGTAGTCTTAGTTAAAAACTATAGATCTTTTACAATAGTGATATTAAAAAAGAAATAGGTAAATGAACGACTTAAGCATTTTACACCTTCATAATATATATTAAAACTTAGAAAAAATATCTGGCACATTGAGATTATGATTTTTTAAACGTTTTTGAGCACAAACGCATTTAAACTCAAATTCGTTCTATTTATCACGCATGATCTGTTACATTTAATTATTAAGTATTAATCATTGCATTTGTGGTTGTAAACGGCAAACATAATTATTATATTTATATCCCTATACTCATGCATCTCTCTTATACTCAGATGTATTTTGTGTGTTCTAAGATTAATGTTTTAGGTTATGCTTCTCATAATTGCATTTACGTTTTTTTTATATTCTTTTTAATTTTACAAATCATTCTGTAGATAACCACAGATATTTTTGATTAGTTTATTACGCCGAAATTAGGTTTTTTTTTCGCTAAACATATAAAGACATTTCTAAGTGAGAATTTCTTTAAATATGATAATTGTCAGATTGCTTATTACTTTAAATTAAGTGCTATGGATAGGAGAACAAACCAAAAATAATAATAAAATATGAGTATGCAATTTATTATTATTTCTTTTTTCCTTTTTCTTCTCTTCTCTTTTTTTTATATATACAAATTTTGTTAAACTACTGACATTTTGGTGTCTATTGCTAAAAACAATCATTAAATCACAACCTCCTTTGATGCATATGACAAATTGAAAATTAAAAATGAAATCAAATAAAAACAAAAAAAAATTATTGAAAATAAATCAAATTTAAGATGGCACAACCCCCACCAAGGCCACTGACAAGTGATGATTTCCAAGCAATGATACCTGCGCACTTTTTAAGCGGTGGTAGCCAACATCAAGTCCATGTGGCCAAGCACGATGGTGTTGGACCCTCAGTAACAGTCACCGTTAATAAAGCTGTACCGGACCTACCAATGTTACCCCCGGCACCAACTGAATTAGGTCTCATTACAGAAACTATAACAAAATCGACATTCACCGAGACCGTTATGACCCGGGTCACTGATAATCATTTGTTGGAACCGGTAATTAGTGAGGTGATTATCACGTTATCAAAATCAAAAACTTACACCTAAAATGCTAAGCTTCAACGCATTATTTTTCTTTTTGTTCTTTTGTAATTAAAAAAAAAGTGTTATTTTTTTACAATTTTGTAATTTTTTTTTTTAGTTAATTTTTTTTTTAATTTGACTAAGACATAAAACACCATTAGAAAATAACAAATTTCATTGACATTGACGATGTATTGTAAATAAATAACATCGTTGGAAAAAAACACACACACATACACATATACTTTCGGTATTTCTTTTTGAAAGGACATTATTCATAGTAGGTTTTTCCTTTTTCATTTTTATTTTTTTTTAAATGTAATATATGCAAACTAAACCCAAACTAAATTTTATCGTATTTATCCTATTTAATTTTGATATTTGATGATACATATGTATGTACGAGTATGTACGCATAATCTTTAATGGTAAAATTTTCATTTAAATTTAAATATAGAAAGCCTTTATTTTCTGAGTAGATAGATGATTTTTAGTTTGCGTTTAGTGATAACATATTTTAAGTGTTAGTTGAAATTTTTGGGTTGGTGACTAAAATTTGCATGAAAATTGTTTATTTAACTAATACAAAGCGAAAGATAATTGGTTAATTTTAATTGTTTATTATTATACATATATGTATATGATGTAATATTTGGCCTTTAAAAACTTATTTCTAAATTTATCAATGAGTGGGTAATATAAAGGATAATAAACATTTTGTCGTCATACATGAATCATAAGTTTACAAACAAAAAATTTGTTATCATTTGTTTGTGCTTTGAAAGTAAAATGGAGAATGATATTGAATTGAGCCTTGGCTAAACAGAACATACAATACATAAACATACATTTGTAAGCTCACTATTGGCTATTGCTTTTTATGCATCCGTTTTATATTTATAAATTCGGCCTTTTTTTATGTAGGAAATATTATATTGAGTAATACAATATTTACAAAAATTATTTTTGAAATGCTTTTAAAAATAACAAGACATCACGCTTTGTCAAGTCTGAAATAATAGATTAGTTATTATATTCAAGTAAATTTATTTTTTAAAAAAAAGTAGCTTAAATTCATTTTTTAAAAACAAGTAAGTTGATTCCTACGTATTTGTTGCTTTTAATATATATAGCTAAGTTGTCTTTGAACTCTCAACTTTGAATTGGAAATTGTATTAAGTAAATTATTTTGAATAATTTGTTTTTTTTTTTATGAAATATGAAATTACTTTTATATGTATGTATGGTATATGCATAGGTACATGTGTACACTTTATTTAGGCAAATATATTTTAATAAATCTACGTAAGAAAATTTTCATTATTTAAGCTTCTGATAAAACAAGTATCCCATAAACTTTATCGACAAAAAAAGAGAATGTTATATAGTATTGTGTACCTTCAAATTAAATTATAAATTCGATTAAATTATATGAAAGCGGTTTAGTGTAACTTAACCAGGACATTGGCAGTTTTTACAGATCATATGTCCGCTACTGAAAAAGAAGAATTCCTGCAACCCCTCCTTAATTAAATAAAAACTTTCACAATCGCTGGAAACTGTAGTTTTAAATAAGATTTCGCATTTAGATAAAAAGGATAGAATTCTTAAAAAATAAACCAAAAAGCTATAAAAATAATACGTATTTAAATAGGAATTATTATAAAACCTTTGTTTGTAAGCATGTATGTTCAAAATTGTGCTTCTATTAAATTCTTTGTTTTCTAAGGACTTGTAAAGGAAATTCAGAATTATAATACATATGCCCTGTGTCCATATGACTCTGACAAGTCTTAGTTTGAATTTTACAGAAAATATTTTCTTAAAAAATGTCAAAAATCTAAGTGTAGGAATTCTTCTTTATTGTGTTGTGGTGTATACACCTATCTAGATGTAAAAATGTAAGGTGACACTAAAATCAACTTAGACGAGTACAAATTAACTATTAAAAATATGAGAATGTCTTTTTTGACCGAATATCGCTGTTTCACTTGAAGAATATAGGAAACGAAGTTTACATTTGGAATTTCATTAATCTCGTTAACATCAGATTATGTTATGTAGGAGCACTGTGAATTAATTTGTCCATAAAATAAACATGAGTATGTAAAGGTATGATAAAGGTTCATCTTTCTACATATCGATCATCGTTGACTGTAACGCGTCATTTTTAAAGAAATAAGGTTCAATGATGCCAACAGTACGAGTTTATAAATCACTTATACAGTACGTATATATATTTTTGTGCGTGGGATGGTGTCTAAAGAGTCACTTACGGATTATTCTCGCTCCAAATATGGCAACTTAACTTATTGACGTATCCGTTGAGCAAAATACAATTTTGCTACATTGCTTTTGAGCTCATTCAGCGAAGTTCCGACGCATGCCAATGGCTTAAATTTTTGCACCAAGTGAATCCTGTAAGAGTATAGTACAAGATCCTTTTGTTGAATAATTCAATTTGTTGACGGACAAAGCCCAAGCTACTGTGTGCGCCTGCGCATTGACAAATCTATGTCTTCACGCACTGACCGAATATTAGTTGTGGGCCTAATGTAATGTTGCATTAAATTAGTGCAAAATCTATGTATTCATAACACGATGAATAGCATGTCCAGATAGGGGATTATTTGGTTCGTAAAATTAACGAAGTGCTTGACGAACACTGATTTCGGAAAAAAATATTCCACGATTCGGTAACGTTGTTACGGTGTAAATCCATGATGTAGCACAGTATTAAACTTTAATGAAAATAAAAAACATTGCCACTTAAACAAGTGGCACTTATCTTTTTACAACAGTATCATATATTATATACGTACGAGTTTGTACATATCTTCTATTATGGAAAAAAAACATATTCACTTGATCTTTAACAAATTGTAGCCTTTATACTCTCGTTTTGTTGTAAGAAATGACTTCTTCAATAGTTAGCTCAGACGAGACTAATTTTTATTGTGATTTATTTCTATTTTTATATGATCCTCATGAATCTCCCTGGTGATTATCGGTTTATCGTAATTTTCAAAGGATACATATGTTTCATTTGTATATCCAGTTGAAATTTACTGAGAGGTAGGCGATATCTCAAATATTAAAATTATCTCATCTTATTGACAGAAACGCGTTCATACATCTCATGCATGAAATTAAAAACATAAAAGGAAACAATGAAGATGAAAAAACATCAAAAAGAGAAAAATTTAATTTACAGAAAAAGAAAAAAGTTGAATATCTAATTTTTGTTCATAAGAAGGAATTCTAAAAATACGTTTCAATTTTCTCCTGCATCGCACAAATCGCAAGTAATACTTTTCTGCACCATATTCAAACACCAGGCAGGTTAGTAGAGAATGAATAAACTTTAGAGAAAGTACATTTATATCTCAAACCACAAACATGAGTGTACACTCATATGTATGTCCATATATGATTTATTAATGATTCACTATGATGTATTCTGCTATATTTAGCAGATAATTAAAGGAAAAGATAAACAAGTACGAGTACGTAACTGTTCGTTAAATGAAAACACTGCTTTACAAATAGTTTATTCATTCCTTGCTAGCCATAAAAAAAGATATGTTGAAAAATAATAAAATAAAATAAGAAAGTTTATTTGTGACGAAATATAGGCAGATTTATAAAAAAAAAAATTTTAAAAATAAAGATTTTAAAAAGCTACATAAAAATCCGAGTTACACATAAATAAGTAGGTCTATACAGAAATGCATTTAGAATTATAAAATAACCAATCTTTATTTACAAAGCAAAAACCCTGAATTGAAATATCTTACTCCATTCAGCCTCAGATAATGAAGTGATTGGGAACAATACAAAAATGATGGAAGCGCTCAAACTACTACTATTTTCTTTAAATATATATATCTATGCATAATCCAATAATTATTAAGTTGTTGCTGTTGTAAACATATGTTATCACATAACCTTCTATACATTTGATAACTATTGAACTATTACCTCATTATTGTTGAGAGACAGCAGCAATTGTTTTTATTTTTTTATGCAGGAAAGTTCGACATATGTTAGACATGTATGTCGTTACATATGACTAAATGAAATATTAAATTTAAATATTGTGTCATTTCAACAAATCTTGTTAATCTGCAATTTCGGGGCAACACAAAAAATGTTTCCCAATCTAAAAAAAAAAAGAAGTGAAACCTTCATCATTCTCTGGTCTTAAATACGAGATCGAATGGATGTTATCGAACAAGAAAACTGTTTGAATATTAGATTGAACGTTACTAAAGAAGAACTATCAGTAGATTATTGAAAAAAGTAAATATTGACGAAGTTTCTGTAGTTATTCCATACTTTATTTGTACTACTCGTAATAATAAATTTGCATTTACCTTCCCATACTCATTTTCATTTTTTTACTGTTGAAAGATGTAACAGCTATAATTACATCTAATGCTACATATTTCTCTCATATATTTGCACTTAAACTGAGCTTTGTGGAGTTACTAAATTTGAGGACCTTAGTACTATTCTACAATACAAGCCACCGAATTTTGGAGCGCCCCATTAATGCGGCCAAGTTTTTATGATGTTTTCGTATCATATTTGAGTGATCAAATTATTATTCTTTTGGCCCCCTCTTCGAACCTCGGCTAGAACTATAGCTAGAACTTTCTTGACCGAGTTATTCGACGAACTTTGGTGGACATGGTAAAACCACGTGATTGGTTCAACCTTAAATTTTTCTACTATTGGCTTCTCAATTTGAGCGGATACAAGTACTTCTTCTTAGATAACGTTTTGTTACAGCCCTTGGCATTCGTTTTCATTGGCTTATCATTCATTTTTCCTTTATACTTCCGATACCTTGTGCAAGACTGCTGTGTGTATGTTAAAGACGTTCGACGGTAGAGTATAGCAAACTTTCAAGCATAAGTGGCAGTTTCGTGTTGGGAAATACTGTGGAATTTTCACAGCAAATAAGGCACCACAAGCTAATTATTTTTGCGACATCCTTATCGCAATTTGATGGGTTACGACAATTCAATTCAATTCAATTTATTTTGACAATGAAAATTTTTACAATAGACTAAAGCCCTTTTTATTTACATTAACATAATTAGCTTAAAGCTAAATACTAATTTAATAGCTTGTTTTACAATAAAAGAAAGTAAATAAATAAATACGTAAGTAAGCAAATAATTACAATCTTTTACTATCTGAATTTGTAAACTATATGGAAAAAAAGTAATAATAATAATTGTATTTTTAAAAATAAGAGGAATTTTTAGTTATGTGTTTGAACAATGCTCCTTCAAAAAGATAAGTGGAACCATGTCGTCTTGTGTTGATTACTAGGCTGTTCCACTATCTGACAGCTAAAACGAAAAATTGGCGTTCAGTGTTGGCACAAATAAACCTGGTCTGTAGAGCTACTCCTACATATGATCGTGGAAAGATGGTAAATGTGATTTTGTTGTAAAGATATATCGACTCTTTTGTCATCAAAATTTTGTGAAAAGTTTTAATAACCTAAAACTTAGAATAGGCATGTATATATTGTACGAGTACATAAGTGGCACCCCAAGATATGTCTTTTGTAACACGAAATATAATCAAAACATTTAAGATTATACACATAACGGATAATATTGTTAAATGCTGCAATCAACTTTCTTTTGGTCTCAGAACTATGGCTACTGAAAATTTCGCAACCATATGTGATAATCAGCATTATAAGGGACTTAGCTAACTGCACTTTAATATGATGAGGAGCAAACTGCTTGGATAGTGATAGGTTTCGTAGGCAACCATAGATTTTGCCAATTGTTAGTTGGACGTGATAGTCCCAGCTTAATGTAGAATTAAGTTTTTAAAGTTTTTAGCTTTGTCGGTGTACTCAAGAACTGTTGTGCATATATGTATATATTTTAGGAAAATCGCTAAGATCAAGTTTATTTTTGTAAATCACTAAACATTTAGATTTTTTTTGGATTCAGACTGAGGTTGCACTTTTCTGAGCATGCAACTATATTTTTCAAATAATTTTTTAGTTTTTCTGTGTGGTCCTCAAAATAAATTTGAAAGTCATAAGCGTATATATGTATAGAAGAATTTCTGATCACTAGGGGCAAATCATTAATGATCAATGTAAACAACGAAGGTCCTAATGTTGGTCCATGAGGCACAACTGATTAAAGTCCTAAGAATCGGATGTGTGCCCATTTAATACAACGCTTTAGAGTGGCAGATGCGTGAGATTTGAAGATGGCTATCAATATGTTCCTAAACCAATAGTGGCTGTTACGGCTTCCTCCAATACAATAAATCGTTATATTGAGTTCTATCGGATGAATACGACAATTTGTTTCCAGAGCTTTGAATTTGCTGATAAACAAGAAGTTCTGTTGTTTCTGTATTAATACATCTCCTTTTTAACGATTTGAAACATTGATCTTTTAAAGCGTCATTAGGCACAAGATTAAGTGTATGGGAAAAGTACGCAAAATGTTTAAAACCGAGTGCACCTTGAACAGCAGCGTTATTATTCGTTGCATTATCAGGCGCGATTATTAGGGGTTGGTTTCTAACATTCCATTCTGTAACGACCCTATGTCTTGTATGATAGTTCATTTGCTGGAATGAGAAATTTATAATGTGTTGATAAACTTGAACATTTCAAATGGAGTGAAATAAAATAAAATCGTTTATTAGGAAATGCCCGCCATATAGCTTTCCATATTTATATATGTCCAAATCTCCACATTTTCCATTTCGTTAATGAATTCTGCATATGTAGAATGTAGCTAAATCTGCTCTATACCATATGTAAAATGTTGATATGATATTCCATAATATGAATTGAGTGCTGCAACGAATATTGGGAAGTGCAGTTTCTTCGACTACTCGAAATATTTAAAATAGAAAGCCGAATACATTTTTCGTATTTTACTTACATTTTGGTGTCAATTGTCAGGGAATGGATAAAAGAGTAGCTGCACTTGCTTAGAGTTGATAATAAACAGTTGCATCAGTATCTGAAACACTATTCAAGGCAGTGCTGGTCTTTTTGAGAAAATAGTGCGCTATGTATTTTATTTTAAATTTGTTTATCTGTTAAGATTTGGGCATAAATAATTGAACTAAAGAAAAAATAATACACATAACTTAATAAATGAATAAATATTACTCTTAATTCCGAATATTATCAAATTTATTTTCGCCCAAATGATTTTAGGCTTTATGTCTTTTCGGAAAAGAAACCTTACCGACATGTTTTTTTATTTTGGCTGTTTCGCAAGATTGCTCGCGTCCACAGGTTCCACTTTGCCTGTAAATAGACATAGTCGTAATACAGTATATAATTTATGAAAAGCGATCGGAGTTTATATTTGATTGATTACAGTTCCGGATTGTGTTTTTGAGTTAGCAGAAAAAAAAAATCATACGAGGGGCGTTCAATATATTCTCGGTATCGATATGAAGGAAAATGCGAATTCAATGTAAATTGTTTTTATTTTTCAATATAATCTCCCCTAACATCAATGCATTCGTTACATCTTGAGATAAGCTTTTTTAAACCCTCAAAAAAAATAAATTTCCTCTTTCTCTGCAAAATACCAACTTGAGTTCTTCATCATCCGAAAATCTTTTTCCACGAAGATATTTTTTCAAATCCGGAAACAGGAAATAATCACTAGGGGCAAGGTCTGGACTATAGGGTGGGTGTTGAATTTCTTCGAAACCACAATCTCGCGTAGCAGCCTTGGAAACTCGCGCCGTGTGAACAGGAGCGTTGTCATGAAGAAGCAGCACACCCGCTGCGAGTTTACCCCGTCTTTTCTTTTTAATTTCCTCCCGCAAATTATGCAAAGTGGAAGCGTAGGATGTGGCGTTGATGGTTTCACCTTTTTTTTTGTACTCAATGAGCAAGATTCCCTTTGAGTCCCAAAAAACTGTGGCCATGAGCTTCCTGGCAGACGGAGTGACTTTGAACTTCTTCGGGGGGTCTGTTCCTTTTTTATGCCACTGCATGGACTCTTGTTTGCTTTCAGGGTCATAGTGGTGGACCCATGTTTCGTCCCCAGTAACAATTCGATCCATAACACCGTCCGCGTTCTCACTACACATCTCCAAAAGCTCTCTACAACATTCGATTCTGAGGCGCTGTGAGCATTCGTGGCACCCACCTTGCACTGACCTTTGAAAGGTTAAGATGGTCATGAAGAATGGTGTGAATGGTACCAATTGAAAGCTTGGTGATCTCTGCCATCATTTTCACCTTTATTCGGGCATCCTCAAGAACAAGTTTTTCGACTACTTTGATGCTTTCTCCCGTACAAGCAGTAGCCGGGGCGCCGGAGCGGGGGTCGTCTTCAATGCTCTCTCTGCCTCTCTTGAACTCACTTGACCACTTTTGCACAGTTGATAATGAAGGTGCGGAACCCTGGTAAACAGCCACCATCTCTTCATGAATAGTTTTTTGACTTTTTCCTTGCTTAGTGAGAAATTTAATTACAGCGCGATGCTCAATTTTCACCATCATCGTCTCAGTTGCCATTATGATTCTGTTTAACTAGAGATAAAACGCGAATTAATAATCACATTTATATGAAATTTTACATGAATGCACTAAAATAATATTATTACTTGATAAATAAGTCAATTTATATATACAACCACAGCTTCACCCCGATATCGAGAATATGTTGAACGCCCCTCGTAGATAGTGATAGTCCAGAGCGAACCAAATTCGTAGCCAAAAAAACTTTCTATGATATTAGTAATGATTCCCATTGTTATTTACATCTACATGTTTTTCAGAGGATTTTATCATTGAATCTGCACTTAACTATTACGAATTCTTTAACTGTATGATGACGTTCTTTCATTTCAACTAAATTGTACTCCACTGCAAAATCGCCCATTTTTCAGAGTTCCTTAATCCTTTCCCGAGTGATTGCTTTCATAATAAGAAAGATTTAAGAGAATAAGTTGAAAAAACCATGAAATACATTCTAAAAAGTTGTATCACAAAATAATATAAAGAATATCAATATCAAAACAGCTCATTTTTATTGTCTACATAGAGTGATATTCGCATGCATTAGATAGTATCGTCTGATCAGCAATTGATTGTTCGAATGCAATCAGTTCAGGTGTGAGCATTATTGATATCCAATCATTGCCAATCGGAACCCAACATTTTTAAACAAATCAATTTAAACTGAGTGTATAACATAAAATATATAATAATAATAAAATAAATAATATAATATACATTCAATATAAATAAATAAATCGATATAAACTGAGTGTATAATATAAAATATTCTCTTTTAGGTCGATTGTAGATATTAAATAATTTTTCTTTATCGCTAATTTTCGTACTCCTTTCTTCCTATTCCCTTGCATTCCTTCTATTTATGTAAAGAAGATATTTAATCTCCGAAATAACCTGGTACAAATTATACCTGATTACGTACGAGTATATATTTTAAGTTTCCAACATCCGATAAATGATCCGACATAGCTTTCAGTAATATTTTTTAAAACTTCAATGAACTATTAAAATTAATTTGAATAAATTTGAGTGCAAAAAAGTTGGTTTCCGAAGTCAAAATATGTTTTCATGACTGTGTTACATTACATCGGCTTTATTTTTTTTATAACATCACGAATTCACTGTGGCATAGTGTCCACTAATTTTTGACACTCTTCAGTAGTGAATTGATTGCCATATTTCACTTATTTTCCGGCGTAAATTCTGAAGAGTCATTGCCGGTTATAATCTGAATTTTCTTTTCATTTTGTGGCACAATGTTTTAATTGGTGAAAGACCAGCGCTGCTGGAAGGCCATTTCATCTAGGGAATGGCTTCAGTAGGTAACCAGGCCTTAGCTGATCTCGCTGTATGGCAGGAAGCATATTTTGTTGAAACACGAATTTTCCTTTGGTTGACTGAAGTAGTGGTATTGAAGGAAGAAAAGCTGGTCTGCTAAAATGTTTTGGTATTTAACTGAATTTATAAGACCATCAACGTAATACAGGTTGCCAACACCACTGCCAGACATGCATCCCATACCACTTGGGATGCTGGAAACTACTGTTCGTTTCAAGCAGTACTTGTGATACACCTCCCTTGAATTGCCAACACGTGGCAGACTTAAATTGCGAGCAATTTTGTAGCTCGATAGTCGATTTTCATATACTTTAATAATTGATTTTCTAATATCATACGCCAGGCGTCATGAGCAGCTAGAACTAAATTGCACGTTATTATATGCAATAGACCAACTGTTTTGCATCAGAAGTGGTGTAAAGCAACTATTGTATTTTGCTTTCATAATCTATTGAGAAAAGTAGAAATATCGTAACCTAACTGAGACTATAATTTGAAACCTTTCCTCTTGTTTTACTAAAAGCAAGTGTATTACCTATAGTCAATAAAAAGTACCAGCGTATGGCATGCTGTAAAAAATAGTATTCATATGTGCAAAATTAAATAGACCAACTATTTTGTATTCGGATCGTAGGTGTAAAGGTAGCTTACATAATTCAAAGATAGTTTATTTGATAACAGTTTTAGCAAGGACAATAATTTTGAGTTTAGAATCCTTAATATTCTTGCGGTATAAAATTGGCTCTTCAAAGTGTCCAAATCCGTGTTGTCCCACATCAACCGGCTGTAACTTGATAGTAGAAGAATTTCACGGCTCTCTACCTACTGGATTGTACATACACTACTTACACTAATACTACCTACATATATAATATTGCAATTTATAATACTTCTTAGTTGGACATCGTGCTTACAATGTGCTTACGTACATACATCTAATGATTCATTAATATATATAGATACAAATTATCTTCTACTCGTATTTGTGCGATCCAATAATTTTTTTCTTTGGCATTTGCTTCGGATTTAAGCAAAGCAATGAGCCTTGAATAATCCCCTGACCTACTCCAACTCTTATTTTAAATTACCCTCTCATTTCCCCTACGTACAAAATTTTACTTTGTTTTTGAAACCATCTTACATATCAAGTACGATTACATTGGTAAATACTTGAGGGTAAGTTTTTGTTGTCTCTAGAAAATCTCTCGATCATAATTGCGTCGAATGCTTTCGCCAGATCGAAAGCGCGATGTACAGATCTCCCGTAGTATGTCGATGCTTTTCTATCATTAGGTATCGCAAAGCTTGAAATCTCACCGTTTGTTGACTTGCCACTCACAAAACCGCATTAACTGCCGCGAAGTTGTACTGTCGATAATGTGTACTGTATGCGACATTATCAGTATCAGATACAGTTGTTGTTTATTTATCAAGAGAACTCTACATTCAAATAATTAATCACAATTTTATATAAAGAAAATCATGAACCGTTTGAAAGCAGTATTTCCAATTTCGTTAGTAATTTGCGGGTCTTTTCTCTGATCCGACCGGTTGTCGCCGTTTTATTCGCTTGATTGCTACACATACTCGTACTTCATCTTTCCTAAAATCTGCTGCTTTTTTAGGAAACAGCCCAGGACGTCTTCTATATTTGTCAGTTTGTTTGTAGAAATGTTTTTGTAGAAATGGTCTGTTGCTTCCATAGGTTCTCTGACTTTGTCCTCTCCTCTTTAACATATTTCACCGTTCGTAATGTAGCGTACTAAAAAACTAAAAAAATCATGTAAGAGCAAATTTTCCCTCAAATCGTCGTTGAACCGGCCAAATAACTTAGCACAATATTCGTAGTGATGGTGTTTGTCTTTAAAAGGTAATCGATCAAAAACTGTAGACTTATTTGCCGACAAATCCATCTTGACTTTCTTCCGCGCCATTTCGTCTGAATCCATGTTTTTTTATACGCGTGAAAACTCGTCTGGATTGCTATTAAACAACGTCAAACACTTCTTCGAAGTTGGAATACGAAATTGACTTTTTCAATCATCAATGGCTGTCAATCAAGACCAATTAACGCAATTTGCCCAGAATTTGACAGTAGCCTATTGACAGATGGTAGTTGACGGGAGCAGTGCTGCTTTTCAAGTTAGAACGCGGGAAATACAAAAATGTACAAGCTTATTGATCCTCCCTCGTATTTTATAAGCGAAAGGATTCGAGAGAAGCTTGCTGAAAAGAAAACATACAACATTATTCAATTTGTTTTATTTTAATTTTTTATTTTTTTTTAATTCTAATAAGCTAAAGAATAATATAAAGGGTAATCGAACATGAAAATACATATATAGGGAATAAAATTCAGAAAAAAATATATGTTAACGTATACGAATATGCATGTACATATTTTAGAAATTAGCTGATACCGATGTGTATGCTTTACTTTAATTTTCTTCTTTGCATTCTTTTATATTATTAAATTTTAAGATAATCATATTTATACATAAATGTATGTAATTTTGCTTAAATGCACATATGTACATACGTATATATAAAACTAGGTTTCCTTTTAATTTTACTACATACATATGTACAATTTATAACAAAGTGAGTGAGTGTGTGTGTTTTTACTTTCCTGTTTTGCACCAGAATTTAAGAAGTATGTGGATTGTGGAGTTTATGTTTTTTCATTGCAATCCTATTAAAACAAGAGAAAACAAAAGCTTTAAAATCCAATCCCTAAGGAGATGCACATTTAAAGGAACAAGAAATTATTGTACATAGATTTTATCGTACCTATCCATTGTATTTCATCTTTAAGCTATAAATATGGGTGGAAGTGAGGCATTGTGCTTTCTCTTTGTGTATTTGCATTTGTGTTAACGAAAGAAGGGAAAAAGCTTTCCATACCTTTTTTTATTTTTTCTTTCTGGTTTTACTTGGCTTGGTATTGCGTTTTGCAACAACGATGCAATGGCAATAGCAGTTATGCTTAATCAGAAGATAGTTTCATTGGGACAGGGCTCATTTGCACTTTATTTGCATTCATTTACGATCCACTCATATACAAACATTTGTATACTTAAATTCGCCCGCAAATGGATGTGTGTACATATATAAATCTAATGTATGGTATATTTATTGTCCTTATGCTAGCTTTTTGATGCGTATCTTGTCTGTATAAATGATATTTATGTACAATATTTGCTAACGTACTCGTATATCGTTATCAGATCCTTATATGTACGTATTTCTTTGCTTTCACTTTTGTATATTTTTGTTTTTGCGTTGTGATAAATCACTGAGCTTTGAATATTCCTCATTCTTCAGATAGTCTTTTAGAAAATATAATTGCACAACATACGCACAGATAATTATATGTATACATGCGGTAATACACGGTCATATAATTGCATTAGCTTGATACATATAGTGGACTTAATTTGTTTTTATGGTTATGCACAGCTTATTGTACAGAAATACATACCATACATACGAATGTACATACGTATGCTTGTATGTGTCTGTATGTCCGGAATGATTTTAATGGTTGTTTTATTATAAAAGGTTATTACTTAAATTTTTGGAGATCATTCATGGCATTGTATTTTTATTATTTTTGGATCCTGTAAATGCTTATTGTTTTGTAAATAAAATCATAATCACATGTACAGCTTAGTGGCGAGCTTCAATATAGACACATTATGCTCTTGATCGAATCTATTATATGTATGAAATCTATTTATTTAAATATTTGATTTGTTTATTTTTATTTTTGATATTTAGGAGGTCATTTTACCGAAGAACCAGGGTTCCTTAGGTTTTAGCATAATTGGGGGTACTGATCATTCCTGTGTGCCATTTGGAGCACGAGAACCTGGAGTATTCATTTCGCACGTAAGTATTATACAATACCTAAATATACCTACACGCATTTGTTTGTAAAATACAATATGTAAATTCTGATTTGTGAATATCATAAAAAGAGTCCGTGCCAATATTGTGTATATTTTATATACATAAATACAAAGAGCTAATTTCGAGCTTCGATCGTTGACACTCCCCAGTTGAAGCTCGAATCTTTCATCTTTTATATGAATCCTGGGGAAAAATATCTCTGAAAGTGATGTCTCTAAATTATTTTTTTTGTTATGTTGTTAAATAAATAAGTCTATAACTATTCGTGCAGTTTGCTAAGAGATGGCGTAACTTGTATTATTCCATTGGAACATGCGTTGGAAAGCTATTGCCATTGTACGTCATTTTAGTATGTCATTCATTTGAAGCGTAAAGAGCAATCATTTTTTTTCACTCAAATATGTCGAACTTTGTGCCTGAAAAAGTGTTTTTGCGGGGAGTTCTTTTTCATAACTTTAATATGAAGAAAACTGCTGCCGAAAGTCATCGTATTTTGGTGGAAGTTTATGGTGAACATGCGCTAGCTGAGCGAACACGCCAAAAGTGATTTGCACGATTTAAAAGTGGTGATTTTGGCTTGGAGGACGATGAACGTCCTGGGCAGTCAAAAAAGTTTGAAGATGAAGAACTGGAAGCATTACTCTATGAAGATTGTTGCCAAACACAAGAAGAGCTCGCAGAATCTTTGGGTGTCATTCAAGCAGCTATTTCAAAACGTTTAAAACCAGCTGGATATATTCAAAAGTAAGGAAATTGGGTTTCACATGAACTCAAGCCGAGAGACGGCGAAAGGCGGTTTTGCATGTCCGAAATGCTGCTGGAACGCCACAAAAGGAAGTCATTTTTGCATCGGATTGTTACTGGTGATGAAAAATGGATCCATTACGACAACCCCAGCGCAAAAAATCATATGTGAAACCCGGCCAACCAGCCAAATCAACGGCAAAGCCGAATATCCATGGCGCGAAGGTAATGCTCTGTATTTGGTGGGATCAGATGGGTGTGCTGTATTATGAGCTGCTAAAACCGGGGGAAACCATCAATGGAAAACGCTACCGAACACAATTAATCCGTTTGAAGAAAGCAGTGGCCGAAAAGCGCCCGGAATATGCGACCAGACACGAAGCAATAATTTTCCATCATGACAACGCTCGGCCCCACGTTGCTATTCCGGTTAAGAACTATTTGGAAAAAAGTGGATGGGAAGTGTTACCCCACCCGCCTTATAGCCCAGACCTTGCTCCTTCTGACTACCATTTGTTCCGGTCGATGCAGAACGCCCTCACTGAAATAGGGTTCACATCAGAGCAGAATATCAAAAATTGGCTTGATTCATTCTTGGCTGCCAAGCTGGCGCAGTTCTTTTGGGATGGGATCCACAAATTGCCAGAAAGATGGGAAAAAGTCATAGCTTCAGATGGGCAATACTTTGAATAATACTATTGTACATGTTTTTCTTAAATAAACGTTCAAATTTTGAAAAAAAAAAAAAAAACGAATTAAGTTATATACCCATTAATATACGAGGTGTGTTCATAGAATAACCGCGAATTTTTAAATTTCCGCGAGTTTTGAGAACCCGATTGTCAAATTTTTTTTAATATGTTGCCCGTGAAGTATGATAAAATTTTCAGCTGTATTCATTCTTTACTTTGTCTGTGGCAGCCGCTAAGGTTAGACATGTTTTTATGAGATCGGCGATTTTCGTTTGTTAAAAGAAATGGATCAAAGAATTTGTATCGAATTTTGTGTAAAAAATGAAATAAAGTGTAGCAAAGTGTGTGAAATGTTAACAAAGGCCTATGGTGTGTCATGAGTAAAACAAGAGTTTACGAGTGGTATAAGCGTTTCCAAGATGGACTTGAAGACGTTGAAGATGACGAACGCCCCAGGCGGCGTTGATGTGTTGCAACAACCGATGGAAACGTGAAAAAAGTGAAAGAAATGTTTATGAACGATCGCCGAATCACAATCAGAGAATTCGCTGATGATGTTGGCATATCGATTTGTTCATGCCATGAATTTTTTTCGAATGTTTTGAGTATTAAAAAATTTGTTCCAAAAAACACAAATTGCTTGTTCGTGGATTTTTGCCCAAAAACCATACTGTAACGATGCCCCAGCCTCCATATTCGTCAGACATGGCTCCGTGTGACTTTGCCCTATTTCCAAAAATAAAGAGAACCTTAAAGGGCCGTCGTTTTACAAGCATACATACTATAGATGACATTAAAAGCGCATCGCTGAAAGAGCTAAAGGCTATCCCAAAGATTGAGTTTGAAAAGTATTTCGAGGATTGGACGAAGCGCTGACACAAGTGCGTAATATCCAATGGGGACTATTTTGAAGGCGACAAAATTAATGTAGGCGAATAAATAAATATTTTTTTTCAAAAAACTAAAATTCCCGTTATTTTCTGAACACACCTCGTATAATAAACTGCATAGCTAGTTTTAATACAATAAAATCGAAAATAAGACTTAAACCTTGGATAAAAACTAATCTGTTACATCAAATTAAGGTGATAAATAAACTTCAAATAAAATGTCGTAGGAATCCAACTAGTTTATTAATTTATTTGGAAATAAGATTCGTATACACTTTAAGATATAATATCTTATAAACTAGTGATAAAAAAAAGTTTTGAAAATATTTATTCAGTTGTTCAATTCGGATTTTAAAATTTAAAGTCATATATGCACAGAAAATTACTAAAGCAATAAACTTAATTTAGCTAAATGTAATACAAGATAATCAATAGTATTTTAAATAAATCTCTAGTTGTGAAAAGACTTTCTAACGACGGCGTGATTTCCAGTAACGTATTGTATATAGGAGTAATGCAAATGCGTTCAGTAACTATTTTATTTCAGTAATTATGAATCTATCTACGTTTTATACTCCTTGTTCAGTCTGTGATCCATAGAGCTATCAAAACATACCTTCTCAAATTCGTAGTTTTTTTTTCGAGCCAATATCCGGATTAGAACGGGCGGTTAATTTAATTCTGTTAGATTTTATGGTTTTAACAATCGGTTGCTGAAAAATATTCCTTGTTTCGTGATTGATATCTTGGCGCATATCTTCAGCAACTCTATTCTTTCTGATATTTTCTACTTCTATTTAAGAAAAGGTTCGCTGATGATTTATGTAATTACAAACATACCTAGAGTTACGACATTTCGAGTTACGTCATTTCAACTTACGACGTTAGATGAACTTAGGATGCTGATCTCGCAATACGTCATTCAATTATTTACGACAAGAAATGCATAAATAGGCCGTGCAAATATTTATTTTTTTCGTTGTGCTAAGAAATTTGTCAGTTTCTTTTGTTGAAGATCGAAGTGAGGAATATTTCTGCATGTTAAGGCAACATAGTACGAGTATACAACGTACATACATAATTTTATTATTTTAGCTATTATTGTTAGTAAGCTGCTTTTACAGTTGCCCTTAAGAAGTAGGTAATAACTGTCTCGGGTTGTGGTGAAGCTTTACAATCGTGGATATGAAAGGATTGTTGTGTCTGGAGGTTAACGCGAAACTCAAAAGAAGATCATTTTAATAATGCCTAAGACTAAGATTTTAGCGCATTTTGAAAAGACGAGAAAGCTGTAAACGTCCCACGTTAAATTACGAGAAATCTCTTCAGCAGAAGTTACTATTTCGGATACAATTATCACCAAAAATACGCCCGCCGTTCTGATAAAAATCGAAAAGTTTATATTTGTGTGGATACAGGACTTGAACCGAAGAAAAATTCCTGTAAATGTTGGGGTAATTCAGATGTAAGCGCAGAGTATAGTATAGTTGATTCCATCAAAGGTTCCGATAATCATACTACTTTTTGAAGCCAGGCTAGAATGGTTTGACAAATTTAAAAATAGGTATGGTCTTCATAGCATTAAATTAAGTGGGGAATCTGCAAGTGCAGACATCAAAGCGGCAACTTTGTTTCCGAGTCAACCAAGCATTGACTGGAGAAGGTCAGTATAGTCCTAAACAAGTCTTTAATGTGGAATCAACAGGGTTGTACTGGGAGCGATTACCGCAATAACTTTTGTTTGCAAGGACATGAGCTCAGTTCCGGGCTACAAGACAGCAAAGAACAGATTGACATTTCGTCTAGGTGGAAATGCTTTTGGAGACATGAAACTTAAGCCGCTATTAATATACGAGTATAAGTCTGAAAGCCCGAGGGCTCTAAAAAGCATAGATAAAAGTAGTCTTCCGTTAATTGGGATCTTAACTGGATAACTTCGTCCATATACACTGATTGGTTCAAGAACGAATTTTGTACAATGGCTAAAGAATAGTGCTCTAAAAATAATGTGTCGGAAAGGGTTCTTTTAATTCTGGACAATGCTCCCAAACACTCTTCGCGATATTGACGAAAATTTCAAAGTTGTTTTTCTTCCTATACATCATCCATACTTCAACCCTTGGATCAATGAGTAATTGCTTCTTTTAAAGCATATTATTTGCGTCGAACTTTTTAACAGATAATCCATGCTCTGGATATATCCTTAGAAAATGAAAACCGACTCCCGGAAAGGTGTAACAACTTGTAATATGCATAAAGTATGGCAAAGTGGCCAGAATGTATACAATGGTATTTTCGACGTTGATTAAATCTTGTTACAAATACTTCGTCTTGCGAAAGTAATAGGATTTTCTGATATTATCGAAGAAGACATAAAAGGATTAAATCACGTTCAAGAAGAACCACCACGAACTAACTCAAATTTTTGAAGATTCAGAAGAAAAATGATTCAGATCGAGAGAAGTGGGAAGGTGTACACCAAGGACCTGCACAAAAGAGTGAAGTTTGAAGCTTCTTAAGCAACATTGACACAATTTTTAGTGTAGATACAGAGTAAGATTTAGACAGTGAATTAGAAGCTTTATTGTCAAGCAACGAAGATGGTAGTACATATACAAGGTGGGCCATAATGTATGACCCTATTTTCCTAGGCTATATCTTTGGAATAGAATAACAAAAAAAATTAATGGGTACCATCCTGTCCGTTGGACAACTACCCGAATTTTCATCCGTCTTCACAGCCGAAGCATTCGCCATTTTACAAGCTTCAGAGGAAGCCTTGAACTGACATGGTAAACATGTTATATGTTTCGACAGCTTCTCTGTGCTCAAAGCTATCAACAACCCTAATAACAACACCGACCTTATCATTGACATTCGTAATAAGCTTGTCAAATCTCCAAACAAGTTAAAGTTGATGTGGATCCTTAGTCATGCTGGCATCCAGGGTAATGAACATGCCGACCATGTAGCCAATTCAGCTAAAAACATACCAGTTTTCAGATTCAACATCTTAACCAAGTCATACCTAAGAAACGCAATACAGGAAACCATCAAATTCAATTAGCTACTTGAATGGAACCGGTACCAAAATAAAAGCCACCCACAATATCCCACAAACATTGCGAGAGTTAAAATTTCAAACTCTCTCCGGTTGCGGCTGGGACACACTAATGCTACTCACCAATACCTGCTTACAAAAAGCATCCTGCTAAATTGCCCTACATGCAACGTAAGATTGGATCTACCACATATAGTATATTTGAAAATTGTACTGTCTTAAAACCAGCCATACTTAAAGTATTTAAAAACACAAACATTTACGATGTACTTAAAAACCCTAATCCCACAAATATAGAAAAAATAAACAAATTTTTATTAATTACTGTTATTAAAATATAAGAATTCTTATAATAGAGCCAATAGTCCCCGCAACTAGGCTTATTAAGCATAAGATTACCATCTAATTTTAATTACTTGTCAATAAAATAATAATAATAAATTAATGCATTTTTCTAAATGTTTGTTGATATTACTAAAGCTTTTGATGTGGTTAACCATGACATCTTGATTAGCAAAATCGAAAATGTTTGTTTCCGGGGTTTTATTTGTGAGTAGAATTTAGATTTAAATTCTATCTAGAAAATGGGTCACAAAGTTTTAAAATTGATGATATTAGAAGTGAAGTCAAGTATCTTAATTTCAGTGTCACTCAGGGTTCTGTTTTGAGTCCGTTACAGTTCCTGATTTACATTAATTCTCTGCTTAACTTGTCGTTAAAATGACTACAGACAGCATTTGCAGATGATGTGGGTTTTGCTTAGGGCTGAACCCTAAGCGTATTAAAGCTTGTTTCCGACATTTCGATCTGCATTTGTTAAGGGTCTGCTTTACAGAGCAATAATTAGTTATTAGCTCAAAATCTAACATAAAATTAATTTTTTTTTAACTTTGTAATGCAAGCAAGTTTACTCATAGGAGCCACGATCTATTTTCATGCAACTGACTGCCGAAGATTTTAGTTTACTAACTGCATATGCAATATTAGTTTCCCATATTTTATTCATATCACAGTTATCATAGCTGTATTAATAAGCGTTTTCTGATCGAAAATGTGAATGAATTCAAAAATTTGTGACTTGCCATTTATTCAAAGATGAGTTTTTATGTGTGACTAGAAAACTTAAGAAATTATTTTCGTTGCACCATCAGATATTTTAATTTCTTATCTATATATTATGGAATCTTTCAGTCCAGGGTTCAGTGACGGAAATACATGCTGGGGAGGGGCCTACTTCAATCAAATTTAGCCCCTTTTACCCTGCAGACATATATGATATTCTCACAGGTTTCCACTGTCCTAGTTACTAGCTCAGTTAAATGTGAAGATATCGTCTATCTTTTGGTAGCTCGAAGCGAAGCATGTCGGGTATGCTCGGAATAATTGTTCCAGAAATTAATTAGATATTCTTTGCAACATTTACCAAGAGATATCTACATATCTCTGTAGTTATAACGAAACATTGGATTTAATTTTTGCGTGGGCATATGGAACTTCTTTTACTAACCATTGTAATATGTTTAAATTCATCTAATGATACATACTCATCTTATGTATCTGGATTATTGATATGCCAGTGCGGATTGAAGGGGTTATTAGTACTCTTAAAATGTTCGCACACAGCGCGAGTGGAGGAAAGTTAGAGAGAAAGAAATGAGAGGTAGGTACCAATGTACGTTGGTCTTAAATGCTTGCAAGTTACAATGACTAGGAAATAGAGAACTCGGCACGGTATTCCATAAGCTTAGGAAAGAATCACGATATTTTAGAGTACGTCCGAAAGTGGGCTTGAGGGTATACTGATGAACATTCATAGCGAGAGAGGTGTACTGGCAATTCGGTGAAGCACTGATGGTGAAAATAGTCGTAGACCAAGGAGAGGTAAGAGATGTTACGACGCCGTGTCCGTGTTCAAGCGTGTCAATTGATTGTGCGACATTGTCGTCACCTATGAGTTTTATCACACGGTTTTGAATCTTATCTAGCAAGTGGAAATAAGTCTTAGGGACACCTGACCAGATGTGGGCATTGTACTCCAATTTTTGACGAATAAATGCGTTACATATTGATGCCAGATCAGAGGGGAAAATTATTTCCTATTATATTAAATATGTGGTCATTCCAACGTACGAGTATGTCATCAGAATGGAAAGTTCTTCGGGTTCTATGATGTATGTGCCATTCATGGATTCATGGATGATGGCTGGGTGTTTAAATTTCGCTTTAACAACCAAAGACAGCATTGTGTTTTGGAAGCATTAAATTCCACTCTGTTGGCGTTCCCGTTCTGCATCCGAAGAGCAAGGACCTAAGTCAGGGAATGAATATGAAAAGCAGAGAGTATTGTCATCAGCAACATGAGTAGCAGAAAGAGATCATCGATGGAAATCAAAAAGAGAATCGGAGGCAGAATGAAGCCCTGAGGCACTCTTGCATGTATTTTCTGAATATTAGAGTTAAAACCATCCAAGGAAACTTGAACTGAATGTTCTGAAAGGTGGTCGTAATTTGTAACCCATTGAGGAAGAGACTCGTTGATCCCAAATGCACGCATTTTCGACAAAAGAGTCTGATGAAAAGCTTTGCCTTATGCCTTAGAAGTATCAGATGCACATATATTTCTTTCGCCAGATTGATGTACGCTTTAGTACCACTTTTCGATGAGACATGCCATCAAACCACCAGTGGGCCTGTTGCTATGAAAATCCTACTGCGATTTTTTATGGGCTAACGGTTTATCAGCGTTTCCATGGCCTTAGAAAGAAAGACAACTGCAGTGGGTTTGTAGGAGGGGATGGGATGGACAAATGCTGTTTTCCATCTGCTCGGAAAAAGTCCTAAAGAGTAGGATTGATGAAAAGGATCACGCAGTGGTTTTGCCAACGAGTAAGAATGCCTCTTCAGAAGAAGGGGAGAGATACCATCTGCACCAGCGAATTTGTGAATGTTAAGATCTCTTAGTGCTACGTGCTACTACATGAGTGGTACAATCTACAGATGTTGTGCTGGCCTCAAAGTGTGCAGCAAGCAGACTGGGATTGTCCAAAGAGCTGACAGCTGGAATGTTATTATAAATGAATTTTGAGATGGAGGATGAGGCAGCACTTCTAATGTTTTTAACGGACGACTAGAAATTGATATTGGAGATTGTAGTAATTTTTACCTCAGTTTTGGGTGGTATTCAAATTTCACACGCTTAAGAAAGACTGCAGTCATTCCTGGGTCGTTTGAACTTTTTTCGATTTTCCTAACCCCGACAGGTTCTTCGTAGCTCGAGAATAGTGTCTATCATATCAGCAGCAGGATCCACGTCGTTAACGAGGAAACGTGACGACTAGTTGAAATTCCCAAAGAAGCTATTAAATCCGCTCTAATTGGCTTTCTAGTGTTTTTTTTTTTTTTTAAGGAATCTTCTCTCAAACTGTGTGGTCAGTAGGCGGGAAATTAGCTGATATGACGCAGTGGTCCGACGAGCCTAGAGAAGAAAGCACATCGACTTTGTACTTATCAGGGAGAGTTAAAAACAAGTCCAGAGTGCTAGCGGTATGACTATCAACGTCTGATATTCGCGTGGGCGCATTAACAAGCTGGGCGAAGGTGTTTTCCGTAGTGAGGCTCTTAGTAGATCTCTTAGTAGCGCATCAAATACGTTAAACGTAGAATGGCTGTCTACCTAGTCCTGCCATAAATTCTGTTACACAATTTCCAGCGCCTATCGTGCAAAACTTGCGGGAATAGAACCGTTAACTACTTTTTCAGAACACATCTGCTGAACAGTGAAGAATACTAGTCAGCTTGGTTTCAGTTTGCAACTATTAACATGGAGTGGGGCGTTAAAGAGATTCAAGTCGCGGTAATAGCGTTGCATAAGAGCGGAAAGAGTGGTCGCCAAATTTTCGAGTTGCTAAAACCACTCGGAATATCGTGAATACTCGTTTTTGGGGTTTTGCTCGTTCGGTGAATTTTCGGAGTAGAGGATAGACCAAGAAGTGGTCGTCCGTACGGATGCGGTAGTAAAGGCAGTGCTTGAACGAATTCGGAGAAATCCCCCTAGGAAACAGAAGATCATCGCCAAGGAATTGGATATATCAACCAGATCCATATCTAGGCTGATTCGATTATATGCATATGAAAGCCTATCATCAGTAAACTCTTTAACTAAAAAAAAATTAGGCTGGAATGATTCAAGCGACTTTTGCAGTGGCACGCGAACTATGGCCATGAAAACAATCTGTTTACGGATGAGAAAATTTTTACCGTGGAAGAAGTTTTCAACAAACATAATGACATAATTTATGCCACTTCATCTAAGGAAGCGAAAAAAGTTGTTCCAAGGGTTCATGTGGACATCATCCCGCTTCCGTAGTGGTTTGGTGGAGGATCTCTCACCATGGTGTCACATCCCTAGATTTCTGTGAAGAAGGCATAAAAACTGGTGCAAATGTTTACCAAGAAGATGTGTTAGAGGGTGTTGTTAAGTGTTTGACCAATACCCTTTTCAATGGATACAGATGGATCTTCCAACAGGACTCTGCTCCATGGCATAAAGCCAAAACCACGCAGGAGTGGCTCAGAGTCAATATTCTTGGCTTTATAATAGCAGAAGATTGGCCATCGGGGAGTCCAGATCCGAATGCATTGTATTATGGTTTGTGGTCAGAATTGGAAAACATGGCCTGCAAGACTTCTCACAGCAATTTGGAAAGCCTTAAAACAGCATTAATCAGCAACCCGATTGTGCTCTAATAAATGAAACAATTGTGAATACAAAATTTTGGAGATGAAATGGAGATGAAATTTTAACCACATGAAATTGAATTCCGGATCGGAATATGGACGCATTATGGTGGAGTTTGGTAAGCTACATCATTACGCACGTGCCTACATACAGTGAGCGACAAAAGTCTACGTACGACCACCATTCTTTTAACCTAACGAGATCAAAAGCATTATGAAAAAATCTAATGATGCAGTTGTGTTTCAAATCTCGTTTTATTAATAATACACTATAAAATAAATGAATTTAACAAAAACTTAACAAGTGATTCACAAAAAACGAAAAATAAATAATGACAAAAGTCTACATACGCCCGGCATTCCATGTTTTTTTTTTTTTGTTATACGCTGATGAAGGATGTGAAAATCAGATTTGTGCCTCTCAGTTGAAGTTTGGTCAGCTTCAATAAGTTTTACCTGTGACAATGGCCCCTCGAAGAGAAATTGCTGTTGAAGTGTGAAATTTAGTAATAAAATATAAAAAAGAAAAGAAATCGTTTTATGAAATTGCAAATTTGCTGGATTTAAGCAAGTCAACAGTCCAAACAATATACAATAACTTCGAAAATACCAGTACCGTCTAAAAGAAACCGCGTTATGGTCGCCCAAAAAGGCTGAATCGCCGAGATTTCAGCTTTATCATGAGAGAAGTAGGCAATAATCCAAGAGTGAATGCCACAATGCTGTCTAAAGGGTTGGCAGAAATATCAAATACAATTGTGCATTCACACACAGTTCAAAGGGCTCACAATAATAACGGCTTCCACAGCAGAACTCCACGCAGGAAACCCCTAATAAGTGAAAAAAAAAACGAAAACTGCGCTTAGAATTTGCCCAAAAACACATTGAAAAAGGAATGGGTTTCTGGAAATGAGTTTTATTTACTGACGAATCAGTAGGTTACAAGAATGGTGGTCGTACGTAGACTGTTGTCGCTCATTGTAAGTGACGAGACCGCGGTGAAGGAAGAATAATGGCACTAGTTCGGCGCCAGGTAGCTTTAGATCAGAGTGATCTGAGAGGTGTGAGCGGGGATCTACCTGTGTTTCACTAAGTGCCAAAATAGCTGGCCTGTATTTATAGACATGGACGTACGTAGAAAAGTGATTTTTAGGACGCGAATATTTGCTATGTCCACTCTAAATTCCCGAGTCATTAAAATAACCACAAGCACTGACGATGTTAAGCAACAAAATGGCAATTCCTATGTTGGCTTACCGGATCAATTTTTTTGTAGCTGTGCACCAACAAAATTCACACTCACAACTAGCTATCCATCAGTTGTTACATTCACTCAATCATGAACGACAGTGACTGGGTGCCGACAACAGTACTATTACCAGGAGCCAGAGAGTTGGAATAACTAGCAGCGCTGTGTAATAGTTTTTTTATTATTATTTTTTTCTTTTTTTTTTTTGCGTGCGGTGGTTTGATTTGTTTTATAACTGGTTTTGGGGACTGTTCATTTTTTTTGCCCATCCATATTCAACGCATGTACATTGTACAATATTTTAGTTCACCTCGTCAGTGAGTCTGAGATTTTGCTGATGCTTTTGAATTCGAATGATCCAATTGTTTTTTGTTCGATCTCCCCTTTGAACTTCGTCTGAAATTGGCTTTTAATTACTTTATGAAGCGGACTTTTCGCGATAGGTTCTTCCACTGTAGCGCTATAGTATTTCGGAGTCATTCTCACAAATTTACCGTACAGAACTGCTTCTTTAGTTATCTAATTTATGTAATCAAATCTTTTTGCGCTGATATCGGGTTTGCTTGTATTTTCTCTGCTTTCTTCAGTAAATTTTTGGTCAACATAAATCGGTGCTGATTAGCAAATTACTATCCCAAGATCGATTTAGAATCCTTTATCTGCCGTTTGGCTATACTTCATCATATATGTATATCATAGTAGTCTATGTTTGATATCCACCACTCCACCGCGCCTACTCTTTTGGTATTCAAGCGCCTGTTCAATAAACAACGTATTTGGTATTGTTAGACCTTGTGTTTCTCTTTCTGAGTTGTTCTACCCAAAATCTCTTCCTTCGTGTCAGTTGCAGTATCAAACTACCCTGACGTGTTCGTTAAAAAGCATTTTCTCCCTTAAAGTTATACTTATTTCAAAAATCATTAAAATCGCGCTAGAATATTTATTTTTGAGACTTGTACTTCCGTTACGTAGGCGTTAAATGTTCCGAGTTACATTTCTAATTTTTTTTTCAATTTTGCTGATAAACTGACAGCACCTCCGTTCTTTATTTATTCCGCTCTGTAACATAACAATCTGGATGTTGTGTAGGCCCAAGTACTGACTTGTAGTTCCACGCTTTCGTCTTCAGGTCTAAATTACTTTCGTCATCAGTTCTATGATATATTACTTACGTGAAATTATTGCATGGAATTACGAAACTTGACAAAGTTTTATATAAAGTCCAGCTTAAAAATTACGAATTCTTTAAAGTGTTCTAAAATCCCAAATTAGACTATGAGATAACGGTTCTCAGTGCTTTGCCTTCCGTCACTTCAGGAAAATAAGAACTACTTCATTTATACCCCAATGAGAAGAAGAAAGTAGCTCCCTATTCCAGGAATGTAAGCAGTTGTTCAGATGTGGTGTGTGAAAAGCTGGTTTTCTTCGAATTGAGAAGAGTGTTTTAAAATTCAACTGGCAACATAACCTACTAATCTTCGTTTTCATTTCTGAGAATTCTGCCATTTCTAGGTACTGCTCGCAAAAATTCTCTCAAGTTAAGTTTCATATATCCACCATGAGTTCTCTAATCCTCCACTTGCTATAATTTAAAACAGAAGTCTTTAACTTTTTATTTAATAACTTTAATATGAATTTCCGTGTATGGTATATCGAACACGTGCCAGTTTTGTGCGTTGCTTTCGCCGAAGTGAATTTCGAGTAACTCTATTGATGATTGAATATTGGTGACACAAACACAACAGGTGACACATCTCCTGTTACATTCGTTTCTATAAAAAATGCACGTGTCGCTTGGAAATTCGACTCGATTTAACTTTTGCACAATTGGCTGCTCTATGAACCTTTGAATGTCTTTAACTGATTTTCCTGAAATTTTAAATTAAATATATTTATCATACTGTCATACAGTAGGCATATTTTCTTCGAAGGATATATGGTTGGCAATATGATAAAATCTATGAAATTGCTTTAAAAAAATTCGGAGATTTAGGCATCAGAATTTTTGTTTGATTTTTGTTACTTTAAATATGTTATCCTTATTTCATTAGATGGATGTTTAGACATCTTAGTCCAAAATATCATTCTGCTAATGAGTGAAAAAACCCTGTTTTGCGGCTATTAAACTGTCTACAGGAACTCTTTTATATTTAAAACATTAAGTTTGATTTTGCTCTGGTGTTTTTTTCAGCTTGTATTTTTCTTGTATATATTATATCTTACTTTACGTTCAAACGCGTTTTTTTTTGTTTGGAGAAGCTGGTTTTCACCCTCTTATTTGTGAACCCTATTGTTGTGTATGAGCTTGCCTGCAATCAGATTATACAATATACTATATGTATACACTAAACAGCTGAGAGTTTAAATTTTCGATATGCGATTGGCGCTTATTAGACATCAACCTTCAAGTCATCCCATATTATGCCAAGATAAAATTCACATAACGATCCAAATATCATTGTGCTTTACCTACCTTGTAAAAAAAACAAAATTTATGTAGTCGATAGTTGCCTTAGATTGACCATGTTTTTTCGCAAGTCGAAGTCTGTAATAAACAAATAAGCTATCATAACCCTTATGGCACATATATCC
The DNA here is from genome assembly GCA_963966105.1 of Volucella zonaria. Classification (NCBI taxonomy): domain Eukaryota; kingdom Metazoa; phylum Arthropoda; class Insecta; order Diptera; family Syrphidae; genus Volucella; species Volucella zonaria. The sequence goes on from OZ014530.1 coordinate 163,502,249, forward strand.
ATGCCTTTTTAATAATGGAAAATTAAATGAATGAATTCAAAATAAGTTGACGGCTAGTACTGTATCTAACAGATGAAATGACCTCAGTAAATAGTCTACAGTTGCAGTTATGCTTACGATTTCCTGATTGGGAACATATGTAATCCTAATGTGGGTTAAGGCTCTGAGAGGAAGACGATGAATAGAAGATGTGGCCTACAGAAATTGAGTTACGAAAATCGACATGTGAAAAGAATTCGAGAGTATAAGAGGCATTATTCATCTCGTAGGCTTTTATTTCTTTCTTCAAAGAATTCACAAAGATGAATGAAGATTGAATAATGGATCTGGAGGTTCCAGAATGGTAATATTGTAGAAACAAATTGGAATTTTGTGATGTAACTGCCATGTTGTTGGGTGGCATGAATTTGCTGTTTCAACTACATAATAACTATCTTAAAGCGTGTGTGGGATTGCAAGAGGCAGAGTAGAGAAATTGAATGATCCTAATCTCGACGAGGGTCATGTATATTTTAAAGACTCCAGTATCCAGTAGGTGAATGGAGTATTATAGCCCCAAATATGCAAAATGAACATTCATTTATCGATCAACTACGGAAAGTGATTGTACTTTCCGTTTCTGTTTGCAAAAAGGACCGACAGGTTTTGGGTATACCATTCGGCAGAGCAGGTAACGGCACACATATAATGCACATATAACAGTAATCTCGTGCGACATTGAGTTACCAACAGTGATCACGTCCTTTGCGCGTGCAGAGATTTAATGTTCGATTTACAATGCGTTAGCGCTTCTGATTTTAAAATAGACATTACTTCCCCCTAAAATATACTTCAGTGGACCAGTTAACCAGTTAACATTCCGGCTCCAGGATGAACCATCATCGTTCCATCTTTGAACATTTCTATCACTGATTCTCTCATAATAGCGAAAATATTGGCCTGAGAAACTCTGAGAATACAGGTTTTGTCCACATTCAGCTAGTACGATTCTGTCGCCCTAAGTGGTGCCTTAACACTTACTATTTCTCAAATAAACGAGCAGAGGTCTGATACAGAAAGTTTACAGAGCTGCACTACAAGTTTAGACCAACAAATATCGAACTGAATTTGCAATTTTTTTAGTCACTCAAAAACAACAGGTCGTACAAAAATTTGCCGGAGTGCCGTTGACTACAAGAAAAGAGAAAAATAATTGGTTTCTAGGTTTCCTACGCAAATTCTTGTCCAAGGTTACCTTGAGGTAGTTAACGTATTCAACAACTGTAAACGACTGGCTATCAATTCCCGGTGGATATATTTATGGATTTCGCATCTTCTCGTGGAACAGTATGACTCCAGCTTTTACTGGATTTATTCCTTCAGGTCTTTTTTGTAAACCAGCTTTGAAAGATTGCTCGAAACGGATTCCTTATTAGTATTCCCAAGATTGCAATTGTTATGTTGTATGCATAAGCCGTAATCTCATACGCGAATATGTACAAATTCTTAAACAAATGCAACACCCTTTCAAGGACTGCAATTGTGTCCCGTACTCTGATGAGGAATCGCAAATCATCATCATCAGGCACTTACCTGAATTCACGCCTTCACTTACCTCTGCTTTAGAAAACGGAGAAAGCGGTCACTTCTTCGCACATCTGGGAGGAGGACCTTGAATACGTAGCCAACAGCTTTTAACGCTTTTAATCGGAACTAGCAGATCGCGTCTTCACGGCGCAGGTAGATCGAGCATTTGACACCATCATGCTCTTTTTCAAACCCTTTCTGGAAACTTGGTTGTAGTTACATACGACTCCACTTGGCTGGAAGGTGGTCCTTTTTTTAACAATTTTTGGAGCGTTATATCTCTTATCTGGGTCTTAGGATCCTTTGCCATTGTTTACCAATTAAAGAAAAGTCTTGCTCCGTGAGAAAAGACAATGTCCTCGTTAAAGAATATATTTTCGTTTGTTTACGAAAATCTAAAACATCTTCATAGTCGACCTTTTACATCTCATTAAAGTGTTAGTTTTCAAGTTATTTCATGCAGCAGAAGCGTTATTATCCTACCTATCAGAGTTTTTCCGCTTAAAGGCTGCATCAAGTGTCATATTAAATATTGAAGGAATTTGTTTTTTCAAATTCAGTGATACTTTTATTCTACACAGATATTTTCCAGTAATAATCCTCTTGCTCGTAATGCCTTAATCCTGAACAATCTCAAAAGAGTATCTGAGCATAAAAGGCAACATTGATTTTACTCATTAGTGTGTATACCAAATCATGAATCACTTGGGAGAAAACAGGGAGATTTTCCTATTTTTTTCTTAGATGTAACAACATACATATGCATGTACGTACACACAAAAATATGTATATATCTAATTATAAGCCATGTTCTGTTTTGTCATATGTCTTTAACTTGGTCAACTGTGTAACTTGATCCATATGTCTCAAATGGGTATTATGTGCCTCCTTGTTATTAGCTCGTTTTTTAATTAGATTTAATATTATATCTTATATGCCATACATTTTTAAAATACCTCTTTCTCAAAACGTGTTACGAGTATTCCCATGGGCCAGTTGCTTTTCAAAAACTAAAATTCTGCTTAGAGGGCGAATATAACCTCAAAATAAAAAAAAATAAAAAATTCGACGTATTTCTGGCAAAATTATTGTTTCTAAAGATTTTGAATGCCCCGCTGGTTTGAATTTGTTGGTTTGTGAATCTAAAATCTTTTGACCGGAAGCAAATACAAAAGTTATCCATTCGTTTTGAGAAGCGATGAAACTTTAAACTGAGTGCAAAAAAAAAAAAAAATAAATAAACTTCACGAACACAGCCATGTCCAAAGAAGTTGGAGTGAACGAATTTAATGGAATTCGTGTTTAATTATTTTTAGTTGAAGCCATCTTGCTAAGTTGAAAGAATGTGAACAAAATCGTTCATGCACTTATTATGATAATGTTAGAATAATTCGACTGAAGGTTTCTGGACCTAAAATGATTGTAGTTGTAGGGAAATGAATAATTCATGGTCACTTCGAATGAATGGCTTGCATGGCGATTGATCGGGAAACTACAGACTGTTCAAAACATGGGTTAGACCAGTAGCGCAACAATCAAGTTCGTAATGTAGTGCTTGCTTTACCTCTTCGAGGTGGTCCCCGGGTACCTACGTGTATAAATCCTTATACAGGTAGGCCAAAATTGCAAGTGCGAGATTGTCTAGGGTCTAGGTAATCTAGGCCAGTAATCCGCGTTACCGAAACCAGCCCGCTACGGAAACCGGCTTATTGCCTCGGATAAGGACTGATAACACGTTGACGACCTTTGGCTATCGTATCCGGACTAAGATTGGTTTCTGGAATGTGAAGATGCTCCTTGACTCTCAGACTGAAGGACCTCAGAACGCCAGATTCCTTCAATTAGAGCATTAGTTTATGCGATATAAGCTGGACATATTGGGAGTAAACCAGATAAGATGGTTAGTTGCGGGTGAGTACCAATCCCCAACGCGTAACACTGTATTACTCTACTCCGGAAGACCAACCGGAAGCCCCCGTGGATATGGAGTTGGACTGCTGCTAACACCTACAGCACGCAGAGGCCTGGCAGCCGCACGTGATAAGATTTTAACGGCCAAAGCCCGGACGAGAGTACGTCGCGTCACCATTATACAGTGTTACGCCCCCACGGATGGTTCGTCTGAGAAAGAAAAGGAGACCTTCTACAACCAGTTGGGAGCTGTTTATAAAGCAACACCTAACGGCGACATTGTCATTGTGATGGGGGACCTTAATGCCAAGGTAGGCAGCGACAACGAAGGGCTCAAACATGTTATGGGACGGCACGGATTAAGCAACCACAATGACAACGGCGAAGGATTTGTTGACTTTTGCAACGCAAATCGTCTTGTCATAGGTGGCACCATATTTGAGCACAAGGCCTGCCATAAAATCAGTAGGATGTCAACTGACTGGCAAGCAACCTCCAACCAAATCGACCATTTTGCCATCAGTCGCCGTTTTAGAAGCAGTCTTCTAGACGTCTGAAACAGACGAGGAGCGGACATGGGGTTGGTACGAGATCACCATCTTATGATAGCTACTGTCCAATTACGTACTGCTACCGTTCGAAGATCTAACGGCGCAAGAATACCTAGGTTTAATGTAGATCGACTGAGAGTTCCCACAGTGCGCCAAGAACTAAGGGATCATCTCTCACGAGGCGTGGAAACAATCAGCAGCTCACTGCCCGCCACCATCCAAGACCATTGGTATGCTGTGAAAACTGTTTTTTGTTTTGTTTTGTATGGAGGGAGCATTTTGCTTCGGTTCTAAACCGAGTATTCGCCAGCAATATGCACCCAAGTCAGACTGAAGTGTCCGTGGGAAGAAATTTCCGAATTCGCACCACAACCCCCAGTAAGAAAGAGATTATTTCCTCGATCAAAACACTGAAAACCAATAAGGCGGTAGGACTTGACGGCATACCTGCGGAGCTGTTTCTAGCTGCGCCAACGGCATAAGCTGAGCTACTGTTCCCACTTGTCGGGAGAGCATGGGAAGCCGACGGACGAGTGGAAGAAGGGATCAGCTCAGCTCTCTAAAAAAGTCAATCTAATGCAGTGCGAAAACTGGAAAGCTATCTGCGTGCTGCCTGCTGTGACCAAGATAATAGCTAAAATCATCCTGGAGCGAATCAAAGAACACCTCGAAGACAAAATCAACGCCGAACAAGCAAGTTTCCGCTCTGGATCCTCCTGTGTCGACCACATCAACACCTTGCGGACAGGTCCACATGTCACGTCTTACACGGAGGAAGACTGTCTGAGGAATTCGAAGTCCAAAGCGGGGTTAGGCAAGGCTGCATACTTTCACCAATCGTGTTCCTATTGGTGATTAGCGATGTGCTGAATGCGGCCTTGTTGACAGAAAATGGAGGAATTCGGTGGACTCTTACATCTGAACTCAAACACCTTGACTACGCCGACGATGTATGCCTTCTGTCTCACAGAATAATGGACCTACACCAAATGACAACAAATGTGGAGAGGGAAGCAGATGTCGTTGGGCTGAAAATTAACTCGACAAAAACAAAAATGATCAGCCTAAGACCAAACTCATCAACTCATATATGTATTGCTGGACAGACGGTTGAGAGAGTAGAGAGTTTCCAATACCTTGGGAGTATTGTCTCAACCGATGGCGGAACTGAACTGGATATAGCCAACCGCATAGGCAAAGCAAAATCTGCGTTTGGGATGCTAATCACAGTTTGGAGAAGTAATGCAATTAGCTTAAACACCAAGCTACGACTGTTCCATTCCAACGTTGAATCCGTGCTACTATATGGATGTGGTACTTGGAGGGTGACCACCACTATCACGAGGAAGCTGTAAACGTTTGTCAATAGGTGCCTACGCTACATCTTAAGGATATTCTGGCCAAGCCGTATCTCTAACGAACAGCTTTATCAGAGAACTGGCCATGAACCTATAGGCACAACCATGCGACGACGAAAGTGGCAGTGGATTGGTCACACTCTCCGAAAGGGTGACAGGTCCATAGCTAACCAAGCGATGCAATGGAATCCGCTTACTCAGGATGGCAGGATGCGCGGCGGTGCTAGGAGTACGTTGCGCAGAACAGTTGAGAAGGAAGCACGGCAACTGAGAAAAAGTTTTTGTGAGCTGAGGCATATTTCTAGAAACCGCACTCGATGGAGCGTAGGCACAGTAGAGGCCCTAGGACCCACAAGGGGATACAGGAACGAATGAATGACGAATGATAGTATGTTAGTATTTTAGTTACAGATAAAAAAAAAACACCTTTTCGTTATTTTAAAATATAGATCCATCCATTTTCTACGTACGGCGAATAATTTTAAAGAAAGCTATGGATGATATTCTATTTAATCTATTTAATAAGAAACACAAAATATGAACACTTCGAAAATCGTCCGATTTTGTCATTTATTCCAAAATGTACAGATGGTGAAAAGACTTCACACCTTGCATTCTTAAAATGTTTGCGTGAAAACTGAATATAGGTAATCATTTTTGTTTAAGCGAAATTGACCTCCAAGCCATAGAAAACAAGATTTTCGCAACTTTTAACCATAAACAACTTTTTAAGCTTTGTCGTTATCGTTGTCTTTTTCTTCTTTTATTAACCGTTGAAATATGTAACGTGCATAATTACTGCTTATGTTACATGTTTTGAACACGTACATACGAGGGCGGGTCAATAAGTCCGTGACTTTTTGAATTTCTGACCTCTTTACTGAAACAGCAACACTGCTCCTGTCAACAGGCATCTGCCAGTTGATTCCTGTCAAAATTTAAACTTGCTGCGTCAGTTAGTTTGTGTTTGACAGCTATTTTTATCAGACTACTCACTAATTTGAGGAGAAAATGGAATCTACATTGATCTACATTGATTTGCGAAGCTTTTGTGATTGGTAAAACTGCGGACCTTAGAACCATTCAGTCAAGAGTTTCCTAATATTTTTGCAATTGAGTGACCAATTATTTATCATTCATCCTCTTCTCCGAACCTGGAACTTGAACTTCTTTTTGGTCGGGATTTTCTGACGACTTTTATTGAGCATAGCGGAACCAGTTGATATCGCTATCATATGGTATTAAACTAGGAAATACAACGTTAAGAAAAAAACTTTCACAGAATCCTCATCTTAATCTTCCTGAACTCCGATATGGAAATTTTTCGTACTTCGAGCCGATAAAAAATAAGGTCTGGGCTTGACTTAGTCTTGCGGGGTTAAAGAACCATATTTATATGCTGTCACACGATTGCGTATACTTGCTTCGAAGACAGACACAAGTTTTCCTAATGAAGACTGAAAACTAACGTTGTCGTCCTCCAGAAAGACAAAAGCGCCGCATTCTAAATCGGTTTTGAAGCCATCAGTGAAGACACGACTACACTCCTTCAGGAAAAGTCGGTTTCGTATTTTTTTGTGCAGCAGGAGTTCTGGTGTATTTACATCAGACGACATGTCCATAAGACCAGAGCCAACAGACAGTCGGCACGAAAAGTCATCTGAGATCCAGGGCGTGTTGTACCAAAGACCAAAGACTTTGAGAGTGTAACCCATGATATGAATATCAAGGGGAGAGAGCTTCATTTGCGCGTCTAGAGCAGAGCCAGCCGTGCTAGAGAAAGCCCGCATGCAGCCGAGACAAATCGTTCTTTGTAGTCTGGTGAAAGCAGTAATGTTGTTTTTTTCGTGAAAATTTGTTCCACCAGATAATTGGATATAATCACCCTTATCATAGTCGTGTAGATCCAAACGACTCTTTTCGGCGATAGGGCCCATGATTGACCGAAAGATCGTTTGCACTGCCAGAAGGGCCACAGCGCCGTAGAAGCTTTCGACGTAACATATTTAGTCCACATATTGGCCACAGCCAGCGTTGTGCTATTCAGCAAGATTGCTTTTATTCACAAAATAAGTGAATCGTGTAGTCCGTGCGTAGAAAGCAACCATGTCTATCGTAGATTTGCCCCTCACAAAGCTGGATGGAAGCTTATTATAGAAAATGAAGATCAAGTGTATTTACTAGTATATTGTACAGAACTAACCCGATTGATTTTGTTTTTGTTGAGATCAATTCCGGAGAAGAATATCTTTTAATAGATATACACTGCATCTATACCATACCATAACACTGACCTCTCACTACTTTATGATACTCTTGAAACATTATGTCTTGACTCCCCAAACGTTATCCTAAGCGATGACATACAATAAATAGTAATCTTTTAAATGAACGCAGTGTTATTAAGGTTTTATGTCGTTTAACTTGTTTCTTGTAAATACATACAACAAGATCCACTCATTTCCTCAGGGATTTAAGCACACTATTAGACGTATTCTTTATTAGCAACACCAACAATGTACTTCTTTATGACCAACTCCAAGGTCCTGCCTTTTCTCACCATGATCTTATATACCTAACTTATAGCTTTCATATTAATATCCCAGTAGCTTCGTTCGTATACCGTGATTTAAAAAAAAAAAAAACATCTGCTACTACAGCCTAGGACAAAGTATCCTTGGTATTAATTGGGAACAGGTTTACTACTTAACCTCGTCGATGGATCAAACCGAGATCAACCATTGCACATACGAGCATTTTCAATAATTTCGTTCCACTTAATAGAAAAACCGTCAAACATGGGCAATGTCCTTGGTTCACTAGTTAAATTAGCCAGCTATTACTGCACTGCGACTATTCTTACAAACAATGGAAATGTTTCAAATTAGATTGTTACCATAAATAAATAAAATAAGGACTACAAAAAAAGCCATGTACAGTAGAAAACTGAATGTTACAAGGAGAGGACAACAATTCCGGAAGAATCGAAGAAACCTGGGGATTGGTAAACAACGCCAAGAGTGTAACGATAATATTGACATGACGCATTAAATAAAACTTGCACTTCCCTTCCATTTCCGTCTCTTCCAAACCTGTCTAACAATGTTGTTAATATAGATGAATAGCTTAGTGAATCATCTAATTCTTCTGGAGAATACTTCCAGTTCTCACGTATCGATGGCCCTGACGTTATTAAAAGTTTTCTTTCTATTAGGTCCAACGAGTCCGGAGTAGACGGAATTCGTCTCGTTTTCATAAGAGCAATCTTGCCTATAATCGTACCACATATGACAAACACATCTAATACCTGTTATAAAAGTATTACCTCCCGCTAAAAGTCCTGAAAAACCATACCTGTACTTCCATTCATGTCTAAGGCAGTCAAAAGAATGATGCAGAAACAAATGAATGCTTATCGAAACGAACGAAACTTATTATTCCCCAAACAATGTGGTTTTCGTACTAAACACAGTTGCATGTCAACTATTTTAAATGTGACAGAAGATGTTATTCAGGCTTTGGAAATACAATAGATCATGTTCCCTTTTTAGTATTCTTAGATTTATCCAAAGCTTGTGATACAGTAGACCATATACATATGCAAATTTGTGTAATAAACTTTTGTTGTTGTACAGATTCTCTGCAAGTGCCGTGAGATTAATTTATTCCTATCGTCGACAAAATTAACAAGCGATCGAAGTATAGTAACAAAATTTATGCTTTCCTTCCGATCACAAAAGCGTTCCACAAGGTTTAGTATTAGGACTTCTCCTCTTTTCTTTGTATATGAACGAACTTCCCACTGTGATAAGAACATCAAATATCAATATGTATACATATATGCTGACGATGTTCAATTGCTGAATAGTAGCCCGCCCTGGACTTAACGAACACTGGGTTAATAAAATCAACAAGGACTTTGGCCACACAGTATTGGATTCTTTTTAAACCCATTAAAGTCCAAATGCATCCTATTTGTGATGTGAAGTGTATTACGATAGCGATGCCCTTAGTCGGAGAAAGCTTAATGTTGCCTTCAACATCACTGCCCGCTATATACGAGCATACGGATAGGATAAGTTAGACTGTGTAACAAACTTGTCCAAGCAAATTTATAATTTCACTCTCGACCACCAATTGCGTTATAGAACTCTAATTCTGTTTTTCAACGTTATCCAGAAGCGGCAACCAAATAGCCTTTTCGAACGATTACGCTTTGGATCCTCAAACTGATCTGTGAAACACATACAAATACACACATACATACAAACAAATACACCCGTTTTGCTCTTGCCTTACTTCTGGGCGACAGTTCTTCGTCAACGTTATCCGCTTATGTAACTCACTACGACTACATGTGAGAAGGCACAGTTTCGGAAATATTTACGGCTTCATTTGACAAACAATTAATATTTACCCTGGTAAACCCTGGTAAAAAGATTTTTAGATAGATTGTATTTATTTATTTTGTTTTTTTTTAGGTTTAGTTTTTTTTTAGGTTTAGTTTTTTTTTAGGTTTAGTTTTTAAACTGGCAACACTATTTCTACAGATTGTCAATTTAGCAGTCGATTTATGGTTAGTACGTTTTGCCATTTTACGGTGAATAGATTAAGGCTAGAACAACGCGTGCAAATTGTGCAAACTTATTTTGAAAACCTTGGTTCGGTTCGCCAAACTTATCGTGCGCTACGTCCATTTTACGGTCGACAAAATCGTCCATTTTAGCAAGTTATTCGGGACACGATGAATTGTTTTCGACCCAGTAAATTCTAGTGGATAATATGCATCCCCAAAGATGAGAAACAGTGCGAACAGAAGAAGCTATTGCCGTTGTGGAGCGCAGCGTTGAGGAGAATCCGAATGAATCGATTCGCCATCCACTTTGTGGAAGATTTTACGGAAAGATCTTGGCTTAAGAGGTTATAAGATTCATCTTGTATAAGAGCTGAAACCGCGTGACCATTACAACATGATTCAGCTTGATTCTCATTTTCAACGCAAAATTTTGTTCTCCGATGAGGCCCATTTTTAGTTAAATTGCCGAATTTGGAGTGGAGAAAACCAGAAGCCTTTGTCGAGATGCTCTTACAACCATTAAAACTGTTGGTGTGCTTTATGGCTGGTAGAATCATCGGCCCATATTTCTTTAAGGACGATGCCGGCCAGAATGTTACTGTCAATGGCGAGCGCTATAGAAACATGATTTCTGACTTCTTCGTTCCTCAGTTGACGTGACAGAGCTTTGGTTTTAGCAAGATGGCACAACATGCCACATGGCGCGCGATATCATCAATTTATTGCGAGAAACACTTGGAGAGCTCATAATTTCGCGTAATGAACTGTGAACAGACCTCCACGATCCTGTGATCTCAGACCATTAGATTACTTTCTTTGTGAAGTCACTAGTCTCTGCCGATAAACCAGGGACGTTGGACGATTTGGAAGTCAACATTCGCCGTGTTATTGCTGATATACGGCCCCAGTTGCTCGATAGAGTTGTCGAAAATTGGAGTTTACGATTGCGCTTCATTCGAGCTAGCCGTGGCGCGCATCTGCCCGATATCATATTTAAACACTAATGGCATAAAAGTATCTACCCCCTTGATCAACCACACCACCGTGTGGCGATCCCATTGTTCTGATTTGCGTTCTGTTTTTTTTGTTAGGTTGATAAATCTGTTGTTGACATTCCCTCTAAATCTTAGCATCCTAGCTTGACGTTTGCAAAAGTTACGTAGCCAAGAGTACATCTATCTCTGTGTGTGTGTTGGCGATTTTTTACAATGTTAGAAATGGGTTTAAATTTGCAACAACGAACTTGTATTAAATTTTGCGTAAATGTTGGAAAAGTGTTTCGGCAACGATTCTCTAAAGAAAACGGTCGTTTACCAGTGGCACGAGCGGTTCAAAAGTGGTCGTGAGTCAATCGAAGATGATGAATGCAGTGGCAGACCATCGACATCGAAAACCGACGAAAACATTGATGAAGTAAAACAAATGTTGGTCAATAACCGCAAATTAACCCTCAGAGAGATAGCGGAGGACTTGAACATTGTCTACGGATCCGTCCAAGACATTTTGGTTAATGATTTGGGTTTCCGTCGTGTAGCAGTAAAGTTGATGCCAAAAGACCTCAACTCCATGCAAAACAGAAACCGTGTTGACGTCGCAAAAGAAATGATTTGCGAGGCTGAATCCGATTTCACATTCATCAAAAGGATCATCGCTGGGGACGAGGCGTGGGTTTATGACTACAACACGCAATCCAGACATCAGGCAAGTGAATGGCGTTCACCAAATGAGCCGAGACCAGAAAAACCAGGTCGTTTTCAGTCAAAAAAGAAGGCAATGCTCACGGTTTTCATGGATTACAACGGTGTAGTGCATCATGAATTTTTGCCAGATGGCCAGACAGCAAACAAACAGTACGAGTATTATTTGGGCGTTATGAGACGTTTGCCTGAAGCAATTCGCCGCAAGAGACCAGAATTGTGGGCAGAAAACTCGTGGATTTTACACCATGATAACGCACCGTCGCACAGTGCCATCATTATTCGTAATTTTTTGACGAAAAATGTAACAAATACCATCCAACAGCCACCGAATTCACCTGATTTGGCTCCCTGTCACTTCTTTCTATTCAATCGAGTTAAAAAACCACTCGGGGAGCACTGAGCACAGAGAAGCACTGATGGACATACGGAAAACCGAATATAAAAAATGTTTCGAGGATTGGATCAAGCGCTGGCATAAGTGTGTTGCAGTCGATGGGGATTACTTTGAAGGTGACAATATAGATTTAGATAAACTTGTATTTTTAATTTTCTGAATGAATTGATAAGGTTGTATGCCCGATATCATATTTAAACACTAATGGCACTAATGTATCTATTAAATAAAGCTGATATCATTAACATTAACATTAGTTTCAAGTGTTTTATTTCATGTTGAATTTGTATACTTCTAAAAAAACATCCTTTATTATATATACATAGTATATGTACAATATATATTCTTAAATTATAATTTTAAATGAATTAATAAAAAAAAATAAAAGAAAATAAGAGAGCATCCGGTCATTTCACATCGTTTGATTAGATAAAATCCCCAGCCATTTTAAACAATGATTTCTGGCCCGGTTTCTTCTTGTACATATGTACGACTATATCTGTATGCTAATAAAAATTGATAGGTATATGTTATGCTTCATTTATGTTTATTTATATGTTAAGTTGCACCGCGTAAGTTTGTACTGTTGTACATTTTTAGACGTCATATCCTTAGTTCTGTTGGAAACTCGCTAGCCCCTGTAATCTGGTTACTTGTTTTTCATTTTTTATTTATTCTTTCCAATGATCTAAAGGGGTATTTTTCGATTTCATAATATCTGCTATTTTTGTTTCATGCTGAATAACTTTTCTTCTGTCCTTAACCACCCTCTTAAATATGGGACCGGAATTATAAACATTTCATGTTCAAAACCATTGTCACATATTCCTATGTTTTAAAATAACTTTTCGTTATTTAATATCTAATTTTCATTTGTAGATCGTACCAGATGGTATTGCTGCAAAATGTGGTAAACTGCGAATGGGTGATAGAATATTAAAAGTAAACGGTGTTGATATATCACGTGCCACACACCAGGATGCTGTTATGGAATTGCTTAAGCCCGGCGATGATATCAAACTTTTCATTCAACATGATCCGCTGCCAGTTGGTTTCCAGGTAATTACTAATAAAAAAGAAATGATTTCAACAAATATACAATATATTTACTTAATATGTATTATATGTACTTACCATTTTATGTACCACCTAAGAATTTACCTTTTCCCATATAATCTTATATTGCACGTCCAACTTAGATATTTGAAATAATTATTTTGCTATTTACTAGAAAGCTATCTATCATGTTTCATTTCATTTCACGCTTAATCAAAAATACTTCTTTATTCTTACCCTTAACATTACAAGCACATCCAAGTAAATTATGTACCAACCGAGGTAAGACAAAAACTGCATTCATTGCAATGGCTTTTCAAAAGCTTTTCAAAAAAATAAAAAAAATAAAAATAAAATAAAAAAAATTTACACTTGAAGTACACTTGAACATGATTTATTTTTTTTTTTTTAAGTAAAGAAAAGTATTTTTTGCTGTAAGCTGCTTCTTTTCATTTTCACTTAAGTACATTTGAGAAAGTTAAGTAGAAAGTATGTTTTTTTTGTATATATATTGCATTTTTTTTATGTACAGCGGTACAGCGGAGTACTTATCATGAGCAAGCTTTGAAGAATTAGTAGTGCTCCTAGAAGTCTTAGACTACTTTTTTGTTACAATATATTTAACTTTGATAAGTACATTTTGTTTGCTAGAGGCTTCTTATTTAATTAAAATTGATTCAAAATTTGTAGAAAATTTAAACATAAACATCGACCGGAGTTATAGGATGGAATTTTAAAAAATAAAGTGTTTGAATTGAAAATCGGAATGAAAGGAAAAGTCAAAAGAGCTCTTAAAGAAGAAATGTCCAAGGCTTGTCCTGTAGTGACTCCTCTAAGTACAGTGTTTGACTAACACTTCTTTAGCCCTGGCTAAGTGGATTCCATGACATTGTATGCCAAGCAATACATGTATTGAAACTTGAAAATATGTCGGATTCAATGCCAGTTTTGTCTTCAAACCATGATTTCTAGAAGATTCTGATCCTTTGTTGAGTATTACGCAATTAGTTCACCAAATCTGCAACACGAGTATATTTCATCAATAGCTACTTGAAAATGTTCATACGAGTAACTCTACAGTGAAGAAAATTTTCAATGTGATGCTCTTCCCTATCGCAACGTATCCAATATGGGACCGTAGCCTAGTTTTCATGCTTATAACGGTTTAACATATATTGGTCAACATTTAGTCTTAATTTTTTAGTTGTTTACTTTATCAGTAAATTATTAGAAACACTTAAATGTGTGAAGAAAGTTATACGTGGAAGTCTATATGTATTATGTATTAAGAATATTATATATGTATTAGTAATCACTTAATCACAAGTTAGTATCTTCGCTAATTTGAACTTAAATTCCTTCGTCGTCTTTAGTTTGCTAATATGTTCTTGTATAGGGCACGCCAAATAAGTGCTCTCTTAGCCCATATCTTCCTAGTTCTCCATTAGTGGAACGGTTACTATATCATTTTCTAAAATTTTTGAGTGAATGCATTGACTTTTTGTTTTTGGGGTCTGACATCACTGATATTATTGACTGTCAAATTCATATTCGTTGCAAATGGTAACTTTAAATGTGTATTTAATTTTCAATATGCAACAAAAAATGTCTCCTCGCAAAATGTAAGTGTAATTTATTTATTATTTGATCGCCTACATTTGTTTTACGTTGGTTTACTTATGATGGCTTAAATTATGAGTGTTCACTAACGATTCATTGAAATGCGCAGGTATTTCTGTTTTTTTTTATGCCATGTTTGTATACAGTTCCATTATTGGAACAGTAGGATCATATACCAATGTAAAATTTATATAAGAGATTAGTATATTTTTATTTATTCTGCCTCACATTGACCCACTGAAAATAACTATAAGAAGACAGTGGTGATGAAGAATTTGAAAACATAAATAATTTATCAAGATATCAGCTTTTGGCAGAGGGGGAATTCTAGGCCACGGTCTCAAATCAAGCAGAAATTGAGATCAACAATTATATTTCGAATAATTTCCCTGTACCTAGACCAACCTGATGAGCCGTTGCTCCCACATCGGCAGAGAATTCTCCACCCTCTAAAAAACGGTATGGATACAACGAAGTGGAAGCATACAGACATTCCTGAAAAATAAGAAAAAGAATCTAGTCCATCTACTTTTTTAGAGGATTTGGATAACCCAATAAATTTTTTTTAACTGTTTTGAACTTTTGGGTTCAGAAACAGGAAAAAATGCTAACCAGAAGGCCCATCACAACTTTCGAGTTACAAAATTTAAAATTAAGCATTTTATAGTTATATTATTGCTGTCGGGCTGCAATAAAGTAGTCAGATACCGAATGTATTGGCAACAAAGTATCGACTGTAATTTTCAGGGAGTATCATCGGCAATGTCTAGAAATAGATTCGAAGAGTTGCTGCGATACTTCCACGTTGCGGACAACAATTATTTAGTATCGAATAAGAAGTTTGCTAAAGTTCGGCCTCTTTGGAATCTTCTCAACAAAAGATGGGTACAATACTATGCGGGAAATAAAAATCTGTGTTGATAAATCAATAATTCTATATTTCGGTAAACACAGCACTAAACAGAGCGGAGAACCGATTCGATTTGGCTATAAAAACTGGTCCATTTGTACTCGTCTTAGCTACTTAATGGGGACCTTTATCAATGGACAATCACCGTTCTGTCGTATTAGAGTTGATATCGAAACTTCCATCTGGCAGTTACAGCTTTTTTTCAAATCTTTACCACATCTTGATGAAGGTACAATCAGAGCTAACAGAGTAGAAAACGCATTTCTAAAAGACCAGAAAGCCTTTTTTCTATTCTGACTATTACTTTTACGTTTAATCCATTGCCCTGGTATTCCACTTGAAAGATTGATATAATATATGTATACAATACACAAACTGATTATTCGAGGTAGTCATCGATTCAAAAACTTTAACTTTTATTTCTTTTCTATTGGTAGTCTTTAGACGTAGGAACGCTTGCAGACTTCGCGCCGTCTGGTTAGGTGTTGCCGCACCTCAGGTTCATCTTTGGTGGCAAGCCGCCTGAATACGATTTTTCTTTACTTAAGCGCCCTTTACGACAAGCCGGGTAGTAGATTGCGACAATGTTCTGTTAGTTATTACCGCATATTATCGGGGTTGCAGGAGTAGTGCTGAAGTGGAATTTCCGAAAGATGTGTCCACAAAAATAAGGAAACTTGATGGTGAAAAGACGAAAGGCAAGCTTTTTAAGTGTGTGCTCGGTGAGTGAAATCAATATAGTGCGTTACGAACGGTGATAAAAGAAGCAAAAAAGCGGTAGCTACGTAATAAGTGTACCGTAGTAGATTGCTGCACAATGAAGGGAAAATTCGCAAGAATTGAATTCACCGCAATACAAGTATACAGAGACCTAATATGGACCGGCTTGGATCTCGGAAAATATTTGAAAGGTTCATGTACATATGTATATGCATAACTGTTACACGATATGTATGGTAAAGTGTAATGCATACCGGGAAAAACTGGAGAATCCAAGTTACTATTAGTTGTGCAATCTTTTTCATGGGAGCATGATAGCGATATAATAAGCAATTACCTGAAAGCCTCTCAGACAACTTTTAATAATTGGATAAAGGTGGTAGAAGATAACGGTTTGGAAACCAGTTGTCTGCATTGCTGCTTATCCGTACCCGAAAAACGGATTCCAGACAGTCAAATTGCGATAACAACAAATCACTTATTAAAAGCGCGGAATGTGTTCAATTACACGAAATCTCCACGATCTTTTCTGACAGCAAAATGTCGCTTACACTGTAAGGTTGTCGTACATGACAGTCGAACATCCAACTTTACTATACACACATCAGTGTCAGAACTATATGTAGTATAAAATATAATAAATGTCAGCAAGTGTGATAAAACATAATCAATCTTATAAGAAGTATGTGCACCTCCGAAGTCTTCACATTAAGAAATCTCCAATGGAATCTCTTCAGGCTGAGTGATAGATAGAATTGGATTGATAGAACTTTGTATTTTTTCTAGCAATGAACTCCTTGACCCCAGTTTTGACAGCTTGCTCAGAATTTAATATTTTTCGAGCGAGAAAGTGATCCAAATGTTTAAAGAGGTGATAATCTGTTGATCAGGGATCTGGAGAATGCGGTGAATGAGTTAGAACCTCAAACTTCAATTGGCTTAGCTTCTGCATCTGCATAGTAATCGCTGAGATATGTGGTCTCATCATGCAAAAACATAACACCGTTTCTTTTACTTGTGCTATCAGTTTTCGCGTCACCTTGCTGTGCAGTTGTTGCAGCTCTGAACAGTATAGCTCCGCAGAAATACTCTTCCTTGCCCCTAGGAAAGAATAATGAGTTACACCCTTTGTAGGCCACCAAACATTCAGCATTATTTTTCTTTGACGGATTTGTGGTCTTGTCATATGTCATGGAGCCTCATCATTGTTTAGCCACCGTTCAGAGCGACCTTGATTATTATTTTATTTTTATTTTTATTTATTATTATTATTATTATTTATTTATTTATACGTACATATAACAATTAATCAATATCAATAAAAAGAAAAGAAGCTGTAATCTATAGTTTATATGGAACTAGAGGCGAAAACAGGTAGAAGAAACAAAAAATTGATAAAAAAAAAAACCAAAAATCAATAAACAGATTGAGTGGGGTCATTAAAAACTTTATGACATAAATGTAAATTAAGAATGTTATTAAAACAAAACACGAAGCAGGTCAAGAATATCTTTATAATTATAATTGAACTCTAACAGCCAAGATTTGACTTTCTTGAGGAAAATGGATTCATTTCGAGTACATCATATGGTATAGGGTAATTTATTAAAAAGTCTTGGAGCAATTGAAGAAAAAAATTGAAAAAATATTTGCAGATTGTGGTAAGGAACTAGCACAAGATTTTGTTCATTTACTCTAAGTCGGTAATTAGAATTGATCCTATTTAATAAGTAACCCGATCTCTCAAAAAATATTTTTAAAAATTTAAAACAAAATAAATGTTTCAAGGGTAGAATACTAAGACTTTTAAATAACGAAAAGCTGTCATATCGTCGATTTTTGCAGCAGATAAGTCTAATAACATGTTTTTGAGACACAAGAAGAGGGAAGATTTTGTTGTAATGAGTGCCACCCCAAACAACTAAGCCATATTCGAGCTTTGAATGTATTAAGGCAAAATAAATGCTCTTTAGAAGATCCTGTGAGCAATAGGATTTAAAAAAAATAGAATTGCCTAGTAGTTGACAGAAGATATTTTTTGAGTGCATTCAAGTAGGCAGACCAATTCATCATCCAGTCCAGAGTAACACCAAGGTACTTAAATTCTCTTACCTGATCAATACAAAAACATTTGTTTGAACACGAAAGTTGATCGAAAAAAGTCTGAGTATTGTTATTTGAGCTGCAAATAGCCGCACTATGTTTAAATCTCGGGCAGTTCCCACAGTAAAAAGAGAAAGATCCATAGTCTACTTTTTTGCCATTGGGACTAAAAAACATAATCTTGGTTTTGTCACTTATGACCATTTTGTGGATTTGGAACCAATGACTAAGAACTTCAAGGTCATGATTGATATCTGAGAAAATATTAAAAACAGAAGCACTAGTAAAAACACATGCCATATCATCAGCAAAAGCTGTAAGTTTACTATGATAGTTTTGCCCAAAGAGAGAATTAATAAAGATTAAAGACCTAGCGGAACCCTGTGGAACACCTATAGATACAGTTCTATGAGAACTTAACACCTCATCAAATTTCATTCTTTGAGATCTATTCGATAGATATGAATGAAGCCAGTTATGAAATTTACCCCTAAAACCACATTTGAACAACTTATCTAAGAGTATAGTATGATTCACCGTATCGAATGCTTTTGTTATGTCCACAAAGAGTGCAGCAGTATGGTATTTATTATTGAAGCTGTTGTAGATATCAGAACAAAAATTTAATAATGCACTCTCGGTGGAACGACCTGATCGAAAACCAAATTGGCAATCACTAAAGAATTTATTTTTTTCTAAAAACTTGACCATTCTTATCTTTAATGCTTTTTCAAAAACTTTCGAGAATATTGAAAGTAAGCAAATAGGCCTGTAATTATTAATTAAGCTATTATCTCCTTTCTTGAACAAAGGAATAACTTCAGCGACTTTTAAACAATCAGGAAAAACTCTCAGTTATTTGTGAGTTAGAGTTTTTAAGAGACAAGATAGTTTTATATAGTTCAAATGACGATATGGGATTAACGAAGAAACTTTGAGAACATGACACTTCATCAACTAAACAGTTACAATCACAGCATAAAAGGGAACTATCAGAGACTACCTTTGTAGAAGAAAAGAAACTATTGAATTTTTCTGATAAGATCTTGTTGTCGGATATAAAAATATTATCTTCTTTCAAACTATAAATTCGGTCTTTCTGAACAGATTTATTTAATATGCCTCTTATTAGTTCCCATTCTCACGAAATTTGTTCATATAGTAATTATTTTTGCACGAAGAAACTTGTTTTAAAATATCTTTGCATAATTGTTTGTAAGCAGAATTTACATTATTGTTATTGGGATTTTTCTTCTTTTTTTGAACAAATTATTTTTTTCTTTGATTTTCTTAAGTAACTCACATGATATCCTCGGTTTAAGTTTTTTCGATTTACCATTACTTTTAACTTTTTTTTGTGTACATTTTAAGACATAGTTATTAAGTATTTTATTAAACTTAGAGAAAGCTGTAGAAGGATCATTTTCATTATATACATATTCCCAACATTCGAAACGAAGAATATTATTAAGAGTAACAAAGTCAGTTTTAACACAGGAACAATTGGACAACAATGGCTTCACGGTAGAAGGACAAGAAGATTTTAGGCTAAGACACGTCATACAGTGATCGGATACTAGCAAATTGACAACAGAGTTATAGATTTGAGTTGTTCGAGAGTTCGAAAAACGTACCATAATATGGCCTATACAAGTTCTAGATGAGAAGCGAGTAGGTCTATTTATGCATGATTCAAATCCAAAAGAAGATAAAAGAAACAAATATTTATCTACAAAATTAGAATTATGTAAGATGTCTAAATTGACATCACCCAAAAGGATAGTATCATTTGTTTCACCTGACAATAAATTTTCCAAGTCCTCATAATTGTTATTAGACTAGGTTGGCTCATTAAATCGTATAGTTATCATCAGATGTTACAATTCTGTCCAAAACAGCCTCTCTTTGGTTGCGAATCAGTAGAGAAGAACACACTTTATTGGCGAGCAATGCGTATTCCCACTTGTCCATTTTTTCCACTTTGCCAATATCTTACAAGTAACGCGAGACTGTCGCATAGTGAACACTGTTTATATGGAATATCTCGAATGGATAGTCAAGGGTTTGATTCCACTAGAACCTTTAATCGTCAATTGCAGCTTTTGGATGACACAGTGGTTCATTTTGTCCGCTCCGTTGTAGTATTTTCGCCGAATGCGAGTGTGATTACGATCCATGGCGTTTACACATTTGTTTTTTTCAAACTTTGAAAGTACGTTATCACGATGACAAGTTGGAAGTGGAAATAGTAGAATTACCCTTTTAGTTTGATATGCAATACTCATAAAAAAAAATTTATTGTGACTTAAATTGTTAATCAAAGTTTAACAAAGTCTAAGTGGTTGTCTGGTAAGTTCCAGGATGCCCTGTTTTAATACCACAACTCACGTGACCTGGATGTTGGAGGGTGTTGCTAAGAGTGTCGTTTTCAGATCTATCCTGTGGAGTTCAGAAAATTATTAATGTTTCAGAAATTTCTGATAATTCCTTGAAAAAAGGTTTATCATGTGTGTAATGCCTGGTTCTAGCTAGTAACGGTTTCCTTTTCCTTTTCGTATGAGTTGTTTCAGCTACGGCAGTGGGGGTTAAAAGGAATGCCTAACATGGCAGCGTGCGACCCAATTGGCCAGTGACCCGTGCTAATTGCTATGATTCTTGCTGTCTCGGTGCGAGTTCTGTTGATTATTTCATTCGCCCCATTTTTATTGCAGGTGGGCCATATCTGTTTGGATATGGTACAGGTTTATAGACTGCTCCACCTAGAGTTGGCAATAGGGAGAAAGTGTTGAAGAATTCTACCCTTGAGTCCCATCAGTTAGCCGACTGACTCCACGAGAGAGACTTCGAAGGTTGAGCTCTGGCTATTTTTTATTTTATTTTGGCCGGGAACCCAGAAGAGAGTGATATTAAACTGTTTTATTTGTTTGGTTAATTTTTCTTTTTTTCTTGTATGTTGGTCCCACGATTACGTCCAGGGGGTCAGTCCCTGCAGAGCCGCCATACTGGAATAAGACACTGGTACAACCGACCTTACCTTGGTATCGGAGGGAACCGTTAGATAAAAATTTTCTTTATTCACTTATTGGTCATGCATCCATAACTTTACAAGTGAGATTTAGGGTTTTCTCCCAACTCCTTCTTAATGGACTACCTCGCCTGATTGAAGCGTGCGTGTAAATTCTTAGCTGAAACTAATACTCCGAGACGAAAAGCCATTACCAGTAGGCGCCCACGTGGAGGACAAAAGAAGAGGACTTCCGCCTACCGGTAAATTTCGTAGTACCTTAGATCTTACGGCTTGGTAGTGAGAGTACGAGTTGATGGCGCTTCTGAGTTTCCGGGTATCTGCCCTTATAATAACCTTCTGTAACCAGAAAGAAATTAAAGCTAACAAGCAAATACTAAACACAATCAAACTGTCTTCATGTTTGACAAGTGTAACAAATGAAAAGATGATCAACTAATTTGATAGGTACTCGCAAAAGAAATTTAAAAAAAACAATTTTTCGTCGTAAAACCGCTTTTCAACATATTTTCTTAGCTTGTAGCTGTATATCGACTCTCTGATTCACTTTTTCAAATTATTTTCCTAACAAAATATAGATTTTTATATTGTGACATTATTACAACAATATCATTTATAAATAAATATATTTTACCTTGCTTAATAAATAAAATAATTTAGATATTCTCATTAGAAAAATTAACTAATTAATATTTTCTTCTATTTAAAAAAATTATTAAAGAATCTAAAAAAAATATAATTTAAACCCACATATTAGATTGATTTGTTAAGAAATAGAACAAAACAAAAATAGCTCCTCTCTCAATTTTTCAAAGGATATACGAGTAGTCATGCATTTTTTTCCATTTTGTAAAACTCTATTTTTCTCTCCTCTTCACAGACTATTGTTATCAACAAAGCTGATGGCGAACGCCTGGGAATGCACATTAAGGGTGGTCTAAATGGACAGCGTGGCAATCCAGTAGATCCAACAGATGAAGGTGTATTCGTATCCAAAATTAATTCAGTTGGAGCTGCTAGACGTGACGGAAGGCTTAAGGTGAGTTAAGAATTATTTATTTCACTTTGTGCTGTTCTTTACCTTCTTCGTTCCTTTTCTTTATTGTTTTCTTCAATTCGGATCTTTGTATTTAATGGGGTTGTTTATTCACTTCCTTTGCCCAAAAAAAGGAAAGGAAACTAAAGGGCACACTTTCTTCGTGAATCTTTTTCATTTCGTTTTTTTGCTACGGCAAATTTTTTGCTATAATAAAGATTATTTAATTAAAAAGAATAATTTTTACTAACAAGGGAGTACAATTTACTTTATAAAAGTTTTAAGTCTTCAAATATTTTCCTATAAAATGGAAGACAATTCAAAAATTAAAGCGGGGAATTTTGTATCGTGAAATTTTCTAATCTTCCTATATATGTATGTATGAATGTGTATGTGGGTAGTATGATAACCTTAGCTCTTCAATCTTTAAGGTTTGCTTATACAAACATTATTTTCTCAGACTTGAATTAAAGGTTCTAATAGCTTCAAAACGACAGAGTTTATATGCATACGAACATATATTACGAACTGATACATGCAGTGAAATAATTAAATAAACCTTAAATGACCGACTGTAGCAACAAAATTATTTCAGAGCACTGCGTTGTCTTTTTAAAATCCATGAATAAATCTTGCCAGTACTCGTATGTTTCGATACTTTTCGTAGTGCAGCTTTCACTTATAACTGTAGCTATGTCTTTCCTATGCAAAATTAATCAAACAAAGTTATAATTTACGCACTAAAAAGCTTTTTGTAAGTCGAATAGATAGCCATGCACATGAAGAGGAGATCTGTAGTTAGCATATTGTTCTGTTATAACTCTTTGAGCATTCTAATCCTTAACAGGTTTATTTTTCTAAAAATTTAATCACTGTTGGCCAATAACAACCTTCAAATTCGTTTTCCTTTATCAGATTACTTGTTTTGTTTAGTCTGATAATCAGCCCTTTGTTTTATTGTGTTGAAAAGAATTTCTCACGCATACTCGTTACAACTCAGCAGAAATGTCTGAGGACCCTTGTAGTCGCGAACTGCAATGATGCTGTCCCTTTATCATGTACTACCACCTTGATCAAAAAAATTTTCAAAAATTATTCAGAAAATTAAAAATACAAATTTATTCATCTAAATCAATATTGTCCCCTTCAAAGTAATCCCCATCGACTGCAACACACTTATGCCAGCGCTTGATCCAATCCTCGAAACATTTTTTATATTCGGTTTTCGGTATGTCCATCAGTGCTTCCTGCGATTTTTCAATTACTTCCTCTCTGCTGCTGAAACGCGTTCCCCGTAGTGGTTTTTTAACTCGACTGAATAGAAAGAAGTCACAGGGAGCCAAATCAGGTGAATTCGGTGGCTGTTGGATGGCATTTGTTGTATTTTTCGTCAAAAAATTACGAATAATGATGACACTGTGCGACGGTGCGTTATCATGATGTAAAATCCACGAGTTTTCTGCCCACAATTCTGGTCTCTTCCGGCGAATTGCTTCAGGCAAACGTCTCATAACGCCCAAATAATACTCGTACTGTTTGTTTACTGTCTGGCCATCTGGCAAAAATTCATGATGCACTACACCTTTGTAATCCATGAAAACCGTGAGCATTGCCTTCTTTTATGACTGAAAACGACCTGTTTTTTTTGGTCTCGGCTCATTTGGTGAACGCCATTCACTTTCCTGATGTCTGGATTGCGTGTCGTACTCATAAACCCACGTCTCGTCTCCAGCAATGATCCTTTTGATAAATGTGAAATCGGATTCAGCCTCGCAAATCATCTCTTTTGCGACGTCAACATGGTCTCTTTTTGCATGAAATTGAATTCTTTTGGCACCAACTTTGCTGCTACGCGACGAAAACCCAAAACATTAACCAAAATACCTTGGACGGATCCATAGGCAATGTTCAAGTCCTCCGCTATCTCTCTGATAGTTAATTTGCGGTTATTGATTTCTTTTACTTCATTAATGTTTTCGTCGGTTTTCGATGTCGATGGTCTGCCACTGCGTTCATCATCTTCGATTGACTCACGACTACTTTTGAACCGCTCGTGCCACTGGTAAACGACCGTTTTCTTTAGAGAATCGTTGCCGAAACACTTTTCCAACATTTACAATGTTCGCGCACAATTAAGTCCGTTTTTTACGCAAAATTTAATACAAGTTCATTGTTGCAAATTTAAATCCATTTTTAAAATTGATAAAAATCGCCAACACACACATAGATAGATGTACTCTTGGCTGCGTAACTTTTGCAAATGTCAAGCTATTATGCTAAGATTTAGAGGGAATGTCAACAACAGATTTACCAACTTAACAAAAAAAAAAACAGAACTCAAATCGGAACAATGGGAACGCCACACGGTGGTGTGGTGCGGGAACTTTTTGATCAAGGTGGTATATGTAGTTCCAATGTTGTTTGGTTGGTTTAATGCATTTACTACCACGAACTGGATGTATTCGAGTGTCGAGGCTTAACTATTGCCTATTCTATATTTCCTTACTGCCCGTTAGCAATCGTTCCTGCTTGCCTTCAATATACGAGTATTTGGCAGTTGAATTGCTTGCGAATTTTGTCTTCGTTTTCATAGTTTTAAAACCGATCTTTATCCGTTGTCAATATTCAAAGCCCCTCAACAAGTTTTTAATCCTAAAACTTAATTTTCATTTTTTAATAATATACACTATAAAAAAAAAACAAATTTTCTTTAAATTTCGGTTGTTATAATTCAATTTTGAATTCCTTTTTTATTTGTTTCTGTACATGTAACTGATAAGCTCTTTATTTGAAAATGTAAATTGTGAACCTTTCTGTTTTCTTTGATGACAAGGATAACCAATATATTAGACTATTCTATAAAATTGCAAAATATATGCGGGTATACCTACACGTATGCATACGAGCATTTGGTATTCACGTACATATACTCGTATCAAAAGGAATCGAATTGCATTCCTTTCTTTCAAATTTCAACACTTGGCTCAAGATTGATAGTAAAATGTTTTCATTTATTGATTTTGCAGGTTGGGATGCGTCTTCTTGAAGTTAATGGAAATTCTCTGCTGGGTGCTGCACATCAGGATGCAGTGAATGTCTTGCGTACAGCTGGCAACGAGATACATTTGGTTGTATGCAAGGGCTATGACAAATCGAGTTTAATTCATTCCATTGGTACGGGTGGTGGCATGAGTACGGGATTTAATTCAACAAGCAGTAGACATGGTATAAAGAAAATCTTGTTTTTTATTTTCTATTTAATTGTTTTTTTTTTTTAAATTAAAATTTTTTGTTTATAAACTAATTTTTTTTCTGTGTACATTTAAAGGGTCTAGAGCTTCGGAAACTGGCTCTGAGCTAAGTCAGAGTATATCGAGTTTAGATCGAGATGAAGATGATCGTATGCGACAAGTATGTAGCTATTGGAGGTTAACATAAACTACAACAAATAACATCAGTCTAATTTACAGGATTTCGAAGTTTTTGCGACAAAAACGGACACGAATAACGAACAGGTGCCGCTGCAAAGTAATTTACATTCAGGAAATGTTGTAAATAGTGGAGTTCCTCAAACATCGAAAGATGTTGTTGCTTTGGTAAACTCTGAGCAGTCATTGGTTAGCGCAAAAGAAAAGAGCACTCCCGAAAAGGTACATTTTGAATACAGAAATATTTTTTTATGTTTTAAATTACGAGTACGATATTGAACTATTCTCTGAATGAGAAAGAGATAACTATTATCATAAATAGGTTCTAGACAATGGATTTACATACACTTAGTTAAATGCACAAAATTGTCTCTAAAAAAATCTTTCGGTTCACATCTCCATCTCTTTGAATATGTAATGGAATAATTTTGTGAAGTTAAAGTCTTTTGAAAATTATAATTTTAGAATGTCTTGAAAAGTAGCCTATTTATTCTACTATATACATATAATAAGTTTACCTCAGCAAAATTTACAGATGAGGAAAGCAGATTCATATCATAGTTGTCATGGGTCTTATGATTTTTGTTTTCTTATAAATATGAGTACGGCATATTCACATATTTATTTTTAATATGTAGTTTGATATATCTCACTTTAAAATTTTTTAGAATGTCTAGATTTCTGAAACACCTTATCTTAGCTATTCTATAGTACAAAGTTTTGATGTCGAATTCCCATTTATTTGTACACAATTTAAAGAATTTTTGGTGTGGTATAAACACATAAAGGAAAAAACGTTAATACACTTCCACAGTAATAGAATTTTTTTTCCAAAACCCTTTGACTCGTTGTTTGGTAAAATGTTTTTAATTCCATGAGACGTTTATTAGACATCGATTAAAGGTAAGATTTAAGTCCAGAATACCACATTAAAATTAATATTAACTTCCGAATTGACGGAACATTGTGTTTTTTTTATAACAAATTATATTTTCCATAGTGTTTCTCTACTTACAATGCACACATATATTTTTTATAGCCACTAAACTAAATCCCTCAAAATCGAATGAAATCGGAGATAGTTATGAAGAAAGATAGTGGACATTAAACAACGGTATCTTGCAAAAATAACAACGCAAATAATGAAGTCAACACCTTTTTTTAATTTTTTCTGCAAATAAAGACGAATATATCAAATTATTTTTCTATTATATGTACATACATATGTATGAAAGGGGAAAACCGTTATAAGTCATGGTCTGTTAAGAGTGTTTAAGTTTTCTCTGAATTACTGGCATTTGTTTATCAATGTCCGCAAGGATTTTCATTTGTCACAAAGACCTAGTTTTTATCTTTATTTAAATAGACTGTACCAATACCACGGTACTAATTTCAATCTCAGTTCATCTTTTAAACCAGTAAAACCTAGGCATTTAACATTCTGATAATTTCTAGTTCAGAAAAACCTAAGAATAGCTCATGAAATCGAAGGGAGGAGCTAATGATCTTGATAGGCTAACACTTTTTCGACAAAATTAAATTATGAAATGACTTCTGAAAAAAAAAAAAACTTTAAATATCCTAATTTGCTATTTTTTTTTTATTTTTATTCCAGGTACTAGATATAGTCAGAGCAGCTGAAGTTTTAGCCTTAACCGACAATGTTCCCCCGAAATCACCATCAGAACATCATGAAGATAAAATTCAAAAAACCACTACTGTGGTCATATCAAAACACACATTGGACACAAATCCATCGATACAGGCACCACCCCAATCACAGGTATGCATGTCCTAAACCATTTAAAGCTCATTTAGATGATTATTGCACTCATATACCCCTTGGTCATCTCATAACATTTTTTTTGTTTTCAATTGCTCCATTTCAATGTGTTGCTAAAATAAAGCAATTATTTTTCATATTGTGTGCTTAACATTCACATTTTGTCCGTTGTTTGAGTACACTGCAAATTTAGTTATTAATTCCATGATTCAATCACAATTGGTTCCATATTCCATTCATGTTACATTTTTATGTTGTCAGTGTTGATTTTGTTTCAGATTTGTTTGCTACTCTCATGTGGTATACGTTTATCTTAACTTTTGTTTTTTGATTTTTTCAGCTGCATTTATGTATAAATTCGTATTATCATTTTGGCATTAATTTTATTGTACTATAACACGCATTGATGTATTTTCATAATGTTTGCAATCTGAACAGAGCATTCGTTACTCAATATTCGTTTAATGTTGCTAATTTTGGTTTCTTTTGATCTCTGTTTATATAAATGGTTGTGGTGCGCTTGTGTTTATAATTTACTCTCGTCAGATATAATTAATATGTTTTTTTTTATTCGTATTTAATGTCAAAGCAAAGAAATGTACATAATCGTTCTTAAGTAGAGAGGGAATTGTCATTGCTGGCAATATCTCTAAAGCAATTTGTACTCGTACATTTCTAGTGACTTACGTTTAATCTTAACCCTTGAGTAATTTCATCTTGAAATGGATGCTGTCTGCTTGATAAGTTTGGATGCACTTTATGCAGGTGCTTCGTTTGATGTTTTCTCCATTTAAGTTAGTTTCCTGCTCATTAAACACTCACTTAACTTGATTTTGCACTCTCGAGGAATGTTTCTCAAGTGCATAACTAGGTTTGCAGATGTTATACAAATGCATAGTGAATGTATATACAAATTTGTTTAATGTCATGTTGTGAGAAGTAGTAAACTAGGTTTAGCTTGATTCTGTCGATATGAAATGTTGGCTCTGGGATGCATTCATTATTTTGGTCGTAATCCTTTCGATTTGGATTTTGGGAATACTAATAGTGTTTCCATCGAATTTTCAAACCAGATTATTTATTGTCTCAAACAAGTAAAGAAGTGCCATATACTGTTTAAAATTTTAAAATTCTCAATTAATATTAAAATATAAATCGTAAAATATACAAATACAGAAATTTGTCACTATCTCTTTTTAATCTTTAGTCTTGTACATATATCCGATTATGTTGGAAAATGTAGGGTCAAGTTTATGTACTTTAATTTGCCCTCTTAAACTTGTATATACAATTCTGTAATTCGTTATTATTTGGAATATATGTATACGTGTGTATGCCATTTACATATATGTATAAAGGGTGAATTTCCAAAATAAAAAAAATTTCAACTACGGCTAACATGGTCCGGTCCATTCACCGGTCTAAAGCGTGAAATTAAGTGCTTAGCGAATCGGTCTTGCAATAAAACCATGGTTTCACCGGCTGTGTAGTATGTGGGGTGGCCGTGGTGTAGTGGTACTAGCAATCGCTTCTCACCCGGAAGGTCAAGGTTCGAATTCTAGCCACAGCAAGTTTTCATTTGTGCAATTGGAACTCAGTCAGAAAAATCTGCGTATGAAGGCATAACACTGACATGTAGATTTGGCTGTCGTAGGGTTTTCAAGCACAAAACAACCGTTAAAATTCACAACCTCACATTCCGAGAGAAGAAAAATCTCTCAGTCCTATTCGGACTCCCACCCGATCGAATATCGAAACCATACACACCTGAGTTTCAAACCACTACATCACAACAATGCTTTCCTTTCTCCACCTTCTATCTTTCCGCCCGCGCCCTGGTAACAGTAAAAGGGGGTTATCCTTAGGCGCGCGTAAATTATATATAAAAAAAAAAAAAATGTTTAGCCGTCTTATTAGAACTAAATGTCGACGAGACCACGGGCTTCAATTTCAGGTAGCAAATAGTCCGTTATCATGGCACAATAACGGACGCCATTCACAGTGACGTTACGGCTGGCCTCAGTTTAGAAGATATATGGTCCGATGATTCCCACACCAAACCGCTGTTTTGTCCGGATGTAATGGCAACTCTTGAAACTCTTCGGGTTGCTCCGTAGCCCAAATACGGCTATTTTGCCTATTGACGTAGCCATTAAACCAGAAACGGGCCTCATCGCTGAACAAAATTTTGGTCGAAAACAGTGGATGTTCTTGAAGCTTTTCACGAGCTCAACGATTGAAACGGCAGCGATTTAGAAGGTCGGCCGGCTTCAGTTCTTGCACAAATTGAATTTTATATGCTTTTAAACCAAGATCCTCACGTAAAATACGCTAAGTTGTTGCATACAATAAGCCAAGGTGTTGAGAACGGCGCCGAATCCATTCATCACAGTCATCGCGTACACAGCAGCTGTATTTTTTTAACTATTATTATTCTTCACGTATTATCCAATAATGAAAATTGGTTTTCAAACTTTTCGATGGGCCATAAGTTGCTCTAAGCGCACGAAACACATTCGTCGTTGATTTTCGTAATACATATGAATAATTTGTAGCGGCTGTGCGGGGCTAAGTTTTTCCATGATGAAATGTCAAACAATACTGAACAAAAATACCACATCAGTGTGACACGACGCGTGCGTGATCTCTCATGAATTTTTCACTGGAAAAAGTACCCCTATAAGAACCATCCTTTATATTATAATCATTTAAATAGTGTCTATGTCCATTTGATTGATGATTCTGGCTGTAAAGTTATAAACACAACTGACTGAAAAGTTTCTTCATCTTCGGAAGATCGTTGAAATATGTAACGCGTATAGTAGCATCTAATGTTATATATTTTTACTTACATTACTTCTGCGCTGTTTAAAAGGTTGGCGGAATGTACCTCGTTATTGAGACCAAAAACTTGCTAAGTTTTAAATTAATTTTCTGTTGGCCTCTTTTTCGAACTTAGATTGGAAACTGAGTTTCTATTGCCTCTTGAACCGGATTTTTCGACGATCCAGCCAATTTGCTAAGTCTGAAGTTTATCCACTACTAGTTTTTTTTAATTCGAAAACTCGTGAATGCGCGCTTCTTCTTATTAGATCACCTTTTGTTACACCGGATGACATTCATAACGTATTTGGTTTCGCCGCTATCATATTTCCTTTATATTTCTCGGTTATCGATCGAACGACTGTCGTTTATAGTAGATCTATAAGCTTAAACGGCATTCAAGTAACTGCACGCTGATTTTATGTGCGACATCGTCACCGCAATTTTCCTTGTGGTTAACAACAGAGCCTAAGTATTTAATCTCGCTCTTCTATCACAGATTGTAAGCTATCTGGGTTTACTTAGCTTAGTCTTAATATAATAAAACAATGTGATTTGGAAGCGTTTAGTAAATCTTCGCCCGCTGGGTTTCTCGTTCTGATACCCTTTCATCCATGGCAGTGTTTGTAAACATCTATTCATGCGATTGCTTACTTTTTAAAGCGATCTTGTTGGACATCGCTTCGTTTAACTCAAATTGCATTCAATGTTTATATTGCTCATGTAATTTTCTCTACTGTTCACCACCATCGTACATAGGTCCATATATCATGTCTGCAATATAGAAAAAAAGTACAGATCCTGGCTTTTCAATATTGGGCATTGTACATACAAAAGAACTGACAGCATTGTAGGCCCATAAAGCAGATGTTATATCTTTCGAATTCTAAACACACTTACTTTTTTCTTTTTTTTGAGTGATACCAGCTGTTCTCATGGGTTACACTTCGTCAAATTTTCGTTTATGTGTCGTTTGTGGGATTAACTGTTACTTGAATATGTACAATCCAACCCACAACATATCGGGGCACCTGCGGTATATTATTGTATGAATTGAAATTCATTGGCAGGAATTCGTAATACATTGAATACGATTTCATACGCAGCGTTAAGCAGGAATACCATAGGTACGGAAATTTAGGAATTTCAGTGATCTCTTTGCTCTTAAATGTGCAGAACTTGGGGTCGTTTTGTTCTTAAGGACTGAAACGAATAAAATTTGGAAATTTCAAAGTAAAAAAAAAATAATATTTTCATAATTCATGTAAATTTTTTTTATTTGCTTTAAAACTCTGTTTTTATTAAATTCATTTACAATTACAAAAAATAAAAAAAATTATTTGGGTTCCCATTCTTTCCTCAACTTTTTCGAATGTCCTTCATAAGGTTCGTGACAGTTACATCCATGATCTTTTTGGACGCTCTTTTCCATTTAGCACTAAAATCTTTTACGTCCTTTGCACACTGCTCACTTTTCCTCAATTTAGCTTTGACCAAAGCCCAATACCTTTCAATGGGACGGCACTGTGGAACATTGGGTGGATTAATGTCTTTTGGGGCAAAGTCGACATTTTTAGCAACAAGAAAGCCCAACGTCGCGTGAGGATAGTGAACTGAAGCTAAATCTGGCCAAAATAATGTTGAACCCTCGTGTTTGTTTAAGAAAGGAATCAACCGTTTTTTTAGGCACTCGTTAATGTACACTCCTCCGTTGATTGTTCCCGTTGTAATAAACGATGAGCTTCTGTGTCCACACTGACAAATGGCCTGCCAAACGAGATATTTTGACCCGAATTTTTCTATCCCAATCGATGTTGTTGATTGCGGAAGAATCTCAGCTTCAAACAAGTTGTAAAACTGCACTCTTGGAAGAGTAGTAAAGTCGGCTTTGACATAAGTTTCATCATCCAAAAGCAAGCACGCTTTCTTGTTGCCGGTCAACTCGTATAGCTTTCGGGCTCGTGTTTTTATGACTTTTTTTTGCTTTTCAGTAACTTTTGGTATTTTTTGTTTTTTTCGTGTTTTTAGACCGTTACGTTTTTTAGATCTTTGTATGATTGTTTGGTTTTTATTACATTTCGGAGCAACATCTCTGGATGACATAGTCAGGTTTTTTACGATGGTACCCACTATTTTCCTGTCCAAATTTGTATCATGTGCTCCACTTTTAGCTGCACTTTTCTGTTTTCGCTTAACTGCCAACGTCTCCAAATATAGTTTAATAAGAGAATCCACTGTACTGCGTGCTATGTTTAAATTTTTTGCGATGAAATGGTTTGGACGCGAAATATTTTCGAGCCATTTGTCGATGATCTTTTTACGGCGTTCCTCTTGACTCATATTTTATAAATATTTTAAGCCGCACCGAACTAAAATCAATAACAAACTGAAACTAGCGAATATACAGGATAATTTGGGTACAAAATGGGATTGCAATTTTTACGCAATGGAAGTATAGCCTGTATTAAAATTTACAGATTTTATTCGTTTCAGTCCTTATCATTACATTGAGTACCCGTATAAATAAGCCATCATTGCCTAATAGCGCACGTACGTATATACTAACGTTATTAGTATTATCGTTAGGCTGTCGTTATTATTGTTAAACCAGATTAAGGTAGTCCCACTAGTACGAATTATATTTCGTTATTATTTGTCATTTCGAGTCCAAAAAATGCCATTTAGAGGCTGAGCTGAGAGGGAAGAGCTGTTTATTCATTTAACCAGAGGGTACCAATCATCTTTTGTGTTGTAAAACGAAAACTAAACATTTCGTTAGTAAAACGAATACTACCTCAATCAAAAAGTTTCCGGAATGTATTCAGAAAATTTGAAATACAAGTTTATTCATCTAAGTCTATATTGTCTCCTTCAGAGTAATCTTCATCGATTGTAACACACTTATGCCAGCGCTTGATGCAATCCTCGAAACATTTTTTATATTAGGTTTGCGGTATATCCATCAGTGCTTCCTGCGATTTTTCCATAACTTCCTCTTGGCTGCTGAAACGCGTTCCCCGTAGTGGTTTTTTAACTCGATTGAACAGAAAGAAGTCACAGGGAGCCAAATCAGGTGAATTCGGTGGCTGTTGGATGGCATTTGTTGCATTTTTCGTCAAAAAATTACGAATAATGATGGCACTGTGCGACGGTGCGTTATCATGATGTAAAATCCACGAGTTTTCTGCCCACAATTCTGGTCTCTTTTCTTCACGCAAACGTCTCATAACGCCCAAATAGTACTCTTTGTTTACTATCTGGCCATCTGGCAAAAATACCATGAAAACCGTGAGCATTGCCTTCTTTTTTGACTGAAAACGACGTGGTTTTTTTTGATCTCGGCTCATTTCTTTTTTGACTGAAAACGACGTGTTTTTTTTTGGTCTCGGCTCATTTGGTGAACGCCATTCACTTGCTTGATGTCTGGATTGCGTGTCGTACCCATAAACCCACGTCTCGTCTCCAGCAATGATCCTTTTGATAAATGTGAAATCGGATTCAGCCTCGTAAATCGTCTCTTTTGCGACGTCAACATGGTTTCTTTTTTGCATGAAATTGAATTCTTTTGGCACCAACTTTGCTGCTACACGACGAAAACCCAAAACATTAACCAAAATGTCTTGGACGGATCCATAGGCAATGTTCAAGTCCTCCGCTATCTCTTTGATAGTAAATTTGCGGTTATTGACTAACATTTCTTTTACTTCATTAATGTTTTCGTCGGTTTTCGATGTTGATGGTCTGCCACAGCGTTCATCATATTCGATTGACTTACGACTACTTTTGAACAGCTCGTGCCACTGGTAAACTTTTTTCTTTTTTTTTTAAAAAGAACTTAACACTCAAGAGGATATTACTACTCTTAAAATGCCGTAGCACGTGTTGAGTTTTTTTCGGAAAATTGGGTAGGGAGAGAGAGAAAGATTTTTGGGCTCAGTGGTTATTTCGCTCCATGGGTGGCATCCAACATTTAATAGGGAGACTAAATTATTAGTGTAAATTGGACTTGATGCAACCATTCTTCTCACAAGATTTTAATTGCCTGAAAAAAAGTCTTTCGGTCACGGCTGGTATTGAACCCCGAACCGTCCGATTGGGAAGCCAACACACTACCACTTGAGCCACGGCCACCCATAGGACCGTTTTCTTTAGAGAATTTAATACAAGTTCGTTGTTGCAAATTTAAATCCATTTCTAAAATTGTAAAAAATCGCCAACATACATAGAAATAGATGTACTCTTGGCTACGTAACTTTTGTAAATGTCAAGCCATGATGCTAAGATTTAGAGGGGATGCCAACAACATATTTACCAACGTAACAAAAAAACAGAACTCAAATCGAAGTAATGGGAGCGCCACACGGTGGTGTGGTGCGGGAACTTTTTGATCAAGGTGGTATACTGCATTCGAATAAGCAGTGATTTACAAAAATAGTCGTAAGATAGCGTATAAGAAATTACATAATACGAACCACCAACTACAATATTACGTGAATTTCAAATTTGAAACCGTAATGGACCAGTTACTACTAAATTCGTACTGACGCGGGTGATAAACTTCAATTTAAGTTCCAGATCATTGCACGAATTAATGATTTACATGCGAGCATGTAAAAAAGGTTCCTGAATGTAAAGAAATTCTATAAGAGTTCTTTTTAATTTGATCAGAAAAATTTTAAAAGAAAAAAACCTAATGAAAACGTTTCGCAATTGTTGATGACCGCCAGATCAATGGGAGGGATACCATCTGAGTTATCGGATTTGTGTGTGTTAAGATTTTCCTTCTTCTTCTCGAGTACAAAAGCGAAAGTTGAGAGCGTACGTATGTCATACGCAAATCCGAAACGTTAAGACAGCTGCTAAATGCACAGCTATGTAATAGGTTGGTCCTATGCAAACTGCTGTTGTTAGAGGATAAGGTAGAATTCTGAAAACTTCAACAATATGGTATCTCAAAGTTGGAAAATTATTTTTGTGGGTCATTTTTGGCTCACTTAAACTGGCCTTGGAAGAGCAAATATTTCATACTTCTATTTAAATAATCCTTGTGCAAGTAAGAGTGACGAACATTTGTGCAAATTTAGTAGCGCCATGTCCATTGTTACCAGGAAAGTATTGTATATCTATTGTAGAATGCCCGTATTAGATTCGTAAGGAAGGTGCAAAATGCTCCTCTTAGGCAATGCCAAATGACTTTAAGTGAATAATGTGTGCATTTTTGAATCACAATTGAACAATTTTTTGGGTTGAATGATTACGAGTACATTTTAAGGATTAAAGTATTACAATTTCTCCTTCCGTATTTAAGGATTCACATATCTTGAATTTAAGTGGTATTTCTATATCGTATTGATTTTCCCTTGCAGATGTGTGATGAGTGATGACATAGGTTTATTATTAGGGGTGATGTTGCTTATTGAAAGTATCCATTGTAAATATATTTCCAAGTGTCTGCGGTTGGTGTGATACCATTTCCTTCTATTATTATTATTATTATTATTATTATAATTTTTTTTATTAATTTAATTAATGGGAGTCCTATCTGTTGACATTTAATTTTTTCTTAGACAAACGTACATTAAAAATAAAACTAATTAAATAAAGAAAGAAAGTACTCTGTATGAATTTAAAAAAAAAACTGTGTACAGAAAAAATTATGGCAATGGTTAAGGGTTTGATTACAGCAAAAATGCAGCAGTTCGAACTAGAAGACTCCATTAAAAATTGATTTGAGAGAGAGATTAGAGATAAGATAATAAAATAAAAATAGTACTACTATTTAAATTTTTTCATTGTCATTTGATTAATTATCTTACAGTGCAACATTACCTTATGACGAAGCGCTGAAAATCATTACATTTGATTTGAAAGTAATGCTTCGATCTCAGAGGTCGTAATGCCTTTTTGACATTGTTTATATCCAATTGCAGAATATGCTATGAGCTATGAGAAATGACAATGTCGTCGGAAAATAAAATTGGATTGGATCGTTTGCACCGAACCCGTTTTTGTATCAATGTATTTGGATTATCGGTTTTTGTCGCATACTGCTCCTGAGATGTCTATGATAATTTTTTCTTTAAGTACATACGAATACTCGTTTACAATAAGTTTAGTTTTAAGTTTAGTTTTGCCTTTCCAACCGAAATCGGCGTTCATTACTCTATTGCTTAATTTCGTTTTTTCATATTAAACAAGTTTTATTTTCAATTTCTCCCAATACCTTTTTTCAATGCTTGCGTTCATAATCGCAATCTAAGCTAATCGCAATTTGTTTTTTACTGACCCAACGTTTTGTTTTTCTTCCGTCTGTTTTGTTCGACCTATATATTTTTACCGACCTACAATATCTAAATTCTGCAGTAACCCCAATTGCGTAATTACTAGTAAAACAAATGCTGACTCGGTGAATTGCAGTGGCCTCTGTGGGAAATCTTATCACGCCCTTTGCGTTGGATTAAGTAAAAGACTACAGATGAAATTTTCTTTTTGTGATAAGGGTAAAGATATTTCGATATCGACATTACGCTCGCCATAAAATGCCTCAGCGGTTCAATAAATAATATTAGCTCTGAAAACGTACTCTGTTTGAAGAGACTACAAAACCAGTTTTCCAAACTCGATGATGTTACGAGAAGTGTTGAAGATCTCTCAAGTGTCGTAGAACAATCAACCAACGTCTTTAAAACAAAGTGTAAATCTCTCGAAAACAGTTGACAAACACTCTCGGACTTCCAAAATCCACAGAAAATATTAATATTAATACAATTAAAAACGTTATTGATAACAGCGTGAAATCTGCCCTTAAGTCCTATTTTCCGTCTCTTAGTGCCTTAAGATCCGACCTTGATATCCAAGGTTCATCAACCTCAAGTGCTCCTCCACCAGACAATTATTAGCTCACGTCATAACTAAAATGAATAAAGTAGGTAACGACATTGCAGCATCCCATCTACATCTTGCCGATATCGTAGATGACATTAGAACGACGCTCAACAAAATTGACGATCTTCCTGTATAACTAGGCGAAATGCTCGAGAACGCTGTCAACGTATCTTCTGAGTCACCCTTACCGACATCTCACTCTCCATCTCCAACTCAAATAATCACAGTCGATCCACCGAAAACCGAGGCGACAATTTCTCGATTTGGTCCTTCCTGGACATCCTCGGAATGAAAACAACGTCTTCATAAACTCGACAACACAAGAAGTCTGAAGAAGTTCATTCCCGATTGATTATCTGTAACCACAGACTCAATCTGGCTTCTGAACTTTTTTAATGGCAGATTTAAAATCACCATAAACAACTGGCAGAAAATCACATCGTCCAGCAGATCAACGTCTTGTCGTTTCAAATTTAAAATTCCCCGTACATACGAATGGCTTTTTCGTAAACCATCCTCAGAGATCTTCCAACTTAGAGATCTTCCAACTTAATATTCCATGCAGATTTTTAAAGACAACCAGAACAATCACAAAATGACCCTTAAGTCCTGGAGTAACTCCGCTCACACCCCTAAGTCTCCCATCCTACCCAAACCCCCTGAAAACCGCAACCTTACAGTTAACCCTAAGCGCAATAAATAGTCCAAGTCATCCCATCGGTACCCCAACTGGAGTTTTAAGGTTGGCTTATTTCCCTTGTTTTCTCGACAGGATCATTTGCTTTCCTAAAAGGAACATCTTTATGTTTCTCTCCCCACAAAATTTCTCCCACCCAAACGTGTCTCTTTCAACATTACACAGAATCTCCTATAAAAATCTGAACCTCACATCCTAAATTTTCCCCACTTTCCGCCCCCTGTCCGAATTTCATCCGTTCCCACACACTTAATCCTCCTTCATCCACGTTGGCTGTTGACCATTTCTTGAAATACTCTTGAATACTCTTGAAATCCCATCCTCGACAATTCTTGATCACTTGCTTCCTCCTGCAGTTAAACTAACCAAGAAGTTAGTCGATGTGGGAAATGACGGTCGTTATGTCCTTTCCAGCCTGTGGAACCGTCGGCTATATCAACATGTGCGACTTTACCTTGTTTACTTACACGATAATCCCGATTCTATCTGCATCGATGATACAACTCGTACAAATCGCATGGTTCCAATCTCAACAGGAAGGACACCCCACTGATCCCAAAGATTTTCAACAAATTCTTGCCGATTTTCACAACAATTTCAATATCTCTTCCACAGATGTCGATAAAGATCTCTCCTCATACGCCTTTCATGTCTCTTCGAAACGTTTTTTGCATCTCCATAAAACGCGTTCTAATTTTAAAAACTATTATCGTTCCTAACACGCACCATAATATAGCAAGCAATCGTTTATCACTCTTCTACCAAAATGATGTTAGTACTACGACTACTACTAATGATGATGGTCGTGAAAACAATGAAGATTCTATAGGACGAGGTGTCCTCCTGGCAATCAAATTTCGTTTGAACTCTGAGCTCGTCAAAAAGTCATCTTCTGCCGATTTCGAATTCATCTGTGTTAAAGTTACTCCCTCCAAACACAAACTCACGACAAGTGTGGTCGATTCCCTTTGAAATCACAGATCCCTGTTATGAAATCATTGTTCTCGGCGATTTTAATCTCCCCCATCTCCTATGGACTCACTCGGATGAAGAATCGTATCTTGTTGCCACAAATGCAGCTTCCGACAAAGAAATCCTCTGCACAGATTGCCTCACAAACTCCGGTCTTTTTTAAATAAACCCAATTTCTAACTTCATGGAAACTAGATCTGATCTTTACATCCGACACCACGAACTGTCTTGTTCTCGAGTGCGAACTTCTTCTTTCGAAATTAGACCGTCTCCACCCACCTCTACTCGTTATTTATTCATATGACAACAATAATTCCTTGAGGCTTTGAGAAACTTCCTTCCACTTAGATTTCTCTAAAATTACAATTACACTAAGCTCGAAAATCTTCTTAAAAATGTTGACTTTAGTTTTCTACAAAACAGCAGAATCTGCGGTTACCGGTAGTTATCTTCTACGATTCTACGATAAGATCTTCCACTGTATAAGGTCAACTATTCCTTTTATTCAACGCAGAAATCCTTCGTCATCTCCTCCCTGGTATAACAAAGAACTTCGTGCACTTCGGAATACGAGAAACAGGTTATGGCATCAATTTTGTTAAATCCGGTTCTAACTTTGACCAACAAAACTATCTCCTAGCTTACAATCACTTCTCGCTAGTTGCTGAATCTTTTTACCAAAGATATTTCAGCCAAATGCAATCTACCATCATTTCAGACCCTAAAAAATTCTATCAATTTATTGACCCAAAAAAAAGGCCGATTGCTATCCATCAACTCTCAAATTTTCTAATATGTCTTCGGATGACTCAACAACCATCGCTAATCTATTTGCGAACTTCTTTAGTCAATCGTTTTTGGCCCAATCTGATGACCCCGATTCTGAATACGTTTTTTATCTGAACAACTGTTGTCAAATATCTCCTTCGTCAGTTGAAATTACTTCAGCGCAGTTATTAGAAAAAAAAACATAAACTGAAAAACGATTTTTCTCCAGGTCCTGATGGATTGCCCACAGTTGTCTTTAAAAAAAAAATGTGTTGATAATCTAATTCATTCCCTCATTAGTATTTTCAAACTCTCTTTTTCTGAAGGCCACTTTCCTTATCTCTGGAAAATCGGTTTTATAACCCCAACGCATGATATCAAAATTTATCACCCCATTGCGAAACTATCCTGCATCCTCAAGGCTTTTTCAATGTAAATCTATCAATCAACATATGGTAGTTTTCTCAAAGGCATATCAACGATCAACCAACCTCATTGAGTTTGTTTCTGGTACATTGTGCGCCCTGGAGCAAGGGAAAGAAATTGATGTAATCGCCACGGACTTCAGTAAGGCCGTTAATAAAATCTCGCAAAAGTTAATTTTATTCAAACTCAAAGCTCTTGGTTTCAACCTAGACTGACCGCTTGGATTAATTCCTATTGTACATTAAAAAACGCTACTATCGTGCCCATTTTAGTTCCCTTTTTTCTGACCCAATTCTACCCACTTCGGGTATTCCACAAGGCAATAATCTTGGTCCATTAATTTTTATCTTGACTATTAACGATGTTGTTAACGTCATAAAGCACTCCCATATATCGATCTATGCCTGTGATATGAAAATCTATAGATAGCGTTCAAGCCTCTCTGACTCTCAACCTTTACAAGATGATCTTAATAGGTTCTCAATATGGTGCCATAAAAACTTTCTCCAGCTCAACATAGAAAAATGCCAACCCATTTCTTACTCCTGGAGTTGTCTGACACTTCCAACCCGCACATATTATTTATCGAATAGCTCAAGAGTAGCTGCAGTTACTTCAATTTAGGACTTGGGTATCAATTGTGACACACAGCTCAATTTTCGCACCCATATTGAGTTCGCAATTAGCAAAGCTAACTTCGCTCTCGGATTTGTCAAACTATTGTCTAAAGAATTGTCCGACCCCTATGTCACCAAATCCCTGTACATAATCTGTGTTCGTCCAATTCTCGAGTATGCCAGCGAGATATGGTCCCCTTACTACGATTTACATACTACCTTGACCAAAAAATTTTCAGAATTCATTCAGAAAATTAAAAATACAAGTTTATTCATCTAAATCTCTATTGTCCCCTTCAGAGTAATCCTCATCGACTGCAACACACTTATGCCAGCGCTTGATCCAATCCTCGAAACATTTTTTATATTCGGTTTTCGGTATTTCCATCAGTGCTTCCTGCGATATTTCCATTACTTACTCTCGGCTGCTGAAACGCGTTCCCCGTCCCCGTAGTGGTTTTTTAACTCGATTGAACAAAAAGAAGTCACAGGGAGCCAAATCAGGTGAATTCGGTGGCTGTTGGATTTTATTTGTTGAATTTTTCGTCAAAAAATTACGAATAATTATAGCACTGTGCGACGGTGCGTTATCATGATGCAAAATCCACGAGTTTTCTGCCCACAATTCTGGTCTCTTTCGCGCGAATTGCGTCACGCAAATGTCTCATAACGCCCAAATAATACTCTTTGTTTACTGTCTAACCTTCTGGCAAAAATTCATGATGCGCTACACCGTTGTAATCCATGAAAACCGTGAGCATTGCCTTCTTTTTTGACTGAAAACGACCTGGTTTTTTTGGTCTCGGCTCATTTGGTGAACGCCATTCACTTGCCTGATGTCTGGATTGCGTGTCGTACTCATAAACCCAGCTGATGAATGTGGGATCGGATTCAGCCTCGCAAATCGTCTCTTTTGCGACGTCAACATGGTCTC
Source organism: Volucella zonaria (assembly GCA_963966105.1). Lineage (NCBI taxonomy): Eukaryota > Metazoa > Arthropoda > Insecta > Diptera > Syrphidae > Volucella > Volucella zonaria. The sequence continues at coordinate 163,544,108 of OZ014530.1, forward strand.
TTTTTTGCATGAAATTGAGGTCTTTTTTTTAAAAAAAAAAAAAACCACTGAGCCCAAAATCTTTTTTTCTCTCTCTATCCCATTTTCTAAAAAACTTAACACATACTGAGGCATTATAAGTGTGTTCATACCCACTTGAGTGTTAAGTTCTTTGCTGCTACACTACGGAAACCCAAATCTTTAACCAAAATGTCTTGGACGGATCCATAGGCAATGTTCAAGTCCTCCGCTATCTCTCTGATGGTTAATTTGCGGTTATTGACCAACATTTCTTTTACTTCATCAATGTTTTCGTCGGTTTTCGATGTCAATGGTCTGCCACTGCGTTCATCATCTTCGATTGACTCACGACCACTTTTGAACTGCTCGTGCCACTGGTAAACGACCGTTTTCTTTAGAGAATCGTTGCCGAAACACTTTTTCAACATTTCCAACGTTCGCGCACCATTAAATCCGTTTTTTACGCAAAATTTATTACAAGTTCGTTGTTACAAATTTTAATCCATTTCTAGAATTGTAAAAAATCGCCAACACACACAGAGATAGATGTACTCTTGGCTACGTAACTTTTGCAAATGTCAAGCTATGACGCTAAGCTTTAGAGGGAATGTCAACAACAGATTTACCAACTTAACAAAAAAAAAAAAAAAAAAAAAACAGAACTCAAATCGGAACAATGGGAGCGTCACACGGTGGTGTGGTGCGAGAACTTTTTGATTAAGGTGGTATTCTGCGCATTGAAGCTGTCCAACAGAGATGTATTTCTACGACTCGCATTACGCGGGCTACCATGGGTTGACCACATTATTCTACCCTACGGGATTGACCTCCCCCCTCTCTCGTTTGGTTTAGAACGAAAACAAATCTCAGTTCAACTTTTTCATTCCAACAAATCTTGTCAACACAAAAAAAATTTATTGAGCCTCGATATAAAATTAAAATTAAAAAAATTTAGTAATCGATAAGTAAGAGCAAACAAATTCTTTCATATAAATTTTGTTTTCCAACGGGTATAAAAAGGGGTAAGAATTTTAGAAATACATATGCTTTTGTTTGTATGAACAGTGTGGAAAAAAGGTAGTTTATTTAATTTTAATGGTTTCAAATGGCAAGAATTATCGGATTCAGAATTATATTGCCACAATTTCTTTCAAAAAACAATTTTAGCTAATGGATAGTCTTTGAATGCAGGGATAACATTTTGTTTTGCACATTAATGTACTTTCGAAATCAGTAAATGCTGTACGAAAACATAGCGTGAGAAAAATGAATAAACATAAAATATATTCGTTCCATACGAATGCATTCGGCGGTATTATTCAAAAGAGGTCAATAAATATCATGTAAATAATATATTTTTATTTTTTTTTAAAGAATTTTATAAATTATTATTACGTGAAAGGGAATATGTGATTGTAATAAGAAACATTAAACATAATAAATATAAGTAATACAGCTTCATTGTAGCAAATTCAAAAGGACTAAACCATAATAATTTCAAAGGTCGCTTGTACATATACTCGTATATATATATAAAAAGCAGATTTTGTACCACTGAAAGAGAAGCATAGGTCGTACTTTATCTAGATGTTTTTATACTTACTTCAACAATTGCATGATGTTATTCTTGAAATGATATTGAGTGTATTCGTATTATGCATCCAGATTTTTTGTTCGACTTAATTACCATATCCGTTTTTTACTTGCCAAGAGTAATAATTATAATTAGCTTGCTAATCGAATGTGTGTTTTTTTTTCAATTAATGCGAAATTATTGATTCTAAATTGAATTTAAAGTTAAACCGTACAAAAAACACAATGTTTTTTCTTACTCGTTACAGAAATACGATCAAAAAATAACTTAACAAGCGGATATTACTAAACATAAGACTGAAATACTAGTTTAAATGGAAATGCAAATTATTATAGAAGAACTAAAATGTCTTAAACCAATGAACTGTTTTTGGTTTCTATTTTTCAATTTTGTTTAATTTTGTTGAATTTTATATCCATCATATTTGAATGTAACATATACGGAAGTTACTAATTAGTTGAATGTTTACAAAGCCTAAAAAAAAAAAAGAAGAAATAAATAGGTGGTAGACAGTTTGTGTATATGGGAACCGGGTGTTTCAACATATAGTATTGTGTAAATATGTACATTTAATTTTGAATCGGGCTAAAAGAACCAAAAATCTCTGCAAGCCAATCGTATCTCTTGTAATGCAGTTTCGTTTTGTAAATATTTGATTGCAATATTACAACACTAAGCTCGAATGTATGTACCTAAAACTATTTAATGAGCCTAGGGATAAGTATTTAGTGAGGCAGTACCATGAATGCATTGTTTCTAATAGAATGATATTTATTTATTTTCTTATGAAAAAACATACTTCATATATATTTATATAAATTTATTTTTTATACATATACACACAAGTATACAGCTGTTTTCTTCAGAAACTTCAACCTAAGTTTGTCATATTTTTTTATATGTTTAGTTTTAACTATTTTTTATTTTGTGAGTACAATGTCTGCTCTGTTTTTTTTTCTTTTTGTCGCAATTTAAGGTAGTCCTTAATATGAGAACCCATAAAACCTTAAATCTTTGTTGACAGATCCTTGATAAATTACAGAGCCGGTTTGGTCTATATTCACAGTATTTTCAGTTTGTTTTTTGTCCATTTAATTATACGCTCCATGATAGTTACGCTGATGAAATCTTCGCAGATTCGTTTTATTTCAAATTCGTTGTACAACGGGGTAAAATATGCATACACCGCGCGTTCTTATTTATGTTAAGAGAAAACATATTAGTTTTGTTTATCTTCGCACTATTACTATATTAGTACATGAAATTTATTATTTCAGCAGGACATCACATGTAGTAAAAAGGCCCCGAAGAGGAAAGATGCCTGTGCAGATTTAATGATATGTGATTAAACAAACAGATTAGGAATTGAAATCAAAATGCAAATATAATTGTAAGAAAAGCGAATAAGAAAGTCCTTGTTAATTTTCAGAGAGGCTAAGAAATCGGAGATTCTTATGGACATCTTTCAATAGAATTAGTATCCTAAACTGACTCAGTTTTTTCTACTGGTTTTAATTTTCTTGACCGTAGTCACTTGAAAATGATCTTATGTGCGCGTCCAAGGAAAGTCACATTCCTGCTGTACGTTTTGTCGGATCAGATGGCATAAACCTTTTCTCAGCCGAGCTCAAAAGGTAATGGTTGTTTAAGTGTTTATCTCAATTTTACATTTTGTAAATATGTTTTCTAATGGTGGATGTTTTTTACGCGGACATATTTCCATAACTTCAAACTATTCGTTCGTCTCAATAATATTTTCCATCAAATCTACAGATTTAGCCGTAGAAATCCTTTTTCAAATTGGCAGATCTTTTTGTGCAAGATACTTTGTCCAAGTTTATCTGATTCCTCTTATATTTCAACCATCTCCTGTATGTTTTTTATTTTTGTACTTTATTGTAGTTTTGTTGTTTTAGAATTTTCTTTTTAGAAAAGGGTTTTGTAGGTCATCTTCCGTGTTTACCCCCAAAATATCAGTAAATACATAGTGTACAATGTGTGGCAAAATTTCAAAATATTTCCGTTTTTCATTCCGTATTCTTTTGATGGCCTTATTTAAAGTATCAGTATTAAAGATCAGGCCTTATGATATTTTACTGATGCGGTTTTATGGTTCTGTAGTTAACATAATTTTTATGCTCTGATTTTATGTTTAACAGGTTAGTTTTTCTAGTACACACATATACATACATATATACTTACATAACGTTTACATACTCTTCTACAAATATATCATAACTGGACAAGTTTACAATCACATGAATCCCTCCTACGTAATACAATAACAAATATAAATATGCATACATGCGTGTATATATTGTTTAAAGCCAAATATATTTAATTAAAAACAAATATTTATAATAAAATAAAAACAATATACATGTAATTCAAGGTCCAAATATGTAGGTTCTTTAAAAAAAGTATTTCCAAACTTAGATAATAACTATTCAAATGTACGATATATTGTCAGTAAAAAACGATTGGTAAAAAAATACTAATGTCTTAATTTTAATACCATCAAGCAATGCATACTAGTAAGTTTTTATCACCGTGTTACAGTCATCTTTATTAAATTGAAATATCTAAGCTCAACTTTGATCAGATGTTTTTAAGGTTTCGATATTATTTTAACTATTTTTTTACTTATACAGTTTAGCTTAAATGTACGTGTCGATATTTAAAATACTCTAAAGAAAACTAATAATAGGCAAATGGTGTATTTGAGGTGTAATTTTTTGATTAAATATATATGTAATATAAATAAGTTATACTATATTATATTTGTTAACTTAATTAAAAAAAAAAACTAACATATTTTAATTGTGTCCTTACAAAACTATTGAAACTGAATGCAGGATGTCAAAAAAAGAAAAGAAACAGAAATAAAAACAGTATAATGATATATAATTAAATCGGCAACGTATTTTGTTTTAAGCTGATTTTAACTCTGCTTAAAAAATATTTTTAAAATTTTTTTTATGCTTCTGGCCTTTCAGAGTTGTTTTGTCTTTCGAAGGGAATTCATAGTGGAAATCTGAGTGACTATTTGTCTGCCTTGTGTTGATTTTAGACGTAACTGATGTTTGTACTTATATTCGAAGTCGGTTTGAAATCAAGCTAAATATAGGGCAACTAGGGTTATCTAAGATTTTTCAGTCCCCATAGCCCTTCCGCAAGAATAGAGCACAGCGATATCTGGTTTTCTTTGTTTAATTTTTTTAATATATATGGAGTTATTCCTAACGCTCGAACCTTACACTTCACTGGATGCCCGATTTTACTACAAGGAGGGCTGGAGTATCCCAAGTTCTTTAGTGTATTTTTTTTTTTTAAATAAAACCATATCATAAATTTTTTTTTTAATTAGGAACTGAGTTCACGTTTTGATTTAAAAAAATATATTGTTATTATTAATCTGAGCACCGTCGGCATACTTTTACTTGATGCTCCAAATAAATTGGAATTTTGCATTTATTGCATTTGGTCTCGCTCTTTCGATATTTTGTTCTTGGATAAAAACCAAAACGGCTCTGACGGCAATGCTAAAGAATCAAGCTTTGATCTGACACAGGTCTTTTGTGGAAAGCTTAAATAACTTATTTTATATTCCTCCTAAAACTTGGCTTTTACTGGCGTTCTTCCAAATATTCGTTGATAAGTCCAAGTCTCAATTTGTTTAAGAATTAACAACGGAAATTTATATATAACTTATTGCTTGCTTTTGAGCAATTGTAAAGGACATGGGAGTTTATTTCAATTTCAATTCAATTCAATTTTTCAATCACAGTTACGACCAATTTACAAAAAAAACTCTAAAATTGTCTAGAACACTGACTTAAACATCCCATTTTGAAAAGAGATTACTGGTTTATTAAGAGCAAATTGAAGTGGTCACTACTCTTTCAATCATTTTCAAAAGAACAGGAGATAGACTAATAGACCAACGTTCTTTTTGATTTTTTTATGAAACGACAATGTCTTATTTAAAGATCTGATTTTTATACGGAGATGGGCGAAGGGCTTAGTTTAGTTCCACTAGTGCTTTATCATTTCGTCCTGAAGATTTATGGAAGAATGTATTACGAGTATTTACTGCCCATTTTAGTTTCTAGGAAATGATAACATTCTTTAGTTGGGCTCTGTCATATCGTCCAAAAGACTAGTGTGTTCCCGCTTTGTTTCGGAATAGCAATGTAAGTACATTTAATGAATATTTTTTGAATAAGTGGCTGGGTCGGCTGTCTTGTGTTAGGGATTACTATTTTTTAAATTGCTGAAACATTTTTGCAAACTCCTAAAAAAATGATAACCGCTAGGAACAATGTCAGGAGGCTAGACCAAAGCTTTTGGTTTCGCACTGTCTTTCTTGTCACACGAAGTTTGGTGAAGGAGTACCTCTTGGAGATTGTTCAGGAATCACCGTTTTGATGCGAGGACTTTCTTCAATTAATCGGTCTAATACTGTTGATCATGCCACTCTTTTTCAGTATGGCTTAACTACAATACTAGAAAGTCTTACCAAATAGAAAAAAATAACACGCTTATCCAAATAAAGATCATTGGTGGACAAAGCCTTGCTTTGACTAGTGATGCGATGTTTCTATTCCTATCTCTGTCACTACCATTCTTTTTTTTTCAATTTGAGACTTAATTGTTTTTAAGTCGTGTTTTATTACTTAAAAGTTGCATATGCGTATTTATCCATTGCATACCTTTTTTAGAATTCCTTCAATGCGTTTATCTTAAACTTAGCCATCGAATAGCTTATTTAAATCGTTCAAATTATAATAAAATGTTTTTATTTATGACCCAAGTCGATATCAAAATTTCTCGCAAGAAAATTTAAAATACATTTCACATTTTATCATGTTGAACCAAATGGCGGATCATAAAGTAAATCTACGAGGCTTTAATGGTTTTTGGCGCGTGCATTGATGGTATGTACAATAGTTCCACAATAGGGCCTGTTTCTACTATTATTAAATGAGCTTCGTTACTAAGAATATAATAGTGTATGAATAAAAAAAATTTGAATATAAAAAAAAAACACAACCTATCCTAGACTCTGTTCGTGGAAACATTTTCAACATACTCGTATATCCAGTTATTGTTCATTTTTGGGTACTCCAAACATCTGATTGTATTACCTCTCAAGCTTAGATGGTTCTTGAATTGCCTGTGTCTCATGGGTTTCTTTGTCTGTAGGCGTATTGGTATTATGGTTAGATAAACAAAGTTCAATACGCCTTCGCTCAAACGCAGTACAGAGGCATATTAGAGCTGCATTAATGCGGCGTTCAACGTGTTCTAGTTCAATGCCAGCTTTGTGATTCATTTGGTTAAATTGTTGTCGCTTCTTACACCACTGTTAACAATTTAACAGTCTGCTATAAAATTCTTACGAATGTGATTCTCGTTGGTGCATTTTATAGGTTTTTCATTCAATGATTTTTGTGTTTTATACGGTGCGTTCGTATGTTTTTTTGTGAACTGTCATCACAATTTTGTTCGTCAATGTCTGTCATCTAGCCATGGTTCAGTACTGAAACCAGCAACGTTTACAAGTTATTAAAATTTATTACCCAAATTCAGAGTCTGTTACCCCAATTTTAAGAGAGGTAACGCCAATCTTCGGTCGTTATAATTGCCCTACCCGGTTCGCAATTTGTAATTCAGTGCAAAAATTTGAGTCTACATTTTTGCTGCTTAAAGTTCCGGTACTGGTGAGAGAAAGAAATGCAAGGAGTTCTGAAAAAATTGAGGCCTTGAATGCATCTTTTGATTGCAACGCAAAACATAGCTCAAGCAACATTCTGGTTGCTTTTGTGAAAGAATCTCGGCCTACACCCGTATAGTAAGGTCAAATTAACTCAAGAACTAAAGCCAGCTGACGAATTGAAGCGTCGAACTTTCTCGAATTGGTCTGGAAATGGTTAAAACCGATTCGGAATTTCATCGCAAAATCATCCTTAGAGATGAAACTCATTTCTGGCTAAATGGCTTTGTGAACTAGAAAAACATGTACTATTGGATGGCCACAAACCCACATGCGCTTCATGAGACGCCGCTAGATCCACCAAAATTTACTGTTTCTTGTGATTTTCATGCCGGCGGCAACGTCATTGGTCCGTATTTTGGCATTGGTGATGATGGCCGCCACGTTACAATTAATGGAAATCGCTGTTGGGATACGTTGGAATATTATTTTTTGGCCGCACTCAACATTGGTGAGATGTGGTTTCAACAGGACCGCGGCATTTGCCACACAGCGGGCCAAACCATCGAGCTTTTGGAGTCAAAGTTTGGTGAGGGTGTTATCTCAAGAAATGGACCAGTCAATGGCTACCCCGCCCTTTGGGACTACGACAATTCATGCGTCTATGCGAACAAGCTTAGAGCCAATATTGAACGCGAAATTTTTGGTATATCGGCCGAAATGTGTGGAATAGTGGTCGAAAATTTGGGTCCAATGAATCGATCGCTGCAGATGCGCTCGTGAATGAAGTCAAATTCCATTCATAATATTGCAGTATGAGATGTACTTTAATGGGAAATAAAAGCTTTTCGATATTTCAAACAGTTTGTGTTTTATGTATAGTCCTTAATGGAATACCCGATATTTAATGGTTCGCCAGAGTGAAGAGTTATCTGTTATAAAGCTCGTATTGATTTTATTCAGACTCAATCACGCATGAAGTATAGACTTATGGCTTTTGAATAGGATCCTATTCTTAGTTAAGAATCATCTTCGCTTTTAATGGTCACCAACAATGTGAATGTCTATATTCTGTTTATACTGTGAGTGGGAGCGAGTTTTGTGTATAGACTCCTCATATATTTGTTGTTAGATTTGTTTGATTTGATCAATTGGTTTTATTGCGGTTTATATATGTGTTGTTAGATTTGTTAGATCAATTGGTTTTATTGCGCTTTCAATTGATCAAATCAAACAAATCAAACAACAAATATATGGGGAGTCTATACAAAAAACCCACTCCAAATCCTACAGCTTACCTACAACATCGAATTGCAATCAACAAACATTAATTACGGTAAAGTTTATTTGTTTTTCTAACAAGTACATTTGGTTTTGCAAATCTCTTGCCTTCTCTCTGAATTTGGCTTTATTTCACAAACAGTGTTCGGCGTTATTTCACGGCACCGAATATTTGACTACAAATGCTCTTTCGTTATTGAGTAAATTCACTTCTTTTGCTAGATACATCTACGGGGTATATGTTATACAAATTATATCAACTGATTTCAAAGAGATGTCCTACGTAGATACTCCTCGTAACGACACATAAATTAAACTCCAAAGTTTTTGCAGATTTGACTCCATAAATTACCTTTAAATGGTTGGCCGTTCATGTCAGGCTAGATTGTTTGATTTTTATTTCTGAGAAGCTGTTTCGAGTCACTTCCTTCTAACTCAGAATCGTATTCGTCTACCATTTATAAGAAAACAATTTTCTTTCTTCATAAAACTGAGGAAACAAACGTATTCGTAATGTCTCCCTTCACATTTATCTGAATTTCATCTGCATGCAAATTTCATGAGTTAAGCTGGGGACCTCAAATCATAATTTCATTTCAAGTAATTCTTGGAAAAGCACAAAACCGTGAAATGCGAAAAGAAAGCGAAACAAAGAAAAGCACTCCAAGTCTCAATAGACCTAAGTAATTTCTTGAGAACACACAACCTACTTAACAGAGCAGCTCTGTCCTGTCCCATGATACACCGCAATTTTCTCTTTACACAAAAAAAGGACATTCTGCGACAGGATAAAATAACAGAAATAATAAAAAATAAAAAGAATAAAACCAGAGAAGAAAAAATATCTTTGACTTTTAAGAGCGGAAAAGTAATCAAACTAATTTTTGCACAAATGTTCCCAAATCATCGAGCAATTAAATTAATTTGTTAAATTGCTCTGAAAGTGGCGTCATATCTTAAGAGGATATCATTTTACTATTTACTCGTGTCGGTGGCGTTATGAATCGATGGTCATGAAGAAGACTTAGATTTGTGCACGCCTGCCACTGTTCCCAACGATACGATTTTAGTAAATTGGTTTTTAATGGCATTAAGCTGTCAGATGCCATATTGTACATCGTTTTGAAAAAGAAAAAAAAAATAAAAAAAAAAAAACAAGGTAAAACCGCTAAGTACGAGTGCTCATACTTTGAGGGCATTCCTGTTGGAGGCATAAAAAGGATACCATACGAAACAAGAAAAAAATTATTAGTGTTTTTTAGACTGCGTGTGGGGGTGTAGATGGATACTGCTATAAATTTGAATGAGGGAGTATGATGAGGGTATTCATGTTTACATTTTGAGTAGGGCCATGGTGCGGCATGCACTAAACGCGATCTCCACCTGCTCGAGTGAGGGATGTCAAATTCGTTTCGGGCTTTTGCTTGGGTAAGAGTTATTTTTAATTCTGGTTGATAAAACATTGTCTGTGTCTGTGCCTGTGTACCGAGTATTATTTTTAATTTTTTTTTACTCACTCTTGCTCTTCACATTTGCAATGTTTTTATGTTTGTCCCTTTTTTTTGGTCTTAGGCTGAATGTGACATTAGAATAACAAACTAAGTACTTATTCATTGGGATCGAGGCTCATTAAGTTCGTTTATTTTACATCTTTTAGTGAGATTTTTTTTTACTTTTTTCTGGTTTTTGTTTTGTTTTGTTTTTTCTTCATTTGGTTTTGAAAAATGCCAAAATGTTATCTTTTAAAAGTTTTATTTGCAAAATGTCACGACGATGTTGTGTACGAAGTGACTCATCCCCGATGGCATGTAATTTATTATTCAAGTTGTTTAGCAGTGAATGATGAATATAACCTCGAGAAATATTGACTTTAAATACACTCTGCAGTTGATTTGTTCTTTATCCTTGTCATTTGTAATTTTTGGTTGAGCTTTTGTTTTGTTTTTTTTTCGTTCTTATATTGTAAGAGTTTTTAATGGTTTTGTAGTATTTGGATGCATGTAGCACATGGAGCTATGTCTTGTTTGTCAGCTATAAGGGGTTGGAATCCAGCGCAGTATTTCGAAAACAAATTAAAAATGTAAATCGCTTCCTCAAAGTATCGTTTAATAATGTCACTGTCATTTTAATTATGAATCAAAAAGAATTCAGTTTGTCCACAAATCTATGTGAATGTACAAAAAAGACTAAAAAAGACTAGATCCTCTGCCCGCTTCTTTCAGATCGAACGGTAATTCGAAAATTCCACCAGTTTGAGAAATATTGTTCATTCGTAAATCAATGTATTCGAAGTACATATTTTAGCCTCTTAGACTCAAGCAATTTATTTTGACCACAGCTCAAAGAGTTCACGGTTAAATCTTCATCTACGATAGCTTTTCCAGTACATAGTACCACATGCTTGATGACAAACTGACAGAATCAGCATTTTGTAAAGCGTGCATTTTGTTTTCTAGTATCGAGTTTTAACCTACTTAATATATTTGTTTTTGGTAAATTACAGTTGTGAAGAATATGCGTATGAATATTCAGTCTTCATCGAATGCCTACTACTACACCTCTGCTGCAACTTCGTTGCTTTTACCAACAGTGGCATTTTGCCATATGTGGAAATATCAGAATACATATTTAGTTCTTCTGTAAATGTCGTGAACGCCGTGTGTGTGTTCCGTGTGGTGTACTCAATATTATCAGCTAAAAAATATCTGCGGAGGTATGAGCCAATAAGTATGTGCGACATTTAGTAGGAATGTCTCCCGATATTTTTTTACAAGACTTAGGGTTATTTTTTTGTTTTGCAGATAAGGTATATAGAGCTAGTAGCCCAGATAGCTATTGGGAAAAGCTTCTCACTTACTCTAGGTACAGGGACTGTACCGTAACATGATCTCATGTATAAATAACTCGACTAGGAAGCCATTAAAACTCACCGACTAATTGTTCTTTAGTCCTTTGGATAGTTTGGCGATTATGTTCTATATTATGAAGTTAATTCTTATGGGTATCAACTGGACCTGGTTTCGCATCTTCCACATCACAATGTGCTTCAATGGCAAGAAGTAGTTTTCTTATACTACTACGAAGTGCTTGCATACATATATGTACATACATATAAGTACCCGATTTTAAATCAGCCTCCAGTTGTTTGATTTTCTTACGAGTATAGACGAATGTTCATATAATAGACATTTTGATATTCTTGAGCTGCGTTGGCTCTTTTATTTTTTCCTAGTTTTTGGTAATCTAACTTAGGAAACCTTTACATTTCTTCCACATGTTATTGGCGCTTGTTTGTGTGTAGTTTTTACATCATTGTCTTTCGTGTCTCTAAAGAGGCGCTTTCTGTATAGTCTGGCTAAAAATGGCTGTTATTCGTATCGAACTGTGATATTAAGCAGCAAAGTTTCCCAGTCAATTTAATTTGCTGTTATCTATCTCCAGTTTCTTCTCCGTATTCATATGAGCGTCACAAGTAGAGTTGAGTGCGCTAGCCAATATCTAAAACAATTTTTTCTAATGATTGCACTTCACATATGATATTTGCTACGACGCTGTAACCGGGAGCCAACCCATCATAACTTTGGGGTACTGATACATAACTGATTGTACGGTTAACGAACACCATGGCTTACTCGAATGGACAACCATGTTTGGAAAGTGCATGGGCTTAGATAGATTATTATCAATAAGATATTCAATGTCTTTAGTCAGTTTTAGACCAATTCGTAGCATATTTTCGGCTTTGTTTCATTGAGTGCATTGTTTGTCTATTTTTGTTATTCGGGAATATTGTACATACTACATAAGATACTTAGATTGATGTCCGATGAAATATCTTCTCTGGACTTTTAAATGCACAATGCATAATTGTCTCTGAATATGCTTTATTGCATAGTATACTCGTATTTGATATTTCCTTACATTAATGTAGTCCTTTATGAGAATGTTGACCATTCCTTTATATGTTCGGTATGGGGTCTTAATGAAGAATTTGGATGATTTCTTTACAATTTGATGGAATTTAATGTTTCTTACTTATAGAGGCCAAATTTAGATTTTTTTAACAGATTTCTGTTCAAGGGCAGTGAACAAATAATTCATTTGGCCACGCTAATATTCTTAATACATTAGGAATCCTCACAGAGAACATCGATTACCTGGACTTTGGTTTGACAAAGACTTCCATGTAAACTTCCCCTCTCCATCCTTTTGGGAGGAAGATGCTTTCATGGAGGACACGTCAATCCATTCGTACACAGATGGATGTAAAACAATAAGCGGGGTTGGTGGCGGGGTTGGTGGCGGGGTTGGTGGCGGGGTTGGTGGCGGTGTTTTCTCAGATAAGCTAAATCTAAGCCTCTCTTTCCATCTTCCAAATCACTGTAGCGTGTCCCAGGCGGAAATTTTGGCGACTAAACAAGCTCTGTCCTGGCTGAAGAAAAACGTGATATCTGCAAAGGATATGCCCATCTTTTCAGATAGTCAGGCAGCTATCAAGTCCCTGGAGTCAGTCTCAGTAAATTCGAAAACCGCTCTTGAATGCCGATCATCTCTTGTGGAGATGGCAGAGCAGTTCAACCATCACCTCTGTTGGGTGCCGGGCCACAGAGACGTTCCAGGGAAGTGTAGAGCCGATGAACTCGGCAAAATTGAAACTAAACTCTACCTATTCTAACGGAAAAGGGTAGCATAAGTATACCAATCGCTACATGCAAATTAATATAAAAGCTGGATGCCAATAAAAAAACAGAACTTAGGTGGAATGTTGGACCAACATGTCTAGCGACCAAAGAAATCTGGCCAAAACTGGATCTGTATCGCTCTAAAAGTCTGATCCTTCTCAGCGCCGTTATAGGTTTCATCACTGGACACACTGATTCATAGGCAAGCACGCAAGACCGTTTGGCGCTTTTACAAATGATTTCTGTAGAAGTTGCATGGACGAGGAGGAAGAGTAGACAATCCTCCAACTTCTCTGTACATGTCCAGCTCTTTCACAGAAAAGAAAACTTCACTTAGTAGCTTTCTTCTACAATGACTTAAGCGATCTAAAAAATATAGACGTAAACAGTCTTCTACGCTTCATCGCAAGCTCAAACTGGTTCTATTAGTAAGAGGATCATAGATCCACGTGGCATCACAATGGGCCAATAGGCCTAAGTAGGTTGGTGTTTTCAACAGCCACTCTTACCTACCCTATCTACCCTATTCAAAGCACATTTGTTGATCCATGTGATCGAGTTCATCAGATCTAATCATTACCAATGTTTTAATATTTTATTATTTGTTTCGTAGGCCCAGTAAGAAGCAACAAAAAGTTACAATAAACTTGTGGTGTAGCGTAGTGCCGGTATTTATTGACTATTATTTTACTGAAAGCTCTCTCCATGGCTAGCATTGTTTGTCCATTGCTTTTGTGGGTATACATACTCGTATGTGCAGCACAGGTTTTTGTTCTCAAATAAGTATAATTTATTCCAGTTAAGTCTTGGTAAAATCAGTTGACATCTATATACATTCTACCTCAACTTCATGCCAGCCTCGACTACCTCATATATACAGGGTGAATTAAACCTCTTTTTATTACGTTTTAATTTGGACCTTTGCAATTAATTTAGTCGCGCAAAGATTGAAATTTTTAATGCCGGCGATTTTATTGCTTATATTGGCCTTAAGTTGTTCGACGGAGTCTGGTGTGTTGTCATAATCCCGGCCTTTCAAATATCCCTACATGAACAATTCAGGCGGAGTCAAATCACGTGATCGCCATTCATGAGCAGCATGCTATATTGCACTATCCTTCTGCAATCAGATATTTTGGTTCAGTTCAGATGCTATAATCCACTCTATTGACCGTAACCGTCACGCCATTTGCACTGTAAGACCGCGATATTTTCATCTTTTTTTTTTTTTTTTTTTAAAGAACTTAACACTCAAGAGGGTATCATTACTCTTAAAATGCCGGAGCACGTGTTAAGTTTTTCGGAAAATTGGATAGAGAGAGAGAAAGATGTTTGAGCTCAGTGGTTATTTCGCTCCATGGGTGGCATCCAACATTAAATGGGGAGACTAAATTATTAGTGTAAATTGGACTTGATGTTGTATTTAGGCCACCATTCATCTCACAAGGTTTTAGTTGCCTGAACAAAAGTCTTTCGTTCACGGCTGGTATTGAACCCCGAACCGTGCGATTACCTACCTACTTACTTAAGGTGCCGCTACAGTCGCGGCTGGATCCGGGCCTCAACCAACAAGCGTCTCCAGCCAGCTCGACCTTTAGCTAGCACCCTCCAGTTTCAAACGCTAGGTTGGTTGGGGTCCCTTTCCACTTTGGGGGTAGATTCGAAGATTTATCGGACCGGAGCATTAATGTCCATCTGTTCTACATGACCCAGTCACCTCAGTAGTTGGAACTTCACTCTTCTGGCTAGGTCGATGTCGCTGTACAGCCGGTATAGTTCGTCGCTGTATCTCCTCCTCCACTCACCATCTATCCAGACGAGACCAAAAATCACCCGAAAAATTTTCCTCTCAAAGCAGCCAAAGGCCCCCTCATCCATTTTTGATAAGGTCCATGCCTCTGCGCCATAGAGCAGAACTGGGATTATTAAGGTCGTTTATAGTCAATTGCCTTCTTAGCCCAAAGAAGTAGTGATTGGCAAGAGTTATTCTTCGTTTGATATCAGCACTGGTGTCGAGGTATGAATTGATAGCGGAGCATAGGTAGACAAAGTTCTCAATTACCTAAATATGATATTTGTCGAGGGTAACGTTTTATCCGAGACCTCGGTGTTGGGTGTCCTTTATTGCTGACAGCTTATATGTTACATATAAGTACCTGGTCTTAGTCCCATTGACCGTTAAACCCATCTTCGCCTTTTTCGTCTCAATACTTACGAAAGCGCCACTGTCATCACGCTGCGTTCTTCCGATTCTACTAATATCATGGGCCTATGCGAGTAATTGGACGGGCTTTTGAAAGATTGTGGCTCTTGTTTTGGCGCGTGAGTTTTGCACTATTCTTACAAGAATAATGTTAAAGAAATCGCATGTTAGCACGTCGCCTTATATGAATCCTTTTTTGACATCAATGGCCTCGGTGAGTTCTTTACCGACCTTGCTGAAGGAGCGTGCATTCTCCATCGTCATCATGCACAAACGGACGAGTTTGACAAAAATGCCAAACCTACTGTATATAGCTCGTTTCTAAAGACGCTATCATACGCGACCTTAAAATCGGTGGATAGGTGGTGTGTATCGATTTGGAGCTCATGGGTTTTTGTTTTCCCAAGATTTGCCGTAGTGTGAATATTTGGTCGATGGTGGACTTTCTTGGCCTTAAGCCACGCTGATATGGACCAATCACGTTGCTGACGATTGGCTTCAGGCGTCCACATAATACAGCAAATAGGATCTTGTAGGCGATGTTAAGAAGACTCCTTTCTTGAGGATCAGACAAAAAATACTGACGTTCCACTCATCGGCCATACTTTATGCTCCTTACTAAGTCATCACCTGCCTCTTTGAAAAGCTCAGCAGTCAGTTCGTCCGCTCCAGCAGATTTGTTGGACTTATGTTTAGATATGAGTATATTCACTTCATCCAGGTCGGGTGGACGGAATTGTTGGTCAACACCGTCCAGGTTAAAAGGTCCGTTCTGCCTGACAACTGTATTTGGGTGTGGTAGCTGACTGAAGCACAACACATCAGAGGCGGCATGTGTGATGCATTTTTGGCAATGCTGCCACTGGTCTTCAATGCTTGATGCTGGCGGCATAGAACCTCTTAACAGATTAAGGGAGCCCCTGGGAGCGTTCGGACATCCATAGTCTGAATCCGCTATCGGAGGTGGTGTCGTGCTGGCTCTATAATCTTGGGATTTTCCCAGCGCTTTTCTAGTTTAGTTTTAATAATACCTTCTATTTTTGGTAGAACTTATAACTTTCTTCTTTACTCATATGTATATGTGTCTTAGTGGTCCAGTACGAAGATTGCTCACTGCATCTGCTTAAAAAATCCAGCATTACTTTTTCACTGAAATGGTGAGGGTGTTAACAACAAAATGTTCTAATTATCTCTGGTAATGAACATGGGTTGGATTAAAATTATGATGTTCATCTTTATTGTATTTACTGGGTTGCTTGTTTCCATCCCGGAATTTAAATTCTTGTTGAAAAGAAGTACTATTGTGACGTTAGTTATACAAAGCCTTAATATAAAGGATGCCATACGAGGAGTCAAAGTATTTAATTTTATTACAATTTTTTGACTCTTATAAAATCAGTTCATATCACCTCCTTTATCCTCAAAACGAAGCAGGACTTTCTAGATTGCCCGCATTATTGTAGTTATTACATATATAGGTGAATCGTAATCATAGATGAGAATATGTATAATATCCACCTTGGAACGGTATTTAGGTTTTCTTGAGTACTCGAATAAATATCTCATTCCATGTGATCTAATCAGACCAAGTACATTGCTGATATTCCGTCAGCTTTCTCTGAAATCTTCAAAGGTATATGTATACTTGTGTTTTATTTCACCTTCAGCAAAATTTATTTTAAGTCAATATGTGGTTAATATACAAAAATACACATTTCAGTTATTTGCGCACCCGTCTTTGTTAAGGCAACCATTATATTAAGTTGCTATGAAATGCAGATATTGCATTAACAATTTCAGTAATCGCAAACAAAACTTTCCATCTGTGCTTTAGGGGATAAAAAAATAAATAAATTTTTCCTTTCAAAACTTATAAAAAAAGTGTTTCTTTAACTTGTGCAACTTTTCCTTCTTTGCTAACTTCATATATTGCTTCCTAAGAATCGATTTTAAAACTGATTTATTTTTAATACTTAAAATAATCAATCATAATTAAGTGGCCAGTCGTATCTTCTTAAACGTCTATGATGAAAAATGAGCTATCCAACTTCTTTGAAGGATAACTTTACCTGTAATATTGAACACTGTGGCTTACTAATTCCCAACCCTTTTATGTTATCAAAACTTTCCATAGATAAGCAAATAAATAATAATAAAAAAAAACATATACAAAGAAAAGAAAAATGTATTCGTAACAAATATGTTTTACGTAAAAAAAGTAATTATTAGAAATAGAAAGTGTTTGTCCGAATCTAAAGCTAAAAATTGTGATGTCACTTCATCTCTTAGCACTGAAATCATGTTTCCACATTAAAAAAAACACGCTAGCAATCAATCAGTGTGCTTTTTATAGATTTTGAGAACATTTCATCGGCGATTCGATTAAATAAAAAATTTATTTAAAATTACGCCAAAATAATAAATAATATATATTTTTCTCTCTCTTTTGTATTTCGAATCACAAATTGAAAACCTAATGCAATCCAAACAAATCTATTGAAAAACGCAGCCAAATAAGCAACTCAAAGATAAAACTCCACCATCGCCGCAGCTATCAAGTGTAAGTGGCAGTACTGAGACAATAGTGCCCGATGACGAGCTTAAGCAGAAACAGGATCCGCGATTTGAGTACAAGCAAATGGTACATAATCAAAGCATCGGAACTGCAAGTCCAAAGACAAGTGGCCCTTCATTCAGTAAAGTTGAACAAGTTTATATTGAGGACATTGGAGACGATGATGATGACGATGAAGATGACAACGGTGTTGACATTGATGAACCGTATAAGCATCGACAACAGCATACAATCGACGAAATCGATTCTGATAGTCATGATTTTCAAAGAAACACCAGCGACTCCGAGGATCAATATCAATCAGCTCAACATAAATATAGTTCTGGCCGTAGTACACCAGAATTTTCATATAGCCATCGTAAGTCTGTTAGTTTTGACTTGAGCGGAGATGAGCGTTCTAAATCGGATTTCGAACGGCCAAAAACACCGGATATGTCAGGCTGGAAAAGTCGTCAATACGACTCCGAACAAGAATACGATTATAGTCGTCGTCCTCGTAAGGGTATACTTCGGTCAGCAAGCCCTTCCTCGTCGGCCAATTCTACTTTAGAAAAGTACAAACCTGAAAAACTGCCACCAATAGTGCCTACTGTCGCTCGTATTAAAGAAATCGAATCACCTAGTACTCCAGAACTTAGCCCAAGAGGGCAGGACAATTTTTTATATGACATTCCTGGGCGGCGTACGCCTGAAAGACCTCCTTCTATAAGAGAAGAAATCGAGCGAGACAATCCATTCCGTGAAGCATTCCTTGATAAAAGCAAAACCGATGAGTATGAACAAATGGCCAAATTGTATTCTCAAAAAGCCGCCATATTAAAATCATCTAGAGATAATTTTGTTTTGGGTAGAAAAGAACGTACTTTATCTAAATCAAATGATGATCTGCTTTCCGAAAACCAAGCAACAGCAACTTCATTTAACACGCAGTTGCATTCTAAATCAACAGAAAATCTATCACAGAAACCACTACGACCGTTGCCGCCTCCAAAGCCAAAAATAAAGCACGCTGATATTTTAAAAAACGTGGCTCTAGAAACATTCCAAAACACAGATGTCGGTCACGGTGATTTTGCCGTTTTTGAACACAATGCTGTAACTAATACCATCCATGAGGTTGTGAAAAGTCCCAGAATCCCTCCAAGAATACCATTAATGCGACCTAGAGAAAGCCCACCACCTCCTCCGGTGAACTTTGACACTCTTCCAAAACAAATCGATACAGATCCATTGTATTTAGAGGTTTTACCTCCGCTTTCACCTCAATTAAGTCCATCACCTACGCAAAAAGAAGCTCTTCCACCTCCATCACCTGCAACTGCTAAACGACCAAAGGAATTTGCCCACGAGAACTCACCCGATAGCATGCTTGTCAGTGAGGATCTACACCGAACAATTTTATTACAAGAGAACGAACTGCGAAATACACTTCGCAACCAAGTGGGGGTATCATCACCATCAACCACAACTTCTGAATCATCAACCACCAGCAGAAGCAATAATTTAACCAGAAAACATCCGGTAAATCCGTTTCTAGATTATGATTCTGATCCCTCTAATATATCATCCGATACGACAATTTCCAATTACACTAATCAATTCCCATTGTATCAAACCGAAAACAACTTTGGACTGTCGCAACAGCAGGCACTCCATCACCTACAGCAACAGCGGCAGCAGCAACTTCAGCATGGGACTATACTAACATCCACACAAATATTCCCAACACCGCAAATCCTACCTGTGCAATACAATAGTTTGCCAATGCCACAACACACATCACATTATTACAATGTCATACCACCTAACAGTGCAACCTCGGTTGCAGTCACTCCATCCTCACCAGCTACACAAAACTACTTCCATCTAGGTCATCCGGCGACGAGCATTTCGTCGACTACTACTGGACCAATTTCTGTATTCAGCACTTCGCCTGGCGGAGCTCCGCTCTTTCAAGTGCAGCAACAACATCGGCATTATCAACTAACACCGGGACGTTTAATGGTGAGTGACAGTGCAAAGGTGATGAAGACTTCGACAGAAAGTGGTAATGCTGTGGCATCGTCAGCCTATATGGTGCAGCATATCCCAGCACCATTGCTTACACCACAAACACCAATTCAACCACCGACACTACCATCATCTTCAGTGTGTCTGCAACAATCTCTCTTGAATATTGAAAGTAGTGAATATTTGTCTGCACCAATGACTCCTGCTCCTCCTCCGCCACCGCCTACATCATTGCCATCACAACCATTACAGCCGTTATCACAAGCACCACCAATACCGTCACTGCAACCACATTTTCAGACTTCCTCTTCTACACAAGTAGCAGAAAGCAACTACCTAAACCTATCTAAGCCATTGCCCCCGTTACCTTCAATACCACTTCCACCATCTGGATCTCGTACTCCAACAGCAACCTACAATACAAACTCATTTTATGAGACTGCCGAGGAAATTTACTCGACTATCGAGGAGGAGGCAATCTATAGTAATACCACCGTATTCGACAGCATGAACTTTAGTAGTCGTAGCAATAGTGTTGCATCCTTGGCATATGGTTCACAAACTTCTACACCTCCTCCATTGCCACCAAAAAAATTCTCAAAGCCTTCAGCTCCCGCTCCTCTGCTTCCAATAAAAATTCGTTCACTATCACAACCACAATTAAACTTTGTTCTTTCAAAAACTTCGGACTCCCCACCGGCCTCACCGACATCTACTCTTGGTAAGGAGACAACTGTCTAAAGAATTGTCCTTATCCTTCACGAAAAACAAAAAAAAAAGAAATCCCTCAAGCTGCACCGCTCACTTCTATTCTTTCACTTTTCCTTTTTTTATTCATAATTCTACTATTTATACATTCAAAGATCTTAAACTATGAGCAATCAGATTACTTCCATTCTACCCCCTAACCAGTAGATACAATACATAGTTTCCTTTTCGTTTTTACAATAACAAGCACAACGAACACAAAGAAAAATAGAGGTAATATTATAAATACGTATTATTATTTTTTTTAAAAGTTAAGTTTAGCGGTTTAACAGTGGTAGTAAAAAGTTCCGATGCCTTAACCGTTTAATGCCCAGTCACACATAGTCAATAGTTTATCATCTTAATATATTTTATATAATAAATGTTAAAAACGTGTTTTTTCTGAGTTTGTTTTTTTACTATGTGCCGTCCTACGAATATATGTTTTTATTTTTGTATTTTTTTTAAACTATCTATAGCAAATTGAAATTATTAGTTTTTTTTTATAATAACTTAATAACTGGATTCTACTAAATAATGGTGTGTATGTAGATATAATCAAGGTAACTTTGCAAAATAGTAATAGACCATTTTTAAGTTAATCAAGTGCCTGCCAACATAAGATACCGGCAAGTGTATAAAGTATACATGTTGTCTACCCTTAATTCCTCTGAAAGTACAGGAAAACCTGGTTGCAATATGATATTAGATACAAGTAAATATCATGGACATCAAATCTTGATTTCGTCACCATATTAAAATTTATATGTATATTTTTTTTAAACTTAATTAGGTTTTTAGCAAATTGTTTATATACAGTGAGCGACAAAACTCTACGTACGACCACCATTATTGTAACCTAACGAGTTCAAAAGCATTACGAAAAAATCCAATGATGCAGTTTTGTTTCAAATCTCGGTTTATTAATAATAAGCTATAAAATAAATGAATTTAACAAAAACTTAACAAGTGATTAACAAAAAACGAAATTAATAAAACGAGATTTGAAACAAAACTGCATCATCGGATTTTTTTATTATTCTTTGGAACTCGTTAGGTTACAAAAATGGTGGCCGTACGTAGACTTTTGTCGCTCACTGTACCTAATCGTATGAATAAAATGAGAAATTAGAAAGTTCTAAATATAGTTTAATTTTATCTTCAAAACTTTTTTCTTTTTAATAAATTCCTCTTATATTGTATTCAAATCGGAAGAATTGTCTGCAATATTCACACAAATGCCCAAATTTGAAATATGCGAACAAATTGGGAAAAAAATATTATAACGTTCCAAATGTAAAAGATATTTTTGGTTGACCTTAAAAAAAAAAAACATTTAAAACCCTGCCTGATCCTCCCAATGAAAATTTGACATACAATTCCATGTCAACTCTTTGGACAAGACCAAAGTTTAATGCTTCCAGGCTATGGCAAGCTCTGCAATAGTTTTCATTTTCTACAATTAGGCCTTAAAACATGCGGCGTTTATTCGGGCGAAACTGGAGTTCCACACTACGTCCGGACCTTTTTGCCCCAGATAGATGGGTTTTAAAGACAACCGTTGAACTAATAGAAGATCGTAGGGTAATATTGCAATATTACACATGCCTGTCGCTTCTTTCAACACAGTGAAAATCCTAATATACCAAATCTTAAACATATGAGACGTTCCGTTTTGAATGCTTATAAGTATGTTTATCCATATGTCTAACATCGTACACCATTTTGTGATTTTGTTATAAACTGAAGAAGGAGCATTGGTGTCCATTCGCTCTACATATCCTAGCCAGCTTGGGCGAGTGATGCGCTGTTTTCTGACTAGATTGATGTCGCCGTATAGCTCGTATAGTTTGTCGTCGAATCGTCTCTTCCAAAGCCCGTCAAAGCAAACGGGACCGAATATTTTTTGAAACGTTCGAGGATATCTTCATCCGCTTTGGATATAGTCCATGCTTCAGCGCGATAGAATAGGAATGAGATGATCAAGGTCTTATTTATTATAGAGTCTCCTTAGTTGTTCGGGATAGGATCTTACTACTCAATTGCCTTCTTAGCTAAAAAAAAACAGCGATTGGCAGGAATGATTCTTCGTTCTATTTCTGTTGACTTGTTATTGGCAGAATAGTAAAGCCAAGGTACGAGTAGACAAAGTAACTCACTACTTCGAAAATATAGTTGTTGACTGCGAAGTTCTGTCCAATGTTATGTGTCCCTTCTTGTTGACAGCATATACTTGGTTTTACCCTCATTTACAGCTAAACGCATTTTAGCAGCTTCTGTTCCAACACTGGTGAACGCACCGTTGCCAACCCGCTGAGTTTTGCCAATTACATATGTCAACATCATCTACATACGCTAGAAGTTGATTTTTGAAAGATTGTGCTTCCAGTATTCGCTTTTGAGGTCCACACAATTACCATATTTAAAATATGGTGTTGAAAAAGTCACATGACAGGGCGTCACCTTGTCTAAAACATTTTTTGACATCAAAGGTCTCGGCCAAGTCATTACTGACCTTGAGGGAATAGCGAGTATATTCATTCGCTAGGCAGAGATGCAAAAACTAGACATGGCTCCATATAGCTCGTCTCTATAACTGCTGTCACATCCGATCTTAAAATCGATGAAAAGATGGACTTGAGTTTTTCCAAGAATTTGCCGGAGTGTAAAGATTTGTTGTGTGAAACCGCATTGATAGGGATTAATCAGGTTGTTGGCGAAGGCTTTTATACGTTCATCGTTTCATACAATATGGCGGATAAGATGTTGAGGAAACTTACGTTCTGTCAAAATATACCCGGGATTGAGTCAATAAAAATAAGACAAGTCAATGAATTATCAGAATTTATTTTGTCTCCTTCAAAATCGGGTCCATTTCAAGCGGTACATTAACAACACAATCATCCATACATTTTTTTATAGGCATATTCCGGTATCGCCTTCAGTTCTCTCGGTGAATTACTATATCTTTTATATCTTTAATCGACTCAAAAGTCAAAACGGGTCCAGGCGTTTTTGTTCAAAAAGTTGCTCACAAGGATGGATTTGTGAGATGGCGCTTTATCGTAGTGCAAGATTGTGTTCTGCCACAATTCCGGTATTTTTCCTCAAACACTTCATAACGCTTAAATAATATTGGTTACTATAGTTATGATTTTCGAGCACCATTTTCTTAACAAAGCCGATGTTTTCTACGATAACTGCCGTTGCCGACAGTTCGACAACTCCACGGCGCTCTTTAAGCGCTCTGTAAAACTCAAATGCTCTTGTTCTCGATATTACAGAGTCTCCGTAGGCTTTCTCCAACATTTTCAACGCGTCCGAATAAGAAATTCCGTTCGCAACACAAAAATTTCAAACAAACAGGGATTTAAAGTGTGCCACCTTAACACCCGAAGCCTAAACATCTTCAAATTGGACTATTTGTATTATTTGGTTTTGAAGTCCAATGTTGATATTATATTGTTAGTGAAACTTGGTTTAGACCGGATATCCCAGCCATTTTGCACTCCTTGCCCAATTATAATCTATTCAGAAATGACAGAATAACGGACATGATAGGAGGAGAAGCAGCAATATATGGTATGTTAATTCTACACTAAAATATGACGTTCTTAGTGCATCTGATTCGACAGGTACTGTTTATCTGATTGTAAAGGTTCATTATGGCTTCTCTAAATGTTTAGTATCCTGCGCTTATAACCCAAGCTACTCACTTCAGCCGTTTTTTAGTGCTCTTTCTGAGTTTTCTGAGCTATTTCAGCTTGTTATTATAAGTGGCGACTTCAATGCTGATTTATTCAAAAATGGCTTTCGTGCTTTCCAAATCAAAGACATGGTATCTTCTTTTGGATTCCAAATCGTTAATGACTGCAATCCTACGCGATTTTCTGACAGCTCAACTTCCAGCTTGCCTGCCCTTTTTATTGTTTCGGATCCATCATTTGTAATATTGTTTAACCAAATTTCTCTGGATTATATTTCTGACCAAGATGTGCTTTTCTGCACCTACAATATTGACTTTTCTCATTCCTCTTTACCTCTGTCCTTTACTTTCAAAGATTTTAACGCTGCCGACATTCCTGCTTTATTAATCGCAACCCGTATGGCTGCAGGCTAAGAGCTAATCATAACGAGAAGTTGAATTACTTTCAATACCTTATGTGTAAAGTTTATAACACATGTGTGCCCACTAAATCTGTAATTGCTATCCTTGGCTTCCCTCCGATTTTAAATTCATCCGGACTGCCAAACGAAATTATTATGCTTCTAAGTTGAGCACATCGCTTCCATCTGAACAACTCTGAATTAACTTGCATCGAATTTGTGTCCCTAGTAGTGTGAACAGCGCTAAGTAATTTCGCTATTACCCGAAATTATAACCCACCTGACTCATATTCTTAACCATTGTATAATGACATCCATATTTCCACAGTCCTGGAAAATTGGACAGGTTATATCGATTGCCAAAAAATCGAACGCAACCTCCGTCAGCGACTTTAGGCCCATAAGCATTTTACCGTGTCTATCAAAGGTTTTTGAGAGACTTGCGAGTATGTCATCTTTCTTCTAATAATCTCCTTAACTCTTTCCAATCTGGGTTCAGAAGTAATCTTAGCTGTCCCTCGGCTATGATTAATATCTTAGATGATATTAGGCATGACTGTGATAAGGGATACGCAACACTTCTTTGCTTACTTGATTTCTCAAAAGCCTTTGATAAGGTAAATCATGACATTTTACATAACTTATTTGCCTTCAGTGAATAAGCTGTTCAGCTTCTTAGAAGTTATCTTTCCAATAGATCGCAAAAAGTTGTCATTGGTGGTAAACCCTGAGTCTTGAAAATAATTACACAAGGTGTACCGCAAGGATAGATTCTCGGTCCTATCTTATTCTTTGCATTCATTAACGACTTACCATGAGTATGCCAGCATTCAACGGTCCACTTATATTCTGACGACGTTCAGCTATATCTTGTCCCATGAATTTGATTCCTAAAATAGCCTTAAAATTAAAGGAAGACTTATCAAAAATATATGATTGGTCGGTGATTAACGGATTATTGCTTAACCCTCGAAATCAAAAGTTCTCCCGATATCTAATCGAAAATTTGACATTAACGTCGTAACGTCGTACCAGACGTATCGGTCTCTGACTCTAGGATTAAACGTGTATCGTCAACAACAAGTCTCGGTCTTAGGAACTTATGTGGATACGATCATACAAACCTTGTCATTAGTCGCATTTATGGATGTCTAGGAAAGTTTGGCTAACAGCTATTATAGCTTTACCCCAATGGCGACTCGACAGAAATCGGTAAGAATTTTAATTGTACCTTTAATAAACTATTCTGAGGTGGTATACACTGACCTTGATTCCTTATCTGAGCGAAAATTTCAAGTAGCTTTCAATGACTCAATGCGATATGTACATGGGCTCCGTAGACATGACTATATTTCTGCACATTCAAAAAGCTTATTCAAATGTACCTTAAAACAGTATCTTAGTGCACGAAACTACATTTACCTGCATCAAGTCATTAATATTAAATCCTCATCGTACCTATACAGGGTGTCCCCTAAATGATTCCTGGGCATATTCTAAGAAAAAAATTATTCTACAGTAAGGGTCTACCTCTAATATTTAAGATTTAAGAAAGGCTTACTTTGGAGTACCCTGACCTATGTTAACGGACATTGCTCCATTAGTACTAATGGTAGAAACTTCGCGTAGGACTTTATATTTAGAAGAAATACTAGCCTTTGTAGCGGCGTTTAAATATAGTTGATATCTTGTTTGAGTCTTTAGATCTCCAGTTTCTAAGCCTGTTCCATTTTAATTGCCTTTGCTAATTTTTGACTTTGACTTTTCTCCAGAAAATGCCTAATTAACCTAACGTTTTACTATTTTTTTCTTATGAAAGTAACAATAATAAAAAAAAAATCATCATGAAGTTTGCACAAAAACCTATAGAAAACATGGGAAAACATGCAGCAGGTAAAAAAAGTAATTTAAGATTTTTTCCCAACGTTTCTAACAGTTGACAATACTCCTAATGGTTTTCCAATATTTTTTTTAAAACTGCATAGCTATTAAAGAGTTTTAAAGTGTACTCGTTTATTTGGCTGTCTGTCAAAACCCTCATTTCCTTACTTTGTTCCTTAAAAGTTCTCAGAAAGTGTTGGGTTTCTGATTTGAAGGCCTATTTCGAAAAATTACCGAACAAAATGGTATAAAAGATTAGAACAAAAAATAATTCATCAGTTTAATTTTTTACGCTAAGGTTACAGTTGCTTAGAAATGTCATTTGAAATGTCTGCATTTACAAACCAAGAATACGCAGCCATTATTTACGTTTATGGGCCGTGCAATTGAAGTTCAACTAGTGCGCGACAAAGATAAAATGAACTTTATCCTAACCGACGACCTCCTAGTAAAGGAGTATTTGGTAATACGTATCGAAGGCTTCGAGAAACGAGATCAGTTTCAAATATACGACCGAATGCGGGAGCTCCGCAAGTAAAAAGGATTTCGGCTGATGATTTGCACAAATTTTTTTTCCAACTAATGTCTTTGTCTGCTGACAACAAACCAGTTGACAGATCGCGCCCAAACACTTGATGGCATCAACGTTTCCGGCATGGGAAAAACATATTTTTAAGATACCATTAACGAGGCCGTTTGAATGAATCGGTCAGATTTTGACAGAATGTATACCTCTATACATAGTTGTGACGGTTTCCTTTTTTGTGGATCGGACAAACGATACTGAAATCCCATTCATCATGCACACACTCTTCTGACCAGGGTTTGATGTATGTTCTCCACAAAATCACTTCCAGCTCCTTTGAATATTATTACTTCGTTTTGGTCAGGTTGACGAAAGTTTTGGTTACCATTGTCTAAGTTGAATGGTCTATTCTTCCTGATGGCGAAAAATTGTTCTTCGTCGTCGTTATTCAGTCTTCGAAAAAAGTTCCATAGTCTTAGCAAGGGCTGTGCCTCTACTACATGGTTTCCGTCTTCATCTCTTCAGGTTTCTGTGTGGGTATTATTGTCTTGACACGTTCTTTTTTACTTGTTAGTAAAACTTCCGTTCGTTGTTCCTGAAATGCAAACGTTCAATGTCTTCGATTGCGCGCTTTTTGTGCTCTTTTTTCCTTCTTCTGGACAGGCCGTCTTTCCGTCTCTTTTGCTCGTAAAGATCCCGAACCGTTTCGTCTTTCGTTGCAGCGCCGCTTCTTACGCTTTTTGTTGAGCCCCATGTGATTGACGGCATTCTCTATCAAACTAGGGATTTATTGGTGATAATCGGATGAAAACCAGCACATCAGTTGCGGGGTCTCTAATGCCACGTAAGCAGCGTTGCCAATGGTATTCAGTATTTGATGCTGGCGGTATTGGAATTGTTGAGGGACTTCGGTCTACCCGTTCGGAAGGCAGTTTGGCGGTTTCTTCCGATTGTTGATTTTCTAAGTCATATTTTCTTACAGTAGTTCTTCTTTAATTTGGCATTTAGGAGATCCGCATTCGTACCTTGGCTGCAACAAGTTTCATGATTCGGAGACCGCCATGTGCCTTTTCGCATACACTCAGTGAAATTCAATTAAATGCAACTTATTTTCCTTTGCAATACTAAAAACAAAGTTGATTTAAGTATAATACCATTTACAAACTTATTGAATGAAAGCAAATGATTCATTTAAGAACAAAATAGACTAAAACAAATAAATTCGATTAAAAGCAGTCAAGGTAATTTACCTTAAAAACAGAAGAAATTTCAGTATATCAAATAACGTAAAAGTCTAAATTAATAGTGACTCCTACTGCCAGACTTGGTTATAAGTTCGAAAATTCGACTTGGCATCGAATTAACCACGTTTATGAACTCCTGAGCTGGAATTAGAGGCCATTCCGTTGAAACGGCCTTGCGTAAATCCTCCACCGAAGCAAATTTGCGCTCGGCAGTATAAACACGATGAGACAGATTTGACCACATGTTTTCAATCGGGTTTAAGTCCGGTGAACGTGCTAGCCCCTCTAAAATTTGAATTTCTTTGTCTGAAAACCACTCACGACTGGCCCGCGATACATGAATGGCAGCATTATCTTGCCGGAAAATTGTATTTGAATCCGGCTGATGATCCAAAAAGTCTACCAAAACATCGTCCAACAGAGTAATATAATTTTCTGATTTCAATCGGCCAGCTATTTTGCATATTGGAGTCCTGCACTGATAATTAAAAGCAGCCCAGACCATCAAAGATCCACCTCCAAAGTTTCGCTTAGTGGAGAACCTCTCAGTACTTTTTATATCATGCCAATAATAATTATAACAATGATCACCCTTTTCCACTGTTTAGACCTTGTCATGTGTCTTTTGGCAAAGTGTAGTCGGGCAACTTTATGTGCTTCTGTAAGAGCTGGTTTGACTTCATTTTTTTTCCAAACCAGTCGATTACTTTCAACTATAATTTGTTCTATACGCCGTTTAGATATCGGCAACTTTAAGTCTGAAATAAATTTAGAAGCTGGGTTGCATTTTTTTTTTGGAACCCAGCTCGGATAATGAAAGATTTCTGCTTTGGTGAAATTTTTTGATTGTTTTTATTTCTCCGGTTCGCGTTATAATTACTTCCTAATTTAATAACATTATCGATTACGAAAGCCGGTCGATTTAATTTAATGGAACTTTGGCGATTGGGCATACCGGTATCCTTATACGCATGGATTTTGGCGATTTGCTCATTCGAGAGCGATTTTCCTTTTCCCATTCTGACTTGCGGCCAACAATCATCGAAATCCAAAATTTCTAAGTGTAAAAAAAATATTTTCAATTGTAATCACCAAAAAAAACTCAGATTTCTTTTCCGACTCACAGTTTTTCAGCATAAACACGACTGCTTTTAATTGAATTTCGCACGATCATTAGTGACAAAATAACAGACATTCAAATTCTCTGAGCGGGAGTAATGGTGCTTTCAAAACATCTGTTGAAGGAAGGATACCAAGCAAAAAACAAAAGAAAAAAATTGGACATAAATGTCGTTTACACTACCAACATATTTTCTGTACAAAAGTACATCTGCCTTTAATTAAATTTCGCTAAATGTACTGAGATAAGGAAACCGTGTGCTTGCCCGGCTCATCCCACCGCGCTTCTCGGCTGCCGCGTCCTGTTAAGGGTCTGATCATTGCATGTGTAGATCCGAAAGTCGTTGTAATTTAATCCTTCACCAGGGTCGTTCTCAGTGGATCCATTAATCTGCATGATATCTTTCGTATAGGAGGACTGTTCCACACATTGCGCTATCCTTCTTCTATAGTTAGCCCATGCTTGAAAGTCTTATCTTTTCTCCATTTTTTGTCTCATCGTTCCACCATTACGCCTTACACTATCGTGAGGTCTCCATTCAAATCTTGTTTACATATTCCGCTGGAAAGTAAGGAAACGAATTTCGTTTTATTTTGTTCATTTCATTTCCAATGTCACTAATTGTTAGCTACACTTTTTATAATGCGCTATTACCGAAATACATGTATTTAATGATCTAGTCTTTTATAATTAATATAGTTGCGATAATGCGCTAAGGGCCTTTGAAACCAAACCAAACGCTTAGGGCCGGTTAGATGAAAATTTAATACACCCATGCCATCGTTTTGTTGTCGTTTGCCAATGTCTATTGAAATTCCAAATATTTTCCTGGGGAATAACGAGTGGTCTAAATACCTGTTTCTTTTTGAATCATGTGTTATTTTGACACTGACGGCTCTTTCCCGCTCGAAATCTTGGCTGTCAGTCAGTATCATACCTCCGCGGAACAAAATGGATCGCTTTACGTTCGAACAACGTTCGGAAATATTGCAAACATAAAATAAGCAAAAATAAATTTTTGCTGAAATGAAGCACCTACCGCGCCTGCTGTACGCAAGCTAATGCAACAAGCTCATGAGACTGGCTTGCTTGCAGACTACACTCACGGTCCTCGTCGTCGTACGGTACGTACTGACGAGAATGTGGCTGCTATTGCCGAGAGTGTTCGACTTAATCCAGGAATATGGACTCGCCATCGATCTCAACAATCCAACATTTCACCTCAAATTTGGCCAAAAAATCATTTTTTCTGACGAGGCGCATTATCATCTCGGCGGCTGTGTTAATAAACAAAATTGCCGCGTCTGGGGAACGGAAAACCCGCACGTGACTGTCGAGCAGCCAATGCATCTGCAGAGAGTGACAGTTTGGTGCAGATTTTGGAGTGGTGGCGTCATTGGCCAATTTTATTTCGAAAATGCTACTGGAAACGCCATTTCGATCAACGGTGAGCGCGACAGAACCGTGATTACCGAATTTTTGTGGGCTGAAATTGAAGACATCGACTTGGACGATCTTTGGTTTCTGCACGATCGCGCGCCGTGGCACACAGTCCATCAAGCAATCGACCTTTTCCATGCTAAGTTCAGTAATCGCATTATCAACCGCCTTGGCGATATCAATTGGCCGACTCGGAGCTGCGTTTTGATCCTGTTAGACTTTTTATTGTGGGCTGCCCTTAAAGATCGATGTTATTCAGACAATCCAGAATTCATTCATTCCTGAGATAGAGCCAGAAACAGTCAACAAGATTTGGGAAAATTGTGTTGACGGGATGCGCTACGAGTACTACGAAGCGAGCCGAGGCAGCCACATAAATGAAACCGTATTCTATAATTAATGGGAATGTTCGCTTTATACCTATCTAGTAATGCCATAACATACCGAAAATAATTAATTTTTGTTCATTTTATTTAATTTTTTAAAATTGACTTGAATTGACAAGTCCAAAGCTATAGCCTAGTAATTGACACAAATCTGAGAAAAATCTATATAGCGCTTCTTCCTATTTGATATTGATATTGATATCAGTGTTTTTTTTATTTCGCTAATTAGTCTTTTTGTAAAACCAGTCAAATAACAATAGAGGTTTAAATACAATAATATAGTATCACGAAATTGTTGATTTCATCCAGGTTATAAAATTACAACAAAAATCAACATATTCGTACAATAATTTTGAAATAGTTCAGAAATCTGAAAATTCTGAATTGTCGAAATGTCGTTTTTATCCGTCTCAATCACGGCGTCACTGTCTGTCTCGCTCACACTTGGTACTCATTTTAACTTATTAAAAATAATTAACTATGAATCGGGTTTCTTTAACAAGATTTTTTTGTCTTCAATTAAGCGTTAGTCTAGCAAGTGTCATACCATTTTGGAGTCCAGACTAAATGTGTCATCCTTCAAAGTTACTTGCCAAAATGGCACAGTACATTTTTTTGTCAGAACAGTCAGTTCAAGTTAGGTGATTAATGATTTTCAGATATATGGATGGACAAAAAAAGCAATATTTTAGTTAAAACCGATATAGTTATGTTTCAATTTTGGACCGTAATTTACAGAACAGTTACTCAGGGTTACGTGACAATAAAAAAATCAAAGAGAAGTAAAGATTTGCGGTCACAGTACTTGAAAGATCGTCACAGGGTGTCAGATTTCTCGATTTTTTTGAGTGCCAACAATTTTAAAGTACATGACTTAGATTTTTTTCTTATAATTTTGTGATAACCGACACCACTTGACCTATCACCCGTTCCCGGCTTGACGTTGATTTTCGGGTCACCCTGTATACACTTTTTATAACACACGCCTTCTATTTTTCGCCGAAATCCTCATTTTATGATTTGTTATTTGTTTGGTCGACAATTGAAACAATAAATATTATTATATTGCATAAGTATATACAGAGGCAGAAACAGAAACCCCAGTCACTATTTTTTTTAATTTTTTTTTTCTTCTTCTTAGGGTCTTAATGCAGTCATATTTGGAGGCAAAATGATAAGCAAATTAAAGTATTGTAGTAGATACGAGTAATTGAATAACCAAAATAAAAAACCAAAACAAAACTTTTCTTTTTTTTTATTTAAAACAACTTTTTTGTTTGTTATTGTATTTTTACACAACTTTAAAAAGTTTTACCATCGAATAGGATAAACTTGTTGGCGAATGTTACTCAGTCGAACAGATAAACTTTAAATGGTAATTGAAGCACCTGTTACTGTGAGATGTAGTTTTCAACTAATCACAGAATGTGTATAATGTTTTATGAATATTATCTTATCGTTTGCCTCAACTTGATGTTGGCGTAGAAAAGAGTATACTACATGTATTGTATAATATAATTATGTCAATGTTTTTTGCCTTGCGAAAGATAAGATATGAACGGTTGTATCACTAATATTGTAATAGAACCACGGCATTGTTATTTGCTTTTTGCGGCTCCCTAAGATTTCATTGTGTCAACGTTACAGCAGGTGCAAGCCTAAGGCTACGTCTACATTGTATGATAATCATGAGAAAACCTCACTAACGAACGAAGTACTTTTGCCACAGTGAATATTGTTCACAATTGAAGTTTATTTTGCCTTAAAGATGTGGTTAACATGAACTCACTAATTGTGTGTATTCATAAAATTAAGTCTTTGGAAAATAATATTTTGATAACTTTCATTTAATGAGGTTTTGAATAGTAAAATTTTATCTGTCTTATTTGAGCTTGCCCGTTTTATATGATTTGGATAAAGTTTTGTTGGTATTTATTTTTTATGCAAAATCATGTTTAAAAGCATTTTTTTTTAATGCGTTTTATTAGTGGAGGGTTTAGCCTATATAATACTAAAATTTGTCTTTATTCAAATTGCCAGAGCTTGGTTTATAAAAGTTTTAAAAAGGCTAAACTTATGGGCTTATTTTGCCACCAGAATTTCGACCATCACTCTTTATTTTTGCCATAATAATTTAAGTGAAAATTTTTAATTACGTGTATACACACATACAATCAATAGTAGGATCTGATCGATTTCTCTGTACAGCTTCAAGAGTTTATAATATGATTGAGTATCATCAAAAATTCTTCATAGCGAAAAAAAAAAAATACATCAGATTTGGCTTTCACCCGAACTTGTAAGATTCATTCTGCACGAAGAAATTCTGAAATAAATACGGTATTATATACAAACTCATGCTCAAGCCTAAGAAATAGTGCAGACTTAAGACTCTAGGTAGATCGTATTTTTATATTTATACTTAAACTATCTGAAATGCTTTCATTTAACTTCGGATATTCATTCTGCCTCTAACACCGTCGCAATTGAATTAGGTTGCCAGTTTGTCCTTGTTTGATTAGATGACTTGTAAACAAATTTCCGTCTGCGGTAACATAGTTAATCCTTAATCTGAAGGAGGACATTTGGCTTCCAAATCTCCTTAAATGATCTTAGCCATGATATCCCAAAGCAGATAAGTCTACTCGTAATTTAAGATAAGTCTAAATTAATAAATCTCTGATAATGTCCTGTTTTTAAAATTCAGTCATTCAGTTTTGGATCATCATCATACGGTCGTAATATTTTGGTCCATACAGAGATTCGGCAGAGCTTTGCAAACCCTTTTGGTATAATTTTACCATGAATTGTGCATGAAGGTTTTGAGTAAATACTATTAACATTCCGAATCCCTTCGAGGTGTTATGGTTTGATTAATTTTTTTTGTCTAGGCTTCCTTTCAATAATTAAAAACAAAAAAAGATGACTCATCTGTAAATATGATATTACTCCAATCCCGGTTTAAATTCTTCATTTCCCAATTTAGCCTTTTTTCAATATGTTTTTGGGTCAGTAGCGGTTTAGGTTTGGTACTCCAGTTTTTGGTGCCAGATTCTGTAAAATGGCATCGTATCGTATTGAGGGACACTTTAATTCCTTTCCTTTCTTTTGCGTTCCTTAGACCAATTGTGGGATTTTTTCGAAAAGATTCACAAATTACTTTATTGTCCTTACCGGATGTGCTTGCTATGGTCCCTGTACCTGACCCATCATCGACATTACCCCATTCCTTATACCTCTTTATCCACTTTGTCACAAATGCCTCTGATGTTTATAAATATTTTGCTGTCGGCTTAATACTCATTTGGGTCTAAGAAAGAGCACTCAGTTTGTAATGATGTTATACCGCCGAAGTATGGAAACATAATGAGGAAATGAAAACAATCCACGATCGGCAATTAAATGCAGAAAATAATTTGGCGACAAACATGTGCATGTGAGCAAAGTAAAAAAAGTAATTTAATACAAGTTTTTCTGGAACACACTGTAAGTGCACCGATAGATGTATGCTATTTCCAATATTAAAGAAAAAAATTAATTTTCTACACAATTTACTGTATTGTATGTATTTTTTTTGTTCTTAGTTTTCTGAAATGCTTCCGGATTGTTGTGGTCCTTTGTCGAGTGATATGGGCCATGTATTTCTGAGTTGATCTACATATGTACTATCCTACCTTGGGTCTACATTTCATCCTATGGGTTACTATCAGACTTTTTCTTCGTTGAAATACTTGTCCTATCCATTCCCCTTTCCGTCCTGGACATGCGATAGTCAATAGAATTTTGACCGTACCATGTTCTGCAAAGATGTTTTTTTAAAGATTTGCAGCATGATGGTTGAAATGTTCCAAAGCGTATTTTTTTTTATATTTTCTGTATGTACTTGTATATTTTGCTGAGAAATAATACAACCATATTGTCTTGCTGTACACCATCGAGCAGAGTTGAAAAGTCAGGTTTTGAACAAACAGTGGTTATGCGATCCATTCGAATATAAGGTCTCAGCTTTTCTTGTTAAGATCTTTGTTGCCTTTTATGGCTTCTCTTCAATAAAATACACTCGTATACTCTACGATATCTACATCAATATGCGTTACCCATGATTCTTCAAACCGAGCGGAAAACTAAATTGCAAATTATGCAATAGAGAAATTATCACAGTTGTTTATATAAGATAAGTTTGCAAATTTTATTAAAAGTAATGTAAAAAATATTGCCATTAAAATATCAATCATTAAATAAGTAGCATAAAATTATAATAAATGGTTAACTGAATGTCCATCTATTTTATATACAGGGTGTCCCCTAATTCGTCAAGGATAATTTGGGAAATAATTTTTGGGTATATTCGAAGAAAAAAATTGTTCAATAGTAAGGGTCTATCTCCAATGTTGACATCATTTATCGACAAATTAAGAAAAGGTTTACTTGTTAGCGGAAATTGCTCTGTTAATGCTAATGGTAAAACTTCGTTTAGGACCCTGTTTTTAGAAGAATTACGCTTTTGTAACTGCATTTAAATAAAGCTGATATCTTATTTGAGTCTTCAGATATCCAATTTCTCAGCCTGTTCCATTTTTCTTGCCCCTGCTAATTTTTGACTTTGAGGTCACTTTTCTACAGAAAATGCGTAATAAACATAATGTTTTATAATTTTTTTTATGAACGTAACAATGGTAAAAAAAAAATACCATCAACAAGTTTTCAGAAAAACCCATAGATTTTATGATACTTGGGAAAACCTGGACTTGGTAAAAAAAGGAACTTATGATTTTTTAAACTCGTTTCTAACAATACTCGTAGTTGACAATAAGAATGCTTTTCCAAGAATTAATAATTTTCCAATAATTTTTTAAAACTGCATAGCTATTAAGAAGTTTTAAAGCGTGCTCGTATATTTGACTACCTGCTAAAACCCTCATTTCCTTACCCTGCTCCTTAAAAGTTCTCAGAAAAAGTTAGGTTTGGGGTATGAAGGCCTATTTGGAAAATTTACCAAACAAAAATGGTATAAAGAATTAGAAAAACAAATTAATTAATCAGTTTAATTTTTTACGCCAAGGTTACAATTGCTTAGAAATGCTATTGGAAATGTCTGCATGAATAAACCAGAAATAGCATTTGATAGAACAGACTTCTTCTTTCGTGGCAACTTCCTGAGACCAGAAATAAAAGGGTCAGAATTGAGAAGAAGCCTGTTCATCAAGTCCGTGTTTGTGACAACCCGAGACATTTTCCTGGTGTTGTCACGCCTAAACTGTCTAACTTACTTATTACAGGATTCGGCTGCTTCCTCCTACAACTCACCTATTAACAATAGGGAGTTCTCAACTACTTCCGACCCATGAATCAGTATCTTATGTACTGATGACGACAAGTTGTACCACGGATAGGCAGCAATAAGTTTACGCGCGGTCTCTAGTTAATATTATTTAAAAGTTGTAATATTTATGTTGTATCCTGACGAGAGATACTGCAGCAGATGGTGGCATCTGCCAAGAAGGTCCTTGTCTAATCCAGTGATTTCTGCTGAAATAGCTGAATTAGAAAAAAACCTTCTCGCAGTGTTCCCGTCGTTTGATGTACCGCTTCCTCCACTTCGCGGTTTATCTATTATCAGTCCTAACCGCTCCCTAAGCTTTTGCTGAACGAGTTGTTTTTTCTGTGCAAGAAGAGCTTTATGTTCTGCTGAAAGTACCTGCCATTTTTGAAAATCGAACCTGTATGAAAGATGAATAAAATATTCAAAGAAACGGATGTATGAGTGAAGAGGAGATAAGCCAAACTGATATCTACTAGCATCTATGGTTTTACTCAATGATTTCTCAATGGCATTCATATCTTTTGGAGTCAAACCGCAAATATAGCACCTGCTACAAGACATGTCACTAAGGGCGCAACACACTTTACCGTCAACCATAGTTAATTGTAAAGAATGCAGTACCTTTATGTCGCGGCCGTTGCAGGTGAAAGAGGATGGTTGCAAGTTATCTATTTTGTTCTTGAAATAAGCCTCTTCTTTTGTCTCTTTCGCGAATTGAAATCGAATAGGCCTACAATATCTTGTAGAGGAAGGCCGTGGGTTTTTCCAATCTAATTGATCTGGTCGGAAGTATTTGATTTATAAATAAATTGTAGAGGACATTTAAGAAGTAACAAACATATTACCATCCTCGATACTAGAAACTCTAAAATACTGTTTGTATTCGCTGTGGCCGGTACTGCCATCAAACCCCCATTTACCGCTCAAAACCAAATCCCCATTAATGTCAATACTATCAAGAACTTGTTTTTGAGATTCCAGTATCCGAGTTAGAGTACGAGCTAATAAAGATTGTAGTTCTACTTCAGCACACGATTCCATGACCAACACTTCAGATGCATAACACCGCTTCTTAGCCGTCAATATTTTTTTGTATGATGGTAAGACGTTTGAGGATTTTGAATTAATAAAGTCTTTCAATAGCAGATACTGATGTTTTGTAAGCTTAGCCTTAGCTTAGCCTTAGTGATTAGAGATAACACTTCGTCAGTATTGAATTCTAAAGAAGCGGCGTTAGATCTGCTGGAATTATTCAAGAGTTAGTTAACAGCGGAATTATCTACTTTACTTAGCTCTGCTAGGCGGCGTTGTTGTGATCTCATAGTCCTTTCTGTGATGATCCTGTTGACTGCTTGACGAAGGCACATTGCTATGTAACAGGGTGACGAACAAGTTTGAACTTGAAAACACGTGACGCGACTTGAGCTAAATAGCGCTTGGTGATAACAATATTGACACTAATCCGATGTGTTCACTTCCGATGCAGAAAAAAAAAATGTTTTAAACAATGAATTGCGAAACCTTTTATATCATCAGATAGTGTGACAATTAAAGGGTAATTGAGCGACTAAGCAGGGCTTAGTTCAATCACAGCAATCTGCAAATCTGCGGCCTATGACCTACTATAGCACCACTGTGCAATGGAGCGAAATAACCAATGACCCCAAACATCTTTTTCTCTCTCTATCACATTTTCCAAAAATCTTAACACATGCTGAGGCATTATAAGTGTATTAATACCAAATTAAGTGTTAAGTTTAAAAAAAAAAAAAAAAACTTGAATTATCTTCATAACTTCATAACATCCTATTTCCTATACCCACTTTAAAAACACATTCCCATTTCATGATTTTTTTTTCTGTTTGTTCCCATGTTCGTATAGAGCTAAACTCCTTCTCAAGCCCTATTTACAGCCACGTTTAACCCAATATTCGTATATCACATAAACATTAGCGTATAACCTATTTATCAACTATCAAGCCAATTCAAAATCATTGAAGTATATTTCCTTGCCGAAAATTACAACTTTCTTCACAATAAACACAAAATTGTAAGTCGGATTTCAATTTGGCTCATTAACTGATTTTAACAGGACTATATTCGAGTACACATAGGCCAGTTAAGTTAAACGTCAATCTTTCTACGTAATTTTCCATTTGGAAGAACCCAAAATCTATAACCTTAATTTTTAAAACGACTGCTACCCACAACATAAGGAAGTCTCTGGGAATTCATCCTCATAATTGCATTCACATCAATTACCGACTAATTGACATTTCATTCCGATAATCCTTTGCTCGGCATTTGTTAAGCAAAAGCTAGCTAATCGATGATGCAGAATTGAATTTTCCTTGGCAATTTAAGAGCAGCCAGAGTTGGCGTTGATGGTGCAGGAGATGGAGATGAAGATGGAGCTGAAGTATAAACACCATGATAACGACAAGGAAAATTTTAATTTTCTCTTGGAAGAGAAACCTCAGGAACCCACATTTATCTCTCCATCTCTTTCTGTTCCATTTGCCTAACAAGTGACACGATCGTATAATTAATATTTTAAGGATGCCAATGTGTAGCGATTGGCTGGGCCATTTTACCCAAAGACGGCGGCATTTGCCACTTGCCACCAACCCTATTAAAATTCCCATAAATATGAAATTAATTCCCATAATGAGGGAAAATCCTATCAAGATGCGGATGTTCGGTGTACTCGTACCTATGTATACGATGAAGAGGTAGGGCAAAGAGCATAGAAACAGCTATTAGTAGAGATAGTTGAAGATTCTGTTCTCCCAACCAACCAACGGGTGGCTATGATGTGCATCCTGGATTTTGAGTTTAATTGAAAATTCTCCTCGTAGTCGAAGTCTGATGTGAAATTAATTTTTCTTCGAGCAATACTTCGTAATGGTTGCTTAAGGCAGTGACGGAGGCGGAGGCGGAGGCGGAGGCGAAGGCAAAATCCGAACAGGAGCAGAAGACAGTGTGCTTACGCAGAAATCGAACACTTTGGCTGAATATTTGCATTTCTTATTCCTACACACAAACACACAAATTCTGCTGGGACCTAGATACCTTTTTTCCTCGAATTACGGATACCAGTAAAATTACCCTGGAAAATTGGTTTACGAACGTGCCAGAAGAATATAATTTTTATCTTTTTATTTTTATTTTTTGGTTCGTTCATTTTCTTTACGTTTATTTTGGTGATTAATGGTGAAGCATCTGTAATCTAACACTGACTTATGAAACTTGAATATTTATTATTTTTTGTAGTTGTATAGTATATGTACACTTGTACATATTTGTAAGAGATGTGTACATGCGTTAAGATTTTGATTTCCCTTTGGTTGTTATTGTTGTTTTTTTTTATATTACTTTATTCCAATTCTATTAATTTTTATTTAATTCCTAGATTCTGTTATTCATTAATTGTAATTTCTGGTTTTTAGTCGCCACCACTTTCAGCGAAGACATCCAAATCGGTTTCAGACAAAAAGAAATTTTTCGAGTCTGCCATGGTGGAACAACAAAAACCCGCACAGAAGACAGGTACGTTTTTCATTGCTTTATTTTTTCTTTTAATTTCTAACTTAAGATTGACATTAAATAGAAAATAAAATAAACTATACAGTGTGGCTATTTTGAGCAAGGCATACCGATATTTTTGTTTAGGAGAAGATTTAATATATGAACATTGAGTGACGTCTTGACCAGTTTCACAATTTCATGTGAACTTTATCAGGTAGTTCCTTGCTAAGTCTCTTGTTAGACTTTCTATTTTTCTGTGTAAGCTACTTTTTTCAGCGACAGCGAATTTGACAGTTGGCAGCTGATTTGTGCTCAGAGCCAGAACACGCTTAAGATGTACTCGTATCTCCTGCCGAGTGATTGTTTTTTCGAAAATTTTGATTAACTTCAACTTCATCTAGTCATAGTTAATAAGGCCAAAATTCAGGACATAATTCCTTGCTGTTCCCGTCAACCGATGTCTCACACTCAAACACTTTTCTCTGAATGGGTACACGATGTAGTAGTAGCGCTGGTGTAGTCCTCGAAATTATGTAGAATTTGGTAATATCATGATAGTTATATCCACTGAATTTTGGGAACGCCGCATGAAGTTTTTCAAGAACTATATGCTGAACAGCTGATTGAGTAGCATCTATATATTTTTTATTTTTTTGTTGCAACTCCCAACATTTCGCGGCTCATTCGCAATATTTTTAGGTCTTGTTCAACGGTTCAGCCTCATTTTTTCTGTTAGAATTTACGTCCACCAGATTTATCTCAACAGCGGGGACAACGGCAGAGATTTCGGTAGTATATCAGCGGAAACAACAACGATAGGAGCAGCGGGAACATCAGAAGCAGGTGCGTGATTAGAAGGAACACTGGTGGATACCTTCATAGCGGGAAGAACAGCAGTTCGTGTGGATGCAACATCCTTAACTCCTGCATCTGGTTCGTCTGTCAGCGCGTCATAAAATGGCCGGAATTACACCAATGTTGAATTCGGATAAAAATCAATGTTTTTCATTGAAAGCATATTGATGATCGCCTGTCTACTCAGTGGCCGGTCCATTTCTGGTTCCACTTTTTTTCCTTTGTTGTAACAATATATACGGCCATGGCCATATAGCACAAATTGACTCATAATGGAAATATCCGTATACTTCAAATTGTACTTGTACTATAGTAAAAAAGTTTTATTCATTTGAAATCGTAAGTAAAACAGAAATAAAATTTACTTCACTAAAAGCATATGTTCATACTCAGCGAATGTTTGAGGGAAAAAACTTAGGGAATATGAAGTTTCTTCTGGACGCGTAAATAGCACAAATACATTTTCCTGTAAATAATTAATAAATAATGAATACAGTATCCCTTTTGATTTTGATATTACCTTATCAGTACTTTGTACTATAGCCTGAATTTTGAATTACAGCCAGACATCGCCTTCCCATACTCTCTACAAGCTTCTGGCATCTACTCTTCGGAATGGAATACCAATCTTCTTTTATTCCTTCCCATAACTCATCATTGTTTTTATAATTTTGTTGCCCAATTTTAAGCTTTACATCATGCCATAAATTTTCGATAGGGTTAAGATCGGGGCTTTGAGCTGGCCAGTCAAGAACGTCACTGCTTTCCCGCAAAAACCAATCTTTCACCACTTCATCTGAGTGCTTTGGGTCATTGTCATGCATGAAGATCTAATTTACTGGCAAAGACTCGAAAACGTAGGGCTCCATTGCAGTTTTCAGTAAATCTAAATACTGAAATTTGTCCATTTTGTCATTGATCCTAACAATAGGTCCAACTCTATGCCAGAAAAATGCACCCCAGACCATGACATTACCCCCACCACTCTTAATCGTTTTTTGGGTGTACTTGGGATCCAAGGCTTTACTTATTGGGCGATGCACAAATGTTTTTCCGTCTGGCGCAATTCTATTCACCTTTGTCTCATCACTCCATAGTACCCTTTTCCAAAACTGCAGATCCTTATTTTGATGAGTTCTTGCAAATAATACACGCTTTTCTATATTTTTTTTTTGGAAAGAAGTGGTTTCTCCCTGGAGATGCGTCCAAATAGGCCGGCCAGCTTCATTTAATGTCCTTCTAATGGAACGGCTTGAGAGATTTAAGCTAAATTCCTCCCGTATTTCATTGCATATCTCGCGAGATGACTTAAAAGGATCCTTTTTGCTCTTCCACATAATGGTTCTATCCATCAGTAACGTGATTTTTCTTGGTCTTGGACGGCGATTCTTGTTACCGGTTAAGTGAATCTGATCTTCTTTTATTAGTTTAGTAGAGTTATAAACCCCTTTTCTGGAGCATTTCAATTGTTTGGCTATTTCAGCTGGTTTTTTGCCGTCTTGATGAAGAGTATAAATTGAGCTCCTTTTTACGGAAGTGCAGTGCTTAGCTCTTCCCATTGTAATAAAAAATTTAATTAAATTTAATATGCGAAAATATAATAAAACAAAAAAAATTAAGACTACACAAATTATTTTAAGAGATAACTCACTGATAACGGTAAAATTTTTTCTTCATAATTTACTGGAGCATAGAGGGAATCAGTAGCGCGCATAGAACTTTGCCTTACATCGTTTAAAATAAAAGGAGTACAGTGCGGTACAGTTAAGATGTAAAGTGTGCATTTTGTTTCGCATTGTGCTATTTATTGTGTATATTTATTGTAGTACTAACCCTACACCTGAATTGTTATTTTCAATTTTTAACTCTTTCTTTAGTTTTCACTCATATTTATTTTTCACATTCCTTCATTTGAATTGCCAGTCTTAGAAGAGCCTTTCGAAAGCAACAAAAATTGCAACTTCCGTTTTATTTTCATTGTTTGACGTTTTTCACATTCTTATTAGGGCTTACAAGATCAAACTTCTACTTCAGCTACACACATCGCTCGTCGCCATCATATCCAACTAAGTGCCCCTCAACTGCTTTCTCATCTATCTTCCTTCGCTTTTATATTAGGATGTTGGCACCGAAAACAGATCTAATTATACATAAATGTTTTATAATGGTCGTCTTTTTTTGGAAGTTTGTTTCTTTTTTTAAATAGCAAAACTTTTTCTAACGACAACCAGTTTGACAGCTCACAGCTGATCTGTGCTCGGTTTGGTTTGTCATTTCAACGTGAGTAGATTTACCTCAGAACAACTCTTGTAAATTGTATATTTCGCGAAGCTTACAGTACATTTACGGGCGATATAATCGTTCATTGGAGCAAGTAATTCAAATAACAATGGATAGCCTTAACACCATATATACTCTAATTGATAATACGCATCCGTAACCCACTTGAATTATTTCTTTCTAATCTCCTTTGCAAATACCTTACGTATGTTAACCATTTTAAAATTGGTTTGAAAAGTGATAACGGTACCAGTATGTGTGTTGTGTCTGTTTCATCGATAAAATATTTTTATTGAATAATCTCTTTTTACTTCACAATACCCCGTGGTATCTGCAGAAATCTTGACTTGCACTTAAGGAGCATCATAAACATCTTATGTTAATTAGAAATAATCTGAATTAAATATTCGCGTTAAAAGTGCAAGGATTAACTCCTAAATATGCTTTTCTAGGATACGGAGCAATGGCTTATCATTATAAGAGTGTGATTTTCTAATTTGTGGTGTCTTTTTTTTTTTTTTTTTAAAAAGAACTTAACACTCAAGAGGGTATTACTACTCTTAAAATGCCGGAGCACGTGTTAAGTTTTTCGGAAAATTGGATAGAGAGAGAGAGAGAAAGATTTTTGGGCTCAGTGGTTATTTCGCTCCATGGGTGGCATCCAACATTTAATGGGGAGACTAAATTACAAGTGTAAATTGGACTTGATGTTTTATTTAGGCAACCATTCATCTCACAAGATTTTAGTTGCCTGAAAAAAAGTCTTTTCGGTCACGGCTGGTATTGAACCCCGAACCGTCCGATTGGGAAGCCAACACACTACCACTTGAGCCACGGCCACCCACAATTAATTACATTTGTACCAAATGACGTGCAAACTTACTTTCTTGCAAATCATGGGCAGAAGCGAAGTATCATACTTATGTAAATACGCAAATTCTATTTTTTGTTTTGCTGAAAACGATGGTTAATGCAGTTTTTAAATTTTTTT
Source organism: Volucella zonaria (assembly GCA_963966105.1). NCBI lineage: Eukaryota > Metazoa > Arthropoda > Insecta > Diptera > Syrphidae > Volucella > Volucella zonaria. The sequence continues at coordinate 163,588,597 of OZ014530.1, forward strand.
TTTGCTAAATACCACTAGTATGGCTGTAAGTTCATGCATCGTCTCCTATATTACAAGAAGACTTTTTTTATGATTTGTTTATTTCACAACATATGTACATATGGTATATCAATTATGCAACCATTACCTGTTCAATAAAAATTGTCAGTACAGGGAAGATAGTAATATTTGCCTCACACTCTGATTACAATGATATGCATGAAATGCTCTTGTTGCTTGTTTCGGCGAAACCATCTGCATCCCACATCTTAAGCTCAACTTTTAGTTTTACATGTTAGACCCAATTAAGCCACAGTGAAAACTGTCCGCTTTCTTAAGGCTTAACGTCTTTCATTTTGATTTGTTTTGGCTTGCTACGGATCGTTTTACTTGAGCCCATGTCAACTCTATGGTGGGATTAATCTCGCAGTGGTAAGGCGGCAATCGCAGTACTTTGTAGTATTGTACTTTGTGTCCTGCCATTTGAGCTAGTTCATCTACCATGTGTACCTCACGTCTATTTTTGTGGCGTTTGACAACATCCAACAACTCAGCTTTCACCAAGTTTTCTTCGAAAGCCACGTTATTTTCTCTAAGCCACGATTTGATCTCTTCTTTTCTTTCTGTTTTTTTTTTTTTTTTGTCTTAAATGATACGTAGCGTTATCCATCACTATGACGGAGTTGGGTTCTAGATATTTCAAGACATTTCCAAACCACTTTTCATACGCTGAGGCCTTCATATCCTCATGATACGAGTAATTGTCGCTTTTGCTGGGAACAAAGAATTAAAGTTTTCCTGAAGGAATTCTGTTCAGTATCTGATGTGGGTAGTTATGAGTCTCTTTCCTCTTTTGGATGGTGATTGGACACCAGTTGATAATCCTGCATTGAATGTCTGTAGTGTAGTAATATTGCGATCGATGAGTCAGTTCACATTTTTTGTTGAGTGTGGCCTTTATTTAGACACATTTAATTTTTTTTTAGCTTTCTCTATATTTTTTTTTTTACCGTAAATACTTTCATCTCCAAGCCCAAGTCAGTTATGCCATTTCTTTCTAAAAGCAAATTTTTCTATAAACTCTAAACCAAGGTCCCTTTTCAGAATTAAGTGTGAAGATGTCCCCCTTATCTTGGATAAATTTTCAATCTGACACACTTCGTGGAGTTCTTTATCTGGTGAAGGTAAACTGTTGTCAAAGAAAGAGCTATGGACAATATGTCTTATAGCACATTTTTCGAAATCGTCGATTTTCTTTTTACTTCCGGGATTAGACTTTTTTTTGGGAGGTGAATACTGTAAACCGTTCTCACTGAAACTGAAAGCCTGCTGCTTTCTGTACTGCTTTTGATTTTATTTTCTAATAAATTATAAAATGTATTTGTTGATTCGAGAATCTGGTGCGTACATACATATATGGCATACATACAGACATACATACGATATTTGTACATATATGATGGCCGAAATAAGAGGCACTTAAATATAAATTCGGAAACACATATTTTAAACGCCTTTATTTTCTAAAGCAAATTCAAAATTAACTTACAGTATTGTTCGAAACCTAAACAACTTTTTCCTCTGAATTATTCAAAGTCGAATAATTATAAATACATAAAAAATAATTTTATTTTTCAACGTAGTCTCCCTTGAGCTCTATACACTTTGTCCAACGCTTCTCCAATTTTTTTATCCCTTCCAAAAAAAATGATTTGTCGAGGTCCTCAAAATAGGCCTTTGTTTGCGAGATGACTTCATCATTGGAGTCAAATCTTTTTCCACCAAGCCATTTCTTCAGGTTTGGGAACAAGAAGTAGTCGCTCGGAGCCAAATCTGGAGAATAGGGTGGATGAGGGAGCAATTCATAGCCCAATTCATGGATTTTTGCCATGGCAACTGCACATGTGTGCACCCTTGCATTGTCTTGGTGGAAAAGAACTTTTTTCTTGGCCAAATGAGGTCGTTTTTTTTCAAATCGTCATTGAATCGGTCCAATAAGTTGGCATAATATTCCCCATTGATTGTTCTGCCCTTTTGAAGGTAGTCAATGTGGATTATCCCGCGTGCATCCCAAAAAACAATCGCCATAACTTTATTGGCTGACAAACCCACCTTGGCCTTCTTTGGCGCCGATTCACCCTTAGAAACCCACTGTTTTGACTGTTGTTTGTTCTCTGGTGTGTTGTGATGGATCCATGTTTCGTCCACGGTTACAAAACGGCGCAAAAACTCCTCCATATTGCGATTAAACAACGCCAAACCTTCCTGTGAAGTTGTTACACGATTGCGTTTGTGGTCGACTGTGAGCAAACGCGGCACCCATCTTGCGGAAAGCTTTCTCATGCCCAAATGATCATTCAAAATTGAAACCACTGAGCCATGCGAGATCCCTACGGCTTCCACAATCTCTCGCACTTTCAATCTTCGGTCGGCCAACACCATATCGTGAATTTTTTCGATTGTTTCGGGTGTAGAGACCTCAACTGGGCGTCCAGGAGGTTCGGCATCTTCAGTGCTTGTACGGCCACAACGAAATTCAGTAAACCACTTTTTTACCATTGAAATCGATGGTGCAGAGTCCCCATAGTATTTATCAAGCTTAGCCTTGGTCTCGGTAATGGTTTTTTTTCGCAAGAAATAATGCTTAATAAGCACACGAAATTCACCTGATAAAAATAGCTGTCAAACACAAACTAACTGACGCAGCAAGTTTAAATTTTGATAGGAGTCAACTGACAGATGCCTGTTGACAGGAGCAGTGTTGCTGTTTCAGTAAAGAGGTCAGAAATTCAAAAAGTCACAGACTTATTGATCCGCCCTCGTAATATTTTCTTTGTAGTTTATTCTTTAGTTCTATCTTTTTTAGAAGGTCTCGATTGATCCAAGGCTCTAATCTCGTTTCCGAACATTTTTGCAAAAAACTATGTCTCGAAGAGCTTACGTAGTTTTTTAAAATTTTGAGCAATACTCCATATGCTTTAGAAACGTTTTCTTCAGAATAAAATACATCCCAGTTTTCAAAGCGAAGTTAAATGTTCAACTCGCGAAAGTTAATTCATGCAGTGATTTGAAGATCCCAATTAACACCAGCTAGCAGATTTAATGGAATATTACCGAAACGACCAAGGACATGATCAATGCAGGTACCAGCTAAAGGTCTAGTTGGTTCATTTATAAAGGAGATGAATCCGTGCTCTGCTATCGGAATTCGATAAGAATCAAACACTGGATTTGGATGTAGTATGTTAAGATTGAAATCACCTAAAATAACTAAATTTACCGCACTCTCATTTCTCAAAAGGTTTGCAAACTCATCGATAAACCAACTTAAAAGTTTCGAGTGTAGCCTATATACGCAAATAAAGATAAAGTTCTGATTACATACGCTGCAAGAAATTTTCAAAATATCCGCACTTGCTAGACTAATACATTTTACAACACATTCATACGAATCTCTCACAAAAACTCCCACTCCACCTGCAGAATACGAATCATTAGGATATGCAAACAAATTATAATTAGGAATAATACTACGAGTATAATCATCAGTTTCGAAAGAGTAAATCCATATTTCTGAAACAAATATAATTTCGGGCAGCTTCACAAAGGCTTCCAGATTTCCAACTAATAAATCGAAATTTTGTCGTATTTTGTTACAATAAAAAATGATTTGTTGCTAGAGTTACATGTAAAAACTCTATCACAATTAGTTCTAATGGTTTTAATGGTTTCAATAGTGAGGTTGTCATTCATAAGATCAAAATTGTCATTCATATTACTGATCTTGAGGCGCAGCTAGATCCTCGAAAGATCTTATGACAACAACCTCACCGTTATCAACCTTTTTTAATAATATTTGAGATTTCCGAAAAAAACAAATATTTTTTATATTTTTTAGCCGCCATAAATAGAACCCTTGTGTAACTTGTAAAGCCGTTATTAATAAATATTTTTTTGTTAGTGCCTTCGACGAAAAACGATGAATTTAAGTTTCTCAAAGCTTGTTTTTTGTTCTTCATGATCTTTTGTTTAGAGTCAAGGCTTGGACCTGGATGGTGAAAGCCTTCTCTTTATGCGCTTGACATAACACGCTAGGACTTCATCAGTAGGTATAGAAGCATTCAACGCATCTTTAAACATTTTTTGTACATACTGATTAGCATTTCTATTGTGAATATCTGGTAAACAATCAATTTCGATGACATTCTCCAATTGTTTCTGCTCTCGCCAGTTCAGCTTACGCTGCGGATTCGCCACTTTCGACCGCAGTGTTGTATTTTCTTCTCTTAACTGTTAAACAATGCTGAGAAATTCACTGTTTACTTTTCTCAAGTTGAGAATTTCCTCATATAATAAATGCGGGGTTATTTCACGAGGAGATTCCTTCACATTTTGTATTGGAGGTGTATGCTGGTTGCTGGTACTTGGTTGATTCGAATGCTGTGTTGTTGTTGCTTTTTTGTGCATTTCTGTCGACTACTGATGGTTTAGTTTGGCCGCAGGTACTGATACTTGCTGTTCTGTTGTTGCTTTTTGTTGGTTTTTTGCCGACAGTTGCTGTACATGTTTTACCACTGGGGCTGTAACAGGCTGCCTAGATGTTAGTTTTAGCTGCTTTACTGCCGTGTGTAGCATAGCCGATATCTCTGGTGTTTGACGATTTACTACAGGTTGTTGTTGTAGAGATTTACGGCACAGAGCACTACACTTGTCGCATCGATGTTTACATTATTTGTGCACATATATTCGATATCGGATGGTTGAATGTTAACACAAAGACCGTGAAAAATGCTTTTACAATCGCTACAATCAACTTTGGTGAAATCACTGCGATAAATTTTTTCTTTATAAACTACATAATTCATATTAAAAGATTTGAGTTAGACAATTGATGTTAAAATGTGTGCATGCCACGAACACTTCACACTTCACTCTTCATACTTCAAACTTCGACTGACCATTATTATTGGACGCTGTTATGATCCTTAATGCCAACTTGACCTCTCGCCGCAGGTCCTCTATTGGGATTAGGTCTCTATTGAGAAGGCCAGCTTAAAACATTAAGGTTGTTTTTCAAAAATCATTCTTTTGCATGCTTCGATGAGTGTTTATGATCATTATGCTATTGAAACCCCAATCGAAGAGGCATATTGTCCTCCGTATTGGATAGCATTTTATTCATTAATATAGCCACGTATGACACTGCCGTCATATTACCTTCAATTTTATGAAGGATACCTACATCATGATAGGAAAAACATTCCTATACCATGATGCAGCCCGCTTGTTGTATTGCTGCGTTGCGTATACAATATGACGGTTACTTGTGCACTGCAGTGATCTGAGCTAAATAAATTAACGTTCGTCTCATTAGTCCAAGGGATATTGCGCCAGTTGGAATGTTCCTCTGCAAAAAGCAACCTTTGAACAATATTCTTCATTAACAGCAGCTGTACCTTCCTTGCGCTTCTTGCTTTAAGATTATTTTCTATAAGCATCCTACGAATGGTATGTGTCGACGTCTAGGGTAAACTCTTTTTCAAATTCAAATTTCTTTGAGGTAGACATTTTAGGCGTTCGTCCACGAGTTTCTGCCTTAGATCGTTACTTTAAGGCGTTTTCCACCATTGTCTTTGAGCAGTCAACAATTTCAGCAATTTATCCGTTTTCGACCCATTTTTGATCACTATTTCTATGAAAATTATAAGTTGTATTATATTCCGTGAAAGTAATCGTAAACCTAAAACTAAAATCTATTAATTCTTAATTTAAACGGTTATTTTTACAGTTGTCCCTATTATTGTGCACAGACAAAATTGATCTCATTTCATAAATTTGGAATGCATGATCAATATTTGAGTCTCGAGAACTGCACTTTGATTTACAAAGAGCAAAGCTTAAGCCCCTGTTATTTTATTTTTCTTTGAAGATTTTAAACCATTGGCATAAAAGTGTCCTTATTATTTCGCACATCACTGTATGTTTGTGTTGTTTTGCTACTTCCTCTTGCATCTTAAGGGACTAGTACACTTTAGAATTTTTAAAAAATCTAATTTTTGTTTTTGTGTTTTCCAATTCCCTAGAAATCGCCTCCTAAAATTTTAAAATTTTTTTTGGAGAATTAAAAAAAAATATTGCAACGGTATAAGTGAGCGTGTCTTCTCAGCTCTTCGCAGGTGCGTCCTACTCCGGCAGCTGTTTATACTCTTTCTCCAAAATTTCGTTTCTTGTAACACGGTTTTCTCGAAATGACGTTTTTCCAAAACGGCCGACAGTTATTCTCCGGATCCGCTGAACCGATTTTAATAAATCTTGGTGCGTTTTGTTCATTAAAGTGTTCTGAGTGGTAATTTACCACAATTTGGGAAAAAATTCTTTAAAGAAATTTTGCCAAGAAAATAAATTTGGGAAAAAGATTGATTTTTACACATTTTTTTTCAAACACCCGCCATTTTTTTATCGTTTTTTTTTATTAATGGTTTCAGACTTGCCAGTCCTGAGATTAACTCTCGGTAGTGAAACAAGAACTTTTTCGAGGACTTGACTTAGAGGCCCTCTACGAATTAGAAATTTATATTTTTTTATTCCCAACTAATAAAATAATGTTGTAAAAAAGAGTTTTATAATAATATCTAATAAAGGAGCTTAGAAAAAATTCCTTTTTTTTGGTCTTCTAAATTGTACAAGTCCCTCAAATGTATCGTAAACCATCTTTTATGATTGAGGAATTTTTTGGGGAGTATTTCTCACTTCTTTATAATATAGTCAATATTAACTCGATAAATAGCAAAGGTAGGTAGGTTGGAAGGAAACACCAACCCACTTAGGCCTATTGCCCATTGTGATGCCTGTAGATCTGTGTTCCGCTTAGAGCTGAATATGTACTGAGCAGGTGGAGAATTGTCTCCTCTTCCTCCTCGTCCATGCAGCTTCTACAGAAATCGTTTGTAAAAGCGTCAAATCTTCTTGCGTATTTGCCTATGAGGCAGTGTCCAGTGATGACACCTATGATGGCAATGAGATGCTTCCTATTTAGAAGGATCAGACTCATAGAGTGATTCGGATCTAGCTTTGGCCAGATCAATAAATAACAAATACTGCACGACTGATGACACGTACTAGGCATACTCTTGCCATACTCATACGAAACCAGACATGACACTATATTATAGACTATAAACACGAGATGGAGCGTCGGTATACCACGCGACGAAGGTAACACGATTTCGCGTTAATCATAAAAAAGTTGTCATAAATTTAGTTCCTATTCTAACTTTATTTAAACGAAGAGATACGTACAGAACGAGAGATTGAATGGTACTTGTACACACTTTAAATTCTTAACTTACCTCTACTTATATACTAATTTTAGGCATAGTAGACATTCTTGCTGGAATGTATGCACCTGCATGTACATGTATCAAGTGACCAGCAAGCAAAGCTTGGGAACACTTCGTTCAAATTTTAATTCTTAGAATTTTAGCATCTCCTTTGAATTTTAACTCTTGGAATTTTCTATTGTATTTCGTTTAATATGATCTCTATTGAATCTACTTTTGTAGACGGTAAATAAGTCGACTGACTTATACAATATGTACAGACCTTTTCCGGCCTTTATTTTAAAATTCTCATGAATTTTCTTTTTTGTTTTAACATTGATGAGGGTTTGTCTTTTACAATCCCATTTATTACAAATTTTAATGATGTCCAAGCTGCTCGTACCTTTGTATTTATTGTACATAGTTTAAGATCAAAATTGGCATCGTTCATAAGTTTTCGTATTTGCGGTCCAACAAATATATCTTGGCATCGCTTGTTTTAGGGAATACAGATTTTTAATGATTCACCAGTTTTGTCCATAGCTTTTACGAAATCCTTCATTAAACTTAGCTTTATGTGTAAAGGTGGAAGGAGAACATTTTGTGGCTCAATCGGAGGTGAATATTTGACATTTGATTGTCCAGTAACAAACTCCGATCGCATCGACCAATCTTTAACCAAGTAGTGTTTCTCTGTGGCTCGCCTGTCCCACAAACACAAAAAGCAGCAATACTTTCTATTTCTAAGGCTACCCGGTAATTCTAGTAACAAGGTTATCATTTTTAAGTCACAAACTTTCCAACTTGGATCTCTACACTTTATTAAGTTTGATATAAATTGCATAGTATCATATGTTTCTTTTGAAGTGATTGAATATGCAGATACAGGTATGGAGGGATATTCGCTACCATTATTTAGAAGAACTGCTTTTAAACTCGTTTTAGATCCATCAATAAAGAGACGCCATTCATTTGTTCTGTAAGTGATACGTAATTCATTCATCAATCCGTTAATTTCGTTTCAGTAGCATGGGGACTCGTTCTGTGTGAAGAAGGCATTTTCCTTGGCAAAGATATCTTAGTTTCTGGCGTTAACAGATTCCATTCTTGTAGTCTAGAACCGAGAATTTCAGACTGTCTGATGGATAAATTTAAGTCACGGAACAAATCGTTCAACTCTTGCTATAGAATCATGTGAGTTTCTTTCAATAAACTTCTAAGCGGTACATATTCGGATATTTCCTTCTCCATCGCATAATTTCCTTCACGCTCATCCTCATCACTTGACTTTGCCCATGGTTCTTGTGTTCTTGGCGTGGACACAGGAAATTCTTCATTATGAAGTATTAGCATGGACACAAAAGCTACTTTAGGGTATTCTATTTTGTTTTTAATTTTTTTTTGAAAACCCTTTGACTTTAGTTAAATAAAAATAACAGTCATCATAATGATTCACTTGTCTACGCCAAATCCTTAGAATAGCAAATTTATTGGGGCAATTTTCACAAGTGCGACGACGGATTTTTTTCATATTTAGTTCATTGTACTTTCACTGAAAACTATCTCAACACAACTTATATCACTTTTTTAAATTATTCCGATTGCCAACCGACCGAACAAGACAACTAAATTGAATTATTGGTGCACTTAACACATGAAAGTAGCTTTAATAAATGCGTCAATAACACGAGGAGTTGACATGATGAGACAGTTTTGCTTTCCATTATTATGGAATGAAGAATTAAAATACATAAACGAAACGAATTACGTATAAAGAAACATTGTATTTTTCAAAAAATTGTAAATTTATTAAAAATAACCAAACAGAAATCAATTTATTAGACGAAGACACGATTTTAATAAAAAATGCAAATTACTTAAATATTGCTCAAAATTGTGATAACACAAATTTTATTGTAACTGAAAATGTTCTAATACAGTTTAATAATTACAAAATAGAAGTTTTAGACCATTATTTGTGAAATATAAAAGAAAGTTCCAAAGACCGATTTTATTATCAATAAATAAAAATTTTATGAATTTTACCGACAAAATAACATTTAATGATGTCATATTGGAAAATGAAAATAACATTAATAAAATTAATGAATTGCAATATCATAAAAATGTATCATATGGGCTTAATATCATCGAGCCGACAATTCTGTAATGTTAGTCGCAAAGTTGTTAAAAACTTACGAGTATAAGGATTTAGGTTGCAAAATGTCATTGAAATACATTTCTTGCATTCACATTTTGATTTTTTACCAAAAAACCTTAGAGCGGTGAGTGACGAACAAAGGGAACGCTTTCACCAAGAATGTTATCGAGGTCGGTGGGATGCAGCCATGTTAGCGGATTACTGTTGGTCTTTAATGCGAGAAGATTTAACAAGTCGCAAACGTAAAAGCTGAATCATAGAATACATACTCGTATTTTATAATAAAAAAGGATCACAACTAATTATGTTTCAGAATGAATTAAATGAGTTTATCTTTTTGAATTTTTAGGTTTCAATGCCAATAAACGTTTTGTCACTTTTAGTTTTTTATGTATTTTGATACTAATTCTTATCCATAACAGGGAAATGGTACGTGTTACAAGATAATAATTGCTATATCCTTAAATTGAATTCCCAATTGATAAAGGAATGCCTTATTTTACTAATGTTACACAAATAAAATTGAAACTTGTCACGCAGTGTAATCAATTTCTTATTGGCCCTTATTATTTTCAATTAATTCGTTTAGATTCTTTTGAAATTATTATTGCAAATATTCGAATATTATCTTTATATTTAGTAATGCCTAGTTTAATATTTTTATCTTATTTCAATCTACATACCATGTATTATATTTTTGTATTTCTTCATCTATTAAAATATTTGGATGTAATATGATGCTATGTTATCTTGGATGTGTTCTAGTTTTTCTTTAAGAAACTTTACTTTACTTTAAAAAACTTATCGTAAAACAAATTCTGTTCTATGGTTCTGCGAGATATAATATCGCAAAATATTTCTCTATCTCTTGATTACCTAGATCTTTAAGCTGTCTATACGTTCTGTTAAAACTATCATTTATTACAGTTTGCTGGTTTAAATTACTAATTGAATTATGGTTATTTATTTCTATATTATTAAGATAGTTTTCAATAATTATTCTATCTTCTTCGTTGCACTAAAAAACCATTTTTCTACAATATTGACTAAACCTCTTTTCTTTCTATTTTCTCTAGGTATAATTGTTTTTATTTTATTAGATAAATGTTTAAGTTCTGTTTTAAGTAACTCTTTGTGTTTAATGTCAAGATTGTCTATGTTTATTGAGATGTCATTTAGCAAATTCATTAGTTTAATCATATGAATAATTATGTCTGTTTTAACAACTATGTTTACGTCATTTAGTTTGATCTGTGTAAAACCTGTTTGTTCCTTTATGTCATATATGTACATGTAAGTCAGTTAAGTGGTGTTATTAGTAGGAGTTAGGATATTATCGTAAAAAGCTGAAAATGTTGGTTGTCATTTAATATTAGTAGTACGAACATTTGCCAATTTACTTCTCTTAAATTTAGGTTGATGCTTATGCCTAACAGCTTTATAATTTCTTATAAACCCTGTTGATCTTTCTTCAATATAATCTTCGCATTTTTCGTCTGTCTTTTTATATTCTTTTCTTTTGTTGACCTTAAGTTTAGCCTTAACTTTCCTATAGCTTGTTGCACTAATCTTTTGACTGATATGTTTTATTTACTTAATTTTGAAAATCGACATTTTTCTAATATGATGCTATGAAATGTCTGTATGTCGGAATTGCAGGTGTGACTATTAGGTTTGGTAAAGTGAATGTCAAGATCTTCATTCTGTAAGAATTCTTTAATATGGATTGACCTATTTTCATTACCAGCAATCTTTTTAGGTTTTCCTATTTTAGAAAAATCATTTTCTAATTCTTCTACTATTGTAATATACGAGTAATTCCCATCTAAAAGGTGCAATAGTATGCTAGTCCAAATTTCGAAAACTTGTCGATAATTGTTAGAAAACTACATTTCATTATGATAAATGAATTATTTCGTTGATATCTGTTGCCGTTTCGGTTAACTAAAACTTATTGGTCTTCTATCATATTTGACTTGTTGACATACCTCACATTGGTTTATAACTATTTGAGTTAATTCCAGTAATTTAGGATAATAAATTTGGTGTTTAATTACGCTGTAGGTTGAATACCTGAATGCAAACTTTCCCTTATATTTTTATATCTTGACTTCTATATGAAATTTAATAATTTTAATTTGGCTATCATTTGAAAATATTTCTCGTAACTTTTCTTGAACCATGTTACATACGATACAATGATACAAGACATTTTTTTTTCAAAATTTTTTTTATTTTTCTACATATTCTCCTTGTAACTCTACACATTTCTCCCAGCGATGCTCCCATCTCTCTAACCCGTCCAAATAGTACTTATCATTTTTCTCAGCAAAATGATTGTTCACGAAGGTGATTGCCTCCCCATTTGACGAAAATCTCTGTCCTCCGAGCGCAGTTTTTAGATGAGGGAACAAAAAGAAGTCGCTTGGGACTAGATCTGGTGAATAAGGATGGTCAACCAATTCAAACCGTAATTCATGGATTTTCGCCATGGCCACCGCTGAGGTGTTAGACGGCGCGTTGTCTTGGTGAAACAAAATTTTCTTTTTCAGCAAATGTGGCCGTTTTTCCACAATTTCTGCCTACTACGGCTCGCTCTTTGCAGTCCACTGTTTTGACTGAATTTTTGTTTCGGGCGTATAATGGTGTATCCAAGTTTCATCTACAGTAATTAATCGGCGCTAAAACTAGGATTTATTGCGCCTAAACTGCGCCAACAGAGCGTTGGAAATGTTCATTCGAATACGTTTTTGGTCTAACCTAGCAAACGCGGCACTCAACGCGCGGATAGCTTTCTCATGCCTAAATCTTGATTTAATATGTAACAAACACGTTCTTTGGACATTTTCATAACCTCTATTATCTCTCTCACTTTAATTCGGCGGTCGTCTACCATTTGGTGAACTTTAGCAATGTTATCGTCAGTGGTTGCAGTTTTTGGACGTCCCGAACTTTCATCATCTCCCAAGCTCTTACGGCCACGTTTAAATTCAGCTGTCCAAAATTTCACTGTGGTAAATGATGGTGCAGAGTCCTTATATACAGCGTCCAAATCATTTTTGATTTGCGTAGGCTTATTGCCTTTCAAAAACAAGAATTTAATAACAGCTCGATACTCAATTTTTTCCATTTTCACAAAAAACACTGACATCGACTCACTCAAACGACTGCCAACTAAAAACTGCGAGTCCAAAATGACTGAAACTTCGGTAAGTAACTGTCAAATGAGGCACAACTAGCATTCAACAGCTTTTATTGACGAGTGCCGCTAGCTTTACCTGTTGATTTTTTTTTTTTTTTTTATAATTTACGCGCGCCTAAAGGGTTATGAATACCCTTATACTGTTGCTTGGCCCGGGCGGAAAGATAGAAGGAGGAGAAAGGAAAGTTTGTGATGTAGTGGTTTGAAACTCAGGTGTGTGTGGTTTCGATATTGACTCTCCAGGGGTGGGAGTCCGAATAGGACGGAGAGATTTTCTTCACTCGGAATGGTGAGGTTGTGAATTTTAACGGTTTGATGAGGTAATTCTGAAAATGTTTCAATTTTTCCTTTCTTTATTAAGCTTCTAAAAACATCCCTTAATCTATCAAAGTTATATTTTGCTATGTGCATACATATATACATATATATTACTCGTTTTCGATGAAGTGTTTCAATTTCAGTGGCTTTGTATTGGTTCGCAATCTCTTCTGTGATTGGTATGTGGTCCATAAGTTCTTCAGCAGCTGAACGGATAGTGGCATTTGAATCATCGTCTTCCATATTAAATACAAAATCTAATTACTGGGTCATTTTCATTACATTTAAGTGAACAATTTTCTGTATGAGCGGGTTGTTCTTCCTCTTCCTCCTTATATGTAACATCCTCGTTAGGCTCAATTCCACTCAAAAAATCTGCCACTCTGTTTTCCTTTCCTTTCAAATATTCTATCTTAAATTGATATTCTCTTAGTTTTAAGAGCCATTTTTGATGTCTGGGAGAAACATCTTTGCCTTCATATTTAGCATGCAAGAATTTAATTGGTTGGTGATCTGTAGAAATTTTAAATTTATTTCCATAGAGATATGGTCTAAAGTGACCATACATATAATGGCGGGAAATTCTTTGTCAGTGGCTGAATAATTTCTTTCATGATTATTCAGGATTCTCGACGCAAAGCATATAGGATGGCCTTCCTGTGATAGGACTGCTCCTATTTCGTAATTAGAAGCATCTGTTGTCAGACAAAATTTGTTTTGAAAATTAGGATACCTCACAATTGGATGACTTGCTATTAGAATTTTCAATTTTGCAAAAGCTTCTACGAGTATATAGTTAAGTTCGATAGTGTTTATTTTAGTACTCTTTAAATTTTTAGTGATAGGTTGTGCTATTTTAGTGTAATTTCTAATAGTAGTCTGTTATTCCTAGGAAACTTTTTATTTGTTTTTGCGTTGTGAGTACTCGTAGCTTTAACTTTTCAATTACTGCTATTTTTTTGGGGTTTGGCTTTAAACCTTCTTTTGTTAGGACGTGTCCTACGAACTCCGTCTCTTTCTTCATTAAGTTGCACTTATCGATTTGAATTTTAAGTTGTTTGGATTCTAAGACTTTAAATATATCAGTTAACGATTTAATATGTTTTTTTTAATGTAGAACTAAAAACTAGTATATGGATCTAGATATACTAAACACGTTTTATTTATATAATTCCTCAAAAGGTTTATAAGTCTTTGGAGTATCGCTGGGGCATTATTCAACCCGAATGACATTCTGATAAACTCATATAAACCGTGAGGAGTAACAAAAACCGTTTTTTTTCTGTCTTGTTCTTTAATGTGCACCTGATGGTATCCTTCAACTAGGTCTAGCGTTGTAAAATATTGGGCATTATCTAGTTTATCTAAGATTACATCAATGATAGGCAATGGAAACTTGTGGTCAACAATAACGGCGTTTAGTTTCCTGTAATGCATGACGATTCTAAACTTTTTCTGGCCTGAGTTGTCCATTTTTTTTTAGGAACAACTGTAAGGGGACTTTAATATTTGGAGTTACTTTTCCGAATGATTCCTTGTTCTTCCATTTCTCCATTTATCTGTTGTTATGACTATTTCGTGTTCTATTTATGTGATGCTAGTAAATTAATCACCCTCTTTGAAAAATAAATTCCTGAATTTTTCCATTAACTTTTCGACTTCTAATCTTTCTTCTGTACTTAAATGATCAGCATTTATATTCTTGGTATTACGATCGATAGGTTCGAGTGAACAGACTTTGTTCACTGCGTATGGATAGTTAATGAACTTTAAGCTTTCACTGTTTAAGTTTATAATTCCTTCATTCAAATATATGAGAGCGTTCAAATTGTTTAATAAATCAATATAATTAATACCAATATAAATTGGTATTTCCTATTACAAAGTCTTTTGACTTTCCATCTTATTAGAGCGTTGGAAGGAACTCTAAATTCATTAGGTATACGTGTATGTACCTCATATATTATAATATCGTTGCCAGGAATTGTGGCAAAATGTATTGGTTTGATAGAAATTTTCTTAAATTCGTCTAGTCTGTCGTCAATTATACTAACGTTTGAACCGGAATCTACTAAAAGTGTGTATTTTTTTTTATTAATATTTTATTGAATTTGCGGAAGATCATCCGAAGCTAATCCCAAAAAAAGATCAGTATTATTTACTTCAGTATTCCATTTTTGGTTTTGTTTATAGTCGCTGGGACTCTGTACTTCTAATCTTTGCGCTAAGAATCATTCTGTTGATGTGAACTCAAATTTCCTGACTCTGGTGACTGACTATCTATGTTACTGGTTTGCGATCTACAATATTTTGTAGGTTTCCTATTTCCATTGGTTCTGGTTTAGGTGAGTTATGATTCAATTGTCTCGACTGCATTACCGTGATAGTTCTGCCGATATTGTCCTGAATTTCTCTGATAGTTTTGGGTGATATTGTCCTGAATTTCCCTGACCTTGGTAATTAATTTTACGATGTGCAGAATTTCCTGTTCTCTGATCTTGATTCTTGATTGTCATGTCGATGACCTCTATGTCCTGACTTGTTTTTATTTTCTTGTTTTGAAGTACTGGATTTATTATTTTTCTGTTTTCTAAATTCATACCTAATACATGAATCCTCAAATCTCCTTTTTCTCATAATGGAAACTATTTTTCCTACATTTGTCTCTTTATATATTTTGTCTAAAAGTACACCCTGTGTCATTTCTTTTATTGTATTCGCTAAAGGACTATCTACATTACTGAGGTCTATACCTATGTATATCATCTATATAATACAATCTAAGTCCATCTGAGAAATATGGTTTTTAATTTGTATAGATAAATCACTTACATTATTAACTTTAAGATTGGTGATCCTAAGGTATATATCGAACAGTTCCAAGTCTGGTTTGTATCGTAGTTTGTGTATTCCATTGATGGATTCCCAATTGTCTGGTTACGGTAAATTGGTTATTGCGGTTTTGTCTTCCAGTTCGATCTTCTCTTGATATATTGTCGTTACAATACATTTTTTTAAGTCTTCATTTGTGAGTCCAGATAGGTGGATATATATTTTACTTCTCTTAACACTTTCTCAGTATTGTCACGAGATCATTCTCTGATCTGCATTCTTAGATTGCTGAAACTAGCTGTTCCAGTTATTGGTTTTTATGCAGAATTTCTATTGTTTGCTCTTCTACTGTCGACATATTTACGAGTAATCCTCGTCTGTTAACGTTATAATACTTGGTTTTGTATTTTGCCATAAACTCTCACTGTTTTGATATAAATATCAATATTTTTCTGGTTCTTTACGCTTCTATTCTAGCTGGAATTGTCCATAAGCTGGTAACATGTAATGAGAACACTATATTTTTCCTTTACACTTTCATTCTAGTATTTATTTTCACATCGTATATTAGAGTTTTTTTCGCTCCACTGGATAATTCGTTTTAGAATTATCCCACTGACTGCGCCAAAAAGATAATACGATTTCGCGTTAATCGTAAAAAAATAACACTCTTTAGTTTAGTTTTGAGAAAATACCAGAAGACTTTATTTAAATGAAGAGAAACGTGTTCTGTACGTTTTTTGATTGAATGATACACACTGTACAGTCGTAATTTACTTCTACTAATAGACTATTTTTATGCATAGTAGACATTATTGCATTCCCGCCAGTATGCACCTGCATGTATATCAAGTGACCAGCAATCAAAGCTTAGGAACACTTCTTTTAAATTGTAATTCTTAGAATTTTAGGATCTCATTTGAATTTTATGTCTTGGAATTTTCTATTTCGTTTAATATGATCTCTATTGGATCTACTTATGTAGACGGTAACTATACTGACTTGTACAATATACTCGTATGTATGTCTCGCGCGAGTTGTGTCTTGTGTCCGGCCCTTCGAAATAAAATACACCGTATTTGAAAAATGTCTTTTTTACTTCGAGGTCCTTTCACATGACTGACTTGTTATCTTAAACTAACTTAGCATAGTACCTAGAATAATGCAAAACATTTTACAATGAAGAGTTTATAGTTAACAGTTAAGGATCATGTCTTTTTGCTTGCATTGTAAATGTCGATATCCCCAAACTACGAGTAGGTCAACCGTTGTCGCTGGAGCAATTCTGTTGCTGGGCTGTTCTTGCTGCTTGTCTTCGTGTTGATGATGCCTTTATTGTTGTTACCAAATAATGTCTAGACATTATTACCATAGTATTGGTAGGCAATTAATTCAGCTGCTAATTCCAACCGACTTGATGCCTCTCTCCCCCCAATGCGCGTTACCCCATCTCTTTTTGTTCCCTAATCCGAGTCTGTCACTTTTCGTTCCTCTCCCATGTCTCATTCTGCCCGAACTGCCTAACAAATAACGCTACCCTCTCCCGTTTCCTGTCGCTTTTTTGCCTCATCGGATTTCTGAATCACTGCATGTCGCTTTTTCGTTTCATCGGAGTTCGATATTACTGACCAATGAGCCATAAGAAATTTCGCTTCAAAATAAAATTCCAAGAAAAAATGTCAGGCATAAAAAGAAATGTTATTAATTTATTAAAAGTATTAGATAATCGCAAAAACAAAACAAAGAACGAGAGTTGGTTTCCAAAGGCTACGAATCGTACGAAATACCTAATATTACAATATATATAATATTTTTCCTACTTAAATATTGGTCCACAGTTTTTCACATGCACTCCTGATATTGTACATAATTGAATATAATTATTCGGCATCACACCGGACTTAATACCTTAAAGAGACATAGAATTACACAAGAACAATGCATGAAATCAGAAGATGGTGGTTTATTGAGGATAGGCCCTCTCACTTCTTATTTGTTATACTCGTATTATGATACTGGGCAAAAGAAGTGATAGCTTGATTGTTTTCGTAGTTAATTCACTTCTGGTCCAAAATATCATAAAAACAAGTATGTTTACGTAGATACTTTGAAATCAATTCTGAGAATTGTTTTCATATTATCTTAATATTGTCATGGGTACGTAAGACGTTTCAGGTATAACATAGTACTACATAGGATTTCTCAATTTAAGTGTTGGAAAAGGTGCCCGCAGGGTAATGTGTCAAACGTAGCTATTGACAACTAAAATGAAAGCAAATATCAAAATATTTTTTATTCACTTTAGTCACAAAGATGGTGAAAATAATATTAAAAAAATTTTTCACCATTTGATTACTTCAAAAGCTAACGAAAATGTACGAGTATGGTATTTATATTTATTTTTTCACAATTTGCCTTCTTTAAAATCTTAGAAAATGACACAAACCATATACATAGCCACTGAAAAGATTTAATTAAATCGTTGATTTGATTAATTTGCAAATTAAAAAAGCTGTAATAAGTTGGAGTACGAGGGAAGTGTCTAATTTGTTCTTCAAGAAGACAATTTCGTTCGCTGTATCAAATCAGATACTCGTCTTGTTTTACTATCTGCCTTCTATTTTCTTGTAACTATCACAGCTTCTGTTTGATTCTGGACACTCTCTTCAGATATTGTCGCAAATGCAACTTAAATTAAATCATAGTTTAGTGAGCACCTAAAAAGCGGCAAGTCATTCTACACAAGCTATCGAATGCTTTCTATGTCATAAGACAGTTGGATAGCAGATTTGGATGTAAAGTCCGGCAAGATTTGCCTATTTCTGATGACATTAGAAGGTTCGAAAACCTTCTAAATAGAAAGGATAGGCAAGTTGCATCGCAAAATTGGAAATTTGTTCACGCCAAGCTAAACCAATTTATCCTTTTTCCCTTAGAAAATACTTCAAATTTTTGTAAAAAAGGTTTGTACTTACTTACGTTACCAACAAGTCCATTCCAGTCAAACCAGCTCGACTGATTGCTATCTGTTTGTAATGACCGTTGGTTTAAGCCGTGAAAAACCATTCTCGGTAGCATCATGTTTGGGTTAAAGCGTTGATGTCAAGATTTTCTATACTTGTATCTGCTATCCTAACTAGGTTGATGACATTGTACAGCTCGTATACTTTGTCATTGAGTTTCTTACTCAGAACTCTTCAAAGCAGACAGGATCGTATATTTTTCGACGAATGGTTCCCTTGAACCTATCTAAGATATCTTCATCAAGAGCGTGGTAAGATGAAGTCCCATCCTATCTCGAAGTTGCAACTATCCGCCGATGCTAATCGTGTCTTCTTTCTTTTTATACAACATATGGTATGGAAACCATACCACGGAAATCATTTTGGCCGCTTCTCGTAAGTTGGGTTATAAGCTCCTTTCTATTCTTTAAAGTGTTGAGAACTTCCTGAATGACTTTCCTGTATCAAAGGTCTCCGTGAAGACGTTATGATACAGACGATTGTATCATTATATCATATTTTGATGCAGCTCTGTACAGCTTGCCTCTTAAGATAAGCGGCTTTGAAAGAGATGGTAAGTATGGATTCAGAGATCTTGGGTTTTCTGCAGGTTATGACATATTTTGAAAACTCAAATTTTCCTACCATTATATGTATTTGCGAATATAAAAAAAATCTATAATCTTGAAAAATTCCATGACAACTACTAGATAATAGTACAGGGTGACCAGATAGAAATGATAGTTTTTCTAATTGTTATGTTTCGGCAGCTGTCAAAGTCACCAATGATATCCAAAATATTCTGTAAGGTTTGCCATTTCATCATGCACCACTTTACACTTGCCGAACGTGTCCAAATTATTAAAAAATATTATCGAAATTCCGGCTCAGCTGTAAATACGCACCGTGAATTTCGTCATGAGGTCGGTCGTCATCATGGCTACAATGTGCAGGCAATTCGTCGCACCGTGGAAAAGTTTGGGCGTGAGTACACTCTTTCTTTTGGATCTTAAGCTACCAACCAGACAGCGATTGGTGCGAAATGAAGAAAACATAGCCGCCGTAGCCGCCAGTATCGAAGAAGACCCAGGAATGTCGATTCGGTGCCGATCAGCTTATTTTGCAGTTTGATTTGGGCCTACATCCGTATAAGATTGTGGTGACGTAAGTATTGAAGACAGACGAGCATAGACAACGCCGTGAGTGGAATGGTGGTATTAGCGGACCTTATTTCTATCGAAATGAGGAAGGAGACACCGTTACTGTCATTAGTCTCAGGTATAGAGTGATGTTAACTGACTTTCTGTGGTCAGAGCTCGACAACCATCGATATATCCGAGCTGTGGTTCCAACAAGACGACGCTGGCATGCCATGCTAACGACGCAATGCTCGAAGTTGTGAAGGAAAAATTTGGCGACTGGGCCATTTTTTTTACTTTTAAATTCATTTTTATTATTTCTTTCTATATGCTCACTTACATACTAGACAAAAATGCGTAAATAATAATTTAGCTTACTGGCTCTTCTCGAGCGCTCTAAATTTTACGATATTACTACAACTAATGTCTTTCCAACTTAAATCTATCCTAGGATTTAGTTTATATAACCAACATATGTATTTACATATATGATTCTCTAAGAGAATTAATGCCAAAAATCTTAGATGTTTTATCTTTTTTCAATTTTATTTAAAACTTAACCAACCCATCTATTTAACCTCCCTATGCTTCTTAATTTAACTTAACTATAATCCAGGTTTCGAGCACTCGTTTTCTTTTGTTTCGATTGGTCACCATCTCGTTTTCGGCGCCTGGCAGTCGTCACCATGGTGCACATGCACCTCCGAAACTTGATCGAGACCGTCTAGCGTCGGTGAACTCTCGAAGGCACCCCTACGTGATAACGAATCTCTACACAATCTACTTATATCTAGAAGGAGCTACATAAGTAACGCACCGATCTAGGAGAGCGCATCGCCTCCCTACCCTTGTTTAAGCCACCAGTATTCGGTGTATTGCTTTTCGGCATCGATTCCATCCCTGTCCGCAATTGCAGGGTTAAAACGGAAGAGCTCCTGAGCGCTGGTGATGCACCCGTCGTAGATGAGCCGCTTTTCCCTCGCACCGATATGGCGGTAGTATAATATTAGAATACCATCCGTACTTTGCACTAACCCTTTAACGTCAATATGGAGAAATGCTTCAGGTGGGATAAAGACAGATTGAAGTGTACTCTCGTAGTATACATATTATATTGGGGTAATATACGCCAAAGATCAGGCTATTATCGCTCGTCATTGCTCTTGCGACGTGCTTTCGAATCACCTTCATTAGAAAATTGTCAATCCTATTTAGTCCAACTCCCTTGTAAAGGGCTTTGTTGAGATAATATTTTATGTACTCAGTCTCTGTTTTCTGTACAATCGAAGACAGGTCCAAAGACACTGTCACTCGAGCATACAAATCATTTCCATGTAAGACGGCGCTACATTAAACCACATCAGACAAACGTAAGCGATGGGTGTCTTGATTAGGTCCACGTAGCATATGACTTTTACCCTGGAATCAAGTTGACTGCTTTGAAACAATTTTCTTGTCAAAGCTAAAGGTTTGGCCGCAACCAGACAAGAATCTATATCTTTATCAAAATCTAAATACTTATCAAACCAGATACCAAGATACCTAGTATCACCGCTAGTGGTAGTCCCTGCTGTACAATGATGGCTAAATTTCCCCAGTTATTTCTGGAATCCCAAGAGGCTATTCTCAATGGAGTTCTAAATATGATTGTTTCTGACTTTTGGAAATTAATTTTGAATTCCCAATCATCGCAATACTCTATGATCGAAGTCACATTGCAAAAGGGTGTTAATAACTTCGATTTTGGTCTTGTACGCCACTAAAATATCTGCATATGCTATAGCGTGACTGAGGGTACCTATTATATCACTCCTGTTAATATTGAACAGTATCAAAGAAATAACCGACACCTGTGGTAAACCACTTTTAATGTTAAAAACTTTACTCGAAATCACGTTGCCACATTTGAGAACGAACTTCTTTCCCATAAGCATATCATAAATCATATACATATAGCAAAGGTTCCCACATGCCCATTCTTGTAAGGTTTTAGGAAAGCCCATCTAACCATACGGTGCAAAGGCCTTTTCCAAGTCAACAAGACAAGCACCAGTTCATTGGTTCTTGCATTTGTTCACTGTATGTCGGAGATCAGTTTTGACGGCGCATGAATGGTGTCGTGCTTCGCCCTAAAACCAAACTGATTGTCCCGGATTATGTTGTTATCGCCCACCCGAATTTTGACCGAATTGATTCATTGCGGAGATAGAAGAGATTTGCGTAAGTTCTGTTTTCTTGTTGATTATGTGGTTGCTGCACTGTTTGTTGTTGTTGCCGAATGCTGCTGGTTTTCATTTGTTCTTGTCACTCTTTTGGGCAACGAATGGTTTCGCGGGTCTCCAACTGATCGGAATCCATTGCTATATTGTCTTTCGGGACCCGTTTCACGATTAGCTTTTTCGTTTAAGAAAAAGAAAAAAAAGAAAGACAAAGACTACTTGTATTCGGATGGGTTTGAACTTGGGCTCTCCACTCCAGAATTCGGTTCTACTGAGCCAAACGACGATTTCTGACTTTTCCACTTACATTATTTGTTAAAATACTTTCACTTGCTGACACAACAAATAAATCAACTTTCCTCACTGAGAGTTCGGAAACAAATGGCGACTGGTGGATCATCGTGCGATTCGACACCATTGGATTATTTTCTCTGGGGCTACGTCAAGTCCTTAGTCTACGTTAACAAGCCAACCACTTTGGACCAGCTCGAGGCCTACATTCGACACGCTATTGTTAGAATAACGCCCCACATATTGGACCGAGTCATCAAAAATTGGGCCGACCGCTTGAAGCATTGCAAGCGAAGCCGAGGCCGCATTTGAATGGCATGAACGTAGCTTCAAAATAAGGCCAGAATCAATTTTATATCTCACACCGTTGTTGTTTCATTTAATTTGTTTTCCTATCGTTCTTATCTGGTAATCGTTTATATAAAAGTTGCTTCCTTTTTGAAGTTGAGCTTAGATATTTCTACCCGTATTTCGTTTTGGTCAGGTCGACGTAGCTGTTGTGCGTCATTGTCTAAATAAATAGTTCAGTTACGTTTTGTGTCGAAATCAGTTAGCCTAACCCCTCTGTTTACACCGCATTTACATTTATCAAATTCAAACAAAGCAAATATGCCTCCTTGAAAAAAGTTCGCATCCTTTTAGATTAAAAAGTCCTCAAAGTGCCATCAGGTTTTCTGAATTATTTCTGTCTGGCTGATTTCTCCCGTTTGAGGACTTAGACTAGCCTACCAGTGTTTCGATTTTTTCGCAAAAATCTTTATAAGAGGCAATAAAAATATAAAAATCAAAATCCAGATTAGCTTTTATATTCTTTTGGCTTCGATTTGGTGACTGCTTTAGAAGTGGATCTGTTGCTGCAAATCTGCTTTCCACGTGTTCATTCCCTTCACCAACGTTGAGGCCTCCCATTTTATTCTGAATTCGATGTATTTATGTTCTGACATGGAAATATTAAATATTAACATATTAACATATTGTACTTTCCCTATTATAGTTTCGGACGGTTCAGTCGCTAGTAGTATCCAAATAAAAGTCAGGTTAAGTTCTTGAATTAGTGGAGCCGATCATTTTCTTTTTAATTAAAATAGGAAAGTTGCCATTAAATGCTTTGGTGAAAGCATTTTTTATCTAAGGAAAAATTTAATTTAATGATCTTATAGGACAATTTTATTTCAACTGTTAAACATGTTTTACTGCTCTTTACCTAAAAATATAACTCAACTCTCAATAACGGTCAACCATCTCACGTCACAACGATCGCTTTATGATTGATCAGTTAATCGGCAATTTCATGTATGGAAGGCAAATACCTTTTTTTGGAGTCCTTGAATGAATGAGGTCGGAACTATCGGTCCTCCATGTAAAAAGCTCATATACCACCTTGATCCATGCCACCGTGTGGCGCTCCCATTGTTCCGATTTGAGTTCTGTTTTTTTTTGTTAAGTTAGTACATCTGTTGTTGATATTCCCTCTAAATCTTAACGTCATAGCTTGACATTTGCAAAAGTTACGTAGCCAAGAGTACATCTATCTCTGTGTGTGTGTTGGTGATTTTATACAATTTTAGAAATGGATTTAAATTTGCAACAACGAACTTGTATTCAATTTTGCGTAAAAAACGGATTTAATAGTGCGCGAACGTTGGAAATGTTGGAAAAATGTTTCGGCAACGATTCTCTAAAGAAAACGGTGGTCGTGAGTCAATCGAAGATGATGAACGCAGTGACTAACCATCGACATCGAAAACCGACGAAAACATTGATGAAGTAAAAGAATTGTTGGTCAATAACCGCAAAGTAACCATCAGAGAGATAGCTGAGGACTTGAACATTGCCTATGGATCCGTCCAAGACATTTCATGCAAAAAGGATCATTACTGGAGACAAGACGTGGGTTTATGAGTACGACACGTAATCCAGACATCAGGCAAGTGAATGGCGTTCACCAAATGAGCCGAGACCAAAAAAACCACGTCGTTTTCAGTAAAAAAGAAGGCAATGCTCACGGTTTTCATGGATTACAACGGTGTAATGCATCATGAATTTTTGCCAGAAGGCCAGACAGTAAAGAAAGAGTATTATTGGGGCGTTATGAGACGTTTGCGTGAAGCAATTCGCCGAAAGAGACCAGAATTGTGGGCTGAAAACTCGTGGATTTTGTACCATGATAACGCACCGTCGCACAGTGCCATGATTATTCGTATATTTTTTGACGAAAAATGCAGCAAATACCATCCAAAAGCCACCGAATTCCCCTGATTTGGCTCCCTGTGACTTCTTTCGGTTCAATCGAGTTAAAAAACCACTACGGGGAACGCGTTTCAGCAGCCGAGAGGAAGTAATGGAAAAATCGCAGGAAGCACTGAAGGACATACCGAAAACCGAATATAAAAAAATGTTTCGAGGATTGGATCAAGCACTGGCATAAGTGTATTGAGTCGATGGGGATTACTTTGAAGGGGACAATATAGATTTAGATGAATAAACTTGGATTTTAAATTTTCTGAATAAATTCCGAAAAATTGTTGATCGAGGTGGTACTCGTAGGCCTTCACTGAGTATGTGCTCTGTCGCCATCCGGAAATGTGAGCCTGATTCTACTTTGATTTGATATGGTGAATTCTCGCTCTCTAATGCGAAGTCCGGGAGGAGATATTCTTTCGTTCAGAGTTATACGGTGTGGTTAAATACTCTATATCGACTCATTCTTTTGAAACTTTTCGGTAAAAACTAAACACGGTCTTTTGGAAGTTATAAAGCTTGCCTCAGATATTATTTTTTTTATTAAAATCATGAGATCACTATTTCCTTACAGTCACGATTAATTTGGATATACGAGTATGTACGAGTAAGTGTTATACATAATCCAAAAGTTCCTTTAGACAGGCCATCAAAGCCTTCGTTTACAGAATTCAAAAGACAAACAGGCCAATGCATGAAATTATGGAATCCGCTGTTATGAACTTTTATTTTAATGTCAGACTGCGTTACTATCTTGAGTTCGAATTGTAGATATGAAACCAAAACCTGACCAATTGGTTCATAGGCACAGCTATGGAGGCCTGGAGTTGCCAATCAAAAATTCCGAACTTTCCTTTTAAAATGCCCTTCTACATATTTCTTTCGATATAAAATTGGGTACCACTAAACATTTGAAACAGCTATCGAATAATTATATTAAGAGTGAAATCCTAGGAACACCAATTGGAAACTCATTGACTAAAATTTCCCTCAAAGAGGATTTCGTTGAATCATTAATTCAATTTAAGCAGTATCTTCCCTATTCTTTTTTCTCAAGTGCCTTACTTCTTTAAGCAAATTTTAAATTTATGTATTTATCTGCATTTCGAAATTAGTGTTTTTGTTTGAAGTAATAAAAAAATAAAAGATATTAATGAAATTGGTCATTGACCACTTACGAGTAGCATTCGAGACAGGAAATTCCATCTGCCATCTTAGATGTAAGCGCTCAGTGACACAAGATGATTATTTAATTTTATGATTTGATGCATATTCTCTCATTTAGTTTCATTTGCTCTTCTCATTTTAAATAGACAAAGTTTTCTCCTTCCTGTCGAAGGACGAAGTTGAAAAGTTAAAACAAGAAGAAGAAAAGAAAATCGCAACCCTTAGACGTGACAAGAAGACCAGATTACTGGACGGATCCAATGACATTATGGAGCAATACGAACACCACCACCAAGAGGATGTGGATGACAATGCAAACAGTGATAATGGAGACGATGATAATGAAAACTGTGATTCCGAAGATACGAGGTAAGGGTGTTCATTTCACTGCCATCATTGCCAAGAAGGAACAATCAATTATTTTTCATTTTTCACATTTTATTTCATGCTTCTTTTTTTTATTTTTACACAAACCAAAAAAATACTCGTAGTTAGTCGTGGTGAAAGTTAGACTGGAATAGATGTTTTTTCGCAATTTTCTATTTTTTTTATTTTTTTTTGTTTTTTGTATGATGCATTTTCACAGAAAAAAATTAAAAGAAATTAAAATAAAACCTACATACAAATATACATACGCCACGAATCATGCACATATGTTAACATAATCACTGGCCTTGCACAAAATGCACTGTGTGCAGAGTGAAGAACTTTAATCAAGCGGGCGGAAAGAGGGGCTTTCGGTTTTTGTAGTCTATGAATAACGGTTAATTTAGTTGGGTTTATAAAGTTGTGTTTTTTTTTTTTTGTTTTACAAAAACTGAAAGAGGAAATTGGTTTTTGGAGAATATTTTTCAGTTTAGTTAATTGTGGTGGTGGTTATTCAAATTAACAGTTTTTTTTTTACTAACAATGCTTATACGTTACAATAAATATTTAATTTTTATTTAGAAGGGAAAAAAATCAAATAAACCAGAAATTGAGCTATCTGAATTGTGTTGCAATTCGTAGTTTTTTCCTAATGGTTTATGTATTTCATTTATTGAGATAATAATTTATACAATTGTTAACAATGTGTTTTAAAATAATAAATACAGTATTGTAGAGTACAATGAACTCCTCTGTTACATATGTACTTCCAGAAATAGTCTGCGTATGCCTATGATGAAAAGCAAGGTGTCGTTTCTCTTTTTCCTCAGAAAAAAACCAAAATCTCATATTCTACCTTTGCAAGGCCGGCTTCTGGTAGCCTTATCTTGCCAGATACTATTATATTTTAGTGTTCCTGAAGCAATAGCAGTTAGTAATTCAGAAGTTGTCTTCTCCTGAACAAGAATTCGAGCTGAGCTAAAGATTTTCTTTTTACATTCAGCTGCGTCTTATTAGTGCCTGCATAAGTTGCCTAGTTGCTCTTGATGCCTGCTGGATTGAGAATCCAAATAGACGATATACTCGTATGTAAGCACTTTCAGCTTTTTATAGTTTCAGTCTTTTTGCCTTACTCGTGTTGATTTTGATCGATTTTATTATTCAAACACTCCAAATAAATAGAATCTCATTCTTTTCCGAAATAATACCAATTTTATTTGGTCACTTATAGCCCATATATTTCTTGGAGGTCTAAAATATTCACCTACCTGTCTTATTTTCTTTCTAAATTGGGTACATCTTCTGGAGCATCTTATTATTTACTATTTTTGAATAGAATGAAGTTGCTGTCGACTGTCATACACGTTAAATATTTCATTCTCCCTGACACTTAAGTTAGCCGTTTAGAGAACCCTTACAGATTCGGAGTTCTGGCTTTTGACTGTGACTGTGACTTTGCAACTATCAGTTGTAATATAAGTACTGGGCGATTTTCGAATATCTATTTAACATTAGTCTATATTTAGTTTTGCGATGCTAATCTGATGTTTGGTGTCAATTTGACACAAGGTTTTATAGAGCCGATTGTAGAGTCAAAAAAAAGCTATAATATGCTGGCTTGTTGCGAAAAATTTCAATTTTTATTATGAAAAAAAAAAAAAAAAAAAATAACAGTTCAACTACAAATATAATAAGATGGAAAAAAGGATAAGTCGAATCGAATGGAGAATGCTGACATTTTACTTGCGATGAAGTACTTTGCATTTCTCGCAAAGAATAAAACGATGTTCCGTACAAGTTGGTCTCACGCACATGTCACAGCGAACACTGTGAACATTTGCGATCGGAGTTCAAGGGCACACGTGACATCTAACCCGTTTTTTTATAGTTGGCTGATGAATCAATATGTTGACCGCTAGCATTTCGACCGATGCTAATGCTTGTGATAATGTTGATGGAGTATTCAAGCAAGAGGAGCACGGTGAAATCGACGAACTTGGTTCTCGCACACGACGAAAAACTTCTGCCGCATGTATACCATGTGGTGTTCGTGCCCTAACTTTGATATTGTCTTCACATAAGGCCTCGCCCAAGTTCAACAAAAACAATCGTCGGCGGAAACTTTTCCTACTCTTGTTCCATTCCGGGAACAATTGAGTCAAAATCAAGAAGGCGTTCAAAGCCGAAATGTCAAGAACCTTGTAGAACAACGTTAGTGGCCATCGGTTGGTCCTGCGCTTACACCGATAAGTGCCAACCATCTGGTCGAGAGTGTCGACACCAGCCTTCGTTTTATTGTAAAAGTGAATTATGTTGGGATTTTTTGCCTGGTCAACTGGATCGAAGTGGACGGCCCCATGATACGTCGAAAGCAAAGTTACGAAGCGATTTTTCTTGGGCACGTATAACACCATCTGCTGCATGGTTGTTGACGATTTCGGTATGCAGCACTGGTTTTCGTTTCATGTCAATCAACGCTGACGATATCTCCTTGCATTTTTTCCTTATGGTGCCGACAACCGTAATTTGCTTCTTCTTCAGCTCGAGTACCAAACTGTAAGATGTAAAAAATTGTCAGAAGTGACATTGAGTCCGTTCATTCCTGAAAATGGAAAAAAATCACAGATCAGAGAAAAATAAAGGCATGTACACGAAGAAGAAATACTAATTGGCACTAATCCAGAACAACACGCTGACCTTGATTGATTTCTGCTGAACAGTTTCTGTCACGGCCAACTTAGAGAATATTGTAGGAATACAACGATCCTCGTCGGCCAGAATCCAAAGTTTGATGCCATGCTTTCAAGGCTTAGATGAAATGTACTGTTGAAAACAGCATCGTCCACGAAATGGCAGCAGTTTCTCATCGCCGGTCGGAAATTTGCTAGGAACATACATAACTTTCGAGCGCTGGAGCCACAGATCGAACAAAACGCGAATAGGCGCCAGTTTATCGCGTACACTCTGCTGAACATTATGCCGAATCGAATCGTATCGATTGGCTAATGGTTCGAAAGCGAATAAGTGACATTGTCGCTGCGAAAATTTTTGGCCCATGCTACGCAGTCCAAAGCTCATCAGCCGCTTCACTTTTCAACCGATATGCCCCAGCCAACAACAAAAATCCGTAAAAGGCGCGCATTTCAGACACATCAACCGGCTTCCACGTGACGCCATGCTTGTGAACACCGTATAAATTGGTCATTTGTACCACAATATTCTCGACTGGCTCGATAAAAAGCAAAACGCAGTCACTGGACTGCTGATGCAAGATTTCGCAAATGATGTTGGCCCTGCAAAAATTTCAAATGAAAGCGCCTAAACAAAAAACTCAAAACAAACCTTGACGAGAAGCGAAATCTATTGTCGAGACTGATGGGCATGGTGGCATTGGCTCGCGCACATACTGAATTTTCTTGTCTTTCGACTTGATAGCGTCACTCTTGTCACTGTTATAATCTTCAGAATCACTTTCAGTCTCGCTTAGTGAATAATCTGTATCATCTTCCGAGAATTCGGGCAGATTATCGCTGTCTTCTGTTTGCCGTCCAAACTGTTCGCAGAATCGCTCATAGTCAGTCATTTTGCAGTAATTGTTTGAAAAAAAAAAATCTGAAATAATTCAAAAGCAAAAGGTTGCACAATCGAATAATAAGGAATAACGGACGAAGTGACACCAAACATCAGATATGTAATAACTCTTCTACAAGCCTTCAGAGCCCTCTGGCGACAACAATTTTGTTTTTACGAAAACTAGACGAGAAAGTAGCCCGGTGAGCCGCGAGCGTTTGGCAACAGCACTACAATTATTAAGAGTTTCGCTTATTTGAAGAAAAAAAAGTGTGTCAAATTGACTAGTGTTAATATTAATCAATTTGCACTGATTACAAAAATTTAGTCGTCAATATACGAGTAGTTTCCTTTATTGGACAATACTTCCGTGTTATGCCGTTACTAAAAAAATTGTTTGGCTTTGACGAAAAAAAATACTCCAACAACTGGCCGTTTCTGCTCTAGTGTTAACTTTAATCTGCATAGTTGTTCACGGTGGTAGTCTGGTTACGAGACAACAGCTCAAAATGCGTTATTCCCTCAGCATCCCACCATACAGACAGTAGTACCTTGAGCTGGTGAAGTGCATCTCTGCGATGTTGTACTGTCTTGATCTTCCAGTAACGATCCAGTTCAGCTTCTGATTGATGTGTCAGAAGCGCAAAGCAAGCTTCGATTCTTTACTGAAGATTTCTCAACTTTATGACTTTTCCCCCATTAGCTAGGTATTGATCATATGGCTCAAGTTGAATTTCCCTTACCGTAACAGTGGGATTTCTTTCGGCGGTGAACTTCGGGAGCTCATCGTCTACCTCTTCTGGCCACCCCAAACGAGGTTTATCCTTTAGGTCAAAATTGCCATTTCTAAATTTTGCAAATTAACGTCAAAACTTGGACTCGCTGAGAACACCCTCTCCATACACATTTTGGATTTCTCTAGTGGGTTCACTTCCATTCCGGTTTTTCCGGAGCAAAAACAATAAAATATGCCGAATACGCTTCATCGATTTCAAAATTTAGTTAAAAAGGCCTATAGTGATGGTAACACAACAAAATTTGGAGAATGGACAATATCTCCCAAGTACTAATTTCAATGACGGTTTCAGCATTAAATTGGTTTTGTGCATTTTATGCGCAATACTTATGTTACAACCTTATAGCTTTCCATCGTTACCCTGAAAAGTTATTTAACATTTTACTTTTTAATACTCTAGTTTACAGTTTTCGCAAAGTTTTGGCCTAATTCCAAGCTGACCTGATCTTTCTTGTAGGGTAGCGTTTTACCCCTCCTGCTGGGTTGCGTGCGTTTATCAATATCATTCATCAAACTAGGGGTTTTGCTTCAACGAAAACTCAGTACTTCAGATTCGACATCTATGATAACTTATTGGCTATGTATGCCAGTGGTCTCATACGATTTATATTGGTAGCTTTTCGAAATGTTTTGGGAGATTCAAAAGAATCGATCGGTGCCGTTCGTCGCCGATCTATCTTACAGTACTCCTTCGTGTATTCGTCCGTTATAGGTTTTTGCATTCTAACCTAAGATAATAAAATGATGGTCCATATCGATGATGACTACTCAAAACGTTCGGACTTGAAGAATACTGCAACTTGTCGATTTCGATGTAATTAATCTGATTAATGATGTAACATTCAGTGAACTGGTAGGTTTTTTGTGTTAAGTTTAGACTTCTTGTCTATGTCATGCTCATGATACAAATTGGCATCTAATTAAGCTTCTGCACTCTAGATATTTCGCAGTTTTTCATTCAGCCGATTTTGTTACATTTCTTGGATTTATAATGCCCGCTTTGTAGCCACTTTATCTGTAAACGTTCCAAGCGTTTGGTTGTACTTGCTCCGCATACCGGAGTCAGGAATAAAATCTTCTATATCCTAGGCCGTTTGTATCTGTTTTTCAACACGTAATATTTCACATTTACTAACGGATGATCCAAAGTCATTTGTTCTAAAGTCATATCACATTTTGTTTATATTGAAATGTAGTAGTGTTCAGAAAATGTTCTGAAGACGACGTGCCATAAAATCTTTATGAAAACTTGTAGTCTATTTTAAATTGTTAAAAGGGATTGTGTTTTATTTTTTTGTTGGAAAATATATACATATAAAAGACTCCCACCGGGAAGAAAATTTGAACAATTGCAAATTTCTTATCCTTACAGAAGCTTTATTTAGTGATTTACTTTTTTTCTTATTTTTTTACATGTTTCTGAATATGTTACATTTTTTATTTTGTCTCCGTCTGATATTGACTATCCAAAGTTCCGGTTCTTGATAAACGGACGCATACTTGCCCGTGTGAGAAACATTCTTTCCGCAAATCTAACTCCATATATTTACGCATTTGTCCTTGTGATTTATTAATTTAGAATAATTATTATAGCGAATGATAGTTTAATAGGGAATTGTAATCTATTCAATGTAAACGACAGATCTGTTGGAATCATTAGAATCCTTGGTATATGCGCCTTCTGTTCAACACCAGATACCATAAGTAGGAGTATAATCGCCTTGAGATGTGATCTGCAATCTTGTGCGATTACACAGATTTGGGGGTTTTGATTTGGGTTGTTACATTACAGGAGCGCTTATTTTTAATACAGTATAATGGAAGTTCTGGAGGATTTAAAGAATGTAAAAATTCTTGTAGATAATACATACACAGCGTTTTCTATGTTTACGACAGTATCTATAGGTATATAAATCCTGGGTTAGCCTCGTAGCCTTTGCGAAATGACATCATTGATTTCACTAACAGATGCATTCCTTGGAGACACGATCGGCCGTTCACCTATCCAGTTATGATAAATCTTGTCAACTAATTCTTTTATAGATCTTACAATTCTTCCTAATTTACTATCTACCTGAACCAAACTGTTCTCGTTGGGAATTTTGGCATCACCAACACTTAGTAATTGAATAGAAAATTGGTTATTTCCGCCTTCTAAATGGGCTCTCATTTTTGTCCATAGGTAAAACCTTTTAATATTATTCTAAAGTGTGGAAGATTTTAAGCACGCCTTAACAATATCCGCTCGTGTTCCTTTTAAAACAACTGCCAAAGTTTGGCAAAAATCACTCGCAAACACGAAAGTACTTAACACAACCCATAACTTTCCCCGAATTTCTTAAATCTTTGAGCGTTCTTTTTTTCAGTTTCCATGTGTGATCGATGACCTATTGTGCATTCACCCTACACAATGAGTTCAACATCTTATAATACTTTTCCTAGTTGTCCAATTGTACGAATTGAACACATTGTTTCTTGCAAAGAAACAGTTAATGGCAATTTATATGTAGAACGTTCTGTTCTACCTACGCTATATCCTAAATTTGTCAAGGGCGTTTTCCAGTTCCACAGTTTCTATTGTCAATGCTATCTATTATTGAATCACATGCTTGTCGTTGGTCAAGAATTATATTTGGGAGGTTAGTAGAGATATTGACATTAAGTTGGGCTATGTCATACGATTGCCTTAGGGCCAGTTCTAAAGGATTGCTTAAATTTATGTTATTCCGATTTTGTGAAGGAAGGTTTTTTCATTTAATGAAATACCTTGTCTTCAATTAAAATTAGGGCTTCATTAAACATATCTTCCGTACTTGGCAGAGTGATGTCATTGTTTTGATGACGGACTTGATTTTGTATATCCTCACATAGATGTTCTCGAAATGTATTCCACAGGTTGCGTGGTTCAGATGGCTGACAAAATACAATAAAACAATAATTACAAATAAGACTTTCAATTCAAAGGGTGA
The DNA here is from genome assembly GCA_963966105.1 of Volucella zonaria. NCBI lineage: Eukaryota > Metazoa > Arthropoda > Insecta > Diptera > Syrphidae > Volucella > Volucella zonaria. The sequence continues at coordinate 163,622,168 of OZ014530.1, forward strand.
TTGAGAAATCATGGCATCTACAAGGTTATTTTCCTAATGGTCATCTTCTTCTGAAAGAAAGTATTCTTTACAAGCTGCTTGATAACTTTCTTTTAGTTCACCATTTATCGTTCTCAAATGCTGAAAAGAGTAGACCAACGAACATGGTGTACGTATACTATAATACTCATATCATTTTGAGATAGAAATACTCCGATTGATTTGGATAAACGTTTTATACTATTCCCAGTACGTTGTATTTTTTTAATTTTGGGATGGCCGTCTATATTCTGCCTTTTCCGCATACATCCCTCACCTCACTCACTGTGCATTGCAGCGGTGTTTAAAAGTCTAGAATTTGAAATATGATACGCATTACGCATATACATACTTGTATGTATTCATATGTACATATAATGCAATAACAGTTGTTATAACTACCTATCTTCATTCTGTAAAGAAAACGTTTTTGCTATATGTATTAAAATGAAGCAAGTTGTAAAATGTATTTGCAAACAAATCAAAATATGATCGCAAAACTGAAAGTAATAATTTTTCATCACTACACCATGAAGAAGGAAACAAAAGTTTTCGAGTAAATCGTATTATTTAACTAAGCATGAAATTAATGTAAATTAAATTTGCCCGCCCTTGTTGAAAATATGTAGGTTCGTATGTAAATGAAAATTTTTTTTTTGTTAGTTCAACTTGGATACGTATCCTGCAAAAGTTGAATTAAACAAAAAATTTACATCCCGTATTATCGTTATCTGCGAATTGTGGGTTTCCATTTCGATTTCGAAGAAGGCATTTGAATTTCGTTTTTACATATTTTTTTTTTTTTTTTCTGGGAATGACCGAAAATGAGAAAACTTTGTTTGCCTTTATTATTTCTTACTCTTTCTCGTTTTGTTCATCGCTTATTTATCATTATTATTTTTCTTCGTATTGGGGGATATTGTATGTTTAAAATACAAAAAAATCAACAAACTTTTTACATTTTCTTCTTGTTAATGTTGAAAATCATTGACCTAGAGTTTCGCCAGTTTAAGGTTTTTTTTTTCGCTGAGCCCCGTGGCGTCGTTCCTACTAAAAGTCGATTGATTTGTAGCTGAATAATTTTTTTTAATAATAAACAAACTAACCATGTGATTTTATTAATTTCTCTGCGTGCTATGAGCAATCATTTATGACGACAAAATAATGAGAAAGTTTAGGTAGATTAAATGCGAAATCATTTTCAAAATCGCCTATCTCGAGGGTGAGAAATTAATTAATTAACACATCTACAAAAAAGTAATTCTAACGAAATTGTTGAAAAGAGTGGGAATCATGTCGGGCAATAACATCTACACGTATATGTACTATATACAGGATGTTCCCAAATTCGTTGACGATAATTTGGGAAATAATTCCTGGATATATTCTAAGAAAAAAAAAAACCTTCTACGGTATGGGGCTATCTCCAATGTTGACATCATTTATCAAGGAATTAAGAAAAGGCTTACTATGGTGTACTCTGACCATGTTAACGGAAATTGCTCTGTCAATGCTAATGGTAGAAACTTCGTATATGACCTTATTTTTAGGGATACTAGCCTTTGAAACGGCGTTTAGATTAAATTAATATCTTGTTCGAGTCTTTAGATATCCAATTTCTAAGCTTGTTCAATTTTCATTGCCCATGCTAATTTTTGACTTTGAGGTCACTTTTCTCCAGAAAATGCGTAATTAACATAACGTTTTACTATTTTTGTCTTATGAAAGTAACAATAATAAAAAAAAAGCCATCATCAAGTTTGCACAAAAACCCATAGATTTTATGATATGTGGGAAAATATGCAGCAGTTAAAAAAAGTAATTTATGATTTTTTCCCAACGTTTCTGACAACAGTTGACAATACTCCTAAGAGTGGTTTTCCAAGAATTACTAATTTTCCTATATTTTTTTTAAAATTGCATAGCCATTAAAGAGTTTTAAAGCGTGCTCGTTTATTTGACTACCTGTCAAAACCGTCATTTCCTTACCTTGTTCCTTAAAAATTTCTAGAAAGAGTTAGGTTTGGGATTTGAAGGCCTATTTTGAAAATTTACCAAACAAAAATGATATAAAAGATTAGAAAAAAAGATTATTTCATCAATTCAATTTTTTATGCTAAGGCTACTGTTGCTTAGAAACGCTATTTGAAATGTCTGCATTTACAAACCAATAATACGCAGACATTATTTGCAATGGAAATTCAACTAGTGCGCGACAAAGATACTATGAACTTTATCCTAACCGACTACTTCCTAGTAAAGGAGTATTTGCAAATATGTATCGAAGGCTTCGAGAAACGAGATCAGTTTCGAATACAAGACCGAATGTGGGAGCTCCACAAGTAAGAAGGGTTTCGGCAGAATACTGGAAGCAGTTACATCAACCAGCACCAGACGCTTAGTTTTGCAATTCAATGTTTCCAGACATAAAATTTCTAATGTACTACATGGAGAAAATCTTTATCCATACCGCTATACACTTGTACAAGAACTGCTTCCCAATGATTTGGAAAAGAGACTTGAGTTTTCTAATTGGTTGCTGGACGAACGAATCTCAATTTACAAGAGATGGGATCACAAATTTTCATAATCTTCATACTGCTGCAGACAATTCACATACAATGAGACATAAATCATTTCAATACAAATTCAGCGTCAATATGTGGGCAGGTGTACTTGGAAACAAGTAAATCGGCCCCATCAAACTACCACCTAGGCTGAATTCTACAAACTATCTGGAGCGAAATGATTTACCAGAACTATTGGAGAACATACCACTGATTCAACTAGTTTCATCGTATTTTCAACAGGACGGTGCTCCAGCCCACTATGTTCGTGAGGTTAAGAATTGGCTAGATGAAGAGTACGGTAACCGTTGGATAGGAAGAAATGGACCAGTTCACTGGCCCGCAATATCCCCTGACCTTACAGTATTGGATTTTTTTGTATGGGGAAGAATGAAAGAACTTGTTTATTCAACCAAAATAGCAACTTTTATTGAATTGGAAGATCGTATTCTCGAAGCGTCATCAAAAGTGAGGCAGCAGTTAGCATCAATAAACATTCGCAGTGCAATCCAAAAACGGGCTCTAGCATGCATAAAAAACCAAGGAGTACACCTTGAGCACCTGTTATAACTGTTTTAGTATACACATAAAATAAAAACTACCTAAGACCACACAAAATCATTTTTTATTCATAGCCTTTGGAGCTTAAAGCAAAAAAACCCTTTTTTTATAAATTTTAACTGCTGCAAGTTTTTCCACGTATCATAAAATTGATGATTTTTTTTTATTATTGTTAATTTCATAAGAAAAGAATAGTAAAACGTTATGTTAATTAGGCCTGGAGAAAAGTGACCTTAAAGTCAAAAATTAACATGGGCAATGAAAATGGAACAGGCTTTGAAATTGGATATCTAAAAACTCAAACAGGATATCAACTTTATTTAAACGCCGTTATAAAGGCTGGTATTTCTTCTAAAAACAAAGTCCTACACGAAGTTTTTACCATTAGTACTAACAGAGCAATTTCCGTTAACATGGGTCAGGCTACACTAAGGTAAGCCTTTTCTTAAATCCTCGATAAATGATGTTAACATTGGAGATATACCCTTACTGTGGAGCGATTTTTTTCTTAGAATATGCCCAGGACTTATTTCCCAAATTATAGTCAACGAATTACTGGACACCCTGTATATATAGAAGTATTGGTACTAACTTATTAAGTGCAAATAAGCTGAAAGTGATATACGTTATCTTTTGAGGTATTTCTTCTTTATTGGGCTTATTACTGTCAAAGGAGAAGCTGTAAAATGCGCTTTATTCCATCCCAATCAAATGAGTGAAATTGGTGATATGTTGGCATTTCAGTAGTAAGGTAGAACAGTAAGGAGCCTACTGGTGTGCTTCTCCATTTACAGTAAGCCCGTATTTTTCGTCTTAATACGACATACCCATTTGACAAAGATTCTTAAATATCCTAGAAGTAGAAGAAATTGTTGGTTTTCATTAAAAATAAATGCTGGTTCATCTTTTTCCTAAATCTGACAATGTGCTTGCCCGTCCTATCTCTTAAAAAAATGACTCGTATTCTACCTTCTTAGGGGCCCTTTAGATTTTTGAAAAATATTCTGAGACACGGACATTTCTTGGTGACTGGCAAATGGGCTTTCGTAGCAACAGACCCACTGTTAAATTCAAATTAAACTCTCCACTAATCTAGGGAAAGTAACATGGTTTCAGTCTTTTTGGTCGAAAATGCATGTATTATATCTCAGATTGGTGAGTCAGTTCTTTAATCGACTATCAATTATTTTTCGAAAAGTTTAGTCCAGTAAACAAATAAAATGCTAGTGTCCTCTGCTGTCTACAGCATTCTTTTATGTCTGCTAATTAACTCCTGCTTGTTACCCAAGATAGAATCGAATTAATTCCTTTGCTGACCATACCCTCCTCTACGACTGTAAACCGAAAATCGCAGCGTGTACCAAAAGTATGGTAAATGACGAACCAACAACTGAGTGAAATATATTATATACTACAATGTATAATATAGTTTAATATTCGGTATGTGTGTTAAGGCTTATGAATGACCACATATTCGATATTGACAAAAATGCTGCGAAGTATTTCAATTTCATCAAACGTTGAACGAAATATTTCCTCTACTCTGATCTGACTGAAATATTACCTATAAGGCGTTTATCCGCCGAAATTCAAGTACAATTCCCACATCTGATTGCTCCTTAAAGCTCTCTGCACCTCCTTGGTAGCATTCGATTTCGAAGCGGCTGTATACCTGCAAAAAGGCTCTTTAGGATCGATTGGATTCCATGTCTTGTATGGGATGTAAAGAAGAAATACTTAGTGAGAAATATTACATCTTATTACATGTGCCCATTATTTAGACTTTAATGTTCCATTCTCTTGCTGTTTTTCGAACAAGGAGCTATAGAACACAATTGAAACCAGGAAATAATTACCTTTCAACACAGATGGCAGTTTATTTTCAGAAAAATTGTATGTACACAGCTTACAGTTCAATCAGACTCCCTGATCCACATCAGTGTCTCCTATGTTCAGGTTCTAGTTATTACCATGCTTTTATCGTCAGCCAGAAAGCTGTAAAAGCAGTTTCTACTACTGAAATAAAATCCAAACTAATTCACCGGTGTCACAATAGAATAAAGCTTTTGATGCAGACCAACAGTATGTACGAGGGTTGTCTGAACAATGATACAAGATATTTTTTCTCAATTTTTTTTTTATTTTTCTACTTAGTCTCCTTGTAACTCTACACACTTCTCCCAGCGATGCTCCCATCTCTCTAACCCGTCCAAATAGTACTTGGCATTTTTCTCTGCAAAATAATTGTTCACGAAGGTGATTGTCTCTTCATTTGATGAAAATCTCTGTCCTCCGAGCGCAGTTTTTAGATGAGGGAACAATAAGAAGTCGCTTGGGGCTAGATCTGGTGAATAAGGCGGATGGTCAAGCAGTTCAAACCGTAATCCATGGCAACCGCTGAGGTGTGAGACGGCGCGTTGTCTTGGTGAAACAAGATTTTCTTTTTCTGCCAATGTGGCCGTTTTTCCGCAATTTCTGCCTTCAGCTTGGCAAGTAATGATGCGTAGTATGCTCCTGTAATAGTTTTTCCTTTTTGAAGATATTCGATTAAGATAACTCCCTTACTATCCCAAAAAACAGTCGCCATCACTTTCGCAGCCGAAAAAACAGTTTTTGCTTTTTTAGAGTCGGCTTGCCCTTTGCAATCCACTGTTTTGACTGAATTTTTGTTTCGGGCGTATAGTCGTGTATTCAAGTTTCATGCACAGTAATTAATCGGCGCCAAAACTCGGATTTATTGCGCCTAAACTGCGCCAACAGAGCGTTGAAAATGTTCATTCGAACAGGTTTTTGGTCTAACGTAAGCAAACGCGGCACCCAACGCGCGGACAGCTTTCTCATGCCTAAATCTTAATTTAATATGTAACAAACACGTTCTTTGGACATTTTTATAACCTCTACTATCTCTCTCACTTTAATTCGGCGGTCATTTAACACCATTTGGTGAACTTTAGCAATGTTACGAGGGCGGGTCAATAATTCCGTGCATTTTTGAATTTCTGACCTCTTTACTGAAACAGCAACACTGCTCCTGTCAACAGGCATCTGTCAGTTGACTCCTGTCAAAATTTAAACTTGCTGCGTCAGTTAGTTTGTGTTTGACAGCTATTTTTATCAGACTACTCACTAGTTTGAGGAGAAAATGGAAAAAAGTGAATTTCGTGTGCTTATTAAGCATTATTTCTTGCGAAAAAAAACCATTACCGAGACCAAGGCTAAGCTTGATAAATACTATGGGGACTCTGCACCATCGATTTCAATGGTAAAAAAGTGGTTTACTGAATTTCGTTGTGGCCGTACAAGCACTGAAGATGCCGAACCTCCTGGACGCCCAGTTGAGGTCTCTACACCCGAAACAATCGAAAAAATTCACGATATGGTGTTGGCCGACCGAAGATTGAAAGTGCGAGAGATTGTGGAAGCCGTAGGGATCTCGCATGGCTCAGTGGTTTCAATTTTGAATGATCACTTGGGCATGAGAAAGCTTTCCGCAAGATGGGTGCCGCGTTTGCTCACAGTCGACCACAAACGCAATCGTGTAACAACTTCACAGGAAGGTTTGGCGTTGTTTAATCGCAATATGGAGGAGTTTTTGCGCCGTTTTGTAACCGTGGACGAAACATGGATCCATCACAACACACCAGAGAACAAACAACAGTCAAAACAGTGGGTTTCTAAGGGTGAATCGGCGCCAAAGAAGGCCAAGGTGGGTTTGTCAGCCAATAAAGTTATGGCGACTGTTTTTTGGGATGCACGCGGGATAATCCACATTGACTACCTTCAAAAGGGAAGAACAATCAATGGGGAATATTATGCCAACTTATTGGACCGATTCAATGACGATTTGAAAAAAAAACGACCTCATTTGGCCAAGAAAAAAGTTCTTTTCCACCAAGACAATGCAAGGGTGCACACATGTGCAGTCGCCATGGCAAAAATCCATGAATTGGGCTATGAATTGCTCCCTCATCCACCCTATTCTCCAGATTTGGCTCCGAGCGACTACTTCTTGTTCCCAAACCTGAAGAAATGGCTTGGTGGAAAAAGATTTGACTCCAATGATGAAGTCATCTCGTCATTTTGAGGACCTCGACAAATCATTTTTTTTGGAAGGGATAAAAAAATTGGAGAAGCGTTGGACAAAGTGTATAGAGCTCAACTGAGACTACGTTGAAAAATAAAATTATTTTTTTATCAAAAAATCTGTTTTAATCCAAAAGTCACGGACTTATTGACCCACCATCGTATCGTCAGTGGTTGCAGTTTTTGGACGTCCCGAACGTTCATCATCTCCCAAGCTCTTACGGCCACGTTTAAATTCAGCTCCCTAAAATTTCACTGTGGCAAATGATGATGCAGAGTCCCCATACACAAAGTCCAACTCATTTTTGATTTGCGTAGGCGTATTGCCTTTCAAAAACAAGAATTTAATAACAGCTCTATACTCAATTTTTTCCATTTTCACAAAAAACACTCACATCGACTCACTCAAACGACTGTCAACTAAAAACTGCGCGTTCAAAATGACTGAAACTTCGGTAAGTAACTGTCAAAAGATGCACAACTAGTATTCACTAGCTTTTATTGACGAGTGCCGCTATCTGTTGCGGTCGGAAACTCGACAACCCTCGTATATATGTAGGTATTAATATTGTGTTTGCTTGGTCTTTGAACACAAAGACAAGCACTATAGTTGACCAAACCACCACTCTGTAATATCAGAGAATGGGTGGAAAATACTACCCGCATGAAGACCAACAATATAAATCATTAACTATCTAACAGGTGATTTGAAAAGTCCCGAGACTAACATACTCGTATAATAACACAATTTATTCATCAACTCCAGATTGATACGAGTACAATCATTTCAGCACGGCTCTCATATTTCTATGCCTTTTGTATAGGACCATTTGTCCAACCCTTCAGTTTCGGAGATCATTGGAGCCATATGTCTACGGCGAACATGTATTTGAGGTTTGCGAACGGGTAATTCTATTCTATCATGTTTCATCCATTGCCACATACCGCATGAAAAAATACTTTTTATTTCGCTCTAAATCATTACACGTTGCTGTTTTTAGTTCAAACGCATTACCGATTTCGAACAGAGCTTTCGCGTACCCAGGTACGATATGCACGGTCTATTGGTATGATATCTTTACGATGTCAGCTATCTCATGCACTTTCGCTTTTGTTGTTGTTCAAAATGATTTTTGTTGATGTTTTCCGACGTAACATTCTCATTTGGGCGACCAGAACCTTCGGCATCATTTGGGTCTGTAGGACTACGTTTGAATTCAGCAAACCAGCTTTCGACGTAGAAAATTCCTTATAACACTTTTCAAGCTATTTTATAGTTTTAATGGTATTTTCCCATTAATAGTATTTTATCAAGGTACGAAACTCGATTCTTTCTAATGCTCGCAATATCAAAAAATTTTGACACGTATCGTTTGAAGGTTGGCACTAACTAAGAATTGTATATTATAATACTAGAGTCCCCATTTATGTGTCAGTCTGGAACCACCTGTTGTAAAATATGACAGAGTTTTGGTCAAAGCAAAATAAGAGTTAAACTAAACAATTTTTAAAGTAAGTATGACAGAATACCACTGTCTTATTTGGCACTGATCCTCCTAAAAACCCACATAGCAATGAGAGATTACGACTATGGCCAAACAAGACCCCACCTCCGTATGCGGATTGTTATCATTTCGTTACCTTAAAGTGATTAAGTAGTTAAGCATTGTTTACATTGAATTCATTGAACAGTACGCGTGTTTGGGAGTTGAATGAGAGGTTTTTCCAGATTTTGTTATAAATCCTTAGCTTCCAAAATACAGAAACGTATCAACTAGTGATTTAGACTCTGCTGAATTTCTGCCGGTATTATGCCGAGGACTTCTAATATTACTGTTTTGAGAGCAGAGAGAATAATAATGTTAAACCGACTCCTAACTCCTGATCCGAGATTATTTATCTTTTCCGCACTGCCAGCTATTTCAGATAACGTTGCCGTTAAGTGAAGAATTTGGGTATATTGTAAGTTATTCCAAACAAGGTGTTTTCCAAAGTAAAAAGGAATTTTTAAAAATAAGAACAAAAAGTTTTGTGGGCAAAACCGACTTATTTTATTCAAATTAGTCCACTTCTGACTAAATAAAATACAACGATTTCCACGGTCTAACAGCATGTGTAAAAGCAGGTAAAAGCACGGCATGTCGGCCGTGATGTCTTGCAGGATGTCGGTACAAGCCTTTTTGATGGCTTCTACATCCACAAAACAAGTTCCTTTCATCGGCAAATCCATTTTTCCGAAAAGGTAACAGTGGGTGGTAGCACCATCCTATTGAAACCAGAGATCGTCCAGACCCAATTCATTCAAGTCAGTGGTGATATTTTGGCATGTACGTGCTGACCGAGAATGCTGATATGGAGTTTGACCCGATACCGAACCAGTTTCTTCAAAACGCTTCACCATTGCAAGACTCACTAAGGCGATTATGTTGACCGAAAAATTCACGAATTTTACGAAATGTTACTTTTACAGATCGCCCACTTTCATAATACGATTGCTCACCCATTACATTCTTATGTGCTTTCTTACGTGCTGGTGCTTCCGGGTAAAAAATACAGCCATAATTTGGAAGGTGAAGTACTCGTAGATCCCATCCACCCCTTTTAATAAATGATATGCTAGGGTGTTTTTTTTTTTTTTTGCAGAGGGAATCCTTTTCACTCTGGCATAACCTTTGATGTTTTAAGTTGATTGTGTAGGCCTTCTTCTTGGAACTTTTATAATGTTTTAAACAGTTCGTATAGGGCTTAAATTCAGAGGGTACGTTTATCTGTTTATTAAACGAACAGAGCTGCTTGAAGATATTAATTCTGGTGTTAAGTCCTTATAGAAAGTAAAACTAGGTCTTAACGGCTTACGTCGTAGTTTATTGGGGGATACTCGTATCTTGCTTAATTTCTTACACCTTGGAGGTTTCTATAGAAAATTGAGTTTACTATGATTATTTCCTTCATGATCTGCTAAGGATTTCGGATTGGATGCCTTTAAGCTAACAATTCATTTGCTATCATCATTTATCGGAATGGGAATGTCAAGGACTTCCTTCCACCCACAAAAGTTTTCGCTCTTGGAGACAGAAGTTGGAGTGTGCTCTATATGACGGTAGAAAATCTAACGAAAACGGAATAATGGTGAAAATAAATTACAGGTTTTTAATCAGCTAATTATTTTTTTAACTGACCAATGTAATCAATTTTATATTAAGTCATCTAAATGTGGTATACCCATTAAACGTTTCTGAATTCTCATTACTATTATTATTTTTGTTTTTTGAACCCAAAAATACTAAAATAAAATGAAAATGCTCCCCATTGGTAATTGGAAGTGATTTGCCTCTTTTGTTTTTCATCGTCCACAATACGAAGGTTTCATGCTCATACTCTTTAAAAATAATAGGATGAATGAAAAAAAGGGAGTTCCCATTGAATGTGTCCTAGTTGTAGCCTACAAGGAACACATTTTACTCGAACACATATGCGACTAGGAACAGGCCCAGCTCGATATGTTCTTGTACCCGTAGCTGGGTAATAAATTCTGCCTCCAGTCACTCATAAATTAAAACCCAGTGTGGTTAATACCCTTGTTTGTGGAGTCATGAAGGATTTTTTCCCGTTCTGATTCGTTGATCCCCCATTGCACGCGGGAACATAGATTCAAACGAATTTTTATTGAGTTTGTATAATAGATAGCTAAAAACATTTGTTTCTAGAAGATATATGGTGGATTTTATTGTAAAATTGTTGCGATAAATGAGTATACACGCGAATATGAATTGCTTTGAATGGCTTTATTTTATTTTCAATGTAACAAAATTCATTCCTTCATTCAGACCGAGAGCTACGATTTTTATACTCGTAACACAGGGATTACTTCCAGAAACAAAAATTTTCCAAGAATCTTAGAGTGGAGATGGATTTAGAATCGTCTTTATTGATATCAACTTGTGTCTTGAGATTGGCAAAGAATAAGTGGATACTTTTACTAATTGGAGTGAAATGATCTTTTTACTTTCCCAAAATCTTGGGGTTCATTCAATGGGGAACTTTAGTGAATAATTCGACCGGCTTTTGTTTTAAAGCAGTCTAGCACTTTAAAGGGACCGTATTGAAAAAGATTATTATTAAGTTCTTAGAATAAGTATCTTTTTTGATTTCGTTTAATGTGGTCGCATCCATGGAAGTTTCGTATTTTTAGATGACAAGTAAATACGCATTTGGTTGTGCCTTTTCCTCTTTTTTCCTAGCATACAGAGTCCATAACAGTATTCGAGGAAATAAGGACGCTATTATCGGCTGCGACTACTGTATTTATTGTTAATGAATCAATGTTTTTAGGTCATCCATCACCTTAGTCTTTTGATTTAGAAGTTTTGAACAAATTTTTTTTTTGTTCAGTGAAAGTTTCAACGGTTTCCGAGGGCCAATCTTTATTTGATTGACATCATTTGTGTGGTTAACATTTACTACGAGTAAGTGAATTCTTGGTGATTTCTACGTCGTATACGTGGCCGTGATGTTTTGCCCCAAACGATGATTATTAATTTGCAATTTTCGACTTATCATCCATTGCTGTAAACGTTTCAATAGCTTAACATCGCCTGATGATCTAGTGCGTACTTTCCACCGAAACAACACACTTAGCTTCGAATTCCTTCACGAGTAGTCCACCACAACCCGTGACCTCTTTGGCCGGAGCATTCGCTCTACATATCATAGCCATCTCAGGCACGTCAAAGCAAATTGGGCTGAATACTTAAGGAAGAATTTTTCTCTCGAAACAGCCGGGGATATCTTCACCCACTTTCGAAAGAGTCCATGCTTCAGCGTCATAAAATAGGACTGGAATGATCAAGGTTTTATACAGAGTCTCCTTAGTTGTTCGGGATAGGGCCCTATTACTCAATTGCGTTCTGGGCCCAAAGGAACAGCGATAAGTCAGAGGGATTCCTCGTTTTATTTTTACTGAGGTGTTGTTGGTAGAATTGATAGCAGAGTCAGGGTGCCAGCCCGCTGAGTTCTGCCGATTATGTCAACATCACCGACGTACGTTAGTAGTTGACTTTTGAAAGATTGTGTCTCAAGTGTTCGCTTGTGACTTCCGCACAGTTCTTTCAAGTATGATGTTAAAGATGTCACATGAGAGTGCGTCACCTTTTCTAAAACTTTATTGACATCAAATGTCTCAGGCAGCGTTCTCCATCGCCATTCTGTACAGACGGATAACTGTATATTGTATGTAGCTGTGATATGCGGCCTTTAAATCGATGAAAAGATGCTGGGTATCGATTTGGGTTTCTTGAGTTTTTCCCAGAATTTGCCGATATTTAAAATTTGGTTGATTGTGGATTTTCCTGATCTGAAACCACACTGAAGCCAATCAGGTTGTTTACGGAAGGTTGTTTTCTCATATTACTGATTATTCTCTAAGAACCTCCTCTTAACTTTAATAAAAGAAAAAAATAAAACTAAAACTTTAAAACCGAAATCACTTTAAACTGCACACAACCTATCAATTAGTGTTTTGATTCTGTCAACGAAATCAATTCATCCTTTTCTGCTTTCACCTAATTTTGGTCATTTCTTATTCCTTCACTTAACTTCTAATCAAAATAATTTTTCACATTCACACAATTTTTTTTCTTACTTTTACATTGTTTCTAGGAATCCACTTGAAGAAATTGAAGCAGTATTTAGAAGCTAAAATTTTTAACTTTATTTATAATAAATTAACATTTCCCTTATTTTTTCTTTTCACTTTTATTTAAAAATTAATACTTAGTGAGAACTACATAAATTAACTGAAAAAAGGGAACCAATTTTATTTTTTTAATTAACGAATAGTATTTTCTTTCTGTGCTATTTCTTATACAAACTCAATTTTACATTTTTTTCTATCAATGTAAAGTAAATATACATACATATGTAGCCCTAGGATTTAGATAGCTCAATTTGTTATAATTTAGTATGCTAGAGGTAAACGGTCTACATAAGCATTTATGTACAACGTTGACATATTGAAAAAAAAAGCAAAAATGATAACTAATTTTAATAATGCTAACTTTATGCTGTTTTTTTTATATGGAGACTATATAATATATATTTATATCTATAACTAAAATACACATTTTTATCACTATCTTTTGTATAAACAAACCTTTTATTTTAATGTTAAAAAATAATAATAATAAAAAAAAAATAATAATAAAATTTAAATTAAACTTTTTGGACTTTTATTGTGGTAAAAAGGCTTTTTCTGTTGGTGGCAAGTTTTCTATTTCTTCACACGTATGGCTTTGCATTTATTTATGTTGCTTGCAATTTATGTATAACGCTAATTTAAAATTTATTAAGCACCTATGAAGTCCTATAAAATATCCTGTGTTTGTTATTCGATTTTAATTTTCCATGCATACTCGTAAACTATATAATATATTTTGAAGAAGTTACTAAAAAAATTAAAATAAATAGTTGGAATTGATCAATATTTACGAGTAATATCGTAATAAGGAACTCAGTCGATCTTGTGACTTCCAAGAGGAAAATATTATTCAAAATAAGAGTAATTAACTTACAACATACCATACGTATTAAATTACTATGGTATGTACTACATTCATTTTCTTCTAATAAAATCATGGTTCAGTTGAAAATTGGAAACTCTCTAGGAGCTTAGAAAAGAAAAGAAGGCATTAGAAAAAATGCAGGATCGCAGCATGGGCCTACTGATCACGAATGCCTTGAAGTATACAAAATAATTCGAAACCTGTGGTTGAAAAATAAACTTTGTTGATGAAAGAATATTGTTCACTATGCACTATCCACTAACCAAATGGAACTGGGATTTTTTGTGCGTTGACGTGCGAAGACGGTTTTTAGAACGAAATTTATGCCCCCAAGTTTATTTATTTATTTTTTTTTTCTTTGTCATATTCCCGTTGACCATCAAATGCAGCAATGACCTGAAACAAACGAGTTGAACGGATATGGAATTTTGGATCAAAGAGATTGATGTTATGTCAATATCATGCTCTTCTCTGGAAATACTATAGGGTTAAGTTAAAAAAATAAAGCTCAGTAATTATCGTAAACTTCGAAGAGTTATGAGGTATGCGTCGGCAAAAGTACCAAAATTGCAAAAATTTGGTAAACACAATGCAGGGGTTCAACAGCCACCCAGAAGCCCCACTGTAAGCCCCAGAAGCTCCAAAAGTCAAGGTTTTCAAAAAGTCAGCTTTTCTTAAGAGTTTTTAAAATCTATAGAAAATCAATGTTGTTTTCATTAATGTTTTGTTTGTATTAGGAAACATTCGAAAACAAGGTTTTGACTTCTTGGAACCGACAATTATAGAAATCTTCCGAAGCAACCAACTCATCATCATCAAATTCATTGTCAGAATGTTACGGAAGTTCATCCATAACAGATTTTAGCAAAACAAATGCTATCACGAATGCTATGCGCTTTGCGCTATGGTGCTTTTTGTGGACAGCACCATTGCACAACAGTGTGTACCGATAAGTTAACTTGATCAACTTAAAGGAGTTCTGGTCCCTCGACTGCAAAATTCCTACAATATTTGGCGGCAGAAGAAATATTCCCTTCATCAGTTATAAGCAACTCAAAAGCCTTGTACGCTATGTAATTGTCAACTAACAATATTGTTGTGGTCAGAAAATTTTTTCAGTGAATAATCAATGAAGTTTACAAGAAACCATTGCTATTGAATTTATAAAATAGCAAACACAAATAATGTAAACCTTTTTTACGAACGAACCATGAAATCAGTCATGCAATGGTTTTGACGTTATGCATGCTGAATAAGTGTAAGCAACCTGATTTTTCAAGCGCTTTAAACCGTGTGAGTTTGCAAATTTGTCAGTGAATATTGGGCCTGCTTTGTGTAAACGCGCAGACTAAAAATGTCGTTGGCTTGTTTAGGGTTTTGTTTGGTGATGTTTTATTAGTAGCAGCAATAAACATACGATTTCTTAGGCAAAAAATAACAATGTAAACTTGATTCATCCGCATTCCATGCATTTTTTCGAAAACAAATTTAGCTCTGGTGGACAATTAACAGTACAATTTCGAACTGCCTAATTCAAGAACCATCCCTATAATGTACTGGTTTTTTGTTAATCTCTGAAATTTCCAGCTTGGCGACACTACATATGTTATATTCGATTGCTAAACGATTGCCGTGAACACCATTGTCAAGTTTATTTGAGATCTCTATTTTTTGTTTTAATCAAACCTGCTTTGGAAGATTTTTCGGACCGGAGCATTGGTTGCCATCCGCCCTTCATGACCTCAATCGTTGGGCTAAGTTGATGTCGCTGTACAGCCCGTACAGTTCGTCGTTGTATCTCCACTTCCACTCACCGTCTATGCAGACGGGACGGAAAACCGCCAGAAGAGTTTTCCTCGCAAAGCATGCCTTGCGCCATAGGACAGGACTGGGATTATTAGGGTCTTATATAAGGTCACTTTTGTTGTTCGAAGAGGGCTTTGCTACTCAATTGCCGAAAGAAGCAAGAGTTATTCATCGGGGTGTCATTGTCTGAATTGATAGCGCAACCTTGGTAAACAATGTCCTTAACTACCTCTAAGTTATGTCTGTCCAGGTGACATTCTGTTCTAGACGTCGGTGTTGGGTGTCCCTTCTTGTTGACATCATACGAGTATAGTATACACTGACATCACGCTGCTTGACAATATCACCGTCGTATGCTGGTAATTGGACGGACTTTTCAAAGATTGTGTATATTGTGAGATTTGCACGATTCTTTCACGAATGATGACAAGAAATCGTTTGACAGCGCATCGCCTTGTATAAATACTTTTTTGACATCAAAGGTCTCGTTAAGTTCTTTACCGACCTATATGGAACAGCATGCATTCTCCGTCGTCATCCTGCACAAACGGACGAGTTTGGAAGGGATGCCAAAACTAGACATTGCTCTGTATAGCACGTCTCTATTCGATTTGAATTTCCTGGCCTAAAACCACACTGATATGGACCAATCAGGTTGTTAACGAACGGCTTTTTGGGTTCATAAAATACTGCAGATTGGATATTGTAGGCGATGTTAAGAAGACTGATGCCTCTGAAGTTGGCGTAGTTCAGAGCGTTTCATTTTTTGAGGATCGGTTTTTTAACTCGATTGAACAGGAAGAAGTCACAGGGAGCCAAATCAGGTGAATTCGGTGGCTGTTGGATAGTATTTGTTGCGTTTTTCGTCAAAAAATTACGAATAATGATGGCACTGTGCGAACCTGCGTTATCATGGTGCAAAATCCATGAGTTTTCTGCCCACAATTCTGGTCTCTTTCGTCGAATTGCTTCACGCAAACGTCTCATAGCGCCCAAATAATACTCCTTGTTTACTGTCTGGCCTTCTGGCAAAAATTCATGATGCACTACACCGTTGTAATCCATGAAAACCGTGAGCATTGTCTTCTTTTTTGACTGAAAACGACGTGATTTTTTGGTCTCGGCTCATTTGGTGAACGCCATTCACTTGCCCGATGTCTGGATTGCGTGTCGTACTCATAAATACACGTCTCGTCTCCAGTAACGATCCTTTTGATGAATGTGGGATCGGATTCAGCCTCGCAAATCATCTCTTGTGCGACGTCAACACTGTCTCTTTTTTGCATGAAATTGAGGTCTTTTGACACCAACTTTGCTGCTACACGACGGAAACCCAAATCATTAACCAAAATGTCTTGGACGGATCCATAGGAAATGTTCAAGTCCTCAGCTATCTCTCTGATGGTTAATTTGCGATTATTGACCAACATTTCTTTTACTTCATCAATATTGTCATCGACATCGAAGATGGTCTGCCACTGCGTTCATCATCTTCGATTGACTCACGACTACTTTTGAACCGCTCGTGCCACTGGTAAATGACTGTTTTCTTTAGAGAACGGTAACGAAACACTTTTCCAACATTTCCAATGTTCGCGCATAATTAAATTAAAAATTTTAACAACAGATTTACCAACTTAACAAAAAAACCGAACTCAAATCGGAACAATGGGAGTGCCACACGGTTGTGTCCCCGGGGAACTTTTTGATCACGGTGGTATTTCATTTCTCCGCAAAGCGTAGCAGGCTATGCTTTTCGACAGTACTACCAAAGATGCCTTCTCTTCCTAGCTTTGCATTAAAATCGCCGATAACAATTTTAATCCTGTTTTTCAATTTTTTTTTTGCTTTCTTTCTCACGGTTACTGTCACACCAAGATGCTGTGCTCTGTTGGTAGTGTTTATGTTTTTGAGGTAAGCTTTCTTTCCGTATGTATCTAAGCATGGTCAATGTCATAGCTTTCCCTCTGGGGGGGCGTGTGCAAATATAAGTCTAATGTGGGCAAATTTAGCGTTAATACGGATTGTTACGAGGCGCCCGTTAACATACCGGAAACTCAAGACTTCTTGCCTAAGTCAGTCTCTAGCAATTAATCCGCATCCAAATATGCGCTCTTTTTGGCGTCGATAATAATTGCCGTGGTAGATGTCGCGGTTTTTTATCCTGTTTTTGTCCGGTCCTCAATGGCCTGAGCTCCAAATATGTCGGAGTAGTCCGGATAAGGTCTTATTTGTTTTATTCAAGGTTTTCACTTCACCGTGGATTCCATCTGGGGAATTCATCCGCTGTGCAGTTTGGTGTTCTGGTCAGCGCTCGCTCTTATAACTTTGGCAGGTCAAGTATGGATGGACATCGACCAGTACCCGATGGTTACTACTTTGGGGTAAAATAAGCGCAATTGATGTGTAGAAACCATCACAATACTGGGCATCTCCAAGTTGAAACCTACCATTTCTACAGCGGCCAAAAGTATATAATAAACTTTCACCCTATCTATTGGGTCAGCTATTATCTTCCTTGTAACCAGACATGGTATATTCGGCAAAGATTATATTCTTTCGAAGCAATTAGAAATCATTACTACTATTTTATTCGTATTCGTATTCGTATTTATCCATTAATGGCTATTCTAAAAGGAAAGTTTATGTAAAAAAAAGTGAATGAGCGGAAATTATCGTTCTATGTAGCTCACCGTTTTTGTTATGCTAAACCAAAGCAGCATCGGTTTCATATTTGCCAAAATAACGTGTTTAATTAATCAATCCTGGATCCCCTTTCTTCTTCCTTCTGTACCGCCCTGCTTAGTACGGTGTTTACGATACAAACATTTTTTCTCTAAATCTGCAGCTCTAGCATTTGGTCTTCACAATCATTTTAGTAACATTATTTGCTGAGGCCACGTTTCCTAGTTATAGAATACTTATCATACTGGATATTTGAGAAGTTGGCCGTTAAAATTTAATTATAGTCCAGGCCAACTCCGGACAGGGTTATTATGCAATACAGAGTAGGTCAACTTAAGCTGACTAATGTAAAATGCATATAAGTTTTGTAATTCTAATCTTTTATTAGAATTTTCATACTTAT
Organism: Volucella zonaria; assembly: GCA_963966105.1. NCBI lineage: Eukaryota > Metazoa > Arthropoda > Insecta > Diptera > Syrphidae > Volucella > Volucella zonaria. Next base: position 163,640,851 of record OZ014530.1, read on the forward strand.
TACGCGTGAAAGTGTATAGTGTTAAATTTTTTTTAATTTATAGGTGAAATGACCTCCATTTTCTTGCTATGAATGATGGCTCTTTTAAAGCATTTGGCTTTACAGAATGCAAGGTTTCTAATTCCAACTTTGGTTTTTTTGCAAGAATAGTTTGCTTAAGCTCCTAAGTTATTTAAATTTTTGTTCATGTTACAAAAAAAAACTGGGTGCCACCAAATCTGGGAATGGGGAGCACAAGCGAAACCGGCATTATTCGAAATGAGCCAGTCACTGAAAAGTTAACCAAGAATCTTAATTGCCGCTCCTAACATGTGTAATGTAGCTCTATTCTGCTTGGACCATATTTAATGGCAACTCTGAACTCCCGGACGTAAAAAATTCTGTATCATAGCTTGTGGTTGTTCGTCATTATTTTCTAAAATAAATGTGGAGCGATGGCCTTTAGCCATAAATCCACATCAAATTGTGAACCTACGAGGGTTAATTCACGATCATGCAACGTCGTACCCCAAATTCGTTGTTTACCATCGATATAAATAGAAATGTTCTTCATCAATCATAATTAGGTGGGTTGTTTGAAAAGTTGGCATTAACTGTGGTTATTTAGCTGTTCGAATTTATTTGCATATCGCGGGCGTCTCGTGATAATAACTCATGGAAAAAACTTTAGATCAAGTTTTAAAACACGTCTTAGCGATGTTCTGGAAGAGCCGAATTGAAAACCATCAACAAGTAGACGCAGACGGATCGTCGTTGATACTCTATCGCACAGTCTCCAAAGGTTCTTCATTGCGAACTGGAAATTTGTTCGTGGCAGATGAAACACCATACCCTGCTCCTCAAAACTGGAGGTTAAGTTTCTTACCGTGTTTGCACTAGGAGTTTTTGCAGTACTAAAATGCTGGTGGTAACATACATACATATATTCATTGCTTTGTAACAATAGATCTTTATGAAACGTAATAAGACTCAATAAATTTTAAACCTAAAAAGAGTTTGCTAAAGTGATATTAATTGGTTGAAATTGATGATTTCACGTATAATTTTAGACATGGGTTTATGAAAGAGACGAGGAGTATGTCAGCAACTTGTGTTACATTCATAAGGGTTTGTAAGCCTATCAGTTTAAGATGACCAATGTGGATTGGTAGGTTGAAGCACTCATACCAATTTGATAATCCTGCTATGTACAGCTTCTTCACGCAATATGTGGCTGATGTACCAGACTTGACTGGTATATTTAAAGAAAGGCCGGACGAAATTTATGTATGTAAAGGGATTGAGTGGCATACGAGTATGAATATTAGTCGTTGAAAATCAGAATGTTGTGATACAATAAAATCATTACTTTTCTTTTGTTATTGCGTAAGCTACCGTACATATGAATTGATAGTCAATCCAAATTATTAAAAAAGGACAAAGATCGCTTCTGCATTAGGGTCAGAGAGCTTCTTATCGGTGCTTTGCAAAGCCGAGAAAACAAAACGAGACTCCTACACTGTCATCTATGTGGAAAAAGAAGTTCAGTTTGTTGTCACATATAGTACATAAGGTCAGAGATGGGAACAGGACGCTTCGTGTGTTTTAAAGTAAACTCCTGACAATGTAAGCCTTAATTCCACAGAATGCCCACACATTCATGGGAGCAAGGATACGCCTTGCCATTGCTTGCATGTATTATGAATACCAAACCGGAACTGTGTTGAGTGCATAGTTCCACACTTAATATGAGTCCGGGCCTACCCATTAACCTTTTGCTGTTCTTAGTGTCTCATCCCTGAGCACTTATTGCAACCCTACATCGGGTCGAAACCAACTGGAAGACCCTATCTGTGACGCTCCCGTTAGGAGGCCTACCTGTTCAAGTCAGGCTCGGATCGAAGTCCGGGGGGCTCCTGACTTCACGGTACAGTGTTTAAAGTCCTAGTATGGACTACCAGTGGTTCTGCCACTCAACAGGACTTATGACCAACAGCTTGTAACTAGTCAAATGGTGGTGCTATGTCCACCTTTTTTTTAATGATTTAGAGAAGTAGTCTAACAGGGTCTATTCTGCGGTTATTAATATCTAAACTTTACTGTATTCTCGGCGCATTGCGGAGTTAAGGACTATTTGTTGTGATGATTTGTTTGTCTACTACCAATAAAATTATAATTTGCACATACACACTGTTGTTTCATTGCGGTTGTGTGAGATCATAATACCGAAATATTGAGATTTCTCTTACTCTTAACTGAAATCCAGACAGCGATAATACAATAGATCACTTAAGGCTTTCATATGCAATAACTTTTTCGCTTGCTTTCAAGCACTTTGTCATTCTGACCACAAGGTTTTCCACATGTTATCTGTATCTGGCTTTCTTGTCGACGCCACAAATACCTCAAAATCGCTCTGGTTGTTGCCGATCTTAAATTTTTGGTGTACCTTTATGAACGTCTATCGTCTGCTTGTGTAATTAGTGGTCGGTTTTATTAAAGCCATGTCCTGTTTAGGCCCGTTACTTGTCAGCATCAATATTTATTTGATTTAGCGTTCGGTGGATTTCAGCCTCGAAAATGAACCACGTGGGAAGCCAGAAACGTTAGTTGACGACGATGTTTTAAGCAACGAAATCGGTGGGGGAGATTGCACAAAGAATGGGAGTGTCCCCAATGACAATAAGTTGGCACCTTTCTCTCATAGGAACTTGATAGGTACCCCATGAACTCAACGAATCCCAAAAACTACGGCGTCTGGAAATTTGCGCATCGCTTACATTTAGAAACCAAACTGAACCGTTTTTGCACCGGATAGTCACCTGTGATGAAAAGTGGATACTGTATGATAATCGTAAAATATCTGGGCAGTGGTTGAATGCAGATGAAAAACCAAAACACACCTCCAAGCCCGATCTTCACCCAAAAAAGGTTATGGTGACAATTTGGTGGGCATCGAAAGGACTAATCCACTTTTCATTTCTTCAACCAGGAGAAACGATAAACGCTATCAAATATTGTGAGGAAATCGATATACTCGTATTGCATGCCAAATTGGGTGAGAAGCAACCTGCGTTGGTCAATAGGCATGGTCCGATCCTTTTGCATGACAATGCTAGACCCCATACCTTACAACTAACGGTGCAAAAACTGTTGCAGTTGGGATTTGAAATTCTTCTGCATCCTCCATACTCTCCTGATATTTCCCCAACGAATTACCAACTTTTCCGCAATCTGGATTCATTTTGCCGGCAGAAGGTCTTCCGGAACCGGAATCATAAAAGCTTTTGAAGATTTCACTTCCTCATAAAGTCAGCATTTCTACGAAAAAGGAATATTCGGCCTTGTATCACGTTGGAAGATTGTCATAGATGCCCATGGATTCTATTTTGATTGAATAGAAATTTACGGAAAAATAATATTGGTTTTTAGATTTTTACTATAAAATCGGACAACCCAATATTACTCGTTATAAGTTGCGCTATATGTAAAACAGTTTCTTTTCTTGTTGCTATTATATCTGATTTTTATATGGTATCTTTTTCATAAACAACATACCTTTTAGACTCTAGAAGTAACGAGTAATTAGTGGACTTAAGGCTATTATTGGTACTCCTTTAAAATGTGTCTCAAAATTCACGCAAGGAATAATTTTGATAGAAAGCGTTGGTTTTCAATTAAAAATTGCAATTTTTTTATTGATTCTTAAAGTATACCTACAGTATAGGGTTACGTATGGAATAGCATAACGGGTAAATGGCCTTCACGGCTTTACGGGCAAATTGTCGAAATTTTCCCTGAATGTAAATCAAATTTTGCATAAATTTCGTTGATACAGCGAAGGACGTGGGAGGTTGTGGCATAAAACTTGAAGTTCAAAAAAACCCCATAGAAGGAAGTCCAATGGCGTTAAATCGCATGATCGGGACGCGCAATTCTGATGACTAAACGGAAAATTACACGACCAGAAAATGACTCAAGCAGTAATTGAATTGCTTCTAGAGCTGCATGTGGCACCGTCTTCTTGAAACCACTGCCGTCCACATCCATACCTTGCAATTCATATACAAAAAACTGGATTATAATGTCGTGATAACGAGCACCATTAACTGTTATTGCCTGACCAGCCGCATTTTGAAAGAAGAATGACACGTTGTGAGTGCATTTCTTTCTCAACAATCAGCCGAGTTGATCACCGACAAGTGCACACGCATTTGTGCACTTGTAAATTCGCTCCTCGCGTGAAGAAGAAAAAAAAAAACAAAACAAAAAGCCCTGCGCGAGTGAACAGCACAATTCGCCGTGCCCTCACGTCAACGCGCGAGTGAGTGCAGTGAAATCGTCATCCACAGTGTGGGCATTCAACCTTCCTGCCACTGGGCATACTTGGTTGCACTTGGTCACTGCCGTTGCTGTATTACATTATCATACAGCACGTGCAGTGACTGAGTGTATGTAACAACCGATGGATAGCGGGCTGTGGGTTTGAATTTTGTTAGTGTGCTGGTTCCTGTTGTAGTAACAGCATAACACCTACAACAATTTGATTCGGTAAACCAACGTCAGAATTTTTACTGCACAGCTGTGCTTAGTAACGTCGGTGTTTGTGTTTTTTGTGTTTGTCTTTCTTTATAATGACTCGGGAATTCAGAGTGGATATTGCCACTATACGCGGGCTCAAAAGTAATCACTTTTCGGCGTACGTCCACGCTTGTAAATACAGACCAGCTGTTTTGGCACTTAGTGACACACAGGTAGATCCCCGCCCACACCTCTCAGATCGGTCTGATCTGAAGCTACCTCGCTACGAACTAGTGCCATTATTCTTCTCTCACCGCGGTCTCGCCATTTACGTGCGTAGTGGTGTAGCTTACAAAACTCCACCACAATGTAGTCCCTGTTCCAATGCGAAATTTAATTTCATGTGGTTAAAATTCCATCTCCGTAAGCAAATTATCCACTACTGCTTTATTTACAGAAGCCCCAAACTGGACAGCAACTCGACCTTTCACGTGTTTGATGCGCTTTCTGACTCCATTCAAAGAATTGTATCACAAGAACCACATGGCAATACGAGAAAGCCAACTGGAGCGGTCTGAACAGCTTCTTTAGGAATTTTAACTGGTCGTTACGTTTCCTCGATGACGACATGGACGCTATTGCTGATTTAATCACAGATACAATTCTCTTTGGAATGAGAAACTTTGTCCCTCATCAGATGAAGTGTATCAAACCAAAAGAAAAGGCATGGCACGACTCGAGCTGTCAGGGTTAGAGAATTGTTTTTTCGGTCCTTTAAGACCAATCCGACGTAGGAAAACCGAAAAAAGGTTAAATGAGCCAGGAATGACTGCAACTGAGGCAAAAAATACTGCAATGTCCCAAAGGCAGTAAAAATTGTTGGTCGTTCGTCAAAAATATTAGAAATTCTGCGTCATCCTCCATCCTAACGCTCATTTATATTGACATTCCAGCTGTCTTTGTACAAGACCAATCTGTTTGCTGCATACTTTGTGGCCAGCTCAACACTCCCAGATTGTGCTTTTTCTCCGCCAATACTTGAGTGCGTCGAATCTGCAACGGGACGAATCCACTTTCGCACTCATGTAGTATAAAGAGTTCTTAAAGATCATATCATTCACAAATCCGCTGGTCCAGATGGTATATCTTTCCTCCTTCTGAAGAGGTGTTCTTCCTCGCTGGCAAAACCACTGCGTAAGATTTTTCATGAATCCTACTCTTTAGGACTCTTTCCCAGCTCTCAGCAGATTGGAAACAGCATTTGTCCAGCCCATCCCTAAAAAAGGCGAATCCTCCTCTCTCTCCTCCTACAGACCCATTGCACTTACGTCAATTCTTTCCAAGGTCGTGGAAACGCTGATAAACTGTCACCTCATGAAATATCTCGAAACACGGAAACTTCTTAATGACCGGCAGTACGGTTTTCGTAGCAATAGGTCTGCTGGTGATTTGATGGCATGTCTCACCGAAAAGTGAAACCAAAGCGCACATCAATCTGGCGTAAGCAAGATATTTGCACTTGATATTTCTAAGGCATTTGAAAGAGTTTGGCATCAGGCTCTTTTGTCGAAAATGTGTGCTTTTGGGATCGATGACTCTCTTTCTCAATGAATTAGAAATTACCTTTCAGAATGTTCAATTCAAGTTGTCTGGGATGGTTTCAAGTTTGATATTCACAAAATAAATACTGGTGTGCACCAGAGCTCCGTTCTGACTCCGACACTCTTTTTAATTTTCATAAACGATCTCTTGTCTGCTACTTCAAATCCAATATATTCCTTTGCTGATGACAGCACTCTCTGCTTTTTATATTCGTTCCCGGACTCACGTTCCTGCTATTCGGCCGTAGAACGGGAACGCCAGCGTATGTTAAGCTCATTTAATTCAGCCGTCATCCATGAATGGCACTTGCATCGGCAAAACCGATAAACTTTCCATTCTAGGTATATGTGTCAATGACAACTTACGTTGGAATGACCATATATTCGGTGTCGTCAAAAGGTTTTCTTAACCAATGTAAGAAATACTTCAACCCCTCTGATGTGGTCTAAGGCGTTTATCCGCTAGAACTTGGAGTAAAATTCCCACATCTGGTCGGGTGCGTCCAAAACATGTCTGCACCTGCTGGATAGGATCCAAAACTGTGCTAAAAAACTCATAGGTGATACTATAGTAATATCATTCAGATAATGGACACCCTAGAATACCGACGTAATGTCTCCTGTCTCACTTTGTTTTATTGCTATTTCAACCACCAGTGCTCCATAGAAACCGCCAGTAGCATTTCGCCCTTTCAAACCTTCAAATGTAACACCTGTCTCGCTATGCATGCTCATCAGTGTAGCCTAAAGCCCACTTTCGGACGTACTCTAAAATATCGTGATTCATTCTTTATTTCCTAGTTATTATAACCTTCAAACATTTAAAACCAACGTTCACCGGTACCTCTCTCTCTCGCGCTGTGTGCAAGCAATTAAAGGGTACTTAAATCCCTTCAGTGCGTGCAAATTATACAAAACAAAAAAGGCTCAGTTCTTGAGTCAATTGCACTTTATTTGTATGAAGATTTTTAATAACCCTTTAAAACAAGGCTGTCTTGTTTTTCGTTGCAAACACTTTACTGCACAAATGGTGCAAAATCCAAATCGTGTGTGAAATTTGGGACACCCTTTATTTAAGACTTTAAAATCTTCGACAAATTAAAAAAACAAAGCAGTAGCACTCTAGTTTTCAAGGGGTTATGTGTTTCTCTTTTATCAAAAAAAAAAAAATTAAAAGAAAAGACAACATAATAAGGGTCCTTTTTCAATTTTGTCAGAAGCAATGTAAAAGAGAAACATTTTTTCTGAATTTCCCGCAGAGAACAACTAATGGTTTTCATCTTTTTAATTTTTTTCTTTTCAATTGCTTTAGTCATCCTTTTAATCGGTTCAATCTCTTATCTCAGATCGTTTAAATAACAATAAACTTAGCGAAGAAGAATTGCATTTCAATTGTATGCTCCGGATCTATTTACTAGGAGATTTTCCTTTTACAATTAAAAGCCGCTTTTCGCTACAAATAAGTTTCTTTCGAGTCCTTGTCTGGGTTGTAACAAAGTTACATCGTTAGTTGTATTCGTTATTCGCCATCGGCACTAGGACGACTAACTTTCAGTTTTAATTGACGAGAACTGTTTCTGGCAGATTTATTTTGTGATTTCTTTTCTTTTGTAATACTTTTCATTTGAAAGTTTTCACTTTTTCGATTTGGTGAGTCCAAAAGTTTTCTTCTTCGTCTACTTGTGTGTCATATATTTTATTTCACGGATTTGAGTGGAACTTGGTTACAAATAGGTCAAGAGTTAGGTAGTGGATCGGAAATGGACTAACAATTGTGGCTAGTAAAGGGCTATTTACAATGGATTGAAGTGGCCCGACCTGTCTGTAAAAATAACCTTGAAAAATCACTTTACTTTTTTGTTAAATGGAGACTTTGCTGGCGCTCTAGTAAAACCACGGCATAACAAATTTTAAAACTAGAAATTAAAACGTGGACAGAAATTTCAAATTAACGAAAAATCTCATTTGGACTTAATAATGTAGGAGTAGCTAGATCATGGGATATTGGTAATGTGAGGGTAGTTTTACAAAACGATGCTAACTTTTCAACGGTTTGAGGTATTTGCCTCTCATGGTAAGCCATTTGCAAAACAGGAAACCCAATAACAACTTTGCCTGGAATTCAGAGTTTTCACTGAACATTTATGGAATCAAATAGTTTCCAAGAATCACCAAATTTTTACCTTTACTACGAACTTTACTTTTGTCCTTTTCTTGTACTATATAGGTCCTGAAGCCTCTACTATGTCTACAGGGTGAATGACTCTAACTCCAACTTTTTAAAATGCTATAATTTTTTTTTAGTTTTTGATAAATTTTATTGTGCCAAAGCAAAAAATGTTGGAAAATACATCAATTTTCAAATTGTATCAGTAGTTTTCAATATGTCCACCTTTGGCGCGAATAATGGCCTTGAGACGGCCGAAGAAAGCATCGCACGCTGTGGCTCTGCGGTATTTTGGCCCATTCCCGGCGAAGTGCTTGTTTGGGGTGGTCCAAACTTTGGTATTTTTTGGTGCCAACCAACGGATTTGCATCCGGAGAATTTGCAATCCATTGTGTCGAAGAAATGAAATGTGGAACATTGTTTTTTAACCAATCTTGGTTGACGCGCGCTTTGTGAGACGGTGCCAAGTCTTGTTGAAATGTCCACGGTCTTCGATCGAAATGATTATTTGCCCAAGGCTTCAATACTGCCTCTAAGACACTTTCACGGTATACGATCGCATTAATTTTGACGCCACGGTCCAAAAATACGAGCGGAGAGCGACCATCGGCAGTTATGGCGGCCCAAACCATCACCATCGGTACTGCCTGCTGCAGTGGCCGTCCGAAGGTGTAAATTTTCGAAGGACCTCTCTGGCAAGTAAGCTCGGTCATTTTGTTTGTTGACATATTGCTCGATAACAAATGCCGACTCATCGGAAAAAAACCAAATTTGGCAACTCACCACTTTCGTGTAAGCGTAGCAACTCCTTCACTCTTTCGACTCTAACTTTTTTCTGTTGCGGTCTAAGATCGTGTGCCTTTTGGAACTTCAATGGCTTGAGCCCAAGCTCATTTTTCAGTATGTGTTGCATCAGTTCCAACGATATGTTGAGCTCACGAGCCATTTTTCTTCCATTTCGACGCGGATTTCACTCAATTCGAGCCTTCACTTTCCGAACCATTTCTGCCAATGTAGCTGTTTTTTTATGACCACCTCCATGGCGTTTTGCAACGCTGCCAGTATCACGCTAATGAGCTATGGTTCGAGACACAAATGATTTATTCACGTTGAGGTGATGGAGGACTCTAACGATAGCTACTTGTGGTTTTCCAGCCGCAAATCGTTTAAAAGGCTTGTAAATAATAAAATTGTCTGTCATGTGTCAAATTTGAGCTCACTGTCATGAACGATTTGGAAATTATAGCAGTCTGAAGTTGGTAGCAGTTCGAGTCATTCAAGTACTCGTAGAAGAAGGTTTTTGTTTAAGAACGAAAGACGAATTTTACTTGACCCGACTTCCTTATGGTTGTTTAAGTTCCTTATCTAACATATGATTTATTAGAACCTTTCTGTTTATCTCGGTCATTATTTCGAGTTCTGCCAAAGACCACTTCTTCTTAAACTGAAGTTGGCGTTGAAAATACAGCTTAAGATATGATATGACAATTGCTGGGAGGAATATCACTATAGTATACAGTTTCCTTACTTCAAGATTTATAAAACGGTATGGCGGTCACCTGATCGCAAAGCAATTACCAAAACTGATCGTGTTGCAATCAACACAAAGCACTCCTCTATTATTGTATTATAGATGTCCAAACATTCTGAGCGCCCATTGCAGGATTAAACCAATATCTAGAAACAGACAAAGTACTTCTAAGTATCCCATAACCTCTCGTCAATCCTTTTACAATTGGTGTCAGTAGTATTGTTGCCAATAAGCCATCAGAAATGCCGGAACTGATGTGCTGAATTTCACCCGACCGTGCGCATGAAACTTCAACTTTGATGAAGAATGCAGGCAGGCACGTGTGATAAAACAACTCGCCTATGAAATCGCACAGAGGGTATGGAAAAAGTACTTCTGCAGACAGTTTACCGGAGAGAACGACTCAACTCTCTGGCTGTCAGGCAAAACGAGCCTTTTAACCTGAGCAATGAAAGTCAAGTCAAAATCCATCCGACCAAAAATGGAATAAAGAAAGCAATATGCAAACTAAAGTGAAACAAAACTGCAGAACTAGACCCGTCTACTTGACGAGCTATTAAATGCATCCCAAAAATTGCTTGGAGGGAAGTATGCCGAATCTCAGCATCTTTTGCCTCACCCACAAGTAACCCCTTAAACTGCGTTAACTAACATATGTATGTATGTGGAATTTAAATGAAAATCAAATCAACACACTTCTTAAATTCAAAATATGTTTCTTCAATTAAACTTTACACAACTCTGGCTTAAAGACATTACAATTTTTCGCTTCTATTCGCGTCAGTTGTCGTCGTTCTTTTTCATGTTTTGCCATTCTGTATGTTTCGTCTTATATTTTAACCGTTAGTTCTTCCGTTCGTCTGCTGTCGCGTGATTCTAAAGTGTGTTGTATACTTTGTTTGGTTCCTAGTCCCACATGTATGAGTATGTAAGCATCGACACTCTTAAACATCGCATACAAAATCTTGCTTGCGGTATTCGTGTGTAAGCTATTTGAACTATTTTTTAACTATCTTATCATCCCCTGTCAGCGCTGGATAAATCCACAATTGACTAAATATTTATATTCAGACAGATCCTAAAGGAAACCCAAGATAGTGAATTATGCCTTAACAATTCCATACAGGGAACAGATTTTGAAATTTGAGTTAAAAATCAACATTAATACTCGTACACAGCATCTTTTTGAGGGTTCCAACACAGAATATCGTATGACCGCTATTCGTACATGGACCCATTTCTACTTTTTTCATCCCTGCCAAGCACAGGCAACACTGTCTGCAGTACAGAAGCGGAAAAAATGATTTTAGCTACAGAACGTCACAATAAACAGCTTTAACTTTGAGATTGTTAGAGATTTTGCCAACTTCGGCTTCGCTATTAGCTTGATATTAACACCTCGTTAAAAATCAAACGAATGATTACACCTGCCAATCGCTGTGTCTTTGGCCTTAGAACACAATTATAATAGTTAAGAAACACTAAGTAAACCCCATATAACATCTTTATTGTCCCAGTCCTGCTCTATGATGCAGGAGCAGGCGGATGAAAATATACTTATATGTTTGAAAAGCAAGATTTTTGGTCTCATTTCTGTTAAAGTGCTTTGAAGAAGGAGATATAATAGTGACATCCACCTCATCATAAAAGTTCACTTCAGTCACCTGAATAGCTAGCACATGTGACAGCGAATGAATATTAACGGTACGGTCGAAAGCTTTCCAAAAAGCCAGAGGGACAACCCAGTAGAATTGGCACGCACAAGTGGAAGGAGACCTCAACCGTCTTGGAAAAGTAAGCCAGAATTGAAGCATACCAAAAACTTCCCGGAATTTTAAATACATTTCATCTAAATCTACATATACTACCACCTTGATCAACAAGTTCCCGGAACTTATTCAGAAAATTTAAAATACAAGTTTATTCATCTGACATAAATCTATATTGTCCCCTTTAAAGTAGTCCCCATCAACTCCAACACACTTATGTCAGCGCTTGATCCAATCTTCGAAACATTTTTTATATTCGGTTTTCGGTATGTGCATCAGTGCTTGCTGCGATTTTTCCATTCTCGGCTGCTGAAACGCGTTCCCCGTAGTGGTTTTTTAACTCGATTGAACAGAAAGAAGTCACAGGGAGCCAAATCAGGTGAATTCGGTGGCTGATGGATGATCTTTGTTGCATTTTTCGTCAAAAAATTGCGATTAATGATGGCACTGTGCGACGGTGCGTTATCTTGATGCAAAATCCAAAGAGACCAATTCTGGTCTCTTTCGGCTCTACTCCTTGTTTACTGTCTGGCCTTCTGGCAAAAATTCATGATACGAGTACACTACACCGTTGTAATCCATGAAAACCGTAAGCATTGCCTTCTATTTTGACTGAAAATGACGTGGTTTTTTTGGTCTCGGCTCATTTGGTGAACGCCATTCACTTGCCTGATGTCTGGATCGCGTGTCGTACTCATAAACCCACGTCTCGTCTCCAGTAATGATCCTTTTGATGAATGTGGGATCGGATTCAGACTCGCAAATCATCTTTTTTGCGACGGTCTCTTTTTTGCATGAAATTGAGGTCTTTTGGCAGCAACTTTGCTACTACACGACGGAAACCCAAATCATTAACCAAAATGTCTTGGACGGATCCATAGGCAATGTTCAAGTCCTCCGTTATCTCTCTGATGGTTAATTTGCGGTTATTGACCAACATTTCTTTTACTTCATCAATGTTGTCATCGACATCGAAGATGGTCTGCCACTGCGTTCGTCATCTTCGATTGACTCACGACCACTTTTGAACCGCTCATGCCACTGGTAAACGACCGTTTTCTTTAGAGAATCGTTGCCGAAACACTTTTCCAACATTTCCAACGTTCGCGCACCATTAAATCCATTTTTTACGCAAAATTTAATACAAGTTCGTTGTTGCAAATTTAAATCCATTTCTAAAATTGCAAAAATCACACAGACAGAGATAGATGTACTCTTGGCTACGTAACTTTAGCAACTTTTGTCAAGCTATGACGCTAAGATTTAGAGGGAATATTAACAACAGATTTACCAACTTAACAAAAAAAAAAAAACAGAACTTATATCGGAACAATGGGAGCCCCACACGGTGGTGTCCCCGGGGAACTTTTTGATTAAGGTGGTATTACCAAATATGGTACACAATTGCGTCTACATATAGAGCTCATGAATCAGTTTCTGATACTCGTATTTCTTATTGTGAAATGGATTTTTTAGAGGAGCTACTGAAAAGTGCTTTCTTATGAGTTTTTTTGTTCCTTATGATAACACTCAGACAGATGGTAGTTAATCTTACAGCTAAGATCATAGTTTTATTCAGTATTGTTTGGCAAATTATCATGCTTACGTAATCGACTAAGTGAGTAGGCTATTTTTAAGACAATTGAAAAGTATTGCACTACATTTACTTTTTCGGACTCCAAGATAGTCTTATCAGCAGAGTGCGTATACATACATAGATGGAAATATCGGTGCCATTGAGGAAAATATTGAGAAGATCCTAATTCATCGATTCGTCATCGTACGCAAGAGCTTGTTGTATGTCCATCGACTTTGTGGCCGATTTTGCACAGGATCTTGGTTCACATTCTTATAGACTCAATGTTGCGGGAATTGAAGCGAGGTCATCGTTTTCGTTGTGACTTCGCTGATTGAAAGTTTGGAGCTTATCCACTTTTTTACCGTCAAATTCTGTTCAGTGATGAGGCTCATTTCTTTGTTAGTAATTGAAATTGTCGAATTTGGAGCAAGAAAAATCTAAACATGGATCATCGGCGACCGATGCACCGCGAAAATGTGCTGTTTAGTGCTCAAAATCCTCCTCTTCAAATGCTCGAAGTAGTGGTCTAAAATTCAAACTTCAGAATTCCGTTCCTGAGGTGCTCTCGTCGTGGAAATATGCTCGAAATCATTTCTCATCATTAATGCGATAAAACTATCCCTCGAATAAAAAAAAACATTGGTTAGTTTGCTCAAGTTATGCGAGTTATATTTCCAGTTCAAATCTTACATGGAAAATTTGGGGCAATGCAACTGAAATCGTTTCCGCAATCCTTGCGCAACTAAATATAGATAAACTATTTTTTCTGCCGAAATCAAAAACTGATGTTAATCAAAATAGGTTTTTTATGTTATTGATGATTCTTATAATCAACTTGCCCTTAATAAGTATTTAATACATGTACTTTAATCATAATAGACTGACGACGTAAATCTTTTTTCTTAAACTAAAGCGACACACGAAACAAGTTTTACAAAATGTTGAGGTTTCAAACAATGTTTTACATGTATGGCTAGGTTTTAACACGAATTTTTAGGTTTCAAGAATGTTTCAAGAACATGAAAACGTTTTGATTTGTTGATGTGGTTTTAGAACGTACAGATGCAAATTTTAGCTCCGATGTTTACGTGTGATTAATTTTTTTGAAAATATCGACGCTTAGGCAAAGTGATATCTGGATAGATTTCGTTAAAATTAATAAGAACATCCAGAATTATGGCAAATAAGAAGTGCTGATTATAAAAATCGAGAGAAAAAAATAAAGCCTTTATAATAGCTTCACTATTACTATTCGGGCTAAAGACTGTGGAGGCATAGCTGATAGAAATTTCAGATCTTATAAACTTTGTCCAGATGTTAGGAATCGCAAAATGGCTGATAATAATATTTCATTCGGTGAAATAGCGTCGCTCATTCGCTTTTTAATTAAGGGTTCCAATAAAAGCAGAAGCTCTTTATGTTGAGAAGCGCCTTAATTGGAATAACCATTCTTAAAGAATTTTTGTTATCTCCAAGCGAGGAATTTCAATTTCAATTTTAATTTGCCAAAATTCGTTTTATTCTTTTTTTTTAATTTATTTTTATTTTAATAAGTAAACCAACTACAATGTCATTATCATTATCCATTGCGATATGCTTCTATTTCTATGATCAGCAAACAAATAGTGTTTCCGCTTTTGGTTTCATGTGTATGGCGGACGAAAATGTTGGGGTTTTAAAACATTTTCTGAAACTTACTTCATGTATATGGGCTGCTTAGGCAATATTATATGTATATAAACGTTAGCATTTCTACCTTAGTATAACCGCAAATCTTTCCTCGTATGTTTTTGAACGTATTTACTGCGCATACATAACTTAGTACGATCGTCATTAGTTATGCTTTCAAAATCGTCACATTGGTGCGGCGAAATCTTAGATTTTCGTTCTTCAATAGAAAAAGGTTATTTACTTTCAAGGAATATTAATTGCACATGAAAAAAAAAAATTAAATAAATAAATGAAAATAAAATCAAAGAAGACAAAACTATTCCGCACTAAAATACTTTATCATCTAATTTTTTCTGCAACAACAATTGAAATCTGCGTAAATATGACGACATGTTGGCGATTATGGACGCAAGAGGAATAGAGTTTAACTAAAGTAGTTCTGCAGAAAATCTGCATTATTGAACGTAAGTTATGCAGTTCTTTTCTAGTATGTCGTTTTTGAAAAGACCCAACATAGAGAAATTAGAACTAACTCAGATTTCAAAAATGTTTCGTAATATGGGATGGGCGTTGGCTTTTCAAATTAATACATATGAGTATTTGTTTTGCTTCAACGTCTTTTTCATTCCAGAAATACGAAATATTCAAAGGTAGAAATCATTTGAACAGCAGTGCGTCACCAGATCTTTCTATTGATTTTGTAATTGACATATCATTAATAAATATATATTTGCATGAGAAGCATTGATGCATCTTTCATTTTCATATCCATCCAAACATCATCCCCATGGCATCGTACTTGAATGGAACTACAATACTCTTTGTTTGTAACTAACCACTATTATCAAGCATCCCATCGTCATTATTAAAAACAAAAAACGGATACAAATTTAATTTATTTCAAACATATAATTTTTTTATATTTTTTTTGATTTCTTTTTATTTTTGAACTCGCTTGGGCACTTTTCAATGTTCCCACTATTTTTGTACACAAAAAAATACGAAAACAATTCTGTTGCACGTGAAATGTCTTGTTTTACACCCAGTACGATTACTGAAACAAGCATATCATCGATACCATCGCAAGTGTTACCTTCATTGGAACAAAGTTCGGCTTGTCATAAGTCACCGCTAAACAAGCCTTCGTTGTTACCTAAGCCTAAGGTTAAGTTACCAGTATTTGCACCACCTAACCTCAGCCAAGGCACAACATCACCGCCTCCTGTAACAAGTCGTATACCAGTTCGCACAGCTAATGCTGAGAAGCGAGCTCGACTCCTCGAAGAAAATTCTTCAACAGATTCATCTTCTTCGAGCCGAGTTGAGATTCTGCCAAGCTCGTCTGCGGCAATTATTAACAAGGCGCAATTAAAGTAAGTTTTAAAAAAATATCTTCTATATATACTTTTATTTTCTTTAAAATGAAATTTGATTTATTTTTAATGCACAGCTTAGAATGTAAATCAGTTGGTGTTTTATATTTTGTAAATATTTTTTTTAGTATCTTTTGAGTTCTCTCAACTTTTGTAATGTTCTATCGAGTGTTCTGGTGATTTGCATTTTATTTGAGACTTAAAAAACATGATAAATTTTTAACATACCTATATTAAAACAAGTGTCAAATTTGGCTAGACTAAAAGGAATACTTATATATATTTATTTAGTGCCGAAAAACGTGCATCGTGGAGGGCAGCGCGATTAAAATCGCTGGAGCAGGGTGCTGTTCAGGCGCAAGATGTAATCAAAAATATGAGTAAGATGGCTGATGACCTGCTGGAAGAGACAAAAACCGAGGTATGTGGAAATTAAGTTCAAAGTTGCTTTCGTCTAGTTGCTGTAGTTTTTTTTTCTCATTAATAACGGGCGCATGCTAAATTCTTGTTAAGTGTAACAATCATAACGCAGTGTTGTTGTTACTAACAGATCCTTCTAACATTTTCATCTAACACCAACGAATTGAAGAAAAAAATTATAATGGGCAGCGTATTACATTTTTATATGCGATTTCGAATGTGGTTTGATCTTAATTTACATAACAGTATGCATACGCACTCTTAATACCAAACGATTACACTTAAAATGAGATAAAGTTGGTGTAAGAAACTAAGGAAATGCTTTACTTAAAATAACAACTTAAATCCCTTCCTCCCACGGAATTTCATTTGTAAGAACTTGACAGTTACCATGATGAATATAATAGAGAAGTGATATTTACGTTCGCTTTCTTCCCAGCCGATACCCCTACATGTCGACTGTCAATGGTTGCTGATCGATGTCGCACTTCGGTAAACACCTAGTGTGAATTCTTGCTTGAATTCATTGTCAGTCATAATTTGCTTAACAATCCTCGGGTTATTAAGGAAAGAAAGCTTCCTTCGCTAAAGCAAGAGAATAAGTTCTGGATCTTACACCTTCCCTTATTGCTTGTGCCTTTTGAACACTCGTATTCAGACAATCGTCAAATTTGTCACATACATATATGACGGGCATATGTTTGTAGAAATTTGTAAATGCTGTTTTTTTTTGTAAAGAGCTATACCATGGAACTTTATTTTAAGCAATAACAACAAGAATCGATATTTTTTATTTTATTTATTTATTATGAAGAATAGTTTATGGCATACAGTTTTGAGTACGACATCCGGCACATGGCTTCCTGATTGAGTATTGGCTTCCTAAGCCGGAATAAATTGCTATGTATTATCAAATACCTTAACATAATCTTGGAAGGAGTAATCGAGTAGCTTCAAATCATTCGGTGGCAAATCCACTGGTCGCGATATAACGTTGCCTTTGAATCGAGTTATCAGTACGTATGGCAAGTGGATCCAACCTGACCTGAATAATCACTGATCATTTTCCGGTAGCGTTGGCCATTGAGTTTTAAGTTTTTTAAGCCTCATTTTGATAAAAAAGGACCGATTAGTCCACTACTGTGGACTTTTGTGGGTATAATAAGACTTATGAGTCTCTTCAGGATTTGCTTCATTTAAGAAAGCAATTTTGTTTGGTCACAAACTCATTAAGCCAAAAGTGAATCATTTAAATTGATTTAACGATAAAAATAGGCTGCTAAATGGTCCAATCCGCAAACTCCCAGCGTAAGCCATGTTCTCACGCCTCTAGTTCCTTTATCAGCTTACTTACGCTCACAGCCACTACAATTTTTTAAATTTTTTTTTGTAGGCACATTAAGTGGACGCGTTATTGCTCTGGGTCTTGTAGAGTATTTGTAATACCAAATTTATCCAAGGGTTTGTGATACCAAATTTATCCAACAGGGCGATTAGCGATGTTATGTTCTTACTCTGTTTCATCAGTCAAAATATCGCAGGACTAAGTACTAAAAAAAACTACTTTACTCAACATACATAGTCTCCTTCAATAGTGAGTTTATGTTGAGTAAAGTAGTTTTCGATGGATTTCTTATAGAACGAATTGTAGAGACCTTTAAAATACGCTTTCGATATACGAGTATTCCATATTTCATATATAATTTATTCGAATTCAATTATTCAAAAAAGAATATAAAATCTTTTAAAAATAGATCAATCTTTACAATATTTCTTTTAAATAATGCAATATAATGCAGTAGTGTAGAAGGTACCTTTAGAGTACTTAGTGAAAAAAAATTAAACCAAGGTAGAAACGACGACAAAAACAGGATAGAATAGAAGATAGAAATAGGAGATAGAAATACAATAGAGGATAGAAATAGAGGATAGAAATTTTGGGATAAAAAGAGAGGAATTTATTAAAAGTTTTCAGTACAACATTTAAATACTTCTTTGTATTGCTCATGCGTTTGATACTTAAGGGCAACCGATTCCATAGTTGAATCCCATTTACAAAAAAACTGCCGAGACGTGTTTAAATACTTGCACCTAGGTGTTATCAGCTGTAAAGTTCTTCGATGTCTCGGATATCTTACATTTTTAAATAAATATTCTGGTACTTTCTTTGCTAGAATTTTGTGTAATAAAAGGATGGTTCGATATTTCATAAGACCAATCAGCGAACAGCCGAATATTTGTTTGGTATAGGCGGAAATGTGTTTGTGTCTTCTTATATTGGAATTATATACGACCGTTAGCTTTCTGGCGGACTCTTGATCCATATCTGCAAATACTTCACAATACCATACAGAATGATTGGATGGATAAATGCCTTTACAAGTTGAAATTTTTTCTTAATCGGAAGGCAATTGGCAATGGGACTAAGTTCTCGAAGAGCACCACAAATTTTGTATACAGTTTTATTTTTGTGTACCTTGCAATTCAAAGTACCTCTAAAATAAACGCCTAGATTCTTTGCGTTGCCTACGTGTGTAGACTTCTTCTGTAATTCTTCCATTTATAATCATTTCATTTGTCTTTGTTGGTTTAAGCCTGGTACTGTTGACTAATGGCCACTTAAGATATTCAAGTAATTCCCGAAAATCTGAGAAAACAATTAATCCCAACATGCCATTGTCACAACCAGCACGTAAATCTTCGCTGGTTTTTAAAATTCGCACGTAAGCCAGACTGGAATTTAGTTATCATATTCTTAGCATTTAGATTTTTTTTATTTGTCGAATTATTATCATATTTTAGATAGATATATAGATAGATAGATAATTTTATTTCATATGGTATTCAGAGTATACGAGTAATTCAAATACAATTCATTAAAAAATATTAAAACTAGTTTAACGCACAAAACTTATTTATATGAAATGTGCAGACATTCTGTATTTTACTAACAAAAGTAGTGAAATAGTTTTGAATGCCACTTTAATCAGTTATTTAGACTAATATTAAAGTTTATGATGGGGTGGCCATAAACAACAAAGGTAATTCATAGTAAAAATTAACAAAAGAAGCAGGATGATGAAAAAAATCAATTAAATTCATAAATTAAGAAAGATTAAAAAAGGCAAATGAATTTAAGTTAAAGTTAAAGCTAAATCAGAATGTCAAAAGTAACAGATTTTAACCTAGCGTAGTTGTGGTTCAGAAGCCAGTTTTTTAGACATGACAAAACGGAATAGAATACGATAGGCAGTGGTACGAGCAAATTAAACAGGTAACAATTACGAAAAATTACCTCGAAAATTGTAATTAGAAATTAATCTAAAATTTCGATTATCTGATTTCATAAAGAATGACTTCAATACTTTAAAGCAATATAGATGACGAACAGGAAGGATCTTAAGATCACAGAACAAAGGATTACTAGGGTATCTAACATGTATTTGACAAAACTTTCTTAGTATGTTATATGCTTCTATAAAACTAATAGAGGTTGTATTTTGTTAAGATAAGTACCTAACCAACAGCAAATTCCATATTGCAGCTTTGAGTGAAAGATCCCATAGTAGACTTTCTTTAGAAGAATTGTGGAGCAGACATTTCGCAAATAATAGAAATATCTCAGTGTGGAACGGAATCGGAATCGATAGTAAGACCTAGATATTTATATTCATCTACTTTCTTGATAAGAAAACCTTTATCATTACAACTAAGAGTACTACAAAAAGTGGGAGTAGTAGGTTTATTGATGCAATTGCAATTGAAAAATTTGAATTTTTGACACTCGGGTGCATTTGCTCCGAAACTGTGTACTGATGACAAAGTGAAATACATAATTTTTGTTTTGGAGCTAATTATCAACTTGTGATTTTCAAACCAGATTCTCAACAAATTCAAATTTATATATGTCAGCAACGAGTTCCAAAGGGCTATTCTTACCATATGAAAAAGCTATGTCATCCGCGAAGGCAGTTGGTGAGTCTTTAAAATCAAATGTAAAAAGTGAATTAATGTAGATGAGAAATAGAATTGGACCCAAGACAGAGCCTTGGGGAACACCCAGGTTAAACAAATTTATTTCGCTCCTTATCTCATCAATCTTCACACTTTGTGACCTATTTTTTAGGTACGACGTTAACCAATCAAGCATAAAGCCACGAAATCCAGTTTTTTCCAGTTTACCCAACAAAATATCGTGATTGACCATGTCAAAAGCTTTAGTAATGTCAATGAACAAGCCAGCTGTACACCTTTTACCATCAAGATTATACATTGTTTGGGCACAGAACTGCAGTAGAGCATCTTCAGTAGATTTTCCTTTCCAAAAGCCAAACTGTTTAGGACTAAAGTAATTATTGATATCTAAAAACTGTACTATTCTGTCTTTCATTAGTTTTTCAAAAACTTTACTTAGTACAGGGAGGAGGGAAATAGGCCTGTAGTTGCACAGTTCAACTGCAGAACCTTTTTTGAACAAAGGTATAACATCGGCACGCTTGAGTTCATCAGGAAAAACCCCTGCAAAAACACAGCCAATGAAGATGTCCTTTAAGACATCCACTATAAACCAAGCAATTTTTTGAAGAATCATACTTGAGGTACCATCTGCGCCACTTGAATTAGTATTTTTTAAACGGCGAATAGCTTCGAATATTTCAAGCGATGTTATAGGTTTATAACCAAAGCTTTTTCTTTGAAACGGTTTAGCACACATACAGAGAGCACAAGATGAGTTCACTTGACAGGGTTGCAATATTAGTGTAGTAGTCATTAAATGCTTCAGCGATTTCGTATTTGTCGGAGATTAAACCATTACTGATACGCAAAGATGTAGGTCTTTTTGTGGAAGAAGATTTATTTAGTAAGCTATTTACCAATTTCCATTTGTATCTGAGGTTTTCTCTGGTAAAATCAAAACAATTTCGGTAATAGGTATCACGACAAATTGGAATCTTTTTTTTCAGCTTAGCGCACAATTTACTGTATTTAGTTTTATAATTCATATTACTATTGTATCGAAAGCGTTTCATTCTAAGTTTGTTTTTTTTATTGACTTTATTTACCAAGTATCTAGAGATCCAGGGCTTGAGTCTTTTTCTTAATTTTTTTTTTGAGGTAAGAAAGAGCAACAATTATAAATATGCTTCTTAAGGCACTCAATAAATATTGCGTACGATTTCGAAACATCACTACACGATTAAACAACATCCAAAACTCACAAAGTAGATTGTTTCTGAGTCCACTAAAGTTAATTTTCATAATATTGTTCCTACAAAACATTTCTACAAGGAGCCCTGTCATACAATGGTCTGTGATCATCAAATTAAGAACACATTTCTCACATTTGCTAGATGAAACACATTTGAATCGCCCATTAATGTGGTCCAAACAACTACCTGACGTAATCCTAGTAGGCTCATTAATAAAAGAATCAAGGCCATGCGCAGCTAATAAGGCTAAATATGTTGAGACAGTTTCATTACTATCTAAATTGTTAATGTTGAAATCCCCAATAACAATTAGATTTTTAGCTTTTACTTTAGAAAATTCTTTCATAAACATGGAAACATTAAACATGTGCAGCCTATACACAGACAAAAAAAAACACTTCATTGTTAACTACAATAGAAACTTTTAAGACAAAATCGACACACAATTCTTCCTGAATCTGATAACCCTCTTTTAAAAAACACCCAACACCACCTGCAGCGAAATTATCATTCGTATTAGCAAAGAAGTTAAAACTGGGAATAACGTAATCACTCTTTTCAAAATTGTAAATCCATATTTCAGAAACAAAAATAATATCTGGAATGCACGCGAACGAATCAATATACGTAGCAAGAGACGCAAAGTTTCCTCTCAGACTTCTGACATTCTGATGCACAACAAAAAATTTGTCATCGCAGTATGAACTAGATTTAAAGATAATATCACAGTCGGAACTACTAGGTTTATTTTGAAGACTGTACTCAAAAGCGGTAAGATCGCAATATGGCAGTATTCTGCTGGAGCTCCATTTGGCGATTTAGGGAGGCGTACAACCTTCGCGGTTTTCCAGTTTTCCGGGAAATCCGAACTGGTTACAATTGTGTTTAGCATATGGGTGACTCGAAGCACAATAAAAGGAAGTAGAATTTTTACGAAGCTAGGAGCTATGACTTCATCACTTGAACCAAATCTCTTGTCCAAATGCTGTGAAGGAAAAATTTCCTTTGAAGAGAAATAAACAAAACAAAACAGATTTCAACTACACTGCACTGCAATTTGCACTGCAGTAAAAGAAACAAAGTATTCGTAGTTCGATTTAATAATTTGATTTAATTATGAGTACCTAATAAATAAGAGATTAGTCTTATGTGCCCTTTTTAAAAATTGTATAGATTTCGCACGTAATCGCTGCGGCTCTGGATTCGATTAAAAAAAATAATAATACGTATAATCTGATGTGATATGATACGATGTGTTTTCTAGCTGGACACCTTAATTCAAAATAATTGATGAGAGCCATATTCAGAATTCGAACAGCTTCTTCTTCCTTCTGTTTCATTCTGAGACAGCTGTCGTTTCACAACTGATTTGAGATTCGACTTACCTATAGCTTACATGGACCGTTTGGGTAGAATTTCCAGCCAGTAATCTTCTTAATATATTTATAGTACTTGTTAAAATAATTGAGTATTTGCTATAAGTAACTTCATATCATAGAAAAGGAGCCAACACGAAATTCAGGAAATGATCTTCCGTTGCACCGGCCAAAAAGGATTCTGACCATCGCGATGTACCGTACCTGCAATGAGAAAACCCATCTACCTAAAATTATAATATAATTTTCAGTGGGATCGGCCGTTGCTTTGCTTGGTGACACTAATTCATAGGAAAAAGAAACTGGAAATAACAAAGTTTTGCCATTTTAAGTTTACTTCGTAGACTACAGTAGCCAAATCTTTGCCAAAAAATGAATTCAAGTTAGGCGCTAGTAATGATTCTAGCCTCGTGTGACCATAAGATCACCCGTCACATAGTGATGTGAAATTCTATAAGTATCCTTGATAAAATAGGCGTTGTTCCCAACTTTTCGTTCAGGATTGGATATTATTAGTCTCAATTAGTTCTCGAAGGTTTTGTCGTATCACCTGTCAGAACTATGCTGTTAAGGATATGGCCATTCTTGTTCAATAGCCACGCAAATGCGCCATTGGTTTGATATTGGCAAAGACTTAAACTTTTTGATATTCTAAGCATTAAAAAAAATGCTGATTAGGGTTTGCATCTGCATCTCTGTTTGATTTTATGTCGCTTACAACTGATTGCATAGATTTAAATTTGGTTCTCGCTATTGTTCCGTCTTAGGAAAAGAACAGAATTTTTGATATGGCATCATTTTGGAAATACAATAGATCTGGGACAAAGTGTAAAGGGACTTTCATTCACATCAAAATGTCACAATGCGGAAAAAATCGCGGTCAAAAGCTGATAAAAGCGAAAATGCCCTGATTTTAAAATAATTTGAAAAATTGAACGAATTCTTAAAATAATTTAATAGATGAAACACATTACTCAATTTAAATTCAAATGTAACACATTTTCAATAAATATGATAATTCATCGTAAGCCTTATTTCAAACTCAAAACAGTAGCCCTTATATGTATAATATGTACGTGTTTGTAATAACGCCCGTATGTAGATACATGTCACAGCAGTTAGCACGTAGAACCTTTCAAAGTGAATTGACAATATCCGTGGAATCCCTTTCCAAACTGAATTAATAAAAATAAACAACAAAAAGAACACATGCCACATTCGAAATTGTATATGCATACTATTAGTAGGCAACTATTTCTCGATCGACCGGTTACATAGTAAACGTAGCAGTATAATAACTGAGAATGCAAATGCATTTAAATTGGATTAAATCAATTGCAGGATTTTTCAATTTCCCAATCAATATATCGTATACGTATTTACTCGTATGTATGTATGCAATACAAACGTCGAATTTATTCAAATTTAAGTTAAAGATATTTAATTAATTACTCCTTTTGTAAATGAGCAACATTGAATTCTCTGCATCGATATATTTAACAGCGCTTATATGCAGTGCAGCCAGCTAAAGAAAAACGATTTTATATAAATTGAGAAAGCAAATTAATCTTTTGTTCACAGGCTTCAATTGACATCTATAATTCCTACAAAATGCTATCAGTTTCCTTTATTTTAACTTGCTACTCTTTTTTCATTTCGTTTAATCTTTCTGTTCTGTTTTGAGCCATTCTATAAATATTTATGTTTTTTTCTAGCAGAAAATTGTTTTTCCAAAAATTGCAATTAAATCAAGTCAGGGACCAGTTATTGTGCGCGAAAGAGAAAAGGTCCTTGATGAGAAAATTGTTCGACGAACTGAAGAGGTGCCGTGTCCATTGACTGGGCGACCTCAATTCCGAACTGTTGAATATATTGAAAAAATCATCGAGACAGAGGTTAGTTGGGATCTGAATTCAAAAACAAAAAATCAAAAAAAAAAAAAAAAAAACACAAGTTTTTGCTTCTTTTAGTTTCTTGTTCTCTCTATTTCTAGATGTTTGATGTGAATTGTTAGCTTTTGTAAAAAAAAAATTGTTTTCAAAGTTTTATACTGGTTTTTAAGTGCAAAGATTTTTCCTTTTCAGTTATATGAACTTGATATTTTGTAAAGTATACACACAAACTCATTTGCACACAACTACACACTCCGCCAATGCATATATTATTCAGTTCATTGTTTGCACAGATCAATTTGCTATTGCACAAACAGTTTTTTTTTGGTATGGGTGTTTTTTTAAAATTAAAATCAATATTTAGCTTTATATTGTAGAACTGCTCTTGAAAAGAGCAATTTAAATTTACACAGCTTTTGCATCCTTTGAATACAAAATGGCTCGCTTTTAAGAGAAATGTATTTGTTACTGATTCATTTTGTAATTGTGCTAAGACTTGCGGTTCCATGAGGAGAGAAAATTGAATACAAAATTTAACAATATGTGGAGGTTACATCAGCTAAAGTTACGACCTTGGAGGCAAATACTTGACATTGGCATCAAATATTCTGAGTGGGATAAGTATCTGGTCATTAAATGGATATGAACTTTTTTCTTTTTATATTGTTTTTAATAAGAAACAAATTAGACATAAAAACTTAAGTCTTTGACAAGAACGTTGGCCAACCAGTTCGACGTCTTCACTTTTGTTGCTTCAATTTGCTGGTAGTCTTCCTGGACCTCTCTTCGTATCTGACAAATGGTTTGGATTAGGCTTAATATTCCCATACTAGCGACATCCGGGCGGTGCTACTTTCCAGCTTCATAAGATGTGCCAATTGCTGACCTTATCAGGCATAGTCGCTCTACTGGCTCACATCACCATATACGAGTACCATGCATTTCAGTGACATGAAGTTTTGGTATAAGTTTCTGCTGTGCACAGATCTACAAATTTTGTCATTTTCCGTTCATGCCAACCTAAGTATTTAAAACTGCTTTATTCTGTGATGGGGTGGTGTTCTTTCTTAGTAGTAAACGGAAAGTAAATATATCAAGTCTTATTTCTTTGACTTATGCGTTCGATTGTACGAGGTATTGCACCAGATTTAACCACGATGGGCTCTTCCAATTAAATGTGGAACGTTTTAGTATAAATTCCAACTTCTGTATTTGGTGGTATCACAGTAAACTATTCGAAGCCAATCGGGAAATTTACGATAAGTGCAAAATCCATTCTTACAACTGACTCAGGTGTCGCTACATTCGAGGCGAACCTAAGCCTCAACTAACAAACCTTTCCAGTTAACTTGCTCCTTGGTTAACATCCTCCTGTTGGGCAGTGCAAGTCAGTTGAGGTCCTAAAGTGAGGTCCTCTACTGCGTTGACCTTCCGTGTTAGACTCGAAAACGGAAGACCGAATATTTTATGAAAAAATTTTATCTCGAAACCACCGAGGATATCTTCATCCTCTTTCGATAGAATCAGCGATATAAAGTAGGGCTGGGATGATCAAACTCTTATATACATATGTGGAGTCTCATTAGTTATTCGGGATCTTACTCAGTTCTCTTCATAGCCCAAAGAAACAGTTCCAATTCGTCGATGTTGTGTTTTCTTATTTGTTGACATCATAAGCATATTGTACTTGATTTCGCCCTTATTTACCGCTGAACCCAGTCTAGCAGCTTCCGTTGAGTTCTGCCAATTATGTAAATATTAACGCTGTACCCCAGTTTTTGCACATGCTGTGAAAGATCGTGCCTCCGGTGAGATCCGATTCATCAGGCATACGCTGTTCGGACCAGAACTGATTATAGTAAGGCGTCAGGTCCGGCGGCTTTCGTCCTTCGCTGCAGCGTCGCTTGCCGGCATTTTTCATAAAACCAGGGGTTTCCTGGTGGTAGTCGGGTAAAACCCAGCCATCAGTTGCACGTTGCAGAGTTGCTACTGGTCTTCCGTACTTGATGCTGGCGACATAGGGGTTGTTGCGAGATTTTGTGATACGCGTTCGGCAAAGGTTCTGGTGGTAAGCGCGATTCCAAATTTTCTATGTTATATCTTCTCACAGTAGTTTTTCTGTGTTGTGGCGCTTCACAGATTCACATTTGTACTCGTACCTCGGTTGCAGCAAGGTAGTGATCTGAGTCAATGTTGGCTGTCGGGAAAGTTCGTACGCTCAGATCACTGGAGGTATGCCTTACTTCGATCGCAAAATGATCAATTCGATTTAGCATTTAATGATCCGGAGATCCTCATCTCACCTTGTAAATATATATTGAGATGAGGAAAGCGTGCGCTTGCTATAGTGATCTGATCTGAGGGTCGTTGTCTTTTAATCGTTTGCCAGGGTCGTCAATGGTGAATAAGTTATTATCCGATGCGATTAGCTAGTTCGTCAGTTCATCCGTATGGAATGTAAGCCCTTTGGGGGCGTAAGCCATACGGTTTTAGCCGGCATGAGTAAGAATTTACTCATACTGTTACCGGGGTACACCACTTTGAATTAGAACAAGCATTACGCTACGAACTTGATTGTTGTGCAGATAACCCAATTTAAAGTATAGTACAGTCAGCAGCTTCCCGATCAAGCGCCGCGCATATCTCGTTGACGTACTTCTTTTTTGCCGCTAGAAGATCATAGGAGTCACTTCTGCAATTACAAAAACGGCTGGTTCTGACACAGTTCTGACGAGCTTGCGCACTGCACTGCTACCATCTGCTTCCAATACTTTTCTTGTCGGAGTACATCTGCCAGATCTCACAGCCATATAGAAGAATGACGTGTGTGACTGATATTAGTAGCCGTCGTTTGTTGGCCGGATTACCCCCCACGTTTCTCATCAGTCTGCTTAGTGACATTGTGAGCTTCGACACTCGTTGTGATATGGACTTTATCTGTTGCCAGAACGTGAGGTTTGTATTGATAGTCTGTCCCAAGTATTCCACTGCTTCCTTGCTTTGGGCCCGATTTGGAAGCTACCGATGGTCAAAATCCTGTTCTTCAGAAGGACAATCTCGGTTTTTTCTACTCTAACACTGTGTTCATCCATTCATAAGTTCACCCATCTTATAACTTGGATTAGCTTCATTTGAGCGTTCTCCGCATCTTTTGCCATCTCGTGCTGCGGCAAAAGCCAGAATGAATATGTTTTTTGAATTTAGATTCATTAATTGTTGCTAAAATCTTGACGAGCAGTATCCTTTTGATTATTGGTAAATTTAAGATAATTTTAGCAACAAAATGGAGAAAACATTCTGAAATCCGTTTTGTGTATCCATTCCAATACTATAACGGTGTCCATTGTGAAGAGCTGTCATTTCAAAGTCGCCAAACACATGTTGATGTAGAAATTAAAGAAAATATAAATTTTGATGTGTTAGAAAGAATGAGCTAACCTAGATATTACTGGCATTCATAATAAACTCGTTGTCGACTTTGAATCTGTCACTAATTTTCTACTGCTCGAATATACTTTTATTTGTCCAATCAAAAATTATATTGAATATACCGAACCAAGATCCTTAAAGTTTATTTTGTTCGAATTTTATAGTGATATAAAGTAATCGAATCGGGCAATTTAAATGTGGCTAAAATTGTCAACCATTTCAAAAATTGAAGAGATGTCGACGTAAGAAATAAAACAAAATCACCGAAAAACACTTTCGTTCAGTTCGGTGCAACTCATCCAAGGTTCAATCTGACTTAGATATACCATATTTCTGGAGCAATTTTAGACATTTTTTTTTATCAAATGTATATTTGTTAATGCTCATGGAGACCTTTTTGAATACTCAGTGCCATTTTGATTTGATAACTTATTGAAAAAAATTATATCTATACCTCTATCCCTGTTTGAAGTAGTAGATAAAAATTTGGTTGCTTATCATCGGTGCCAGAGTACATTTAATTTTAAATTTATTTTGCTTCCCAAAACAAAATCAAAGACCTTCCGGAACTTAATTATTTTTACCCTCAAAAAGGACTAAAAATTTACCACCGTCCACTCAACCTAAACCTGTGGTGGCTAGATATTTTTTTGTCTGTCTTTTTTTTTTGCTTTTATACCCCAAATTCCAGCGATTCGCTAATGAAATTGAAAAAAAAAAAAAAACAGTAGGGGATTTCTATTGTGCAGCAGGAGAAAGGAATAAACCAGTGAACCCCGTCCAGGCTGAGTTTGTTGTAAATAAAAGAAAACCCTAAAACAACAAGTTATAAAATGCTTAAAAGGATTTTGTGCTTTGGCTGATGTTCTTAATTCCTTCCTCGCAGCCGTGACTAAATGTTGGAGTTTGTTTTAATTTTTTTCGTGGAAAACCCCCAAACACACCTGTGCATGAGGTCAAGAATACCTTGGTGGATTACGTAATTGTTTGCGATGTATTGTATTGACGGGAAACTTTGTTGGAATGGCATGTTTTCATTTTTAGCCAAATACTACCGTCAAGTATTAGTGATTTCTGTTTTTATTTCGAACTTAGTATATGTTTTATCCTGGGGAACAAACTACATTAAACTTGAAATCTTACAGCAGTTATTAATCAATAATAAATCCTACGAAATTTAATTCAATTTGTACGAATACAAATGTGCTGAAGCTAATGTGACGATATTTGTATTTTGTGGCACAAGATTTTTGTAAAAGCATAGACATTGGCTAGATTAATTAGATCAGAAGCTCAATCGTCGCTTTGTTGAGCTTCTGACAATTTACGTCCTCACATGTGGCATTTACTGCTCGTGTATTGCTGAATATGGTGCATCCGAACTAGAAATTTGGGGTCTGAATTTTTAGTATAGTATGGTTGAATTAGTATATAATAATATGAAAAAAAAGACCTGGCATCCATACAATACAGTGAATATTTATAATACCTTCGACCACGTTTAAGGCTGATATTTTGATACGTTTTAAGATTATCAAACTCCTTCACAGTTGTAGCAATCTTTTTTTAGACTATCAGTCTACAACCATACAACATTTTAGTTGTTGAGCCTGATTCCATTCCCGTTCATAAAAGGTTAGATGAGCTTTTCAATAACATATTGTAATAGTAGATATGATGTTCTTTGTACTCATCTAATAATACAATATTAAAAACCATTCTGATGTTTTAGAAATTTAAAGATTTAATTGGATGTTCCCAATTCATCTCCACTTGTGTCAAAAAGTATAATAACCAGCCATTGATATACTTATTTTTACTTTTGCCGACCATTGTTTGATTTGAGTATGTGAGTGTGTATTTATTTAACACGCAGCACATTGTTAATCAGCTTTTACAATCATACATTGGGCCAGATAGAGGTCTCTTTTATGAAGATACTTTAGCTTATCATAAATAGCCTTCAAATGTGGAGACTTTCGTATGAAGGACTGTTTTCCAGTCGCTCGTTCTGTTAGAGGCAATGAGTCACAGTGTTCTAATTTTTCACACATTCGCAGTAATATTCTCTTCTCTTAAAGAGGTAAAAATGCTTTTCTTTTGAAGACTGACTCATAATTCTATCTTTTATCTTCTATCAAGTGCAATCTTCGTTCTCTAAATGAGTACCTTGCATGCAACCGGAATCGGACGGGCGATAATATGTGTGTTGCTTCTAAAATCGCAGGTTCTCTTGCGCTCAAGGCAGAGCCGAATCAATTTTCATCAATAGTATGTTTATGTGCCCACATTAAAGCCAATGAATTGGCGTCAAATTTAGACACGGTGGTCTCCGATCTTCACCAAGAAATGTGCAAATAAATTAACAAGAAAAAAAATGCAGTGTAGTTTAGGGCAATGTCAAAAGGAAAAATAATTAAAAAAAAACATCTCTGCCACTCCCGCTTATATTGTAGTACTATTGCCGGCATTGTAACAACTGATGGATATTGGCTTGTGAGTGTGAATTTTGTTGGCGCAGTGTTTCATATTGTTTTAAGGGCATGACACTTACAGAGAGTGTTTGTTTTTTTCCTGTTCAGAGTTGACGTAGTCAATATAAGCGGTCTAAAAAGGAATCGCTTTTCTGCGTACGTTCACGTCTGTAAATACAGACCGCTTGTTTTGGCACTTAGTGAAATACAGGTAATACCTCTCAGATCATTCAGACTTGAAGTTACCTAGCTACGAACTAGTGCGATTGTTCTTCTCTCACCGTAGTCTCGCCATTTACGTGCGTAGTAACGTAACTTACCGAACTCTACCACAATGTGACCAATGTTCAAATCCGGAATTCAACTTCATGTGGTCAAATTTCAATCTCCGTAAGCAAATTATCCACTACTGTCTATACAGAATCCCCAAACTGTACAGCAATTCGAAATAAATATCCTCATACTGAACTCATTATTACGGGCGATTTTAATATACTCGTACACAACCCTGGGTAGCAACACCCGAAGGACGGTGTGTTCAGGTCTTTGCTGCGGAAAACAACTTGACACAACTTGTAAATGAGCTCACGCGAATATCAGACGTTGATTGTCATATCACCAACACCCTGGATGTGTTTTTAACTTCTCACCCTGATAAGCACACTGTTGATGTGCTTTCCCCTCTAGGCTCGTCGGACCCTTGTTTCATATCAGTAAATTTCTCGCACACCGACTAAACAGTTAGAGGAAAGATTCCCAAAAAAACCGTATAGTAATACGAGAAACCTAACTGGACGAACTTAACACCTTCTTTGGGAATGTTAACAGGTCGTTATGTTTCCTCGATAAGAACGTGAATACCGCTGCTGATATGTTCATAGGTACTATTCTCTTCGAAATGAGATCATTGATCCCTCATGGTATGAAGAGTACCAAACCCAAAGAAAATACTAGATGGAGTGAAAAGTGACCTCCTTGGGAACTAAAAATTTATTTTTTTTTATATTATTCAATATAGTGTATCTCTTCTAGTTTGATACACTTATTCCAGCGATTTTCCAAATTCTTGATCCCGTCCGAAAAGTAATTTTCCGGAAGGTCTGCAAAATACTCCTCCGTGGCGTCGCTGATTTCCTCGCATGAGCTGAATTTTTTGTTGATGAGCCATCTTTTGAGGTTTGGGAAGAGATAATAGTCCGAGGGAGCCAAATCGGGCGAATACGGTGGATGCGACAGCAATTAGAGCCGTAAGTCATTGATTTTAGCCGTGGTTGCGATGCTCTTGTGCGCCTGCGCATTGTCTTTCAAAAACAAAATTTTTTTTCGCTTCATGTTAGGCGGTTTTGCAGCGATTTCGACCTTCAATCGCTCCAATAATGCACAGTAATACTCGCTGTTGATGGTTTTTCCTTTTTCGAGGAGTATGCCATGACAATCCCAGAAAACCGACGCCATAACCTTTCCGACCCATCGAGCCTCTCTCGGCCGCTTCGGAGCACTCGTGCCGGCTTCAGTCCATTGTCGGGCGCTCATTCTGTTCTCTGGTGTGTAATAGTAGATCCAAGTTACCAATCGACGCCAAAAGTCCGCCCGATTCCGTATCAGCAAATCCAAACACTCTTTCAAAGTGCTCTCTCGTTCGTGTTTTTGGTCAGGAGTGAGCATGCGCGGCACCCAGCGGCAGGATAACTGTTTCATATGCAGAATATTGCCCAAAATATGAGGTGTGCGCTCAGTATTAATCTTCGTGGTATCTGCTAGCTCGCGCATCTTCACTTTCCGGTCAGCCAACACCATTTCATGTATTTTTTTGCCATTGTCCTCTATAACCGCATCGGAGGGCCTGCCGCTGCGGACTTGATCGGTAGTGGAGTTGCGGTCACCACGAAACTCTCGAAACCAATATTTGATGGTGTAATCTGACGGAGCATTAGCCCCATAATATTTATCCAACTTTTCTTTTGTTTCCTTCGCCGTTATGCCTCTCAAAAATTAATGTTTTATGAGAGAACGAAAATCGTTTTTGTCCATACTCAACATGATGCCAAACACGTCAACAACAATCAGTTGTCAAAACAAAACTAAAGACAGTATTGCACTGAAATTTGACATGTCCGCCTAAATATGAACGGACTTCAAGGCACCATAAGCTTTCTTGCAGTAGCGGTGCATTCTGGCGGTCAAGGATGTCACTTTTCACTCCATCTAGTTTGTGGTACGATACGAGATGTAAAGAGGGTTACAAAGATATTTTTTCGGTCCTAAAAGACCAACCCGATAGAGGAAAATCGAAAAAAAATACTACAATGTTCCAAAGGTAGTACAAAATTTTAGTCGTTCGTCAAATACATTAAAAATTCTCCCTCATCCTCCATCTCAACGCTCATTTATAATGACATTTAATGCTTCCAGACAACAATGCTGCTGTCGTTAAAGCGAAATTTGAATACCCAGCCATTATTCGTCGAATCCGAAAAACTTTCCATTAGCGGTATGTTTGTCAATGATAATTTACATTATAATGACCACATATTCGATGTCTCCAAAATTGCTGCGACATGTTTTTCTCAAGCGATATAAGAAATACTTTTCCGCCTCTGATCCCGCCACAATATATAAGGCATTTATCCGCCAAAAATTGGAATACAAAACCGTGCGATAAAACTCGTAGGTGATGCTAATATCACTCAGTCAATTGACGCTCTCGAACACCGGCGTTATTCCTCCTTTCTCACTTTGTTCTCTCGGTATTTCCACTACTAAGTAGTGCTCCATTTAAATCGCCAATAGCATTCCCTCAAGCCCACTTTCGGACGTCCTCTGAAATATCGTCATTCGTTCCTAAGCCGTACAATTCGCTAATGGAATGCCCTGCCGAGCTCTCAATTTCCTCGTTATTATATGTAAATTGCAAACGTTTCTTCCTACCTAAGTTTCCTTCGCCCGCGCTGTGTGCAAACATTTTAAGCGTACATTTTACGCTGAAAAGCTTGCGTTACGATATTAAAGCCACATTGACTTGATTTCGGACACGTGAGTTGTATGCGATCTCTGCCACTATTCTTAGGCACATGCTTTCGCATATGCTCATATATAAAGGGTGAACATGAACATTTGTTGAGATGTCTCTAAAACTTTTATTGCTTTATAAAGTAGGCATATGGGGATTATTTATGAAATAAAATATCTTTCAAATGACCGCCTGGACTGTGCTTGCAGATTCTCTTCCTTTTAGTAAAATTTTCCATCACTCTTTCACATGACTGGGCTCTATCACGGCAATGGCATCTTCAATCTTCAATGTTCACTTTCAGAGTTGAAGTTGTTTGCGAATGGTTGCCCTGCTGCTTTAACATAGCCCCAAAGAAAGAAGTTTTACGGTGTTAAGTGGCACGGTCTTAGCGGCCAATGGGTGTCTTTAAAACGCGAAATTACGCGGCCAGGACACTTCGTGCGCAATAACTCGATTGTTTCGCCACTTGTATTGCACGTAGCACCATCCTGTTGAAAGTAGAGGTCGTCTGTATCGATATCCTGGAGTTATGATCACAAAAAATATTTTATCATGTCTCGGTAGGGCGCTTTATTGATCGTAATGGCTTTTCAGGCATCATTTCCAAAAAAGTACTGCCCGGTCTATAAACCGCACCAACGAGTTACTCGTTCTGGTCACATTGGCATCTCCTGAATCAAACGTGTATTTTTGCTGACGAAGATGCGACAATTTTGCTTATTAACGTATCCACTAAAGAAATGGAAATAAGCCTCATCCGATAAAACGGTTTTCTGCAAAAATCAATACATATTTTTCAGGACGCAAAGAGAGATCGTACGGTGAACGGCCGGCTTCAGTTCTTGCGTTAATTGGACCTTGTGCCCAAATCTTCTGTCAAAATTCGCTGCAGTTTCATTGTAGATAGGTCAAGCTCCTTAGCATGGTGACGAATGGAGGTGTTTGGGTCGTTTTCGACGCTTGAGTCATTCTCTTGGATTTTTTGATTATGTTGCGAACGCACGTCTAGGAAGGCAAACGATCATGTGCAAAATCATTAAACGTGAATTTTCGTAATAAAATTTAACTGTTTGGATTTTTTCTTTCACTGGAGCCCTGCACTATAGTAAATTTCCCAAATTTATAGATAACATCTGTCGCCATATGCCAACCCTACGTACATAGCTGTAAAATAATAGTCCTTTAAAATCCTATACCTCTTGTTGAAACACCCTATACATACTATAGAATTGAGTCCTCTCGTGTCCTGTAGACTTTAATTGGCTTACTGTTTTGTGGTTGGAAGATTGCAATTGCTATAAAAAAACATATGGTATATGATATATGGAGCGTATTTTCTATTTACAAAGAGTGATTCGGTCAAATGTGCACCCATAACCGCTTTACAGAAAATCAATAAGTACTAAAATTTTTGATTACATTTTGGAACATTTCTTGTTACATCAGGCAGATATCTGCCCAAATATTGTCTTTTAATGCTTCGGTAGTTCGGGCATAAATCCGATCCTTTGGAGAACCGCAAAAAAAGAAGTCACAGGGTGTTAAATTTCACGATCTTGCGGATTTGTTTACCACAATTATGCGATATCGGAATTTTGCCTTAAAGAAATTGATTGCTTGGTACGATGGTATCACACTTAGCGCCGTCTTGTTCATCAGATGCATTCCAACCAATTCTTTTCACAAAAAGTTCTTTAACATCCTTTGCAAACGTGCAGATTGTAACTCTCACTACTGTGACCTTTGACAAGTATGTAGATACATTTGGATTTTGATGAACATAGAGCTGCCACGCATTTTAGGTGGATGCGGATGCTTCTCGGTGTCCAAGAGAGTATGGCTCTCCTCACATCTCTGTAAACTTCGTGTAATTATTCGCTTATTTGGTCTTTTATCGACACCCAAAATTTTACGTAAATAACGAAATCTTGACATTGGTCATTCGTTACTTCTGTGGTAGGATTTTACAATAATCAGATGATGTATCCAATGCCATGGTTAGAATTATATTGAATCCGAATGAACGCGGCTTAATAATTCTAGGAACACACTTTCATATTATAGTTCATAATCCGCATGCAGGAGGCACGATTCCTATTCGTTACTACTTGAGCAAATACAGCCTTCCTTGGCTGAGATCAGAATTATGGGGCCTTAGTGCCCCTGTCACCAGTGGCCATTGACAACTTTTCATACAAATCAAACCCATTCTCTGCAGTTGATGGTCTTGGTCACAAAGTTTAATACATGGAAGTGAGGGGAAGATAAAGAATGCACGTCTGACAGTTGTATCGCATAAATTTGGCCTTTTTACTGATCTGAGGCACCCATTTTACTTAAAATTATCCATGTTTGAAGTTGTGAACAATGTTGGAGTTATCAATTTAAAATTATTAATAGCAAAATACCACTGATTCAGTCAGATTAATTCATTAATCGTAAAATGTTGGCTGTTTGCCCTATAGTGGTCTAATTCGTACTGGGGTTTATATTGTAAATTCAGGCAGTTGATGTGGTGGTTGTGGGTAACTCAATATGAGATGTAAATTGGTAATGATGGATTTTTTACAAAAGAGTACTAGGCAAGGATTGCCTCAATTACCGTACCTATCACATCAATATCTGTGGCTGATACGAGTGAAAGGGTGCTCACAGAGGAAACGTCCAGCGGTGTCATCATCGTAAAAACGCAGTGTTCCGTTAGGACGGTAGTCCTGTGTTTAAAGTTTAAAGACTTAATTTCACTAAATTCCGGTTCATGAGAACAGGGGTACGCCTTGCCATAGCTGACTTGAAAAAGTTACATGTATTTGTATTGATGGATATCATTTGGAGAAGGGTAGGGCGGTCAATGCAACCAGTGAGTAGTTGATGAACAAAGATCATGTCAGCAACATCTCGACGTTTTTCGAGGGGCTGAAGATTTAAAAGGTCATTATACGGATATCTCTCCTAGCCAGATCTCGTAAGGTTATAGATATCTTTCCTAGGCAGATCTCGTAATGCAAATCGAATGAATCTGTGTTGAATAGCTTCAATTCGCCTAGAACGGTTTTCGTGGTAAGGGGGCCAAACTTGGCTAGCACATTCTAGTATGGGTCTAACGAATATAAAGTTATGGGATTTGAAGACATAAAGGTCAGAGAATTCCTTTGACCATCGCTGAATGCGGAAAAATTGGATTTGTTAATAATACGAGTACAATATGTATTATCAACATGCCCCCGGAAATTAATTTCTTTATTGCATATTACACCTGGATCGCTTAGTAAGATGACAGAGGGTATTAATTCATTGCCAAAGAAATAGGTCCTTGGAAGTGGTGGCACACATTCACGCGGATAAGCTATAGTTTGACATTTGCATTAAGCTCCAAACAATTTCTTTCGCATCAGGTTAAAAACCTATTCATATCATTTTGTAGTTTGATAATGAAATCTACATCGTTGATTACCAATCTAAATATCAAGCGGGATAGGTGACTTTCTTCAGCAGTGAACAAATAATCCATTTGGCCACGCCAGCATTCTTAATACATTAGGAATCCTCACAGAGAACACTTTGCACTCTGGTTTGACAAAAACTTCCATGTAGGCTTCCCCTCTAGATCCTTCTGGGAGGAAGATGCTTTCATGGAGGACAAGTCAACCCATTCGTACACAGATGGATGTAAAACCATAAGCGGGGTTGGTGACTGTGTTTTCTCAGATAAGCTAAATCTGAGTCTCTCTTTCCGTCTTCCAAATCACTGTAGCGTGTTCCAGGCGGAAATTTTGGCGTGAAAAACGTGATATCTGCAAAGGATATCCGCATATTTTCGAATAGTCAGGCCGCTATTAAGTCCCTGTAATTCTAAAACCGCCATTGAATGTGGTTCATCTCTTATGGAGATGGCAAAGAGCAGTTCAACCTTCACCTTTGTTGGGTGCCGGGCCACAGAGACATTCCAGGGAACTGTAGAGCCGATGAACTCGCCAAAATTCTAACCACTCTACCTATTCTACCGGAAAAGGGTAGCATAGATATACCAATTGCTACGTGCAAACTAGAATTAAAACTGGATGCTAATAAAAGAACAGACCTTAGGTGGACTGTTGGACCAACATGTCTAGCGACCAAACAGGTCTGGCCAAAACTTCTAAATAAGAAACATCTCAGCGATATAGGTGTTATCACTGGACACTGCCGCATAGGCAAGCACGCAAGAAGGCTTGGCGCCTTTACAAACGAGGACGAGGAAGGGAGGAGACCTACTCCGTACATGTCTAGCTCTCTCCCGGAGAAGAAAACTTCACTTAGGAGCTTTCTTCTACAACGACCTAAACGATCTAAAAAATATAGACATAAACAGTCTCCTACGCTTTATCATAAGCTCAAACTGGCATCACAATGGGCTAATAGGCCTAAGTGGGTTGGTATTTCTAACAGCCACTCTTAACTACCTACCTACCTAGGTGACTTCCTTGAGGCAAACCAGATGTAGTTACAACGCGATCTGAAGCAGAAGATCCAAAAAGAATATTATATTGTGAAATAAAAATTGATCCACGAGATGAACCCAGGTTGGAAGCCGAGAGCTTCTAGAAAGAGTATTTCGTGTGAAATTTTGTCGAAGGCTTTTCTAAAATGCACAGAGAGTAGTAGAAACGAGTTACGTTACGGTGAGAAGATATGTTTACAGTGAAAGAGCATCAAGTCCTAGACAATGGTCTTAAATAGTTTGGGTATAAAAGCGAGTTTAGTGATGGGACGGAATTGGAAATTTAATTGTTGGGACATTTTTTATGCAGAAGAATTCTGTGGTATCTTTTCTAGAATTATGAAAAATATTTTGTGGCATGTAGAACTGAAAGAGGGTGATATCAGGTTCTCTAACATGCCTAGCAAACGATTTTTAGAATTTAGAGAATAAGTTTGAGATTTGCTCAGGTTTGTTCGAGGATTCGTTTGAAAAGCTCAGGATAGGTAGGTAATTATCAGATTTTCGTTTGGTGTGGAAAAAGCGTTTAGGAGTAGGGATAAGGTCAGATTGCATTTGGCGTAAGTAATCGTAATAGAGTGATTCACAGTGCCGAGAAAAAAGGTTATGAGCTTGGTGATAAGCAAAGAAGTCGGAGGTAGACCGATATTTGAGATATATCATGGTTTATATCTTTTGCGAAAATAGGTCATTACTGTACCAGGGTGGTGAGGTGTAGAAAACTTCAATAGTTTTATCAATGGAAGTATTGGGGCTATTTGAGATACTGTCGAAATTAGCAGTACTAAGCAGGTACATAATTCAATTTTGCAAAATCAGCTTTATAAAACTTTAACTGGTAAGAATGCTTTGACTTTATATTACAATTTCTTTATTGTAAGCGAATGTGGTAGCTGCAGAGTTTTGATAAAAGATGTCTGCTCTCTGTGACGACAAAAAAAAAACAAGATCAAGTTTCCTACCTAAAATGTTATAGTAATGCCACTTAGTTGAAAATAGGCGTAATCAGAGGGGCAATCGATAAAATAGATTTCCTTATCTGAATTGCGGTTGGTAGCAAGGAAATGAGTTTCGTCATCAGAGCGTACCCATTAAAGGTGAGGACCATTGAAATCACCCAAAATTGTTACCATATCTCCGGGATCTAGAATATCTAGTACGGAGCCAATAGTGTAAGCTGTTAACTGTGAGAAGGGCGAGCATAGAAGCATATTATGAAAAGATTGGGGTTGAAGACTGTTATTTTTACAAAAACGTATTCTAACGGCTCCGAATGAGAAGTTTTGATAGGTTTAGTAGTAGTAGGTCTAATATGAATTGCCAACAAAAACCCACGACGTTCAAGTTCACTGTATTGTAAGGTGAACAACTTGGGAGTAGTGAGAGGGTTCATGTTCATCGACAATCAATATTGCTACAGAAGCAGATATGTACTTCGTCGTCTTTTTACTATACTTCTTTGCCATTGGAATTGCTTTTATCTACGCTCTGAAGTCATACCTAGTCAAGCGTATTTTGATCGCTTAAGCTTAGCCTTATCCAAATCAAACAGAGGTTTTCGTCGAATCTTGCCAATAACTGTGATACTAGAATAGTATAATTTTTGGCGGTTCTGAAGGCAGTAGATCCATGTACCAGATGAAATCATTCCTGAGAACCTGATTCTTTCAGCACCAGATGTAAGAATATTAATTGTGGCATATCAAGGGTTTGGCGAGTTAAGTGATTATTGCAGCTTCTTCATCGTTGCAGTGTTATTCTAGTTTTAGTCTATGGTTTTTCTGGTTAATCATGGTCTAGGATTTTCGAAGTAAAGGTTACATAACTGATGAAAAAGTTGAATGTTCGCTGTCTTTAAACTCTCAGCTGATTTTGTGAATTTGAGGTTGTGTTTAGTTTTTGTGTCATTAAAATCTACGTCAAGCCAATTCGTACAATACCTCCTTCTCAATAAAGCTCATGATGGAGCTCACACTGTACGATGATGACATTTCTCATGTTCAGACAAACCAATGAAATATCCGGCAAATACCACCGAAATTCTCTGCTTCCTTTCGGAGTTGATAGTAGCTCGAGACCATATTTTTGCAAAGCTTTCTGATTGTTTTTGGTAAAAGGACAGTACATTTTTATGCTGTTTAAGTTCGTGTATTGTATATATGTATATTGTATTATTGTTGCCGATTTGTCTGATCTTAAGTTACGCTGAGATCGGTTTTTGAAGAAATAATTGATTGATGATTGCGATGCTGAAGAAATTTATGTATCTCGGTTTTCTGATAATCGTATAATTGATTTCTAAGAAAGATCATGTAGATGAAAATACCACCTTGACCAAAAATACAAGTTTATTCATCTAAATTTATGTTTTCCCCTTCAAAATAAACACACTTATGCCAGCGCTTGATCCAATCCTCGAAACATTTTTTTATATTCGGTTTTCGGTATGTCCATCAGTGCTTCCTGCAATTATTCTATTACTTCCTTTCGGCTGCTGAAACGCGTTCCCCGTAGTGGGTTTTTAACTCGATTAAACAGAAAAAAGTCACAGCGAGCCAAATCAAGTGAATTCGGTGGCT
The DNA here is from genome assembly GCA_963966105.1 of Volucella zonaria. Taxonomy (NCBI): domain Eukaryota; kingdom Metazoa; phylum Arthropoda; class Insecta; order Diptera; family Syrphidae; genus Volucella; species Volucella zonaria. The sequence continues at coordinate 163,681,915 of OZ014530.1, forward strand.
GTTGGATGGTATTTGTTGCATTTTTCGTCAAAAATTACGAATAATGATGGCACTGTGATGACGGTGCGTTATCATGGTGCAAAATCCACGAGTTTTCTGCCCACAATTCTGACCTCTTTCGGCGAATTGCTTCACGCAAACGTCTCATAACGCCCAAATAATACCTTTTGTTTACTCTCTGGCCTTCTGGCAAAAATTTATGATGCACTACACCGTTGTAATCCAAGAAAACCGTGAGCATTGCCTTCTTTTTTGACTGAAAACGACGTGGTTTTTTTGGTCTCGGCTGATTTGATGAACGCCATTCACTTGCCTGATGTCTGGATTGCGTGTCGTACTCATAAACCCACGTCTCGTCTCCAGTAATAATCCAGCTGATGAATGTGGGATCGGATTCAGCCTCGCAAATCATCTCTTTTGCGACGTCAACATGGTTTATTTTTTGCATCAAATTGAGGTCTTTTGGCACCAACTTTGCTGCTAGAAGACGGAAACCCAAATCATTAACCAAAATGTCTTGGACGGATCCATAGGCAATGTTCAAGTCCTCCGCTATCTCTCTGATGGTTAATTTGCGGTTATTGACCAACATTTCTTTTACTTCATCAATGTTTTCGTCGGTTTTCGATGCCGATGGTCTGCCACTGCGTTCATCATCTTCGATTGACTCACGACCACTTTTGAACCGCTCATGCCACTGGTAAACGATATTTTTCTTTAGAGAATCGTTGCCGAAACACTTTTCCAACATTTCCAACGTTCGCACACCATTAAATCCGTTTTTTACGCAAAATTTAATACAAGTTCGTTGTTGCAAATCCATTTCCAAAATTGTCAACAACAGATTTACCAACTTAACCAGAAAAAACAGAACTCAAATCGGAACAATGATCAAGGTGGTATGTAGTCCGTAAGAGATCAGTTGTTGATTGCTAAGTGCCCTTGAAAGACTTAATTTTTGTGTAATCTTTTATCAATGTTGCAATTTGTGTTTCATTTCACTGCTACTCGTATCAACAATCGAACGGTCTAAGGCTTTGGTGAAGGGAAATAACTTGACGGGCAATAACTATAGTACATATGGGAAATAACTTCACCACGGGAGGGAAATTCACTTTTTTTATGTGAAGTTATTTCCCACTTTTCCCACTTCCCACTTTTTTGTGGGAAATAATTTCACTTTATGAAAGCGAAATAGCGCCGAATTTCCATGTTCGATTGTATTTCACTTTGCTAAAGTGAATTGAATTTATTCATACATTTGAATTTGAATTTATTCATACATTTAGACAGAGGATCCTGTTTTCATAGAATTAGAGTCATATGGTGTTAGTTCGTTTTAGAAATGGCATGTAAACAGTGCTCCCCTGCAACCCCCCAGTTTCTTTTTTGATTAAAATAATCTTTTGGATTTAAAGACACTTTGCATATATCCAATTTCGCACGTACTCCAAATCCAACAGTGACCCCAAGCAGGGGTCCCCCCCGCACACCTACCTCACGTGTGTATAACACATGAGCTGAAAAGTCCATAGTTTATAGTAAAACACAAAATTTTTGCAAAATTCAACTTTATTTATCAATATAGTTGCCTTCGAGGGCGATACACTGATTGAAACGATTTTTCAATCTTTCGATACCAGTTTTGTAGTACGATTTCGGTTTAGCCTCAAAATAGGCCTCTGTTTCGGCGATTACTTCTTCATCGGTCTTAAATCTCTTTCCGGCGAGCATTCTTTTGAGGTCTGCGAACAGGAAATAGTCGCTGGGGGCCAAATCTGGAGAATACGGTGGGTGGGGAAGCAATTCGTAGCCGAATTCATTCAATTTTGCCATCGTTTTCATCGATTTGTGACACGGTGAATTATCTTGATGAAACAGCACTTTCTTTTTCTTCAAATGCGGCCGTTTTTCTGCGATTTCGTCCTTCAAACGCTCCAACAACGCAATGGAAGAGTCGCTGTTGATAGCCTGCCCCTTTTGGAGATAGTCGATGAAAATTATTCCATGTGCATCCCAAATACGGATGCCATAACCTTGCCAGCCGACTGTTGAGTTTTTGGTCGTTTTGGACGAGGTTCGTCGCCTGCTCGCCACTCAGCTGACTGCCGACTTGACTCTGGTGTAAAGTGATGGAGCCAAGTTTCATCCATTGTCACATACCGACGCAAAAATTCGGCTTTATTGCCGTTGAACAGCTTTAAACACTCCTCTGAATCATCAACACGTTATTGTTTTTGGTCGACTGTGAGCAAACGCAGCACCCACTTTGAACAGAGCTTTCGCATGTCCAAATATTCGTGTATGATATATCCAATACGCTCTTTTGATATCTTCAAAGCCTCAGCTATCTCGATCAACTTCACTTTACGGTCATTCGTAATCATTTTGTGGACTTTTTTGATGCTTTCGTCAGAAACAGCCTCTTTTGGACGTCCACTGCGTGTATCATCTTCGGTGCTTGTATGACCACTTTTAAATTTTTCAATCCACTTGCGAATGGTTCGTTCGCAAGGTGCAGAGTCCGGGTAACACTTATCAAGCCATTTCTTTGCATCGGCTGCATTTTTTCCCATCAAAAAGCAATGATAAATCAACACACGAAATTGCTTTGAATCCATTTTTTTCACAATTACAAAAGTTGCTTCACTCACAACGCTATATCTCGAGAACTAATCGTCCGACAGCTGTCAAATTTATACACGTATCTTTTGAAGGTTGGTACTAACTGAAAATGGTATGGATTTAATTGAAGTGGTATCCTCTCTTAGAAACGGCACGGACTGTGTAATTAAGAAATAAAAACAAGAAATTATAGCTTGGAAATAACTTCAAAAAGTGTTCCCAACTTCAGTGGGAAACAATTTCACGTTTCTTATGTGAAGTTATTTCCCACTTGAGGTGAAGTTAATTCTCATGTGAAGTTATTGCCCGTGAAGTTATTTCCCTGCACCTAAGGCCTTCAATATCTGTTCGGCTGCATACGGTGTATGAACTGGTCTTACATCCGATTTGGCATTTATAAACTGCCTTATTCCTTTAAGTTCTTACCGGAGCTTTTAAATTATCTGCCATCATTTTAAGATGTTTTTTGCCTCGTTTTTTAGCGGAAATTAATCTGTCTACTTCAGCCCCGCCGCAAAAATGGCAAACTGCCAAAAACCGCAATCTTAATCTTCATTATCTTTCTTTAATTCCTTATTGAGGTACCTACAAACAGTTTGCGACATACTCGTAGAAATATTACACGTGAAAAACGCATATATTACAAACCATGTTAAACCTTGAATTCTTTATAAATTCTAATACAATACGAGAATAAAATAAATTATATAAGTGATAATATTGTTTTTAAATATATGTAGATATTCGTAGATAATAAAAGTGAACAAACTTGCGGGAAAACAATTGGGGAAAGGTCTCTTTTTTGAGATTACAAAAGAAGCATTTCAATTTTATTTTATTCAAAAATGTTTGTCCCTTTAACTTTTCACAAATTTGAATACATTTTTTCTTTTCCATTTATGCCCTGGTTCATGGATAATTTTGTATATTCTTGAGTTTGCTTTTTCTTATTTTATAATTGAGTAAAAACAATTTGCATGAAAATCTTTACTTGCATGTTATTGTACTATTCGTTTTTCTGTTCTATGTACATGTACATATATATTGAAAGAACATATAGTTAAGTTATTTTTCTCTGCAACGAATTTTAGTTGAAACTTGCTCACTGAAAAGCTTTTTTTTGGAAAAGGACACTCTCTATCCTATCGCCTTGTGCAATGCTTTCCAATAAAATGCATTGTAAGAAATATTTTATATCTTTGTATGTGTATATTTCCCTCCCTCCAACTATTCAGGTAGAAACATGCCGAGAGAAAATAATCTCCTTAGAATTACAAGACCCAGAAAAGGAGACAGTTACTGTATCGGCCAGTGAAGAAGACGACGACGATGCTGCATCCATTGTAACTGTTCATGCAAATTCCGAAAAGTTATTCCTTCGAACAGATGACGACGATAATGATTACAACGAAAATGATGATGATAATGTCGTTGAGGATGGCGATACCATTAAAACGGACAAGGACGACGATTCGTTAAAAATATTTAAAACTCTTACTAGCAGCAGCACTATACTCGTACCAACCATAACGACAACTACTTGCACCACATTAACAATGCAGCAAAATCCTCATAAGTCTGCCGGAGCAGCAGGAGCAACAGTATCAGTTGAAGCACCAACAACGTGGACATCGACGACAACAACAAAGAGCACGACCACCGTTGATGGAAACTCATTTCCTAAGCACACAATTGTCGAAGTTATAAACCCGATCATTGCTGGAGATGGTACTGCCCATAGTATAGCAGTAGGTCGGCCAACAGATTGCAGCTATCCATCATTCGATAACGATGAGGAGGATACCAACGAAATCAAGGACTACCATGAGGACGAGAGTGATGTTGAAAAGGAGGAGTTCATTCGAAACTCTGAAGTATATACCAAAACAATTTCACACCCCAGAGATCTAAGTTACTCCCATGGCACAGCAACTTTGACTGAAGTGTACGACCATGATAAGCCAGAGTTGTCATTAAATGCAAAAATGAAAAATGTCCTCGAAGAACTGCTAGGGAATGAAAGAGTTAAGTTAAATTTATCTAGAAGTCTTATTGAAGAGAAGTCATCAGATGAGGAAAATTTAGATGATATAGATGATGATGATGATGATGAAGTTGATGGAGGTGGTCGTGGTCGTGGTAACAGCTTTATAAATTACAAGTTGGACAACAATGGAAATGGTAATCGAACCTTTGTCGTTTCGTCGACAACAACAACCACAAACAGCTCCGAAAATCCACAGGATTCAAATCGAAATCAAATTCAAATGAAGCTGAAACAATTCCTTGCTCAGGGCAATGATGATGACGATGATGAGGATGAAGACGAAGATGACGATGACGAGGACGATGACGATGATGATGATGACGATGATGATGATGATGATGATGATGATGATGATGACGATGATGATGACGACGACGACGACGACGATGATGATGATGAAGATGACGACGACGATGACAACGATGGTAGCTCTTTAGATGAAAAAACCGAATCAACAATAGATGGTTGCCAAGTGTACAAAAATCCAAATACAGCAACTCCATTGCATTTGAAAATCTCAACGACAAAAACAAAGATAGCTCCAATAGACATGAATTTATTGCAAAGCGAACTTTCAGACCTCACTGTAAGAAACCTAGATAATATTGTAAAGACTCAACTGAAAATAGCAGCAGATGCAAAATGTGGAGAAGATGTGCAAGAAGATGAGGAAACTAAAAACCGAGAAAACGAGGACGACAAAGAAAAAGTACAATCACTCGATCTCAAGCTTTCTCCCTCCGGAAATCAAATAAACCAAAACAACAATCTTAGAAAAACAACTAAAACCAATGGCAATGGCAAAGAGACAGATAAAGATGCCATTGCTGTAGACGATAAACAACAGTTTTCTTCTTCTTCTACTTCTTCAACAACAACATCTGAAACCCTATCACAAGGAAGGAAACAACAACAGCAATTGCTGCCGGTGAAAAACAACATTCAATCTAAGGACGAAACCGGAGATGCCAGTCAAATAGAAGATGTAGTTGCAGAAGTAAAGATAAATACAAACGCAGATCAAGTTGTCAATGCGGGTATGGACACCATAGACCACGAGCCACATGATAACGAAATATCTGAGACAAGTAGCACAACTACAACCACATCGACAAATGCAACAAATGGTATTACGAGAACTACGACCACGGTGACAAAGGTCATAACCAGTGGCATTCCACGGAGTATATCTTCTGCAATAAGTTCTGCTCCTGTTAGCATTAGCAAGTCAACTTCTACTTCTAGCGTACAACAAAATGCTAATAACAAAGCCAAGGCGAAAAAAAAGGGTAAAAATAAGGGTAAATGAATACCACCTTTGTCCTTTGCAATTCAATATCTTTAACGAAAGGATAACACACATACACATACACAAACACAAATACTCCGCCAGAATTCACAAAAATATAACAAAAAAAAAATAAACAAAAGCTCTAATAAACACAAACCACTCCAGAAATTGATGTAAACAATTTTATAGAAAGAATGTTGAAAATGCAAACGAAAAAGTCGAATTGATGTTAACTATGTCTTGAAAAAGGGGCGCGTAGAACAACAATAGAGAAATAACAACAAAAACGAAACGAAATAAACAAAATGGAGTTATCCCTCAAGCGGTGAGGGAGAAAAACAAGTGAGTCCTTACAAAATGGATTTTTTTTTGGTTTTATTCTTTGTTTTTATTTTTTATTATTTTTTTTTGTCGTTCTATTATATTGTACTATCTCATGAAAGGCTTATGATTTAATCGAGGACGAGAGCCGAAGATACATCGTGCTTAGTTTTTACTCTTAATCGTTTTGTCCTTAATACAGCTACTTTTCCATTAGATAGATCCACAAATTTTTCTTCTGACTCTTATTTTTTTTTGAATTTTAAAATTGCAGAATATTCTAAAACAGATGTACTAGTATTAAAATGGTATTTTATTAAGAAATCATTCATTGACCTGCATTTCAAAGTGAAGTTTTTGTTAAATTTGGTTTTTATCCCTGGCGGATTTTTCTTCAGCACATGGTTTAGTTCTGTTTTTTCCACCTCACCATGAACCACAACGTAGAATCCCTGCTGCCAGACCCGTAAAAAGTTTGTTAATGGGTTCAATGCAATTTGTCGTTTGTGGACTCATAGTCATTTGTTTATTGCCTTTCTAAAGGCTATTCCCACCCCAACTGACCCCCTTTGCTTAGGGTGACCCATTTTTCTTACAGATGAGCCTCATGAACTGCGCATAGTTATAGGCATTTTTGCAGTAGTATGATCCATTTATTCGTTTATGTCGTACTAAACGTCAAAAGTTCGTAGTTAAGGAGGATTTTGTACAAGCATAATTGCTTCCCGCCTATATGCAATCATTGGTCTCACGATAGAATATTCCCTTATTGTAATAAAGCTACTATTTTATTGAATGCGACAGAATAATTCGGATTGATGCTGTGCGTTAACCAATATTTCTTCCATTTAGCGCAATTTTTCCTCAGTTGTGCAAATCAATGGATTTAGGGTACTCTGATAAAAAGGAAAACGCCACGGTATAGCCTGCACATTCCGTTTTTGTATGTTTACAACCGCTAATGTCATCTGAAAAATTTTTCTCTCAAACCAATGGCATTTTCATATGCCTTTTATAAAATCTATGATTACGTGCTATGCAGAAGAGCTTTTTTTTGCGGCAAAGGGTGTGTAATCTTCAAAGAACAAGTAGCCTGTGCTACCAGCACACACACAATTTGCTGGCGTGATTGGAATACGCCTACGTGCTAAACCACATTCTATACACATCGACCACTCTCCCCGTGGGACTGCCGTTAGGTATTACTCCGCGAGACTGGTAAGCAATCTATGCTAGGTTTGGTACGTCAGTTCTCATGCTCTGTGTCTTCCTCCTGCTTTGGGCAGTCTGGGCAAAAAGGTGAGCTGTCGTGCCCGAAGTGGTGTAAATATTTCCGATAGCCACCGTAACCAAATAGGAACAATTCAAGTTGTCTTGGATGGTTTCAAATCTGATGTTCACAAAATAAATGCTGGTGTGCCCCAGGGCTCCGTTCTGTCTCCGACACTCTTTTTAATTTTCATCAACGATGCTATTGCTACTGCTACTTCTAATCCAATATATTCCTTTGCTGACGACTGTACTCTCTGCTTTTCATATTCATTCCCGGACTCACGTCCCTGCTCTTCGGCTGTAGAACGAGAACGCCAGCGTATGTCAAGCTCATTAAATTCTGATATTAACAGCATAACTAATTGGGGAACCACTAACACAAAAACGCTGCGAAATATCTAGGTGTCCTCAAGCGATGTAAGAAATATTTCACCCCCTCTGATCTGGTCTCAATATATAAGGCGTTTATCCGTCCGAAATTGGAGTACAATTCCCACATCTGGTCGGGTGCGCCCAAAACGTCTCTACACCATCTCTAAGTGATACTAATATCACTCAGACAATGGACACCCTCGAACACCGATGTAATGTCTCATGTTTCACTCTGTTTTATCGCTATTTTCACCAACAGTGCTCCATAGAAGTCGCCAGTAGCCATTCCGCCCATTCAAACTTTTAACCGTAACACCCGCCTCGCTATGAATGCTCGTCAGTATACTCTCAAGCCCACTTTCGACATACTCTAAAATATCGTGATTCGTTCCTAAGCCGTACAACTCACTTATGGAATGCCCTGCCTAGCTCTTAATTTCCTAGTCATTATAACCTTCAAACATTTAAAACCAATGTTCACCGGTACATCTCTTTCTATCCTCCCTGATTTTCCTTCGCCCGCGCTGTGTGCAAGCATTTTAAGGGTACTTAAATCCCTTGAGCGCGCAAATTATAAAAAAAAAAAAAACTGCTTTAGATGGTAGTTACAGTCCCCGTGTCTTTGATTTATCCAGTCTTGGATTGTCGCTATTAATTTAAACGTCCATCTGTATTTTGTTGTATCAGTCCAACGGGCTTGCCAAATAGTTATTGACGCTGTCTTTTCTTCAGTTTTAATCGCCCTGATGCTCTTGGCGTCGTACCGGCTCAAGATTTTTCTATTGTATATACTGAGCATCTCATCTGCAAGGATGTCATTGGAAGACCATTCCAGCTAAAAGAAAGGCGTATGTTGTATGTTGACCACAGTCTTCTTTTAGACTCCTTCGTTCTTAGTTCCTCTGCCCAGACTGGGGCGGCATACAGTAGTACTGCTTCTGGAAACTAGAATTCTAATATATCCAAGGCAATGTTCGCGACAGAGCTGCTTGTACTTTCGAGGCTTTTCACATATCATATGTAATCTAAGTGCTTTTTGTACTGCAACCTGTTGTTCAACATTACTCCAAGGTACCTAATTATTCCTTTGGACGTGATGGTTTGGTTACCGATCTGAAAATTGGCGTATTCAATGGTTTTACGACCTGATATAAGAACAGTTTCGGTTTTATGATCAGCCAGCTCCAATCCGACGGAGATAAGCCAATCTTTTATCTGAGCGATTGCTCATATGTGATTAATTCCACTTCATTAATCTGTGTGGCCACTGTTATGTCGTGGCGAATCCAATTACCGTTGCTCTCCTGGGCAGCGTTAGTCGCAAGATTCCGTCATACATTATGTTCCATTACAGTGGTCCTAGTGACTTTGTAGAATTTTACGACTTTATCTGAATTTTACCTTAGCTTCGTGTTGTAGAAATAGTTCATCACTATCCTCAGCAAATCGTACGGTGAGTCCATCCTAGGATGTGCCCTTCTAATGGATAACCAGCTTGCAGAGTTAAAAGCGTTTTTAGCGTCCCTCATAACTACTGCATAGTACTCCTTTGTGCCGTAGAGCCATCTTTCTCACTCGATGGCACACTTTGCGACATTGACTGCCGCTCGTATAGCATCAACAGTTGAACGCTCTTTTCTGAAGCCAAATTAGTTGTATAGAGGGTTCCTTTCTCTTCCACTACTGCTAGCTGTCCATTATCAATTATCGTCTCTGGAATATTTCCCATAGTGTCCAGGAGGCATATTGGGCGATAGGAATAGGAAGGAGGCTTCTTTCTTTTTGGTAGCAGAACCAAATGCTATGTTTTCCATCTTTCCGCATCCCCTTAGCAACTCCTCCAGGGTGATTAATGGGATTTCCTCTGGACTGATGTTGCAGATAGTGGCCGATGTTTACGGAAAATATGCTCTCTATGTATCTCAGCATTTTCAAGGAAGTTATTTAGTTTCACCATTTTATGTGTTGAATCCCATTATTTATGTCAGCTTCTTGACAGAGCATTTTGAAGCATGTGGTTTAGTTTTTTGTGATGACTCTGGTTAAGTTCCGTTTTCAGCCGTTGTTGGAAGTCTGGTCTTCTTCTTGCATGCTAAACTTTGCGGCGAGCCTGTAAGCGTTTTATTGTCCCACCATTAACAGGGTTAGACCTTCCTGTTATTTGCTCTTCTAGGCATTCATGAACCGCACGCTGCTTTGATGATAGTTGTGATAGATTTTCCGCTGTTTTACATAGGGTAAAAAAAATCACCGTTTAATATCTCTTCGATAGAATTGCTATCAAAAGATTTATCATTCCGCTTTGGCGCCGTAAGTTTTGGGAGATCGACTGGTCTAATTTTTTTGATCTCCATCACCATCACTTGATGGTACGTAGAAATAGAGTTGCAAGCAAAGGTGATGCCGACGATGGAGCCTACTCAAGCTTTCCGATAAGTATTAGCCCCACCCACATTAACGACACTTAATCTTAGGAGCGCGTATGTTTCCTCTGATATTAATGAGTCTGGTACCCCACTTTGTGGCCAATGTCATCTCCTATAGCCTCTGGAGCGCATCCGCAGTCAGATTGTCCAGCGTCATGGTATTCGTTGGCCATCAAGCTGAGTCTTGCATAGCAGCTGTAAAAATTCACCTTATTTAATTTTGCCCGCACGAAGCCTTCTGTTTGTTCGCTTGTTTCTAGACAGGTAAAGCGACCACATGTCAAAATCGCTGTCTGTTTTGCCTTGTCACAGAACCAGTTTTGTTTTGGTCGGGACATTTATAGGACTCGCTGATCATGTTAACGTCCGCTTTTTTGTCCTTTTCCGTTTGTACAAGGATATTGTGAGTTATTCTACAGTGGTTCAGGTTTATTTGTATTATCTTCATGATCTTTGGCTTGTAATAGCCCTCCGGATGACGGGTCATTTTTCGTGCAGAATATACAGGACGGTTCCTTGTCGCAGTGGCCTGCTACTCCACATCCTCATAACTTGGAGCGATCTTCTGTGCTTCTGCATTGTGTAGCCGAACTCAAGACATTTAAAGCATTTTTTCAGCAACGTTTTTTCGCGGACTCGGAAAATAACCCAGCTGATTTTAGTGTTCTCTTCTCTAAGTAGCAACTTCGTGTCTTCTGCGAGGAGGCTGATATTGGCAGTTTGCGTTCCGCCGTAAGCTTTCCTCAGCGATAGAACGTCTGGGGCGACATGCCTTGAATTCTGCATTGCCTTTTTACAGCTTCACAGATGTATTCCTTTGTGGTGACCTCATCGATATTCTTGAGCACGATCGCACGACGATGGGTGAGAGTCCTTACATTTGCTTGCTCTCCAAAGTCTGTGCTCATAACGCTTTTAAATTCGGATGTCTTGTTTCCTGTCTTTGCAAGCTGTATTTGGAGTTCTCCTGTTTGTGGTCTTCTGATTCTAGATACAGGCAGGGGATTGTAGACCCCTGCATCTTCGTAGTTGATTTTATGCTACGAAGAGTTTCAGCATAGATTGGATCGCCTTTTGCCTCCATGACCATAGCATCAGACTCCTTTAGTTTCACCGACTTTTTCTTAAGTCGGCCCCCGCTTCTTGGCTTCTTTGACGACGTGGCAGCGTTTGTCGGGTTTTGGGGGTTCGGTTTTATGTTATTCTTTCGCGCCAGCGTTGCTACGAAGCCCTTTGTTCCCTTCAGCTGAGGATGGTTTTTGTCTTCGTTAAGAGTCTGAGGGCTTCAACGTTCAGCTCCGTTTTTTTTTTTCTTTATTTTTTTTTTCATAGATGTCTGCGAGGCATTATTTTTCCGAATGACTTCTTTGGCCTTGCCGAGGTGCATCTCGATTCTCCACAGTTCGTAAAAAGCTTTGATCGTTTCGATCTCATCTCTCATCTCTCATCGGTTGGTGGATTACCATTACCATTTCTCTGGCATTGCCACTAATGTTTTCATTTACTCTCCCAGTTTGTGAAAGACTGCGGCTTTATAGGCGGCCGCCCTTTTCTCCGCACTCTTCTTAAGGGCTTGTGACTGTTCTCCGGGTGACCCCTGCGCTCTCGAACTCTTCTGAAAGAGGTAAATTTATCAGGTTCGTTAACTTTATTTTGTTTGATTATATTCATTTTTATTGGATCCCCACTTAAAGTCGTAATCGATGCCCGGATGTGTAGTAACCTCGGGATCCCATGGTTATCTATGCAAGTAGTGAGACCATGTGGGGGTTGACACAGGCCACTGTGCAAGGTTCTAACAAGGAATGTTACATCATGACATACACCACCAACTTAATGCCGGCAAGACATCGAGCGTTGTTAATGCCTGCCAGAGTTTTAACAGGACGAGTTGGAGTTACTCGTAAGCATTTTTAAGTTAACTTTTCAGGCAAAAGAAACAGCAACTGATGTGAAACCCGGTTGACGTCTTCCGTTGGTTCAATCTTATTAGCTTGTATAAGGAGTTGCATACTGTTTTGGAATATTAGTCCACTTTTGTTTACCTTGATCACCTTTTTGTTGAAGAAATCACATGACCACATGTATGTTTCCATTAAGCTCATCTCTACAAATGTTGCCACATGCGGCATTATTATGGTTGAAGATTTGGTTGGTCTGCACGAGTTTTTTGCAAAATCTGTAGTAAGCAAGTACCCCTTTTTACGGCGCTTTTAACCAAACTGGCAAATGCGCATCGGATTGTCGACAACGAGTTGCAGTAGGAGCGGTACGATTGGAGACTGACGTGTCTACTGTTCGAGGAGCTCAGGGAATTTCCTCCCTTTAATATCGGACAAACAATACTTTAATATTTTACAGCTAGGGTAGAGAAACCCATTCTACTAAGAACGTATTAAGCTCATCTTTTAATACATGATGCTTAGCTAAACAATGACTATCAGTGGTAGCATTATTACCGGAAAGGCTGCGTGTGAGAGATATTTAATAAAAAAAAAAATAAACTTATTAGAGTAGTAATCAATGTGCAATTTATGGCTGCATGCATTCCAAATAGCATATTATTTTAAGCGAACTTTCGGTCTTTCTGACCGTTTGTCGTAGTAGTTTCCTAAGACAAATTTGTACCTTATTGCATTAACGAAAGTTTGTGCGGCCTACTTTTATGTAGGAATTTGTAAATACTATACATCGCATATGTATTTTGCTCATGTTTCTGCATTCTACTGCTGCGCTTGAAAAATTGGCTAATTACTGTATCTCAGTCTAATTTTATAGGTCGCATGTGGAGGCAAATGCTCTTACTTCTTATGAAGTAAGATTTTGATACACCCACTGAGTCTCGTTACATTTTCACTACCATTGGAAGGACCAGTTTTATTTAAATAAAATTCGCAAAATTTTAGCGCCCAGCCGTGAAACTGAGCCATTGTATGCTCACATGTTTTGAATGTCAGCAGTATCTGGCATCTACTGCGCCCAACATGCTTGATTTCAGTGATCTAATCGGAACTGATGCTTTTAGCGTGGCGAGGCCGTTGGCATTTCACCCCTGTTACTGTCGCTATAATTCGACATGCAGTTTGAATTGCTTCCGCCGTTGACTGCCATGAAGTTTAATTATATCACACTCTCGACTGCCTAGAACTCACTCTTAAACTTTCATTCAAGCAAGCTACATGGATCGAAAATTGTTCCAATTTTTCGTGTCACCTTTGCCTTTATAAAGTGTTTTATCCCCATTATTTTATAGCATAAACTTCGTTACATTCGTGAGTAGTTTAAAATCATGTCTCTTATCCATGCTTCTATGGGAACGTGCTGCGAACCCCATCGTACCGTACATCCCTATTTTCCCTTTCCTAATTTCGGTTACATAATTCTTCCCTGAATTTCATGATTTTTTTTCATTGTGAATTTTGGATTGGTTGTTTAGTTATCTTAAAAATATTAGCCCATTTGCAAGTCTACTGCACGTGCTTTGACCACTATTTTTTTGCATTTTTGTTGGAAAATTCGTGTTGTGTTGTCAATGCTTTATGTATCTCTGTAGAATGCGGTGAGCGACTTCTTCTATTATGGCAATTTAATTAAGCCTCATTATAATATTTAGCCAATATTTTGTATTTTCCAAGATTTTAAGAAGAGTGCGAATTTTATTCGTTGTCCATTTTGTTTAGGTTCAGAAGTCGCATAGAATATTTCCAACTGCTTACAGACGCTTTCAAATAATCTCAGATCAAAAATCGTAAAATATATGCGATGTATGCATAATAAGCATATCAAATTATAATTAGTATATATCTGAAGAAAATCGAGTACTTACAAGGACTCGACCAGCATTTGCCCAATTATATTGTTCATATCGTTCAAAGAATAACATATTTGCGCAGACAATTTGTTATATTTTTTTAGTTACGTATTGTACTTACTATTCATAAAGAACACAGGTATTTGCGTTATTTGCGCCTTTGTCATGGCTATTATTTAAGTATTATATATTATACTTAGGATTCATGACTACAAGGGGGCTTGTTTACTTCAATTTCTTGTAAAATTTCGCATAATAAAATAGAAGTGGATAATCACCTCTTCGTTTGTAGCACATACTTCGAGTTAATCGTGGCAATTTAGAATCCTCTATTGTATTGGAATAGTAGAGGAGTGTCTTCCGTCGATTAAAGTATTCACTTTTTCATTCTCTGTATTGAAACCGCTAAAAAAACCTAGTACATATTATTTCACTTGATATTTTCTTATTGTCTGATTCGTCTGTATTCTTATTAACGTTAATGAAACAGTAATAGTAGGTAATATGAAATGCACTTTACAACGATTGCCACTTTTTCGTCAAATCCTTAGTCAAAACCCCAACCAATCATCTGTTTATGAGCAATCACCGTGCGAAGATACGTTGGATTGAATATGAGTATACTATAATAGCAAAAGCCATGAATTATTGGGAAAATATATTACTTTAGAATTAAAAAAAATCTGTTGCAATTTATTACCTATCAATTAGAATCAGTAGTATGTTTATACCACGTATGATCAAAAAGTTCCCAAAAAGTTGTTCAGAAAATTAAAAATACAAGTTTATTCATCTAAATTTATATTGTCCCCTTCAAAGTAATCCCCATCGACTGCAATACACTTATGCCAGCGCTTAATCCAATCCTCGAAACATTTTTTATATTCGGTTTTCGGTATGTCCATCAGTGCTTCCTACGATTTTTTCATTACTTCCTCTCGTCTGCTGAAACGCGTTCCCCGTAGTGGTTTTTTAACTCGATTGAACAGAAAGAAGTCACAGGGAGCCAAATCAGGTGAATTCGGTGGCTGTTGGATGGTCTTTGTTGCATTTTTCGTCAAAAAATTACGAATAATGATGGCACTGTGATGACGGTGCGTTATCATGGTGCAAAATCCACGAGTTTTCTGCCCACAATTCTGGCCTCTTTCGGCGAATTGCTTCACGCAAACGTCTCATAACGCCCAAATAATACCTTTTGTTTACTCTCTGGCCTTCTGGCAAAAATTCATGATGCACTACACCGTTGTAATCCAAGAAAACCGTGAGCATTGCCTTCTTTTTTGACTGAAAACGACGTGGTTTTTTTGGTCTCTGCTGATTTGATGAACGCCATTCACTTGCCTGATGTCTGGATTGCGTGTCGTACTCATAAACCCACGTCTCGTCTCCAGTAATAATCCAGCTGATGAATGTGGGATCGGATTCAGCCTCGCAAATCATCTCTTTTGCGACGTCAAGACGGTTTCTTTTTTGCATAAAATTGATGTCTTTTGGCACCAAATTTGCTGCTAGAAGACGGAAACCCAAATCATTAACCAAAATGTCTTGGACGGATCCATAGGAAATGTTCAAGTCCTCCGCTATCTCTCTGATGGTTAATTTGCGGTTATTGACCAGCATTTCTTTTACTTCATCAATGTTTTCGTCATCTTTCGATGTCGATGGTCTGCCACTGCGTTCATCATCTTCGATTGACTCACGACCACTTTTGAACCGCTCGTGCCACTGGTAAACGACCGTTTTCTTTAGAGAATCGTTGCCGAAATACTTTTCCAACATTTCCAACGTTCGCGCACCATTAAATCCGTTTTTTACGCAAAATTTAATACAAGTTCGTTGTTGCAAATTTAAGTCCATTTTTAAAATTGTAAAAAATCACCAACATACACATATATAGATGTACTCTTGGCTACGTAACTTTTGCAAATGTCAAGCTATGACGCTAAGATTTGGAGGGAATGTCAACAAGAGATTTACCAACTTAACAAAAAAAAAAAAACAGAACTCAAATCGGAGCAATGAGAGCGCCACACGGTGGTGTCACCCGGGAACATTTTGATCAAGGTGGTATATTATACATATACATATGTATTTACATTTATACGTCTGGCAACATGTATTCTTATAGTTCGAAAATTTTAAAATTTTGAGTATTGATAGCTTTTATAATATTCTGGCTAACATCAATAAAAGCATTGCAGTTCCAAAAACTACTCCATTATTCATTGTACAGTTTTCTCTCGAAGGGTTTGTCTTTTAAAAAAAAGATATTTTGTTTGTACTGTTTTTGGAAACTCAATATATAATATTGTACTATTTACTTATTCATCAATAATTCATAATTTAGTGGAGATTTATTTCAATGGATTTTAGGGAAAAGTATCCGTACAAATTCTACAATATTTTTACAACAGAATTGGTTTATTTTAATTGCTTTTAAAAAAAAACTCAAAATCAGTTACTAGGGTTTATCGAGGCCTTAACGTATAAAGTGAGGCGATGCGATATTTAGCCGTTGTCGGTTTATCTACTTAATATATAGCATTGCAATTAATACTACTGGTTATTCTTAAACTTGCACATTTTATTCTTCACAACCAAATGGTCAAAATGATTCTACATAAACTATTTTCGTTGTAAGTGTTTTCCTAGCATGTGTTTCAGTATAGCGCTTTTCGTATTTGTCTCCATTTGGCTTGAAAATTTTTTTTGCTAAGATAAAATATTGTTTCGAAACGACTAATAAGTTTATTAAGATGCTGAAAATTAGGCCATTCGGAAATGTTTCAAATATCTTGAGTTAGATAATTTAAGGCTGTATTTCTGCAGTATCCTACCAATCCAAATAGATTTAAAATATGGTAAGAGGCTGAACTTTAATGTGATTTTAATTTGTTACTAAGCTAATAGTATTGCTAATTACCAAACCTCAAATACTTTTGTGAACCACTTATCAAATTCATTCATTCACTCTTTGATTTCATTTAATAGTATTTTTATTAATTTATTTTTTTTTATTTTTATTAATTAATCTCCTTATAATTCTAGAAATCCTGAACCGCAGAATCTTCCCGTTTATTTATTTATAAACGAAACTACGAAGTGCAAAGAACATAAAATTACTTTTCTGTATAAAAGTCATTTGTAAATTCGTTACTTTTTTAATTGAATTCATGCTAAAAAAAAAAGAAAATTAAAATTGTTTACGTTCAAATTTAAATTATCTGGCCACCATCACAAAGTAATATATTCAAAGAAAGAGTAAACTGATATTTCTATTATGTAAAATGTTTGCGTCCTAAAAAAAAGTATCAAAAAAAAATGTATCCCTTTTTAAATTAAAATCGAAATGTGCATTCCATTAGGACCTACCTACTATTAACAATAAAATAATAATTCAAATTATCAAAGTAGCCGAAAAGCTATTGCATTTTTTTCAGTTTTAGTCTTAGTTTTTATTTTTAGTAATACATAGTAACATAGAATTTTAAAGTTTAATTTAATTGAAAAACAAAAAAAAAAAAATACGGAATTAGAGTGCATTAAGTGTAATTACACATATTTTATACACAATTGTAATGATAAAATTGTATCTATATAAGCATATAGCTGTTTGTGCATTCATATAGCTATTTGATTTATCTAAATATTTGTATGTAGATAAGTATTTTAAAAATAAAATGCATTTTAATAAAAAAAATATATATTTTTCGTAAAAATTGCTTTGCTTTGATTTCTCTCATGGTTACTTAATTGTTTAAACTTTAATTTGTCTAGGAAATTATTGTTGGTATACCCTTGACATATGTTAGATCACGAAGATTTACATCAACACTTTTTAAGTGCTACACACATATGACTTTGCGTAGAAGTATATGTCATATGGGCAGGAGATTTGACACAATGACATATGAAGTCAATCTTTCGTGTGCACAGAATTGGGTTTGTTCGCTTAAGGAAGTTGAGTTGGCATTTCCATGAAGGTAAATATATTTCTGAGGCGGTAAACATCATCCTAATGGTTATGAACTCACTCCGTTAACAAAGATGGGCAGCCAAGCTAAAGTTATCGCCATACACAATCCTTTAACAACCACTACCTTCAAAGTAATTCCAGAATACAATGAATTCAGAATGAATTCTCTTAATATTTTTTAAGTCCGAGATTACATCGCTATAGAGGGAATTTACATCATAGTATAATTTTCCAGCCCTATATCCACATTAGAACTACCTGCGTTCTAGGCCTGTAATTCCAGTGACAGTTGAGTATCTTGCGGGCACATCTGTGATATAATAATGGGTGTTCGTGGTAATATATTGGCTTCCCAATCGAATTTTCAGTATTCGATTTCCGATGGGCCCAAAAGATATTCATTTTGTTCAGTCAAATAAATTCATATAAGATAACCAGTTACTGAAAACGCCACAACTTCTCAAGTTACGTACATCAACAATTAGTCACCCCATTAATGTCGGACCTATGGAGCGAAATAACCACTGAATCCACACATCTTTCATTCTCCTTCTATCCAATTTTTTGAAAAACCTAATACGTGCTCAGGTATTTTTGGAGCAGCCATATCGTCTTGGGTGTTAAATATGATACTTAAAAAAAATAATAATAATAATATGTTTCTGCCGATGTATGCAGATGGTGGCATAGCTCACCGAAAAGTGGAACCCAAGCGTACATCAATCTGGCGAAAGCAAGATAGTTGCACTTGATATTTCTAAGGCATTACACAGAGTTTGGCATCAGGCTCTTTTGTCAAAAATGCTTGCTCTTGGGATCGACGACTTTCTTCTTCAATGGATTAGAAATTACCTTTCGGAACGTTCGATTCAAGTTGTCTTGGATGGTTTCAAATCTGATATTCACAAAATAAATGCTGGTGTGCCCCAGGGTCCCGTTCTGTCTCCGACACTCTTTTTAATTCTCTTGTCTGCTACTTCTAATCCAATATATTCCTTTGCTGATGACAGTACTCTTTGCTTTTCATATTCGTTCCCAGACTCACGTCCCTGCTCTTCGGCTGTAGAACGGGAACAGCAGCGTATGTTAAGCTCATTAAATTCTGATATTAACAGCATAACTAATTGGGGACCCACTAACAGAGTAGAATTTAATGCTTCCAAAACACAATGCTGTTTGCTGTCGTAAAAAGCCAAATTTAAACACTCAGCCGTTATCCATGAATGACACTTGCATCGTTGAAACCGATAAACTTTCCATTCTCGGTATGTGTGTCAATGAAAACTTACGTTGGAATGATCACATATTCGGTGTCGTCAAAAACGCTGCGAAACGTCTGGGTTTCCTCAAGCGATGTAAGAAATATTTCACCTCCTCTGATCTGGCCTCAATATACATAAGGGGTTTAACCGCCCGAAATTGGAATACAATTCCCACATCCGGTCGGGTGCGCCCAAAACATCTCTGCACCAGCTAGATAGGATTCAAAACCGTGCGATAAAACTTATAGGTGATACTAATATCAGTCAAACAATGGATACCCTCGAACGTAATGTTTCGTGTCTCACTCTGTTTTATCGTGTCTCACTGTGTTTTATCGCTATTTCCACCAACAGAGCTCCATAGAAATCGCCAATAGCATTCCGCCCATTCATACTTTTAACCGTAACACCCGTCTTGCTATGAATGCTCATCAGTATACCCTCAGGCCTACTTTAAGACGTACTCCAAAATATTGTGATTCGTTCCTAAGCCGTACAACTCACTTATGGAATGCCCTGCCTAGCTCTTTATTTCTTAGTCATTATAACCTTCAAACATTTAAGACCGACGTTCACCGGTACATCTCTTTCTATCCTCCCTGATTTTCCTTCACCCGCGCTGTGTGCAAGCATTCTAAGGGTACCAAAATCCCTTGAGCGCGCGCAAATTATATAAAAAAAAAGCTTTATACTTTATACTTTATCCGTCAAGTTTTGTTGCATTTTGTTCTGAGAGCGGAAACAAACAAGTTTACTAACAATTTCTTGAGTGCGAGTTTATTAAAAAAAAAAAACATATTTCAAATTCGTATGAGGAATAACAAGTATTTGTTACAGCGGTCTTGAACATGTGTACGTCCAGGCGTTCCAAACGTAAATGTCCTATCTGCACTAAAGAAAGTCTGATTAAGAACTAGCTCTTCCAGTTACACAGAGCTTGCTCGGGTATCAAATCCCTAAACCAGAAGACATTGATGAAATTCCTCTCCGCCTATTGCCCTCCACACCGGCACATTCGTATAGGTAGGGATGCTCTAACGGATTCTCAAACTATTTTGGGCAAGAGACCCCTTTAGCAAAATTACTTTAAAAATCCTATCTCTAGTTTTTTTCCTATTAATACAAAATACTTACCAATTTAAAAGATAAGGTATTTTTCAGCAATGTTCCAAAATACAGGATACTGTGTTTCAATGTTGCGTTGCTAACAGAACTTCTGATAGCCTTGGTTGAAATTCTGCTTAAGCTCCTCGTATGTGCTGATGGTAATCAACTCTTCTTAAATTATCGCATTGGATTCTTCCATCGCTGTGATATTGTACGGATTTGTTATCCATTGATGAATTTGTAAATTTAAGAGATCCTCTAACCTTTTAGTAAAATCCTTATGTAATGCGTCCAAGTGAATGACATATGATAATATAACATCGTCTTTTGACAAATGCAGAAACTGCGAATATTCTTTTCTGCTTAAATTTTGTTTATAAAGGATGAGTTTACCCACAAAGGCCGATATTATTGATTATGTTTTAATCAAATTGAGATCGTCACCCTGCAGCTGCAAATTAACTTTGTTGAACATACCAAAGATATCAGTCAAGTAGTAAATATCTGTTTTACAATTGTTCAGATTTTCTTTCAAATTCGGATTTTTTTCTTATAACAACTCCAAGACAGATTCAAAAATAGCTGAAAATCTAAGCAAGAGCCTCTTGTTAGCCAGCGAACTTCGGTAGCTCACATAGTTAAACAAATAACGGAGAGTTCAACGAACTGCTTCGAATCTTGTTGACAGCATTTATAACATATTGCAATGACTGATACAATCTAGGACTCAGATTTTTTGCTACTAAATGCTGTCTGTGAATCAGGAAGTGAATAACCAGTACCTCAGGCCGTTGTCGCTTTAAGTGGGCTATCAAACCAACCATAGATGGTGCACCATCAGTCGCAACAGAAACAATGTTCTTCCATGGAATAGCTTTGTCGATAAAAAAAAACGTTCCACGGCCTGAAAAATCGATTCTCCTCTGGTATCGGTCTCTAGATAAGTAGCAAAGAGCAGCTCTTGGCACATACCATATGTTCTTCTTCAATATATCGAACATATCCTAAAAACAGAGCTTCATTGCTGGGTAATGCAGACTCGTCCAACTGGAGAGAGTCTGTTGGTCTGTAAGAAATTGTATAAAATCTTTTCCACAAATAATATGTTTTTTCTATAAACAATACATTGTTGAGGACCTCGGCAATGGCTGGTAAAATAAGCTGTTCTCCAATTGTGTGGGGTTTCCCCGACTTCGCAATTAGTAAAGATATATTATAGGACGCTCGTAAACCATCGAGGTCTTACATAAATGATGACGCAAACATCGAACTTATGGATGCCCTTTTCTCTAGTTTTTCAAGTGGTTGAAACAAGGACAATGGCTTACTTTTTTTGTCAGCATGTACTCTTGATAAGTGGTCCGCCATTTTTGAGGGTTTCATGGCATCGTTACTTAATATTTTTTCACATATGAGACACATCGGCAAGTGTTGATTTGATAGAGATGAAATAAATCTAAACTTCAAGTAGTCCAAACTGTATTGTCTGCTTTTTTTTCGTGTCTGCCATCATAAAGCTGAACATTTATAATTTTAAGTAATAACTTTTCTAAAGTAATTTCAAAAAATACTTAGAAAAATATTAAAACGTTTTTTTGGTACATACCCTATTACTTTTTCATAAACTGCAGAAATGAATGGTTATGCTATTAACGCTGGTAGGTAACTAAGGATTTTGGAATTTTTTAAATCATTTTATTTTAATTCACTTTATTTAGCTATGTAATCACTTTGTAATCTCTCGAAATAAATTAGTAGATGAGTGTATTACCACTGATATTCAAGTTCCAACTGTTCTAAGGTATGAGTCTATCACCAATGTTGACATCATTTATCGAGGATTTAAGAAAAGGCTTACTTTGGTGTACCCTGACCATGTTAACGGAAACTGCTCTGTCAATGCTAATGGCAGAAACTTCGTATAGGACTTTGTTTCTGAAATCAAGTTGGTATACGTATACAGTATCTTGAACTTCAAATAAAAACTTGTGTTAATTAATAGGGGTCGATTTTTAGACCTCGTCGACCCCCAAAATCAATTTTCGTTTATGTTGACCCCTGGGAAACCGATTTCGACACCAAGGGGTCGATATCGACCATTTTGGGAATCCCTGCTCTAACCAATCGTATGTATTTTTTGTTATAAATAATGCCAAAATGTGGTCCGATCGCAGCCACTGCTCACAAACATCTGTTGAAAACAAAAACCAAAGGAGGCAATGTGCGGCGTAGATAACGGTAAATTACTGTTTGGGACTTTTTGGTTGAGTTTCAAATGCAAATTGCAAGTTTCAAATAAAAACGCTGTGGGACACCAGTGTCCCTGCAGTAGCGAAAGGGTTAACGTATACGTATGGTATGTAAACTTGTGATCGGGAACACATCCAATCATTTCGCCTTACCTCAATGGTAGGAAATAACGTTCAATAAACGGGTCAGCAAAATCGACGTGTGATCGCTGGCAAGGTTGAGCTGATACTGCCCATAGATGAGTTGTGACTTTCATAGGCTCTTTTAGAAGTTTTGCACAAACACGACTGCTTTTTATCATATTTTCTATATCACGATCGATTCCGGCTCAATAACAGAAGCTTCACGTCACCGATTTCATCTTAAAGATTAATATGGGTAGAGTGTAGTTCCCTGAAAACTCGCGAGCGTAGTATACTAACCAGCATTAACTCACTATCCATAGTTTTATGCGGCGTAGTCTTCAAGCTCACTCCAATTGGTAGCTTAAGGATAAGAGTTTCATTTCTTTAAATATACCCCCAATCATCTCAAAATGTACTACATAGCATCTCGTATGTTTTGACATTGGGTGTCCGTGGCTCAAGTGATAATGTACTGGCTAAGATGAATGGTTGTCAATTTACACTAATAATTTACTCTCCCCATTAAATGTTGGATGCCACCCATGTGGAGCAAAATAACCACTGAGCCCAAGCATTTTTCCCTCTCTCTTTCTATCCAATTTTCCGAAACGTGTTTCTGTATTTTAAGGGTAGTAACACCCTCTTGAGAGTTCTTTATAAAAAAAAAAAAAACAACAAAAAAAATTATATGATCCTCTTTAAATATAGGGTTTCTAGAAAGACAATCAGCATTAGCATGTTTCTTCATATTTTTATATTATTTAATAGTAAATAAAAAAAAAAACTGGATGCAGTGTGGGAATCTTTGGGCTGTGAACAATAGTAGATCCACTTGTGGGTTAAATATTGAGATTAGTGGTTTGTTATCCGTAATGAGCGTGAACTCTCTTTCGTAAGAGTAGGTAGTCGAAGAAGTTGTGCAATCCGTTGGATATCATTGTTGCTTCCTTATACAATAGTTTGTTTCGGCTTTAGTCCATACACTACACAAACGTGTACGTTTTGTTGTTGCCTACGTGTTTGTACATACCGCTGGTGTAGTGTATGGGGTTATTTGTGTGTTTGCGCAAGCGGTTTGTGTAAAATCAAAATACTTTGATATTTTTCTGTTTGCACCAACGTGTTTGTGTAGTGTATGGTGAATTTTGCGCATACGCCCAAGAGAATTCAAAGCGTGAGAACGGTAATTAACCATGAATGAAAATAGCGGAAGAAAGCCAATTCTATGATAGATTGAGGTCCTAGAACACTATAAAAGTTTACCCGTGTTGTGGTGTATACAAATTATGATTATTGTAATCGTGTGTTGAAATGTAATGGATATAAGAAAATGGTACAAAAAGTTGATCCCACTGCTAATCGTGAAAGTGTGGTGCGAAAAATCAATGGATACAGAAGAAGCTACTTACGGGATCTGAAGAAAAAAAAAAATGAAGTAGAGAATCTGGAGTCGAAGTAGAAGACGTTTTCGAGTATTGGATGTGATTTTTTGATTTATGAGAATTACTTGATGACCAGGTGTATAGTATAGAAGGGATATGTTCAATTACAGACAAGGAAAACGAATCTTTGGAAGTGATAAGTGACGGAATTGCGTTGAACTTTTTTTTTTATAATTAAATACTTCAATACGACATTTTAGTATTTTGAACTATGTGGTTACATTTTCATACTCTGTTTTGCCAAGATGCTGCACCCTCAGAATTAAAATAATCACAGAAATTAGTTCTCACATACAGTCAAAATCGCTTACAACGACATCGGATATAACGACGTATCGGTTATTACGACCAAATTATAAGGTCCTGGCTGAGTTCCATTATAATCCTATTGAATAACAAATCGTTTATAACGACATCACTTACAATGACATATCGCTTACAACGACCGATTTTTCCTTTTTTTTTGAAATAAAATATTGGTTATAACGACTAAAATCGGCGCAGCTGTTGGTGTTATGCATTTTTTCTGAAACAGTTAATGGTTTATCTGTAGATGCGAAGTATATATCTGCGTAAATAGAATTCTGGATATGTTACAGCTTACCGTTTGTTGACATTTTATTCTTTTTGTCTTGCGTTTATAATTGGTTTTGAGTTTGTTCAATAGTACGAGTAGGTGGGAAATTTAGTGTAAATTTTTCTGTTTGACGAATGGTCGTAGAAGTTTAGTTTTATTCGGTTCGCATAAAGTTGTATTGGAAAATGAGTCAGAAACGAAAGATCTTTACGATTGAAGAGAAAACAGGTATTATTTTTAGATTGGAAGCTGGAGAGCAAAATAAAGACCTTGCCAAAGAGTATTCAGTTTCACACTCCACTATATCCACAATCTTAAAGGATAAGGAAAAAATTAAATTGCAATTTGAGGAAGCAAAATTAACCGTAAAAAAAGTAAAAAGTTCATTTCACACTGAGGTTGAAAAGGCTCTGTTAATATGGTTTAAGACACAGAGAAGTTCCGGTATACCCATCAGCGGACCCATTTTGCAAGCTAAAGCAAATAACTTTGCCAAGGAGATGGGGAAGAACGACTTCGTGTGTTCATCAGCGTGGATACTGCGTTTTCGTCAACGTCATGGAATTGTCAGTGGAAAAATTATAGAAGAGGCTAAAAGTGTTCCTAAAGGTGCAGTACACAATTGGTTGCAGGTTGTTTGGCCCCAACTTCGGGCAAACTATACAGATTAAAACATCTTTAGTATTGATGAAACCGGTCTGTTTTTTAAAATGACACCAACCAATACGCTAAAATTTAAAGGTGAAAAATGCATTGGAGGCAAAATGGCTAAGGATCGAATTACTGACTGGTACAATAAAGGAGAAGCTCCTTGTTGTGGGTAAATCAAGAAACCCAAGATGCTTTAAGAATGTGAAAAAGCTTTCAGTAAAATATGAGAGCAATAAGAAAGCCTGGATGACATCTACAATTTTTGAAAAATACCTTCGAAACTGGGACCGTCGACTAAAAAAGGAGAATAAAAACATCTTATTACTCGTGGATAATTGTCCTGCACATCCAGCAGCAGAAGGCTTGAAAGCTATAGGACTTGAATTCCTTCCACTTAAATACTACCTCGGTGCTCCAACCAATGGACCAGGGAATTATAAGATCCCTTAAAGCCTATTACAGAAAGTTTCAAGTGCTAGATCTTATTAAAAATATTGAACATCGATGTGACATAAATTTACTTGAAGCGATTTTACTCATTTCAGAAGCTTGGGAAAGGGTTACTAGTTCAACCATTGCAAACTGTTTTATACATTCGGGATTAAAAAATGCACAAACAAAAGAAGATTTTGGGGAAGAGGATGAATGGCCTTTAAATCAGTGGATTCAAAATGCAGTTTCTGTTGGAAATGCACTCCCATGTTCACTTGATCAGTTACTGCAAGTTGCCGAGCACCTTTTAACGGCGCGCCTTTAACTGATGAAGAAATCGTTGATTTTGTGCAAAATTTTACATGTCAAGAAAGCGATGAAGAAGAAGGTAACTAAGTTTAATATTTTCTGGATAAAAACGTAAACAACTTTTTTCTTTAATTTTATTTTAGAAATAGGATTTGTTCAGCCAACAATCGAAGATACTCTGAATTCTGTTCGCACTTTAAGAACATTCTTTTTATTAAATGATTTTGGGGACAACGATTTTACCGAAAATCTAATATTAATGGAAAAAATAATTGAAAAAAAGTCTATAGAAAAGAAAACTAAGCAATTAGATATTTCCACGTTTTTTTAATTATTGTAATAGTAAACGTATATTTGTACATATGTATACATATACTTGTATGTGCCTCAAAAATAAATAAGAATAATGAAAAAAGAATTAAAACAAGGATCGCTATTTGAAAACAGATTAATTTATAAACATAGGTACCTTGATATCGGTTATAGCGACCTATCGCTTATAACAACCAAATTCGTCAGTCCCTTGGAGGTCGTTATAGCCGATTTTGACTGTATTTTGCACATACGCGTTTGCATTGGACGAATGTTGTCAAGATGGTATTCCCGCAACCCGAATCAGCATAATTTATTTGCTCATTGCTGGCATCTCCCGCATCCAAACCATTTTAAAAGTATGTAATAATGTAAGCAAAAACATATTGTTGTACTGTACTATTGTACTGAATTCAAATGTAATATGTAATAAGCTTATTATTTATTTACTTCTTCCATTACTGATATTACTTATTGCTTCAGTGGTTTCCATAACAATTCTTCCTATTATTTTCCGTGCGATTGCTGACAAAAATTGTATCCTAAATGTGTCCCCGTTTCTAAGGAAACGCAATGATATACATATGTAGATATATAGCCGCTCACGGGGAAAAATAGGTTCTCTCAATAATGTTGTTTCTTTCATAATATCATAGCATTTTGTAGCAATTCCGTGAAACTGGTTATATTCATTCTCACAGAATTATTTAACTCATTGGATAATGTTTTTTCCAGCTCTTTCAGCAACTTCAAATCACCGAATTCACTTCATTTTTTATATAGGTAGCTGCACAAAATTTTTGGTTCGCGCTCTTTTTTATTTATTTTTTATTGCCAAAGTAATTAGTAGTAACACAAGCCGAATCGTTGCTCCGATTACTACGACACCCTGCCGACAAATCATATTGGTTCAAAGTGTATGCGTAATGTGCACAGAAAGTAGATTTGCAGAAACACGTTTGTTTAGTGAATGGATCCTGTAAGACTTGTAGATACGAATACTATTGGGCGCTTACCTGTCTCTCTTGCATGAGATATTATTGCAAATAATCCAAAAAGTAAAACGTCTGTAGGTAGGCTGAGTGTAAGATTTTCATCAAACGGAACCAGCACCTTCTCACCCACATTTCTTTCGTCAGGGTTTCGAACGAATACTGACACTGAGAAGTCCAAACAAATTTCTGATCCTCTTTCAGTGGTTGGTCGAGAGGCTGTATTTTTATTGATAAGTTTGGTATAAAATCATGATAATACGAGTAATTTACCAAGCCAAGGAAATGGCATCATTGTGTTGGGTCAGCCAGTCGCTCTAGCTTGCATATAGCTTGAATTTTCTCGGGTGTTTTTTGTAAGCCGGTTTTGTTAATTTTGTGTCACAGATATATACTACCTAAGTTCCTGGAATGTATTCAGAAAATTCGAAATACAAGTTTATTCATCTAAATCTATATTGTCCCCTTCAAAGTAATCCCCATCAACTGCAACACACTTATGCCAGCGCTTGATCCAATCCTCGAAAAATTTTTTATATGCGGTTTTCGGTATGTCCATCAGTGCTTCCTGCGAATTTTCCATTACTTCCTCTCGGCTGCTGAAGCGCGTTCCCGGTAGTGGTTTTTAACTCGGGTTAAAAAACAAGGTTTCAAATTAGGTGAATTCGGTGGCTGTTGGATGGTATTTGTTGCATTTTTCGTCAAAAAATTACGAATAATGATGGCACTGTGCGACAGTGCATTATCATGGTGCAAAATCCATGAGTTTTCTGCCCACAATTCTGGTCTCCTTCGGCGAATTGCTTCACGCAAAAGTCTCATAACGCCCAAATAATACTCTTTGTTTACTGTCTGGCCTTCTGGCAAAAATTCATGATGCACTACACCGTTGTAATCCATGAATCGTGAGCATTGCCTTCTTTTTTGACTGAAAACGACGTGTTTTTTTTGGTCTCGGCTCATTTGGTGAACACCATTCACTTGCCTGATGTCTGGTTTGCGTATTGTACTCATAAACCCACGTCTCATCTCCAGTAATAATCCAGCTGATGAATATGGGATCGGATTCAGTCTCGCAAATCATCTCTTTTGCGACGTCAAGACGGTTTCTTTTTTGCATAAAATTGATGTCTTTTGGCACCAACTTTGCTGCTACACGACGGAAACCCAAATCATTAACCAAAATGTCTTGGACAGATCCATAGGCAATGCTCAAGTCCTCCGCTATCTCTCTGATGGTTAATTTGCGATTATTGACCAACATTTCTTTTACTTCATCAATGTTTTCGTCGGTTTTCGACGTCGATGGTCTGCCACTGCGTTCATCATCTTCGATTGACTCACGACCACTTTTGAACCGCTCGTGCCACTGGTAAACGACCGTTTTCTTTAGAGAATCGTTGCCGAAACACTTTTCCAACATTTCCTACGTTCGCGCACAATTAAATCCGTTTTTTAGGCAAAATGTAATACAAGTTCGTTGTTGCAAATTTAAATCCATTTCTAAAATTGTAAAAAAAATCGCCATCACACACAGATATAGATGTACTCTTGGCTACGTAACTTTTGCAAATGTTAAGCTAGGATGCTAAGATTCAGAGGGAATGTCAACAAAAGATTTACCAACTTAACAAAAAAAAAAAACAGAACTCAAATCGGAACAATGGGAGCGCCACACAGTGGTGTGGTGCGGGAACTTTTTGATCAAGGTGGTATTTAACACTCTTTTCAAACACCTTGCATTTTGTCTGCCAAGTAAGAGGATACTTCTTCGAAACGCCTCAAAAAGGATCCTTCATATTACAATGATGTCATCAAAGCACCAAACTGTACCTTCAAGGTCTGTAATTATATATTAATCCATGAATCTTTGGCAGACTTAACGCCAAACATAAGCTTGTTTACTTTGTAGAGACCCTTTGTGGTGCTCACCGTTTGTAGAAAAGCGGTTTCTTCTGACATGCTTAGATGTACGTCAGCTTTGTACATGTCGCGAGTAGAGTAATACTCACCGAATATATGTAGGCTTCATATCGTCACGTAATTTTAAACTTACCTTTACACCTTGGTAAAGGTATCAATCGGATTAATTTCTAATAAATTTAATGCATTTACCCATTCACGCGTCATAAGAGTATCGAGTTTCCCCTTTACTATGTATAGGTCACACATAACCTACCGTATGTACTTCCGGTTTACCAAATGGGGGGAAATATGATTATTGTAAGTTTTAATCATGACCTTGGTACGTGATATTTTGGCTTTGGCCAGTGGGCTCCAGTATCGAATTCCGTATTCAAAGCTATATCGCTTATTTTTGATGTACGAGTAATATGGTACATCAACCTCCTCGGGTTGCGACAGATTTTTGATGTAAATTGACGAAATGTAGGTCCTGATTGTTCTTATATGCGAAGTATATTTATTTCCTGCAGCATCTCATCCAAGCCTTGTACGACTTGAAGCGCATTTGTCTCTCTGGGCGATGTCTGCGATTTTACACAAACTGATGAAACATTTCCTTTTCACGGCACATCTTTCAATACAGATTGGTTGCTTGGCTTTTATTGTAACTTGCCATATGGTTATGCTTTCCAGATCTGAAACAGACGAATTTACTGTCCTTCGAAGTCGGGTTAGTAGCTTTTCGTCGAATGTAATCTGTTACAGATTTCTTCCTCTATGTTAACCCCTTGACTTATACTTGGTGAATATTATTGTTCATAATCCTGCTTTCTGCTTTTGATGCCTCCATAGCTAGGGCATTTTTGACTAATTTGTCAAGGGTTATGTTTATTTATCGCATAAGTTTTTCCTCTATACCAGAATTCCTCAACACTCGAATGAACTGAGAGCGTAGATTAGTGTTGAACGTCGATTTTTTACATGCCTCACAAGCGAAATCGCAATAAGCGCTAAATTTTTTTAACTCTGTTAAATAGTTTGCCACAAATTTTCCTTTATGTTATAATATAAGTAGGAACTTATGCTGGTCGTTGATTTCATTTGACTTAGGGGTTGGGTGACCTTTCAGAACTTTAATTAAGTCATCGTAAGACTTAGAATCCGGTTCATTTGGATCTGTTAAATTTGAAAGAAACTGTAAGTATTTAGCGCCGATACAATTTATTAATATTGTACTTTCCGCTTTTTTATAGGATCGACAAAGCTTCTAAAAGCGAAGTAATTTTCCAATCGTTGGATGTAGTTTGGGAATGATTCTTCATTTCCGTTAAATTAATCAAAATGTAGATTTCGTGTACTGGAGCCTGATTATAAATTTCGTAGTGCATCTCTTAATGCTTGTTGTTTCGTACATCACTAAGATTTTCCTTAATCTTAATAAATCTCGTCGCCATTGATAAATCTACGCTTAATCTTAATGGTAAGAAATGAGAAAGAAAACACGTTGCCAAATCGATGTCTCACAAAAGAATGATCTTTCCTTTGTTCAGTTGCCATTTATGCATGATAGCTGTTAACTATATATAATTCACAATCATATATGTATATAAGTGCGTGAAACAAATGCATACGTGGTAACTCACAATGATATATTGTATATCCATATGTGTCCAAGAGGCAGGTTTTCGTTTAGAAGCTTCCTGCGCCAGTAGCACTATTATAAGTCTTTGTTACATTTGCTTTACATCGATTTCGAAAGAGTGTTAATCGATTTTGGGTCCGTCTTGCAGAGGCGTAGCTAGAATGAAGGCAACGTGTGAGGGTGCTATGTGCCTTGAGCCTTTCAAGCTCTAATGTTCATCTAAATATTTCGGGGCACAGATACGAGAAGTTGCCAGCTTTATTTTTATCTCTGGTATAGTACGGTCTGGTGCCGCAGAAATAGGGTAGGCAGTGAGAGCTGTCAACTTGGCGATGCGCAGTGCTATAACTTTTTCTACACACCAGTTGTGATTATTTTATCATAAAGTGGTAACCATCGGGTACTGGTCGAGTCCATAAGGATGCGACTTGCCAAGCTTATAAGCGCGGGTGCTAATCGGCACTATAAAAGGAACAGCGGATGGATTACCCAGATGAAATCAACTGTGAAATAAAATCCCGCAGTAAAACAACTAAGACCTTATCCGGGATACTGCGACATATTTGGAACCCAGGTCTGTAAGGATTTCTTAGACTCAGTCAGGGTCTTGGAAAGGATATGGTGGCGGATGAGCAGTTAATGGACCAACGGCAGGGCTCACATCCCTGAACGGGCTACTGGCTTCCGTCTAACCGACCCCTCGCCGTAGCCGTATCTGTAATGGAAAATTACCAAGCAATAACGAGCGCGCATATGGACGGATATACTGTTGATAACCTTTCCAAACGAAATAAGGATAACCAACTTCGGATCTGCACGCGTAATGTTAGGTCTCGTCTTTTAATAAGCCACGTGCAGCCGAACAACTAGCGGAGGCCCTGGACCACCGCAAAGTAGATGTTTCCGCCATCCAAGAAATGCAATAGGATCGGCCGGACCAAAAGAGGCGATTGTAATCGACAGCTGAAACAGCGCCGATTTAGCTGCGGGTTTGTTGTTAGAGACAGACTTTGGCAAGAAGACTAGAGTTTCCGGAATGTTAAAGAGTGCCTCGTTACAATCCGTATTAAGGCTAAATTTTCCAACATTAGCCTTATACATGCGCATGCCTCCACAGAGGAGAAAGATGACGACACCAACGATAGCTTCTGCGAGCTCTTGGACATGACCTACGAGCAGTGCCCTAGCCATGACATTAAAATTGTTCGGGACAATGTTAATACAAAGCTAGAAAAAAATGGCATCTTTGGTAGCACGGTCGGAAAGAATAGCCTGAACGGCACCACCTCTGATAACGGATTTAGGCTAATTGACTTTGCGGCGGGACGAAACATTGCCGTAGCTAGCACGCGGTTTCCGCATCTCGATATCCATAAGTGGACGTGGAGATCTCCTGATTAATCAACCGCCAACCAGATTGACAAAATTGCGATGGACGCTAGGCAATCCTCCAGTATTATGGATGTCCGAACGTTACGAAGGACCAATACCGGCTCGGGTCATTACCTTGTTGAATCCAAGATACGGTTGAGGACAAGGCAAACTAATTCTCCAAATTCTTTCCCGATGAAGTCGCCCTTAATCTCCCAAGAGGTTATATGCCACCATCAAGTATTTAAGACCAGTGACAAGATTGCCAAAAAGTCATCAGAGATAACGTCTCTGGGCATCAGCGGCCACCACAACGCAACCCCTGATTTGACGACGAGTGCCGACATGCAACTACGCAAGATTTTTTTTTTGTTTTTTTTTTTTTAAAGTAGCGCGCGCCCAAGGGATTAAGGTACCCTTAAAATGTTTGCACACAGTGCGGGCGAAGGAAAATTAGGGAGACAAGAAAAGTAGGTACCGATGTACGTTGGTTTTAAATGTCTGCATGTTATAATGACTAGGAAATAGAGACCTCGTCATTGACTAGGTGATATTAGCATTACCTACGAGTTTTATCGCACAGTTTTGAATCTTATCTAGCAGGTGCAGATATGTTTTAAGCGTATTGTACTCGAATTTTGAGCGGATGAATGAATGTATGTTATATATTGAGGTCAGCTCAGTAGGGGAAAAGTATTTCTTATATAGTTTGAGGAAACCTAGACATTTAGCAGTATTTTTGGTGATATCGAATATGTGGTCATTCCAACGTAAGTTGTCGTTGACACACGTACCGAGAATGGAAAGTTTTCCGGTTTCGACGATGTAAGCGCTATTGATGAATAACGGCTAGGTGTTTAAATTTCACTTTAACGACAGCAGACAGCATTGTGTTTTGTAAGCATTAAATTCCACTCTGTTGATAGTGTCCCAATTGGTTATGCTGTTGATATCGGAATTTAATGAGCTTAACATAAGCAGGCGTTCCCGTTCTACAGCTGAAGAGAAGGGACGTGAGTCAGGGAACGAATATGAAAAGCAGAGAGTACTGTCGTCTGCAAAGGAATATATTGGATTAAAAGCCGCAAACAAGAGATCGTTGATGAAAATTAAAAAGGTTGTCGGAGACAGAACGGAGCCCTGGGGCACACTAGCATTTATTTTGTGAATATCAGACTTGAAGCTATCCAAGACAACTTGAATTGAACTTTCCGAAATGTAATTTCTAATCCATTGAAGAGGAGAGTCATTTTCGACAAAAGAGTCTGATGCCAAACTCAAATCAATCAAATACCTTAGAAATATCAAGTGCAACTATCTTGCTTTCGCCAGATTGATGTGCGCTTTGGTTTCACTTTTCGGTGAGACATGCCATCAAATCACCAGTGGACCGGTTGTTACGAAAACCATATTGCCGGTCATTAAGCAGTTTTCGTGTTTCGAGATATTTCATGAGCTGACGGTTTATCAGCGTTTCCATGACCTTGAAAAGCAGGGACGTAAGTACAATGGGTCTGTAGGAGGTGAGAAAAGAGGATTCGCCTTTTTTTGGGTCGGGCTGGACAAATGCTATTTTCCATCTTCTCGGAAAGAGTCCTAAGGAGTAGGATTGGTGCAAAAGCTTACGCAGTGGTTTTGCCAGCGAAGAAGAACACCTGTTCAGAAGGAGGGGAGTTATATCATCTGGACCAGCGGATCTGTGAATGTTAAGATCTTTAAGAACTCCTGCTACTACACGAGTGCGAAAGTGGATTTGTCCCATTGAAGATTCGACGCACTCAAGTGTAGACAAAGCACAACCTGGAAGTGTTGAACGGGCCGCAAAATGTGCAGCAAGGTAATTGGCCTTGTCTAAGGAGCTGACAGCTGGAATGTCACTGTGAATGAGCGTTGGGACAATAAGGCAGAATTTCTGATGTTTTTGACAAACGACTAAAAGTTTTTACTACCTTTGCGACATAATAATACTTCTTGCCTCAGCTTTTGGTCGTATTGAAATTTCACACGCTTAAGAAAGACGTTGCAGTCATTCCTGGGTCGTTTAAACTGTTTTCGGTTTTCTTCGGTCGGATTGGTCTTAAAGGACTGAAAAAACATTTCTCTGCATACATACAATCAGAAGAGGAGAGACGAACATCGTCTTCTCAGGACGAAAAAGAAGGAGCGTGAGAAGCGCGCGGTTGTGAAAATTGAGAGATGCTGCTCCGGGTATGAGATTCGAAAATGTTACCAAAAGGTAACAAAAACATGCCACGAACACAAAACTCGAACTGAAACCTATAGAGACGAACAGGGGAACATAGGAGGAGGATTTGCAAATGGAAAGAGCATTTCTGTAGATTGCACCGTTGTTGCTGGAGCGGATGGCCTGTCTTCCGAGCTCTTCAAAGTGGCAAGTGATGACTTGGTGAAAAGTATATACCGTTGAGTAGAATCTCAGAGGCATCAGTCTTCTTAGCATCGTCAAATTTCATACTACTGAAGATCTTGGAAAAAACCCAGGAGCTCCAAATCTTTACATACCTCCTATTCATCGATTTTAAGGCTACGTATGACAGCATCTACAGAGACGATCTATACAGAGCAATGCCTAGTTTTGGCTTCCCTGCCAAACTCGTTCGTTTCCGCAGGATGACGATAGAGAATGCACGCTGCTCCATTATGGTCGGTAAAGACCTCACTAAGACCTTTAATATCAAAAAAGAATTTAGACAAGGCAACGCGCTGCCATGCGATTTCTTTAACATCATTCTTGAAAAAATAATGCAAAACTCATCCACCAGCACAAGGGACACAATCGTTCAAA
Source organism: Volucella zonaria (assembly GCA_963966105.1). Taxonomy (NCBI): domain Eukaryota; kingdom Metazoa; phylum Arthropoda; class Insecta; order Diptera; family Syrphidae; genus Volucella; species Volucella zonaria. The sequence goes on from OZ014530.1 coordinate 163,717,242, forward strand.
AGTCCGCCCAATTCTGGCATACACCGATGATATTGACATAATCGTCAGTCACGATTTCGTGAGTATTGAGACGGAAGCGACGAAGATGGGCTTAACGGTCAATGAAGGCAAGACCAAGCATATGCTGTCTGATATAACATTGCTATAGCTAAGAATTTTGTCTACCTAGGCTCCGCTATCAATTTAAGCAACGACACCAGCGATTAATTCTTGCCAATCTTGACAAGTAAAGCCCTCTCTTGGACAAAAAAAAGTGATCTTATATAAGACTTTAACAATCCCAGTCTTGGCCTTTGGCGTTGAGGCATGATTCTTATCAAAAATGGATGAGAGTGCTCTCGGCTGCTTTGAGAGGAAAATTCTTCGGGTGATTTTCGGTCCCGTGTGCATAGGCAGTGAGTGGAGAAGGAGATACAACGACGAACTGTACGGGCTCTAGAGCGACATCGACTTAGCTAGAAGAGTGGAGTTCCAACTACTGAGATAACTGAGCGCGGTAGAGGAATTCAGCGAATCAGGTGGCGGACACAAGTGGAAGGGGACCACAGTCAACTTAGCGTGCGAAATTGGAGGCAGCTAACCAAAGATCGAGACGCTTATTGATTGGGGTGCAGGTCCACCCTTGGCTATATCGCTACTTTAAGTAAGTAAGTAAATATGGTCTCGAAAAGTGGATCGCAGATTCTGCAAACAAAAGCTACAAGATCTGGAAAATTAATGTAAGTAATCAAGCTGCGTTTGCTGCGATATAGTGTTTACTAGTGTAGGGCATGAACAATTTTACTGTCACTCGCGATCTGATTTTCATAATCATATGTCTACGTACTCGTATTTTGCCGTAACGTTCTGGTTGCTATACATCTCGAACGAGAACGGGACTGGAAGCAAAAGACTTTAGCATTCTGCGAGAGAAATGGTAGCGGTTTGGCTACATGGCGCGAAGGCAGTTCTATTTTGGAGCATGCCATGTGGAATTCGTACACTGATATAAATAGGTAGAAGAACAGGTCACCTAAGGTAAATGTGGTGTAGAACAGCTAAAGAGCAACCAAGGCTTTGCTGAATACAGAACAAAGTGCTGCGCAGGGGTGAGGTTTCAGAACCCATTGAAAGAACGGAGAATTTAGTGCTTTAGCTGGAATATTTTCATATCATTAAGATCTTTGACACTTAACCTTTAACGATGAGATAGGTAGACGAAATGGGAAGGCGCACTAATGCTACTTAAAGCTAATTTGCTTTGAGTTTGAAAATTCAATATTTAATTAAAAAACAAAACTTTTTTTTTTTGTGTTTTTTTTTTATTATCTTTGTTCTTAGTTCCTTATTGAACATTATTACACAATTTAAAATAATATTATAAAAAAAAATAGGAATAAGACATTCATATTGAGTTGTGAAATAATATAGTAGCAATGGCACTTCATAGCAAAAATTAAAACTAACAAAAAGTTAAGAAATGTTATAAAAAATTACAAAAAGTTCCAAAAAGCTACAAAAAGTGGGGTATTCAGTATTAATTTGTAAATTATTTTAAGTATTGAAAATTAAATAACATACGCAACAAATTTTTGATTTCTTCGTGGTCATGTAAGAAGCCAGTTCTTAATCTTTTTAAAAAATTGGTTAGGAGAATTATAAGTATGTATATCTTCTAGAAGTCTGTTAAACAGTTTGCAGATCACAACAGTGAAGAAGTTTTTGTAAAAAGTTGTTCGGAACAACTGCACTGGAATAGAATTGTTAGGTCCGCTTCGTAAGTTATATATATTCTATTTGAAATCTTTGCATGTAACCACTTCTCTTAAAAAAAATGTTAGATACTTTATAGTAATACAAGTGTTTAAGTGGTAGAATATTCGATGTTCTGAACAAGATCATAGGTCGTGAGAAACGATTTGCCCCACAAATCTTTCTAATAGTATATTTTTGTAAATCCATTAAAGGCAGCAGTTTTGTATGGTAGGCACCTCCCCAGCAACGTATACCATATCGTAGTTTGAAATCAACCAATCCAAAGTACACTGACCTCAAGGATATATTACTACAGTATTTTCTAAGGTGAAATAGGGCATGGATAGCAGAACATAAATATTTTATTAAGGATGAAATATGGTCAGATCAGCTAATTTTAAAATCGAAATTTAAACCCATGTATTTATCTGATTCACTGGTTCAATCTTGAAACAATTCGCATCACATGTCGTTTGTGTAAAATAAGTATTTACCAAATTGCAGTTACAGACTAACTCATTAGATATGGGGCATTTGTGCAACCAGCTTATGCTATGCACTACAAACCAAGTCCTTAGCAAGTGGACATCATGATTTATATCAGCAGTTAAATCTAGAGGACTTTTTGAACCATAGACAATATCAAGATCATCTGCAAAGGCTGTGATCTTGCCTGAAAACGGTTGGCTGAAAAGTGAGTTGATGTAAATAAGAAATAATAATGGTTGAGTACTTTTGGACTACTTGCAAAATTATCTATTACGACCTTTTGAGTTCCATTACTCAAGTAGGAAGTAAACCAATTGAGCATAAAACCGCGAAATCCTGCACAAAATAATTTATTTAATAAAATATTATGGTTCATAATATCAAAGGCCTTGGTGATGTCCACATAAAGCCCAGCACAACACATTTTATTATCTAAAGATTTGTAAATAAAGGAACAAAACTTCAAGAGGGCATCTTCTGTACAAAGGCCTTCTCTAAATCCGAATTGAGCGGGGCTAACAAAATTTTATTTTTTGAGATAGTTCAATACTCGCCTCTTAACAGCTTTTTTGAACACTTTTGAGATTCAAGGCAACAAGGAAATGGACCTGTAATTATTTTTGTCTTTTTTACTACCTCTTTTAAAAAGGGGTATTACATTGGCATATTTTAATTTATCAGGAAAAGTACACACACTTGAGTTAAAAATATAGGCTAATATATCAGCTATATATGTTATATTGTAACTTTTTTGAGTGTAATATTCGAGATGCCATCATTACCACATGATCTTAAATTGTTTAGTGAGCATATAATTCTATATACCTATGATCCTGTTATCTTTTCAAAAAAGAAACTGCTATTATTAAATTTTTCTTTCACTAAGCTGTGTCTAATGCAACTTCTACAGTAATCTAAAGAATCTAGGGTAGATAGAAGACCTAACGATGAAAAAAAATCATTAAAAATGTTAGAAATTTGCACTGGATCATCAACAATAATTCCATCGTTATCAAGTGTTATTGATTTAGAAGAATAGGTCGGATTACAATCAATTATTCTAACATATTTATAAAATTCCTTTCTTTTTTAGAGTTGCCTAAGGCACCCTGTATCTTTGAATGAGAGTATCTATCTCGAACCACTATTATTTCTTTATTAACGATTTTACTGATTTTCTTGGATCTTAATTTCAGCCTTTTGATTAGAGGGATGCTTGCGCACTTTAGCTCCTAACTTGTTTTTAAGTTTGATTCTCTTGAGTAAGTAATTATTAATCCAAGGTTTTAATTTGCACTCTGATTTCTTGGGTACAACAGTGTAAGTAAAATTTATTACATAGTTTTGAAAAATATTTAGGAACAAATCATAGGCCTTCGGTGCATCACTTTCAAAATAAATTTCCTCCTAATTTTCTGATTGTAGTTCAATGTTTAGCAAGTAAAAATTTATCTTTGAAACGTTAGCTGAAGATTTATTTTTAATAAGCTTAGTACACTTAATATCATTCAACCATATACCAGTCATACAATGATCAGTTATATTTAGATCGAAGCTAACACCAGAACTCTGATTTATGGATAGTTTTGAAAAACGTCCAAATACATGGTCAATGCATGTACTGGAAATAGGCCTAGAAATCTCACTAAAGAACACAAGCAATTGAATTAAATTTGGAGAGATAAACTACCGTATTGCAGATCAGAACCACATATGTTATGTATGTGTGTACCTATATATTGAATATTGTACATCAATTAAAAGAAACAGTCTTGTTATACAATGAATGTACCCGTATAGGGAAGTTTCAATAAAGTACTGAAATCGAGCAGCTATATTTTTTCATTAGCAATAGATAATTTTTTAGTTGTATTGTAACCCATGTTATTATTAACAAGGCCCAACCTGTTCGAATGACTACAATTTTACAACGAAATCATATGCATAATAGCAGGAATATCAGTTTCTTTTTTCTTGTGAAGAATTGGGACAACACAATACAGTACATACAAATGTAAATAAGAATTGTTACCTTAACTTTTTTTTCTCCTCTTTCAGGGGCGACATAATACTTCCCTGGAATGGATACAGCGTTTAAACTGGAGGAAGACATTTGAGTAGCATGTGCCGACGCGATAAAAGGATATTAACTAGGCGCAGCAATGATTCCCTTGAAAAGTGGTCGTGAATGCAAATTAGAAATCTTGGTATTTTCGAATCTCGAAAACAAAACATTGCGAACAGTTTTCTGTAATATTGTTGTTTATATACGAGTAATTCATGTTTTTTTTGTATATTATTGCAATTTATTTTGTTTTGTTTGTTTTTAGCACTAGGTAGAATTTTTAGGATATACATTGTACGTATATAATGTGCAAAGTGTAAACCTTCAATTGAGTTTGAATTGAATGCAAAATAAATATTGTCGACGACGGTATTTAATTTATTTTATTTCCTTTAATGATATATGAATTTACGAGTGCGTATATAAATCACCGAAATTAAAGGTAATTTAGGTTTTTTCCTGTAGTAACTATAAGGATGACACAACCCTTCTTATAGTTTTGGGTAACTCATCTAAAGTCTGTGTGTTCGGGCATATGGCCGCCACGGAAGCCTTTCAGGAATTGCATCCTGCAACTGAAAATTCCAAGCATTTGATCCCGCATCCACGAATGTTGTCCCCGATGTTGGCTTTCAAGTATAGAATCGCCAAAAACGATTCGCATATACCTCAAATACATCCACAGAAAATGGTCCAACTGTCAAACCACACGATCTTGGAAGCCAACACACAGATCCATTTCTGGATATATTTGTTGTCATCGCACATTTCTCTCAATAAATGAATGGTTAAGCCGGCTGTGTGGGATGTGCCATCATGATCACGCACTTTTGGAAATGAAAAATCTATGATTATGGCTCTGTACCGGACACCATTGATGGTAACATCCAATTTTTTTCATTTTTGAAGGAGTCGAACAAAATACTGTGTTTTATGGGTGCATAGGTAGCTGGAAAATCACCTTTAGATTTTCCCCGTGTAAATAAAGATCTTTGAACAAAATCTTCTTCAAAATCGGTGGACACAGCCCAAGTTCTTGCACACGATGATGAATCGATGAATTAAGATCTTCCTCAACATTAACCTCAATGGCGCGGCGCCGATACTTTGATCTGTACATTCTCGTCAGTAGCTTGGCTTGGAGTCGATAAGAGTAAATGTAGTGCGAAATTTTTCAATTGTGTTGCGAATACTTACTCACTTGATTGATCATGTTGACCGTAAAACGTGAATTTTGTGCAATATTCTCGGATTGACTTGATAAGATTCTGGATACGAATTCCAATATATTAGTTTTCGGTGGTTTCAATATCAATTTGTTAGATATTGACTATACTTACACCAAAGTGTTAATTGAAATTTTAACACAAAACAATTTGAAAACAGAAATAAACCAGCAAGGATCTCGGATCATTCAAAGTCAATAATTGATTTTGTTATACCATATGTCCCAATTAGAAATATATAAGGCGGATGCAGCAACCGAACTAAAAGTCAGTGATCATGAAGCACTTGTTATAAAAGTGCCTATGGTTAATAAATAGTAAAGTTCAAGTGGTAAAAAATACATTGACCTATTTAGGTATAATAAAAGTCAATTTAGAGTTCTCTTTGGTGCGAAATATCAATAGTTAAATTTAAATATATGTCCCTAATAAATGGTTCCCAAACAAACTAAGAATATTAAAATACGACAAAATAGAATGTTTTTGTAAGGCGAGTATATTCAACAGACCAGGGGAATGGCATGGCACTTCATAAGGGCCTATGTCAATACTCGCATGGCCTCAATGTTTGCATAGATAACCATTTGATCCCGAGGTTTCAACACATCCGGGCATCGGTAACGACTTTGAGTGGGGACACAACAACAATGAATACAATCAAACAAAATAAAACAAATGAAGTTAATGATGCTGATGTTGTTAACCCCTTTCAGAAGAGTTCGAAGATGCCGTTACAAACCCCTCAGAAGAGTACGGAGAAAACCGCGTCCACTCAAATTCCGCGGCAGCACAGTAAATGGGAACCACCGAGTTATCTCTGCCCTGCCGAGCTCTTTATTTCCTAGTCACTATAACATTTAAACATTTAAAGCCAATGTACATCGGTACCCCCATTTTTTCCTGCGCCCGCGCAGTGTGCTCAATGAACTGTCAGCGGTTGAGATGTCACAATGACAGAGCCAAGGAAGTCATTCTACAAAATAGTAAATCAATTTTAGCCATGGCAAAAAATGGTAGCAGACTCAAAACGAAGATCATAGACCCCACATTCGAAACGGTGGCAAAAGCCCGCTCCACCTGATCGGAATAAAAATTCTCGCAACAAGTTGGCCACACAGTGCTAGGAAAAATTTGTGAAAGCGCATAAAACTGACCGTACAAAGGTCGACAAACTGGCCACAAGTGCCAGAAAACAAAGAGGAGCAAGCCAAGAAGCAAGGAGAAAATTTGACCCGACGCAATTGTGATGATAGTGCAGGGGAACTTTCCTATGCAAAAATACCTCGGAAAGTTAAGGCGGGCCTAAAACTCAGTGTTATCGGTGAATCGATTACGAATATCAGACGAACCCAAAAAGCAGACTTGCTGATGCAACTAAAAAGCACAGGAGAAAAATAGACCAGTTTAAAAAGATAATTTGTGAAACACTTGTCAGCAATGTGGAGATCCGGGCTCTGACATATCGCATTATTCTGGATGTAAAGTAAATCGACGAGGCTAGGACTAGAGAGAAGATTAGCGAATCAGCCAGAGAATAGTATTAGCTCAATGACATATATTAATCTGAGAAACGGCTATAGACACCCAAATGACGACGATTAGCTTGCCTGCAAGCAGTGCACACAAAATGCTAAAGCCAGGCAGAATCAAAATTGGATGGGTAAACTGTCGCGTCCTGGGACGAAAAACTTTAACTACGTATGTATTTCAGATGTTTTGAATTCGGCCGCATTGAACACCAATGCAAATGTGAAGAAGAAAGCCATACAGCCAAAGACTGCAACAAAGACCCGCTTTGTCCCTTCCGCAAGAAGGACAACACGGAGAACGCTAGCCATGTAGCCTTGCTGCTATCGGCAGATAGCAATGGCCGAGCAAACACTTTTAGGAAATGGGGAATGGGATCAATCATCGATATTACCTTCACGAGTAACTCTCTACTGCGCAACACAGAATGGTGGGTCAGCGAAGAATATATGTAAATACACAGTGACTATTAGGCGATAATAGTTGATATCGAAGAGCAAAAGGCCATTCCATTCCTTAAGATAAGGACACGTGTGACGAAATGATGAATATCAGTGAGCTAGCCGACAGCGAAATAGCGGAGAATTTGACGCATCATTTAACTCGCACTATAACCACAGCATGTAGTGCAGCAATGCCAGAGGAATACCCAGTAAAATAGGTACACCGTGCTACTGGTGGCTTCAAGAAATAAAAGCACTCACATCAAATTGCTTATAAGCCTGGCGGAGAGTGCAGGCTTTTAGAAGGACAGCCGATTCTCAAGAATGACTAGGCATATATCGTCTGGCAAGAAGGAACCTAAAAACTTCGAAAAAAGAAAGTAAAGCAAGATGCATTACGAAGCCGACATAGATCCTCGGGTCATGGCGTGCAGAATGATGATGACTAAGGTGAAGGGCTTTAGGTCTCCACAATTATCAAGCCTAACAATGCTAAGGTCTATTATATGTAGAACAACTATTCCCTGAGGGACCACCGACTCTGTGCAACATAATCAGAGAATCCAGCACAGAAGTAGTTCCAATAATAACATCAGACAATTTTCAACGCATGCAAGAAGATAGGCATCAACAAAGCGCCTGGACCCGATGGCGTCCCAAATAAGGATTAAAAGGCGCTGAGATCAGACACGTTTATAATAACAATATGTATACTGGACACACTAGGCAAAATACTTGAACGGATCATATGTAATAGATTATTCACTGTGGCAGGAAAAAAGTGAGCATTATCAGATCAACAGTTTTTATTCAGAAAATCGCGCTTCACCGTCGACGCCATAAAATCGGTGGTAGACTAGATATAGCAGTCGAAGCAATAAAGAGAAGATTCCTTTGTTCCCAAAGGAATATTGTGTAGTAGCGATGGTGGACATAAAAAATGCCTTCAACTCAGCAATTTGGTCATTTGTAAGTATGTTACTAGCCAGAATGGAGACATCATATTACTTGTGAAAGATTGCATCCGGCGATTGAGATATGATATCGATAAAGAGGAAGAGTAGTGTAAAATCTCCGCGGGAGTCCCACAAGTATTGGTACTGCGGCTCCTACTCTGTAATATCATGCACGATGGAATTCTGCAATTAACACTGCCACCAGTAGTAAAAATAATTGCATTAGCTGACGACATCGCCATTGTAACTGTTACAAAGAATATTTGCGAGATAGAGTCAGCTACGGACAATGCAATCAACTTTATCAAAGACTGGCTTGTATCCGCCAGCCTAGAACTAGAAGATCACAAAGAGGAAGCTCTTCTAATAACCAGCTGGAAAAATATGGAATTCGTAGACATAAGGGTAGGAAGTCAGGTCAGTAGGTCCAATGTGGGTGGCCGTGGTTTAAGTATGTTAGTAGTGGACTGGCTTCCAAATCAGAATGTTCGAACCCCAACCTCGCCCGAAAGACATTCACAGTTAACAAAAATCAAATAAGATGAGTAGTTGACTCGAAATCAAAAACAAGCCAACTTCCACTAAGAATTTAATCTCTCCATTAAATGTTGGATGCCACCCATGGAGCGAAATAACCACTAAGCCTAAACAGCTTTCTTGCTCTTTATATCCCATTTTTCAAAAAAAAAAAACATAACATATGCTGAGGCATTATAAATATAATCATACCCACTTGAGTGTTAAGTTCTTTTAAAAAAAAAAAAAAAATAATACTTGACAACTGGCTTAGTTTAAGCCTCACATAGACTATTCGGGCAAAAAGGGGTCAAACCTCTAGGCAGCATGTTCTGGAATACGACCAAACATCGGAGGACACTCATATGCTGGAAGATATCTAAGGTAGTAAACTCAGTCCTGTTATAAGCTGCCCCAATTACAGTGGGGGCCCTAGTGACAAAGGAAGCAAGAAGAAAGTTATCGTCAACAAATCGACTTAGTATTTAACGATTTCGGACGAAGCAGCTTTTGTCATAGCCAGTATTCCCATCAATATCCTTGCGAACGAGATGCATTCATAACAAACGTGCAAAACGAGCCGCGAAGGATCGGAAGAATAGGACGTGCAGAAATATAGAAGATATAGCATAGTAATACCTAACGGCAGCCTCGCGTGGAGAATGGTCAAAATGTGCAGAGTATGGTGTAGTATGTAAATCAGCAATCAGGCTAGCTAGTCGTGCATGTAGATACACACACAAACATACGTCTTCTTAAAAACACCACCAAAAGACATTACAGACACCTTAAAGCGTAAAGATATCACCAAATTTTTACCTTCGGTTTTTGGGGGTGAGCTAAGAACAAAAAGTTAACAAATCTAAATCTAAATCTTAATTTGAATGAAGCACAAGTAAATTTTTTTTTAATTTAGTTTTTGTATTATATTGTACTTAAAACATACTATATGTGACGTTCTATCCGATTCATCGAATACCCATTTTTGATGCTTCTGTTCTACGGCTCCACGCGTCACTACCGGCTCGCTGAGTACTACCATTGATATCAATATCAAGTGCAAGTGGTTTAATTCAATTTTTTAATTTAATTTTAAATTTAATTTTGGTGGGAGCTAACACCTCCATTTATTTGGCTTAATTCAAGCTTAAAAAAAACTAGTACTTAAAAACTAAAATCCAAAATATTTAGATGGGGTTTCAAAGTTAGGGATGGTGAAGCAGATCGAATTTGAGGGAAAGTGTGCTTCGATTAAAATCGAAAACGGAAAAGTTGGAGTTTACCTTACCCAGCATACGGGATATAGGTTCGTTAGAGCCAAATGTGGTGCAGTGGGTTGGTAGATAAAAGAGGCGGGGGGGGGCAGGGTAGATTTCGAGGGTTAGTGTTAAAGTAATTGGAGTTGTAAAGAGACATGCAATCGACGGAGCCTGAGAGGAGTCGGTGAATGAAAAGAATGTCTGCTGCGTCCCTTCGTTCCTCAAGGGTAGTTAGGTTAATGAGCATGAGACGGTCTCGATAAGGAGGTAAGACTAGAGGATCGTTCCAAGGTAGACCTCGAAGAGAAAATCGAAGAAAACGACGCTGGATCCTCTCAATTCGGGTTATATGAACTCGTTGAAAGGGACATCGCGCTTTGCTAGCATACTCGAGAAGGGGGCGAACGTAAGTGATGTATAGTGATGTGGTTACGTACAGGTTACAGAATTCCTTGGACCACCTTTTAACGAAGCCACGGGATGAGTTTGCTTTAGTAATTATCTCATCGATATGAGAGCGGAAATTAAGCTCCCTGTCGCATAATATGCCAAGTTCGCGGATCGTGTGAACAAGGGATATAGGTTGGCCATGGAGAACGTAAGTTAGAGGAGTAGACTTGTTGCAACTTACGTGAAAAAGTGATTGATTGACTGATGAACCAGGTGGAAAAACTATTTAGATCTATTTGAAGGAGGCTGGAGTCGTGTTGTGAGGAAATGGGTTTAAAATTTAAATGAACGTTAATTTGCATTCGATTCGGGTTGTGAGTGTTACGAGTATAAATTGAAGATTGATGAGCTTGGTTAGTTACGACGGGTGATGATTTGGGATGAAGGATATGGAATAGGATGACCTTAACGCTACTGGACGTAAGTATTCTGGACATTATTGGACATTCATCAAACATACAAATGGAAATTTAAACCGCGCGCACAATAAAATAACTTAAGGCAGAAGAGATTATAGAGATTAGCAACATTTAAATGAGCGTATTACATTACAAAGATTAAAAAGAGAGATACTTTCCAGAGGATAAAACTGAGAAAAATAAAAACAAGAACATTTACTTATACCCGCTTAGATGCATTTGGAAACAGGACTTGTGGATAAGGGAGGAAGGTGGAAGGTGGGTTTCCTTCATGTCCTTCTCTCTACTAAAATCCCCCGGATGAGAAACCACCTGGTGGCATCCGTCCTCGTTGTTGACTGTCATTGGACGAAGTTGAGTTGGCTGGTGATTTTTTGGCCTCCGCAGCTGGTGCAGCATCGGATTTCTCCACTGGAGCAATATTCTCCACAAGTAATTTCTCTACAACGATATTGGAATCGGTGGAATTCATGCACGCATTTAAGTTTGAAGAGTTTTGGTTTTGGTTGTATTTTGGACGTGGTGCATTGACTTTCACATCAACTTTACCGAAAAGACTCGTATGACTACCACCTGGTGGCTTTAGAACACGACTCGATGGACGAGTTGTGGACGAGGGGCTGATTTTGATGTCAGTTGATGTCATGTTTGCCAGTATGGTAGATAATTAGAGATCAGCTTCGACTGAAAAGTTAATGGGGATTATCGGTTTTGGCCGGATTTTAAACGGAAGTTCCCAAAAGTCAGGATCTCGTTGTAGAACAAACTAAACCACACACCACACCCAAGTACTGTGAAACGCAATCAAATAACAAAAACTCGAAAATGAAAAACAGTTGACCGCACTATTATAACGAAAAAAATCTTGGCCCAAAATCTTCACTTCGTCGGAGCTGTCGGTGCTAAATTGAGAAACCCGTCTCGTCTGGCCTGGGAGATAGCTGCTCGTAGCTGGTGTTAGTAGTTGGAGTTGCAAACACTTCACAGTTGCGATGGAAAAGTTATACGAAATTGCGCCTCTGATGTTGACGGTGCAAGTGTCGTACAAATTTCTTAAGTATGATGTTGTATAAGTATATGGCAGCGCATCATCTTGCCTAAATGCTTTTGTGACATCAAAGGTTTCGGAGAGATTGTTTTCGACCTTTACAGCGCAGCGAGCGTTCTCTATCGTCATTCTCCAAAATCTGATGAGTTTGGTAGGGATGCCAAGGTTAACTATGGGTCTGTATAGCTCGTCCATACACATGATATGTATCATACGCGGACATGAAATCTATAAAGAGGTGGTGCATATCGATTTCCACCCCTTAGGCTTTTCCCAGGATCTGCCGTAGTGTGAGTACTTGGCCGATTGTTCTAAAACCGCACTGATAGGGGCCAATCATATTGTTGATAAATGACTTCAAGCATTCACACGAGACGGCATATAAGATAATATATCTTACCCTTTCTTGTAGATCAAGCAAATGGTGCTAAGGCAATGAACTGGCGCATGTTCTGCATCAAGTCATTCCCTGCTGCCTTAAGTACTTCGGTAGGTAGGCCGTCGGGTCTAGCCACCTAATTGTGCTTAAGCTTGGATATTGCTATCCTGATTTCATTTTGGTCAGGTAGAGGATCTTTTGACTCTCAGCGTACAGGTTAAATTCTACCTGACAGAGAAGTTAAGTTTATCTTCGTCGTTTAACAGTCCACGGATGCATGAGATTACAGCATAAGGCATTCGCTCAAGCTCCTGCTTAAGTCTGCCATTTTACTGTATCAATCACCATATTGCAATATCATTTATCGTTCTTTCGCCCAAACCAAGCAACTGTACTTCCTGAATGGCGGTAATATCTGCTTTCAAGCAGTCGAGGGCATCTGCTAGTTATTCAGTGAATCTACTAGTGCAGTGCAGATTCGAACTTCGGTGTCCTTTTTTCGTTTTGCAGAGTCGTCAACGGAAAATCTCTCCTCATCCGAGGCTCTTGGGTATTTCGCAATCGTGGCCGGATAGTTAACCCCACGCACATATTGATTCTTTTCCTCACAAATCTATCTGATTATGTATTCCAATTACCTCAATATTAATATTACGTTAATTTTCAATTCGTTGTATCAAATCTGGTATTTTTTAAATGCTTTAAAACGCATTCGAGTCTATTTTGTTTGCTAACAGGGTCGGGAAATTGATATTCAAACTATGCCCCATCAACGGCTGTAATATTACTCGTACTTTACGAGTAAATCGTAGGCCATTGATTATGAAAATATTTGCGTTTCGTGATTTTCTTTTAATTAGAAAGAACAGTTGAAATGATTAAACACAGCTATTTTGTTGTAGCTAGTGATAATAGTTAAATTTTCTACTAAGTAAAATATTTACTTACAGCTGTAGATGCGTAATTTGGGTTTGCAGTATTTTCACTTAAGTGAAGTGAAAAAATTCATTATTTGAAATTGAAATTCCTTAATCTGCAAGCATTTCTAAGCTGTCAATTTGCAAACAAACTCATAATACTTTACAACAACTTGTCATCTAAAAAAGGGGGTAAACATGAACAAAAAAGAATGTAAAGGAATGTCCTACTTCCAGTTTGTTAGAAGCAAACGGGTGTCGTCAGCGTCGCTTTTACAGCAAATTGTTTAGTAAGAAATATAATTCAATTTCCCAGATGAAATATTAAAATTGTTTCGTAAGACTTTCTCCATTTGTCCTTTGCTTGGAATGAAGTTTGCTTTGACAGTTTGTCTCACTGCTTTTTTTTCCAAGTTTTTTTTTTCGTCGTTATAAACTTTTGATTGACATTCCAAGTCTGTTAAAAGTAACCGGGAAAGAAGTATTCAGGGTGGACATGAATGATTCATGCATATACTCGTATGAGCATAAGTAGGAGTTGTGCTTTAACTGCTGGTATTTTCCACACCAGTGTCACACGTGAGTTTCTTTTCTACCTGAAACGTAGCACATACTCGTATCCTACATCAGACGAAGCGTAAATTGATGAATGTATATTGGGAAATTTTGGTCTTGCTTGATATGTTATAATGTCATCTTCTTTAAATTTTTTTCAAACTGAAAATATCTTTCGTCGAGTAGACAAGTACTCTACTCGTAACTATCGAATACGGGTATGTGAATTTGACTATATGTATTTTTTTTTTGGATTTGATCCGCTAATTGTGGAGCACTGCGACCTAAAAGCTCTTTTGTACCGCAAAATCAGTATTAAGAATCCAGGAGAGGATGAACTCTTTTGGTGAAATTGGGAATCGCTCTGGTGGAGATTTTGAATTTCCCATGGGATTAAAATTTCTCTAATGAGGTTTCGTCTCCTTAAGGCACTTATAGGCATGCATCGTCATAAGATGTGTTCCGCAGTTTCGTCGTCTTCCATGCAAACACGACATCCAATTTCCTGAATAAAACCTATTTTATGTAGGTGATATCAAAGGTGGCAGTGCTCGGTTAGAAATCCAACCAGTTCTCTTATATCATTCCTTTTAAGTCGTAGGGATTCTTCAGATTTTTTGTGAAAGAGTTTATGGTTTTTTTTAGCTTGGCGAAGCCCTGGGATTTTTTCCCATTGAGATATACACATTTTGATATTCCAACTCCTTATTGTTGAGATAATTGCTGAATTTGTACGAGTAATATTATAGAACGGTTTAGGGGCGATGAACGTCATGAACATCGATGACGATAGGCCAAATATGCTTGGGATCACTATATAGAATCTTTTGCAGAAGCAGAGTCTTAGGTAGGTAGCTAGGCGATCATTTACAGTGCAGATCATGTCAAGTTGGGGGGTTACAGAGAGAGTGTTCATTTGATCCATGTGATCTGAGTGATTAATCTCTTCTGTTTGCACAATAATAGTCGGACGGTGCTGCGATATAGCTATATTTTGGTGGTGAAGTAGTGTTAAGCCAATAACGGCTCTATAGCCGCTGTGCGTCAGGTGTATATTATGGTGGCGATGCCGAGGCATGCAAGTCTTTGTAACCGCTACAGCTTTTGTATGGCTGATTTCTCTTTTGTTTTGTTAATAGAAGGCATCCCATCTATATCTTCCACGAAATAGGCGCATGGGCACACGAACTCTTGGAATACATTCCCCTGAAGTAGCTATCGCTCCCACTAGATCGCGGTCTAAAATCTTCTCGGGAAAATTCTAATATTCGCTCACTATTATTGAGGCTAGATATCTCACTCTCATTAGCCCAAGGTTCTTGAATTAGTCCTAGAGCAATGTGGTCTCTTGCGTGCTGTTGGTTAAAGGTATACGAGGGACATTTAAACGGTGCAGGTTTCCCTGCAATACCTTTAGTGTAACGAGGTTCGTTATGCGGTTCGGTTTATTATCGCCTCGTCGCCGTAAGGGACTGTAGCCAAGGGAGTGACCGTTTGGTCACACTCTCGTAGTACAAGCTGCGTTATCTACTGCTGGACATCTCGGTAGAGATACACGAACTCTACTATTGGGTTTATTCCCAGCAGTAGTTTCCTGTGTTAATCGGCTAGTTACGGGAAGCTCACGTGTTCTATCACCTTCAGCTGCAGCCATATTAACGGTGTTGATTTGTAGCCTCATTGAGAGACGACTGGTGCAAGTTGTGGAAGCAGCTGGAGTTTTGTCGGAGCTCTTTGAAATGATCCTCACCTTACTGAAGCGGTACAGGACATGACCTTTAGGTCGTTTCGTCGCACTGTCATTTATGGCAAAGACAATGTGAATGAGACATTTCCCTTCCATTCTTTGCAGGACTCTCCAGGTTCTGATGGTTAGACCTGAGTTCTGTATATCCACGGACACGATAATTACAACATAATATTTTTGCGTAAGAATGAGGATGATGTTGCTGTTAAAGTGAGGTGCTCTGAAATCTGCTTGTACGACTATGTAATTCCTGGGTATGTTCCGTATCCCAATTGTAATAATTTGTATAGCTCCGATGGTGTCGTAATATACATAACAGAGGGTTTCGAATGTAGAGTTCTTAGCTTTAATCTAATAAGTGCCGATATTTAAAAAAAATAATTTTCATATTTGTAACAAATAGTTTAAAAATTTGTGTGTTTATCGTCTGCATGAAAATAACATACAACATACAACAATTGAATACATTCGTTGACGACATAAAGACAAACAATTTAGTAGTTCTTAGCGATATTAATATAGACATTTTAAAAAATACCATCGACTCTGATAGTTATCTGGTTTGATCATATTTCTGTAAGACTGAACCCTTACTTTACACAAAAACTATGTGGTGAAGTATTGGACTACAAAATGACAGATCATTGCATGACAAACTTGAATATAGAAAATATTCAATCAAATAATATAGTTATGACAAATTAGTGAATTGCTTAATGTTTGAATTCTGGGAGCCCGTTTATAATGAAACGTATAGCTCAAAGGCTTATGATATTTTTCTAAACATTCTAAAAAGATTTATTGAAAGTTCCACTTGTGCCATTAAACGTTGTAAATTAAACTACGAACGCCTAAGGATATGGATAGGTCAAGAGTTGCTAAATAAAATAGTGAAGAAAAACCAGATACAAAAAAAATTCAAACGCCATCCTTGCAACCAAAAATGCAAGAAATATAATACTACATAAAAATAAATAACGAAGTTAAATAGGAAGTTCAATTAAGTAGAGACACATTTTATGCTTACAAACTTCAAAACTGTAAGGGCAATGTGAAAAATGATTGGCTAGTAAGGACTGAAACGAATACAATTTGGAAACTTCAAAGTAAAAAAAAAAATATTTTCATAATTTATGTAAATTTTTTTTATTTGCTTTAAAACTCTGTTTTTATTAAATTCATCTACAATTACAAAAAATAAAAAAAATCATTTGGGTTCCCAACTTCTTTCGAATGTCCTGCCTAAGGTTGGTGACAGTTACATCCGTGATCTTTTTGGACGCTCTTTTCCATTTAGCACTAAAATCTTTTACGTCCTTTGCACACTGCTCACTTTTCCTCAATTTTCTTTGACCAAAGCCCAATACCTTTCAATGGGACGGCACTGTGGAACATTGGGTGGATTCATGTCTTTTGGGACAAAGTCGACATTTTTAGCAACAAGAAAGCTCAACGTCACATGAGCATAGTGAGCTGAAGCTAAATCTGGCCAACATAATGTTGAACACTCATGTTTGTTTAAGAAAGAAATCAACCGTTTTTTTAGGCACTCGTTAATGTACACTTCTCCGTTAATTGTTCCCGTTGTAATAAACGATGAGCTTCTGTGTCCACATTGGCAAATGGCTTGCCAAACGAGATATTTTGACCCGAATTTTTCCATCCCAATCGATGTTGCTGATTGCGGAAGAATCTCAGCTTCAAACGAGTTGTAAAACTGCGCACCTGGAAGAGTAGTAAAGTCGGCTTTGACATAAGTTTCGTCATCCAAAACCAAGCACGCTTTCTTGTTGCCGATCAACTCGGATGGCTTTCGGGCTCGTGTTTTTATGACTTTTTTTTTGCTTTCCAGTAACTTTTGGTATTTTTGGTTTTTTACGTGTTTTTATGTTAGACCGTTACGGTTTTTAGATCTTTGTACCATTGTTTGTTTGGTATTATTGGGTCTACAAGTAAGTTTCCAGCGTTTTTTTCCAAAATTTGAAGTTTTATTATGAAAACATAGTTACAATGCTTTATTCAAGGTATCGCCCATCGGAAGCTACAACTTTCCCCCATCTTTCTGGCAATTTATGAATTCCGGACCAAAAAAATTTCTCGTCTTTCGAGCCCAAGAACGTATCGAGCCAATTTTTGATTTCCTCTACTGAGCTGAAGCGTATTCCCGTAAGAGCGTTCTGCATCGAACGAAACAAGTGGTAGTCAGATGGTGCCAAGTCTGGACTGTAAGGCGGGTGAGGCAGAATTTCCCATCCACTATTTTCCAAATAGTTTTTCACCGAAACCGCAACATGTGGCCGAGCATTGTCGTGATGAAAAATGACGGACTCATGCCTGGTCTCATATTCTGGCCGTTTTTCTGTTAATGCCCGCTTCAAATGAATTAGTTGGGTTCGATATAATGGTCTTTTGATGGTTTCACCACTCGGAAGCAGTTCGTAGTATACGACACTCTTTTGATCCCACCATATGCAGAGCATGACCTTATTCACGTGAATATTTGGTTTCGGCGTCGATTGGGCGGGCTCGCCGGGCTTTGTATACGATTTTCTGCGTTTAGGATTATCATAATAAATCCATTTCTCATCACCAGTGACAATACGATGCAAAAATGATTTATTTTTATACCGCTGCAGTAACATTTCGGACATGCAAAATCGCCGTTCGACGTCTCTTGGCTTCAATTCGTACGGCACCCAGTTTCCAACCTTTTGAATGAATCCCAGTGCTTTTAGGCGCAGGGAAACGGCTTGTTGCGTGACGCCCAATGATGCAGCAAGCTCTTCTTGAATCTGACACGGATCCTCATCCAGTAAAGCGTCCAATTCCTCGTCTTCAAAACTTTTCGGCTTTCCGGGGCGATCACCACTTTTGAATCGTTTGAACCATTCGCGGCACGTCGATTCACCAATACATTCCGCCCCATAAGTTTCCGAAAGCAAACGATAGGCCTCAGCCGCACTTTTCTTCATATTAAAGAATAAAAGCAGCGCTTCCCGCAAATGACGTTTATTTGGCTAGAAACTTGCCATCATTTTGCTCGATAAAATGTACGACACCGATAGAACTGCTCAAATATAACGCTGCAAAGTTGTTGACAGATACAAAACCTACAAATAAAATACATGGGGTCTGACATTTCTGCCCGGGATCCACTGGTGGCGCCATCTCAGACAAACGCTGGAAACTTACTTGTAGACCCAATACATTTCCGAGCAACGACGGTACCCACCATTTTCCTGTCCAAATTTGTACCATGTGCTCCACTTTTGGCTCCACTTTTCTGTTTTCGCTTAACTGTCAACGTCTCCAAATATCGTTTAATAACAGAATCCACTGTACTGAGTGTTATGTTTAAATTTTTTGCGATGAAATGGTTTGGACGCGAAGTATTTTCGAGCCATTTGTCGATGATCTTTTTACGGCGTTCCTCTTGACTCATATTTTATAAATATTTTAAACCGTACCAAACTAAAATCAATAACAAACTTAAACTAGAGAATATACAGGCCAATTTGTGTACAAAATGGAATTGCAATTTTTACGCATTGGAAGTATAGCCCGTATTAAAATTTACAGAATTTATTGGTTTCAGTCCTTAGTTAACAATATCCTTAATAACCAACATGAAAAAATATATTTCGAATTGAAAACGAATTTCAATGCAATAGTTGAAAGAGTTTTTTGCCGATAAAAATCAGAAGTTCTACGAACGTGGAATTATGAATTTGCCGGAAAGATGGTAAAATTTCATCGAATAAAATGTAAGATATATCATTGATTAAAGTTTATTCGTTGTATTTAAAAAAAAAACCTGTTTTATTTATATGAAAAAATCGGCAATTACTTAGTTGCCAACCGATATCTTGAAATTGAATTGTCATAATAAATTTTCCCTTTAGCTAGGTCGATACGATATGCGGTTTCGGAAATGAATCTTCCTCCACTAACATTATGTGCAAAGTGCATTTCTCCTTGATTTTAGAGAAATTACGTTTCAGGCATTTCGCAGTGGGCTCATTGGAGCAAACAAATGCTCGATGAATATATTTTTACGACTAACCAATATTACTTGGCGAAACAATGGACTTGGTGAAGTATAAACAAAACCATAACCAATACTATAAGAAGAATAAAAACTGAAAACTTTGGTAAACAAGTTTGTATGAAAATTTGCGTAAGACAGGGAGATCCAACGTCTTTTAAACAGTTGAATTGGGACAATATATATGAAGTAAAAATCAGGGCTAAGCTATCTTTTATTGCCATCTATGGTACTAAATATATTTTCTATCGAAAAATATGATAATATCTTGGAAATATTGATAAAGAACACGGGAAATTTCTGACCAAGATAGAAAATAGATAAACAGGTCCATTTCATACAACTGAAATGATAATATGATGAGTCTATAACGTTACCGGTAATGATAGAGAGCATGCAGACCTTAAAATATGTCAGGGAATCATTTAAAAAAACTTGGAGGTAGTTCAAAAAATAAGATAATAGATAGAGAGATAATCTACATTGTTCGAGGAATAAATAGTTAAAATTGTAGGTGCACTAGACATTTTCCAAGAGGACTTAAATAATAACGAAGTAGATGCCGCAAGATGACCAGAAACCGATTACACAGGCGAAGACAATATAAACAGCAGATTTACGATAATACGACAATATACTGGGAGTTATGCCAAATGAATGTTAAAATACCAAATAGTAAAGATTCAAACTCAAAATGGCTACTTTCTTGCACGCTCTTGTATAAAGGCAAAGACGAGGCGAGCTATTGCAACAATATGTGATTATTGAAACAAATGTCGCGTAATATGAAAATATACCAGAGACTTAACAGTCGGCAACTCAATATTATTAAACTCCATGTGATTCAATAGAGCTTTGTTGAAAGCAGGTCGATATACAATGTGATGTGTTATCAAGAAAATAAAAATTTTAAGCTACAATGTGTCAGGTTTAAAAAACAAAATGAATTTTGTAACATTTTTTAATTATGTAAAAAGTTTTGATATTTTTGTATTATTTAAAACACATCTATTAGATAGTGAAGAAATTAGATTTAAGAATATTTTCTCAAACTATGAATTAATCTGGTCTCCTGCTATAAAAACTTCACTTTTTGCGAGAGGAAGTGGTGGAACACTATTCGGCTTTCGTGACGACCTCGAAGGACTGTATACGAATATCTTTGTAAAAGCTGGCGAAATGGATGTTATTAACTTGAAATTGAATACACTGGATGTAGTTTTGGTACCAATCTACTTAAACTGTAATCATTGGCAGCGTGATTTCGATAAACTCTGCGACTCACTGCACTCCTTGGACTGTACGGATATAATGCTTATTGAGGATTTTAATGGTCGTGTTGGACTCACATGAAATAATTTCGCATCGGGATACAACAGTATTCTGCTGGAACCGTGTCGCAGATCTAAAGACCTAATTTGTGATAACAAAGGAGCAAAAATAATTGAACTTGCTGATGAGTATGACATGTGCTTGTTGAATGGTAGTTGCGAAGGAGATCCAGATGGCGAATTGACCTTTATCAGAGGAACATCATGCTCAGTAATAGATTACTGTTGTGTTTCGGGAAATTGGCTCAAGCTTTTAGACAGTTTTCAAATAGGAACCGAGATCTTTTCGGACCACATGCCCTTGGAAGTAACCCTTAATTCTACTGCTAGCGGCAACTATGCTTGCACAAAACCATTAAACCCTCTGCCGAAATTTGTCTGGAATGACCGAATAATGGAATCGTATCAGCGAAATGAATGAATGTGAATCTTATGGAACTACGTATACAGCGTTATACAGCCAATATTGAAGCTCTAACGGAAATAATAAAGAAATCCATTCCGCAACAGAAAGATTTAAAAACTCATAAAATATATAAACAAAAATGGTATGATTCTAATTGCATGAAAGCTAGAACCAAATCTTTTAAATTTCTCAAACTTCTAAGGTCGAAGAACTTCAATATCTTTAAAGCACTCTATCAAGATGCCAGCAAGGAATACAAACACATCTGTTACATCAAAAAAGTAGCCTTTGAACAACAAAACATTGCGATTATAAATAATTCAAAATCTTCTGCTCAGTTCTGGAAAGCTGTCAAATACCTAAACGGACACACGTCTAACATCTCTGTAACTCTTAAAGCCCCGCAACTCAGGACTCGTTTCGATAAACTTCTTAATGCCCCATTAACCTCGCCGCTACATCAATATGCAGCCCCTCTGCTCTTAGACGAAAAATTAGATTCTGCATTTACCCTGGAAGATGTCAATGAAGTAATATGCAAATCGAAATCAAATAAAGCACCTGGTATTGATCGCATCCCGTTTGAGTTCTATAAAAATTGCACATATGAGTTTATGAATTCTCTCACAATTGAATTTAATCAAATATTCGACTCTGCTAATATCTCCGACGTATTCAGGAAAGCAATAATTTTTCCCCTACACAAAAAAGGTGATTACAGGGACCCGAAGAACTACAGGGGAATCACATTTTTAAACACTTCAGCCAAATTGTTTGCTTCATTAATTTACAAAAGATTGTATGAATGGGTACAAAAACATAACATCCTTAAAGAATTCCAAGCTGGATTTAGGAAAGGTTATTCTACAATGATTATAGTGTAATAAAAGAAGTTAACCTTTTTCTAAAGAGCACATCACAACCAAAGTAACACTCATATCCATATAACATATACAGCGTAGAAATACATTTTAGCTAGATATAAAACTAGGTGCTATGCCTATGCAAAGGACACCCACGAACAAAGGAACAAAAGAAAACAACAGCAATCTTCAATATCCTCAGCCAAAACGCCGATTAGTTGAAATCTGACCCGATTTCATGGCAGTTGGTAATATGACTATTAGCGATCTGAAAAACCTTTTAGAAGGATCCATGTCAGTACTTCTAGACGAAAAACTTAAAGATATGCCAACGAAAGCGGACTTGGAGGGTATCGGAGCAGAATTGCACTCGCTACAACAAAAAAACATATTGCTCCACGGTCAACTTGAAAAAATGGAGTCCCGCTGCATCTCACTCGAACGGCAAGTGGAATGCTTGTCCAGCAAGGCAAGTGAAAAAAACATTATTCTTCATCTGCCGACAGAAAATGGTTCAGATGCAACCGATAGAGCAAAGGAACTCGTGCTTAATCTTTTAGAGATGCAAAACGCGAAAATAATAACATCTGCGAGGCCAATTAAGTCCACCAAAGACCGCACCGAAAATGTCATCGCGGAACTCAAATCTAGGGAGGACGTTGGGCGAATTCTACAGGCAGGAACAAAGCTTAGATGCACAGGAATCTCGTTGCACAAAGATTACCCGAGCGCGGCGCGCGAAAGAAGAAGGCATGCTTTGAAACTTAAAGAACAGATAATCACAAAGCACTCGAAAATTAGCACACAATTGCGAGGAGAGAAGTTGAAAATTGAAAACCGCACATTTTACTTCGATGTAAACAAGAACTTGGCATGTGACGAAGCAGGCGGATGACATTTCTCGACGGCTTACTATGCGGTGGTGAAATGTCAAATGCTTCAGATGTTGCGGCAGCCGGTGTCCCTCAAACTGTGAGAAATGAGCGAATACAGCGCTTTTAATTGTAATGCCGCCAGCCGTTAAAATAGTTCAGCTAATTTAAGCAATGTTTCTTTTAACATTCTTTCGTTTAACATAGCAGGTCTAGGAATTAAATTGCCATTTAATGATTTTTTTAATTTTATAAATAAATACGATATATTTTTACTTTTTGAAACATTCGTGGGCAAAAATATGGAACGCTTCGAGTCTTATTTCAATCATCACTCTCTTCTTTGGATTCCAGCAGTGAGAACTTCTACATATACATGGCAGAGCCAGCGGCGAACGCTTGTTCGGAATAAGAAAAGGTTTAGGAACAAAGATCGGATGCTGCTTTATAAAAAAGTTCGACAGACATTTAGTAAAGGTTGAAGCTGGGAACATAAAATTGTATATTATTTCAACTTACATCAATTGCAACAACTGGATGAACGATTTCACGAGTTTGTACAATTTTCTGCTGAAAATGGGCGAGACAGATATTCTGGTCATTGGAGACTTCAATGGAAGAGTCGGGAATGATCAAATACTAAATGTTGAACCAGAGCTGCTGCAAGGATCGTTGAGAGAAGTGAGAAAGTCAACAGATGCAGTTACCGATGCAAACGGGGAAAAAATCATCGAAATGTCCGAAACTATAGGCCTCTCCTTACTTAATGGACGAACCAATAGTGATCAACAAGGAAATTTAACTTTCTTAAGAGGTACCGCGTGCTCTACAATTGATTACTGTCTGTTGCAGGGGAACTGGCTTAAGTATGCAATAGACCTAGAAGTTTCCGAGTCAACATACTCAGACCACGTACCAATATCCGTCAAAGTAGAGTTAAATTTGCGACAAACCAATACCGAAGTTCAGCAAAATTGCCTTCTTCCAAAACTACGCTGGAAAGACGGAATCTTAGAAAGGTACAAAGCCAATCTTACTCTGGAAATCAATAATATAGAAAATAACGAAAATCCTCACGACCTGCATCTTGAACGCAGCTAAACCCTTGCAAACAGAAACAAAAAGACCAGGAAGGCAGCCCTGGTTTGATTGGGAATGTGAAAAAGCCAGAAAAATATCATTCGCCTACCTTCGTCTGCTACGACGCATATGCACCGACCACATAAAACGTATGTACCAGCAAGCTAACAGAAGTTTTAAAACCATATGCCAAGAAAAACAAAAACTCTACATAAATAATTTGTATTCCGGAGTAAACTCCTTAGACTCCCCCATAACCCTATTGGAAGTAGAAAAAGTTATAGATAGGTGCCGCCTGAATAAGGCTCCAGGGGAAGATCGTATTGCTTATGAGTTCTACAAAAATGCAATTGACCACTTCCTGCAGAAGCTCACGGAAACATACAATTATATATTTACAACTGGGGAAGTTCCAGAAGTTTTCAAAAAAAGTATAATTTTTCCGGTTCTCAAGAAAGTAGATCCAAATGATCCATCCAATTATAGAGGGATTTCGTTTCTAAATGCTGTTACCAAAATTTTGACAGGAGTCATCTTGGAGCGCTTAGCGAGTTTCAAGCCGGGTTCTGTAAGGAGTACTCCACGATTGACAGCATATTTACTCTCACAAACATCGCTCGGATTTACTTGGACCGAGGAAAAAACTATACGCTTTCTTAGTAGACTTTAAGGCGGATTTTGACTCCATCGATAGAAGATCACTATTTTTTAAACTCAGCAAAATACGAGTCTCAACAAAAGTTCTAAAAGTTCTGCAACAATTTTACGAAGGCAATACAGCGGCGATGTGGGACGGGAATATCTTGTCTAATCGGTTCCAAACAAACTCTGGAGTAAAGCAAGGATGTCTTTTGAGTCCTCTTCTGTTTTCAATATTTTTGGATGATCTAGTTGAATTTCTTCCGGGCGGGTTGCCTCTTGAGGGATTTCCTATAAAACTCTTACTTTACTCCGACGGCATCGTAATTTTCGCTGAAACCGTAAGCATGCTCCAAATTATGATTAACAAGCTGCAACAGTATTGCCGTATGTGGAACCTGCAAGTTAGTAACAGCAAATCCAAAGTCTTGATTTTTCGAAATGGTTGGGGGCATCACGCAAGGAATGAAAAGTGCATCTAGCAGAACGTGGAACTGGATATACTCGTAGTCAAGGAATACAAATAGAAAACTCAAAGAATCTAAACGTGCGATTAATTGCAACTGGAAAGGAATTCTGAAGAAAAGGAATGTTGCACCAAGTGTGAAGTACAAGATTTTCGAGGCGGTAATGAGGTCAATAATGTGCTATGCAGCACAAGTATAGGGGGCCTGGCATTTTGAAGAGGTAGGAATGCTCCAAAGATACTTCCTTAAGAAACTGTTTAGCCAGAGGCAAACTTTTGTACATGAACTATATGCCATACAGAAACAACGGAGGAGACGAATGTACACTGTACAATCTGGGAACGAAGGAGGATGTCCGGCATTTTATTGGAACGTGTCCCATATTAAATTCAATCAGGAGATCCTTTTGGGGAAAAAATGTTCTATCACTAAATGAGATCACAAACATCCTAAACGCGCAAACTGGAACACTTTACACAACTTTCTAAAATGTGCATTGAATTATAGGCTACAAATTATAAATGAAGCTTTTAGTAATTACAAATTTATTAATTTCTTTCTCTCGGCTGACGGCAAAAGCCAACGCTTATTTTTGATATTTTTGTTAAACTTGTAAATATTGTAACAGAATAAACAAATATTACTACGACTGCTGCGGTAATTTAATTGCACTGGCTAACACAAAACTGAGCAATGCAACGCGAACGTCTCTAAATGTGCAAACTGCAAGGGATACCATAAGTCGTCGGACAGCGCATGTGTAAGCAAAAACCATTATTTAGATTTGAAGCAGAAGCTCGCATCAAAGATGAATCGATCTATCTCAAACAACGGAAACAATCAGGGGAGACTTAAAAATAATTACAACAACGCAACCATTTCTCCAGGCTCAGTGAACAAGTTCGGCTCTACCAAAACCAGCGGCTGCAAAGCGGACGATAGAAATAGAGTGCAGCAACAACTCCGTCTCTAAAGCTGGGGAACATAATAACCCAATAGTATTGCCGTCTGGCAATAACAAATTATGTAGTAATGATAGTGAGTTGTTCTCCATGGAAGAATTAAATACACTTGTCATGGAATTGATAACTGAATTAGGTTCTTGTAAAACTAGACTAGAACAATTTAATGCCATCGCACAATTAGCAACTAAGTTTTTATATAATAATGTTGAATAATACGATCAATAATAACCCAAATATTGTAACATAGAATGCAAGAGGTATGTGTAAAAAACATGTTGGGTTCATTAATTTTTTAAGCAATAATAATATTGATATCGCATTGGTCACAGAAACATGGTTAAATTCAACAAAGCGAATATCAACTTCAGTTTTTAAAGGTTATCGGATGGATAGAATAAATAGAATTGGTAGTGGGGTATCGATCCTAATAAGGACGTCAATGTTGAAAATTTCGGTGTAGAAGTCACTTTAAAGCGTGGGAATTAGAGGTCTACATGAACCCATCCATTTACTTCTGTCAATGGTACAGTAGTTCAGTGTATTCTATTCACTGCAGTCATATAAACTAGTGTACTCTAAAAACGGGTACCACTGTTCAAGAGACAAACCCTGCACAAAATTTTGTTGGTGCACTGTTTCATATTGTGGTAAGGGCTTAACACCTACAGCAATTTGTTTCGGTAAACCAACGTCAGAATTTTCACTTCGCAGCCTTGCTTAGTATCGTCGGTATTTGTGTTTACTGTGTTTGTTTGCAATTATGACCAGGGACTTCAGGCCAATATACGCGGGATAAAAAGTAATCACTTTTCTGCGTACGTCCACGTCTGTAAGTACAGACCAGCTGTTTTGGCACTTAGTAAAACACAGACAGGTCCCCGTCCACACCTCTCAGATCACGCTGATCTGAAGCTACCTGGATACGAATTAGTGTCACTATTCTTTCCTCATAGCGGTCTCGCCATCCATGTGCGTAGTGGTGTAGCTTACCAAATTCCACCACAAAGTAGTCCCTGTTCCAATCCGGAATTCAATTTCATGTGGTTAAAATTCCATCTCCGTAAGCAAATTATCCACTACTGCTTTATTTACAGAAACCCCAAACTGGACAGCAACTCGACCTTTCACGAGTTTGATGCGCTGTCTGACTCCATTCAAAGAATTGTATCCCTGTATCCTAATACTGAAATCGTCATTACGGACGATTTCAATATACGCAATTCTGGGTGGCTTCGAAATTCTGGACAGACAACACCCGAAAGACGGTGTGTTGAAATCTTCGTTGCAGAAAATGATTTAACCCAGCTTGTAAATGAGCCAACACGAATACCAGGCATTGATAGTCATACCGCCAACACCCTGGACTTGTTTCTAACTTCACACCCTGATAAGTACTGCGTTGATGTGCACTCCCCTCTACGCTCGTCGGACCATTGTGCATATCAGCTAAATTCTCGTACACCCACCACACAGTTAGCGAAAGATTCCTAAAAGAGCCGTATGGCAATACGAGAAAGCCAATTGGAGCGGACTTAACAACTTCTTTAGGAATTTTAACTGGTCGTTATGTTTCCTCGATAACGACGTGGATGCCGCTGCTGACATGATCACAGAAACTATTCTCTTTGGAATGAGATGCTTTATCACTCATCGGATGAAGAGTATCAAACCAAAAGAAAAGGCATGGTACGACTCGAGCTGTAAAGAGGCTGTCAGGGTTAGAGATTGTTTTCTCGGTCCTACAAGACCAACCCGACAGAGCAAAACCAAAAAAATTTCAAACGGTAAAAGCTTTTGGTCATTTGTCAAAAACATCAGAAATTCTGCTTCATCCTCCATCCCAACTTAAATATCTTAATATACATAAATCCGCTGGTCCAGATGGTATATCTCCCCTTCTTCTGAAGAAGTATTCTTCCTCGCTGGTAAAACCACTGCGTGAGCTTTTTCATTAATCCTACACTTTAGGACTCTTTCCGAGCAGATGGAAAACAGTATTTGTCCAGCCCGTCCCTAAAAAAGGCGAATCTGCTTCTCTCCCTTCCAACAGACCCATTGCACTTACGTCGCTTCTCTGCAAGGTCATAGAGACGCTGATAAAGCGTCAGCTCATGAAATATCTCGAAACACGAAAATTTCTCAATGACCAGCAATATGGTTTTGGTAGCAACCGGTCCACTGGTGATTTGACGGCCTGTCTCACCAAAAAGTGGAACCAAAGCATACATCAATCTGGCGAAAGCAAGATAGTTGCACTTGATATTTCTAAGGCATTCGACAGAGTTTGGCATCAGGCTCTTTTGTCGAAAATGCGTGCTTTTGGGATCGATGACTCTCTTCTTCAATGGATTACAAATTACCTTTCGGAACGTCCAATTCAAGTTGTCTTCGGTTTCAAGTTTGATATTCATAAAACAAATGCTGGGCTCCGTTCTGTCTCTGACGCTCTTTTTGATTTTCCTTAATTATCTCTTGTCTGCTACTTCTAATCCAATATATTCCTTTGCTGTTAACAGCACTCTCTGCTTTTCATATTCGTTCCCTGACTCACGCCCCTGCAGTCGAAGAGAACGGGAATAGAAGCGTATGTTAACCTCATTAAATTCCGATATTATCAGCATAACCAATTCGGGAACTATCAACTGAGTGGAATGTAATGCTTCCAAAACTCAATGCTGTCTGCTGTCATTAAAGCGAAGTACCTAGCCATTATCCATGAATGGCACTTGCATCGTCGAAGCGGACAAACTTTCCATTCTCGATATGTGTGTCAGTGACAACTTACGTTGGAATGACCACATATTCGATGTCGTCAAAAATGCTGCGAAATGTCTAGGTTTCTTCAAGCGATGTAAGAAATACCCTGTAGCCCTCTGACCGGGCCACAATATAGAAGGCATTTATCCGCCGAAATTGGAATACATCTGGTCGGGTGCAACCAAAACATCTCTGCACCTGCTAGATAGCATTCAAAACCGTGCGATAAAACTCACAGGTGATACTACAAGGTGACTTACTCGAACTATAACTTTTTAAAATGCTATAATTTTTTTATTGTTTGATAAATTTTATTGTGCCAAAGCAAAAAAAGTTGGAAAATACAACAATTTTCAAATTGTATCAGTAGCTTTCAATATGTCCACCTTTGGCGCGAATGATGGCCTTGAGACGGCCGAAGAAAGCATCGCACGCTGCACGCAAGTGGCTCTGTGGTATTTTGGCCCATTCCCGGAAAAGTCCTTGTTTGAGATGGTCCAAACTTTGGTATTTTTTAGTGCCAACATTCGTCTTCAAAATACCTCAGACAGAATTTCCAATCCATTGTGTCGATGAAATGAAGTGTGGAAAATTGTTTTTTAACCAATCTTGGTTGACGCGCGCTTTGTGAGACAGTGCCGAGTCTTGTTGAAATGTTCACGGTCTTCGACCGAAATGATTATTTGCCCGAGGCTTCAATACTGTCTCTAAGACACTTTCACGGTATACGATCACATTAATTTTGACGCCACGGTCCAAAAATACGAGCGGAGAGCGACCATCGGCGGTTATGGCAATCCAAACCATCACCATCGGTGCTGCCTGCTTTCTGGTGGCTGTCCGAAGGTGTAAATTTTCGAAGGACCTCTCTGGCAAGTAAACTCGGTCATTTTGTTTGTTGACATATTGCTCGATAACAAATGGCGACTTAAAAACCAAATTCGGCAACTCACCATTTCGGCCGATGTTGCTGTTTTTTTATGACCACCTCCATGGCATTTTGCAACGCTTCCAGTATCACGGTAACAAGCTATGGTTCGAGACACAAATGATTTATTAACGTTGAGGTGCTGGAGGGCTCTAACGATCGCTACTTGTGGTCTTCCAGCCAAATATTAAGCAATCACACTACCACGTTTGAATTCCATCGCGGATAAAATTTTTTAACACAACTGAGACGCAAATCGTTTAAAAGGCTTGTAAATAATAAAATTATCTGTTATGTGTTAAAATTTGAGCTCACTGTCATGAACGGTTTGGAAATTATAGCTGTCTGAAATTGGTTGCAGTTTGAGTCATTCAGAGTGTAATACGGAGGTAGACCACTGTGTCTGAAAAATGTAGACCTGCGTTTATTGCATCCAACAGGCAGAACTAGGACGAGAGGAAAGAGGGAATATATGATGGACTTGTTTTCTGCTATTAAACATGATTACTCGTATTTTAAAAATTTAAGGAAAATTCGATATGACGGCAGCTTAAATACGAGTATATCTAACGAAGGAGACATTATTTATATTGCTGATGAATCAAATTAAACTAAGTAATAATGTATACACTGGCGATCACTAGGATGAAGCCATACATTTTGGAATAGATTTTCACTTTTTATACCTGTTTGAAATTTTGTACCCGCAAACTTTTACTACCTGCGAACACGAGGTCATAAAATTAAAGGGTAAATAAGAAATGACCGTTGGAATTTCCCAAGATTAAACAATGAACTTCTTGGAAAGCGTATAAAAAAAATGCCTCACTAGGCCACATGCAAAATCTTCGAAAGAAAGGAAAAAAATAATAAAATGTTTACATTTTATGGTTTTAAAACATTTATTTATTATGTTTTTCTACATTAATAATGAGTGTGCCCGCCATTTTTCGATATGACCTCTATAAGTCGGTTTGGAATAGAATCATACAGTTTTTTTTAAATAATTAAAAGAAATTTGGGCCTAGGCATAACGAATAGTTTTGATTAAAGTGTCCTTGTCTTCAAATTATCTGCCACCTTAATACACTTCACGAGGTAACCATGCCCATACCTTTTCGATTATGTTTAAGTCCGGTGAATAGGGTACGGTCATGGTAAAAGTTCCACGTCTTCTGATTGAATCCAAATTCTAACAACTCTGGAAGTGTGGATGGGGGCATTGTCTTGTTGGCTCATATTTTAGTAGCTGGTAGAGTAGAATTTGAGGCACGCCGTAAAATTAACCGCATTTCTCCCAATGATGTTGCTTCTGCCCGTGCGCCCTTTTTGATTTTCACATAATTTTTAAGCCTCCTTGGAATTTCTCGACCTGAGAGTCCTATCTCATTGAAAGCATCTATTTTTCCTCTTTCTGTTGCTGTCAAAATCTTTCCGGAAACCTATTTTTTTTAAACTACATAAAAACAGTTCTTTTCAACGCTTTTTCAAATATCCTTAACAAAACTTTGAAAAAAATTGCTAATGTGAACTCCAGCAACGAAATATTCGCAATGGCCTCATCCTAGTGGCGCATCTTTTTATACGCTTTTCAAGTACTCGTATCAGTCAATCAATTGACACCCTCGAACATCGACGTAATGTGTCCTGTCTCACTTTGCTTTATCGGTATTTCCACCACCAGTGCTCCATTGAAATTATCAGTAGCATTTCACCCATTCAAACTTTCAGCCATAACACCCGTCTCGCTATGAATGCTCATCAGTATACCCTCAAACCCATTTTCGGACGTACTCTAAAATATCGTGATTCTTTCCTAAGCCGTACAACTCGCTTATGGAATGCCCTGACGATTTCTGTGTTTCCTGGTCATTATAACTTACAAACATTTAAAAACAATGTAAATCGGTACCTGTCTTTTCTTCCTCCCTAAATTTCCTTCGCCCGCGCTGCGTACGAGCATTTTAAGGGTACAAAAACCCCTTGAGCGCGCGCTCATTATAAAAAAAAAACATTCCATCACAAGATAACGGATCGAATGCACTACTTGATTTTAAATTTGGGATTAAAGAACGGGTTTCTGGCTTTCAAAATCGGTATAGTACTTCATTGTAAGAGTTGCCGTTGTTTCTTAATAATTTTTTTTTGTTTAAGTATTTTTTTTTTAAATTGCCCATACCTCCTAAACGGGGTGAGATAGACTCCCCTCCCCTAGCAAAAAAATGCTTGTATTGAACTGTTCTACAAGAAACCCTTACCATTTTTTGGAGCCTAAGTTATCGTACTCTCCCCCAATGATTAGATTATCTGTTCATTATAATTTGTAAAATGGATTTAATGAAGTAAGTAAATTTGCCTAGATTTAGTAATAAAGACTGAAACGAATAAAATTTGGAAACTTCAAAGTAAAAACAAAAATATTTTCATAATTCATGTAGATTTTTTCTATTTGCTTTAAAACTCTGTTTTTATTAAATTCATTCACAATTACAAAAAATAAAAAAAATTATTTGATGGGAATCTTTCCTCAACTTCTTTCGAATGTCCTTCATAAGGTTGGTGACAGTTACATCCGTGATCTTTTTGTACGTTCTTTTCCATTTAGCACTAAAATCTTTTACGTCCTTTGCACACTGCTCACTTTTCCTCAATTTAGCTTTGGCCAAAGCCCAATACCTTTCAATGGGACGGCACTGTGGAACATTGTGTGGATTCATGTCTTTTGTGACAAAGTCGACATTTTTAGCAACAAGAAAGCTCAACGTCACATGAGCATAGTGAGCTGAAGCTAAATCTGGCCAAAATAATGTTGAACCCTCATGTTTGTTTAAGAAAGGAATCAACCGTTTTTTAGGCACTCGTTAATGTACACTTCTCCGTTAATTGTTCCCGTTGTAATAAGCGATGAGCTTCTGTGTCCAGATTGGCAAATGGCCTGCCAAACGAGATACTTTGACCTGAATTTTTCCATCCCAATCGATGTTGTTGATTGCGGAAGAATCTCAGCTTCAAACGAGTTGTAAAACTGCGCACCTGGAAGAGTAGCAAAGTCGGCTTTGACATAAGTTTCGTCATCATCGTTGCCGATCAACTCGTATGGCTTTCGGGCTCGTGTTTTTATGACTTTTTTTTTGCTTCTCAGTAACTTTTGGTATTTTTTGTTTTTTTCGTGTTTTTAGAACGTCATGTTTTTTAGATCTTTGTACCATTGTTTGGTTGGTATTACATTTCCGAGCAACATCTCTGGTTGACATAGTCCGGTTCTTTACGATGGTACCCACTATTTTCCAGTCCAAATTTGTACCATGTGCTCCACTTTTAGCTCCACTTTTCTGTTTTCGCTTAACTGTCAACGTCTCCAAATACCGTTTAATAACAGAATTCACTGTACTGTTTAAATTTTTTGCGATGAAATGGTTTGGACGCGAAGTATTTTCGAGCCATTTGTCGATGATCTTTTTACGGCGTTCCTCTTGACTCATATTTTATAAATATTTTAAACCGCACAGAACTAAAATCAATAACAAACTGAAAGTAGAGAATATACAGGCTAATTTGGGTACAAAATGGGATTGCAAATTTTACGGATTGGAAGTATAGCCCGTATTAAAATTTACAGGTTTTATTCGGTTCAGTCCTTATTTGTACTTACAGTGCTAATGTTTAAATTTATTTTAGGATTCAACAAATGATTCAGACGTTTTAATGGTGAGTGCAACTGGCTTATTAAATAATTCAACCATTAAAGCAAAACTAGTAAACTGGGATCTAAAAATAAATAATAAAAGAGGCTGAAACAAGTTATGGGATGTGTTCGGTGTAATTGGAACCAAAAATAATCAACCAATTGAAATTTTAGTGGCGTGAAGAAGTTGTTTGTGTGTGTATAATATAATCAAAGAAGTATTTCAAACTTAGTCAAGCATAAGTGTTATGTGTTAAAAAAATTGAAAACTGATAACGCATTAGAAACAACGGATGTGAACATTGATGACAGTGCGTGTCATAACCCAGTGGACAATCGAAAATTGTCGTCCTTTTAACATTGTACAAGATACGGATCTTCAAAATTTCGCGCAGATCTTGATATCAATCGGTGCAAAATATGGACAAAATGTTGATATTGAAAAACTACTACCGCTCCCCACAACAGTTTCCCGAAACATAAAAAGTTTAAGTAATAAATATTTTGATATACTAAAGGCCGAAATAAAAAGTGTAAAAAGAAATGGATATGGACTTACTTCTGATATTTAGACCGATAGCTATTTAAGAAGGGTGTACTTATCCTTAACAATTCACTGCCCCAAAGAGGGAAAACTAAATACGACACTTCTGGGCTTAAAGTCGATGAAAGGCGATTCATGTACAGGTTATTTATTTTGTTAATTACTTATTTAAGTGCTTGATAACAGTCTTGTTAATTTTTTCGGCCAAAACATAAATTCCAATAGTCTCTTGAATGAATTTGAATGCAAATTATTGTAACAGACAGAGGTTCAAAAATGATCGCCGCTTTCCGTTCATATGCCAAAACATTTTGTATTAACCACTTAATACACAATCCTCAAATATCTGATTTATCTGTGCACAAAATTTGTCAAATATTTTAAAAAAATCGGAAGATTTAGATTTAGTTTTAAATTTCAAAACAAAATTAAGTAATTATTTGGATTCCATAGTACTA
Source organism: Volucella zonaria (assembly GCA_963966105.1). Taxonomy (NCBI): domain Eukaryota; kingdom Metazoa; phylum Arthropoda; class Insecta; order Diptera; family Syrphidae; genus Volucella; species Volucella zonaria. The sequence goes on from OZ014530.1 coordinate 163,752,012, forward strand.
CGAAGTTTATCAATTTTTCATAAACTCGCCCTTTTTTATTTCCTCCAGCAAATAAACTAATTCAGTTTAATGAAGTTGAGAAACAAGAGACTAGAGATGAATTTAAGCGTATAATGCAAATGTACGCTTACGAAATATCTGAACCGACTGTCGAACCTATAGAACAATCGTTAAATGAGGAGTTGCATAGTTTATTACGGGATGGTAAGGAGTTGTTCAGTGACTTTATTCCACCTGCAGCAGTTGTAAACTCTGCAGACAAAGTTGACAATGAACTTCGCGACTATGAAAACATTAAAGTAACCTTTTACGAGGATTTTAATGTTTTGCAGTAGTGGCATCTACACCAGGTAGAATTTCCAATTTTGTTTAAAGTTAGCTGAAAATATTAGCTACACCTGCAAGTAGTGCTGCGTTTGAACGAGTTTTTTCTTCAGCCAGACAATTGATTTCAGAAAAACGTAGCTTAATTGGATCTGACCCAGTTTTAGTCAATCATGTAAATTTCCTAAATGTAAAAAAATGTGGAATTCGTATTGGCCTAGAGGAAGACGAAGGCGCTTTAAAAAAAAAATAATAATAATAATGTGTATCTTATAATAAACACTTTTTTCTTTGGTTTCGATAATTCTTTTATTAAATTTTCTTTATAACAGTATTTTTCTCAGCTACTATTTTGCATTATTTCGCAGTCTTTAATCAGCAGGCTGGGCTTACTTACTTACTTAGGTCGCGCTACAGTCCGAGGTGGACTTGAGCCTCAATCATCAGTCTCTCCAGTTAGCCTCCTTTTTATCTAATTGCCTCGAGTTTCTCACGCCAAGTTAGTTTAGGTCTTCTTCCACTTGTGTAAGCCACCTAGGGCGAGGTCTTCCTTTACTGTGTGGTCTCACTGGGTTAGATTCGAAAACTCTGCGGGCCGGAGCATTGGTGTCCATTTTCTCTACATGCCCTACCTACCTTAGACGTCCAATGCGAAGCCTCTTTTTTGACTTCTAAATTCATTTTTGAAGCCTCATTTCTGCGAAGCCTCCTGACTAGATCTGTGCCGCTGTACAGCTCGTATAGTTCGTCGCGTCGAAGAGTCTTCGCCTTTAGCACCCGTCAACACAAACGGGACCGAATATCTTACGGAGGACTTTTCGGTCGAAGCGACCAAGGATATCTTCATCCGCTCTTAATAGAGTCAATGCCTCTGCTCCATATAGCAGGACTGGAATGATGAGGGTATTATATACAGCATCCTTAGTCGTTCGAGAGAGGACCTTACTACTAAATTGATTTTTTATCCCAAAGAAGCAGTGGTTGGCAAGAGTAATCCCTCATTTGAACTCCGATGAGATGTCGTTATCAGATGTTATAGCAGAGCAGAGGTAGACAAAATCCTTAACCACGTCAAAGCTATGTTGTCTATTGCGACGTTCTGTCCAATCCGTCGGTGTTGGGCTACCTCTTGCTCTATTAGAAATTGTTCAAGTCGGATTGGAACCAGTTTTAATTTTCTAAAAAGCTGAATCTGAAGATCTTCCGCCAGCCCTGTGTGGTCTTCACCCAAGAGTTTCAGTTCCTCATGCCTTCTTCCATACATACAAGAAATGGGCTTAAATACTGACTACCCGGTACACGGATCTACACATACATTGAATGCCACATTAACTGAAACTCTATTAAGTGCCTTTGTAACTAATGCTGAGGTTAAATATTTTATAGACAACCTAAGCATAAGGAAAGCTAAGGATGTAGACAGAGTAGAAAATATCTACCTAAAGAAATTACCTAAAATTGGTACCAAATTTTTAACATTTATAATTAATGCATGTCCAAAAATGCAATATTTTCCGACCACCTGGAAGGAAGCAAAAATTGTTTCTATCACCTAAAGCAGGCAAACCTGTTAACGTACCTGGTAGTTATAGGTAGATTAGTCTTTTAAGTAGCTTAAGCAAAATTTATGAAAAAGTCTTGAAGGAAAAACATTTAAAAATAATCGATGAACGAAGTATCTTTTCCAATAAATAATTTGGTTTTCGGCGTTAATGTAGTACAAGTCACCAAATCTTAAGAATTTGCAATAGTGTCAAGAGAAATCGTACTGTAGGCAAATCAACCGGAATGATATTTCTAAATATTGAGAAAGCATTTGATATGGTGTGGCACAATGGCTTCTTCTTTAAAACGGTTGAATACAATTTTCCAAAATTCTTTGTAAAATTGTCCAGAGTTTTTTGTCAGATCGTTCATACAAGGTTTAACATTGATTTGGCCTTAACATTGAGGCAAATTTACAATATGCGGCTGAAATATTTATTAATTATTTAAACAAGTAGCGAATAAAAGTAAATGCGGAAAAGGTGTAAACTATATTTTTCACTAGAAAAATAAAGTCTTGCTTACTACCGCCTAACCAATTAATTGTTAACGTCTAGCACATAAAATGGGAGTCAAATGTGAAGTATTTAGGGGTATATCTTGGTAATAAACTTACCTTTAAAGATCACATTACTAGGACTTTACATAAATTGAATATCGCAATTAAGATGCTACACCCGTTTCTCAATAGAAATTCCTTATTATCAAATGAAAATAAAATAGTGATTCATTAAGTCATTTTTCAAGTTATCCTACTATATGGTTGTCAAACATGGGGCCCATGTGCCAAATGTCATATAAAAAGGCTGCAAACGCAGCAAAATAATCTACTCAATATGATGCCCAACCTCCCCTAGCATCACTCAACCCGCGATCTGCATATCAAAGCTGATGTTGAATTAATCTCTGACAGAGTACCCAAGCTCACCAAAACATTTAGGATCAGATATAACCTCTCTGATAACCCTTTGTAAATGAACTATTAACCACAGAATAGCCTGATCTGAATTCGACATGTTTTTTGTTAATCCTCTTTTATGTACATTGTATTTGAAAGTTTTGTATCTCTTCCTAGCGTTAAATTGTTAGCTTATTAATATATTTATACAAAGCTCCTATATACATATGTTTACTTACTTATTACTGTTAATTTCTATGTAGTGAGAGTCAATTTCTTTATTTGTTATTATTTATTTACTTATTTATCTATTATAACTATTTATTGTAATAGTTATTTGTTTATTTATTTAATTATACTATATAGTTTTATCTACTTATCTACTTATTATATTCTTTATTCATTTACCATTTATGTATATTTATACATTTATATTTCTGTTTATTTACATCAATATTTGCTTTTTATTTTTATTTATTTATATTTTTTTGTTTCTTTATATAAAGAGTTTTGTTGTTATTTATCTTTAGCAAAATTAATAACGAAATCATATAATTTATAACGAAATGTATTTAGGTATTCTCCTTTGTAATATTTTAATAACGAAATAAAATCTAATCTAAAATTCTAACGCAATGATTTTTTATTTAGTATTCTCATAATAGGACGCTTATTGGCGCACCCTATACTTCGGCTACGTCGGTAAACACCAAGAGAATCGCGATGACAATGCCGCGTTTAACATAAGTGTAAGCGTGTGAAATTCCAATTCGACCAAAAACGGAGGCAAAAAATACTGCAATGTCCCAAAGGCAGTAACAATTTTTTGTCGTTCGTCAAAAACATTAGAAATCCTGCCTCATCTTCCATCACAACGCTCATTTACAATGATATTCCAGCTGTCAGCTCTTTGGACAAGGCCAATCTGCTTGCTGCACTAGAGCGGCTAGCTCAACACTCCTAGATTGTGCTTTGTCCCGACCTACACTTGAGTGCGTCGAATCTTCAATGGGACGATTCCACTTTCGCAGTCGTGTAGTATTAAGGGCACTTAAATATCTTAATATACATAAATCCGCTGGTCCAGATGGTATATCTCCCCTTCTTCTGAAGAGGTGTTCTTCCTCGCTGGCAAAACCACTGCGTGAGCTTTTTCATCAATCCCAAACTTTAGGACCCTTTCCGAGCAGCATTTGTCCAGCCCGTACCTAAAAAAGGCGAATCTACTACCCTCTCCTCCTACAGACCCATTGCACTTACGTCCCTTCTTTTCAAGGTCATGGAAACTCTGATAAACCGTCAGCTCATGAAATATCTCGAAACACGAAAATTTCTTCTAACCGGCAGTATGGTTTTCGTAGCAACAGGTCCACTGGTGATTTCATGGCGTGTTTCACCGAAAAGTTGAACCAAAGCATACGTCAATCTGGCGAAAGCAAGATAGTTGCACTTGATATTTCTAAGGTATTTGACAGAGTTCGGAATCAGGCTCTTTTGTCAAAAATGCGTGCTTTTGGGATCGATGACTCTCTTTTTCAATGGATTATAAATTACCTTTCGGAACGTTCAATTCAAGTTGTCTTGGACGGTTTCAAGTCTGATATTCACAAAACAAATGCTGGTGTGCTCTAAGGCCCCGTTCTGTCTCCGACACTCTTTTTAATTTTCATTAATGATCTCTCGTCTGTTACTTCTAATCCAATATATTCCTTTGCTAATGAGAGTACTCTCTGCTTTTCATATTCGTTCCCGGACTCACGCCCCTGCTCTTTGGCTGTAGGACGGGAACGGCAGTGTATGCTAAGCTCATTAAATTCCAATATTAACAGCATAACCAATTGGGGAACTATCAACCGGGTGGAATTTAATGCTTCCAAAACTCAATGCTGTCTACTGTTATTAAAGCGAAATTCAAATACCCAGCCATTAGCCATGAATGGCACTTGCATCGTCGAAACCGATAAACTTTCCATTCTCGGTATGTGTATCAGTAACAACTTACGTTGGAATGACCACATATTCGATGTTGTCAAAAATTCTGTGAAATGTCTAGGTTTCCTCAGGCGATGTAAGGCATTCCTCCGCCCAAAATTGGAATACAATGCACACATCTGGTCAGGTGCTCCTAAAACATCTCTACACCTGCTAGATAGGATTCAAAACCGTGCGATAAAACTCATAGATGATACTAATATCAGTCAATCAGTTAACACCCTCGAACACCGACGTAATGTCTCGTGTCTCCTGCCAATTCAAACTTTTAACCGTAACACCCGTCTCGCTATGAATGCTCATCAGTATAGCCTCAAGCCCATTTTCAGTCGTACTCTAAAATATCGTGATTTTTTCCTAAGCCGCACAACTCGCTAATGGAATGCGCTGCCGACCTCTGTGTTTCCTGGGCGTTATAACATACAAACATTTAAAAACAATGTACAATGGTACCTGTCTTTTCTTCCTCCCTAAATTTCCTTCGGCCGCGCTGTTTACAAACATTTTAAGAGTACAATACCTCTTGGATGCGCGCTCATTATAAAAAAAAAAGCTATGTGAAAACTTTTTAGTACATTGTGACAAAAGCCACTTAAACTTAATTGTTTGCTATATACAATGTTACGATTGTAGGCGGGTGTAACAAAATATGATCTCATAAGAAGTATGTGAACTTGCCATTTTCAATAAATTTCGGCCTAAAGCTCTAGTCGAGGTCTGAAGAATGTAATTGAAAGAAAAATAATTCAATTACTTAAATGCAAAAACACCAGCAAACTCTTGCCTTCAGTAACAATGTGATCCAATTTGGCAACCCCGGAAGTGACTCAATAGCAATACAGTAACGTGGAAGAAATATCAGATTTTTACATACTCGTAAATACTCGTATTGCGCGATTTTTGAATGTTAGTTTGTTAACTAATTTACACTAAAGGCAAACATTTATTCGCCAATGTAATTTCCTTCATCAGGCAACGTCGTAATGCCATCAGTATTTGGCTTTGACGACAAAAATACCCTAAGAGCCTCATGGACATTATCTCAAGATGCAGATTAATGCAGACTTTAATCTGAATAGCTGATGACAGTAGACCTCTGCGGTGATAGTCTGGTTACGAGGCTCAGCTCAAAATGGATTATTTCCTCAGCATCCCACCATGTGACAGAAGCGCAATGCAAGCTTCGATTCCTTGCTGAAAATAATTTTGCGACAAGTGGTGTGGTAGCCATTTTCCCAAATTTATGATATTTCCCATATTTGTTAGGTGCAGATAGATGGTCATGGTACCGTAGCAGTGGGATTTTTTTCAACGGTTGACCTTAGTAGCTCATCGTCTGGTTCTTCTAGGGGTTCATCATTTAGGTCAATATTGCCACTTCTATACTTGGTAAACCATCCCCGGCACTTGGACTTACTGAGAACACCATCTCCGTATACATTTTGGAATTCTCTAGTGGTTTCACTTCCATTCTGAACGAGGAATATATGTATGCCAAATACTAATTTCAATAACGGTTTCAACATTAACTTAGTTTTGTTCTTATGTATTACGAGTATGTATATACTTATGTACTTATGTTGCAACCTGATACATAAGTATTGTACAAGGTGGGTCAAAAGTAATATTATAATGTGAATAATGCATTATTTTTGCAAATGGCGTCAAGTGCCATTCTGCTTTGACATTTACGTTGTAGACAGATAGAGAATTAGTTCACAATAAGCAATAGAGCGACACACAATTTCAGAACGCGAAATTAATGTTACTACTTAATTGACCTATTTCTCGTCTGTTGTGTTAACGCAGCGTGAATTCCGTCTTCGTTTTCCTCGCCGTTCCACACCATGCGCGTGAACAATAAAAAGTTTGGCTGAGCGCCGCAAGAAATGGTCCGCCCCGTACAGCTCGTTCGATATGTTGCAATATCACTGTTGTGGCCGAGCGCGTCTGAGAGAGTCCATAAACATCGACGAGACAACGATGGGCACAATTTGGCATCGTCAGACGTTTGGTGAAAGACCTGAAGATGTTCCCTTACAAAGTGCAAATCATTCACCAATTGCTACCTACTGACCGTCAAGTGAGGTTAACTAACTCCCATGCTCTGCTAAACCTGGTGCAAGAAGAGGACGATTTCGTATCCAAAATCATAATGAGCGACGAAGCTCACTTTCACTTAAGTGGTTATGTGAATAAATAAAATTTGAGTTTCTGAGGCATGCAAAATCCACATAAATGCACGAAGAGCCATTTCATCCGTGAAAAAGTTATTGGCCCCTATTATTTTTAAAGACGCCTACGGCACCACCGTAATCGTAACTGGTGATGTTAAATAAGTTGCTGAATTGGGTCTCGAGCATTGGTGGTTCCAGCAGGATGGAGCAATCGTTCACAAAGCTCGGGCAACGATGAAGATTTTGAATCACCAGGCCGTGTGATCTCCCGTTTAGCGATTTGAACTGGCAGGCAAGGTCGCCAGATCTGACGGCGCCAGACTTTCCCTTTAGAGCCCTTTGAAAGCTTGCGTTTACCATAATAAACCACAAACCTAGTAAGTCTTGTAACCCAACATTGATGCCGTAAAACCAGCACAAATGTGCATCTACTCAGGAAGTGGTCGTTTGACCGATATTATTTTCTTAACTTAATGTCATCAATTGTGTCAAATTCAAGTAAACTTCTTGTGAGAATAGAGCCCAATTTATTTCATTTCTAACAAAATCACAGCCAATTCACAATTTAACATTACTTTTGCCCCACCTTGTATTATATGATATTTTTTAATCGAATTATTCGCATTGCGATATATATTTCAACGGTTAACAAAATAAGAAGAAGAAATACAATACATCACATACTCGTAGGTATATTCCAAATTTCAATGAAAATATAATTGGAAAACAAGGGCCGAATTCCGCAAGCGTGAGTTTTGCTGTGTACACGAAAAAATGTGTACACATTCTTTCAATTCCGCAAGCGTGAACGTGGGTTATTTTTTAACAGATACTATGTACATAGTTGAAGAAGTTTGTTCACTCCATTGTTAAGCGTGAGTTGAGAAGGTGAAAGTGAAAAAAATGTAAGAGTAAAAAATTCTTAATGAGCTATATGGAGGAAAATTTGGATTCCGCTCAGGACAGGTAGGTATGTAATCATGGTAAGATTGACGCTACAACAACGATTCCAAATTGTTGAAATTGATTTCCAAAATAGAAGCTGTGTTCGTGAAAATCCCGAAAACGCTCTTAGATATTCACAACAAGAATGAGAACAGTGCGTTCGGAAGAAAATATCGCAGCTGTGTAAGCTTGTGTTGAAGAAGACCAGAATTAATCGATTCGTCGTCGTTCGGAGCAACTTGGCCTTTACCCATCCGCTATCTGGAAAATTCTGCAAAAAGATCTTGGTTTCAGGGCTTATACGATCCACAAGCCCAAGCAGCGTACTCATTGGACTGTAATTGGTCTTTAAATAAATTGGATATTGACCCAATTTTTTGCCGTAAAACTTTATTCAGTGATGAGGCTCCTTTTTTGTTAAACGACTACATAAACAAGCAGAATTGCCATATTTGGAGCAAGGAAAATCCTTAAGAAGTTTACTATAGTAGACATACGCCCAAAGCTATTGTACTCAGAAATGTTAAATGGCGTGAAATAGTCTTTCGAATGAATCCACTTCGAATGAACGAGTCGCCGTCTAACTCTCAAACCGATAGTATCGTTTTTTCAGTTTACTCTGCGATTTCTAACTGTTTTTTTCTTGCCCGCCGAGTTCGCGAACCGGTTTCTCTCTTTTAAACCGTACTCTTTCTTATTGATTTCTTTTTTTTTCTTGCGTCCACATGAGTGTGAGTGATCCTTGAATATGGCCCACGTGTCAACCACAATAGGTGGTCGATTTGGACTTTTAGATTCAGATCCTGACCCAAACATTCAACCAAGAAAAAAAACTAAATATAATTCGTTACCTATGGATCCCTTCCCCGTACTACCTTCATGTTCAAATAAAAAAAAGAAAAATGCTTGATTTATATCAATGTCTCCGAAAAATAGTGAAAATCCCATTTCATCCCTTAGTCCTTTTCTTCTTAAAAAAACCATTGATATGATAAGTAAAGACTACGAAAATACATCCCAACTCCGCGATGGAAGCCTTGTCAGATCACAAAAGACTGCAGATCTCTTCTTTATAGCCAAAGATCTCGCTGGTGTCTGCCCAGTAGCAGTAAAACTAGATGATCGCCTTAACCAATTTAAAGGCATAGCTTATGCACCGTGCTTATTAAATGTTTCTGAAACAGAAATCGTCAGTGAAATGAGGTCACAAGGAGCAACGGAAAATTATAAATTCTTGAAGAAGAGGGAAAATGGAAAGCAAAGGGCATTAGGCCTGATACTTTTCACATTCGACCTTTATCAGCCCCCCAAAATTTGTAGATATTGGCTTTTACACAGCCAAAATCACAGAATATATACCAAATCCAATGCGTTGTCGAAATTGCCAACTTCTTGGCCTTACAACGAAATCAACGTTCAAGATAATCTGTCCTCTCCAAAAACGTCAACATTGAACAAAAGCAAAGTTAAACACAATACCAATTTAACATCAAAACCAGCAAACGATAAAGAATCTGATCACAAACCTCTAAACTCTACCGTAAAACTACCCATTCCAAACTCCAATACTACTAATAAACGCACAACCACACCCGCAAATAATAGTCTTACCAATAACCCTCTCGTATCCTCGCCTATGTCAACTGTTACAAAAACAAATTTAGCAAATAACAATTATTATATTGACGAAAATAATGTTACAATGCAATAAATCTGTAATACAAAATCCAAGCATTGGAAACCACCCTTCTTCTACTTCAGGTAAAAAAAGCTCGTGGAACCAATGTTTATCTGACAATACTCTCAATATTCTTCAAAGGAATATGAGCGGTTTTTTAAATAATCTTGATAAGCTCAATATAATAACTAGTAAACACAATCCTGCAATTATATCCATTTAAGAGACACACTGTCCTTTTAACCATACACCGTACTTCCCAACCTTAAACTCAAGCTTACAAGTTCTAGATGTGGAAGTACAACTTAAAAGTAAGTTTACATATATAAATATTTACTTGTCTCCTAAGCAAGTAATCAATAATAAGGACTTGGAAGACATCATCAATCAAGTTACACTTCCGATCATATTTGGAGGAGACGTCAATGCTTGGAATATAATATAGGGTTCTAGGACCATTAACACTAAAGGTGCCTTATTAGAAAAATTCTTTTTTAACTGCAACTTACTTCTTCTCAACGACGGCTCCTCTACCCACAATTCCCTAACACAAGTTGACGTCACTTGTTGCTCACCCGAACTGTTGGAAAACTTTAAAAGATCTATGTATGTATATAATAGTGACCATTCCCCGATAATCACTACATTGAAAATTAGCCCGAGGACAGACACAAAAATGTTCAATCCGAGATTTAAAATAGACTTCTCCAATTTGAGAAGCTTTGCCCCAAAAAGCTATTAGAACTGCAGCCAATTTCTTGATATCTCAGACTACCCTTATAAAACGAAAACTGGTTGTCCCTTGGTGGAACTTCGACTTATCCTTACCACAAAAAGAAAAAATGAATGCCCTTATGGAATTCCAAAAAAATCAAAATACACAAAATCTAATAATATACATATAAAAAATGTAATGCTAAACTCCGTAGAAAGGCCAAGGAGAGTAAAGTCAAAAGCTTTTCCGAATTCACTGCAGCTATAAATTCTAACTCCTCCCCCGCTAAGATATGGCATAACATTCGATGGTTGACTGGTGAACTAAGTTCACTCGCTATTAAAAACATAAACAACTTAGTAGACGCACCAGAAATATATAAATATATAGCTCAGAGTTGGTCAAAAAAATCAGAAAACGTATACCAATGCTAAAATCGATTTTATTAACAGTTTACCCCCTCAAAACATTTCTAATCTCACCGCACGACGTATTGAACAACCAATCACTTTAATTGAGTTAGAAACCTCCCTTAACAAAGTCAATGGCAAAACACCGCTGGGTAGAGATAGAATATCCTATCCTATGCTCCCACTTGGAACTAAAAATAGACTAATTGAACTATATAACAACATTTTGAACACAGCAGTTATACCATAAAGTTGGAAAACTGCTACAATATTGCCCATACATAAACCAAATAAATACAAAACCACCATCGAAGGTTATAGACTAATCTCTCTCATCCCCTGTTTATCCAAGGTCCTAGAGAAAATAGTTGCGAAGCGTCTTTTATGGTTGACCAAATACACAAACTAATCAGCCCCAATCAGGTTGCATGTAAAGCAAACAGAGGATGTGTGGATGCACTCCTTCACATAGATTATTTTGTATCTATCAGCGTTATCAGCTAGAAATCATGTCTCCATACTCTCGCTGGACTTTGAAAAAGCCTTCGATAGGATAGGTCTACACATTGTTTTAAAAAACCTTGCAGAATGGAGAGGAGTTGCATAACGGTATCCCTCAAGGATCACCTCTATCGGTGATTTTATTCATAATTCCCTTCGATCACATAAATTCTATTTTACGAAAACATAGACTGTTGGATCACTGCATTTACGCAGATGATATTTATATACTATGTAAAGTTAATGATATTAATAGAAGTAAGACCTTGTTGAAATTAGTTTTAGAAAAAATCTTAGAATGGTCAATAGTCTCTGGGGCAAAATTATCAATTCATAAATGTAAACTACTGCATATATATAGTATGTAAAAAACAAAATTGTTCAAAAGTAGATATTAACCTTAATAATATGTATATTAATAGAAAATATTAATAATCTAAGTATTTTAAGTTTAGTTTTCAATAATAAGTATTGCTGGAAACAACTAGAATTAAAGAAATCCCTAGCTGAGAGAACAAATACAATAAGATACTTAGCTTGTAAAAAAAGTAATGTACACATTAACACTCTTTCCCACATAACAAAAATGTTAGTCTTAAGTAAAACAGACTATGTGTATGTACATATATACGGACAATGCCCGAAATCTATACTTAAGAGCATCAAACTTTCGTACCATCAAGCTGCTCAGAGAAGTATAAACGCTTTTCCTACCACACCCATTATAAACATCCTTGTTGAAGCAGGACTACCAAGTATCAAGGAACGAAGAGATATGATTTAGGAGTGGGTATAAATAAAACGAACTAGTTAAAAAAACAGTTTTTCATCTCGTAACGACGTAACCGTTTTTTCTTTTCATAAAAAAACTGTGTATATTGTATAAGTAGTAGAATAACAATGTGGTAACACTGCTAAAGATATATTGTAATTGTAAGTGTAAGAGAGTCTGCTGGTAGGTAGAGTTTAATGCTAAGCAAATCAACGTGAGATACGGACGATAGATAAATACGAAAAGTAAATAAAAGTTTTTTTTATTATCAGTGGGCGCATAAATATATTAACTACATTTATCTATTTGCATAAACAAAATTCAACTCAGGTATGCGAACGGATCATTCTGTTACGCAAATATGAAAAACGCATGAAGGAGAAAAACGAATAACATGATTCCCGCCTGATACATAGTGCCCCTGGCTGACAGTAACTACATTCACGAAACGAACGAAAAAGCGTTTTCATATCTTTTAGTGCAACGAACAAAAAACGGAAAAAACGCAGAAAATGTTAAAAACGAAAAAAACGATAACGACCGGGGAAGTAGTTAAACTATAACGATCGGGGAAGTAGTTAAACGAAAATAACGATAACGATCGGGGAAGCAGTTAAACTATAACGATCGGGGAAGTAGTTAAACGAAAATAACGATAACGATCGGGGAAGCAGTTAAACTATAACGATCGGGGAAGTAGTTAAACGAAAATAACGATAACGATCGGGGAAGCAGTTAAACTATAACGATCGGGGAAGTAGTTAAACGAAAATAACGATAACGATCGGGGAAGCAGTTAAACTATAACGATCGGGGAAGTAGTTAAACGAAAATAACGATAACGATCGGGGAAGCAGTTAAACTATAACGATCGGGGAAGTAGTTAAACGAAAATAACGATAACGATCGGGGAAGCAGTTAAACTATAACGATCGGGGAAGTAGTTAAACGAAAATAACGATAACGATCGGGGAAGCAGTTAAACTATAACGATCGGGGAAGTAGTTAAATGAAAATAACGATAACGATCGGGGAAGTAATTAAACTATAACGATCGCCGAAGTAGTTAAACGAAAATAACGATAACGATCGGGGAAGCAGTTAAACTATAACGATCGGGGAAGTAGTTAAACAAAAATAACGATAACGATCGGGGAAGCAGTTAAACCATAACGATCGGGGAAGTAGTTAAACTGCTATCGTTTTTTTCAGTTTTTAACATTTTCTGCGTTTTTTCGGTTTTTTGTTCGTTTGCACGAAAATATATGAAAACGCTTTTTCGTTCGTTACGTGAATGTAGTTACTGTCAGCCAGGAGTGAAATCAACAAGGAAAAGTTAGGTTTATTTTAGATTGAAAACAACGGTTTCATTTGGGTGGATGAGAAGAAAATGGTTCTTCTTATTAGTGGTGCTTCTCATTAGCTAGTTAACTAGTTAAATTTCTTTAAATAACTGTTTCGTTTCGTTAACACAAAAACCGAAAACGACCCACCTCTATTGATTACATTAAAACTCTTTGCCAAACTTATGTTCTCCAGAAACTCAATCATTGATTCCCATATAAAAAGAGCAATGGACCACAAACTTACCAGAGGATACCATCTGTAATCACTACCATACTTGAAAAAGCAAAACAAAATAATCTCCCACTAAAGCGAAACCAGAGTACTACCCCACGCCACCCTCCATGGTCTATCAGTTCTGAGTCTATGATACTGACCCTAGCAAATTATAAAAATAAAAATACGAATAACACAACATATCATAACATTTTTGCGAGTATCTCATCAGACTTGAAATTAGATGGGTGGAATCTAGTTTTCACGGACGGATCAAAGACATCATCAAACACATCTTTTGCCATATCTCTCGAAAATGTTACGATTGCCTGCATATGTATTCTAACCGAAATCGCATCAATTTTTACAGCTGCAGCGTTTTCGATTCTTCAACCCACGAAAACTGTCATGAAACAGCGAGGTAAACACGTAATATGCCCAGATAGCATTTCGGTCCTGAATGCAATAAAAAATCCGAATAACAATTCCGAGCTTATATCTGAAATCCGATACCAGCTCACCAAATCTTCTAAAAATATTAAACTGCTGTGGACCCCAGGATACGCTGGAATTCTTGGAAATGAAAACGCGGATTTTGCAGCCAACCTCGCTAACAATGCTCCTGTATATAGATTTCATATCTACACAAAATTAGACCTAACAAAATATATGTATACAAAAAATCATAACAACTAATATAAAACATGATTGCAGCCTTTACCACCACCACTACAAAAACGCAAAATCTGGAAGACTGAAACCTGTCTACCCAACAAATATTCCCAAACATAAAATATCTAACTGCGTTTGCTTAAGACTAGGACACACAGCTGCTTCGCATCAACACCTTCTTACAAACAACACCCCACCAATCTGTGACTCATGCAACACAATTATAAATTTAGAACGTATATTGGAAAATTGCGCCGTAGTTACCCTTATTATTAAAAACTTATTTAAGAACAAATCAAATATTATCATTTAATTACTGAGCAGCTATAGAACCAATAGGCTCCGCTTCTCAAAAATTTTATATTATCATGTAATTTTAATTACTTGTTAATAAATAATAATAATAATAATAATTCGAATGAAAATTATCATCTTCTTTGTGTTTTCTTTAAATAAGAAAGTCTAAACCTTTTCAAAAAACACCATTTGAATGATATGATGTCTTCGTCATTCTGAACAGACAACGCCCGAAGGATGGTGTACGCGGGTAGTTCCAGAAGTATCTGACGTATAGATTGCGATTGTTGTTTAAATAGAATGACAACTGTAGAAAGTACCAATCTTGTGAAGCTTAAATTTGAAGTTTGACGACGCTATGTTGTTTAGGATTTGTCTGGTAGCCATCAATAGTGAACTACGTAGAGAAATAGACATATATTTCTTCAATTTCTTTGTGTTTTCTTTGTTAGATCGGGTACTTCTGGGACTATCCTTCTATATACCGTCACCATATTAGATTTCTTTTTAATCTCTCATCCTGATAAGAATACCGTTGGTGCGTTCCAGCTGATTTCTCGTACATAAACCACAGAGAAAACATTTCTTAGAATACCATTAGGAAATACGAAACGGAGCGGTAAGCTTCCTTCGCAATTTAAGCTGCCCGTTGTACTTCCGGATATGGTCACAAACATTATTTTATATGGAAATGAGATCGTTTATCCTTCACTGGATGAAGATTTTTAAATGAAAAGAAAAGTTAGGATACGACCCGAGCTGTAAAGAGACTGTCAAGGTTAGAGAAATGTTTATTCGCTCTTACAGACGTTCGAAAACATTAAAATTTGTGCGTCATCCATACGCTCACATATGTATGTATAATGAAATTACGACTGTCAGCTCTTTGAATAAGGCCAATCTGCTTGCATTATACCTACCAGCAAGATTAACGCTTCCAGATTGTGTCAGGTGTACGTGGTACATGTCACGACCTTAGAGGTCTTCTTTTTTGCGGGCAAAACCACTGCTTACACTTCTTCATAAATCTTAATCTCTATGACTCCTTACGAATAGATGAGAAGCAGAATTTGTCCAGCCCGTCACTAAAAAAAGTTAGTATTCACCCCTCTCCTCCTACAAACCTAATAATTATCAATTCCTTCCTGTGAAAATAAAACACACAATAATATAAATAAAATTCCCCATTAAATCATTTTATTTACAGATCATGTCGTCTAATTTATCTTATGATATTGTTGCTGTACACAGAGCTCTTTTTCACGTTTGTTTTTAATTTTTAAATTATCTGACAATGAAAACTACATAAACTCAGCTGACAAAATAGTATACATTCTGCACAATCAAGGGCAGTGAATGTTAATTTTCTTAGGTGTGTACAGAGCAGAAAAACTCACGCTTGCGGAATTCGGCCTCACTGCTCTCAGCAGCAATGCTACAGTTTTTGCTTCGGCCACTGTAGTCATTTCTTCTTTTTTTGCGCCCGTAGCAATAACTTCCTATTAGCAACACGTCCAAATAAATTTATAGTTGCACTTGATACGAGGGCGGGTCAATAAGTCCGTGATTAAAACAGATTTTTTGATAAAAAAATAATTTTATTTTTCAACGTAGTCTCCCTTGAGCTCTATACACTCTGTCCAACGCTTCTCCAATTTTTTTATCCCTTCCAAAAAAAATGATTTGTCGAGGTCCTCAAAATAGGCCTTTGTTTGCGAGATGACTTCATCATTGGAGTCAAATCTTTTTCCACCAAGCCATTTCTTCAGGTTTGGGAACAAGAAGTAGTCGCTCGGAGCCAAATCTGGAGAATAGGGTGGATGAGGGAGCAATTCATAGCCCAATTCATGGATTTTTGCCATGGCAACTGCACATGTGTGCACCCTTGCACTGTCTTGGTGGAAAAGAACTTTTTTCTTGGCCAAATGAGGTCGTTTTTTTTTCAAATCGTCATTGAATCGGTCCAATAAGTTGGCATAATATTCCTCATTGATTGTTCTTCCCTTTTGAAGGTAGTCAATGTGGATTATCCCGCGTGCATCCCAAAAAACAGTCGCCATAACTTTATTGGCTGACAAACCCACCTTGGCCTTCTTTGGCGCCGATTCACCCTTAGAAACCCACTGTTTTGACTGTTGTTTGTTCTCTGGTGTGTTGTGATGGATCCATGTTTCGTCCACGGTTACAAAACGGCGCAAAAACTCCTCCATATTACGATTAAACAACGCCAAACCTTCCTGTGAAGTTGTTACACGATTGCGTTTGTGGTCGACTGTGAGCAAACGCGGCACCCATCTTGCGGAAAGCTTTCTCATGCCCAAGTGATCATTCAAAATTGAAACCACTGAGCCATGCGAGATCCCTACGGCTTCCACAATCTCTCGCACTTTCAATCTTCGGTCGGCCAACACCATATCGTGAATTTTTTCGATTGTTTCGGGTGTAGAGACCTCAACTGGGCGTCCAGGACGTTCGGCATCTTCAGTGCTTGTACGGCCACAACGAAATTCAGTAAATCACTTTTTTACCATTGAAATCGATGGTGCAGAGTCCCCATAGTATTTATCAAGCTTAGCCTTGGTCTCGGTAATGGTTTTTTTTCGCAAGAAATAATGCTTAAAAGCACACGAAATTCACTTTTTTCCATTTTCTCCTCAAATTAGTGAGTAGTCTGATAAAAATAGCTGTCAAACACAAACTAACTGACGCAGCAAGTTTAAATTTTGACAGGAGTCAACAGACAAATGCCTGTTGACAGGAGCAGTGTTGCTGTTTCAGTAAAGAGGTCAGAAATTCAAAAATGCACGGACTTATTGACCCGCCCTCGTATTTCTAAGGTATTTGACAGAGTTCGGAATCAGGCTCTTTTGTCAAAAATGCGTGCTTTTGGGATCGATGACTCTCTTTTTCAATGGATTACAAATTACCTTTCGGAACGTTCAATTCAAGTTGTCTTGGACGGTTTCAAGTCTGATATTGACAAAATAAATGCTGGTCTTCTCCAGGGCTCCGTTCTGTCTCCGACACTCTTTTTAATTTTCATTAATAATCTCTTGTCTGCCAGTTTTAATCCAATTTATGCCTTTGCTGATGACAGCACTTTCTGCTTCTCATATTTGTTCCCGGACTCACGCCAATGCTCTTCGGATGTAGAACGGGAACGGCAGTGTATGCTAAGCTCATTAAATTTCAATATTAACAGTATAACCAATTGGGGAACTATCAACCGGGTGGAATTTAATGCTTTCAAAACTCAATGCTGCCTATTGTCATTAAAGCGAAATTCAAATACCCAGCCATTATCCATGAATGGCACTTGCATCGTTGAAACCGATAAACTTTCCATTCTCGGTATGTGTATCAGTGACAACTTACTTTGGAATGACCACCTATACGATGTCGCCAAAAATGCTGCGAAATATCTAGGTTTCCGCAAGCGATCTGGCCACAATATATAAGGCATTTATCCGCCCAAAACTGGAGTACATCTGGTCAGGTGCTCCTAAAACATCTCTGCACCCGCTAGATGGGATTCAAAACCGTGCGATAAAACTAATTGGTGATACTAATATCAGTCAATCAATTGGCACCCTCGAACACCAACGTAATGTCTCCTGTCTCACTTTGTTTTATCGATATTTCCACCACCAGTGCTCCATTGAAATCGCCAGTAGCATTCCGCCCATTCAAACCTTCAACCGTAACACCCGTCTCGCTATTAGTTTCAGTTTTAAATGCATTTTATTATCTTAATCATTAACCCTTACATACTAACAAAAAATGCTTAAATGCTAGCTTAAAATTACTTAACAATCTTATACTAACTTACTGGCCACACACAGGCACTCTAAGCTACTCTAAATTCTTATATCTATGTCTTTCGACTTTATTTACATTTTATTGAAATATTTGTATACTTAAAGCTAAGAAAAAAATTGCTAACAAAAACTTAGCATATGGACTTAATTTTTTATAAAACTTAATATCTAACTTAAAATAAACCTTAGTCTACCTAACCTACATACACAATACACACACACAGATATTATACACAATTATATACATATATTAGTGTATACAAAGGTATACACTAATATATGTATATATTTCTTAAATGCTAACCTAAACCTACGTAAGCTGGCCATCGCTATTCACAGAGCAAATAGATTGGTCAGCTCTGCCTCATTAGTGAGGCTGGTCCGTAATTGACGGAAACGACGACGAAACATCTTCTCCATCATTCAACCACCAGAAATGCTGGTGCTGCCGAACGACATCTCTCTTATCGCGATTCCCCACCGCCCTACTGAACCTGAGACGATCCACACTGCCGTGTGCGACGTCTCTACCGTAGTTGAGTCGCCTGTCCCCAGCTTTCCGAGCGACATGGAAGATTAACGGGACCGCTGATCTATCCTGGATCAACCCTATCTGATCTAGGTAGAGGAATGCTTCCGGTGGAACGAAGCCGTCAGAGCGCACACTCTCGTGGTAAAGGTAGTTGGGGTAGTAAGCCCCAGATATCAGGTTATTCGTCGAGGCCATTGCTCTTGCAATGTGCCTTCGAGTCAGCTTAATTACGAAGTTGTCCACTCGTATTAGGTTCGCCCTGTTGTAAAGGACCTCATTACGATAAAATTTTTTGTACTCCGACTCTGGTGTTCTGTACAAGCGAAGGCAAGCCCTAAGGCAAGCCCTCTCAAACACCCGAATCTTTTCCATTAAGCTTGCTCGTACATTGAACCACACGGGGCACCCGAATACCAGCATGGGCCTGATAAGGGCCATGTAGCAGATTACCTTTACCCTCGCATCGAGTTGGCTGCTATAAAACAGTCTCTTTGTAAGGGAAAAAGCGCCTTTGGCTCTGGCCAGAGCAGCATCTACATTTTTGTCAAAATACAGAAACTGATCTAGCCAGATCCCAAGGTATCTGACTACATTTCGACAGGCAAGAGGCTGTCCGTGTTGTCCAATGATCGAGAACTTACGCCAATTTTTTCTGGTATCCCTAGAGGCTCTAGACAACGGCGTCCTAAAGAGAATCGTTTCCGACTTCCGAAAGTTGATTTTCAACTTCCAGTCATCGCAAAATCGTCTTATCTTATCGAAGTCACGCTGCAAGAGAGTATTAATGACCTCGATTTTTGGACCTGTCCTGTACGCTATCAAATCGTCTGCGTACGCAATAGTATGGGGAAGTGAACCTATCAGATCGCTTGTATAAATGTTGAAGAGGATCGGCGAATTGACCGCGCCTTGCTGAAGACCATTTTTAATTTGAAATATTCCAACAGAAGTCACATCGCCATTTTTCACGATGAACTGTCTGTTGTTTAGCATATTATAAAGAATGTACAAGAGTGGTTTACTGATCCCCAGCCTAGTCAGCTTATAGAAAAGACCCTCTAACCATACGGTGTCGAAGGCCTTCTCCAAGTCAACAAGGCAGGCACCAGTACATTGGTTTTTGCCCTTATTCCATTGGATATCGGACACCAGTTTAGACGCGGCATGTGAGATATCATGTCCCGCCTTAAAACCGAATTGATTATCCGGAACTATATGTTTGTCCTCAACCCACCTAGACAGAGCTCTATTGATTACTTTTTCAAACACCTTACTGATATTCGGAAGGAGACTTATCGAACGGAGATTCGCCGGATTGGATATATCCTTTCCCTTTTTGGGGATAGGTTGAACCACCGCCGTTTTCCAATGCGCTGGATAATGTGCATTATTCATTGCATTATTAAACAGGGTGGTGTAAATGTCCACCGCTTCTAGAGGAAGATGTCGAAGCACGATGCTCGGAATACCATCGGTCCCCACTGATTTCTTAGCCCTGATTGTGTCGAAGATCTCATGGAGCTCTTCCTTCGAAATGAACGGGGGTAGGTCACCCTCTCTGGTAATGACATTATTTGCCATATTTTCGTCGCTGAACCGGGTGAAACCAGAGCCCTCGGATCGCCAGTTCCCTACTTCATTTCGAATGTAGAGGTCGTGCACCAAGACGCGATTGTCCAGGTCATAATTAGGGCTAATGGTATCATTGGCCTTGTATATTTCCTGGAAAGTCGCTCCTATGGTCTCAACCTTCTCCTGTGGATCCTCGATCACAAAGAAGTCGTCATCATCAGCGGCCTCATTTGGATCAATACCTGCTATTGTCAGTAACCGTTCGTTGTCTGTTGTCCGGGCTATTTTAAGACACTGAAGGTCGTTTTGATTTTTTCTCCGAAATAGTTTGTTTATTTGAGGGAACATATTCGGGTTGCTGGTGTTTACAGCCCGAACCCTGTTGTTCCAATATGAACTTACAGAAATTCTGTAATTCTCTTTTATTAACGTTTGAATATTTTTAATCGACGCCTTCAGTGTCCTAATCTCCGGGTCTTGTCTGTCAGTAAACTGTCTGTACAAGTTTTTGAGTCTTGTCAGAAGTCTACTTTTCTGTCGGTGCAGTGCGTCAATAGTAGGATTGCGGAACAGGTCTTCGTTAGTCGTACGTCGATATCGCGGTATTGTAGCGTCCATAGTTTGTTTAATTGTCTCGTCCATTTGTTTTAGGTAATTGTCGATCTCCTCGTTTGACAAATTCTTATTGGACGGTGGACAGTGGAGCGTGTTCGAGGCGAGTGCTCTTGTCATGGTTGCGGAGAAGCGTGTCCATCGAGTCTTACTGTAGTTGTAAGAATATCTTTGGACAAACTCCTCCAATTCCGCAATTTCGTTGGGAACTGTAATTTCGGTGCTAAAACCGCAATGGTCGCTGTCATACACGAATGTGCGCAGACAGTTTAGCGTTTGTAAATTCGTACCTGTCAGTCGTATACGTTCGTCGTACAGCAGTAGATCCAAATAAGACCCGCCTCTGGGAAACGACGGGTTATCCGTCGCTTTAAGACCGAGTCTGTACATGACATCGTGCTGACCCCACCAATCGAGTAGTAGGTTCCCTCTAGTATTTGGCAAATTATTTCCCCAATCTCTGTGTTTAGCGTTGAAATCCCCGCCGATTACAAAATAATTCTCCCCCGATTCCAGCCTCAGAAGTCGAAAAAGCGTGTCAAGCTCTGTAATAAATAAAGTGGATTGTGAAGTCTCAGGTGCATAAACAGAGGCCAAGTACAGCCGCTTTCCACTGCGGAGCGGGATGTAAATGACGACTGCCTCCAACACCCGGAACCTACGCAACACTCCCTTGTACACTCTGTGAAATTTTATACCTTGTTTAATGAAGATCGCAACACCGCCTCCACGTTTGGATCCGGGCCGGTTTCTTCTTCTAACAATATAATTATTGTACTCCAGTTTGTGCTTATCGGTTAGCTTGGTTTCGCTAGCGAAAAGCACGTCAGGAGTTTGGTCTTGTAGCAATTTAAACATCGCGGCCCTTCGTTCGATCCTAATCAGTGAATTAACATTCACCGCAAGAACCTTCAAAGATTGCTCCACCATGTGCGTACCCATTACGACATGTGTTGCGTTAGGCCCGGCAGCAGCGCGTAGATCTGGTCCACCCGCTTGGCCTGTTCTTGCACCTGCTTTTGCAGCTGAGCCATCTGCCCTTGGATTGCGAGCAAGATGGCCAGCATGTTGGGTGCAGCTTCCGTTGTTCTCGGCATTGGCGCCGGAGAAGCAACAGTCGCTTGCTGTACCGTAGCCCCCCCACCTGCCGCCATTTGGGCGTAGGAAATTTGGGGCGTGACGGCTGGTATTTGAAGCCTCACAGGTGAACGTTTGACCTCCACCTTCTGCTGCCGAGCCAGTTTTGCTTTTTTAATGTCAGCGAACTTAGGACAACATAATACGCACGAGAGCTGCGTCCTATCGGATGCTCCGTCCCTACCCAGAGCACACTCCTCGGAACTGTGGTTCTTTGCGCACTTCACACATCGAGGCTGCATTTGGCAGTTCGACGCGGCGTGCCCGAACCTCTGGCAGCGAACGCATTGTATAACGCCTTCGCTCCTTTTTAATTTTTCCCAGTGAACCACATGGTAGTCTAGGACATTGATACTCCTTAGACTATCCAGACGGCTTTCGGGACTGAGCTGCACCAGGAAGAACGGCAGACTCCGTTTCTCCCGCCTGGCTCTAGCTGTGGTAAATGGCTTTACCCCCACGAACTTGAGTCCTTCGCACTCCTTCTCTTTAAGCAGTGCCAGGATCTCCTCAGGATCAGAAGACGGTTCCAACCCCTTCAGCAGCATCGATTGCCGCTTTTCACACTTCGGTGTGAATGAGTAGTGCTCAGTCGTCGTTTCCTTTAGGAGCTCTTTCACTTTCGCGTAGCCCTCCACTGTATTACAGTGGATGGCATGGCGATCGTTCCCCAATCTCTTAATATTAAAGTTATTACCAATGACCAACTTACACAGGTCCTTGGTAGCATTTACCTCCAATTTATAGGTGTTGATAGGCGGCACCTTCTCCTTCTTCTTCTGCTGCTGCTGCTGCTGCTGCTGTTGTTGTTGTTGTTGTTGTTGTTGTTGCTGCTGCTGCTGCTGATGTTGTTGCTGCTGCTGCTGCTGTTTTTGCAGTTGCCGTTTTTGTGGCTGCTGCTGTTTTAGCTGTTGCCGATGTTGTGACTGCTCTTGTTGTTGTTGCTGGTGTTTCTTTGGCTTTTGTTGTTGTGCTTGCTTTTGAGCAAGCTGCTGTTGTTGGGATTGCTCTTGCTCTTCCCTCTTCCTTCTTACCATTTGTTTTTCTTTTATGGTCAGCACTCTTTCTTGTAGCATTTTAATGCTGCTACATATGGCCTCCATTTCTTCCTCTTCATCGTCAGATTCGCTTACTGCCAATGAAGCGAAGTTGTTGGTCGTTGGTAGGGTGGGCTGCTTTACTAAGTTGGAAGTTGGACAAAGCTTCCTCCTTCTCTTTGGTTTTGGCGTTTGGATCGAACCACTTGACGCCTCACTTGGTATATCAGCAGATCCCGCTATTGACATAGCGGACCGCTCTCCACAATCCATCACGTGATAGACAACACTTAGTACCACTTTAAATTTTTCGTTTTTGATAAAAAATTAAAAAAAAAAAAAAGATGTTATAGAGTACACGGGGATTCGAACCCACGACCGTCGACTGTCGGCCGAGCACACTGACACTCTGCTAATTGGAGCCTATAGCAATTTCCTCAAATGTCTCGTTTTCACTGATTTCACTGTACACTCGCAAGCCGAAACACGTCTGTTCTCCACGGAGATATGTGAACGACTGACCCGTCTCGCTATGAATGCGCATCAGTGTACCCTCAATTCCATTTTCGGACGTACTCTAAAATATCGTGATTCTTTCTTAAGACCTAAAACTCGCTTATGGAATGCCCTGCCGACCTCTGTATTTCCTGGTCGTTATAACTTGCAAATATTTAAAAACAAGGTACATGGGTACCTGTCTTTTCTTCCTCCCTAAATTTCCTTCGCCCGCGCTGTGTACGAACATTTTAAGGGTACAAAAACCCCTTGAGCGCGCGCCGATTATAAAAAAAAAAAAAAAAAAAAATCTCCTTATCCGCCAAAAAAAAAAACTCTGGAGCAACTTAAGCAAAATGTGACAATGTGACCTCGATCCCGATTTATTAACTAATTTCTCTGCAGGTGAATTTGATACCAACCAGTGAGTTTTGCGCATAAATTGAAAGATTTCGAAGTACTGGTAGTTAGTGAAGATGTGGTTTTTAAATGTGTTACGGCTACTAAGTCTAATCCTGTTGGTGAGGATGGTGTGCCTATGAACTCGCTCTCCTTGTTAATAAGGATCTTTGCTGAATTTCAGCTTTATCCGCTACACTAGTTTAGATTTTAGTATTAAATAAAACCTCTTAGATTATAATCACACTAATGCAGTGTTATTGTATCTACGGCTGCCTACGTAAATTGTGGCTGACTTCGTATTTTACCATCGTGGAAACTACAAGTAGCATTCACTGATGCAGCTCGCTAGGTATACGGTCTTCGTAGATACAGCCATAGCTAATAGTCAGAGCTACCACCTTGCACACTGCAACAATACATAACTGCACAAAAAAATTATAAATAATAAATCTCCATAGTGTTTGTTTAACTCGTTTAGCTCCTTTGCGCTACCAGTGCCTAAATAATTTTGTTTATTTTTGTTCCATGCTGTCAGACTTTGGAATTCACCCCCACCACGAATGAAAGTAATTCTCAATTGTACAAATTTTCAAAGTGCAATCTTCCTTTACTTTTCCTCCTCAATAAGCCAACTCGAACTATTTGAAGCCATATAGCAATCTAACTTATTTCTGTAGTTCATAAAAACAAACACGTCTTACTATAGTACTCGTACTTTGCTTGTCGCCAACAGACTGACTCTTTATTCTTTATTTTTTTTGCTTTACATTGTTTCTCTTAAAAGTTTAAGAAGCCAACAACAACGTCTGGGAGTGTCTGTTGTTTTCGCTATCTTTTACATTGATGGACTTACAGCTAAGGGAGAGTAATCACATTATGTTACTCGGTATTGCTACAGTTCGGCCGTCCTGACAACAAAGATCCCCTGATCTTTTCAACTTTTCTCTTACTTTCTTTAGACATTTTGCTATCATTCGACACCCGTCGTTCCCCCAACTAAGGGCGCATATTTCCTACGGCCCAGACACCCCGATATGGTACGTGAGTCAGCCGAAAACTATTCACATCCTTTAATAATGTATCGGTCGTTTCTTAGAACCTTCGCTACTTGGTAAGGCTCCTTGAACCTTGGTATTAGTTTTTGGGATGCACCAGGGTGTGAGTCAAAGTTTTTTACGACAACATAGTCCCCTTCTTTGTACTTAGTCGGTGCCTGCCGCCTTTTATCTATGTACATAGCGCTTGTTATAGTTTTGTAACTGTTTCTCTCTCGTCGCAGCGATCTTCCTAACATATCGAAATTCTTTTCGCCCTACGGCCTGTTCTTTGGTCTAAAACTTTTTCCTTAAGTGCATCTATTACCTTCCCTCTCTGACGTACACCAAAAAGCATTACACTAGGATGTTCGCTTATTGTTCGATGAACCGTGCTGTTAAAGGTGTACTCCACTGTTTCTAATACCTTATCCCATTGCACACCTTCCTCAGGTTTACATAGCTTTACTATCATAGGCCTTAAGCTCCTGTTAGCCCTCTCTACTTGTCCGTTGGCTTGCGGGGACCCAGTTGCTACCTGCACATGCTGTATGTTGTTGTCGACGAAGAAATTTTTTAATTCAGTAGATGTGAAGGAACTTCCTCTATCTGACACTAAACGCTTTGGACGGCTGTACGACCTAAAATAGTCTGACAATGCTCGCACTACTTCTTGTGTATTGGTAGCGTTGGTAGCATACTATCTGACAAACATTGTATAGGCATCTATCACCACCAGCACGAACTTTTTAGTGAGCCTGGCATGGTCTACGGGTCCATAATGGTCAATATGGATGATGTCGAACGGAGTATTCGCCTTGGGTATAATATGCAAAAAACCTCCTGTCCATCCTCGCTTTGACGAATAAACAATACACTTCAAACAATTTTCGATATGACTCTTTATCTTCGCTTGCATCTTTGGAAACCAATAACTACTAGAAATCAATTCGATCATTTCATCTATACCAACATGTCCCATTTCATCATGGTATTTATATAATACGTGACCTTCCATAATCTCTGGCACACAAAATGTCACAGTTCCATCGACTTTCTTTCGGTAAACAACTCCATTGCGCATTTCATACAACGGGTGTTCCGACTCTTCGAGTTCTGTTCGTATCCTACTTATTTCCGCATCCCTCGCATGACATATGATTAAATTTTCCTCAAACGTTTTTGATTTCAGTACTAGAATATTGGTTGACCGGCTCAAGGCGTCAACATGCTACATTCGTGTACCTGCATGATGCTCTAGGGTGTAGTCGAAATTCTGTAACTCCAACGCCCACCTCGCTATTCGTGGGTTGAACTCTTTCTTATTGAGGGTCAACGTTAAAGAGTTGCAATCCGTCACTATTTTAAAATGACTCCCTTGTAAGTAAATTCGGAATCTTTTTAAGGCACTGACTATGGCAAGCGTCTCTAACTCGAAACTGTGATATTTTGCCTCTGCATCGGTCGTTCTCTTCGAGAAGTTAAATACTGGGTGCATTTTGTCATCACTTTTCCTTTGTAGCATTATAGCTCCTAGCCCTAAAGCGCTCGCATCGCAGTGCAACTCAGTTTCGTCCCTGGGGTCGTATAATGCTAATACGGGTGATTCTATCAACCTCTTTTTGAGAAACTCGAATGATTCTAATTCCGCCGCCCCAAATTGAAACACCCTATCCTTACGTGTGAGATCATATAACGGCTTAGCTATCATTGAAATAACCTTAACGAACGTCCGGAAATATGAGCACAACCCCAAAAAGCTTTGAACGGAATGCACATTTCTTGGAACTGGAAAATTCTTATTGTAATTGCTTCTAAACCTTTCTCATCAGCCTGTATTCCCTCGCCTGTGACTGTATAGCCCAAATACTTAACGCTTGTCTGAAAAAATTCGCACTTATCTATCCTAAGGTCCAGTCTATTCTGCACTAACCTTCGGAAGACTTCAGTCAAAATTCGAAAATGTTCATCATAACTTTCAGTAGCTACTCGTATCATTATATCATCCAGATATATTATTAGCTCGTCTTTCTTGACCATATCAGAAAATACCTTATTCACATGCCTCTGAAATGCAGAGGGAGCATTTTAAGAATTACTTTATTTTAATATTTTGTTGTTTATTAAGTATATTGTACTCGTATCTACTTAAGTACCAAAAAAGATTTTAGTCTTATTCTACAGTCCATTTGTATTCAATAATAAATGGGAAATGCCCTTGATCACTAATTCAAGTTTAATTAGTGTACGTTTTGTAATGTTGCCCAAGGTGCATGTACCTTGACACCTACTATAATACTGGTGCTTGAACCAGAATACCAGACTACAAATGTACGTTATAAAAGGAGAGTGCTGGCCAACGATAAGATTAGCTTGATCGTGTCGCGAGAACAAACTAAAGGCTTATGTGTTTGGTGAGTTTCCAACAAGAACTGTGTCGCTTTATTTTTGTGTTTTTCTTAAATACTAATTACAATAATTGGTTTTGCCTGGTAAACGTACCGCACGAGCAATGGAAAATCGATACCTCGATTATTCGAGCGGATGTCTACCAGGCATGTGCAGTGCTTACTCAACAAATAATCATCCGCTCGTGCAGATGTTTATGGTCAGCGTAAGTAAAAACAACAAAACAAAAAATTATAAAAAGAAACTGTTTTTGCCCACTTGCATTTTGTATGACGCCAGCAGTGCAAAGGGCAATGAATTGTTGCTGCCTAAACATTCTCCCCGCCTTGAACTACCGTTAAAGATGAACCGTGAAATTTTCTCCATTTCAGATCGAGGAGCTGGCGTGCGGGTTCTGACTATCCCTTAGCGGCGATGGTGTTGTATGCTTCTCCAGAATTTATAGCCAATGATGATGATGCAAGCGAAGACATCGAAGTAGCCAATGGCAAATTGGTGCACGTCATTGGTCTGTGTTTGCTGCAGAGACTCATTTAGTTGTTGTTGTGTTATGAGCTCTTGGATTTTAGACATTTCGTCTGACTGCCTCGAATACTCTACTGACTGCCGTTTGAGATGCTCATGGGTTTGGATGTCAATGAAGTCCGACAAGTTTCCTACTGGTGTGAATAATCTTCTTAACGAACTCGAAAACATGTTATGGCCCTGCATGGTAAGTAAGTCTTGCTTTGCTGTGCGGCCAGCAGGAACCATCAGGGGAAACCGACCCTTACAGATTTAACTGGGAGACGTTCCTCTGGCAAACAATGTTCAGCAATATTTTGTTTCGCAGAGCTAAATGCGTGATATTTTTACTTCCTTGCATAGGAACATTGACATCAGAAGTATGATTAATAGAAGGGTCGTCAATTTAGTGCACGGATTATGTTGCGTTTTCTTCCTCAGTGGTGGTTCTGCTTGAGATACCCTTTCATGCTTCTTGGGGCGATCGAGGGTAGATTCAGGCTTTGATTGTTCACTGGATGATGGGTCGTCGTTTATTGCTGTTGGCGTCGGGTCAGCGGAAGCTACCATATCCTAGATATCAATAGGAAGAGGTGACAGCCTGTGTATTGGTCTGCGAGAAACGCTGGATGATGTCTGAACCTCTGCTATGCGTACGATACCATATGAGCCTGAAAAGGCTGAATTAATCTTCCAAGTGGCCTGAAAAGTCTGAATTACTCTTCCAAATGGCCAATTCATGACTGAACAGTTGTCTTCCTTGATAATAACCATCATGCCTGGAAATATATTGTCGCATTTGTGCTGCCATTTGTGCCGTTGTTGAAGCTCATGCAAGTATTCCTTCTGCCACCTCCTCCAGAAGTCTTCTTTAATGGTTGATATTACCCTCCATCTTGTTGCGAGGTTGGTCCGTAGTGTTTCAGCCTTTGGATCAGTGGGATTTGTCTGTAGAGCTGTAAGATCGTTCGTCAATTGACATCGGAATGAGCGGTCTCGAGTTCACAATGGCTTTAATTTCGATTACTAGTGCCTCGAGGTCTTCATATGTCAGTGACGCAAGCTCCATGCAGCGTTGTAAAAAATGTTTCGCTGTCTTAACCGCTGCGACCCAAAGTCCACTGAAGTGGGGTGTCCTAGGACGAATAAAATGGAAATCTATTCCTCAAACTGTGAACGCGTTGTATGTATATTTTTTCCCTTTCCTTGTTGTATGGAGAATGTCAGCTAATTCTTGTAGTTGATTGTTAGCGCCGACGAAGTTGGTTACGTTGACGCAGTACACATGACTACAACTGCCTCGCCTTCCAATGAATCGTTTTATAGCTGCGATAAATCCATTGATCGAAAGGTTCGTAACTAATTCTAGATGGATTGCCTGAAACAGCAAAAAACAGCGATGTTTGTTTTCTGAGGATGCTTTCCTCTCACCTTAAAATGGGTCTTAAATGGTCCGCAAAAATAGCCCCTGAGTAGATAAACGTTCGTGCTGGTTGTACCCTGTGCGTCGCCGGCAGGTTTTCCATAATTTGCGAGAGAAATTTTGGTCTTGCTCTTGCGTATCTCACACACCGCTGAATTACTGACCGTGCTAGCATTTTGCCCTTGATGGCCGGAAATATTGCTGCCTTGTGGTAGCTCGTAAAGCTTGCGGACCGCAATGTAAGTTCTCATGATGGATGGCTGTCATCAGTAACTTCGTAAATGGATGAGAGAATGGCAGTAAGAGTGGATGTTTTGCTTCATATGGTAATGATGAGGCTTCTAGCCGACCTCCTACTCGCATAGTGCCTTCTTCATCGATGAAAGGGGCTAGGGTTGTGATTGGGCTATCGTTTGAAATTTCTGAAGTTTGCTTTAGGCTGCTGAGGTCCTTTTCGAATTGTTCTTTCAGCATGATCTTGATGATGTATGATAAGGCCTGATGTAGTTCTGTTGGTTTTAAGCTGCCCGATTTTCTTATTAATTCCTTGTTTGCCGCACCTTTCAGATTATGAGTGAAGCGCATTGTGTAAGTGAAGACACGTTCTAGTCTTCTGAAGTTGTTTTGATCATTAATGGCGTAGATAATGTAGGAAGATTCTTCCGTAACTGATAGTACGCGTTTTGTAGTCCTTTTTTCGATGTCGCACTCACCTTTAGGCGAGTGTGGAGAGCACCATGATGATTCCGTACAATGTAGAAATAGTGGTAAATAAAACCACAGATTGCATGCCGCTAACTTGTCGGCTGGGATTTCACGGGATAACATGTCTGCAGGATTGTCGCTCGACCGTACGTGTCGTAGCGTGAATCCAGCTGTGTTTAGTAGACGGCTTATTTGTTCCTGCATCTGTAGTGTTGTCTTAAGTCTCTCTTAAGGATTTCTGCACCTTGGGGGTATGTCCTGATTTCGTCATGGGCTAATTGTTGTAAACATTTTGTGGCTAGATAGGGTGCCGAGGTTGTTCCGTAAGTCACCGTATTTAGTCGATAGATTTTTATTTCATCTGTCGGGGCGTCTCTTGACAGTTGGAATTGTCTATTCGACTCGTAGACCAAAACTTGCCGATACATTTTCTTGATATAAGCCCTGAATACATAGGATGGATAGTAATTCATCCTGAATTGTTGAACCAATCGGCAGTATGTCATTAAGTGATACGTTGGTTGCCGTCTTCATTGACGCATCGAAATCAACTCATAGTTTTGTAGTGGTACTGCTCGGCTTCAGTATGCTGTGGTGACGAAAGAAGAAGTGTGGCCCTTTGATCTCGCTTGGGTCGATTTTTTCAATGTGCCCAAGATTTTTGTATTCGTTTATGAACACTACATATTGCTGCCTGATGCCTTCATGTCTTGTCAATTTTCTTTCCAGAGACAAATATCGCAGCAAGGCAATACCCTTCGATTCTCCTAGTCCACATAGATCGCCCTTGAATTGAAGCCTAACTACGAATCGGCTATTCGAAGTCCTCTTAAAGTTTTCAGCGAAATGTTTTTCAATCCTCCTTTCTTCAGCTGTGGGATTGTTGTCTTGTCTGTCTTGTACTTCTTCCAACTTCCAAAATCTTTCCATATCTTCCTTCAGTTGATTTTCACTACAGATTCCACATAATGCCCAGGATTGAGGAAGGCTTCCAGCTCTCCCAGTTACTATCCAACCAAGGCGTGTATTCTGAATTATTGGCAGGTGCCTTCCCTTGGCTCCAATTAACATGTCTATGTGATCCGGGCAGTCAAAGTGCGGGTACGCTAACTGAATAGTCCAATTTGATGTATTAATCTGCCGTGTCGGTTGAGGCGGGGTTATTTCTAACAGGACGAAGGCTTCGAGTCTCACCGAAAATCCTGTTGTACGAGATTTCAAATGAATATTAATTTTTGTTTGTGTGAAAGCCTTGTGCCTTCTCCGATTCCCAAATGCCCATTGTTTCCACCATTTCCGGTAGCTTGAGTTTTCTTGCCAGCTTCTGAATGATGAAACTAATAGTGCTCTGCATTCCACAAGTACACTTTCGTTGTCTTCAAGGTCAACAATTGCTGTACCAAGAAAAACATACCAGCAGATACAGACACAGATGAGAATACCCTGATGAGTTTCTTGGTTCTGGCTCCCATTCGGTGTATTAGTTGCTGATGCTTTGTCCAAATGTAACAGCGTGTTATATCACCTTGCGCTTTTTGCGCAACCACGATATGGCCAAATTTTAGACAATTTATGCAACGATTTGCCCTTTTTACGACGTCTAAGCGGTTGGATGGGGTTAGGCGTAAGAACATCTGGCAGGCATACAGTTTGTGATCAGTACCGGGGCATAGTGGACAATTCCCATTCTCTGCTGAGACTGACATCAACGAACGTGCCATAGATTTTCTTGAAGGTTCTTCAGAGGTTCTGCCCTTATTTCCCAGAGCCTCTAAAGATTGGAAACGAACTTCGAGGACGTCCAATTCCGATAATGATGGCAGAGCTCTGGGTTGTTTCAGCGACTGTTCGTAAAATGTATGAGTGTTGCGGTCGAGCTCCTTTATAAGTAGATGAACGAGTAAAGGATCCTAGTTCTGCGTATCTACTCTGAGATTGTTGAGTCCATGTAGGCATTCTTGCGTGGTGTCATGAATTGTCTTTAATCCTGTGGCGGATTCCGTTGACAACGAGACTTGTTGTAGTAGCCGATTTATGAAAGCCGTTGAAAGGAGCCTCAGATTATTTTATCGATCTTGTAGCACTTTCCAGGCTGAAGAATAATTCTCATCAGAGATGCTTAGAATAAGTCGAATACGTCTTTCTGCTTCCCCCGACAATTTGTTTTGTACTACATCTTTTGGAACCCTGACATTGCTTGCTGACCCACCATTTGGGTGAATAGGTTGTGTAATTGGTTCCATTTGAGGTAGTCGTCGTCGAATTTTAGAAGTACGATCCGGAGAAGATTCAATTTTGCTTTATCAATTGGTGAGGATTGTTGCGGTACATAATGACTGTCGCATTCCACCGCGCACCGTACTAAAGTTTCCTGAACAGCCGCTTCCATTTTGATGTAGCCGGTCATGTCGTGGCCAGCTCTGATGGGTTATCCATTGACTCCCATATGTTCTGCATGCCTTCAAGTTGGGACCACAGGTTTTTGATACTCTTTGCCTTAAATTCCCAAAAGAGTTTTGACGTAGCTTGAGGTTGCTGAATGCGTTCAAGTGTGCGCTGTAGCGCATTCATCAGAGGTAGCTGCCGCTTTACCATCCTTGCAACTTCATTGGTTACTTCCTGATGTGAAGTGCAAGAATCATTGTATGAGCGAGGTTTTACGGAAGGTTTTATTGATTCACTCTCTGTAGCTCGTCTATGTATCCGCATGTTCTCCTGAAACTTTTGCTTGCAGCTATCGTAGATCGCCCTTATGGCATCATAATAGCCTTTGTCGAGCTCGCTTGGAGGCGCACCTTGAAGTAGGTTGAAGTCTTCCGATCTGCGGAGTAATTCACGATTTCCGATTTCCTTCCCTGTTGCACGTTGGGCCTCTGCCTTTTGATGCATGATGACTTGTGAGGAATACTTCCTTGTCAACTTTCACAGATCAAGCTAGATACTCGTAGTTTTCCACCAATCACGTCGGAGTCACCAAAAAAAAAGTGAGTTTTGTAATGTTGCCCAAGGTGCATGTATCTTGACAACTACTGATAATACTAGTGCTTGAACCAGAATACCGGACTACAAATCTTAATTAACATGGAAGTACCATATAGTTTTAGGCAGTGATGCTATGATATCTATGACGAAGACTGGATTTAGTTTAATCTTTAAAGAAATTGCTACATATCATCTTTTAATTGATTAATTAAATGTATTTTTCCAAACTAAAATACACAATCTTGAAGCCATTAGAAAATTATCTACTCTGGTCAATTCCAAATTTCAATTATGCCAAGAATGAACGTGAACTCATTCATGTTAAAGAGTCTTTTGCTGCAGCAATCTAAAATTCATTTAAGACTACAATGTAAATGGTGATATCACCAAAAAAGTGCCCAACCAACCATTCAACCATATGACGCCAACAGGAACCCTATTCCACATTCATAATTTCCATTTTCGACAACAACAGCTGCAATACAATTACAAAAGATTCAAATTTGCATAGAGTCTAACCCTGTACCTACAGAAATGTGTTGGATAGATACGAATATAACATAGAGATACTTGTATGCCAAGCAGTTCTCGTACAAATACGAGGTCCTCGTCCTACGAGTCTTCTAACCTATAAGTATATCGCGAAGTAGCGGACGCCTGCGGGAATCCTTAATATTCACTTTTTTTTATTCATTCTCACGGTCCTTCCTTCCTCTGCGGCTTTATCTATAGTGTGCATTTGTTGATATACTAGTATCCCGAGAAGGATAGGACAACCCAACGATATCCGAAGTTGACAAAATGAGAATATAAATCTTCTACTGTCAAAAGGCAAATACATATATATAGAATACATAGTACATAGACTGCACACGTACGAGCACTCGCTTATGCTTGTAGTTGGTATTAGTACTAGGACTGGTGCTGGTGCCTGTACACCTTTTTGTGTAGAAAATTAAATAAGCAAGGATATTGTATTTACGTTTCGTTGAAAAATACGAAAATCCATCCTCACATCTAACCTGCTTCCTTTGAATTGCAGGAGTACTCGTACTCGTACTCATACTCGTCGTAATATAAAAATTTCGCGATGTTCTATAGGTTGGTCTTACAAGTCGTTATATCCCATCCATGGATGCATGCGGATATGTACGAGTATTCAGGGCTCTCAGTGCACTACTGGTAAGTTTATGGCGCATTCAGTTGGTACTTAAAAGTATATTTCACGTAAATCCATTTTTATGCAAAGCTGAAAACGCGCCAGCCTCTTAGTGTAACATCTCTGTATGCTCATTTATAGGTACATATGTAGCTACTGTGGGTACCTACAGGTTTTGGGCGGAAAAGTAGGAGATGCATATTCACCTCGGGCTATAAACCGAGTTGATGCACCCTCATCTTCGGTTACTTAGCGTGCTGAAGGAACAGTTGCCAGTGCCATCGCTCGCTGGCGGGATTTTCGTAAATGCTAGGTTATACCAGGGATAACGATAGTGAATAAGTAGTAGTTACATCTACAATACATATGAAATAGATACATTTACCCGCACTCGGTACATACTCGTAAATGGAATTTATTTTCACCTATTCGAAATGCAATACTTGAGCGTAAAACGTGCTTGAAAGAACAGAAAAACGATGAAAAGTAGCAGGAGATGAGTTTTTCGTTCGATCACAGGTGCCAGGAGGTAGCCGCCGCCGCCACTGCCGTCATCATAAGTTCGAAGGGCGGGTATCAGGAAAACTAAGTAAAGGTGTCTGGGTACTTCTTGGGTCATACCTAAGGGGTGAAACTCCTCATGAGTCATAATAATCTTGAATTAATATTGAATATTGAATATTCAAGGAAATTTTCCAATACTCTACCTACTTCTGTTTTCTGAGTATATACGGTGTAGGGTGGCAGGCCACAAGGTCTCTTGCTAATACAGTCACGTTCTCTGAACTTGGGAAGGATATTAAAGTGCGTGCAGCCAATGCTGCAGTGGGCACGTTGCGTTTTCCGTACGTGCGAATTGCTGTATATTTTTGGACCGAGTCACCTGTTTGCGTGAGGGGGATTTAAATTGTTTTGTTATGTATTTTTTTTTTTCATCTTTATCATGTCTTGCTCTAGTTGTTCGTTTACTTACGAACTTATTGTGCTCTGAAATTGGATGATTGTTGTCATTGTGCTGATTTCATGGTAACAATTCTGTGGTACTCGTAAGTCAGTTGGGGAATCTGAAATGTAAATCAGGTATTAATCCATTTTTGTGGCAATTCGAATATTAACATTTTTCTTTCGTAATTTGAAATATGTTTATAACAGATTTTTTAAGTAAGTATTGAGTTAGAGATTTCGCCCAAAAAATTGGTGTAGTAGCACAAAGTATTTTTCCGTATGTTCCTCTTAAAGCTGTTTAATAGTTTAAATAGGTTTGTTTACTTGAATATGTTTTTTTATCATTTTCTTAAGCTCTTGAAAAATTGACAGCTAAAGGAATTGTGAAGTAACTACGTCTGGTCTTTGCTTAGCTTGTTTGGTTGAAATGAGGTTCAACATATCTTACTTTAAAATAAGGATTCTCAAAATATCATATCATCATTCCAAAAATTAATTTTGTGGGAAATTGTTAAACTTTCTAACGCAGGGAGAAGTGACCAACTGGAATTTATACCGTGAATCACTCAATGTACCTACCACATTAAAAAAAAATGAGGAAAACCAAGCGATTAATGCAGGAGTTCTTTTGTGGCAACATAAAAAAGTCCTTCAACTAATGCAGTAATGCCAAATTGTTTGAAAAAATGTGGTCAGAAAAACCTTTTCGAAAAATATTCCATTATCTGATATTATTACTCCCCCAGTCAAAAAATCAATAAATCTTCTCTATAGACAAACTACATTGAGCGTATCATAGCGTCAAGCCATGTTGAATTACAAATAGCTTCAGATGTCAACCTGCCAGTCCTAGAGAACTCTTCGATAGCCGATCCTCAGCCCAGGATGAGAAAGAAGGAGGGTTGTCGCTAAAAATTATCTCATCACCACTGTGCAAAGATTTACTCAGCATACCACACAAATGTCATCAACCATACAAAAATAGATAAAACACATTGCGAGGTTTTCGATTCGGTTTCTATTCACAAGACGATGCAAGTTCAAGTCATGAGAGCATTTCTTTGGCATCTTGACAGGATGTGGAAATAGAAATGGTGGCGAGGAGACCGCAGTTAATCAACGGTATAGCTAATACCGCGATGTGGCACAGCCACTTGTGAAGGATAGGACACCCTTAGTTATGAATTGGTCGTCGGATAAGTAAGCCCGAACACAATATAATGAAGCAATTATCAGCATTCGATATGAATGACCTTCCTTTTGACGACCCCTAAAGGAAAACGAATTACGGCCATGCACGTGCAGTGTATTTACCCTTAACATACCTTATACAGTCTAACAATTAGCAGAAGCCATAGACGACCTCGCATTTCGAATCGACGTCATTTATGAGAACCGATGAGATAAAACCGGCTGTCACTGCAAGTCAAAATGACTAGGAAGTGAAAAGCTCGGTAGGGCATTCTATAAGCGAGTTGTACAGCTTAGGAAAGCATCACGATACTTTAGAATACGTCCGAAAGTGGGCTTGAGGGTGCATTAATTAGCATTCATAGCGAGATGAGCGTTTCGGTTAAGAGTTTGAAGGGGCAGAACGCACGTTCAATTCAAGTTGTTTTGGGTTGTTTCGAGTCTGTTATCTACAAATTAAATGCCGGTGTGCGCCAGGGCTTCATTTTGTCTCCGGCATTCCTTTTAATTTTCGTCAATGATCTCTTGTCTGTTACTTCTAACCCAATATATTCCTTTGCTGACGACAATGCAACTGCTTTTCATATTCGTTTTCGGACTCACGTCTCTGCTATTCGGCTGTAGTACGCAAGCGCCAGCATATGCTAAGGTCATATATAATTCCAATTACTAAATGGGGAACCAACAACATAGTGAAAATTAATGCTTCCAAAACACATTACTGTCTACTGTCAAGTTCAAGTTCAATTTCAAGTTTTCTTTATTGAGACTTAAAAAAAATCAATTATAATACATATCATCTATGTATAATTTAACTTAATTGTAGCCGACTTGGAAAGCGTATGCCTGGCTAAAGACTTGTAAATTAAGGTATACAACTTCATAAGCTAACAATTAGTATATATGTGTTATATTATGCTCCCGGCATACTTAAATCAATCCATATTATAACTTAAAATAATGACTAGAATACACTTATACTTAACCGCTCATACCGTAAAGTGCAGTTAATTTCAATATTGATTATTATACCCTATACCCAGAAGATACAGATATGTTTTTTTGTGTGAGTTTTCCATTAATCTGCTTAATTGTTAATATATATGCTGTTATATAATCTATAGCAGAATTAACTTTTCAACATGTACATAACCTCAAAAACTGATATAATGCGAGCATGAATTTCGACCAATAAATTTCTTGTTCATATACATATATGAGTTATCCTCTTAAATTAAATCGTGACGCTTTCAGATAAAAGGGTAACGATAGGTTTCTACTAACATTTTGTTCGATATGAGAATGAGATCTTTCATTAAGAAGGTTAAATGGCGAAAGGTAGTAATTGTCGTCTAAACTTTCATTTTTATTTGAATCCAACAAAGGTTTGATTAAATTATTAGGATGAAACTCTACTGGTTGAAGTTTTCTTAATGTAAGGTTAATAAGGTATGTCATAAGAGGTGTTACCTTGCATGTGTCGTAAAGAAGTTTATTTGGATACCATTTCTTATCTGGTCTTCGATATTTTCCACAACAGAATCTAAGTATCCTTCTTTCGAATTTTTCCAACTCGTTTGCGGTTGTAGGGGAGACGGTGAACCATACGCAAAAACCGTAGGCTAAAATTTTTTGTATAAGGGTTTTTTATATGAGTATCTTTGTACTTGATTGTAATGCTTTGGACTGCAATAAGGGCTTTAACGTGGCGGAAACGGCTTTGGATTTTGCTAAGGTTTTCCTGGCATGTTTATTGAAAAGAAATCTATTGTGAAATGTTACACCCAAGTATTTCAGTTCTGAGCGCAGGGGAATGGTGTGCTTGTCGATTTATAGATTCAACGTTTTGCTTTCCTTCACAGCTAGGCGGTGCCCTTTCCCACTTGCTTTGCGAAAGCAAGTTATGCCACATTTGCTTAAGTTGAGTTTTAGCCCCCATTTCTCGAAGTAGCCTAACAGCAAAGGAAGCTTTTGTTTGATTTTGTTGAGAGCGTTATTTAAACATCTTGCCATTATCCATGCCTGGCACTTGGATCGTCGAAACCGAACAACTTTCTGTTCTCGATATGCGTGTCAGTTACAACCAACGTTGGAATGACCACATATTTGATTTCGCCAAAAATGCAGCGAAATGTCTAAGTTTCCGGAACGATGTAAGAAGTATTTCAGCTCCTCTGATCTGGTCTCAGTATATAAGGCATTCATCCGCCCAAATTGGAGTGCAATGCTCACATCCGGTCAGGTGCATCTAAAACATCTCTCCGCTCGCTAGATAGGATCAAAAACCGTGCGATAAAACTTATAGGTGACACTAATATTACAGAGTCTATTGAACACCGACGTTATGTCTTCTGTCTCACCTTGTTCTATTGTTATTTCCACCACCAGCGCTCCACTGAAATTTCCAGCAGCATTCCGCCCCTTCAAACTTTTAACCGTAACACCCGTCTCGGTATGATTGCTGGTCAGTATACATTCCAGCCCACTTGCGGACATGCTCTAAAATATCGTGATTCGTTCCTAAGGCGTATAACTCGCTTATGGAATGACCTGCCGAGCTCTTTATTTCCTAATCATTATAGCTTTCAAACATTTAAGATCAACGTACATCGTTACCTCTCTTTCCTTCCTTCTCAATATTCCCTTAAATTTGAATTCCAAAGCATTATACATATATATGTAGCATGTATGGTATCTCCTCCTTTTTCAGCGTTTAAGTCGTGGAAATATCAAAATTGATAAAAATACACCTTTTATAATCCTTACCTTCAATTTCGAAATCGAAATTTTTACCGGTAAATTCACGATAAAATCTCGGTACCTTCACATAAATTTTTGTGTTATACTAGCGTGGATATGATGTCATTTTCTTAACTTACCGAAACTAAAACCCAAAAACATCAGTATAATATCGGTATTATACAAAAAGGTAAGAGTCACTGGACTATGGAGAGTTAATCGCAGACATTTATGCGCTTCGTCAGATAAATTTTGTTCAATTCATATGGTAAATATTGAGCTTATTGAGCTCCCATACCGTTGAATGCTTATTTGCTTACTTGCTTTTGTAGTCGTCAATCTCGGAAAGTCTACCGGAGCGATGAGCGCCTTCAACTGAAAAATCACATTCACGGAATCGAGCGAAGCAGTTCTGACACTGGTGTTTTTTGATGACACTTTTACCGTAAACTATACGTAATTTTTCCCTTGCCTTAGTTGCTTACTTCATGTTTTTGAAGTAATAAATCTAAATATGGCGAATATGGTCTTCAAAATTATCTGTATTCGAACCAAAATTTTTAGAACTAAACTTGACCGGATCGCGCCAACTTTTGTTTCTTTTTAGGTTAAGTGCCAACAACGAAATGCGCGTTAACATTTGATATACTATATATGTAACA
Source organism: Volucella zonaria (assembly GCA_963966105.1). Classification (NCBI taxonomy): domain Eukaryota; kingdom Metazoa; phylum Arthropoda; class Insecta; order Diptera; family Syrphidae; genus Volucella; species Volucella zonaria. The sequence goes on from OZ014530.1 coordinate 163,791,856, forward strand.
CTCAGATACAAATAAACGTTTCCAATGCTATGACGCTTTTAACAACCCAATAACTAGTTGTGCGTAGCGAAGCATATCTTCTAGCATACGAGTATTTCGTAAAAGAAATTATTCAATCATCTGATTTTCAATTTTTTTTTTTATAATTTACGCGCGCCTAAGGGGTTATGATACCCTTTTACCTCAGCGCGGGCGGCAGATAGAAGGAGAAGAAAGGAAAGCACTGTTTTTGATTTTTTTTTTTTTTTATAACTAGGCTCGCCCATCGCTGAAATTCAACGATTATCCAATTTAGCAATTTAGAAATCGATTTTCGGTGGAATTAACCCTTCTTCTTCCCACTTTAATAAAAAGCAATCGGACAATCTTCCTGCCCACGCCCATGTGAACAGGTACTAACAAATACACAACATGATTTATTCCCCTGCTATGTGAACGCTCTTTCTCCTTTACACAACTTTTCTACTAATCCATACATATGTACAATGTTATTGAACCGAACATGCATGCGCGTTGCAAATCCACAATACAAAAGCAACAGTGGCTTGTACATAACGGAAGTGCCGGCTCTCCTCACTATGTTTCTCTTTTTTTCATTTTGTTTAGTCTCTATCCCACTTAGTTAGGAAACTCTTCTGCAATCGTGTAGTGACTCTCGCAGTCGCAAACTTAAATAAAAAACAGAAATACATTTCATAAGTCAAGGCAGTCAAGCAAATTCCTTATGAACCACATGCACGAAAACGATTCGACTATACGCTTATCCCTAGCAACTTTCCTTTTCTTGACCATTGACTTTCAAAGGCGAGCAGACTTGTTTTTTCTGCCATGTTGAAAAATAACCTAATTTTTTAAATGTGTTTACCAAGGTTCTACTCAACCGTTTGGCAAAAAAAGGCCCATTCTGCACAACTACGCGAAATCACCTTTCCAATGGAATAAGTATCATGCCATTCGGTTGAGTAGAACGGTGTAAAAGTGTACGACAAAAATGGGCAGCACGTATTTATATATAGATTCACGCGGGCCTAAGGGGTTATGAATATCCTTATACTGTTGCCTTGTCGTGGTCGGAAAGATAGAAGGAGGAGAAAGGAAAGCATTGTTTGTGATGTAGTGGTTTAAAACTCAGGTGTGTTTTGGTTTCGAGATTGACTCCAGGGGTGGGAGTCCGAATAGGACGGAGAGATTTTCTTCACTCGGAATGATTCAGGTTGTGAATTTTAACGATTGTTTTGTGTTTGAAAACCCTACAACAGCCAAATCTACATGTCAGTGTTATGCCTTCACACGCAGATTTTTCTGACTGAGTTTCAATTACACAAATGAAAGCTTGTCGTGGCTAGGATTCGAACCTTGACCCTCCGAGTGAGAAGCGATTGCTGGTACCACTACATCACGTCCACCCCCAATGGTTTGAAACTCAGGTGTGTTTGGTTTCGATATTGGCACTCCAGGGGGTGGGAGTCCGATATTGATCTTAAAATCTAGTAAGGTAATGCTGCAAACAATGAATATGCATAGATGGCCGGTAATTTGGTTACATATCGTGTAATGTTCAAATCGACGGTGTGTTGATTTTTCGCCGCATCGCCGTGTGTCGATATACTTATTTGAGGTTAAACCGAGAGTTCACCAAGCTAGTGTTCAACGTCCGACACTTTTTAATGTCATGCAAGATTTTTTGCTTATTGAATATATTGTTGAATTGCAAACGACATCTCTTTTATGCACAGACGAAAGCGTTATCATAAGTGACGATATGATAGCTTTTCAGGTAATACTTAATAACTGGGGTAAGCTGTAAAAAGACAACGGATTACGAATATGTCGTGCACTGAGTTAATATTTACATTACCGCTTTACCGAATATGTAAATCCAGCTTCCAACGTCATTGATATTTTACAAAAAGCTGGGTGCATTTGCTGATATTACGGTATACGAGGCTATTCGTCTGCAAATCCGGTGAGAAATACAATAGAAGTTCAAGTTTCAGCCGAGGTTCGCAGAAAAGGACCAACGAAAAATTACTCATCGAGGTGAAATAAATGTGATCATACTTTCATAAGTGTAGGATATACCGAGCAATGTTTATCATAGTAAAATATATAAAAATCGATGTTTATTTATTTTATTTTATTTATTGAAATGTAAATTAATTTATAATAAATTTATAAATTACTTATTTAAGGCATCAGGGTAGCCAGACCATGTGATGCCGTTTTATAATTTTACAAGAATTTAAGAGACTATTTACATTAACTTAGTTATATAGATCGCAAAGCAAGTTATAGAAAATAAATAAAAGTTATGATGGTAAGACAAACTGAGTTAAATCTCTTCAAACTTCTGGTGGGCAGATAAGGCGGCTTTGATTCGACGGATAGTGTTAGCACTTGATGGATTTAGGATGCTGGCGGGAATCTCGGGCATATTGTCTGCTAATGTATCTATTTGTCGAGAACAGGACACTCCATCAAAATATGCCAAATTGTAAGAGTTATTCCACAATTGGAGAATTCCTCTGAAGCCTCACGAGTATAAAAGTGTTTGCTTGTAAACAGGGTTTTTCCAACTCTGACTCTTAATATTTTTATGCAATCTTCTCTACTTAAGGATATATTATACGGGATACGGGTGATGACGGGTTGATGTTTTCGAAGAAAAGTATCTGAATTTCGCCACTTTCTGTAAGCTCTCTTTTTGAAAATGAGCAAAAGTTTTTCGCGGAAGTTGGTGTAATTTAGGATACTCAACGATAAGAGGGCAGCGAAAGGCGTTTTTTGCTGAAGAGTCAGCAGCATCATTACCTTTAATTCCGCAGTGCCCGGGTATCCAAGCTGGTATAATGTTTCTGTGGTGGTACAAGCAGTTCCTTATAATTTCAAGAGATGGACATTTATTTGTGGCATTGCTTAATCCTTTGAGTATACCCAGGTTGTCCGTTAGGATTAAGGAACGTTCAGAGATTTGTTGGGCGACAGAAATGGCTTTGTAAACTGCAGCTAGCTCGGCAGTTTAACTGTCCGCATATTCTGGAAGTTGAGCCTGGTGAACAATAGAGAATTGTGCATTAAGTTGGCATTCTATTACAACATAGGAGCACCATTGATTTTCTTTTTGTGAACCGTCGGTGTAAAAGATTCTATCTGCTCTTATACTAGCGATTAGTTCTTCATGCAGCATTTTGTACATAGCGTCGGAAGTGTTTGCCTTTTTGTATTTAGCGATATTGCTGTTGATTTGAAGAGAATTTCGTTTCCATGAAGGTGGGTTCTCAACTGCTAATTGTATATCCATTCCGAAGGTAATTTGGGGCTCTAGGGATATACAGACCATGTTAGTCAGCGCAAATACTGAGTATTTCTTTGATTTTTTGGTTGAAGAAATAACTTTTCCGACAGCTTCAAACAACGGATGTGTTGGATTAACTACAGCCTTACTAATGAGGTTGTTTGCTCTTCTTTTAGCTAGATGCTCAAAAGATACGTATCCTCCTTCGACTCTTAGGGCTTCAACGTTTGTCGATCTAAGGGCACCTGTTGCAGTTCTAAAGCAGTCGTTTATAGCTGCGTCAATATTTGAAAGGTTCTTTTTTGTAGTCCACATGAAAATGGTTAAGATGTGTTGAAGTGTGCCTTCCACAAGGGCCTTTGCTATTCGAAGAGATGTTTAGATATGCGGTCCTTTTTTTTTTTAACATATCATTTTCAACGCATTGTTTCGGGATTTTAAATCATTCACAACCTTTTTCGTATGTCTATCCCATTTCAAGTTACCCGTAAAAATAACTCCAAGAATCTTTGTTTCTCTCTTTAATGGAATGTGGGTGTTACGTAGAGCGAGTGGGCTCCAGCTACATTTTCTTTTCCTGCAGAGATGAAGCATCTCAAGTTTTGAAGGAGGGATTATTGCACCCACTTTTTCAGACCAACTAAACATTGACAAGTCCACTTGTTCAAGAGTGTCTTTAACATGATCAGGGCTACCAGAAGCGACAACATAGATGTTTACTCCGATAAAGTCGAGATCGTAAGTCGGCTGGGAAATTTCATCTATCAAAGATTCTATGTACGCGTTGTATAGAATTACAGAAAGCGGAGAACCTTGTGGTGTACCGTTGTCTAATTTCATAAGTATCCTCATAAAGGATATTATTATCTTTAGTAATTTTTTAGGTACACCCCATTTGAAAAGCTGCTCGATTATTGGAACCATAGTAACTCTGTCGAATGCTTTTTCTAGGTCGGATGACATTACTATACTGTGTTTAGTCTTTGACAGGTTTTCTTCTAGGGTGTGTTCCAGTAGATGCAAGAGTATTGAGACTCCTCTATTTGGTCTGTAAGCGTGTTGTTCTGTACTAGCATTACTCGTCTCGCAATAATTTTTTCGAAAATTTTGGAGAGAACGGGAAGGAGAGAAATCGGGCGATATTCATTGAAATCATGGTTATTTCTTGCGCTTTTTGGAATCGGCTTGAGTTTTGCTCTTTTCCAGTCATGTGGAAAAGTCCCAGTCGTTAGAATACCGTGAAAGAGCGCACAAATTCTATTTTTGAGGCTAGTATCGCTTAGTTCAACCATCTTGTATGTGATTTTATCTTCACCTGGGCTACTTCCTTTTGCCATCTTAAGCGTCATTTCGAGTTCAATTAGTTCAATTTTTTCTGTTAGAAGATCGCAGGAGTCTTGGTTTGTCTGAAGGATTTGTAACGTAAAGTTTACCTTGTATGTAGTATCTGCGCTGTATGATGCCCATTTTTTTGCAAATATGTTGGCTATTTTACATGGATCTACTTCCAGTTCTTCGTTTATTTTCATGTAATTGAATTTTCTGTCTGAACTTGGCATACGTATTGCTTTAATGCGACGCCATAACGTTCTCGTGTCAAGAGAAGGATTCATTGTATTAATGAATGTGTCCCATGACGCTCTTTTGGAACGAATAGATTCTAGTCTAACTTTGGCAAAGATTTTTCTGTAGGCGACACAGTTTTCTGTAGTTGGAAACCTACAGGCCTTTTTCCAAGCTTTGTTCTTTTCTTTAACCAATAAGGCTAACGTTTTTGTAAACCATATAGGGTTGGTCTTTGTAGGTTTAGGCTGAGTTATGGGGATGGATTTCGATGATGCGGTTCTGATGATCTTCTTAATCTTTGATGCTTCTTGGTTGACGTTAGCTGACTGAGCTACTTGTTCGCTTAGATTTTTTGTTTCTGCTTGATATAGGTTCCAGTTGCCAGTACTTCTTTATATCGTGGGGTAAATTTTGGACTAACTCTTTGTTCAGAGGTGCTAATAACAATGGGCATATGATCTTTACTAACTGCATCAGGCAGAACTCTCCATCGCAGGAAAGGTGCTAGATCCTGTGTTGCAAAGGTGACGTCAATGGCAGAAAAAGTATTTCTAGTACTAAAAAATGTGTGTGATCCATCATTCAAAGTGATAAGATTACAGTCGTTTGCAATATTTGTGGATTTTGAACCCCATAAGGTGTTATGAATTAACATCGCCTAAAATGATATGATGTATGTTTGCATTCCCAGTAGGAATATCATTCAGCAAATCCATGTTGATCCTCACATCGTGCTCCTTGTAGACATTTGTGATTTTTATCGGTTTCTGTCCCGGAATTTCTATAGTTTGGTGTAAAAGCTTTGTGTCTGAGGTAATATGGTTGTTTATAGGAATGTTATTTTTGACAAGTATGCCTATATACCTGCTTTTGAATAATCATAAGCTTTGTTGTGATGAAATGCTTGATAATTTTTAATTTTCAATGATGTGGGTTTCTTGTAAAGCTATTATGTCTGGCTTATATTTGGCTATTAAATTCTCTAGGGCATGTTTGTTGTTACTAAAGCCTTGTATGTTATATTCCATTGGAGGATTAGAAAATCCAACGAAGCCATTATTGCGGTTGGGGATTTCGGTTTGTGATTAGTGTTTTTGGTTGCGTAATTGGTGTGTAATTATACTGTAGTTGTTGAGTTAAATTATTATTTTTTGAGAAGTTTGTTGTTTTTTCCAAAGAAGTGGAAGCATGAGGCTGAAGTTGGTCCTCAGTGCTTTCATCCATTTTAATATTATCAGAAAGATTATCAAGATCATCAAGTTTGAGATCTCTGAGTTGTTTGTCTTTAATGAGGTGTATGTAGTTTTCATTTTGTTTGTTGTTTGAGATTGAGGTATTGCAGATACTGTATTATTGAGTTCTTTTTGCGTTTGATTTGAAAGAGTAATTGGTTGGGTTTGCTGTTGAACATTTGAGGGTTCTACTGTAGCAGTCTTTAAGTTTTTTCTATATTGTTCGTTTGCTGAAATTTTTGAGTGATTATAGAGTTATTTTTTAAAGTGCCAAGTTTGTATAGGTTCTGTTGTACAGAGCTATTTTCTGAGTGGATTGGTATTTGTTCTCTTTGCTTCGATCTCTCTACTCTCGCTTTGATGATGTCTGCAATCGTGGTATTACTTTCGCCGCGCTTTTTAGGAGCAGGTAATTGATGCAGAGGGATTGTCTTTGTAAATAGCCCACGCGTCACGAATAGAGCAACGACGATCGGCTTTGATCTTGTTAATAGATTTGTAGCGGAAGAAGGAGGGGCAGGAGGGGTCGAATGAGGTATGTTTTTTTTTATAATTTACGCGCGCCTAAGGGGTTATGAATACCCTTATATTGTTGCCAGGGTGCGGGCGGAAAGATAGAAGGAGGAGAAAGGAAAGTTTGTGATATAGTGGTTTGAAACTCAGGTGTGTTTGGTTTCGATATTGACTCTCCAGGGGTGGGAGTTCGAATAGGACGGAGAGATTTTTCTTCTCTCGGAATGTGAGGTTGTGAATTTTAACGGTTGTTTTGTGCTTGAAAAACCCTACCACAGCCAAATCTACATGTCAGTGTTATGCCTTCACATGCAGATTTTTCTGAGTGAGCTAAAATTACACAAATGAAAACTTGCTGTGGCTAGGATTCGAACCTTGACCTTCCGAATGAGAAGCGATAGCTAGTACCACTACACCACGGCCACCCCCTCTCTTCTTTGCAGTTGGTGCAGTAAGTGCGGAGGTATTCGTCATGGGGGGGGAGGGAGACAGCAATTTCTACAGAGAGCAGTATTGTTGCATTGGTTTTTGGTGTGGCCGAGCTTTTGACAAGTCACACAGCACATAGAGTTTTGTATGTACTCTTCTACTTTACAGGTAACCCATCCAATTTTGACTTCATTTGGTCGGCGAATTAAGTCGAACGTTAGTATAGCAGCACCTGTCGAGACGAAGATATCTCTTTCTTTTTTCATGATTTTTTAACGTTGATAACCTTGAATCTACCTAGTTCAGTCAATAATTCTTCCTCAGGTATTTCGATAATATGTCTAGAGAAAATTCTTCCCTGAGTGGAGTTAAGACTCAAATTGTTAGAGACCTTGACTGGAATGGAGTCAATGCGGTTTGCATTGAGGAATTTATCCGCTGTGCTCATACTTATGACCTTAAGAAGAAGACCACCTGACCTCATAGCTTTAACTTCAAGAATGTGTTAAGAAATATTTTCGAGACCACGATTTATTTGAATCGGGTTATATGATGAGAGTGTTTGAATTTGTTCATCTTTGATTTTTTCCATTCCCGATACGACTATGAAGCGTGGCACATTATTGTCGTTCCTGATTATAGGCAATTCTGGGACAGCTTCGTCGAGTTTGGTTCGCTTAACTTTGCGTTTATAAACAGTGTTGTTGCTCTGGTTTAAGTCTACCTCAGGTGGGAGTCCCTTAAACCAGTTTTGGCGAGGGGGGGCGGCCTCCCCTCATCCATAATTGTAATTTTTAGTTAGGTGTGCAGGTGTTTTGTGTTAGTGTTTATTTATTAAAATGGGAAGAAAGTGTAAGTGTTTGTGACTCACCCCGAAGAGTAATTCGGTTGTTAAACTTTTCAAGTAACACTAGTCAAAGAAAATTTTCTAGAGCACAACGTCTATACACGGCGTTTGCCACCACAGAACTGATAAAAATCGATGTTTAAAACAAATAAATAGAGTTTTTTACAAATATCATTTTAGTTTGCTTGGTATTAACCGATCTGTATCCCAAGGAGGCGAAAATTACCTGAACTTTGGATGCTAGATGTTAATCAAAATTAGTTTATTAGCGTCGATATTATAGCTATTAACGTTGAAGCTTGTTCTCAGGCAATGGACATATGGACATATGGACATATGACGTTTTGCTTGTTCATAGCATGTAGTTTTGCGTATCTCTATTCATTCGTGCATTATGTATGTAAAAGTTGTGTATGAAGTTCGGTTGATGCCTAGGACTGTTTCAAGGAGGAATTGTTAAACTCCTCATTTGCACTACGCAAATGATATTTAACGATACACAGTATAAATGGATTTTTTAAAATCTCGAAATCAGCTATTTCCTTTTAGATCGCAAACGAGTATTGCTATCTCTTGGGGTGTATTTTGTTTTTTTGTTTTTATTGCGAATAAGTGGGGGGTAAAAAAGGGGGTAGAAAAATCCGGGTTAAGTTAGTCACAGCAAAGAGACTATTTATTCTTGCGAAATTACTTCCATCTTTTTTACAATAAGTGTCATACAGTAGAATCATAACCTTCCGTTACGTTTAATTGTTTGCATTTTAGATTACGTTTCAACATTTGAATTAAGTTCTAAGTTTAACAAAGTCCAATATACTAATTACATATATAAAATTCAAATGAATATTGTACTTCCGAACATGCTCCCGCCCGGTGGACGATTTTCGTCCGCAAGTGTCCTCGATCATGTTGGAGTATGTCGTACTTCTTCTGATATAAGAATTGTGTGTTGTGTGAATGCAAGTGTGTTGACTATCTGCATGTAAACGAGACAAAATCGTGTAAGTTAAAATTTGAAACATCACATGTAGGTGACAAGGATGATGACATAAGAAACGGGCAACAAAGGGAGATGAAATGTGTGTAATTGACTAGTGCAATAGTTTGTTGTGATCATTGACCAAAACTAGGTCATCGTGCGTCGCGTATGTTTTTTTCGGTTTTTGTTTAGTTTTGTTGATTTTTACTCTTTCAGTTTTTTTTAGTTTTATTGATAATAAAGGTAAGTGTTTTTATTTAATTATTTTATTTATCTTTTTTGTCTGCTCCCTTTCCTTCCCGAAATTCGAGTTCGTTTGAGTTGTGTACACCGGCGCGAATACACAATCGTATACACACTGGCGATCACTAGGATGAGGCCATACATTTTACAATCGATTTTCACTTTTTATACCTGTTTGAAATTCAGTACCCGTAAACTTTTACTACCCGGGTACAGGTACATATTTTCTCAACAGGAAGTCATAAAATTAAAGGGTAAATATGAAACGGCCGTTGGAATTTCTCAAGATCAAACAATGAACTACTTGAAAAGCGTATAAAAAGATGCGCCACTAGGATGAGGCCATTGCAAATATTTCGTTGCATTTGTTAAGAAGATTTAAAAAAGCGTGGAAGAGAACGGTTTTTATTTAGTTAAAAAAAAAAAGGGTTCCGGAAAGATTTTGACAGCGACAGAGAGAGGAAAATAGATGCTTTCAATGAGTTAGGACTCTAAGGCCGAGAAATTGCAAGGAGGCTTAAAAGAAGTAAGACTATTGTAAACAGTTATCTTGCGGATTCACAAAACTATGGGAAAAATCAAAAAAGATGCACGGCAGAAGCAACAACATTGCGAGAAAAGCGATTAATTCTACAGCGCGCCTCAAATTCTACTCTACCAGCGTCTAAAATAAGGGCCAATAGAGGAGTATCAGCCAGCATAGCAACGGTCCGAAGGATAATACGACAAGGAGTACCAAAACAGAGAAAAAAACTTAAAAGGAAACCTGTTTTGAGGCAAACACACAAGGAGCATCGAATGAATTTTGCAGGAGAACATGTCGCTTGGGGCAGTGAATGGAACCGCGTTGTCTTTTCGGATGGAAAAAGTCTAACCTTGACGGCCCCGATGATTACAACTTTTATTTCCATGATCTAAGAAAGGAGGAGCTTATTTTGGCAAGACACCACAGCCGTACGTCGGGTGTTATGGTGTGGGGAGCTATTTCCTACTATGCCACAATTGAGTTGGAGTTTTTATCCACAACAATGAACGGATATAACTACAAATAGTTGCTGGAACGGTCATTTCCAAAGGTGAAAAACATTTTTGGACCCCTTTCTTGGATATTCCAGCAAAACACTGCCCCCATCCACACTTCCAGGGTTGTTAGAAGTTGGATTCAATCAGAAGACGTGGAACTTTTACCATGACCGTACACTATTCACCGGACTTAAACATAATCGAAAAGGTATGGGCATGGTCATTTCGTAAAGTGTATTAAGGTGCCAGATAATTTGAAGACAAGGACACTTTAATCGAAACTATTCGTTATTCCTAGGCCCAAATTTCTCTTGATTATTTAAAAAAAACTGTATGATTCTATTCCAAACCGTCTTATATAGGTCATATCGAAAAATGGCAGGCATACCCATTTCTAATGTAGAAAAACATTTATTTATTATATGTAAACCATAAAGTGTAAACATTTTATTCATTTTTTCCTTTTTTTCGAAGATTTTGCATGTGGCCTCATCCTACGAGTAGTGGCGCATCTTTTTTTACGCTTTTCAAGTAGTTCATTGTTTGATCTTGAGAAATTCCAACGGCCGTTTCATATTTACCCTTTAATTTTATGGCTTTCTGTTGAGGAAATATGTATCTGTTCACAGGTAGTAAAAGTTTGCGGGTACAAAATTTCAATAAGGTATAAAGAGTGAAAATCGAATGCAAAATGTATGGCTCATCCTAGTGATATACTATATACTCGTAGTACATCGATTGTTTTGGTTTCGCGAAAGTGATATCCGTGTGTACAAGTGCAAGAAAAAAAGAAAAAGAAATGAGGAAATGCAAAAAAGTAAAAAGTTCATTAAATTTATTTTCCAAACAAATTCGGTACAATTTGTGGTGTTATTTGTGCGATAACTGTTATCCGCGTATACATTTTTTGGTTGTGCAGTGCGACGATGTGCGATGAAATTTTCGCGAACATTTTGTTGTTGTAATGATGGCCGAATTAGCTGTCAAAGTGTCTGTGGTATTTGCTTTTTAAAGTAAAGGCCAAGAAACCGCCTTAGACAATCCTGCAAATAGACAATTCAATCTTCAGTTTATTTAATTTATAATTAAGATTATATTGTATGTATGTATATTACATTACAATTTTCTACTACTATTTATTATTATATTTGAATCGTGTTGTATGTGAAAATATTTTGAAATTGATACCTGTTGATAGGTTAAAGTGTTTGTGTTGTGTTTTGAATGGACAACGTTGAGTGTTCAGTAAGAAGAATCAAATGCCGTCGGAGTTTTGACTCTCCAATTCTCGTCGGCATTTTGGAATTTCGGAACTCCGCAACGTTGTCCGGAATGTAAGATTTTGTGTGATAGAGTGGACTGTATGAATGTAGGTGTGTTGTGCTGTGTAGAGAAATCTAAGATGAATAAAAGTGTAATTATTTTTATTTAATTAAGGTAATAGATTATTGTTAAAAGGAAACGAAGTGCTTTTATATTTATGCGTTTTTATTTAGGGTGTGTGTCTTATAAATGTTGTGTTGTGTAGTTTAAATGTCTTGCTTTCCAAGTGACCGTTTGGGTTTTTCCGTCTTTCCCGGGATGTGTGCCGATGATCCGTCCGAGTCGCCATTGCAATGGCGGTAGTTTCACATCTTTGATGAGAACTAAGTGTCCGCGTTTTGGTCCAGGCTTCCGTCTTGTCCACTTTGGGCGCTGTTTTATCCTGGACAGATATTCCTCACTCCACTTTTGACAAAAGTCGTTGGTCATTGAGTTTATCCGCTTCCATCGCTCAAGGTAACTTACCTTTTCCAAGGCAGTGTCTCCTTGAGGAATTTCGAATGTTCTTGTGCCGATTGAATGCCTTTAGTGGACCACTGTCTCTTTTTATAGCTTGTGCCCGGCAGTTTCGTACAAAAAGTTTGTAGTGCGCTGGACTCCAAGTTCTGGTTGACTCATTAAATACCGCATGGTGAGTAATGTACTAGATGAAGTGAAAAGTGACCTCCTTGACCGCCAGAATGCACTGCTACTGCAAAAAAGGTTATATTGCCTTGAAGTCCGTTCATATTTAGGCAGACATGTTAAATTTCAGTGCGATACTGTCTTTAGTTTTGTTTTGACAACTGATTGTTGTTGACGTGTTTGGCATCATGTTGGGTATGGACAAAAACGATTTTCGTTCTCTCATAAAACATTATTTTTTGAGAGGCAAAACGGCGAAGAAAACAAAAGAAAAGTTGGATAAATATTATGGGGCTCCGTCAGATTAAACCGTCAAATATTGGTTTCGAGAGTTTCGTGGTGGCCGCAACTCCACTACCGATCAAGTCCGCAGCGGCAGGCCCTCCGATGCGGTTACAGAGGACAATGTCAAAAAACTACATGAAATGGTGTTGGCTGACCGAAAAGTGAAGGTCCGCGAGCTAGCAGATACCACAAAGATTAGTACTGAGCGCACACGTCATATTTTGGGCAATATTCCGCATATGAAAAAGTTATCCTGCCGCTGGGTGCCGCGCATGCTCACTCCTGACCAAAAACACGAACGCGAGAGCACTTCGAAGGAGGGTTTGGACTTGCCGATGCGGAATCGGGCGGGCTTTTGACGTCGATTGGTAACTATTGATGAACCTTGGATCCACTATTACACACCAGAGAACAGAATGAGTACCTCAATGAGTGTTCGCCGATGATGAAGCCCTAGCAATTGAACAGCTGACTCAGTGATAAATGTTGCTTCAGATCCAGGATCGACTAACGCCCTCAAATTAAGGTAATTACCATTTGACGACCTGACTCGAACAACTGCTGTTGCCAGAACAACACTTGTACTTCAGGAGAGACGACTTTAGGTTGGTTGGTATTTATTTTAGTATGAAAAGTTTGTGTACCTATAGTTTTGTATAATCCCTTGTAGGTTTGGAGCTGAAACTATTAACTTGTAGCAGAGAATGGTGTGTCTGCTTGCAGTAATAGCAGCGTACACTGCTTTGGCAATGGTTACTCTTGTGACTGTACGCCAAACAGTTCCGACAAATACCGATTCTGTCCACTGCCTTAGATCGTTCACAGATCTCCATGTCAATAAACTTTTGATAAGTCCGAAGGGAGTGCTGACCTCTACCACATACCTGGCATGCAAACTGCTGCAACACCGTTTTCTTCTTTACAGCAACAGCTTTCTGTGAAGAAGAACGGCTGCCCTTTGTGCCACTCGTTCCAGCTACTGCTTCCAAGGTTTGAAAACGTGTTTTCAGGAACTCTGTGAATTATGTTAGTGTGGGTAACTCCTTCGAACTACCTAACTTCTTCTCCCACAAACGCTGAGTAAAGGCAGGTAATTTCTGTATTAGTATATAAATTAATATGTCATCCCAGGAACTAACCGGCTATCCTAAATTTTCGAGAGCATGGAAACATTCCCGGGACGTGTCCAGTAGAGACTTCATGCTACTTGCAGTCTCCTTTGTCAACTGCTGCTGTTCAAAGAAAAGTTTGAAGTGAGCGTTTACCAACACTCGCTTGTGGTCGTATCTGACGACAAGCAGTTCCCATGCTTTGCCATAATTGCCAGCATACAACCCTAAATGCTGCAACAAACGAGCAGCTTCACCGTCAAGAGAAGATTTTAAATAGTGAAGTTTTTGAATTTCACCCAAGTTCTTATTTGTGTGAACTAAAGACAGAAAGACATCATGGAAAACCCGCTATTTTGTGTACGAGCCCTCGAAATGCGGAATTTTAATTTGGGGTAATGAAAGTTCATTACAAGAAGCACCTGTGGACTCGCCTTCCACAACCTTCTCCTTAGATACTGACTTTGCATTGTCGATAGCATCGACCAATTCCCCTCGGTAAGTGAAATATGTTTCTTGAAGCAGATCAAAAATTTCATCAAAATTTTCCTCTTCCAGACCTTCTTCAGTTTCTCCTCGTCGAATCTTCGCTGGAAGACTAAGCGCGTCCTTGAAGTTCCCTTCTAGAATAAGAAGACGACCTGAAAGATAGCTGGCCGTACGACGTGATGCTCCAGTCTTTTTGAAGTTGGAGTGGTGACGAAGAATCTGCTCCAATATACCCGTTGGCAATTTCGACATTTTTAAAAGTTATCATTATTATTATTATTATCAGGGGAACGATACAAATTAATTTGTAGGGTCCGGGACTTAACGCCGGGGTACTATGCCCATGTGGCGCGTTTTGTCAACAGCACGCGGAGTACTAAGTTCCCATGTGGTCAACCACCTACGTACTTACCGCGCCCAACAGTGCTTAATTTCGGTGATCTAGCTTGTAAAATTAATTAACCAATAGATATGTGTACGTATCAAGTATTTATTAGTAGTTATTAGATACAGTTGTTTATTATAGTATTAATTAAATAATATATTTTATTTCAGCAACTTATGACCTTTGGTCAGCTTTGCCCAGTTGGTGACAGTTGAGGTTAAAGTTGATAATAAATGAATGATTTATGCGCATCCACCGAATGAGTCCTTAAGTTTTAAAAAGGAGAAAGGCAAGGGGCTTGGTGGGCGCGAGGGAATCTATGTATGTACTTCGTTTTATGTATGTATATATCTATATATATATTTTGTGCACTTTGCACTTTGTCCTTGCACTTGCACTTTTTAAATTTTTGTTTTCTTTTAAATGTTTAATGTTTTGTGTAGTTTATTATTTATGCAGCTCGAAGGACCAAATGTTGGGGTGTGTAGGGTTTTTTTTGTTTTTATTGTGAATAAGTGTGTGGTAAAAAAGGGGAGTAGAAAAATGCGGTTTTGAGTTGAACACGTCTTTTCTTGTTGAATAGTCACAGCAAAGAGACTATTGATTCTTGCGAAATTACTTCCATCTTTCTTACAATAAGTGTCATACAGTAGAATCATAACCTTACGTTACGTTTAATTGTTTACATTAATCTAAAGTTTCAACATCTGAATTAAGTTCTAAGTTTAGCAAAGTCCAATATACTAATTACATATATAAAATTCAAATGAATATTGCACTTTCGAACACTATCGTATGCAGTTTGTCTGTATGAGTCAAAAGTGGCCATTCACTCAAACATTAATATATAACATGAGACAACTAACAGGAGTTTGTCTCAGCAGTTATTTTGGAGACAGTAGTAATATTTTTGTTTATCCAACATTTCACTGCTCAGTACCTACTTAGTCTTAACTTATGATTTCACCACAAATATGTAAATTCATTCGATACTTCTGCTATCGACATTGGCATTTCATTTGAATTTGTAACTGCCTTCAAATATCTAGCAGTTCTAATCTCGCATTCTACGAGTATGAAATATACGAGAAAATGGAGAAACATGCAAAAACTTATTTTTTTCTTATTATTCATTATTCATTTATGTATATATATTTTTTTAACATATTTTCATAATTGGGTTTACCTAGGTTTCCATAACAATATTATATAACGAATAGCTAGTGGCATTTTTATTTAACAAATTTAAATTGTGATAAATGCCACTTCAATATAAAAATATTCAAAACAATAATTCTTAACAGAAAAACATCAAAGTAAAATAACAAATTTAATGTGAAAACGATGTGGGGTCAACATAATATAATATAAAATAATTTTTCTTTTTCTTTCTTTGTTTCTTTGTTTATATTTGGTTTATAAATACATGCTAATGTTATACAAAGTAGGGTAGCAAAACTTCGATTTGTTCATGATCAAAATCAAAAATCCATGTTTTAATTTTGTTTAAAAGTTCGGACAATCTTCTTAACACTCGTAAATATGCTGGAAGTCTATTAAAAAGTTTGCAGCACACAACTAGGTAAGAATTTCTGTAATGAGAGGTTCGAAGAGTAGGAATGCTTACAATGGAGCCTGAATTGGTACGCAAACTGTATTCGTCAGAGATTGGGCTTTGCATGTAGCCACCTCTCATAAAGAATATTTTTGAGACTTTGTAGTAGTATAGATGTCTAACTGGCAGAATTTTCAATTCTTTAAATAGCACCATAGAGAGGGCTAAACAGTTAGCACTACACACTTTCCTTATAGCGCACTTTTGCAAAACAGCAAGTGACTGAATTTTCGTTTGGTAGCCCCCCCCCCACCATTAAGTTATTCCATACTGTAACTTAGAGTAGAACAGACCAAAGTAGACCGTTCTTAAGATCAACAATAGTCAACAAATTTCTTAAGGCGATAAAAACTACGTATGACCGAACGGAAATATTGGTTCAACGAAAAAATGTGTTCAGACCAGCTCATATTTTGGTCAATTTGAATACCTAGGTATTTAAATTGCTGAACTATTTCAATTTTGAAACACTTAACGCTATGAACTATTTCAATTTTGAAACACTTAACGCTACAAGTTTCATCTTCATTTGAACGTTACCTTACAATTTTCTCCACTACATATACAGCTGAGTAAAAAGTTGAGAGCACAATCCTGTGAATGAAACTAAATTGGAAAATCTAGAGGCTCCTTCATACCTGGGGTGAAAAACATGAGTTTTGTTTTATTACGGACAACTAATTTGTGTTTCGCAAACCAGAGTCTTAGCAAGTCAACATCAAAGTTTATAGCTGCAATGAGATCCAAAGGATTGGTTGAACTATATGCAATACCAAGGTCATCTGCAAAAGCCGTTACTTTTCCGACAAATGGTTGTTTAAATAACGAATTAATATAAATAAGAAAAAAATGGAGCCAAGAACAGAACTTTGCGGTACACCTAGGTTTATTGCTATCGGGTTACCAAAACAATCACCAATTTTAACTCTTTGTATTCTGTCCTGTAAATAAGACACAAACCAATGAAACATAAAAACAGAAAACCTGCATTATATACTTTGTTCAGAAGAATATTGTGGTCAACCGTGTCAAACGCTTTTGTTATGTCGACGAAGAGACTGGCGCAAATTTTTTTCAGCATCCAGTTCCATGTTTATTAGCGAGCAGAACTCTAAAAGTGCATCTTCTGTAGAGAACCCCTCCCTAAACCCATACTGCGCAGGACTAAAAAAATTTATCCCCTTGAGGTGATCTACTCGTAACATTCTGTTTTTAACAGCTTTTTCAAAAATTTTAGATATCGGAGACAGTAAGGAAATTGGCCTGTAGTTGTTTTTCTCTTTTCTATTTCCTTTTTTAAAAAATGGTTTCACGTTAACACACTTCAAGTTGTCTGGGAAAATTCTAGTTAGAATACTTAGGTTAAAAAGTGAGCTAGAACGTCCACTAAGTTCGGAGCGATATACTTAAGGGTAATATTAGAGAGTCCATCTTCACCACAAGAGTACGAGTTATTCAGAGAGTTAATAATGCGTAAAACTTCAAGACCAGTAATCTGGTGAAAAAAGTAACTTCCGCTACTTGATGTGCTTTCCACTAAACTAGACTCAGTGCAACGAATACAATATGCTGGACATTCTCTTATTGACAATTGGCCTACTGAGCCAAAAATGTCATTAAATTCATTGTCTATAGATGTGAGATCTACAATATCAGCACCTTGGCTATATAGTATATACAAGCCCTATTGTAATACTCCTATTGATTACGACCGTTACGGTCAATGATACTATTTACTACTTTCCATTCATTTTTAGGGTTGCCTTGGTCACTTTGTACTTTGGAATAATAATACCTATCACGGTACATCCTAATTTCTTTGTTAATTATGGAATTAAGTGGATGCTTAAGACATTTTTTCCGTAGTTGATTTTTCAGTTTAATTTTTTTAAGGATGGTATGGTTTATCCAGGGTTTTAACCTAAATTCTGATTTTTTCGCACCACGTTGTGGCAATGAGCTCTAACATAGTTTCGCAGGATTTGCTGAAAAATGTCATCAGCCTTCGAAGTATTGCCTTCGGCGTAGACTTCCTCCCAATTTTATAAGAAAAGGTCACTGTTTAAAAGATCAAACATAATCTCAGTCACGGTGGGTGTATGAGTGGGAATTACCCGCTTTGCATTTCTAACTTCTTGGCTGCTGTCCCTTGCTCCTCATAATCTTTTTCTTCACATCTTGGGAAGAGAGATGGACACATAGAGGCGCCTCTTGTTGAATTATTAGTTGAGACACGTTTGACGTAGCATTGCTGTATTTCATTAGCTGTAATAGAGACATCCAATGCGTTGCTAAATATTGTTTGAGCACACTCTTCTGTATGTTCATTATTAACGCCAGGTACACCAACAATTTCAATCACGTTCTCTACTACGTTCTGCTCCCTCCAGTTAAGCTTGCTTTCCAAAGAGGTGACCTTAATTTTTAGAGCTTTATTTTTTTCCTTCAGCTGGTTGATCGTGCTGAGAAAGTCGCAGTTCATTTTTTTATGCATAAAATTTCCTCATAGAGCATTTGTATAGTTATTGAAAGATCCGATTGTTGTGGCCGACCATCTGTTCTCGACAGTGCATGGTGGTCATCTGTTGATGATTCATGCGCGCCCCGTAGCGCAGAGGTTGTTTGAATATTGCGCATTGGTCGCTGTTTCGTCACTGCTGCACCCGTCTTCTTACCTACTACAGGTTGTTGCTCCGTCAGAGAGTTTGATTGTGCTGACGTCTCTGGTGATGTGGTTACAGTTGGTTGTTGAAACGATTTGCGGTGAAGCGCGGAGCACTTATCGCATCGGAATGGCGAACATTTAGAGGTCATATACTCCAAATCAGTTACATTAACATTCACACACGAGGAATGAAAATACGAATTGCAGTAAGCGCAGGAAGTTTTAAGTTTTTTTATTGAAAACCAGACAGTGCATTTCAAAAAATTAACAAATTGAAACTTGATTTTGACTATTTACGAAATTAGACTTTCGATACAAAAAGTGTGCACCCCACGACACTTATAGCAGATTTGCATGTCGCCTTCTTTGATTTGGAAAAAAACATTCCAAAGATTTCTCAAAGATCTTCTATGTACGATCTCAAAATGAACCCGAGACGTACATATACAGTGGCGGCCAATGAAATCGAAAAAAATAACTGTTTCGTTTCGCATTACGTCCGAGTAGAACCGTGAGGCTTATTTTGTATAATTTATATTTTAATGCGGAACTGTTCGTTTCGAATTAGTTTTTTGAAGTATAAAGAAGAATAAAAAAAAGGTTTCAAATGTCGAAGTTGACGCTCGAAGAAAAGTCGAGGATAGTGAGCCTTTCTGAGGGTGGATTATCAGCGAGGGAAATATCAAGGAGAATAAAAAATTGAAAAACCCGGAAATTTTGAGCGAAATAAGGGTTCCGGGTTAAAAAGGAAACGTCGGCCCCATAAGATCGGTATATTGTGAGATTGAGCCTCCGTGAGCGTTTTAAAACGGCTACAGAGATTCGAGGGGACCTCGATTAATACACAAATTTGCGAATTAGTGTTGAAATTGTTCGTAGATCTTTAAGGAGAACTGCTGACTATGAAACCAGGAAAAAAGCCAATGCTCACCAAAAAAATTAAGACTGCTCTGTTGAAATTGGCTAAATATCATCGAAGTTGAACTGTGGAGGATTGGAAAACATAGTTTATTTCAGACGAGAGTAAATTCAACCTCCATAGTTCTGATGGTATGATTTACATGCGATGGAATAATGGAGAGCGTTACAGTGACCAATGCATCAGAAAAACTGTCAAACATTCGGCTGGTAAAATGGTTTGGGGATGCTTTTCATTTTACGGAGTTGGACATTTGGAGATAATTAATGGGACTGTAAATGCAAAAAAATATATTGATA
Source organism: Volucella zonaria (assembly GCA_963966105.1). Classification (NCBI taxonomy): domain Eukaryota; kingdom Metazoa; phylum Arthropoda; class Insecta; order Diptera; family Syrphidae; genus Volucella; species Volucella zonaria. The sequence goes on from OZ014530.1 coordinate 163,811,696, forward strand.
TATTAACGCGAAGTTTGGTACCATTCCTTGAAAACTATCTCGCGCACGCTGATGACATTATTTTCCAAGACGATTAAGCTCCCTGCCACTGAGCGAACATTTTTCATTAATATTTTTTATTTACTATATTAGACATTTATTAAAGTTATTTCACTTGTTTTATTTTTTCTTAAATGCTTTATTTAAATTATAGGTTAAGGATTTTTTGTAAAATTCACATTGAAAACTATCATCTACCAAAGAACTAGAATTGCAGTTAGAAAAAATTTGGTATGACGAAATTTCGATGGATGCAATAAAAAATCTGGTTGAGTAAATGCCGAGAAGGATTGCCGCGGTCAAAGAATTGCTTTTATACAATCGTTATACAATAAGGTAGTAAGAACAAGTTAATTTGTTGCAGAGAATTCGGGTCTTTATCTGTCATTTGTCATAATGAAAAGGGTGCTTTTTTTAAAGCTATACAAGTTCAATATGAAATGAAATACTCGAAGCTAATGTTACTGTCTACGATATTAGCTTTATTTAATAGATAATTTTACGCCATTAGTGTTTAAATTATTAAGCATATGCGCTCCAACGCTAGCTCTAATGAAGCGCAGTCCTGAAGTCTAATTTTCGACAACTTTATCGAGCAACTGAGGCCGTATATCAGCAATAACACGGCGAACGTTGACTTCCAAATCGTCCAACGTTTCTGGTTTATCGGCATAGACTAGTGACTTCCCAAACCGCAAAAGAAGTACTTTAAAGATGTGGCATGTTGCGCTATCTTGTTGAAACCAAAGTTCTGTCAAGTCAATGCCATTCAACTGAGGAACGAAGAAGTCAGAAATCATGTTTCTATAACGCTTCTCCATTGACGGTAACATTTTGGCCAGCATCGTCCTTAAAGAAATATGGGCTGATGATTTCACCAGCCTATAAAGCACACTAAACAGTGAGATTTAGTGGTTGTAGAGACGTCCATTTGCTTGTTTACATATCCATTTAACCAAAAATGGGCCTCATCGGAGAACAAAATTTTGCGTTGAAAATGAGGATCAAGCTGAATTATGTTCTCGGCCCATTCACCGAACCTACGATGCGTATAATGGTCACGCGGTTCCAACTCTTGCATAAGCTGTATCTTATAAGCTTTTAAGACAAGATTTTTCCGTAAAATCTTCCACAAAGTGGATGGGCATAGCTCCAATTGCTGTGCACGATAGCGAATCGACTCATTCGGATTCTCCTCAGCGCTGCGCTCCCCAAAGGCAATAACTTCTTCTGTTCGCACTGTTAGTCGTCTTTGGGGATGCATATTATCCACTAGAGCGTACGTGGTGTGAAAACGATTCATCGCGTTCCGAATAACATGCTCGGATGGACGATTATGTGCGCTACGTCGCACGATAAGTTTGGCGAACCGAGCCATGGTTTTTAAAATAAGTTTGCACAATTTGCACGCGTTGTTCTGGCGTTAATCCATTCACCATAAAATGGTAAAACGTAGTAACCATAAATCAACTTTCAACTGTCAAATTGACGATCTGTAGAATCAGTGTTGTCAGTTTAAAAATTGAACCTCTAAAAAAAACTTGGTTAAAAAAGGCTAATTTTTAATAAGATTTTTAAGAATATTCTATACTGCGCCTAAACTATAATGTGTGCGTTTTTCCAAGAACTATTATATGCAAAAAATAAATACAAATACTCGTAAATATAAATTGGAAATAAAATGATCATATTTGTTACCGAAAATGTGGGTGCTGCGATGTCACTGACCGCCACTTTGCTATTTATAATGCGTCAAACTAAAATTTAACTGTACAGCGCGAATAATGTTACGAGTATGTTCGACGTTGCTTCTGAATATCTTTCGAAATTTTCTATTGCAGAAGCAGAATAACCATTTCCGGAACGACTTCTCTTCTTCTCGCTAATGATAGCGTTCTCATCAGCAACGACCTGACACCCCTTAAAGCATACATATTTTTTACTTATTGGATAAAGGTGATAGAAGTTAGCGGGTTAGGAATCAGTCGTGCTGAGAACGATAATTTACATTACCCTTTTTCTGAACCCGAATCTTAACATTTATTTAGAAGTAGTCATCGTGCGAAAGTGTGAAAAATGTAGATACCTATGGCCTGCCCTTAATCACTAAGGAAATCGTGACGACGATGTTGCACAGCGAGTCAGTGGGGTGGCTTAAATAGTGTGGAAACTGCGCAGTATTTTGTGACAGTAAAATGCCTCTTCAGCTAAAAGATTTATTAGATCCGAAAACCGTTCGTCCGGATTTAACATTCCTATCGCAATTTTGGAGGATGCACGAGAGATATGAGGGAAAAATGACAGTGACAGAAAGCCGATAGAGAGCAAACTTCAAGTTAAGCAAGTTCTTGACGAAGACGGCAAAGAGAGTTAAATTCCAGCCGAGATTTATATTATAGAAGGGGCCGAATAAATAATTTGTGTAATCAAATGGATGCATATCAGCCAACTCTTGACTTTATTAATGAGGTGATGCAGAATAGAGTGGCATGTAGAATGGTTCTAATGTCTACAATTTAGCAAGCCCCACAGGAGGCGCAGTAGATAGGAGATGCTTGTGGGAGAAATATGAAGGCTCAATCTGATCTTACCTCATATAACTAATGCAGTATAGTATCGATGACGGAAATTTTATATGACACTTGGTTCACCATTAAGACCCTACACTGACTCGAACGTAAGCAAACATACAATACATGATGTGGACCAATAAATCCACATTTTTAGAATATTACCATTTTTTGATTATGAAATCCCGCGCCCAGGCAACGGTATAAGGGTATTCATAACCCCTTAGGCGCGCGTGAATCTATATATAAATACGTGCTGCCCATTTTTGTCGTACACTTTTACACCGTTCTACTCAACCGAATGGCATGATACTTATTCCATTGGAAAGGTAATTTCGCGTAGATGTGCAGAATGTGTTTTTTTTTTTTGCCAAACGGTTGAGTAGGATCTTGGTAAACACATTTAAAAAATTAGGTTATTTTACAACATGACAGAAAAAAAAGTCTGCTCCCCTTTGAAAGTCAATGGTCAAGAAAAGGAAAGATGCTAGGGATAAGCGTATAGTCGAATCGTTTTTGTGCATGTGGTTCATAAGGAATTTTCTTGACTGCTTTGGCTCATAAAATGTATTGTTTTGTTTTTTATGTAAGTGTGTGACTGCGAACGTCACTACAGAATTGAAAAAGAGTTTCTTAACCAAGTGGGATAGAGACTAAACAAAATGAAAAAAAGGGAAACATAGTGACAAGTGACGACACTTCTGTTATTTACACGAAAACTGTTGCTTTTGTATTGTGTATTTGCAAAGCGCATGAACGTTCGGTTCAACAACATTATACATATGTATATTTTAGTAGAAAAGCTGCATAAAGGAGAAAGAGCGTTCACATAGCAGGGGAGTAAATCATGTTGAGTATTTGTTAGTACATGATCACATTGGCGTGGGCAGGACGATTGTCCGAAAGAGAGGGAACGCTTTTTGTTGAAGTGGGAAGAAGAAGGGTTATTTCCACCGAAAATCCATTTCTAAATTGCTAAATTGGATAATGGTTGAATTTCAACGATGGGCGAGCCTAATAGCTATAATTCACTGCTGGCTCTATTCATATTTTGCGTGTTTATTCTTCGATCACCGGAGTAGCTAGCTGGACCCTAAGCTGGTTTTGGGTCAACTTGGATGTACTCGTAAGATGAGTGAGATTAGCCAACCAGCGGAGCCTTGGTCGGCATGTAACATCTTTTTTACGTAATCAATAATCATTAAGCTTGGTAAGCCATACCTCAGTCGTATGCTCGCACGTTTTAAGTCAACATATTCTCAATTCACAACGTTAAACTGATTCAACCAAATCTCGTTTACTTACTTACTTACTTAGGTAACGCTACAGTTCGGGGTTGAACTAACTAGTTAAACAGTCTTTCCAGTTAGTCCGATTTTTAGTTAATTGCCTCTCCTTTACTTGTGCTTCCTACAGTTGGGGGTTGAAACTGGGTCTCAACTAACAAGCCTCTTCAAATAGCCCGGTCTTTAGCTAAATACGTCCAGTTGCGCACTTCGGGTTGGTTAAGGTCTCCTTCTACTCGTGCGTGCCACCTAAAGTGAGGTCTTTCTGTACCCTCCGGGTTTGATTCAACATCCCAGGCGACTGATGCGCAGTTTTCTGACTAGGTCGATGTCGATGTACAACTCTTACAGTTCGAATATTTTTCGAAGGAGTTTTATCTCGAAACAAATGGGGATATCTACATCCGCTTTCGATAGCGTCCATGCGTCTGCGCTGTATATTGTATAATAGTAGGACTGGAATGATCAAGGTCTTATATAGAGTCTACCTAGTTTTACGGGATAAGGCCTTACTACTCAATTGTTTTCTTAGCCCAAAGCAAAAGTGATTGTCATGAGTGATTCGGCGTTTTATTTCTGCTGAGGTGTTGTTGACAGAATTTATAGCAGAGCCAAGGTAGACAAAGTCCTATTGCTGTCGATTGTCAATCTTGTCCGCCCGGAACGTTCAGATGTCCAGAATATAATTTAGCGCTTGCTCATCCAGAGACCGCCATATCCCCTTGTGTACATTGTGATGAGGAACCTGGGAACTGTGTGTTTGCCATAGTGATATTTCGTCCCGCCGCAAAGTCAATAAGCCTAAGTCCGTTTCCAGACGTAATGTCGTGTAGGTTATGCTTACCAACGGTCCTACCGGAGATGTCCTCCTGTCTTGGCGTTAAAATCGTACTATGCGATTTTAACGTCATACTTCGGACATTGTTCATACAATATCTCTTGCTTCTCGGCTCGTCAAAACATGCTTCTTTGTTTTCCCTAGGGGCATGGACATATTTTAGGCTTATGTTAGCGAATTTAGTTTTGATGCTCACGTTTTGGAAGCTCAAGACTTCTTGCCTAAGTCTATCTCATACGGGAAATGGCAAATCCGCATAGTAATCGCTATTGTACATATCACAGTTTTTCATTCTTCTTATGTCTGGCCCATCAACAGTGAGTTCGAGGCCAGTATGGCCTGTAAAGTTCATGCAGTTACCGTGGACCACTACTGGAAGGTAAGGCAAGCACTTTGCTACAAACTCGATTTTTACGCTGCTGGTCCAATCCAAGTTATAGGAGATTCAGCAGTTTCCCGATCAATCGCCGCGCACGTCATTTTACGTTACAAAAAAAAAAAAAAACATATGCGTCTTCGATATTGTACAATATACACATCATTATGTTATAGACTTGTACCTATACACATAAAGATTCCTAAAGTAAAGTAAAACTATATTTTTCGTTACAGCTTAGGAAGTCTTTAAAGGTTTTGTCTGCAAGTCAACCGTCAAGTGCTAACTGGATGGTGTTTGGTTCTATTTTCGGTAAAATCAAAACTTGCTTAATCCTTGGCGGCATCACAACCTGGATTTAAAAATATATTTAGCGCAATCTTGTTTTCAATTCTTTCGAGTCGTACACACTTAGTAAGTTGTGGTATCTTCATCTCAGAATATTTATGTAAATGTGGCTGAACATCATTCAAGTTAATTTTGATTTTTATAAAATTCTTATACGTTATTTTAATCCAGACAAAATAGATGAAAAAAAGTGCTGAGATTGCATTAATTCCCAACAAGCTGCATTTTGACGTCATTCCAAATGTTAGTCCCCATCGATCCCGCTTGCGCTTTGTTATTATCCGAGATTAAGTGTCACAAATTTCGGTTTTTTGGGTGTATTTCAGAAACGCTGCGAGCTATCGGAAAAATGGATAAGAGAAAGTTTGTAGATCTTGAAGTTCTCTACAAAAAATTTACTACAAATTCCCTACGAAGCGCAGCTCTCGAGTTATAGCTATTTCAAACCTAGAAAATACGAATATGCACTCATACGTGGCCAGTATGCATCATCGGGTCATCTATTTGAAGAAAAAAAATACTGGAATATTGGTTTTTGTGACTCATGCACTCAAATACTATACGTGGAAAATATACGATTCTGAGTGGGTCAACGTCCGTCCCTAATTCCATTAGTCGGTTGGCCTTGAGTAAGATTTGCCTGCGATATTCCATTGTTCGAGTAGAAACCGGCGTATATCTGCTTTTTTCGATGGACATAACTTTAGTAAATCAAGTCAGTTTTGAACGGATAAATTACTTCCTCTATTAACTATGGACAGTACCATGAAAATCCTCGATGAGAAAGTACCGATAGATCCTATGTTATTATAGTATTTAAACGCATGAGTATTGCGAAGACATTTGAAGATGGACTTGAAAAATTCTTAGAATACGAATTAGCCCCTTACTCATTATCGCCCTTTGAGGCAATTGGAATACGTAAGACTCAGATCTCAACCATTTAAGATTATTTTGAACGTGTGAACATTGAAGTCTAGAGTACAAATGCTACCTATATCACCGATTGAGGATATCGGCTTCATCGTGTTGTATGTGATCGAGAGGACACATTCGATGGTATTTTGGACAAATATCTTCAGTATGTTCGTAGATAATTTATGGTTATACTGATTACACGAAAAATATCAAAGCTGCAAAACAACGTCGTCGAACTACAAAAACATTTTCACCGTCTGATATCGTTTTTGTTGAATCAATGACTGTTCCAACAAACCAAAAACAATTTCTGGCTAATACTCACAATAAACCTCGCTTGATTTCGATGTTGTGTGAAGAATTCGCAGCTGCCAATATTCTTGTGAAACAAGCTAATAATGATGCTGATGCCCTCATTATTGAAAACGCAATAGAACAATTCAGTAGCAATAATATAACTATCGTTGCTGGAGAAGATGTAGATTTATTAATAATACTGACTAGACGAACTCCAAGTGATTAGATCATTTACTTTTTAAAACCTGGGAAAGCTCAAATTCAAACAAAAATTTATTCTTCACAAAGTTTAACTGCGTATCCAAAATGCTGAGTTCATATTTTATTCCTAAATGCGATAACTGGCTGTGATACGACATCAGCAATTTTCCAAAGGGGCGAAACTGCAGTATTTAAATAATTTGAAAACTGTAAGGATTTAATAGCCAAGTAATAGATTTTTGAAATCTGTGAAAAATACAAGGAACAATAAAAGAGTGCAGTTATCTTGTATTTGACCAACATCTGCTTCTGCTTATTAACACTTGTTTCGTGTATTCTAGTAAGTGTAGGTGTGCCTGGGTAATAAACTGAATCCTGAAGACTGGGGCTGCAAATTGATGACTAATAGTTTGGAGCCAATCCAGACTTTACTTTCCACCTGCTCAAGAGAAACTGCTGAACACAATTTTTTTTAATTGCAAGAAAGGCTGCGCGAGCAATTGTGGGTGCAGAATAGTTGGATTGTTTTATTCACCAGTCTGTGTCAATTGTCAAGGCCACTCTGCACTAATGCTACATCAAATGCAACAGATGAAGATTCTTTCGAATTCAATATATATAACTGATATATCTCTCTTCTTAGAGCAGTCAACACAAATTGAGCAAGAAGATGAAGAAGAAAGCGAAGAGGAAGAAACGAGTGTTCATGTAGAATTTGATGTAGGTATAGTCCGTTTCAAATCACTGTGCAATTCGAAAACTGTGCAAAGAGGGCCTGGAAGCGCATGCTACTCATCTGTTCACTGGAAAATCATATTCACGAAACGGACATTATTTCTTCTTTTCAACACAATAATTGTTAAGAAAGTGCTTTCCATAACATCGTCATTTCTAACTCCACTGAAAAAATATACAATGGACACACCTTCCACGCCCATGCATTCTCTCTATATTCTGGATTCGCAACGGTCAATACCGGCTGATTATCTTTTCGACAATTCATTATCCAATGCCATTTTAACAGATAATCCGTCCCATAGATGAACTAACCGAGATGTCAAACTCTACTAATCCTTTCGCCCAGACACACTGTAAGTGAATTCCAACACTTTTACATTCTCCATATTTTCTCTAAATTTGACAGAATGAGAGTAATTTACAAGTAAAATTGCTAGAATGAGAGCGACTTGCACGACCAAAATAAAATCGGTTTTGATTTTCCAATTCCTGGAGGGTTTGCCATCTAGGATTTTTTTTCATAATCAGCGCGTGCTCAAATATTCGTACATAGCGCGGGCGAAGGAAATTTAGGGAGGTAGAAAAGACAGGTACCGATGTACATTGTTTTAAATGTTTGAAAATTATAACGACTAGGAAACACAGAGATCGGCAGGGCATTCCATAAGCGAGTTGTACGGCCTAGGAAAGAATCACGATATTTTAGAGTACGTCCGAAAATGAGCTTGAGGGTATAGTGATGATTATTCATAGCGAGACGGGTGTTACGGATGAAAGTTTGAATGGGCGGAATGTTACCGGCGATTTCTATGGAGCACTGGTGGTGGAAATAGCGATAAAACAAAGTGAGACAGAAGACATTACGTCGGTTTTCGAGGGTGAAGGCACGGATGAATGACTTATATATTGTCGCCAGATCGTTTGAGGAAACCTAGACATTTCGCAGCATTTTTAACGACATCGAATATTCCAACGTAAGTCGTCACTGACACACATACCGAGAATAGAAAGTTTTTCGGTTTCGATGATGCAAGTGCCATCCATGGATAATGGCTGGGTCTTTAAATTCCGCTTTAACGACGGCAGACAGCATTTTGTTTCGGAAGTATTCCCGTTCTACAGCCGAAGAGCAGGGACGTGAGTCCGGGAACGAATATGAAAAGCAGAGAGTACTGTCATCAGCAAAGGAATATATTGGATTAGAAGTAGCAGACCAGAGATCATTAATGGAAATTAAAAAGAGTGTCGGAGACAGAACGGGGCCCTGAGTCACACCAGCATTTATTTTGTGAATATCAGACTTGAAACCGTCCAAGACAACTTGAAGTGCACGTTCTGAAAGGTAATTTCTAATCCATTGAAGAAGAGAGTCATCAATCCCAAAAGCACGCATTTTCGACAAAAGAGCCCGACGCCAAACTCTGTCAAATGCCTTAGAAATATCAAGTGCAACTATCTTGCTTTCGCCAGATTGATGTACGTTTTGGTTTCACTTTTCGGTGAGACATGCCATCAAATCACCAGTGGACCAGTTGCTACCAAAACCATATTGCTGGTCATTTAGAAGTTTTCGTGTTCCGAGATATTTCATGCGCTGACGGTTTATCAGCGTTTCCATGACCTTGAAAAGAAGGGATGCAAGTGCAATGGATCTGTAGGGGGAGAGAGAAGAAGATTCGCCTTTTTTATGGATGGGCAGGACAAGTGCTGTTTTCCATCTGCTCGGAAAGGGTCCTAAAGAGTACCGTGGATGAAAAAGCTTACGCAGTGGTTTTGCCAGCGTGGAAGAACACCTCTTCAGAAGAAGGGGAGGTATACCATCTGAACCAGGATAGTTCATCTAGATCAGTACGCTCTTAGACTCAGTCACAGATGAACTAACATAGATATATTTTCCAAATCGGTTTTCTACTGATCGCCCCTATCCGTGTGACTCTGCCTGTGAATACGTGTGAATTTCCATCAATGGTAATTTCCCTCTCTTTTTATACAAACCACGCCCATTTAAATCAAAAAAACGTCATCTACATTACACAATCTCTTGAAAATCGCTCTCGTTCTAGCAATTTTACTTGTAAATTGCTCTCATTCTATCAAACTGTGAGAAAGTCATAGAGAATGTAAAAGTGTTGGAGTTCACTTACAGTGTGTCTGGGCGATAGTTAAGGGTTTGCAAAAGTATTAGTTGAGTTTGACATCTAGGTTAGTTCATCTATGACCATAGAAGGTTAGTACAGAGGTTTGTATACGCGTGACAGTCATTTACCATCTTAAGTTATAGTTTTGGATTTATTGTGTATCATTATACTCGTACTTTGGCTTGCCTCGCGTATTGCTTAAACTGCCTTTGGCGCTTCTGTTTTAATAGCCGTACATAAAAGCATCAGCTACAGTCCCTGGACTCCTTTCCATGTAGTACCATAGATATTATACAGCGATTTTTTTGAGACCAGTTCCTCTAAAACATGGTGCTCAAATGTTGACTTGTAAGTTTTGCACTTGTTTACTATATGAAGTTGAAAAAATTGCGTGATGTCTTGTTGGGTGTCTCCTCTGCACCCCTAAAATCAATAAATTGGTGGTGAATGGCAATTTGAAAGTCCTGGATTTGATAAAGAGCTATCAGGCAATCAACTAATATGGTAAATAAGATATTGTACGTAATGTCAAACTAAGACTTAAACTAGATAAGACATTACAAGTGGAATTTGAATGATTTTATGCGTCACAGCGAAATGATACTGGTACTAATAAATTTTCAAAATATTTGTGTTTTCTTTTGTTTGAAAGTAACACCAAGCCCGAAGGTATAATAAACGAATTATTAATACATATTCGTATATGTATGCTATAGATTAAACTTTCCATTTTGTTTGAAGGTTTGAGTTGCTCTCATCAAAAGACCGGAAGGAAAGTTTTCGTTCTTTAAAGCAATTCGCTAGAGGTTTGGTTTTGAGCCTTAGGTCATGTTCACAAAACCTCCATTCAAAATGTCTACATTTGCGGAAGTCGGTCTGAAGTAGTTTGTAAAGAAGGCTTAAGTTCATTGTGAAATACTTTCCTTTTTATGTGGTAAATTTTTGCACTTCTATTTGAAGAGAACAAGTGTATTGCATAAAACATTCCCTCACTTCTTTCTCACATTTCCTTGATTCACATTCTTAAAGTGACACCGCTTTCAGAAAAAAAACTTATATATATACATATATATGATCCCAGACACAAGCGCAAGGTACTTGCCTTAAGGAGTGAATGTCAGAGTAAGCTTCCTCTCATGTATCATGTACGAAACCATATCTTCTTGGTATGAAATTACATCACATTGTTTCTGCCATAAAACATAAAAACCCCGCACAATCCGTATTAATGTGCTTGTATTCAAGTACAATATATGGACACATACGAGTTTTAACATATGTCAGTCCGACAGCATATTCTCCAATTGCATTTTAAGTTACCTTTAATCTACCTTAACCATTTGAATTTTTTAAATTTGAAACCTACCCAAATAGACAACTGCATATTCTGTTCAAGATTTCACATTCATTCGCCAAAGGAAGGAATTTAATCTGGCGTATTCATGTGTACGAATGCTTCACTAAAATACATGATTCCTATTAGGAGGTGTAGATCTTTAAGCAATTTAATGGTAATCTGGAGAGAAAAATCTACCCTTATGTTGTTTCATTTCAAGGCTAATTGCCATATAAACTTCTCATATGCGTTTAAATCATCCTCACAATTTAGTAATTTAAGTTGTTTTTCATTTAATCTATCACTGATATTAGAAAATTAAAGCATAATGACATGAAAGAGTAGTAGGCTTCCAACCAGCCATTGGCTGCTTCCTTATTTCTTATTCAACACAGAGGCAAGAAAAAGCCGCACTGGTGGACATCAGCACTGGGACCGCTTAGAAACGTTAGCAGGAAACTTTGCAACCGAGTAAAAAACACAAGAAAAATCACGGACTGGGACTCATACAAGGAATCCCTCAAAATATATATAAAAAAAAAAACCTGAGGAAGGCAAAGTGACAATCCTATGACAAAATAACAAAAATCTCTGAGGCATCGCGGATAGGAAAAATCCTCTCTATAAAAATCCTATTTAAAAAAACCGATGGCTCTTGGACGATCTCAAGTGATGAATCAAGCAAGCTGCTACTGGACTCCCACTTTCACGTCCAGTAACAAGACTACTGCAGCAGCGACTGAAATTCATGGTCTGGTTAGAAAAGACAAGTTGCTCAATTTGATGATCTAGACCTCCGGATCAGTTGCTAGACGTGGTGTCAAGTAGACTATGCTGACTAACTGTCCTACCAAGGATGTCCTCCTTTCCTACCTAGGACATTGCTCATATTTCTTGTCAAGAAATATTCTGTGGTGGACTCGTCTTTATTTTCCGTGTATATTCGCAAATTTAGCCTTGATGCGGATTGTCATAAGAAGCTCGCTTATCTGTGGGAAGCTCAAAACTGCTTGCCTAATACTGCCGCGCATGGAACATTCGCACCCGAATAAGCACTGTTTTTGATCTCTATAGCAGTCACCATAGTATTGTAGATCTCACAGCTTTTCATTCTCCTTTTGCTAGGCCTATACTGGATGGCTGTGATATCTGCGTGAGAGCAGCCAATAGCCTCTGCTATATGTGGCCTGTTAACGGTCCAAATATTCCACGTGCTTATCCGAAGGCCGTAGTCCTTTAATCGCTTGACAGCGTAGTCAACAGTAAATCTGTTATTATCCGTTCGCCACATTTTTTTATATGTTCCGTACACGGTGTGAGCTCTATGATGGCGTAAGCCTCCTATTATGCTGCTGGCGGGGACCACCTCTAAACCAAGTTATAGGACAGGCATCCGTTTCCCTATCAATCGCCGCGTAGGTCATCCATAATTACATACAATTAAGGATATTTAAACTACACTTCAACTGTGCATAATCTTTCTCCGGCGTCAAGAGAGCACTCGATTGCGGATGTCAGACATGATGTCAAAGATTAAAGTAAAATCGTTGTTACATGTATTACTGGCCATTCGCCATTTGTATGTTTTGAAACAAAATATAGAAAATAAATTTTTTTTTTCATTTTCATTTATTTAGCATACTTAAAGTATAAGCTATTATAATAGATATTTATATAGTCTCTTAAAAGTTTCGTTTTACAAATTCTTTAATATTGTTCTTATATATATGTTATTAAAATCCAAGGCAAAGATTTGAAAACCCTTGTATACTATATAATGCTATTTTATGGTATTTTATTTCTATATTTAGACAGTGGAAAGTTATTAACATTACTTAATTCATATGGCTGAACTTCCCTAACATACTTAATTATATTGTTAAGATAAGCGGGCAAATAACACATTTCCATCTTTTGCCGAAATAGAAGAACATTTAACACTAATTGTTGTTTAACACTTAACCAATAAAGACAGTTTAACATATGTGTAAGGACTACAATCCGCATTGCTTTGTTCTGAAGTTTCCGCTATCAATATATTATTGTATATTACTATTAGCTAACAAAAAAAGGACTGTGAAGCAATATACAAAATGTGGTTTGATAATAATATATGTAGAACACTCTGACGTTAAAATTTAATGTACTTTTTATTCTTCATAAAATGTTGACCTTCTTGGATACGAAATAGTCCACGTGTTTATCAAATTTTAAATTGCTATCTATAATAACACCTTAATACTTTATTTGGTCTACTTGTTCAATATTTTCGTCTTCTATTTTTGAATTTATATTACACTGTATTTTAAATACCATGGACTTCGTCTTTTGTACATACATTCGTCTTAAGTTTGCTTGCCTTGAACTAATTGCTTATGCCATCCAGATCCTCTTGTAAATGTGTAGTCATCGTTGCAATATCTCTGCCCACTAGGTACAATATATTAGGGCATCATCTGCAAACAGAACGATTTTGCAAAACTTTAGAACTCTGCGTGGATGGTTTATATACAGAAAAAACAACAGAGGTCCATTTATAGATCCCTGAGGTACTTGAAACAATGTTGTACTTATGTCTGAAACTTTGCTATGTATGGATGCCCCTTGAGTTCTTTGGCTGAGATAATTTATAATTGTATGAAACACTGTAGCTCAATTAACGCGAATACCAATGCGATTGTCAAATGTGACAAGTTTTTTTTTTAAGTTGCGCGCGCTCAACGGGTTAAGGTACCCTTAAAATGTTCGCACAGTGCGGGTTGTTTAACTTTTTCAGAAACTTAAGCGAGTGTGTAGTTTTTTCCTGATTTGTTTCTGCTGTTAGCTATGACCGAATCACAATAACAACTTGGCTGGGAAACCACAAAACTACTGTAATCAGAAATAATCCTGCCCATACATCGCCTGCAGCGCATTATAAAATGGATTTTGCACAGCCACTGGAACTAAAAACAAAAGAGCAAAACAAGCTACAATATCGGATGAACTAAAAAATTTCATCAAAGAGAAAGACACTCCTACTGGGCGTCAAGACCAATAACGAAAAAAGGCAGTAAGCTTTACAAAGCAGGGCGAACATTTAACAGCGAAAATACTATAACTGAATGAAATCAATGGAAAGAAGTAGAATTTGAAGGTAGTGATGATCTGTCGTCCAATCATAAGCAAGAAATCCTAATGGTCAACAGTATGTTGATAGAACAAATAAAAAACCTAAGACTTACCAACAAAAGTTCGAACTGGTGTCAATTTAAAGAATTACTCAAAGGATTTATTAACCTCAGATCTCCACTGGTTACAACAAGGTATATTGACATCGAAGTGTAACAATACATTGTCAATATACAACAGGCAGCTATCTGCTGCTGTACACCGACTTATCAACAAAAAAAAAAACAAGTATGACAAGATATCCTGGCAATAAATAACAACCTTAAAAAGAGTATTCTTCTAAGATTCAGTATGGTATCACTTGTTGGGGTGGAACTCATGCTAACAAAATTAACCCTCTGCTCTTGGCTCTTAAACATGTTATTCGTATTGTATGTAAGAAAAATCGATTCCATAACAGCTTTATTTTATTTCAAGAACTGAAAATTCTTCCCCTAAGGCATCTCTACTACTATAAAGTCCTAAAACTTTTTTTTATTAGAAGTGGCTATCTTGCATTTAGAAGAAATTCTATTTATACGAGGGCGGGTCAATAAGTCAGTGACTTTTGGATTAAAACACAGATTTTTTGATAAAAAAATAATTTTATTTTTCAACGTAGTCTCCCTTGAGCTCTACACACTTTGTCCAACGCTTCTCCAATTTTTTTATCCCTTCCAAAAAAAATGATTTGTCGAGGTCCTCAAAATAGGCCTTTGTTTGCGAGATGACTTCATCATTGGAGTCAAATCTTTTTCCACCAAGCCATTTCTTCAGGTTTGGGAACAAGAAGTAGTCGCTCGGAGCCAAATCTGGAGAATAGGGTGGATGAGGGAGCAATTCATAGCCCAATTCATGGATTTTTGCCATGGCAACTGCACATGTGTGCACCCTTGCATTGTCTTGGTGGAAAAGAACTTTTTTCTTGGCCAAATGAGGTCGTTTTTTTTTCAAATCGTCATTGAATCGGTCCAATAAGTTGGCATAATATTCCCCATTGATTGTTCTTCCCTTTTGAAGGTAGTCAATGTGGATTATCCCGCGTGCATCCCAAAAAACAGTCGCCATAACTTTATTGGCTGACAAACCCACCTTGGCCTTCTTTGGCGCCGATTCACCCTTAGAAACCCACTGTTTTGACTGTTGTTTGTTCTCTGGTGTGTTGTGATGGATCCATGTTTCGTCCACGGTTACAAAACGGCGCAAAAACTCCTCCATATTGCGATTAAACAACGCCAAACCTTCCTGTGAAGTTGTTACACGATTGCGTTTGTGGTCGACTGTGAGCAAACGCGGCACCCATCTTGCGGAAAGCTTTCTCATGCCCAAGTGATCATTCAAAATTGAAACCACTGAGCCATGCGAGATCCCTACGGCTTCCACAATCTCTCGCACTTTCAATCTTCGGTCGGCCAACACCATATCGTGAATTTTTTCGATTGTTTCGGATGTAGAGACCTCAACTGGGCGTCCAGGACGTTCGGCATCTTCAGTGCTTGTACGGCCACAACGAAATTCAGTAAACCACTTTTTTACCATTGAAATCGATGGTGCAGAGTCCCCATAGTATTTATCAAGCTTAGCCTTGGTCTCGGTAATGGTTTTTTTTCGCAAGAAATAATGCTTAATAAGCACACGAAATTCACTTTTTTCCATTTTCTCCTCAAATTAGTGAGTAGTCTGATAAAAATAGCTGTCAAACACAAACTAACTGACGCAGCAAGTTTAAATTTTGACAGGAGTCAACTGACAGATGCCTGTTGACAGGAGCAGTATTGCTGTTGCAGTAAAGAGGTCAGAAATTCACGGACTTAAATCCATTCAAATAACTCGCACAATAAAATGCATTTTAAAAAGTTTTTCTTGATAGTAGCTCCGACAATCTTTAACAAGCTACCCGACTTCATCCGACGTATACGTAATTTGTTACCTTTCTTAACTAAAGTAAAAACATGGCTGTTTGAATTTAACCACCAACAGATTGAACGACTCTTAAACATCTATATTTAAAATAAAAGCAATCCTTTTTCCTTTTTCCCCCACGCTCATTTTAAAATCACATATTTGATTTTGAATTTTTGATGGGACACTCGCTACTAGCTGTAATTCTTAACTTGGCTATAGACTGTTCCTTTTATTTATATTTCTTGGTATTCTTTTGAATTTATGGCTTTTTTTGAAATTTACTACTTTTTGAATTTGTGTAATCCATACTTCTACAAATTGTACCTAGAATAATAAATAAATAAATAAATACAATACAATACAATACAATACAATAGTATTGGTAATTGGTGAATTTAAAAATAGATCTCTAACTAAATATCTTTGTAACTTAACTGTAGATAAAATCACACACTAACATACTGTTAAGAACATCTGATGGGAAATAAGTCGGGGACCAAAAAGAAAAGGACAAACTTTTCTCGGAGCACCTGACAAATGTTTTAAAGCCTTTGCCACCTAGCGTGGCAAACGAACGCCTTGAATTCCCTGATAGCGTAAGCGAAAACCTAATCCCTCTTGTTTTGCTAATAGAGATCAGCACATATTTTCATAAAATATCTAATAGAAAATCACCAGGCTACGATTTAATAACTGCATAAATCCTAAAACATCTACCCTTTATACTCGTAGCATTGGTAAAATTCAAGCTTATAATTAATGCTTGTTTTAGACAAAGATGTGTTCCACATCACTGGAATTAGAAATAATTGTTATACCTAAACAATGTAAGCCTCTATCAGAATTGTAACATACAGGCCAATCTCACTTTTACCGATATTATCAAAACTTTTCGAGAAACGGCTTCTTAAAAGACTAGGGAGAACCATAGAGCAAACATATACCACGAAAAACAAGTTTTTTCTACATTATTCTTAGGCGTTGCACAGGTTTTTGGTAAAGTTTGGCATAAGGTTTTACAGTATAAACTTCATACGGATCTACCTACACAATATTTATTTTATTTTATTTATTTATTTATTCTGTAAATTTCTTAAACAATATAATTCAAAATAAATTCATTTACAATAATCTATATAATAATAAAAATAGATAAGAAATTCATTTGTCATTCTGTATTTTCTATACCACGGTAATGAAAATAGTGTCGAATGCCATTACATTGAGAATGAGATTCAAATAAATTATATATGCATGGGTGGGGTGAACCTCAAAATAAAAAAACTGATACAAATATTACTCAAATATTATATAAGCAAGCTTTAGCATCTGTCTGGTATAGGGTATCAAATAGATGATAAGTATAAATTTTGTTTCATTGGTTATACCAGATAGTCAAAGAGAACAGATTCTAAGCTAGTGAAGTTGAAACTTAGAAGCCAGGTTTTTCTGAGTTTGAGAAACAATCCAGGCAAAGTAATCGATCTGAGCGATAGAGGAAGTCTATTAAATAATCGATGAGACAAAATATAATAAAAATTACGGTAAGCAGTGGTATGAAAGGGTGGAACAGATACGGAGGATGAAAAGTTTCAACGCAGGTTAAAGTTAGAAATCAGTCGGAAATTCCGATTACCAGACTACACAAAAAAGGTCTTCAGCACCTTAAAGCAGTATAAATGTCTGACGGGAAGAATTTTTAAGTCGCAGAACAAAGGGTAAGTAGAATATCTCCTAGGTTTGCGGCATAATTTGCGTAGGATATATTTCTGGATTATCAAAAAAGGTTGTATTTTATTACACATTTCAACAGTAGAACCCTTTTTGAACAATGGGATAATATCAGCACACTTGAGGTCTTCAGGAAAAACTCCCTCAAATATGCAGCGATTAAAAATGTTAGCAAGGACATCCATTATATGACAAGCAACTTGTTTAAATAGGATATAGGAGATACCGTCTGCACCACATGAATAAGTATAAGAATAAGTGCCGATAACTTTTAAAACTTCAAGAGGAGCAATGGGTTCAAATGCAAAACTATTAGAACACATTGGTTCAGCAAAGCAATCAGTAGTCGAACAGAAATGACAAGTAGGTTGAACAGGACATGGTTGCATGCTGGTGGCTATGTTCGTAAAATAGCTGTAACGATACAATTTATCAGATACAACACAGTCATTATCACGAATAACAGTCGGTTTTATTGCAGAAGAGGTTTTGTTTAAGATACTGTTAGCAATTTGCCATTCACTTTTGAAGTTACCTCTAGCAGAATTGAACCTAGAACGGTAATAGTTATCACGGCAAATTGGAATTTCCCTTTTAAGTCCGGTACACAGATTTTTGTATTTGCTTTTCAAACACAGATTACCAAGGTGTTTATAGCATTTAGTTCTAAGTTTGTTTTTAGCCTTAACTTTATTCAACAAGTAACTGGAAATCCAGGATTTAAGCCTTTTAGAAGATCTTTTAGGACTAAAAGTATAAGAGCAACTCAGAATATGCTTCATTAGACAATCAATAAGCATTGAAAAGGAAGCAGAAGCATCAGAACACAGATAGACATCTTCCCAAAGCTCACAAGAAAGATTGTATTTGAGATTGTTGTAGTTTATCTTCGTTACCCTGTCAGGAGGTACAGAATTCATTAGTAATATTAAACAAGAACCCAGCCATAGAGTAATCAGTAATCATTAAATCAATAACACATTTCTCACAGTTACTGAAGGAGCCATTCCTGAACCGTCCATAAATATGGTCTAAGCAGCTACCTGAGACAAGTCTAGTAGGTTCATTGATGAAGCTAGCTAAGCCATGCGATGCTAACAATTCCATATAGCTCGAGACAATTTCACTTTTTTCCAAGATGTTAATATTGAAGCCACCCATTACAATGACATTAATTGATTTTACATTTTCTAGTATATAAGAAATTCTTCTATAAATGTCGAAACATTAAACATATACGAGGGGCGTTCAAACTATTCTCGGTATCGGGGTGAAGCTGTGGTTGTATATATAAATTGACTTATTTATCAAGTAATACTATTATTTTAGTGCATTCATGTAAAATTTCATATAAATGTGATTACTAATTCGCGTTTTATCTCTAGTTAAACAGAATCATAATGGCAACTGAGACGATGATGGTGAAAATTGAGCATCGCGCTGTAATTAAATTTCTCACTAAGCAAGGAAAAAGTCAAAAAACTATTCATGAAGAGATGGTGGCTGTTTACCAGGGTTCCGCACCTTCATTATCAACTGTGCAAAAGTGGTCAAGTGAGTTCAAGAGAGGCAGAGAGAGCATTGAGGATGACCCCCGCTCCGGCGCCCCGGCTACTGCTTGTACGGGAGAAAGCATCAAAGAAGTCGAAAAACTTGTTCTTGAGGATGCCCGAATAAAGGTGAAAATGATGGCAGAGATCACCAAGCTTTCAATTGGTATCATTCACACCATTCTTCATGACCATCTTAACCTTTCAAAGGTCAGTGCAAGGTGGGTGCCACGAATGCTCACAGTGCCTCAGAAAAAAGTGAGAATCGCATGCTGTTAAGAGCTTTTGGAGATGTGTAGTGAGAACGCGGACGGTGTTATGGATCGAATTGTTACTGGGGACGAAACATGGGTCCACCACTATGACCCTGAAAGCAAACAAGAGTCCATGCAGTGGCATAAAAAATGAACAGACCCCCCGAAGAAGTTCAAAGTCACCCCGTCTGCCGGGAAGCTCATGGCCACAGTTTTTTGGGACTCAAAGGGAATCTTGCTCATTGAGTACAAAAAAAAAAGGTGAAACCATCAACGCCATGTCCTACGCTTCCAGTTTGCATAATTTGCGGGAGGAAATTAAAAAGAAAAGACGGGGTAAACTCGCAGCGGGTGTGTTGCTTCTTCATGACAACGCTCCTGTTCACACGGCGCGAGTTTCCAAGGCTGCTGCGCGAGATTGTGGTTTCGAAGAAATCCAACACCCACCTTATAGTGCAGACCTTGCCCCTAGTGATTATTTCTTGTTTCCGGATTTGAAAAAATGTCTTCGTGGAAAAAGATTTTCGGATGATGAAGAACTCAAGTCGGCAATAAATGGGTATTTTGCAGAGAAAGAGGAAATTTATTATTTTGAGGGTTTAAAAAAGCTTATCTCAAGATGTAACAAATGCATTGATGTTAGGGGAGATTATATTGAAAAATAAAAACAATTTAAATTGAATTCGCATTTTCCTTCATATCGATACCGAGAATATATTGAACGCCCCTCGTATAATCTATAAACACATAAAATGACATAGATCTCATGATTAATTCCGATGGAAACCTTAAGAATATTAGCACTCAAACAATCACTACAAAGGACATCGTGAATTATATATTCCTCTTTCTCTCTTATAAAACAACCGACACCAACCGCAGCGTAGTTTTCATTAGTGTTAACAAAAAATTGTATGTATGAGATCCTTAAATCTTATTTTGTAAATAGATTCTTTACAGTTCGCTATTGCTCAGGGTATTCTGAATTCAAATAAATACTAGGACACTAGGACACTCAAAGATATAAAAACCAACGAAAAACTAGTCGGCGGCACTCTGTTCCTTTTTTTAGGTGATTTCAGACAAACACTTCAACGTACACCGATGAGATCAACCGCTTGCTTGAAATCATCGCAACTGTGGCATAACGTTGCAAAAGCCCAGCTAAAAATAAACATGCGCCTCCAAATGCTACAAGATCCATCCGCTGACACATTCTCGAAACAATTGGTAGATATCAGCGATGGAAAAGTTGCTGTCCATAAAAATGCCCACTGATTTCTGCACAATCGTTGATTCGCAAAATGCTCTCATTGGCCGCATATTGCCCGATGCACGCACACAATACATAAATCATGAGTGGCTGGCAGAGAGGACCATTTTGGCAGCAAAAAATGTGGATATCGACGATTTAAACTTCAAGATACAGCAGTCGTTGCCAGGCGACTTTGTATCATACAAATCGGTCGATACAGTTTCCGATGCCAACGAAGCTGTAAATTGTCCAACAGAGTTTTTGAACTCACTGGATTTGCCAGGCATGCCACCACACCTTCTACGACCGAAAGTTGGATCTCCAGTTATTTTACTTCGGAATTTGAACCCACCATGACTGTGCAATGGCGATTGGTCATTAAAAATAGATGAAAAACATTATCAAAACCAGCATTTTGAATGGCAAATTCCGAAGCGAAAATGTTTTGCTGCCACGCATTGTTATAGTCCGTTTCAAATCACCGTGCAATTGGAAAGCTGCGCAAAGAGAGCCTGGACACGCATGCTACTTATCTGATCACTGGAAAATGATATTTTCGAAACGGCTGAACTTTCTCCACTTCCTTTCATATTTACCCCATTTGCATCATAAGCGCATATATGCGCGTATTTTGTCTGGCCACTACTTTTTGTGACAAAATTCAATACTTCCTGCAATAAATGTATATGAAATAAAAAGGGATTCAATTCGAACACACATTTTTTATGAAAATGGTTAGGTAAAAAATATATATTCTGACTATTTTTGGCGAATATAAATGCGCAAAATTGGAATTTTTAATCTAGTTTTAAAAAATCTTTGCAAGGCGTAGAAGTGGGAAAAATATATATTCAATGGACTGCTTTAAGCCAGGAAAGCCTTCAACACGCCCAGCAAAAGAGCTTACGCTGAAAATTTACCACAAGAACTTGGATTATGAAAACGACCATGCAAATGAAGCTCCTATGAGAGCAGCTCCAAGGAAAACAGCTGAATTTGTTGGAGTTTCGCATAGGACCATATACATAATATTAAAAGAACAAGAACAAACTGGAGCAGTACTATCACCCAACAAGAAAATTCCTCATCGGCACTGGATCACTGGATAGATGACTTGGGCTTTGAATCTACTCCTTCCACCAATTTGACAAGAAAGTCGTAACATTGAGCGCCCTTAGGGAACAAATCCGTCAAGAACTGAAAATTAGGATAAGCAAGACATCCCTTTGGAGGTATCTGAAAGCCAAAGGATTCATTTTTCGTAGGGCGGAAGACAATAGGAAAATCCTTTGTGAAAGGACGGAAGAGAAAATTCAAAGGTTAATATACATCCGACAAATAAGGAACTTTCGTGAAAGTGGATATCAGACAATCTATGTAGATAAATCATATATACATAGCTTCCACGCCAGAGGAATGTCTTGGACTGATGGAAGTACGGAAGGACCAAAAAAGCCTATTGGAAAAGGATCTTGGCTTATAATTGCACACGCTGATGGTTCAAATGGATTTGTCAAAAACGATCTTCTAATCTTTAAATTTGGATCGAAGTTGGGTGACTATCATGATGAGATGAACTTTAACAATTTCGCAAAATGGTTAAGAGATCAGGTACTGGACCAGCTAGAGGAACCGTTGGTTATTGTAATGGACAACAAATTAAAAAACCGAGCCGCAACTTCATCAGCAACGAAATTGGAGTTAGTTAATTGGCTAGTAGAATGTAATATTGCGCATAACTCTTCAATGTTGAAGATTTGACCGTATGATTTAGTTCGACAAAACAAGACATCCCCGCAGCATCAAATAGACGACTGGATTAGAGCAGTAGGCTACCACCACACCATCCGAACGTGAACGCAATTGAGAATATATGGGGTATTGTAAAATCAATAGCAGAAGAAGAGTTTGCAAAAATTACTCTCGAGGAATGGAAAAAAACATGCGATAAGGCCATAAGGACAGAAGAAAGTTATTTGAGCTATGAACTGAATTGGGATACGTTCACCGAGAGAATTGTTATTAGACCCGGCGAAGATTCATCAACTGAAATTGAAAACGATGGCGAAGATGATGATACCACTGATGCCGAATAAATGCATATACCTTGAAAAGATAAGTGTTGAATCACACAACACACCATAAAAAAATGAATACTTAACTTCAATTTATTCAACTTTCATATTCATATTTTAAGTCAAATTCATATCAGCAAAACATTATTTCTTCTTTTCAACTCAATAATTGTGAATAGAGTGCTTTCCATAAAATCCTCATTGCCAACTCCACTGAAAAAATATACAATGGACACGCCTTCCACATACATGCATTCTCTCTACACTCTGGTTTCGCATCTGTCAATAACGGCTTCTTATCTTTTCCACAATACATTATCCAATGCCATTCAAGCAGATAATCAGTACGTACTAAAACTCAGTCATCAACATCAAAGTACAATATGCGCTCGAATTTTGTCTGGATCACTTCCAGGATTACTGAAATAGACTGGAAAAGAGGACATATGCGCAAGAAATTGCACGCAAGGCCAAACGATATCCGTTTGCGGCTTAGATTTGAGCACACCATGTTTTTCACACGGACAATTAAACGTGGCATATTCTCATGTGGGCAAACCATCGAGCTTATTTTCGTTGCCTAAAGACGGACTTGCAAAAAATATCGTACGCTCAATTGCTCTTCGAAATTAATATTGATTTTCGTTATTTCATTTTTCTAATTTGTGATAAAAAATATATTACTTTTTTCACTTTACATTTAACTTTAAGAAATCAAACAATGAATATATCAGTTACGTTAATGAAATACATTGAATTGAGAAAATGAATGGTTGGTATTGTTTTACAGCGCTCCATTTCTCTTTCTGTCATAGATCCCATCCCCACATATCCGTTTGATCTTCATCAAAGAATGGACCGTCATCATACTCGGGCTCAAGAAGACACTTTCGTTCAAATCGTTTCATTCGTTCTATTTATCGATCACATTTGATCAATTTTATCGATCGTTAAAACATTCAGACACACTTACAATACATGTTATTTTTTATTTAACAACCAAAATATTTACTAAAAATAATTTACATGGTAGAACAACGTTATAGCTTGTATTATATATGGTATATATTACATACCAGTAATATGATGATAGCCACATTCACATACGACATTGTTCTTCCATCAATTTAGTTAACTAGATACATATGTGATTGGACGCAACGATGGCGAATTAAACTTAATGAGTCAAAGTCCACCCATATCAATTTTAGAAACAAAAAAATAACGAATTTACCTGTAGTTATTAATAATCAAAAATAGTTCCCTATTTTAAAAAGAAAGTAGAAGAGCTGAAATTAGATATTGGTTGCTAGGATATATTGAAGTTCAGAAATCTCCACTGAGAATAAAATTTTATTGTACTCTTAGTATCTGTATCGATATCCAATTATGGGGTTGTCAAAAAATACAAACGAATGTATAAATTATAAGTAAAAACATTTCAAAACACAGTGCTTCGGGGAATAGTAAATATTTGATATAATGACTTGCATCGTGATTTACGAAATGATCTTGTAACTGAAGTATTTAAAAAATACGCAATTCATCACAACGGGCGTCTGCAGATGCAATTTAATCCTGAAAAAGGAGACGTGTTAAATATACGATATAATACTCGTAGACTAAGAAGAACTAAACCTCACGAACTTATATTCTTTTTTGTTTATGTATGTGTATATATTAGAACTTGAATTAAGAAAAATAAATAATAGTAAAGTGGTTGAGGACGTGACAAAACGAAAAGGAAAAAATGCTAAAAAAAAAAAGGCGATCCTCTCAAGGAGGAAGAATAAAAAATAAAGAACAATAAAACAATAGAAAATCAAATCCAGATAGAGGCCTACAAACATTTCTTTTAGCTTAACTTAATCGTTTTTTGGAAAAATAATATTTAAGTATATGATATATTTATGCAGTTCCATAGACAAAAAAAAATTCAGTTTACAAAAAAAAATAAAAATAAAAATAAAAAACTTATCATTCGAACCCGCCAGGCTTCGCTGACTTTCATTCACCCTGGTGTGGTTGATAAATAATATGTGTGTGATTTGTTGGCTAAAAAGAAAAGAAGAGTGGTAATGGTGGTAGTTGTTTGTTGGTGCTGCTATCAATTTATATTTTGTGGACCTTATTATGAATGGTATGGCGTAACATACACCCTGAATGACTCGAACTGCAACTAACTTCAGACTGCTATAATTTCCAAACCGTTCATGACAGTGAGCTCAAATTTTGACACATGACAGATAATTTTATTGTTTACAACACTTTTAAACGATTTGCGTCTCAGTTATGTTGAAAAATTTTTATTCGCGATGGAATTCAAACGTGATAGTGTGATTGCTTTATATTTGGCTGGAAAACCACAAGCAGCTATCGTTAGAGCCCTCCAGCATCTCAACGTGAATAAATCCTTTGTGATGGCAGCGTCGCAAAACGCCATGGAGGTGGTCATAAAAAAACAGCAACATCGGCAGAAATGGTTCGGAAAGTGAAGGCTCGAATTGAGCGAAATTCGCGTCGAAGTGGAAGAAAAATAGCTCGTGAGTTAAACATATCGTTGGAACGGATGCAACACATACTGAAAAATGAGCTTGGGCCCAAGCCATTGAAGTTCCATAAAGCACACGATCTTACACCGTAACAGAAAAAAGTTAGAGTCAAAAGACCAAAGTAGTTGCTACGCTTGCACGAAAGTGGTGAGTTGCCGAATTTCGTTTTTTCCGATGAGTCGTCATTTGTAATCGAGCAATATGTCAACAAACAAAATGACCGAGTTTACTTGCCAGAGAGGTCTTTCGAAAATTTACACCTCCGGACGGCCACCAGAAAGCAGGCAGCACCGATGGTGATGGTTTGGGCCGCCATAACTGCCGACGGTGGCTCTCCGCTCCTATTTTTGGACCGTGGCGTCAAAATTAATGCGATCGTATAAGGTGAAAGTGTCTTAGAGGCAGTATTGAAGCCTTGGGCAAACAATCATTTCGGTCGGAGACTGTGGACATTTCAACAAGACTCGGCACAGTCTCACAAAGCGCGCGTCAACAATGGTTAAAAAACAATGTTCCACACTTCATTTCTTCGACACAATGGATTGGAAATTCTCCGGATGCAAATCCGTTGGATTTCTCTGTCTGGGGTATTTTGAGGGCGAAAGTTGGCACTAAAAAATACCAAAGTTTGGACCACCTCAAGCAAGCACTTTGCCGGGAATGGGCCAAAATACCGCAGAGCCAATTGCGTGCAGCGTGCGATGCTTTCTTCGGCCGTCTCAAGGCCATTATTCGCGCCAAAGGTGGACATATTGAAAACTACTGATACGATTTGAAAATTGATGTATTTCCAACATTTTTCGCTTTGGCACAATAAAATTTATCAAAAAATAAAAAAAATTATAGCATTTTAAAAAGTTGGAGTTAGAGTCATTCACCCTGTATGTTGCTGGGAAAATGCTTTTCCTGTTCCACCAATTATCATCGGAGCGATCGGTGACTGTGATGACGTCGCCGCGTCTTAAATCTAATTCACCAGATTCTTGTGGCACAAAGTTGTACAATGCTTGGACGAGCATCTCTTCTGGGATCATATCTCTCAATTTGAGATTTTGGGACCGTGATACCGATTCTAACCGGTGGTATTCAACTAACTTATTTAGGGAATTAAATTTAACCACCCAAAGGAAGAATTTACCATGTACGTCGCGTAAAACCTTAAAATGTTGCACACCATCAGAACATTTTACAGATACTTAATGAAAAATCTCCGGGACTCGATTCACTAATTCGGATTAGAAAAGCTCCTTCATATTTAATATCTTTAGAGTCTGGCTCTAGTGAAAGCTGAGCTCGTTGTCAGCTGTCGCTGAAAAATCATGTTTTGCAACTGCTTCCATTTTCTTGCTGCTGCTGCTTCGAAACTGGAGACTCCTTTACCCGCACTCTTAGCTGAATATTCTCCTATTCTCACCAAACACAAAATTTTCTAAATGTTCTTCAAGTGTTTCTTTTTCGTTTTATTTTTTTGTTTTCTGTATCTCCCCGTGAAAATTTATATTTTTAGCAACCGAACTATTCTCCCTCTTTTGGTGTGTTGGTTTGCTACAAAAATTCGTAATCGCGATCGAGATCGCGAAAACTAAATCCGATTTGTTCGAAATTGTTCGGTGAATTTTTATTTTTTTACTTTTTCGGAACTCTCTGGCGCGGTGTGTTAAAAGCAAAAGTGCTTAGCACTTCGCGTGCTCTCTCTCTCGCTTGAGGTTTTCTGCTGCGATGAGCTTTATGTTTCGAGGAATCTTCTACATTCCTCGACGTAGTCGATGGTTTCTTGTTTTGTCTATGCTCCCTCTTCGCAGAGAATTAGACAAAAAAACAAAGAATTGAAAAAAAAATAGAAGGAAAAACGAGTTGAAACGAAACGAAAATACCGAAACCGAAAAAATGAGCGAAACCAAAAGAAAATTCCTTTTTTGTGCGTTTTTTTCTATTTTTTTTTCTGTTCTGGAACTTTTTGTGTATCTAGATTGTGCCTTGTTTAGCTTAAGACAGCAAACCGTGGGTTGGAGCAAGAACAGCGATTGAATGAAAAATGAAAATTTTTCGGTCAAAGTGGGACGAGAGCGGGCCTCGGAATTGGTTACAGGAATTTATTCGTCTTTTCACAAATTGAACACTCGAAGGGGTGATTTTCTCCTTCACAATTAATAGGGGCAGTTGAACATTCACAAATTGAATGGTAAATGCGTTAGATATTGATTTGAATAGCGGTAATTGCGGGTGGAAAATTGACTAAGGAAAATAAAACAAAACGAAATCACCAGCAAGTAAAACAAATGACACACCGCGTAAGAAACGTGGCAATTATGAGAACCTGTATTTAAATTATAATACCTTTTCAAACCCGACTGAACGTTGAAAATAAAATCATTTCTTTGACTGTTTTTGATTATGGAGGTGTTTTTAGTGCGGTTAGAGTCAAGGGTTTTATAGCGCCTGTCTTTCGAGATTTTCACCATCTATAATGCAAAATCTGATCTTCGATCTGATGCTGAGTTCCAGCGCAACAGCACAAACATTAATCACCAAATGTTGGAGGCAAGAGTGCAACAATAACCGATACATCATCACTAGATCAATGAATTGGTAACTTTGAAAGGGAAACGATATCCAATAGTGTTATTCTTCGAGGAGTACATAAAATGGAAACTGAAAATTTGGAGACTTTGTTTATAAAGTTATGTTAAGCCGTCAACTGCTTACCAAAACCTGCTCTGCAAAATATTTCTCGCGGCAGACCAAGAAAAACGGCAAATGGCAGTAACAGAAATAATAAAAACATAAAAAGCAGGGCTCTGCAGCAAGTGATATGCTTTTACTATTTTCCCTAAAAAGTTCGGATGAATTTGCCGAAAAGGCATTACCATCGAATGTTTTATCTATTTTTATTACTTCACTTTGTTTTGATTGACTGTATTTATTTCAACTACTTTTATAAATTTCTGTAAAGGCGGATTTTCTTCAATTCTTCAACTGTCTTCCACGCGTACTTACTATATGTATAACAATCTTCTTGATGCTGAACCGGCAGTCACCTTTCCATCTCTTCCTTTCTTCTCACTATTTACTTACAGTGTTGCCATATTTCTTTTTTTTTGTCATTTATATGCATACATGTATGTACCAGTATAATGTCTGAATATCGCGCCTTCTTCTGGATTTTGTCGTCTTCAGCCTGGCTGTGGTATGTCACACGTGTCTTTATTTTGTTTTTGAAAATGATTAATGTAAATACAAATACTGTAGTAAATGGCAGCACAAGCGTAAACTTGCGCGTCATTTTGGAAATTTTATGTAAACAACAAAGTGGTCTTCGGGTTATTCACATAAATGCGCAAAGTTTATACCCAAAGATATATGAATTTCGATGCACTTTGAAAACTCTAGTGTCGATATCATATCGGAAACTTGATTTCAAAAACATATAAAAAAATTTTTCTATGACCTATGTTCCCTGCCGTTTGTTTCCTGCCGATTAGTCCAACCAGAAAGGTGGCGCCGTTGCACTCCACATCTGCGAATGGATATGCCCTGTTTATGTTTCGTAATCGTTTAACGACTTTTTTTATTACTAATTTATTGAAATAACAAACGGTGATAGTGAATGCTTGTTTGGTGTGGTGCACATACTAAATAAACCTGTATATTTTTCATACCTTTTTTCTATTCTAGACCATCTTTCACCTCTGTACAGCGATGTGGTGATATGCGGTGATTTTAACTGCGATCTACTTTGTGAAGAAACTTCAAGATCATTTCGTTCACATACCAGTAAGCTTGATCTAGAGCCCGTTAACGAACATTTACACACATAGTTTACTAACCATGACCAAACGTTATTATTTCTTTCTCACAAATAATCCAGGCAACATTCTTAATTCTTCACAGTTATCAGCACCAGCACACTTCAAACATGACCAGCATGACTCAAACAAATAACACATCTGCTTTTGAATTTAAAGACTTCAAAATCATTAATTTAGTTGGTCTAGATAGCGATATCTTTCACATCGATTGGCTGCGGATTTATTTTTTGCATTCTTTGGATGACCAAGTAAAGTTATTGCAAGAAGCATTCAGTGATTTATTTAATAGAAACGTACCAATTAAGATAACAACCCGACTAAATTAAAGTCGTTCTTTGTTTACTTTCGAAATACATGATTCTAAAGGACTGAAAGATCTTGCTTATAGACGACGGAATCAATAGTACCGGAGTACTTTTGTAAGTCAAAATCGGATTTTATTCCAAAAGACTGGAGACAAACTTACCTCCAAGAATACTTTGTAATCGTGTTAGTAAATTTGGAGTCGGTGCCGTCAAAAAAAAATAACTGCCCGCAAACGTGGATCAGATGAACTTAACCTGCAGTTTACACAAGTCTAATCTAGGCCATTGGATATCCAGCAACAAGATTTGCATGCATTTAGTGAAGATACGAATAAAAGAGAATTGAGTTTTGAAAGAATGGAACATTAGGATGTAGTAGAAAATGTTATGGGCATTAAATTCAGCGCTATGGGGCTTAATGAAATACACTCATTTTTTGTAACAACAAATTTTTTTGTTTTATTTTTCTGTCGTAATAGAGCACCCAGGCATTGTACTCTGTGTAAATTCTTTTTATTGAAATCTTTTAGTATTACGAAGAGACATGAGTAAGCGCTTCAGTGATAAAGTGCCTACAGTACCAGCACCCACCACGTGAGCGCCGAGCACCTGCAGCCTGATGCGAACGTCAGCCGGACAATCACAGAGATAGTGCTCCACGGTGTCGTCGTTACTTTCACAGCGATCATCGCGGGATGATAAGTCACTTATGCCCAGCACATTTAAGTGCTTTGCAAAAGTGCAATGCCCTGCCACTACCCCAGTAAGCAACCTGCAGTCTTTCCTGCTGAGGAACAGCAACAGCAGGAGGGCCGCTGACTTCCTAAAGATGTCGCTAAGCATTCGTTTGGCCTACCTGCATCCCGTGGAGCTATGCCCTCTGCAGTTGTGCTCATATGAGACCCAACTGTTAATGGAAGCCTTAACCGAGGACTCAGGCATACCGAACGTAGGTTCGGGTCCTGAAAAACTCCCCTTTGAACCTTACCTGGTAAGTTCATCGGTGATTTGATTTCCCGTGATCCCATTGTGACCTGGGACCCAGACAAGAGTCACTGAATTTAGCCTTCAGACTGCGTTATCCAGGAAGACACCCAAATACTTAGCTTCTTTGGAGAACTGAATGGTAAAACCTTTAAGCACTAGTTGAGTCAGACCAGGCAGCTTCCTCCTTCTCGTAAAGAGAACAGCCTCAGTTTTGAGACGATTGACTGAAAGCCCATTACTAGTGCACCAGTCGTCGGACACGTCTAGGGCTGCCTGCGCTGACAGTACAGTGCAGCAACAGTCAGTGTAGCTACATTATCCGCGTATGCTTGTGCATAGACGTTAGAACCATTGAGTGTGCTGAGCAGTGAGTCGACCAATATGCACAGCCTGTTTACACCCGCCACCACATATTGCCCTCAGCCAGCATCCGCAATCAAGATCCTATTTACCAGCATTGCTTTTATCACCAAAACTAGTAGTCTGGCCAAGTTACGCAACTCGTCAAAAGTTGCGTTGACGAAAATGCCCAAAACGTATTCCTTCTTGTCGAGTGCGTCTTCAATTCTGACTACCAGATTCTGAAGCGCACTTTCGCAGGATCTTCCGCGTTGGTAGGCGTGTTTCATCGCCGACATTCTTTCGATGCTTTTCAGAATGAAGGAAGTCTTGGTGAGCGAGTAGTCCTCTTTTCCGATTTTCGGTATAAAGCCCACGCTCACGGTGCCAGGCAACTTGAAGCCATCAAAGGAAGCAACAGCATGTTTAATTTCCCCATCCGTCACCACAACCGATGAGATATACCAGCTACGCCGTGTTGTGTTGTTCAGCTCACTACCAGCTTCGTGCATAGGAGCTATTTGTGAGCTGGTTCCGATTAGTGACACTCAAGCATGAGACGGAGAGTCTCTGCTTTCGACTTAGTATAGATACCATCAGAGGAGTTTGACCGGCCTACTGGTTTCATCGATAGTTTCGATCTGTTCGCAAAAAGCTCTGTAAGAGGCGCTCTTCGAAATCCGAAATGAAGTGGTAGTGGACTGGCTTCCAAATCGGAAGTATCGGTGTTCGAGTCCCAACCTCGCCTATTGAGCATACTTTACCTTATTGTGGGTAAGACAAACATTTCCACGATAAGGGCGCACATATGTGGGAAATACACGGTGAAACTGGTGATGCGCAACTATTCGAATTTCGAAAATGTTTGATATTGTCCTTTTTGCACTTTTTCCATGTTGTTTCATTTGCCCAACGAAGATTGATTGTTTGACCTAGGAAGATCGGTGAAATGTATGGCATTGTACGAGGCATAATTAAAGAAAATGAGAGATAATGAATGGGTGAAAGGATAACGTCAAAATAAATCTTCGAATAAACTACCAGCGCAGTTCCTGGCAGCCGATTTCTTGTCCTATATTTCTTTCCCGCTAATGGAATTTTGAAAGACGCGAGTTACGACATCGCCACACCACTAACATAATAACAAGCAACAACAACATTCTACAGTCCGTCTAAAACGCAAGATAAGACGTCCGTCTCGCCTTACCACTAGCACAACAACAAGTAACAACAACATTTCAGTCCGGCCATAAAAGGACAGATGATAAAATCCCAACATTGCATCGCGGAAAAACCCCAGATACCTTAATAAAACTTCAAGCAGTAATATTCTTATTTTATGTATTTACTTGTTTTACTTTATGTAATTGCAAAGGTAAAGTTCTTACCGATTACCTGTGCAAACATAGGTTTCTTTAAACCATTCATAATTTGGAACACTCACTCATTTTTGAACCACATTTTCCAAGGGAAGACATAACTCCCGCAACACCAGTTGCACCATAACAAACATATTTAGTTGTAAGATATCGTATGAATCAGTGTGTCCGTGTACTTCATTTGTCGACATATTGAAAGTTGAAGAAGAAATGAAACGTCAACAATTAGGCGGCGCCCAAAATCGAAAATTCGCGTCTAAAAAAAAGTTAAAAGAAAGTGCTTTGATCTCAAAAGTTCCGAAAATTGATCAATTATCAACATTTGTTTCCAGTACATGCACTGCGAGTGTGGAAGAAACTATAGATGACGAAACACATGCCAGCGATTGTGAAATTGATTTACCGGCGACATATGTATAAAACATTTGAATTTCCAACTGATGCGGGCTCATGGGATATTCCAGCGAAAATTACATCGCTACAAAGCTATTGGATTGCCAAAGGTGAATAACGAATTAAGTTATGTTTGGAAATGAGAGAGAAATATTTTTGAATTATTTATATATATAATATTCCAGAAAATGCGAATCATATTGCAAAATATCAAAATCGTTCTTTTACTACACAACACTTGAAACGCATCCTTCCTAACGGAGAAATTATTGATCCTAGATGGGTGCTTTACTCACCATCAAAGAATTCTATATTTTGTTTCATGTGTTATTTATTTGGTTCGATAAGTACCAATGATAAATTTGGGAATTTGCGATCATTCAAAATGCATGAAAAATCTAAAAATCATTTATGTACTCAATAAATGGGCATATAAAGAACGATCGGAGGAAGCAAATACGCGCACAATCGATATCAGCATCGTGAATCAATCAGAAGGCGAAAGAGAATATTGGAAATCATCTTTGAAGCGAATTATTGCCGTCATAAATTTTTTATGATCAAGAGGACTTTCTTTCCGAAGCGCAGACCAAACATGTGGCTCGATTCGAAACGGAGTTTTTTTGGGAATCCTTGATTTGCTAAGTCAATTCGATCCGTTACTTGCATCTCATATCTCGAAATATGGGAATAAGGGAAGAGGTATAATGTGTTTAAGTAGTTATGTAAGTAAATTTTCATTAACACCATTAAAATTAAAATTAACTTAATTTGATTGGCAAAAAATACTTTTTTTTACAGAACTCAATGAACGACGAAAAACTAAATGCATTTGCATTTGAAAGTGAAATTTTGAATTCTGTGAATATATGTGGATGAAATAATTGAAGAGTTTGTTTTGTTGAAAAATCGTAGAAAAATCAATTAAGTAGCTAAGAGATAAAAAAATACAAAGAAAACAGAGATAGATATACATATCTTTAGTTTAGGTTTTAAGTTTATATTCCTCAAAATTTATCAATAAATAAACAGTAAATACAATAGATTTATTTTTGCATTTAAATATTCACACCGATATCGTGGTGCCTGAGGTAATTGGCTCATTTGAAATAATAAGCCTCTTAAAATCGTTTTGCTTCGATCTGTAAAGATTTCAATCTTCCTATAAATTAGTATTAAGTAAATGTTTAGAAGTTTTCTGGATTTTTTACGAAGACGCTGCAGGTCTGCGTTCCATCCAGGAACGGGCGATCTGCAGGATTGCTTACTAGCTGGACATGCCATTTCGAAACAGTTGGTGAGGGTTCCGTTCATGTTCTGAACAGTTTTCTCAAGCTTTTGTTTTCTCTTGAGCTTAGGGGGAGCACTATTATACTTGTTGAGCTCCTCCTTAAATCGTGTCCAGTTTGTATTATGCGGATTCCTCTTCTTCAACAAGGTCGAGACCTCGCATCCGATTCTGATTTCGATGTATCATTGATCTAACATGGAGATCTCCGATATTATTTTCTAGCCAGTAAACTCCTTAGCATACGATTTCAAGTTTTGGGTACTTACAACTTTTTACAAAATTTTGATGATATATCTTTACCACAAAATCACATTTACGTTCTCAGCACGATCATACCATATGTAGTTCTACAGACCAGGTTTACTTGTGCCAACACTGAACGCCAATTTTTTGTTTTAGCTGTCATACAGTGAACAGTGTATCAATCAACATAGGGTGACATGGTGGCACTTATCTCTTTTCAAAAATAAAATTACCATAGTATTATTATTTTTTTTTCCGTATGGTTTAAAAATTCCAATTTCGGATAGTGAAAAAATTGCAGTTATTTAATTACTTATTCATTTATTTACTTTCTTTTATTGTAACACAATCTAGTAAATTAGTATTTAACTTTAAGCTCTAATTATTTAACTTTTACTAAAAAGATCTTCATTGTAAAATAAATTGAATTGAATGCCGTAGTGCTTCAACTTCTGTATTTATATCCTTCTGTCGAACACTGCCATATTAGGGGCTTCAGCCGCTGGTTCTGTTTTCCAACTTACTAGCACACAGTTTAACTGATTTTCATTGATGATATTATTCGTATTTACGTACTGTTGTAGTTGTATTTTGAGCAAGGTGTTCACAGGTCGATAGTCTTCACATCATCTCGATCCCGAAACATTCTGAATTGGTGTAACCTACAATTCATTCCATGAACTTAGAAAATATCCAATATACTCGTAACTACTTCAAAAAGGAAGTTTCCTACTACTCTAAAAGCGTTTAAAAATATATTTCTTTTGCTTCATTCTTCATAGAACTTCAAATATATCATATTGATTGAAAGTTCTAAAAGTAAATCGACACATTAATTCATCTATTTGGTCGACATGTGAGCACTTTACATATGTATTCAATTGACTGATTTACGTCTGTTACGCTGTCCAAAACAAACATGTGAAATGTATCTGTTATATATTTAGAGTTATTCACTGCTGTCCTATTAAAAATAATGTTAACCTCAGTAGTAACTTCTGTTGATCCCAGTACATATTATTTTTAAAGATCTCTTTGATCCGATTGCATAACAATTTTATTTTTCACGAAAAGTCCTTTGCTTCTTACTAGTTAATTTTTACAATATATTGATTTCGCGATATTTTTAAGCCCGCCCAATGACTTAGCTCA
The DNA here is from genome assembly GCA_963966105.1 of Volucella zonaria. NCBI lineage: Eukaryota > Metazoa > Arthropoda > Insecta > Diptera > Syrphidae > Volucella > Volucella zonaria. The sequence continues at coordinate 163,847,151 of OZ014530.1, forward strand.
ATTTTTTCCCTTTTTATATCTTTTAGTCGTTAAACCAATTCACAAATTTAGTTTCAACGTAATACTTATTTACAATTAAATACAATCCACTGGAAAAAATATCGGCCAAACAGTTCACATCGACGAACGGAATGCAATTAACACTGATTTGTAATTTAAAATCTTAACTGTATTTTGTTGCGTCCTATCTATTTTTATTAATTTTAGTTTTACTATAATTGCTTCATGATCCGAATTTTTTAAGCCAGCCTGACTTTCGGCCGATACCAAGTATGAGTTTGTAATCACCTAGCTTACAAGTGTTTTAGAGCCGAAGGAAATTCTCGTTGCATCGTTAATGATTTGTCCAGTTGCGTTTTCAACAATAATACGTTAAATTTGTATTATTATTTTTTATGCATTTTCATTATATCCAATTCATTTGCACTTACAAGCTAGACAAAAAAATGCTTAAAAATTATTTTAATTAACTTATATCGTACTATACAATGATAATTTACTGGCCCCATACTGGTGCTCTAAGTTGAGCCTAGAACTTAATCTATGTCTTTCGACATATAGTAATAGTTTCATTATGTTATTACTAACACTAAGAAAATGATTTTTTACTAAAAAAAAACTAGTGTTGTTTTTACGCTTAAATAAAACTAACAAACTATCTTAATAATAATAGTAGCCTACTTAAACTATTTTAATTTTAGAGAAATTTTTTTTTTTTATAACGAGCGCGCGCTCGAGGGGTTTTTGTACCCTTAAAATGTTCGTACACAGTGCGGGCGAAGGAAATTTAGGGAGGAAGAAAAGACAGGCACCGATGTACATTGTTTTTAAATGTTTGTAAGTTATAATGACTAGGAAATAGCGAGATCGGCAGGGCATTCCATAAGCGAGTTGTACGGTTTAGGAAAGAATCACGATATTTTAGACTATGTCCGAAAACGGGCTTGAGGGTATACTGATGAGCATTCATAGCGAGACGGGTGTTACGGTTGAAAGTTTGAATGGGTGGAATGCTACTGGCGATTTCGATGGAGCACTGGTGGTGGAAATAGCGATAAAACAAAGTGTTTGTGTCTTTTTCTAGAAGTTGTTACCCATAGTCCCAAGTCCTCTTCTTCCTTTAAGTTTTTAAAATTGTTTTTACATTTTTATTATTTTTTCATTATTTTTTTATTTCTCTTCTATATTTATTGGTTTTTTTTTTTAATCCTAAAACAACCTTAATAAACTATTTAAGCCGCCCATGGCTTAAAATATTAAGCATGGCCACTGTGCGCCCCCAAATGGAGCTAGCTCTAATTATTATGGAAGGAAACGACGGAGGAGTTTCCGCCGTTTGAGCGGAGGCGCTCCGCACTACCGTGTGCGACATCTCTGTCATAGTAGAGTCGTCTGTCCGCAGCTGTTCAAACGACGTGGGCACAATGTCCTTAAAGTGCACATTCTCGTGATATAGAAAATTGGGGAGGTAGGTTAGGTAGACTAAGGTTTATTTTAAGCTAGATGTTAAGTTTTTATAAAAAATATGTCCATATGCTAAGTTTTTTGTCAAATTCTTTTCTTAGCCTTAACCATAGAAAATAAGTATATATAAGTATAAAATGTAAACAAAGTCGAAAGACATAGATATAAGAATTTAGAGTAGCTTAGAGTGCCTGTGTGGGGCCAGTAAGTTAGTATAAGATTGTTAAGTAATTTTAAGCTAGCATTTAAGCATTTTTTGTTAGTATGTAAGAGTTAATGATTAAGATAATAAAATGCATTTAAAACTAAAAACTAGAAAATTGGGGAGATCAGATTGCCCTAACAATGCGCCTTCTAATCAACGTAATGACGGAATTGTCCACTCTTATTAGATTCTACATATTGCATAAGACTTCAATAGGATAGAATTTTAATAATTCCGACTCTGGTGTTCTGTACAACCGAAGGCAGGCCCTCTCAAACACCCGAATCTTTTCCATTAAACTTGCTCTCACGTTGAACTACACGGGACAGCCAAATATAAGCATAGGCCGGATATGGGTCATGTAGCAGATAACCTTCATCCCAGCGCAAATTACAAGTCGCTTTTAATGATTGTGTGCGATACTTCTATGGCATTCGTAGGCACGAACATATTTCCTTGTACACCAGGGAACTGCTTGGGTGCAGCTTGCAACAATACCTCGATGCCAGGAACTGTGTTTTTCTACACAAAATAAACGCTGTCCGCCGTATCTATTTAACCGACTCAATTTCACTCGATCTTCTAGAACAACTAACCTAATTTCTCACCATTGGAATTTTCTTAATACCTCTCGTTTATTTTTCATTTACACTGTTAGGTTGTGGAGCTCATTACCATCATCTATCAGATCCATACGTAATAATTCTCTGTTTAAAAGTGCAGTCCTATGACATTTCTCCATACACCCGCAATAAACCTTTACCATCCTTCCATCAATCCTTGTCATTTAATTTTAAGTATTATATTATAATGTTGTAGCCGTAAGTCAACTCGAATTCCAATATTTAGTTACTAAGTACTAAAAAAGATTTCTATCTTAATGTACCATAAATGTATGAATAAAAATTGAATTGAATTGAGTTGGCTGCCATTAATAACCTTTTGCTCTAGCCAGAGAAACATCTATGTGTTTATTAAATACATATATTGATGTAAATAATTCCCAAAGTATCTGGCTACAGTTCGACTTGTAAGTGGCTGCCCGTACTGCCCTCGATCGAAAACTTTCGCCAGATCTTTCGGGTATCCGCAGGGCCCGACTTCTGATAGTTGATCACCTTCCAGTCATCGCAATATCGTTTAATTTTATCAAAGTCGCTGGGCAAGAGCATATTAATGACCTCGATTTTGGACCTGATCTGTAATAATACATTCAAATTTTATTTGATATACATATAAAGCAGATAAGCGATAAGATAAGCCAATTTATGTTGAAATCCTCTACTACTATAAAGTTGTTTGCGATATTATTTATATTTTCTAGTAGCCCTGCAAATCTATCACAAAACGCTCGATAAGAAACACTCGGGGAGTTATACAAAACTAGAATGGTTACTTGGCTGTCCTTTCTGCTGTCCTTCTTTTTAGGTTTCACGGTAAATGTGGACTTTGCTACTACTGCAAATAGTTTTTTTGTCTGGAATTTCAACCGTATTTCTTCCTTCACATTTTTTCAAATTATCGACGGATCCTTTAAAAAGAAATGTTCAATGTGTTCGACTGGTCTTGTTACAGCGCCGACTTAAAACAGTATATTAAAAATGTTGGGGCAATAAACTTAGAATGTCAAGGAAGTGTTACGATCCTCATAAAAGTTATACTATAAACCTTGCAAACGGAGGACATTTTCTCAACTTCAACGTGATAAAACTTATCTGAATCTATTAATCCATACAGCTGTCAAAGCAAAAGGGGGTCCAACAACAAATTAATATAATATTATAAATAATGTTTTTGCAAAGCAACATAATAATAAATAAGGCTTTCAAACCAGATCAATTTTTTTCATTTTTAAAAATCCCCCACTTAGCGGTATACAAATTGTTTTTCAGTTTTTCGTTCCATTTACACTAAACTTTAAATTAAAGAGACATAAAAGTCATAAAGGATAATAAATCTTTTAAGAGCTGTGCAAAAAACCATTCTTTATCAAATTTTAGTTGTTTTTTGAATTTATGCGAAATAAGTAGTTTAAAATAAATAGTTTGACCAGTTTTTTTTGCGCAGCCTGTATATAGCGTGTAGTCGTAGGATGACAAAAAAGGTCAACAGCTTTCGTAGAATGTGTGGGTTCCTTACTTATATCCGAAGAATTTGAAACGAATTTAGGAGTATATATTGAATATAGGTACGTTTTATTTGCTATCATTTGACTGACCATATTTCAAATTAAGATAACCCTTAAAGGAAAGGAATTCAATTATATTAGCTATCAAAGTGCACTTATGACTCTATGGCGATATCATCTACAGGAAAGGTAATTTCCTAAGTAAGCATGTATCTACAGATACCCACATGTTTGGCTTCTGTTTGTGACGATATCAGTTTAATGGAATTACTCAGTATTGGGTTTCACAAAAAAAAACCCCTTTTCAAATATAAGCTATACTTACATACAAATGTACTATGATGACGACATCTGAGGGTAGTGGCTCTTATATAATGGTGTTTTATTTTCTAGGAGTTTGACATCAAATATGCACTTGAATTCGGTATTTGGAGGGACGTGTCCAATTCGTCTTCAACAATATTGGAAATAATTCTGGTCTGCAGTTATGGGGTAGCTACATATCGCCTATATATTATTTATAATTGTATATACGAGTACATATGTAACATACATTCATACACATAGTTAATCAATTGGGCATGTTCTATGATATGAAAATTTTACAATAGGTAATATGCTTTGCTCGACGTATCACAAGCGTCTTCTATTTTTGGTTTTGGAAAAAGAGAAAAACAATTCAACACGTGTGAAAAAAGGATACAAGAAAATCTTTTAAAGTTTAATTCGGGTTACCTATACCTGAAAAATCTGAAAAGACTGTGACTTCCGTTTCAACGGAAATTTGGAATCCCTTCGGATTTCAGATTTTTACAGATGAAGAAATATTTCTAATCGTCGCACCCTAACAGATAACCATCTTTCGAGAGCTCACTAACCATCCTGTTGCTCAACTCTGCTGGAATTTGAATTTGCACGTCTTTCGTATATACATATGTAGGTGTTTTCCGCAACTCAGGAGCAAGGCTTGGCGTTGTTTGTTGGAGTTCTTTAGGATTGCCATTCGTACATTGTTGGCTTTGTTGATCTGGTTGGGAAGCGGGAACTTCTTGCTACGGGCTACGCGTTAGTGTGGAAGCTTGGTAAATAATTAACTTAAAACAGCAGCTAATTGTTTTCTCTACTCCATGGGTTAGTTCTCATCCGTCTCCAGGAAAATTTAGCACAGGTTTCATCTGCGTTTTCAGCCCGGATGCCTAATGGTGGTATTTCTCATTGGACCGACAATACTAGTAGGCCATCAGTATTAAAAGTTCCACGTGATTTCCCTTGCAGGCCAGTGGACTTCACCTGGGTTAAATTGCCTTGTTTCGGTATGGCTTACATCTTGTACAACAGGAATACGATACCGATTATGTAGCGTTTACCTTTTAAGGGGCACACCTAGTTTGACTCCCCAAAAAAAAGGAGATTTTTGGGAATTTTTTTTTAAGAAAACTACTGCATCAAATATTTTAAAATTTGGAGTATATACTCATACATAAATAATGAATATATGTACGAGTAACATACATACACTGAAATTTTCAAAGGAAAAAATTAAATTTTCAGTGAATTATTCGCTATCTCCCAAGTCACCAAAAAAGGTCCTCCACTGATGCAGTGATTGCGGCCTTCACCCTGGCTAAAATTAAAAAAACAAAAAAGATTATTAAAATAGAAGGTATTGCCTATATAAAGACCCACGATTGTGAAAAAAAAAATTAATATTAACGAAATGGCAGAGTTTTGAAAAAAAAATTACGAATTTTTCCCGAAAATTTGATGATTTTTGGCCCGCCAAAAGTACATTTTTCATACAATAGAAAAAGTGGATGGTTATTGAATAGAGAAACATATACAAAACAAGCAAAAAAAAATCAAAGCAATCGGATGATTTGTCTTCGAGTTACATTTGGAGCAATTGTGAAAAATGTAGTTTCGAGAAAACGCGTTTAAAGATAAAATTGTCGATTCCATTGTTATACGAGTAAATAGATAAAATTCATACTTAAAGCTAATCTGCTATTCCAGGCCCATATAATTCACTTTCCTCTTCTTCAAAAAGCGCCTGCTGGGCTGTTGAAGCTCTTCTTTTTCTTTCGAGGCCCTCGTAATATTATTATCATTATTTTGTGATAGTTATTCGCGGTAGGCTGCTCGAATGTATGTTGATTTCCCGTAAACTTTCATTTTCTTGCAACTGCAGAAGGCCTGGGAATGTCGTGCGTAACTTTTTGTTTTGAATACAGAGGTTGATGACCCGTTATCACTAAAATAACTAACGGAGTACTCAGTATAACGCTCACAGTAAAACTAAATGTGCCTGGCTCCGAAAACATATGACGTAGTTATAAACGAAAAATCCATAAAGAGTAGACCTATTCATGCATTTTTGTATACCTGAAGGTCAACAATAGAAACCGGAATCGTATTAGAATGGTGTATGATACCGACAGAGCTCGAATAATACGTAACTCTGGTAGACTCCGTAGCAAACGTAACTTTCTGACCGCTGAGCGGCTACTTTTTAGAAGGCTGTAACTCAAAAACTATTTGAGATATATGTTTGAAGTTTTAGTTAGTTATTTTTAAAGGTATAGACTATCGAAATATGAAAAAAAAAACGATTTTTTTTTTTCAAAATTTTATACTAGGTGTGCATCTTAAGCAAAAAAAAAAAATAAATAAAATATGTGGTGTTCATATTTATGTCAATGTTCCACGTCAAAAAGTTTACCCCTTATTTAAAATAGACCTTTCCTCGTCCCAATAATTCAATTAAACCACCTAACTTTATATCTGAACTTCCAACAAAACCTATATCTAGTAGTTATGATCTAATGTCTCCCTATTTTCGAATTCCCTCATTTCACTTTCTTCGTAGGCTCCCTCTCTCCTGACTGGGAGGAACTCACAGGGAAAGGCGAAATACCCAGTCGACAGGGAAGTACAGATATCAGAGCAAACCTGAATATTACTACCGAAACGATGATTGGGGGGTAGAAACGGTGATCAACAATTGGGAGATTAAATTTGACGGACATCCAAAACAATGCCAGTCGAGTTTCGTATTCTGTATTGCAAACAAGCCAGAAGGGGGAAAATAGCATGACCCTGTCCAGCTGTTAGCCCAGTTCCCAGGCCCTGCCGAAAGATGGTACTGGGAATTCCTAGAAGAAATTGGGGTGTTGAACACCTCAGCTACCATGGCGTTAAATCTGAGCTGATCAAACTATTTGGAGGCGAACGACGGGACCACGAAATTCTTAGGTCCATAATGGATAGGAAACATTAGGAATTTAACGATTTTTAAGCTGACATTCGTCGATGACATATGACTAACCGACTGCAGGAACAGGACTTGGCTGACATACTGCGACGCAATATTAAAGACCATACGACCGTGCTGTATGCGACACGACAATAGATCGTTCGCCCAAATAAATATCGCGTGAGAGGATGTCCTCGGTCTGCTAGATAGTGGCGCATCCATAACCTGCTTGAGAAAAGGGGCACTGGAATTTATGAAAATAGGCATAACGCTAAGGACAGCTGATGGCAGCCATCAGGAAATACTCGGACGATTCACTTCTCCTATCTCATGGCATGGTAAAACAAGGGACTCAGAAATATTCGTGGTGCCATTATATTTAGGGGTTGACTTCTGGAAAAGTTTCGTGGTCGCTCCTAACATTATATCGGGTTTAGGCTTGCCATCGCCGACCGAAAACGACTCCTCAATCCAAGTTCTCACTCAACCACAATCCGAGTTCTTGCAGAGGGTGAATCAGCAATTTCCGTCGTTCGCAATCCTTTGGTTGGGCAAGAACAAGCTTCTAGAGCACATTATAGAAGTAGACGATAACCAAGCTCTTATAAAACAGCGTCATTACCCCATTTCTCCAGCGATATAAAAACTCTTATATGACGAACTGGCTCCAATGATTGAATTAGGTACAATCGAAGAAAAAGCCTTGTTGAGAAAACAATGCAAGAACAGACTATACCGAGACTTTAGGAATGTCAACGCCTACAAGATACTGAATATAATTCCGGTATCGATTTAAAGGACGCGTTTTGGCAGATATCTGGAGGCCAAATCAAGAGAGAAGACAGCTTTCACATTCCCAGGGCGGCTACTTCACCATTTCACAGTTATGGCGTTTTGACAGTGTAATGCAGCCCAGAGAATGCGTTAGCTAGTGGACAAAGTCAGTTCCCATCGGTTAAAGGAGAATGTCTTTATCTATCTCGATGACATCTTGGTCTGTTCTAAAGATGTTGAACCCCATGCCATGTACACACCACTTCGGAAGGTACGTATTTAAGGGAAGCAGGATTGACGATCAACAATTCTGTTATCGAGAGATAAAGTATCTGGGATACATAGTTGCCGATGGTAGTCTTAAAACAGACCCAGATAAAGTGTCGGGGGTAGAGAAGTTTCCAGTGCAACTCCGTCGGTTTCTAGGGATGATAGGGTAGTATAGGCGGTTTATTTTGAATTTCGCCATATTATCCGCGCCCATGACGGATTGCCTTAATAAAGCACAGACTTTTACCTTGACAGAGGACGCGCTTATCGCGTCTAGTATCCGCACCCATACTCTCAAATCCGGACTTTAAGAGATGGTTCTACATATAATGGGACGCCTTGACGATTGGAGTGGGTAGTATGCTATTTCAGGTGGATGCAGAGAAAAACGAACGACCGATAGAATTCATGTCTCAGAAGCTAAATTCTGCACAACGGAAGTATGGAGTTACAGAGCTTGAAGTGAAGCATCAGTGAAGAACATTAGAGCCTATGTTGAGGGGTTACCCTTTACTATTATAACCGATCGCGCTAGTCTGAAGTGGTTAATGACACAGAAGGATCTGTCCGGTCGCTTGGCTAGCTGGAGCCTGAAACTTTAAGGCTTCGACTTTGAGATCTACCATAAAAAGAATCCGCTGAACATAATGCTCGATATTCTATCACGCGAAGAGCTCAATACCCAATCCGACATTCTGCAGGTCGATCTCAACTCCCCATATTTTTCGTCATAGAAATATGAGGAGTTGAAGAATATCGTAATGAAAATCAGGACCTACTTTCAGACTCATGCATCTCAGTCCTCAGACGGATTCGTTTATAAGCGAACCGACATACGTACAGGATACTCGATACAAAATTACTCAGCCTGGAAACTCTGGATTCCGAGGGAGTTGCATGGGAGCTTGGTGGCTACAGCACATGCTGCCCCGACCACTGCACATGGCGGGACTCACAAGACTTTGGCTCGCGCGAGGCAGATGTACTTCCGACCAGGCATGGCATCAGATGTCCAGAATCTCGTCGGGTCTTGCGAGGTCTGCAAGTGCTGTAAACCACTCAGCATGGTACGAGTATCTAGACCGCCGATGGGACAGCTACACAGCGACCTTTCCAGAGGCTGTATATTGATTGGTTAGGATCCTACCTACTAACATAGAGCGGCAATCACACATTTTCCGAAATATATATGTGTTTTCAAAACCAGTAAGGAGGGCAACAGCAGTAGAGGTAACAAAATATTTAAAGGAAGGCATATTTTATATGTTCGGTGTGCCCGAATATACACATTCGGATAACGTAGCAATTGGCCGCTTCTATGTTGTGCTAAGGATAGGCTTGCATTCCTCAGCCAACAACATTGAGCTTATTTCAGGTCGTAGCGAGCTGTGTGATACTGGGACATTTTATTCGGAGTAGAATATATATGTAGGGTTAAGCTAGCTTTAGGTTTAGTTTTATTTGATCATTTAAGTGTTCGATTTTGGGGATTAGGTTAGATAAAGTTTAGTTAGTCTTAGTCGTGTTCGTCCCGATCTTGCACAGTGGTGATGGCACCCAGACATGATTCCTCTAATTTCTTTCCTGCTTATTCTACCATCTTTCTCTCTTCCTTTCTTTTAAGTTCGTTCGTGTAGTAACGTAGCTTCCTTCATATCTACTATTTTCTGATTTTTTTATATTTGGCACGAGAAAAAAGGGTAAGTAAGCTGCGTTGTACGGAGTAGTGGCAAGAACCAAACTAATCCGACGAGCTAGAGCAGAGCACTGCCGGGCACTGCCGTCTACTTCTGCATCATGGATGCCTCCGTGGCATACTACACTCATTAAAATTGGAAGTGTTCATATTTTTAATTCTGACAAACCTCTTCGCTCGCTCACGAGAAATGTTTTCATATTCCAGAAAACGTTCGTTATCCCATTTCGATAAATAGTTTTCAACATATTTTTTAGTGATAATCCGAGTCTTATGTTTTTTGTTCCGACTGCGGCTTGCTTGGTCATAAACGAATAAAAATTTGTCCTGTTTTATGAAGCTGGAAGCACGTCATATCAGGTGTGTGTAGGAAATTGATATCATTTGAGTTGGCGGCCCTTCCTGTCAATGTGTTCCATTTCATTTCATTTTATTCTGATAACTGTATTTTGAATTATGACAAATAAAATTGATTCAATGCTTTATTTTTTTCCCCTACATTTTAGTGCCTCCTGTATGTATTTTTATTAGAGTGGTTTTTCATCTTGGTATACTAAACACATCGTCTGTACCAAAAATAAGAATTTCTTTGCATTTCGGCTATTGGAGCAACACATTCTGTGTTGCCTGCGCTGAATGTCATTCGACGTGCGCATGACCGCGTGACTGGAGCTGATGTCGATTGTTCTGATATTGCTCAGTTGGAGCAGGTCCATAACGGCGCATTACCAACGGTTGGTCATTCAACACGAGATACTAGTTGGAGCGGCAGCGGAGGAAGAATTTGATGAACATGCAAATCTCCGGGAATACATGGACAGTCTGTAAAATGCAGCGTGTGTGATACTAAACCTTAGGTTGTCACAGCTCCAGAATGAACACACGGCTTCCCAAGATGTTTCACATGGACGAGATAACCATGGAAAATGCCTAGCATCTGCAAATAGTGGACATACGGTTGGATCCCGTTACCATTCCGACATTTGACGGTGCACTGCACAATTGGCTGGTGTTTCGAGACAGATTCGAGATTCTGGTGCACTGTATGGATTTCCCAGAAGCATACAAATTAGGTAAGCTGCGACAAGCAATAGTGGGTGCGATGTATTCAGGTGGTTATCACGAAGTGCGGCAAGTTCTTAAGACTCGCTTCGACAATCGAAAGCTTCTTGTCGAAATTTATATGTCTCACCTTTTACATTTGAAGAGCGCTGTGGACGAGACGTCAGATGAGCTGTTAAGAATGGTGGACATTGCGCGCACTCCGTGTAATGGAATTACTTACTAGTGGGTTAGTGGGATGCCTTGATTGTGCCAATTATTGTGGCGAAGCTACCTCTTACTACGCAGTGGGAGTGGTGTATGGACTGTTCGTCAACCGAGATCCCCAATTTGGCAGATTTGTTTGTGGAGAAGCGTGCTCAGAGCCTTACGACAGACGTGATTCGCAACGCCAATCGAGATGAGGCAACAACTCCACGTTCTTGCCGTGCTCAGCTGTTGATGAAGTCACATGTGGCGATACCAAATCAAAACGGGTATCCCTCCTGCCAAGGTCCGCATCGGATTACACGCTGTCGACGGTTATTGGATATAACTCCGTCTCAATGATTTGCTGATATGAAGATAGTCCAGAGTTCTTCAGATCAGCTTCAACTGTTTAAGGACTAGACACACATCAACACATTGCCCTGACGTTGGATGTCGGCGTTGCAATAGAAAACATCACACCATGTTCTGCCGAGAATCTTCCTTGCTAGCTGCAGACCCCGCTACTCCCTCATCATATCAGCCAACAGCAGTTACTACCATGACACAATAGTCATGACTAGCAGATCACATCGTGTTGCTTCCTTTCATAACGGCTGTGACCCCCGTGGTACTCCTGGATTCAAGGCAGTGGACTCATCTGTGCGGTCTTCAACTGGCTGATGTGCGTTTTGCAGAACCTGTACATATCGACGTTTTGGTTGAAGTTGACGTATGGTCATATAGTCGAGGGAAACCAACCGAGCTATGCGCTCAACGCACTCGTTTGGGATGGGTTGTATATGGCCCAGCGTACACATCCTCCTCATGCATTCTTCGCTCGCGTGAACGTGGATGACCTTCAATTAGCACACTTGATATGAAATTTTTGGAAGTTGGAAGAAGTTCCAGAAAGTGGTTTAGATCAGGACGACTGCGAGCGGATATTTTTGTCAACACGTGCACGAGAGGAAGACGGTCGCTACGTGGTACACATTCCTTTCCGTGACGGAGTTCCGGAGCTAGGAGATTCTTATGCAAACGCCTTGCGACATTTCTATGGGCTCGAACGGCGCTTATCCGGCAATGAGGAGCTGAGGCAGAAATGATGATGGTCAACCTGGCGATCTCATGAACTGAGACTATATCCCACACCATGCTGTGCAGAGCAAGTTTCGCGTCGTATTTAATGCTTCAGCAGCAGCAGCAGCAATGGAGTTTCGCTGAACGACACAATTGGCGGGCCCAACTATCCAGGCGACGTTGGTTCATGTGATCTTCAGGTTTCGACGGTATTCGATTGCGCTCACAGCAGATGTGGAAAAGATGTTTCGCCAAGTGCTGATGACTGCGAAACACAGGGACTACCAACGGATCACCTGGTGAGTGCCCAACACAAAGGAAATCTCAGTCTTTCGCTTAAGAACCGTAACGTATGTCATGGCGTCCAGCCCCTTCAACTCTGTGCGCACCTTACACCAGTGTGCCCTTGACAATTACACCTGCTTGGCAGATCGAGAGCAGGGGTGTAAGGCACAAGGCACAATCTAAGCTTCATTCTACGTGGATGACCTGTTGATAAGTTCCTGTCGCGAGTCGGAAGCAGTGTTATTGGCTACTAATATCGACACGATATTATCGAGAGGTTGCTTTAAGTTGCGAAAGTGGAACTCGAACTTCGCACAGGTAATCCAAAAATTAACTGTAACATTTCTTCTTCCCCAGAGCTTTTGATTGACCCATCAGTGGCAACGGTGCTTGGTCTACACTGGGATCCTGCAGTTAATGTTCTTTCAGATTGAACTAGCTGACCACAACAGAACACCAACTAAACAACGAGTGCTTAGCGGGGTGGCCTAATTGTTTGAACCCACTGGACTCTTGGCATCGGTGGTCGTTACGGGAAAAATCTTTATCCAGACCCAGGTCTGCTGGCATCACGTGGAGCTAAGAGGGTATGGGCACAATTTCGCTGCGCTCTACATACACTTGACGAACTACGAGTACCCAGAAACACTACAATGGCGCTATTACCATTCATGGCTTTTGCGACGCCAGCCCGCGTGCTTACGCCGCAGTACTGTACCTGAGAACGAGTGTAGCCCGTCTGAAAGGCGCAACCATTCCCGGACTAGAGCTCTGCGCAGCGCACCTCCTAGCGCAATTGCTGGATTGTGTCCGTGTTGCATTAGCCCTGGAGGATAAGCAGTACTACTTGAGGTCGGATTCGTCGGTTACTCTGAGCTGGCTACGCAAACACCCCACAACCTTAAAACCGTATGTCTCCAATCGTATTTAGCAAATAAGAACTGAAACGAATAAAATTTGGAAACTTCAAAGTAAACAAAAAAAAATTTTTTCATAATTCATGTAAATTTTTCTTATTTGCTTTAAAACCCTGTTTTTATTAAATTCATTACAAAAAATAAAAAAAATTATTTGGGTTCCCATTTTTTCCTCAACGTCTTTCGAATGTCCTTCATAAGGTTGGTGACCGTTACATCCGTGATCTTTTTGGACGCTCTTTTCCATTTAGCACTAAAATCTTTTACGTCCTATGCACACTGGTCACTTTTCCTCAATTTAGCTTTGACCAAAGCCCAATACCTTTCAATGGGACGGCACTGTGGAACATTGTGTGGATTCATGTCTTTTGGGACAAAGTCGACATTTTTAGCAACAAGAGAGCTCAATGTCGCATGAGCATAGTGAGCTGAAGCTAAATCTGGCCAAAATAATGTTGAACCCTCGTGTTTGTTTAAGAAAGGAACCAACGGCTTTTTTAGGCACTCGTTATTGTACACTTCTCCGTTAATTGTTCCCGTTGTAATAAACGATGAGCTTCTTTCTGTGTCCACATTGGCAAATGGCCTGCCAAACGAGATATTTTGACCCGAATTTTTCCACCCCAATCGATGTTATTGATTGTGGAAGAATCTCAGCTTCAAACGAGTTGCAAAACTGCGCACCTGGAAGAGTAATAAAGTCAGGTTTGACATAAGTTTCATCATCCAAAACCGAGCACGCTATCTTCTTGCCAATCAACTCGTATAGCTCTCGGGCTCGTGTTTTTATGACTTTTTTTTGCTTTTCAGTAACTTTTGGTATTTTTTGTGTTTTTCATGTTTTTAGACCGTTACGTTTTTAGACGAGCAACATCTCTGAATCACATAGTCCGGTTTTTTACGATGGTACCCACTATTTTCCTGTTCAAATTTGTATCATGTGCTCCACTTTTCTGTTTTCGCTTAACTGTCAACGTCTCCAAATATCGTATAATAACAGAATCCACTGTACTGCGTGCTACGTTTAAATTTTTTTGCGATGAAATGGTGTGGACGCGAAGTATTTTCGAGCGATTTGCAGATGATCTTTTTACTTCGTTTCTCTTGACTCATATTTTATAAATATTTTAAGCCGCAGCGAACTAAAATCAATAACAAACTGAAACTAGAGAATATACAGGCTAATTTGGGTACAAAATGGGATTGCAATTTTTACGCATAGGAAGTATAGCCCATATTAAAATTTACAGATTTTATTCGTTTCAGTCCTTACAAGAACTGACAGCTCGGGATAGATGGTATTATATCCGGTCAGCTCAAAATTCAGCTGACTGCACAAGCCATGGTTTTTGTGCACAGGAGCTTTTACAGCATCGGCTATGGTGGCAAGACCATGAATGGTTAGTAATCGGCGCACTTCATTTAATGAGAACGGTGCAACTTAATCCGAGAGATATTGGCAGCGCAAGCTTTTTTGGACGCATTCACCGTCTACTCCAAGAGGATATGAAGGCTTGGCACAGCGCTCACAATCAACAAGCTCTTTCCAATCGTGGAACTACGTGGCACTTCATCACACCCACACCAAGGTGGTCTGTGGGAGGCCGCGGTTAAATCCGCCAAATATTATTTCGTGCGTCTGGTCGGAACACAGGCGCTCTGGTGCAAACATTGGCCGCACGTATTGAGGCGTGACTGAATTCCTGTCCTCTCACTCCGCTTTATGATGACCTGGATGACAAGTTGGCGTTAACTCCTGGAGACTTCCATATCGGCGCCCGGCTGATTGCTATACCGGAGCCGAGAGTCGATAACATCCAGATTAGCCATGTCAAACGGTGGCAATGGTTACGTCAGGTGCACCAACACTTCCGGCGACGCTGGAATGAAGAATATCTTACGACGGCAGCATAATATCCAGGTCGGCGACATAGTGACTGTGCGGCAAGAGAATCTTCCACCGACTTACTGGCGCTTGGCAGAGTGACAGCCGTTCACCCGGGCAGCGATGGATTGGTCCGCAACGTTACGATCAAGACTGCGAGTGGAACACTTGTTCTCGTGCAGTGCAGGAGCTGTGCGTACTCTTAGGGGCTGAAGATTTCGAACCCAGGGGTTCGACCGGGTACGATATTGAAGATTGATATCATTCTTGTCATCAATCTTCAACTCTGTCATTTGAGTTGGCGGCCCTTCCTGTCAATGTGTTTCATTTCATTTCATTTTATTCTGATAACTGTATTTTGAATTGTAATAAATAAAATTGCTACAATCGCTTCAAGAGTGCGGTTGTGCTCTCTTTTTTTCCTCTACAATGGGGTTCAGAGATGTGTTCTATTATGTAAGTACTTTTCTCTAAGCAGCGCGCGAGCCTCTTTATTGTTTAGATTTTATCTTGTATGTTTTTATGTTTTATATGGACCTAATAACAAATGAGCTTTTGAACCTTAGACCGTATAAATATATTCTGTACACTGAAACCTTCCGGGATATGCATCCTGCATGATCTATAGGGTATTTTTATATGCAGAAAGAAGAAATAAACAATATCATGTTGACACCGAATTTCGCAAAGACTTTCGAAAGATTGTTGCCCAACCAAATTGCATTGGCTTCATTTGAATACATCAGCAAGAAAAATAAGGCACAAACTGTCCAATTTATTTACAACCCGTTATTTTATAATAGCGATTCGCTTTATACTAGATGGATTGAGTTTCTTTTCTTTAAAACGATTCACTGTTGATCGTTGGTTTTTCCGGTGCACATTCCTTTGCTTCAAATGCCTTCGGGTAGAGCCTTAGGTACTTTCGTTATCGGTTATGGAGCTGATAATTTCTAAAGATTTTCTTCTGGAACTACTGTGGTTTAAGACTTCGTTTGGTCGGCTTACGACTTACGCAGCTATCTTGTCGAAGCGACCTCCACTCAGGGTCTGACCTACAATTTCACATATAGCCCTCCGAATACCATGGGGATTGTGTTTTAGGACAGAGCATCTGAATATAAGTGTATCAAAAGGAAAGTGCAAACCACAGGCGACGTCCCAGTGTGCACACATTGCTTAGATTTCTTAGCCAGGCATACTTTTGCGTTTGCTATTCTGGCTTGGAAATCATGTAAAAGGGTTACTCCTCTCGTCCCTAACTTCAGGTCGAGTTTAGGTCCCACCAGTGAAAGGCATGGCCTAATAAATATAAAACTGAAAGCTGGGATACAATTCTGCTAGATGGTCAAGAGGTCTTGCCATTTTGGCCTATGAGTCGAACTTGGTTTTTGAATCCAAATGGTTGAATATGTTATTCAATTTCTGCATTAGAAAACTTTCAAAAGCTTGCAACTGTTTGAAATAGAAGAGACGTCAGGGTCGTACCATATTTTTAACGACTGACATATGATGAATTAACAGTTGTCCGAGCAAAAAGAAAGTACCTTTTCGATCGGCTCATTATGGAAAATGTTGATCGCACACCAAGTTGCGGTCTACTTTCTCACTTTCCAGGATTTGTTTGGTCACATTCAACTAGTTAGAATTGTTGGTTTTTTTTAGAATTGCCAATACTTATGCTTATTTGGTTTGTCTTTTCACCATCAATAGATTCACGTCAGAACAGCGCTTTCAAATTGTGCAAGTATATTTCGAGAAACATGGTCAATTTCAAGTATTAAGAATATAGTTTTCGCATCACGCATAGACTCTACACAGCGAGCACCGAAGAAGCTGTTAGGCCACTCGATTATTGTGTGGTTCGTGCTTTCGGTAAATGTGCCAAAAGCGAGATTCCTTTTGATCCTCTTTTTCACTACAGCAAAATTACCGCATTTGGAGCTAAGAAATTATAAGTCGTTATTGAGGTGCCGTTACATCCATAAAGAGTGTGCTTTATGTTCTGTTTGAATCATTGCTTTATATTTCTTTAAAAATGCTGCTGGTCAGAACGTTATATTACATTTAGTTTCAATAAGACGGCGCCTTAAGTCACACAGCACGTGAGGCAATCAACTGATTGAGAGAGACATTTCGCGTAATGGACCTATGAATTGGCCTCAAAGATTTTGTGATTTGACAAATTTGGATAATTTTTTGTGGGGATATGTGAAGTCGCTAGTCTAAGTCGATAAGCCAGAAACAATGGATGAATTGGAAGCCAACATTCACGGCCAAAACTGTGAATTCCAAATTTTTATTCGGAATGATAATTGATGTCTGATTATGTCCTAATATATTTAAATCCGAAGGCATAATCAATCCAATTCTCATCCATTTGTCTATCCTTTTAAACCCATGGGCAACAAATGTTAATGCGTTCCTGAAAGTCCATAAAAGTTAGTTAACTTGGAAGGATTTTGTGCCCGACTATCATATGAAATAACCTCATGATATGTAGACAGATTTATGATACTTCAACCCCGTTTACTCTTCTGGTATTCATTAGCCAATTGGATGTCATGCATGTCAATGCTGGTATACATCCTCTTTGCCTTTTTAATTTGCTGCTGTACTTTGATGCTCTGAAAGAGCAATTTTGCTTGCAGTCTTCTCTACTGCACACATTTTCAAAAGGTTTCCATTGAATCCTTTAAAACAAAAGCGAGTGCATGCATCCATTTACACCAGAAAGGCAACAAAAAAAAACTCATTTTGAGATACTCAGTTGGTATTCGAACAGATACACATTGGCTTTTGAGGTAATAGTAAAGCTATTTGATATACCATTAAAAATATTTAATATTGAGAACAATTTTCATTGATAAACAAGGCGGATAAACTATTGCATAATAAATGAAAATATTAAGCTCGTAGTTCCAGTTATTGAAGATTTACCACAATAGATATGTGTAAATATTTATAACATTTTACAATTATTTACACAAACTGCAGTCTTTCAAATGATTCGTCCGCCCAAAGTTGGAGTACAATGCCCACATCTGGTCAGGTGCTCCTAAAACACCTCTGCACCTGATGGATAGGATTCAAAACCGTGCGATAAAACTCATAGGTGATACTAATATCAGTAAATCAATTGATACCCTCAAACAACGACGTAATGTCTCCTGCCTCACTTTGTTTTATTTTATCGCTATTTCCACCACCAGTGCTCCATTGAAATCGCCAGTAGCATTCCGCCTATTCAAACTTTCAACCGTAATACCCGTCTCGCTATGAATGCTCATCAGTATACCCTCAAGCCCATTTGGGATGTAAAATATCGTGATTCTTTTCTAAGCCGTACAACTCGCTTATGGAATGCCCTGGCGAACTCTATGTTTCCTGGTCGTTATAACTTACAAACATTTAAAAACAATGTGCATCGGTACCTGTTCTTTTTTCCTCCCTAAATTTCCTTCGCCCGCTCTGTGTACAAATACTTTAAGGGTACAAAAATCAATTGAGTGCGCGCTTATTATAAAAAAAAAAATCTTGAACTTCGTCATCATTATATTATAATTTACTTTAGGAGCTTTTACGTTGGATGCGAAAAACCAAGCAGATGACAGGATTTCGTTGCAATTAAAAAAAATCGTTGACGTTTTAGATGATTGAAGAAAAGAAGAATTACATGCTCGTAGATATCTGCTATAATGTAGTAAAATTATTCTGACCATGCTAGAAAATACAAGCCACTCAAATGCTAATAGAATGCACCGGAGAGTAAGACTCTACCATTACGAATACAACTGCCATTACTGCCCGGATATTAACCAAAATATAACAAAAATAGTATATATTTTGTCATCGTGGCACAATGGTTAAGTTTATCAGCTACTACGCCAGAGGTCTGGGTTTAATTTCAGGTACGAATATTGAAAGATGAAAAAAAAAATTCCTGAAGTTACTACATATCCTATCAGTTGACGTGGCGAACCCGTGATAATTGAATTTTCTGAAAAGGTATTCTATTTCCTCCTTATTTTATGTTGGTAAGAACCCCTACATTGCCGCCTTTGTACGCGAAGAGAGGACGAACTACACAGTGAGTTTTTGTGTGCTTTCAGTTACGTACTCCAAGCCAGTTCAGGTGCCCTTCTACTTGTGTGAACCACCTAAGGTGAGGTCGTCTTCGCCTACTGCGATGTCCCTCCGGATTAGGTTCGAAGACTCTGCGGGCCGGAGCATTGTGTTGTCCATCCGCTCTACATGTCCTAGACATCTCAGGCGACTGATGTTTCCTGATTAGGTCGATGTCGCTGTATAGCTCGTATTGTTTGTCGTTGAATCTTATATAGAGTCTCCTTAGTTACTTGGGATAGGGCTTTACTACTCATTTGCCTTCTGAGCCCAAAGAAACAGTGGTTAGAAAGATTAGCAGAGCCAAGGTAGACGAAATGGTGTACTACCTGGAAGTTATAGCTGTCGATTATGATGTTCCGTTCAATTCGTCGATGATATGTCATCGTTCGTTTTGACAGCATATATGATACTTACTTGGTTTTACCTTCTGAGAAATAAGCTGGTGTACTCTCCGGCTCTCCATAAAATCATTTCCAATAACCTGGATTACCTCGGTCGATAGGCCGCTAAGTCCATTTGATTTGTTGGATTTCAGCTGAGATAATGTTATGCTTACTTCGTTTTTGTGAAGTGGACAGAAGCTTTGGCTATCATCGTCTAAGGTGAATGGTCTATTCTACTTGACCGGCGCTGCGGATGTTGGGTTTTGTCGCCGTTAAACAGTCTGCCGGAAAAATTTTCAATATTCTCAACACCGACTGTAGTGGGTCGGTGAAACAAGATTTCTTTCTTCATATCTGCAAGCTTCTGTGTGGGTTTTCTTACCTTGACACGTTCTTTTTACTTGTTGGTTAAACTTCCGTTATTCCTGGACTGGTGTACAATCTCTCATTATCTTCGATTGCGAGCTTCTCGTGTTCTTTTTTCTCGTCCTTGAGAAGCCGATATTTTTCCCGTCTCCTCTGCTCGTAGAGCTCACGAGCAGCTATCGTACTTCGTTGCAGCGCCGCTTTGTAGGCTTATTGTTTAGCTGCATATAATTGCAGGGATTCTTCTTCAAAGCAGGAATTTATTTGTGGTGGTCGGGTGAAAGGAAACACATCAGTTGTGGCGTCTCTGATGACACATTGGCAGCGTTACCACTGGTATTCTGTACTTGATGCTGACAGCTAAGAGTAGTAGAGATTTTGGGAAACGCGTTCAGTGAAGATTCTGGCCGTCTTTTGCGATTGCAGCTTTTGTACGCTACGAATATATCTTCTGTATGGTAATGTGTTGGGATGAGTTAGAATGCCCTTCGATTGTACAATATATTTCAGAGGGTTTCAATTATATAAAATATATTTAAACTATGTAAGGAAATAAAACCACTGTTTTTTGTTCATTGTTGTAAGACGTTGTAAATGTTGGTTTTATTTTCAGTTTCTTACTGTTTACAATTTAGATATACAGATGTTTTATATGTTGCTAAACATTTATTGAAAACTTAGCACTTGTGTTTAGTTACGTTTCCTTTTAGATCTAATAGTTAACAATATCATAATAAGTTTTTAACCATAATTCGCATGTTTTCTCAGTAATTCTCGAGAGACTAGAAGAAGTGATTAAAATAAAAAAAGATAATAGTCGGACGGCTTCTCAACCTCGAAGCAGATCTGTGTAACTAATCATGACAAAGAAACTCAATATTCTTGCGTAGAGTACCAACGGCCTAAATGAGCCTTGCTGAGCTTTATTCCGGAAAAAGCAGTTGATATATGCTTAATTTCTGAAACCCACCTGGCGACACAATCTCGCGTGGAACTAAAAGGTTACCGCGACTACCACACTCATCACCCATCGGGAAACGCAAGAGGCGGGTCATCCCTATCTACAAAAGACTGCATTGAACACTCTCCGGAAGCACAAATTGAACTTGACACATCCTCAATCTATTGCCAATTGCGCAGCAAAATAGAAAAACACGAATTTATTGACCTATTTAGCTCTCTTGGACCAATCTTTATTATTGGTTGGTACTTAATGTGGAGCACACCTTTTGGGGCTAGACATTTATCTCACAAAAACGCAAAACTCTCTACAGGACTGGTATGGAATGTGATTGCCAATTTTACTCAACAGGCAGACCGACGTACTGGCCCTCGGATGTCGCCAAAATACCCGATCTGATAGACTTCTTTATTAGAAAATAGTAAACACTAGATATGTCAAAGTTGAAGAAAGCTTCGAACTCTCCACCGAGTATTCTCCAATTATCCTTTCATTGCACGAATCCTTGGTTAAGAAACAAAGACCACCCAGATTATCCAACAAAAAAATTCACTGCGAAGATTTCCGAATAGAGGTTGTCGAAAATACTGAGTTAAAAGTTCCGCTCAGAACGCCGTATCAACTTGAAAAAGAAGTTGAACGGTTTGATGAAGTCATACAGCAAGCGGCCTGGAATAACACTCCATCGAACACAGTTGCCAGTATCGGCATAATATATCCGCCGGAAATCGGAGAAACGATAAGGAAACAACGAAGAACGGTGAAGAAGTGGCAATAAACTCGGGCTGAATAAGATAAAACGTCCTTAAATAGGCTCTGCAACTTGTTGAAAAAATCGATCAAGGACTTCAATAACCAAGCTAGTAATAACTACCTAGAAAGCCTCACAGCGACAAAAAGATACCAAGGGCGAAAGAAGGTAAAGAAAAGCTAACGCCTTCGCCGACCATCTTACAGAAACGTTCAAACGATTTGACGGGGAAGGGCTTACAGAGAATGTCAATACGCCGGACGTGACCACGAACCTTCCAATGGAAAAGACTACACTTAGGGAACTTAGACAAGTAATATGTAGACACGCTTAAGCCCAAAAAAAAAACCCCGGATATGACTTAATTACGGGAGAGATTCTTAAAGCGCTACCGAAACAAGGTTTTATAAAGCTGCTCTATCTTATAAATGCCACCATAAGATTAGAGTATGTACCGCATCAGTGGAAAGTTGCCGAAATTATTATGGTTCCAAAACCCGGTAAACCGCTGACTGAAGTCAAGTTATACAGACCAATATCGCTCCTCCCGATTATATTGAAGGTCATAGAGCGAATTTTACTTAATCGTCTTAAGCCGATTATTGACACAAATCGCATCTTGCCCTATCATCAATTTGGCTTCAGAAACCAACACTCTACTGTCGACCAAGTCCATCAAATAACCGATGTAATTGAACTAGCAATCGAGTGTAAGTTAGTCTGTTAAGCCCATTCCTTGACGTTTCACAAGCTTTTGATAAGGTATGGCACGAGGGCCTGAAATATAAACTTCAACAAGTCCTACCCGAGCAATTGTTTCATATTTTAAGTTCATACCTAGATGACCGACTCTTCGGTGTCCGACACGGAAACGAATATTCCAATTTTAAGACAATAAAGGCGGGGGCGCCGCAAGGAAGCGTACTTGGCCCCTCTGCTATATTTGCTTTTTACCCGCGATACACCGTAAACGGACGATACTGTGCTAGCTACATTTGCTGATGACACTCCCATTTTGGCAACAGCTAAAATCGTCGAAGAAGCAACTGCTAAGTTGCAACGTGCCCTTACATGGACTAACAATTGGGCAAACTTGCAAAAGCCAAGCTACGGATGTACCATATTCTGAAACTTCGCGCTTCTTTCCTAAGCCTTTTCAATAAGTCTCTCAAGATCAGTAATCTTCATAGAGCAAAGATCATTTAGATTTTGGTGATGGTAACTACCTATGGATTCCATTCTGACGCGAGCTAAAGCACAGATTCCTCTTCCTTTTATGCAGCTCTTGCAGAAATGGTTGTGAGGAATAGTGAATTGCTGCATTTATCTTTCAATGACACAGTCTCCCGTGGTTATGTTTGTGGGATTGGAGAAGCCTCTTGTACTGTGATAGATCAGCCCTCTTGATCGAATAGAGGCCATATTAGTCAATAGATGCCTCTCAATGTGTCCACCTACGACTGGTCTTAGAGAACGTGTTTCATTTTTTCGCATAATATTGTACATACATTTTGTAGCTTAACCTTGGCCTAATATATGTTTTTAGGGATCAGAATCTGGCCAGTTAGCTCTTTCCATTGGTGAGTGTTTTTCAGGGCAGAGATCGTTGCAAACTGCGTGCCGAACGAACTATAGGTACCAAATTATGCACGCCACCAAGCGCTTATACCATAAGTAAGAATTAGTCCCACAATGTGGAGCAAGTGCATGTGCATGGCTTTGAGTTGTAGGCCCCACCCTATTCCTCGGAGTCACCGGCATTTGTCGTATGGGATTTTACTGTCAAGACCGAACTTATTTTTTTTTGTTTTATTTTTTTTAAGCACCTTTGCGCATTGCACAGTTAAATTCATAAATTTATATTAAAAACTTAAACTAAATTATTAAGAAGCAGAAAAAGAAAAAAATAAATAAAAGAGGTAAGATTAGATAGAAAGGACAGAGAAAAAATTAGAAGAAGAAATAGAATTACTATTAAAGAAATCATACTTTAACAGGCCAATTGAACGCTAATTGCGATTTGTGTAATATATAAATAGGTCTTTTTTAAAACGCTTTTCTGTGCTCACCCCTTTGATGTGTATAGGGACACTGTTTCAGTGGGGCACAGCATGAATAAAGAATTGACGACTGCTATTCAAAAATTTGTATCTAGAGAATTCATGGTTCTCTGAGAGTGGACAAAAGTGAATTTTGTGAACAAGTAACTCGGTGGTTCAGAGTAAATAATTTTATGTAATGCAATAACTATACAGTATTTCCAGTGAACACCCAGCTATTTGCTTGGTAAAGTCGGATATGTGATCATCCATACAACATGATGGACAGAACGAAGGTTTTAATTTAATTTTGACTGTGACGGGCAGTTACCGCTTTGTTGCGCTCAATCCTCTAAGAACGCCGTATATTTTTGAGACAACGTCGTTTATATGGTCGGTTCAGTTTAGATCTCAGCTGAAGTAAATTCCAAAATTTTTTATTTTGGTAACAGGCTCAATTAGACCATTAATAATAAAAACAGGCAAATTCACAATTTCCCGATTGTTATTACCAATCAGCAGCATCTTGGTCTTTGACGAGTTAAGGCTAAGACAGTTTTTTTTGAGACTAAATAAATATGGAATCGAGGTCTGCGTTTAGACTTACCATACTAGAAGACACTGTAGATTTGGACACTTTCTTATTTAATTTATAGCATTGCAAGAAGTCCTGATCGACGAGATATATAATATCCGAATTATAATAAACGAAGTGTTAATTACTAAAATAGATAAAATAACTAATGTTACAAATAGTATAAGCACAAAAGTAGAAACTAGTGACAAGTCTAAAGAAGAAATACTGTTAAAAATTAAACTTAAATTACAACTTATAAGAGAAGAAATTGTAAACGTGGAATTCGCTTTACATTAGGCCAAGGCCTAAATAATTAAATTCTTTCAAAAATGGAAATTAATACCATAAAAGAAATTCTAAATACAGAAAATATGCCGTATGTAAATGTCATAGAGGCATTAGAATTTGCCGAGGTTAAAATTGCCATAAATAACTCTTTAATACTTTATATTAAATTTATATAAAATTGCAATTTAGTGAATAAGAGTAGTTTTTATTTCCAAATGGGTTGGGTTCTAGACTTGCTTTTTTTAAATTAAATTATTTAGAGCAAAGATAGACTGTAAGTTGATTTTTTTTGAATTTTTTTTTTATTTTTGTGTGCGCGGAAACAAAAAAAAATTTTTCTTTAAAAAATTTCATCAAGCGATTCTTCAAGTGCGGGCGCCAGAACTACAAGGGATACGCTAAAACCGGTAAGTCCTAGATATAAGCCTTCTTTTTATTGGCTTGAATTAAAATAGCCATAAGATACAGTAGGTTAAATAGAATAAAATTCAAAAAAACAAATCACAATTATTGTGCAATAGATAGTAAGTTAAGTTTTTTTGTTGTGAATTTCTTGTAACCAAATAAATTATACTGGATTTTTTAGTGATTTGAAGAACGGTTTTTTTTTTATTATAATGATGGAGCAAGCCCAGCGCAAGTGGTGCGTGAATGGGCGGACCGACTGTCCTTCGATGGCGCGATTGTGACTAGACATGACGCACAAACGATGACGACATGACAGGAAATGACGTGACTGACTTCAGCTGACAGGTGGCGACTGGGAGGATTTCGTTAAGGGGCTACCATTCACAGTTTTGGCCAGAATGGTAGCAATTGGTCGCATTCATATGCGGTAAGGGTCGGTTGGCCATCCTCAGCCAACAACACCCGGCTTAGTTCAGGTAGTAACGAGCTGTCATCGCTGTGTGATCCTGGGACGCATTATTCGGTGTAGGGTACATAGGGTTAAGTTAGCTATAGGTTTAGTTATAAGTTACTAGGGTGCTAGGGTTTAGGTTAGTATAGGAGTAGTTTTAAATGCGAAAGTCCCGGTCTTGCACAGCGGTGGTGGCAGACAGACGTGATCTTGCTGTTTCTTTCTTTTTTCATCTTTCTCTCATCCTGTCTTGTAAGTCCGTCCGTATCGTATCGTAGCTTTCCCCTTAGCTATACTTGTTTTTTTTTTTATCTGTTTTTGATATTTCGGCACGAAACAAAAAGGTAAGTTGAGTTGAGATGCACGGAGTAGTGGCAGGAACGAACCCCATCCGACGAGCTAGAGCTGAGCAACCGCGAGCGTGCCAATGCTATCTACTCCTGCATCATTGATGCCTCTGTGGCCAACTAACTCCTTACAATTGCGCCCAATGTTTACGGCTGGTCCGCTAGTTTTTTTCTTTTTCAAAATTTTACTTTTCTCTTTATCTTTTACTTCTATAAGATCACATTTTGATTATGCCTTTGGTTTCTGAGCAGATCTTAGGTGGCTGTCCATTCTCCAGGCGAGAAGCCGAGGAACTTTGTGAGGTGACCGTAAGTCAGTAAAGGATCCAAAAGCGGACTAGAAGTGAAAGGTCGATAAGCTGATTGCTGTTCGATACAGTTAGCCTTAAGTGGACTTATTGTGAGGCATAGGATTGAGATCACGAACTTCTAGTCGTGTTGAAGTATAACCTGGACATTCTCTGCCAGCCTGTGAAGTGGTTCAGCCATATACCCAGTGTGGAGGGAAGATAAGGGTTATGCTTCTGCACTCGTTACGATACTGAAATACCAGTCTCCACATTACGTGACAAGATAGTACGAGTACATTGCGAACTATACTTAGGCCGGCTTTAGTACCCATAAAGAGTGACTGGAAAATCGGTTCTAATTCCACACACCACAGCGATTTATAAAATTCAATCTATACCAACGAACACATAACAATTCTTAGCTTTTTGTGTTATTGCCTTTTTCTTTATTTTTTTTTTTTGCTTTAATTAGATATGCTGCTTTTTTACATTTTTTTTTTGAAATTTATTTTTTTTTACAGTTTTTTTTAATTTTTGTGAATTGTGTTACATACGAGTATGTTACATTTCTTTATTTTTTTTTGATAATCTGATTTCCTTTTTATTTTGTATATTTATTAGATATTACATTTTCTTCTTATTTTTTTCTTAATTATTAAGGAATACTCTCATCCATTTATTGAAAAAAGGTTAAAGGTAAATCAGAATAAACAATTCCTTTTGTTGTCGTTATCTACGATAAATAAAGAAACGGGGTCAGTCCCTAGGGACACTTCTGCGGGCGATGTAGCTATTGGAGGTTCCGATTTTGACGATGAGCGGAGAGCTCCAAGGAACCGCTCATACACCAACCTCCTAGTTGTCGCAAGACAATCTCCATGGGGAACGATGTGTTTCGAATGGGTAATCACCGATACATGCAGCCTAAAGCAAATGCCGAACCAGCTGATGTCGATGTCATTGGACCTCACGAGGTTCTCGCACGACTTTCTACGATTTAGTCCAGATCGTCGAGAACAAAAACAACAGGCCGAAGTCTCAGAGTAAACAACCCACAAGGGGGTCCCCGTGTTGACAGGGATTCCGGAAATTTCAGGTGAAGAAACTGACTCCCATCCCTCCGAAGATGAGAGCTTCGAGCATCGAAAAACACTAGCATCGACAACCAAACGAGTGCCAATGAAACGCCAAGACGCCTACGAACCTTATACTAGACAGTCCTTAGAGTACGACCAAGGAAAGAGACGACCAGAAGCGATACGTGCAGAACAGTGCACGAAGATGAAGACTACAACATACGTGTACAGAAATAGAGAGAGGACAGGCAAAGTACATACAAACCACAAGACGCATACTTAAGCAAGACAAAGAGAAGCGAAGACAACTTAATGTCGAGGTTCGACGGTAAAATGTGCGCAATGTGGCTTCTAAGGGTAGGTATGTAGGTAGATAAAAGTGGCTGTTGGATATACCAACCCACTTAGGCCTAATGGCCCAATGTGATGCCACGTGGATCTATGATCCTCTTGCTGATGGAACCAGTTTGAGCTTCTGACGAAGCGAAGTAGACTGTTTGCGTCTATATTTTTCAGATCGTTTAGGTTGTTGTAGAAGAAATCTCCTAAGTGAAGTTTTCTTCTCTGGGAGAGAGCTGGACATGTACAGATTAGGTGGAGGATTGTCTCCTCCTCCCCCTCGTCGATACAGCTTCTACAGAAATTGTAAAGGCGCCAAGCCTTCTTGCGTGCTTGCCTATGAGGCAGTGTCCAGTGATGACACCTATGATGGCGCTGAGATGTTCCGGATTTAGAAGGATCAGACACTTAGAGCGGTACAGATCCAGTTTTGGCCAGATTTGTTTGGTCGCTAGACATGTTGGTCCAACAGTCCACCTAAGGTCTGTTTTTTTATTAACATCCAGCTTTAATATTGATTTGCACGCAGCGATTGCGATACCTATGCTACCCTTTTCCGGTAGAATAGGTAGAGTGGTTCCAATTTTGGCGAGTTCATCGGCTCTACAGTTCCCTGGAATGTCTCTGTGGCCCAGCACCCAACAGAGGTGAAGGTTGAACTGCTCTGCCATCTCCATAAGAGACGATCGGCATTCAAGGGCGGTTTTAGAATTTAGTGGGAGTGAGTCCAGGGATTTGATAGCAGCCTAACTACCCGAAAAGATGCGGATATCCTTTGCAGATATCACGTTTTTCTTCAGCCAGGACAGAGCTTCTTTAATCGCCAAAATTTCCGCCTGGAACACGCTGCAGTGATTTGGAAGACCGAAAGAGAGGCTTAGATTTAGCATATCTGAGAAAACACTGCCACCAATCCTGCTATTGGTTTTAGATCTATCTGTGTAGAGATCAATTGACTTGTCCTCCATGAAAGCATCTTCCACCCAGAAGGATCTAGAGGGGAAGCTTATATGGAAGTTTTTGTCAAACCAAAGTTCAGGTGTGGTGTAATCGATGTTCTCTGTGGGGATTCCTAATGTATTAAGAATACTGGCGTGGCCAAATGGATTATTTGTTCACTGTTTAGTCGCTTTAAGGCGAAAATATCGAGGGGTGTTAAATGAAGCAAAATTTCTAATGCCGCAGAGGGGGTAGACCGCAACGCTCCTCTTATGCATAGACATGCTGTTCTCTGGACTCTGCTTAGCTTAATGCAGTTAACCGCACCAGACTATCACCCCGTAAGTAAGTAACGGTCTTATGACCGAGTTGTACAGCCAGTGGGTTATCCGGGGTTGAAAGCCCCATTTATTCCCAATGGCTTTTTTGCAAGAGAATAAAGCTATTGTAGCTGTATTGACTCTTTCTTGAATGTTAGGTTTCCAGTTTAGTTTTCTGTCAAAAATGAGACCCAGACATTTTGCTGTATCGGAAGACACTAAACTGGTACCGTTTATTGAAGGAGGGTCTATAGTTGGAACTTTGTATTTCCTGGAAAAGAGGACAAGATCAGTTTTATGGGGGTTTATTCCCAATCAACAGCGATCTGCCCACCGGGTTAATCTATTGAGATTTAATTGAAGGAGATCTTTAATGGTATTAAGATGCTTACCTGTGACGGCTATAGCAACGTCATCCGCATACTCAATCACCCTGCTACCACCCGCTTCCAGGTATATTAGCAGTTCACTTACTACTAAGTTCCAGAGAAGGGGAGAGAGGACACCGTCTTGCGGCGTACCTCTGCTAACACATCTTTTAGCAGAAGTCTCACCCAGTTTGGAGTTGATTATCTTGCTTTTTAGCATAAGACTGATCAGTTCCCCAAGTGAGTCGTCTACCTGCAGAGTTGACAGCGCAGTCGTGATTGCGGATGTGTTGGCGTTGTTAAAGGTACCTTCTACGAGGGGCGTTCGAACTATTCTCGGTATCGGGGTGAAGCTGTGGTTGTATATATAAATTGACTTATTTATCAAGTAATACTATTATTTTAGTGCATTTATGTAAAATTTCATATAAATGTGATTATTAATTCGCGTTTTATCTCTAGTTAAACAGAATCATAATGGCAACTGAGACGATGATGGTGAAAATTGAGTATCGCGCTGTAATTAAATTTCTCACTACGCAAGGAAAAAGTCAAAAAACTATTCATGAAGAGATGGTGGCTGTTTACCAGGGTTCCGCACCTTCATTATCAACTGTGCAAAAGTGGTCAAGTGAGTTCAAGAGAGGCAGAGAGAGCATTGAAGACGACCCCCGCTCCGGCGCCCCGGCTACTGCTTGTACGGGAGAAAGCATCAAAGAAGTCGAAAAACTTGCTCTTGAGGATGCCCGAATAAAGGTGAAAATGATGGCAGAGATCACCAAGCTTTCAATTGGTACCATTCACACCATTATTCATGACCATCTTAACCTTTCAAAGGTCAGTGCAAGTGAGAATCGCATGCTGTTGAGAGCTTTTGGAGATGTGTAGTGAGAACGCGAATTGTTACTGGGGACGAAACATGGGTCCACCATTATGACCCTGAAAGCAAACAAGAGTCCATGCAGTGCCATAAAAAAGGAACAGACCCCCCGAAGAAGTTCAAAGTCACCCCGTCTGCCGGGAAGCTCATGGCCACAGTTTTTTGGGACTCAAAGGGAATCTTGCTCATTGAGTACAAAAAAAAAAAGGTGAAACCATCAACGCCACATCCCACGCTTCCAGTTTGCATAATTTGCGGGAGGAAATTAAAAAGAAAAGACGGGGTAAACTCGCAGCGGGTGTGTTGCTTCTTCATGACAACGCTCCTGTTCACACGGCGCGAGTTTCCAAGGCTGCTGCGCGAGATTGTGGTTTCGAAGAAATCCAACACCCACCTTATAGTCCAGACCTTGCCCCTAGTGATTATTTCTTGTTTCCGGATTTGAAAAAATGTCTTCGTGGAAAAAGATTTTCGGATGATGAAGAACTCAAGTCGGCAATAAATGGGTATTTTGCAGAGAAAGAGGAAATTTATTTTTTTGAGGGTTTAAAAAAGCTTATCTCAAGATATAACAAATGCATTGATGTTAGGGGAGGTTATATTGAAAAATAAAAACAATTTAAATTGAATTCGCATTTTCCTTCATATCGATACCGAGAATATATTGAACGCCCCTCGTATGTCCAGGAAAGCAACCATTGTGTACTCTTTATATTGTAGGGATCGTTCGATGTGGCTAGTCAGTCAGTGAATGCAGAGCCGTTTCCACCGACTTTGCTTTACAGTAGACATGTTGAGCCGTTGACAGAAGTCTAGGATTAATTTTAGCTCATATATGGATATCAATCAGTCGTGACCGCGAATTGAGAGCTATCTGGAAAGTGGGTGTCCAGTAGCAGGTTGAGTGATTCATCACTTGAGGTTGTCCAAGAGCCATCGGTTTTTTTCAAACAGCTAGGCATTATAGGATTTGTAGAGAGGATTTTTCTTAGCCGTGATGCCTCAGAGGTTTCCGTGATTTTGTCACAGAAGGACCTCCAGTTCTTTTTTTGTATAATTTGGGGGATTCTTTGTATGAGTCCCAGTCAGTCAATTTTCTTGTGCTCTTTGCTAAGTTGAAAAGTTTTCTGCAAGTGTTTCTGAGCAGTCCCAGTGCTGATGTCCACCAATGTGGCTTTTTCTTGCCTCTAGGTTGAATAAGAGGGCAGGAAGCGGCCATAGCCTGATTGAGAGCCAGAGTGAAATCCCTGACCTTCATGTCAAGCTCATTGGTGTCACTCGGGGGACTTGATAGTTCAGAGGATAGCGTTTCTGACAGTATTCCTCTGTTTTCCGGTAGTTCCGGAATGATGGTTGACTAGGAGGAGCATCATTCAGGCTGAATTGGATGTATCTGTGGTCTGAAAAAGAGTGTTCAGACGATAGCATCCGGTTCATTAGCATTTGAGTTATGCTGTCGGAGACAAGAGTTGTATCTAGCACTTCCTGTCGGTTTCAGATTATAAAAGTGGGCTCATTGCCAATATTGCAAATAAAGAGATTAGTACTTATAATATAGTCAAAAAGTGACTCAGCTCTGTCATTGATGTCGTGTGATGCGCGTTAGCGTTGCATCCGATGATGAGGTCAGTTTTTTGTCTTCCAGCCTCCAGTACCACCCTTTCTAGGTTATCACCAGGGAGAGGGCCCACATGATCATGCCCAAGCTATTCCGATGCAAGCCAGTAGGAGCCTTTGGCCTCCACCACGGTGTTGTTAAGGTCTTCGATTCTGAAGATGAGCCCAAGAGCTCATCTTCTTCCTGTGATCGTATAGAACCTCGTTTTGCTTCGTCATCGGTTTCGATTTCCGATGGAGTGTGAGATAAGGAAATCGACGGCTTGCTTGTCACCTCGGATAGATTGGAGTCGTTGCTATCCATTTCTGGAAAGGATATCGACGCTCCAGGATCTGAGGTTGTGTTTGGTGGTGTCTCCGTTAAAGGAGGAGGAGGTTGCTTATCAGATTAAAGCTCATCCTTTTTGTAGACCCTTAGGTGAATTGACTCGAATCCGAATCGAATTATGTCTTTTGTCTGCGCTAGAGACATTGATCACGATCAACGCGCATCTATAAGAACCCCTTAGTTCCTCCAGTTCTGCGGCTTTCCAGTCATGAGTCGAATGGGTCGGGTTACTGAGCCTGATGAATTCCAGAATGCTTTCTGGGGAGGAGGGTTCGGCTGGGATCCAGGTACGAGTTCGAGGTCTGCTAGGGATGTCCTCCTTAGATACGACCTCCAGTTTTGCTCCTGGCCAAATCTCTCCTAAACCACCTATGGCTTTAGTGAAGAGATCGAGAGATCTCTGATTTGCACATGCGATGTGCTTGACGTGGCCTTGGTGCCAGCCAGCGTCGCTTGTGATGGGTGGTGGTCCGGGGTTTTCCCGCATTATGGCCAAGAAGTTGCTCGAAAGCTTCAGCTTGGCCAGCTGCCACCGTTCAGGTGTTATGGAACCGTCGGTATCGTTCCTATCGATTACCGTGATTATTATAGCGTCCTTTAGGACTTCACTGAAGGACCTTAGAGATGGGTTGTTGGATGGCCCAGGGGTTTTGGTGTTGTGGAAGCAGTGGGCAATCCGTCTTTTAAGATATTGTTAGCCCACTCAATCTTGCTCCTTATGTCCGCACTTCTCTCAACCTCCGGAATGGATCCGAAGGTTTTGATGATGCGTGAAGCAATTCGGCGTCTTACGTAGAGCGCCTTAGATGGAGCTTGCCGACGCGGCTGAGCTCCAGATTCCTCCTTGGGGGGAGGAGTTTTGGTAGCAACGACAAGTCCGTGGCCTGCCACAAATTTGCTGCTGCTAGGGGTGGAGGAAGTTGTAGGACTATGGCTTGCCACAGTCCTACCACATCCTGAAGGTTTCTTTTTAGGCTCGTTGCGATTGCCTTTAGAGGATGTTGCACCATGGCCTGCCACAGATTTACCTCTTCTCGACAATGCAGGAGCCTTGCCGGTAGTCGGTGGAGTCACCGTTCTACCGCCCGGTATTAGAGGAGTACCGGCCTCGGGTTTTGTTTTGCTCGTTTTGTTTGGTTAATCCATAATGTGGTCCCACGAGTAGCGGAGAAAGGGTTGTCCATCTTTACAGAGATCCGCCATATACAGTAAAGGCTAGCTAATCCGGAGGTCAAAAGGAATGGTTGGTTGGGAAGGAAGGGGGGGGGAAGCATCCTTTGGTTTCAGGACTCGTCTGGAGAATTTCTCGAGATTCATTGACCCTACTCAGCCTCTACAACTCGGCAAGTTCGATGCTGGCGGTAGATGTCTTCTAAGGGTAGCATGACGACGACTAACAGACGCTTAAACAATACTAGGGAACGACAAGACACACCCGAATCGCCCTCATACTACAACAGGACTTACGCTCACAGTGAACGACGAAGCGCCCTATTGCCAGAGATATTCCAGGAGACTGCTACCGCGATGCCGGTAGAGAGTTTCGTATTCCGCATTGAAACTCTGAAGAGGAAGAATGCGGTGTCTTCTGACCAGCTGCTGCCCAGTTACATAACCTAGTTTCAGCGCCGGCTGAAAGATGGTACTGGTAATATCTAGAAGAAATTGGGGGGATGAACAGCTCAGCTACCACGATCTTAAAGCTGAGCTTAGGTCCATAATTTTTTATTTTTTCTTTTTTATAAACTAGCGCGCTCTCAAGGGGTTAAGGTAAACTTAAAATGTCTGCACACAGCTCGGGCGAAGGAAGTTTAGGGAGGAAAGAATCATAGGTACCGATATACGTTGATTTTATATGTCTGTCTGTTATAATGACTAGGAAATAGAGAGCTCGGCAGAGCATTCCACAAGCGAGTTGTCCGGCTCAGGAACGAATCACGATATTTCAGAGTACGTGCAAAAGTGGGCTTGAGGATATACTGATGAGCATTCATAGCGAGACGGGTATTACGGTTAAAAGTCAGAGGGGGTGGAATGCTACTGGCAATTTCGGTGGAGCATTAGTGGTGAAAATAGCGATATAATAAGGTAAGACATTACATCTGTGTTCGAGGGAGTTGAATGACTGTGTGATATTGTCATCACTTATGAGCTTTAGCGCACGGTTTTGGATCCTACCTAGCAAGTGCAAAAAGGTTTTAGGAGCACCTGACCAGATGTGGGCATTGCACTCCAATTTTGGGCATATAAACGCCTTACATATTGAGGCCAGATCGGAGGGTGTGAAATATTTCTTACATCGGTTGAGGAAACCTAGACATTTCGCAGAGCTTCTGGCGACATCGAATATGTGGTCATTCCAACGTAGGTTGTTATTTACACACATACCGGGAATGGAAAGTTTTTCGGTTTCGGTTTCGGTTTCGGTTTCCTATCATCTTTTTCTCATCCTGTTTTTTCAGTCCGTTAGGATCGTAACGTACTTTTCACCTTAACTATCCTTGTTCTTTTTTGATCTTTGTTTGATATCTAGGCACGAAACAAAAAGGTAAGTTGGGTTGAGATGCACGGGGTAGTGGCAAAAACCAACCCCATCCGACGAGCTATAGCTGAGCAACCGCTAGCATGCCACTGCCATCTACTCCTGCGTCATTAATGCCTCTGTGGCCAACTGACATCAACTGAGGTAATTACATACAAACGTTTACCAGCCGTTCTACAACCAGCTGCCAGTGAAAAAAGCACTGAAGAGTTATTGTCACTCCAAATGATGAAAGAACTCCACATCAACAACACTCAATACATTAATAAAAATCAATGCAATAGAAATCATTGGCATATCGATTTTATTAATTGCCCTATCCATTTTTGGTATCCTGGGGCTTCGCAGAAAAACAGAAGAACCAAAGGCTGAACCCACAGAAGCGAAGACAGTATTCCTGGCCGAGCCTATAGAAGCAAGGTTGAGTAAGCCAAGGACAGAAGTGGTCGAGCCCCCTGCAAAACTACCACCACGCATAAGTCAAATACCACTCTTTTAATCGTAGCATTGTCAAACCGGGACGTTTCCATTTAAGAGGGGAGGAGTTAACGTGCACAACATTAAAAAACTACTTCGCAGCTTCGGAAGTATAGATTCCCACGATGAGCAGCATAAAGGTACAACGAGCATGACAGAATGCGCTGACGCTGCGTCTGCGACGATCATGTTGACAACACGAGGTATGTGAATGGAAACCTGAGTATAAGCGACACTGCACTTGAGTAGTATTTAAGGTAGAATAATTTTAGAATTAATACAGTCATTGTAAAGTAGGGTAAGTGGAAACTATTTCCAATTAAGAAAATAAAAAATAAAAAATATTTTGTTTTGATAAAATAAACTATAAATTAGTTTAATTTGTATGTACAATATGAATGGATGTTGAACTGCACGCATCCCCCTTGCAATGTGTTATATGGAGTTCTTTGCTGTGATTGAAGTGCAATAGTGTATTAACTCTAAAAAAATAATTTGTTATTAATAAAAAGTCTTATTTAATTTAATATACAAGTTAACGCCACAAAGATTCAGTATGCAAACAGTCAACGCCACATAGATTCATCATGCAAAGCGTGCGTGCAATTTTTCACACTATCAACAAACTTAAGCCATGACTTAAGCCATGCGAGGAACTCGTGTTATCATTCCCACGAGCAACAGCAAATTTCATACGACACCTGAGACATGGACAAACATCCGCTGCTGACCATGCAACTGCAGCATACCTGGGAACACTTCGAGCTAGGTATTATTTTGATTGTTAGTCAGTTTAAGTTAGCTCTTAAGAGATGTAAGTTCAATAAAAACTATTTTTTTTTAAATAAAACTAATAAAAATTAGTTTAATTGGCGCCCAACGTGGGGTCCAGGTTATAATTATACGCCGCATAAAGTACGTTTAGTAGGTAGTTCGTGTACTTACACTCTCTGCCTAAATCGACCTCAAGAAGCTCGTCGCGTAGAAGAACACTTGAACTCGCATAAATCGACCTCAATAGCTC
The DNA here is from genome assembly GCA_963966105.1 of Volucella zonaria. Lineage (NCBI taxonomy): Eukaryota > Metazoa > Arthropoda > Insecta > Diptera > Syrphidae > Volucella > Volucella zonaria. The sequence goes on from OZ014530.1 coordinate 163,883,258, forward strand.
GTCGCGAAAAAAGTTAAATCAGTGCAGTGTGTAGTGCAAAAAATATTCCTGGGTCCCCAAGCAAAGCAGCATCTGTAGATTCTGCTGCCAATGAGGGAGTGCGAAGAAAGGTCCCTTAGTAACCAGCGGTAAAAAGGAAGTAGCCCCTTCGCCAGCGTTGGGAAAAGATGTTCCGCAAGATCATCACCCTAATGTAAGATAGTTTAAGATATTCATTTCAAAATATTACTAATAGAAAATCATATAAGTTTAGAGTGTTAAGTAAAACAAATCATACATTATTGCAAATTTAAAATAAAAAAATTATTGACTAAAAATTTAAAGTGAAGTAAATACAAAACTTAGCAAAACAGACCTTTGAAATTAAGGAAATTTAATAGTAACACAGAGATCTATAAATTTGTTAAAATATATACGTTAAGATTACAATGTACTAGAGCTGATTTATAAATACCCAAGTGAAACTTTTTTGAAATCCGTTTGAATACCAAATAGCAAAATTTCGTTATAAATTTTTTTTTTTACTAGCGATCTAAATAAATTTTTCCAAGTGAACCTTTAATCCAAATCCTCTCCAAAATGTCAAATCCCGTTTTACGCCCTTCTGTTTTAAACGCAACCACTTCCATGGAAACCCCACAAACCTCCAATTCACCCTAAGTAGTGAACGCTTCTCCAGAGCTTGAAATTCTAATTACAAGTATCGTTAGCAAAGTTTTAGGAGAACAAAGTGCTGAAATTATTAAGTCGATAACTAATCCTAATACCCCTTTCCCTAGAGTTATAGACCAGACAATTGATTCTAGATATAGAGACGATTTGGCAGGGTTAGATAAAATACCAGATGTGGTACGAAGTCTAAGGGAGTTTTCCGGAACTCCTGGTGAGTTCAGTTCCTGGCGCAAAAGCGTCGACAGGATTTTAGGGATATATGAGCATCTCAAGGGAACGCCAAAATACTTCGGTATTTTGAACATAATCAGGAATAAAATTACGGGTAACGCGGATGCGATTCTAGAATCGTATAATACTCCGCTTGACTGGGGCTGTATGGCGAAGTACCTGACACTCCATTATGCAGACCGTCGTGATTTGGGAACGCTTGAGTACCAAATGACGACTTTGGTACAAGGCAATAACACCATAGAGGCCTACTACCAAACGGTTTACAATCACCTTTCGTTGATCCTAAATAAGATTTCAAGTATGAACTTACCGCCCGACGCTCTGTATCACCTTACATCAACTTACAGAGATAAGGCCCTCGATACCTTCATAATAGGTCTCAAGGGAGATCTACCAAGACTCCTTGGTATAAGGGAACCAGCCGATTTACCGACAGCCTTTAATCTCTGTCTTAAGTTGGAAAACCAACAATTCCGATCACATTCCGCAAACCATAATTCAAATACTAATAGAAAACCAACATCGGGTCCACCAGTCCCTCCTCGCAAAGGTCAGCAATTTTATCCACAAGTAGCATATCTTCTCCAAACATATCCACAGCAACAACTACGGCCGCAGAACAATCAATTCCGAGAACGTAACTATCCAACCCAATTTCAATCCAATTTTCCTCCAACTCAACAACAACCTAATCCCTACCCTATCCAAATCCAGCAAGTACCCACTAATTTGGCACCAAGACCGCCCCCAAGAGGCGAACCAATGGAAACAACAACCATCAGGACAAACAACGTAAACTATGCCAATAGGCCACAAGGGAAAAACTTTCCACCTGCAATGAAGCGTATAAATGTGCCACAACAGCACCCGGTACCAAATAAATTACAGAGAAATTATAATGTAGAAACCTCAGAGGTTCCACAGCAACCAGATCCACAAGACGAAATTGACAAGTATAACAACATGACCTCAGCCATAATCGATCATATGGAGACCGATCAACAGTTTAATGAATACCTCTGTGAAAACGCTGCGAACGAAGAAGTTGCTCAAGCCAGTTTTGTGGATGTTAATTTTTTAGGTTAACAAACTCGTCTCTACCCTATTTCGAGTGTAGGACGAGCGATAATAAAATTTTGAGATTCTTAGTGGATACCGGATCCAATAAGAACTACGTGCAACCAAACGTAAATTACGCAACACACTCTAACTAATCTCTTTGGTTTGAAGAACGATATTAAATTTTTCCTCCTTCCGTCATTAAAATCTTTTCATGCAATCCTGGGAAATGACAGTCTCAAGGAACTATCAGCTATCATTTTCGCAAAGGAAAATTACATGTTGGTAGACAAAAACATCAGAGTCGAATTAAAACAACAAACCTCCGAGTCAGTCCATAATATCAGCATTAGAATGGATCACATGTCTCCCGAACAAAAGGACAATCTAAATTGCCTAATTACAAATCACTATAGCCTCTTCGGCCAACCAGACGAAAGATTAACCTTTACCACAAGCGTTAAAGGAAGAATTAGAACGAATACTGCAGAACCCATCTACTCCAAACACTATCCCTACCCAATGTCATTGAAGGCTGAAATAGATAAGCAAGTTAATCAATTGCTAAATGATGGAATCATCACTATAGCCTCTTCGGCCAACCAGACGAAAGATTAACCTTTACCACAACCTTTAAAGGAAGAATTAGAACGAATACTGCAGAACCCATCTACTCCAAACACTATCCCTACCCAATGTCATTGAAGGCTGAAATAGATAAGCATGTTAATCAATTGCTAAATGATGGAATCATCCGACCTTCATGGTCCCCCTACAATACTTCAGTATGGATAGTGCCAAATAAGGCAGACGCTTCCGGCGAAAAGAAATTTCGCATGGTCATTGACTACAGGAAGCTAAATTCCATAACGATTTCTGACCGCTACCCCATTCCTGACACAAATGAGGTACTAGCTCAGTTAGGAAAAAATAAATTCTTTTCGGTGATCGACCTCAAAAGCGGGTTTCACCAAATCCCTCTTCACGAGGATGATATTGAAAAGACATCGTTCTCCGTTAATAACGGAAAGTATGAGTCTGTGAGACTACCCTTCGGTCTGAAAAATGCTCCAGCCATTTTTCAAAGAGCCTTAGACGATATATTACGAGAGCACATCGGGAACATCTGTTACGTATATATCGACGATATCATAGTCTTCAGCAAAGACGTAACGACTCATTTCCAAACCTTAGACAAAATCTTCAAGACTCTTCAGCAGGCTAACCTACGCGTGCAGCTAGACAAATGTGAATTCTTGAAGTCAGAAGTAGAATTCTTAGGATTTATAGTATCCTCAGATGGCATAAAGGCGAATCCATCTAAGGTGAAAGCCATAAGCAAATTTCCTTACCCAAGAACTTTAAAGGACTTGCGTTCGTTTCTTGGTCTGTCGGGATTCTACCGCAGATTTATTAAAGATTATTCCAAGTTGGCAAAACCACTTACAACACTTCTGAGAGGAGAAGATGGCCGTACTTCAAAAACAGCGTCAAGTAAAAAATCCATAAATCTAAATGAAACAAATTAAAACATTCCCTTATTTCTGAAGATGTCGTTCTAACCTACCCCGACTTTAATAAGGAGTTTCATTTAACAACCGATGCGTCAGACTACGTGATAGGAGCCGTACTATCGCAAGATAATAAGCCGATTACCTTTATTTCCCGTACTCTTAGTAAGGCGGAAGAACACTACGCCGCTAATGAGAAGGAAATGCTGGCTATAATTTGGGCATTAAAATCTCTAAGGAATTACCTTTACGGTCCAACCAAGCACAAAATATTTACTGACCATCAACCATTGACATACGCACTGAGCAACAGGAATACGAACAACAAAGTAAAACGTTGGAAGGCTATACTAGAAGAATTCAACTACGAGATAGAATACAAGCCCGGACGAGCCAACGTAGTTGCCGACGCATTGTCAAGGCCTCCTAGAACCAGGCAAATATATCAAATAAATTCCCTAACAGCAACACAGCATAGCGACCAGAGTTCAGGTCAAGACCTTATCCAAATTGTTGATGTCCCCCTCAATATGTTTAAAAATCAAATTATCCTTTCTGCTGGAGAAACCCCGTCTTATGAATTCCAAATAGTTTTCCCCACATTTCACAGACATAATATAATAGAACCGGAATATAATCAAGAAAAGTTAGTTAGCATTCTAGGAAAATATCTAAACCCATCTGTCACCAATGCCATTAAAACCGAGGAACGAGTTCTTGGACAAGAAATCTATCCCACACATTTTAGGAATTATAAAACGCGTTTTGCTAGAAAACTAGTCACTGATCTTACTGACGACAACTTAGAAGAAACGGAAATAATAAAAGAGCATAATCGAGCTCACCGCAACGCTCGAGAAAATAAAGTTCAAATTTTACAAAAGTATTTCTTCCCTCGCATGAAACTAAAAATTGAAAAATTCACCAAAGTCTGTAGGATTTGTAAAGAACACAAATACGACAGACATCCTAACAAACCCGAATTGCAGCCAACCCCTATTCCAGAGTACCCCGGTCAAATAATCTACATCGATATATATTTCACTAACAAACAAATCATCCTAACCGCAATAGACAAGTTCTCAAAATATGCCTTAGCTAAAATTGTAAAATCAAGGTCCGCAGAAGATATTAAAGAGCCCCTTCGAGGGTTAATTTTAGCATTTGGTGTTCCCCAAACTATAGTTATGGATAATGAGAAAGCCTTAAGCGCAAGTTCCATTACTTTCATGCTAGAGAATATGTTCAATATAATTGTTTATAAAGCACCCCCCTATTCTAGCTCTGTAAATGGGCAAGTCGAAAGATTTCATTCGACCCTTTCTGAGCTAATTCGTTGCCTGAAAACAGACAACACTCATTCCTCCTTTTCGGAGCTATTAGATAAATGCATTTACGAATACAATAGATCACTTCATTCAGTCACAAATAAAGACCTATATATCCAGACTCAAAATTAATCAAAGATACAAAAGATCACTAGATTTCATAGGCAGTGCGTGGAAATGGATCACGGGCAACCCGGACCACCACGAAATTATTGTCGATAAATTGAATAATACGAGTATATTAAAAAATAATAACAGACAAGTTATTATAAACAAAATGTCAGTAGATAAGATAAACGAACTAACTAAAGTAACATATAATATACCAAAAATAGTTAAGGAAAAAGAAGAAAATTATACAGATGTAATCATGAAAGTTAAATATAAGTTAGACATTATAAAAGAAGAGTTAATAAATGTAGCATACGCCATACATTGGGCAAAGGTAAATGTAGTTAATTCATTTATACTTTCAACAATAGAGATAAATATAACAGAGACGTTATTAAAAACTGAAAATTTTTCCAACAGTAAATCAAGAAATTTGTAATGCTTCATTATTGAAACCGGTTAAAATTAAGAAAATTATAAACAAAATAGATTATAAGTCAATCCTAGAATGTAAGAGTAACATTTATGGCATTTCAAATACATGTAGAACATACAACAGCTTATCCATTTGTAATGATAATAATCTAGTTAATATAAGCAACTCGTCGTGTATCCCAAACTTAGTAAGAAGTCGTAAAGCAAATTGTACAATCACTAACAACGAACACATCCCAGAAGTGGAGGAAATATCAACTGGTGTCCTGCTGTTAAACCAATTCAACGGTTCAATCCTAATCAACAACGAAACCTTAAGGCTCCAGGGTACATTCATCATTAAACATTTCAACACCACTATTGAAATCAATGAAAAGACAATCGTGGCAAGGGAAATCACAGAATATCAACCCCTACCGGCAATACTGCAATCATCATACGAACCAAATAAAATAGAAGAATTTTTGTCGATCGAAATGGTTAAAGATCTTCATATCAACCGTACAGAAGAAATAGAATTCCTCCAAAGCAAACACAAACTAAACCTCTCGGTGAACATCATATTTGTAATAATCATCCTGGCCGTCATCACATTCGCATGTAAAAAATTAAATAGTAAAAACCATATTACAAAGATCGAAGCAGTTCCAAACATCAACAACCCAGCATCCGTCACAATTGGTATCGAAGACATTCCTCAACTCGTGTCGCCAATATCATCTCACGAGGACGTTCGATTTTAAGGGCGGAGGAGCTAACGCCACAAAGATTCAGTATGCAAACAGTCAACGCCACATAGATTCGTCATGCAAAGCGTGCGTGCAATTTTTCACACGATCAACAAACTTAAGCCATGACTTAAGCCATGTGAGCAACTCGTGTTATCATTCCCACGAGCAACAGCAAATTTCATACAACACCTGAGACATGGACAAACATCCGCTGCTGACCATGCAACTGCAGCATACCTGGGAACACTTTGAGCTAGGTATTATTTTGATTGTTAGTCAGTTTAAGTTAGCTCTTAAGAGATGTAAGTTCAATAAAAATTATTTTTTTTTTAAATAAAACTAATAAAAATTAGTTTAAAAGTGAGTCGCATTTGACAAATTTATACCTAACTTAATTAGTTATTGATAAGAGTTTCCACTTTAAGAAAAACTTGTTAAAGCAGTTTAAAAAAAAGTTGGTGTCTTTTAAATAAAATATTGTAGTCTTTATCTGAAAAGATATGTACAGACCTATGTATCTATGTAAATATCAAAAGCAGCCGATTAGTTTTACGTACATATGTTGTGTAAACTTATTCTTTCTTAAGGGTTGCCAGATCGCTTATTGGCTGCAGAGCTAAGGGCTTTTTGCATTGGAAAATATGATTAAAAAACTAAAAAATGTGTATTTAAATATTTTCTGCAATGAACCGACGATGTGTATTTTGATAATGCAATTTTTACACTTACAACATTGTGTGGCCGCGGCTTATTTATTTGTTCTAAGATCGAACGTATGTATGCACATATGTATGTACGTAGCTACTGTACTATATTATCGGCGAGTGTATTTATATGACGCGGCTTCTCAGCGGAATACATATTAGTTTGATTTGGTTTTTACAAAAGACATACATACATATGTATACAGGGTGTCCCAAAAATTAACGTCAAGCCGAAAATGGGTGATAGGTCAAGTGGTGTCGGTTAACACAAAATTATAAAAAAAAAAATCTAAATCATGTACCTTTAAAATTATTGGCACTCAAAAAAAATTGAGTAATCTGACACCCTGTGACGATCTTTCAAGTACTGTGATCGCAAATCTTTGCTTTTCTTCGATTTACTTGTTGTCACGTAACTCTGAGTAACTGTTCTGTAAATCACGGTCCAAATTTGAAATATAACTATATCGGTTTTAACTAAAATATTGCTTTTTTGCCCATCCATGTATCTGAAAACCACTAATCACCCAACTTGAACTGACTGTACTGAAAAAAAATGTACTGTGCCATTTTGGCAAGTAACTTAAAAGATGGCGTATTTAGTCTGGATTCCAAAATGGTATGCCACTTGCTAGACTAATGCTTAATTGAGGACAAAAAAAATATTTTGTTAAAGAAACCCGATTCATAGTTAATTTTTTTTAATAAGTTTAAATGAGTACCAAGTGTGAGCGAGAAAGACGGTGACGCCGTGATTGAGACGGATAAACACACCATTTCGACTAGTGTGTGTGAAACAGATAGAGATACCACCCTTGCCCTTTCATTTCATTTTTTCCCCGTCACAGGGCACACAGAACACTACGTTCTCTTGGTGCATACTCTCAGGATCGCCAATCACCGATCTTGTATCTTACAACAAATGTTCAAACTGTTAGCCTTCAGCGGCAATGCAAGCTCTGCATCTTCTTACAAATGATCTGATAATAAGACGGGCATATCTTCTGGAGTTGATGTCTTCAACGGCTTTAAATCAGGTGAACGGGCTGACCACGAAATTGTATCAGACCGCTATATCCCCCTGTTGGAGTATTCCCGATCGAGGAACTCTCGTATTGTGCGAGCATAATGCGCTGGGCAGCCATCTTTTTGATACCACATGCATGCATAAATATTTAGTGGCACGTCTTCCAATAAATTTGATAAGTGGTTCTCCAAATTATCTAAATAAACCTCGGCATTCAAATTCTGCGGTAGCTCTAATGGGCCAATAATTCTACCATTCAAAATTCCCGCCCACATGTTTACTTTAAAACGGTACTGTGATCTATCTTCCCGCATCAAATGTTGATTTTCCAGGTGCCACTCGTGCAAATTGTGGAGGTTCATGTAACCGTCCCTTTGAAAAGTTGATTCGTCCGACCATAGAATTTTTTCGAAGAATCTCGGATCTTCTCTGAACCTCTGCAACATCGCTTGACAAAATTGCACTCTGTCTGGATAATCTCGGGGTAGCAGACTTTGTACTCGTTGTGCATGGTACGGATGGAGCTGGTTTTTTCTTAGAGTTCGGTGTGCTGTACTTTTGGGCACTCCTATGCTTTCTTCAATTGCACGTACTGAGGTACTAGGGTCTTGTGCGACAGCTTGTAAGACTTCGTCCTCGTAGGGCATGACGGGTCTTCCCTCACTAACGATTAGACTCTCTGAGAATGACCGGTGAACATTTAAAAACACTCGATGATCTGGAAGACGCTGATCATTTGGGTATCTCTTATGATAAAGTCTGTCTGCAGCACTAGCATTACACCTGCATTCCCCATAAATGAGATGCATGTTAGCATATTCCTGAGCAGTGTATCGAGATGGCAAGATATCATTCACACTACACAATCACAGGATCAACGTTCAATAATAGCCCAGAAGCAATCCAGGTTCGACAGAAACGGTCAGATATCAAATCAAAGTCGCAATGCAATGAAGTCCAATAAAGAAAGCCAAAGTTGTAAGCACGAAATCAACACGAATACAGAATAATGCCCTGTAAGCGAAGAAGCGTAAAATACTGCAGTATTGCATGATGTGCCTATGCGTCACTGCTTGACAAGGGTGGCATCTCTATCTGTTTCACTCAAACTAGTCGAAATGGCGTGTTTATCTGTCTCAATCACGGCGTCACTGTCTGTCTCGCTCACACTTGGTACTCATTTTAAGTTATTAAAAAAAATTAACTATGAATCGGGTTTCTTTAACAAAATATTTGGTTTGTCCTCAATTAAGCATTAGTCTAGCAAGTGGCATACCATTTTGGAATCCAGACTGAATACGCCAACTTTTAAAGTTACGAGTACTTGCCAAAATGGCACAGTACATTTTTTTGTCAGTACACTCAGTTCAAGTTAGGTATATTAGTGATTTTCAGATACATGGATGGGCAAAAAAGCAATATTTTAGTTAAAACCGATATAATTATGTTTGAATTTTGGACCGTAATATACAGAACAGTTACTCAGAGTTACGTGACAACAAGTAAATCGAAGAAAAGCAAAGATTTGCGGTCACAGTACTTGAAAGATCGTTATAGGGTGTCAGATTTCTCGATTTTTTTTGAGTGGCAATAATTTTAAAAGTACATGACTTACGAGTAGATTTTTTTTTTATAATTTTGTGATAACCGACACTACTTGACCTATCACCCATTTCTGACTTGGCGTTGATTTTTGGGACACCCTGTATATCTGTTGAGATATATGAAATGAGAAATACTTCTTTTTTTTTGTTATTACATCACACTCTTAAATAGAATAAAAGTTTCCACTATAAATCCAAGCATTATGTATGTGTTATGCTGTGTATTTTATGAGTTTTTTTCCAATAAATGGGTATTTCCTACGTTATATGCAAAATGCCTAAGCGAAGAGGTAGTACATTTTCGCGATTTACTTCAAAAGCGTAAAAACAGCGTTTACCCTTGCAACAGGAATCTGAGCAGCAACGGAAGCATCGTCTGTCTCAATTTTCCGAAAAATTTAACACATGCTTTGGCAACATAAGTGTAGTCATACCCACTTGAGTGTTAAGTTCTTTAAGAAAAGAAAAAAAAAAAAAAAAACTCCAGCGGAAAGATCAGCTCGCTTATCTAAAGTAAGAAGCAAGAGAAACCCGTCTGCATAAAATGAGCCATTATGCCTCTACAAGTCGGGCAGCTCAAGCATCGATTATTATCAGACAAGATCGACAGAATTCTGATGAAGTGTCTGCTTTATGGTTCTTAAAGGTTCGATCTGCTTGGAACTACAAAAATAAAATAAAATAAATTGATGATCCAGTTGTTATATTTGGGACATTGGTAAAAGTTCGTGAACACAGCAAAGATTTAAAATGGAAGCATGAATCGGGTGGAATATGTTGTTTAGATGGGAAGGTGAAATTGGGCAAAATTGCTTATCCGCCTGAGCCGCCCTATTTGCTGATATCTATGCAGCACACTTCGTCTAACTAATTCATTCAGTCCATATAGTCTTATAATAATGCTTTTCAAATGGAAGTGCAAATTTTTGAGCAAGGATTTATGCCAACTTTTAAAGTTCAAGGACAAGTTTACAATTTGGTCGGAAGTCTACTTCCAGTAAATAATTTTCACAAATTCCTTCAAATTTATTTCATATCAGACATGGAAAATCAAGTTGGTACGCGATGCGATCGACAACCAGGCTATATAAATAATATACAAATTCTATCTGACTTGCAAGAAATGTTACATCAAAATAACGAATATATAATGTCTTTTAAAACTGCAATAGAATCCAATCAAAAGTTGCCGCAGCCTCGCTTAGTTATCCATGCAAATATAGTTCCTGGTGGACAGCATCGTGGTAGATTTAATGCGTCTACAACAGGTTGCAGTAGTACTGACTGGATAGGAATTTGAGAGCAGAGATATTGTATTGCCACCGCGAATGAGTCTTTGCGTAGAATTTGTGAAACTCACAGATCTTATGCCGCTTTACAATATCCACTTTTATATTGTAAGGGAGAAAATGGATACTGTATAATATTCCTGAAATAAATCCTTTGAAAAAAAGTTCTGTCTTGCATGAGTTTGTATGCTTATCGGATGATGGTAAGGGGGAGTGCGTTCAATGTAATCCACCGTTTCGGACAATTGACAAACCAGTATTGGGTTGACAGCTATGCAAAAATTGAAACGGAACGTCTTACCTATATTCGACTTAATCAGAAAAAACTTAGAGCAGTAAGCTATATACATCTACGCGATGCCTTGCGTGCCGATGAAAATGTTTCGAATATTGGTAAGCTGTATATTTTACCTTCCACTTTGACCGGGATATATGCACAAAGGGACTCAAGATTCAATGACGTACGTTAGAGCTTATGGTTATCCTGATCTTTTTATTACTATGACGTGGAAAAGCAAATGGCCGGAAGTAACAACCAACTTGCTTCCGGGTAATAAAAGTCATGATCGGCATGATATCATTGCCATGGTCTTTCATGGAAAAGTTAAGAAGCTTATGAACCCCATAACCAAGAGAATATTTTCGGAAAGTGTCTTTGTTATATGTATAGCATTGAGTGGCAAAAGAGAGGTCTGCCCACGTACATTTCCTACTCTGGCTTTCAGAAAAATCATGACAATGATATTGATTCCGAGATTATATGCTGAATTACCCGATCCTGAAATAGACAGAGAATTGCAAGATATCGTAATAAAGAATATGATCCATTATCCTTGCGGTACTCTTAACCCAGCTTCACCCTGTATCAGCTCTAATATGTTCACTAAAAGATATCCAAAATCTTTTATGGAGCAATCTGTGACAGGAGATAATGTCTACCCTAAGGACAGGCGATGTGCTCCATGAAATAGTGGGAGAATTGCAGAAATAAAGGTGGATAAACAAAACGTTACTATTGATAATCGTTGGGTTGTATCGTATAAGACAGGTTTGCTTCGCATATTCAATGTACACATTAATGTTGAGCTATGCAGTTCAGTTAAATCAATCAAATATGTCTGCAAGTACGTTAATAAAGGAAGTGATCAAGCGACGTTTTCCTTACAAAATCGACAGGATGTGATAGAAATGTATCAAAATGGACGATATACATATTAGTACCTCGGAAGCAGTGTGGCGAATTCTGTCATTTAATATTCACGAGCATTCGCTTACTGTCGTCCACCTTGCGATTTACCTAGAAAATGGCAGAAGGGTGTCCTTTAACGGAGAAAATTTTCAGCACATTATTGATGCACCGCGTGAAACACTTTAACAGCTTTTTTTTAAACTTTGCAAAGAAGAGGATTTTGCAAGAACGCTCCTATACAATGAAATACCAATGTACTATACATGGAATAGAAATAAGCTCCAACGCCGAAAACTGGGCGAGAATGTGAGTGGTTATCCCGGTGTGCGGAAAACTAATGCCATAGGACGTGTATATACGGTACATTCTAACAATTCAGAGTGCTTTTATCTCCGCATGCTGCTTCAGCATATCCGAGGTCCAACATCATTTTCCAGCTTAAAGATGGTAAACGAAGTATCTCAATGTAGCTACAAATCTACTTGCAAGGCTCTAGGAATGATAGAAGATGATACACATTGGAATGAATGCCAATCTGAAGCTACTCTTTCTCGATCACCGACATCTTTACGTTATGTTTTCGCTATTATTTTGGTTCTTTGTCATGTCTCCGAACAACTAAGGCTTTGGCAGGAGTTCAGAAATAATTTAGCTGAAGACATATTAAATCGCATGCGGAATGTATGTGCAGATGTTGATTAGAACGACAGCATTTATAATGTAGCTCTTATGCTTTTTGAGCGAATCGTACAATCAATAATCAATAAAAATATTAGCGATTTTGGACTGCCTCTGTCAACTGATTGTGCTAATGCTTATACATTACTTGATATGGAATTTTTTGAAGAAATCTCATACAACAGAGAGGAGCTACTGCAAGAAGTAGATAAATGCTATTTGACTGTGGAGCAAAAAGTGGCGTTCAATGACGTTCTAAATAGTATCGAACATAATATGAACAAAATATATTTTTTGGATGCTCCGGGAGGAACGGGATCTACTGGAAAGGTTGCAATAGCTGTAGCATCTTCTGCCAATGCAGCGACACTTCTACGAAATGGGCGAACAGCACACGCAGCTTTTAAATTACCAGTCAGCAATGCGCACATTGGTAGTGCAGTTTGTAATATTTCTAAGCAAAGTGCACTTACAAAATTAGTACAAAAATGCTCTCTAATTGCTTGGGATGAATGTACTATATCGCACAAAAAGCTATTAGAAGCTGTTGACAGAACTTTAAGGGATTTAAGAACTAATGCGCCATTTGGGGGTGTAACGATATTACTAGCAGAGGAATTCCGTCAAACATTGCTAGTTGTAACTCGAGGTACTCGAGCTAACGAAGTTAACGCCTGGTTGAAGAAATCTGCAATATGGCAATTTGTTGAATCTTTCAAAGAATATGCGAGTTCATTTGCAAAACGACGCCGATGCTGAACATTTTCAAATATGTTTCTGCAAATCAGAAATGGAGCAGTACCGGAAGAAAATGGTAAAATTACTCTTCGTTGGAAACGAAGTTAGCAACATCAATGAATTAGTGGACGGCATATATCCATCTGTACAACATATAAACAGCATGACTCCTTCTTGGTTCAGAGAAAGAGCTATACTTGCACCAAAAAATGATTCTGCGTCTAAAGTTAATGAATTGGCTTTAAGCTTGATTGATGGCGACGTACGAATTTATAGATGCACTTTCCAACAGAATTTTGAAATTCTACAAATCCAGCAGGACTACCAGTGCATTTAATTTTCTTAAAAGTTGGAGTGCCAATAATTTTATTAAGAAACTTGTGTCCCTCAAAGCTGTATAATGGAACAAGATTGCTGGTTACAGATATGAGACCTAATGTAACAGAACCAGACACAGGTGAAAATGTACATATTTATTCCAAGAATACCAATGATATTACGAATTTGTGTTTAAAAGACTACACTTTCCAATAAAACTATGCTTCGCTATGACCATCAATAAGGCTCAAGTTCGAACTGATAAATTTGCGAGCATTGATTTAAGTAATGAATGCTTTTCGCATGGACAAGTTTACGTAGCCTGCTTACGGGTAAATGAGCAGGAAAATTTGCATATATTTTCACCAAATGGTATAACAGCAAATGTTGTTGAGAAAGAAAAATACCATCCACAATACTCGTATGTAAGTACGTATTATATAAGTATACACATGCTTCAGAAACTTACTAATTTCTACCCGCAGGCATGAACTTTATGATCAAAATATTAGACATCAAGGATTTTGAATTACATTCAATGGACATATGTACGTACATATGTATGTATACATTAAGTATAAGGTTCGAAAATAATAAACATTAAGATTTTTATATTAATTTGCTGTCTATCCATTATCGAAAACATAATAGGTAGTGCCTACTCAGCGAAGCGGGTACATCAGCTAGTAAGATAATATGTTGATATACATATACAATAAGATAGTGTTAATAGGTTAAGTAGGTTAAGATTTTTAAGTTAAGTTTTTTTAATCGTAATAAATAATTATAATAACAAAAATATTCTGCGGGAAACGTCGAAAGACATAGTTTAGTTTTAGAGTGCCCGCATGGGGCCAGTTAGTTGGAATAAGGTAAATTTAATTGAGCAAATTTTTAAGCATCTTTTTAATGAATTGTTTTAATAAAAGTGTATTTAAAATGAAAATGAAAGATTACTTCGTCGACCACCACTGAAGAGAGCCGGGGTTCAAAACTCGGTCAGCACTAAAAGGTATAAAAAGTCATATACATATGTGTCTGAACTACACTTGCTGCGGGCAAAATTCAGAAAGTGAAATCTTCGGCTTATGGAGTCGGCAAAAAATTTTATATACCCTCTCATTGTGCACAAGATGTGGGAGAGATTAGATTGGACACAGGAGATGTTGTGACAACAATTTATTTCATTTTATACTACTTAAAATAATTGACGCTGTTCTAATACGAGTAAATAACATTTGGACAAGGATATCTACTAGAATGCTGCTTAATATTTTTCGAAAGTGTCAAGCAGCAAAGAGCATCACGTTAAAAACAATAATTGATTCCATCTGTTTTTCTATAATTTTCAATGAGGGGGGATTTAATTTACAATAACGATATGATTGCTTTTCTTCGATTGAAAATGGGGATCATGACCATCGAGGAGATCAAAATGAAATCAACTCCGAACAATAGATAAAAAAAAGACAACAAACGACGAAATAGTATTGTGGTTTATTTGATCTGTCTCAATTGATAGTCAAAACAAGAATGACAAGATGTTTTATTTTTTTTCCTTTTTACATTGAAATGGTTTTTTTTCTGAACATGTTTCGTTTTTACATTGAGAAGTTTCTGAACATGTTTAACACAATCCTGTCAAGTGCACCTTCAATTCTCAACACCATCTTAAGGAAAATTTAAAGCGGATTTAATTTATGCCAAGTGGAACATTTTTCGAAAACTTTTCATTTATGAGACACAAAAAGGCAGAATAGATGTTGTTTGCAACTGAAATAAATTGAATGCTTAAGAAGAAGTTGTTCATGCATGCCGGAGAATTCACAGTTGCAGGATTCGATATACCACTTGAACTCCTGTACAAGTTTAAAAATGTGTTGCCGCTGAAGGTAGTCTTATGAACAAAAAAGTCAAGCTGATGATAAAGTGTGCAACAAATAAATACATTATATACATTGATTGTAATAAGTTGCTGTCACCGTAAACATTATGCAGTTGTTAACGATGACTTGTTTCCATAGGATATTTTTACCCTGATAGCGTATGAGTAGAAGCTACGAGTATAAAACCATAATTTCACAAGATGAAGTATTGAAGAAGAAATTAAAATGCGTTCACTTAAAATTTCTTAAATTTAAATTTATTCAAGGCACTTCAAACATTTGCAGAATTTGAAAATGTATAACCCAAGTCTCGCCCGAAAGACATTTTTTCAGTTAACGAAAATTAAGTAAGATGAGTAGTTGACTAGAAATCAACATCAAGCCAACTTCCACTAAGAATTTAGTCTCCCCATTAAAAAATTGTTAGATGTCACCCATGGAGCGATATAACCACTTCACTGAGCCCAAACATCTTTCTTTCTCTCTCTCTATCCCATTTTCCAAAAAACTTAACACATGCAAAAAAAAACACTGAGTTTCATCGATCGACTACAACTATACTCACTAAGCTGTTTTTCATCAGTTTGAAAAATGCATAACATCACCGGAGTATTGAAGTTCTCCAAAATCTATTGAAGATTTGTATACCTTAAAAAGACGTTGCTGCAAAGTTAAGTTCGCAGGGAGTCTATCTTTAAAACAAATACATTTGGTTAATGGTAAAAATAACCAAAGACGATGTTGATTATACGAAACAGACAAAAAAAAGTTTAACGCCGTCATAGGGCTTGCAACCCTATATGGAAGAGATCAAAAAATGTGACGAACTTGCTAATAGCCTCGAATAATATTGGATTCACTGTTGACGGGTTGATGACGATCTTCGGATCTGCACGCGGAAGGTTCGAACCTTTCACAGATCTAGTGTAGTCAAACAACCAGCGGAAAACCCCGACTACTACGAGCAATGCTCTAAATATTACGTGAAAATCATCCCTGGTGATTTTAATGCCAAGCTAGGCAAAGAAAATATCTTTGGTAATACTGTGTGGAAATCCATCCTTCATTCACCAGGAATTAGTCTACAATGCCTACATCTGGTCGGGTGCGCCCAAAACATCTCTTTTCTTTGGAGACGCTGACAGTGGTATCGAGAATAGTATAGTCTCGACGTCAATTAGAGCAGTCGCAAGTTTTTCATAGATTAACGATGCCGAGGCCAACGTACGAGTATGTTGTAGAAGATGTTTAGCTGACTTGACAGCAGATTCCTATAATCCCCGAAGTGTGGTGATCGTGGAGGTATAAATTCTCCATCTCTTCCTTGTACATGAGGCTATCATTTTGTCTCTATCTCTTGCTATATCAATAATTTGATTGAACCCGGATAATTGATTCTTGACTCTCACGAAGTTGGTAGGATTGTTACAGTAAATGTTATTGCAGTTGCCTCGTCTTGCCCTGAATCTCCTTATTGCAACAATAAACCCATCTGATGTTACATCGGTTACCATCAGAACACCGATATGCATGCTTTTTGAATTTTCCGAGTTTGATCAAGTTCGCTGTCTCTTGAATCGGAGCATGTATGGGATATGTCTATTGCCCTTTGAAATGATGTGGTGGATTATATTCAGGATGTTGCATTTTAAAGAATGAAAATGTTCAGTAATTGCTGATATAGAGATGTCGGTTTTTGGACAATCTGATGATTCTTAGAATTTGAGTGGTTATGTGCTTCTACACTGTGCAAGAATCCTGGCGCATAAAAGTTTTCCTTACACTTGTTTGGATGGTAGTCTTCTTGGCAAAATGTGCCTGCTGGATTTTCCTTGGAGGGTACATGGTTGCTCCGAGGTTGACAACGAAGTTTGGAAATGTGTCCGAGAAGCTTAGGTTTATCCAGTTGAGCACTATCGTTGGGTCTGTCCGTATAAATATATTATTATTTTGAATATCTAGGTCAGTTTGAAGACGAAGCATCAGCTCAGATGCAAGCTTAGTTGCTTATAGTTCCAATCTAGGGATTGTCGTTTAAAGTGATGACTTTGTTTCCTTTGATGGAGCTACACTTGATTTGGCGCAATTATTAATATTCACGGTTCTTACATATGCTGCTGCCCCATATGCCCTTTCCGCAGCATTTGCGATTATTATATACTGCACGATTTTTGGAACTTTGTTAGAGAAAACATGTCTTGGTATTTTGATATCATGAAAGATTTTAGATCTTCTCGGTATTTTAGCCACGTTGGTTGCACGTCCTGGGGCAATACGGCGTTCCAATCGTACTTTAGTTCCCATAGCTGTTAAATAAATATTATATGTAGTTTCGCAGTTACTACGGCTAGTGCCATGATTCCTAATGGATCGAATAGATTTCTGAATGTCTGAATAAGAGCTTCTCTTTGTTACTCTTTTACTGTCGATCCATAATGTTTTTATGCACAGAGAATCTGATTTCAGTAGCCAAATCATTCCGACTGTTTGTGAGAGGTATGTTTCTGATGAGTGATTCATGATTGGTACACACCTGACAATAATGCTTGTAACTCCGATTACATTGCTTGGGCCGCTGTCTAACTATCCGATCCTGTCATTACATTATTAACATAAAAATCTCTTAATAGTGTCTAAAGAACTTGGGGGAGATTGTTGCTGTATCCCTTGCTAGTTTTTGAAGACACTTTGTTGCAAGACAGGGTGCTGGCTTTGGTCCATACGTAACTGTATTTATTAAGCTTGAAGTATTTCAGTGGTTCATTGGGGCTGTCTCTCCACCAGATAAGTTGATATTTTGTGTCGTTTTTATGTATGAGCACTTGGAGATATATTTTTTTCTATACCTGCCGTAAAGACGAACCTTGGCATGCGGAATCTCACTAGAATGCAGAAAACATCATATTGAATGTTTGGGTCTGACGCAAATATATCGTTTAATGAAAAGTTTTTGGTAGTTTTTGCAGAGCCATCAAAGACAACATTAAGCTTTGTGGTACTAATGCTATACTTCGTGACACAACTATGTGGTAGAAAATAGTAGGGTTTATCCAAATGTTTATAGTTTATCTCTCCCATATGCCCAAGGCGGCGATAGTCTTGCATAAATTCAACTTATTACAATTAGCCAGTCTACGTTCCAGCGAAATGAACTGTTGGACAGCTGTATCCTTTTACACTCCTAAGACATTTTGTTGTCCACAAATGGCAGGCTGACTATAGGGAGTGGAATATCTCGGCTATAATTAAGAAGTCTATTGGATTGGGAGTGTTGAATTCAGGGTCAGCTAATGGAATGTTGTTTGGTATTTTGCATTTCGATCGAACATTTCGAACATTCCCCCAGGTTGGTGTGGTGTTATCTTTGGTATTACATGCGCCTCAATATTTGTGGAGATGGTGTTGAAACGTGATCCCAATTCAATGTTCACCCTTCGGTTTGCCCGTTGAATATGTCGACCAATACATTCAATGGTCGTTGTTAGAGGAGTTGTAGTGATACCAAGTTTTCTGACTATTCCTACGGTGATAAAGTTGAGTTGTGGACCTAAGTATAGTATGGGCTTGCATTCAACTGATTGTCATTGGCGGTTTATTAATCTCACAAAGGCAGATCACAGGAATGCCTAGCTTTTATGTCTATGCGTATCGTGCATAGTAATTATTGATGCCGATTTTGGACTATGTGGCTTTGAATTGACTGTAGAGGATTCTAGATGCAATAACGTGTTGTGTTGAGAGGGAGACAATTGCAAAAATTTAGGGCAATAAAATAATTGGTGACCGTCCTTGCAAAATTGGCAATGGTTGCCTGCGTTATGGTAGTGAGTGATTTATGTACATTTGATGATTGACGATTGTTGAATTTAATGGAGGTTAATTTTTTTTTGACTGGAATCTGGTTTCAGTGTATATTATTTGAGGAAAGTATCTAGCGACTAGAGTTCCCTTGGATCCTTGAGTGATTGCTCTCATGCTGTATGTTAATTTTTATCCAGTTTTTTGATGAGATATGTAATAATAATGGATCCCAATTACTTGTGTCTATTCATGGTAAGACTATTTAATCCTTGTATGCACTCATGAAGTTTCTTTAGCGCTGACGCAATTTGGGGCTGAGCTAACATGTTTTCCACATATGAGCCTACAAATAGTCGCTTATTCTCAAAACGCCCCTTTAAAAAGTTGTCGTTGCTTATTGAAAGGTGGCAGATTAGTCGAAGTGCTTCGCAAGCAATATTTGTTTTTACATATCAAATCTTTTGTGCGGTTTCGATATGTTGTGAGTGTATCATTTTTCCAAAGACAGGAATTGCTTCCAGTTCTAAAATGCTCCATCAAACTTGGACAGCGTTATTTCGGGCAACTGAATGCCAGTTGAGATTGTAGTATCAGAGAAACAGTGAATTAGTTCTTGTTGGTTGGCCAATCCCTTCTGAGCGATGGCTACAAACCCAATGCATTAGTCCATGTTGTAATTTATTTGACTGGGGTCAATCTGTTGCTCGCATATTGCATGATGCAAGCCATCTACCTCGTGCCAGTCTTTTTCCGGTATCGAGAACTATACCAGGTAATAGTGACTACCAATGCTGCTGTCTCCGGAGTAGCCTCAGGATGTCATCTGCAACTGAAATTTTACTAGAACCCAATTAAACTTCGGAATCCAAATTGGAGTTAATTGTTTTTTCTGAAAGATTCCTGGAGGCCTAAGAGTCACAGCATTTCATTCTGCCTCTTCCTCATCTTAATTTGAGTGCGTGATTATTAACAGCATTATCTTTAGTCGTAACTCCTCTTCACTTTTCCAAACACGTCTCCTTGCATGTAGAGAGTGTCGGATTTAATAGTGGCTTTGTGACGATTGTGGAACCTATCCAAGTTGTATTTTTGTTTTCCGTAATGGACCATCAGTCTTGGTGTTTATTGCTCGCTTTGCTTACTGATCTGCTAGTAACCTTAATCTGGCTACTTATGCAATCCCTTCAATCACCTCTTTGGTGATATGACTGCGATCATTTTGGATATGCAATAGTTAAATTTAATGTTACGAACAGTGTATGGCCTTGCTCACGACTTTATTAATTGTAAATTTGAAGACTTTGATGGCCACGCCAGTTTTTAGCCCTGGTGAATACTGTTTTTTGATTTTTGAACTTTGTTTCGTGATTTACCCCTTACCTATAATGGGAAGAAGCAAATCACGTCGGCGTCACCTTTCATTTACTGTGTTAGTTATGAAGGATAAATCACGGTTCTTGTACCGCGTTTTTATCAGTGATATTGCTAGTATATTAACTAGAACACAAACAAATTAACAGCTTTTATGGACACTCTCTTGGAATGGAACAAAAAGTTTTGATTAGCTGTCTGGGGTAATAAGTGAAGCTAATTATTTATTTCACGGTATTTATACTTACATGTGTATAAATTGCTAACTTAGCATTAGTTAACGATAATGAGGATAACAAGACGGAAGTAATAAGCTTCATATTAATATTCATGTAATAATATTGATGACATTGTAAAATGTACATATTACAAACAAAAGGTGATCGATTTAACATGAAGTGTTAACGTCAGTTAAAATAATAAGGTAAAGTCAATGAGTACAAAAAGTGAATGAAAGACAATTATAAAAAATAGGTTTCTTGTTTCAAGATGAGGTCGTTGGCCTAATGGTGTTGTCACTCGCTGCTATTGGTGGGAACTGACCGAACTTAACAACTCCTTTGAACTGATTTCGTTTACTTTATGTCTTGTGTTGAGGTTTTGTAAGTTGTAAAAACTGCCGTTAAATGAATATTTGGGAAAAGGTTTTGGTGTGAAATCTTAAATCCGAACCGTGGTAATAAAAGTGCTGTGTACATCGTATGTAGCTCGGGCATATTCAAAAGCATCCCAACCAGTTTCTCCAAGCAACAAGTCCTACTTAGAGGCCTGAAGCGTTCGGAATGGGAATTGTTGTACTTAACAAATTGTCACTAATGCCACTTTAAATATATTGTCTGTATGCCAATGTGTCGGTATCACACAATAATCAAACTAATCGCGAAAATTCTCTTCATATGTAGTCTGTGGCAGTAGGACTACATTTTATTGCAGAACCTCTAGATACGAATACATACATATAATCGATTTCTGCTGTCCGTCAAGGAATGCCCATCTACATATTTCTGATGGCTTAATTTCTTTTTACTTTAGTCACACCAGATCTATGGATGAAAAATGAATGCATTGGATATACGAGTACATGCCCCTAATAGCTTAGAAATACTGATATTCTTCAGAACATAGTTTTCGTGACAAATATCCTTTGCATAATATTTCTTTTGAACCTGTTTTTACGGTTGGTTTTTGGTTTTTGGGGATAGTGCTCCACTTTAAAGTTACGCACCGAATATGGTTGAGCTTATGCGTAGAGAAGATGATAACTAAAACCAGGAAACACCCTCCAAATCTGATAAAAAATTGATATAAATCTTTACATTTTTTAAAATCAAATAATATATTCACAATCACCCTAGTAACACTTAACAAACTATAGAAAACGGAATCTAAGACAGTTTGAGTCGCATTTTTTTTTCGCAGAAGCAACGCTTGAATTGCTAAAAACGCTATGCGTTAGATTTTTCTTTGCAGAGGTATTTTTATTGTAGATACGGTAGGGCGGGTCAATAAGTCCGTGACTTTTGGATTAAAACACAGATTTTTTGATAAAAAAATAATATTATTTTTCAACGTAGTCTCCCTTGAGCTCTATACACTTTGTCCAACGCTTCTCCAATTTTTTTATCCCTTCCAAAAAAAATGATTTGTCGAGGTCCTCAAAATAGGCCTTTGTTTGCGAGATGACTTCATCATTGGAGTCAAATCTTTTTCCACCAAGCCATTTCATCAGGTTCGGGAACAAGAAGTAGTCGCTCGGAGCCAAATCTGGAGAATAGGGTGGATGAGGGAGCAATTCATAGCCCAATTCATGGATTTTTGCCATAGCAACTGCACATGTGTGCACCCTTGCATTGTCTTGGTGGAAAAGAACTTTTTTCTTGGCCAAATGAGGTCGTTTTTTTTTCAAATCGTCATTGAATCGGTCCAATAAGTTGGAATAATATTCCCCATTGATTGTTTGAAGGTAGTCAATGTGGATTATCCCGCGTGCATCCCAAAAAACAGTCGCCATAACTTTATTGGCTGACAAACCCACCTTGGCCTTCTTTGGCGCCGATTCACCCTTAGAAACCCACTGTTTTGACTGTTGTTTGTTCTCTGGTGTGTTGTGATGGATCCATGTTTCGTCCACGGTTACAAAACGGCGCAAAAACTCCTCCATATTGCGATTAAACAACGCCAAACCTTCCTGTGAAGTTGTTACACGATTGCGTTTGTGGTCGACTGTGAGCAAACGCGGCACCCATCTTGCGGAAAGCTTTCTCATGCCCAAGTGATCATTCAAAATTGAAACCACTGAGCCATGCGAGATCCCTACGGCTTCCATAATCTCTCGCACTTTCAATCTTCGGTCGGCCAACACCATATCGTGAATTTTTTCGATTGTTTCGGGTGTAGAGACCTCAACTGGGCGTCCAGGACGTTCGGCATCTTCAGTGCTTGTACGGCCACAACGAAATTCAGTAAACCACTTTTTTACCATTGAAATCGATGGTGCAGAGTCCCCAAAGAGGTCAGAAATTCAAAAAGTCACAGACTTATTGACCCACCCTCGTACAATCATTTCATTTCATTTTCATTTGGAAGGTGTCGCGAGTCTTTCATTATAACTAATATAAATATTTGATTTACGAGGGAAAACGATATCCAAATATGTAATTAAACGTAAAATTAGAAAAGTAAAAATGTATATTAAAAAACAAATTATGCAAAAAGCTACTCGCATCAGTATAAATTCAAATTGAAATAAATTGTTGCGAAGAATGAACATGAAATAATCAATTTAAGTGTTTGTATAAAAGAAATTACAAATGGGGAATCAACCACTTGCAAAACATACTTTTTGCTTCTTTGTAGGTCATCCTTAATTTTCTTCTTGTAACCGGAACAACCAAAAGAGGAAAATATTTCTGCTTTTCAGTATAGGTTTGCTAGTTTCCATCTTTAAAATGGAGTATTTGATGGTCAGGCTGTTGCCTGATGGTTTGTTGCTTCTTTGAAAAACATATGAATCAATTTCCAGAACAGCCATCGCACTAAAGTCACCCCACAATTGTACTGTTGATTCATGCTTCTTCTTATTTTTTTTGAAAGATATGTACCCCTGTGTTGTGTACCAATAATCATACAAATATAAGAAGAACGATTACATAATACCAAGCCTTAGAGTTTGGAAGAAATGTTATTGCTCCTACTTTTATTGCATTATAGTAATAACAAAATTTTAGCCCTTTTCGACAGTTCAAAAAACTTCTAGCACAGCACGACTTCACATGATTAGAATGCGAACAAATTTGTTTCCCATGTACGAACAAAAAAGAGTTTTATGACTTGAATACGAGAAGATTCCTGTGTATTGAAGTGTATGAGTATGTGTCTTTGCAACCGCACTTGGAGTAGAAAAATTCCAATAAATGCCAACGCCAACGAGATCCAGTACTCGTAGTTTGCGTAAACCTCCCGCAAGGAGCGAATATGTAGATACGAATACATGAATAAAATTAAAAAAAGAAGGAACAAACCTTCCAACTGCCTGTTGCTGTGTACCGCAAACAGCGCAGGACCATTCCATTGAATCGGTTAAGTTTCTCTCAACTCTCTCCAGGACTTCATTTCACTCAGATTGGAACTTGGCCAAGTGAAATAGAAAGCAATTGTTGCTTTGTCCCGAATTTGTATGTCACAAAAATATTGTGACGTCTCCTAGAAGGCTTGGGCGTGGAAAGGAATGTGCTTCTCCTTAATTCCAGATTCCAAGAATTTGGGACAGGCTGGGAGCTTTTCTTAAACTTCTTTGCGCTCGATATTTTGCAGGGTGCATTTGTTTTAACTAAGGCGCACTACATAAGTGCGTAATATTAAAGCCCGAACAAGAAGTTCGGAAATATTTACGAAGAAAGGTCACTCAAATTAATTGCAAAGTAAATCAATACTGTTAAGGCGTATTGTTTTTTATTCCGTATTTTTCTTGTATTTGTTTAAGTTTGCTTCACGGGAACGATTTACATATTTCAGGTAAAACTTAATGGTTTTCATGGATCCCTGGAGTAATGGTTTTGCGAGGGATGGAAAGTGTTGGGGTTAACCTATCTTTTTCATGTGGATTAGTTATGAAATCATGGAAGATGCATAGTATTGATTTTGAAAACGGAGGGTGTAATAACTTTAAAATTTTTTTCTATCTAAAATATTGTTCAAGCGGAACAAAATTAACAAATAAATCGCACACATTCTGAAACAAAAAAGCCAAACTAAAACAAATTGAAGAGATTTGAAACTTGTTGCTTATGGAAAATATTTTGATTTTAAATATGTATAAAATTATTTTTCAAGGTTTTGTAGAAAAGTTGAATGGAACCATTATGGAACTAGAATTTATTTTTTCGAACACAATTACATACAAAAATTATCGTATAATACAAATAACAAAAATCTTTGCATTCTGAACAGCACTTGATCTTTAAATTATTCTTACGTAATATTATTTCTAGTTTTTACATATTCTTCCCCAGCTCATATGCATTTATCGGCGATTGTGACATTTTAGCCAGGGGTGTCCAGATTTTGAGATATATCGATTTAAATCGTATTAAAAATATTTTTATATATACTCAATCTCGATAAGATATCCAATTATTGATACTGCGACAGCTCGAATTTCATAGCAATAAACATTAATTGAATGAAACAAAAGTTGAAAGTAAAAATACTCTTGGTGCCTGTAATGACATTCTTCCAGATATGTACCTATATATGTAATTCTGCTCTATTTAATACAATACATATTAGCATAAAATATCGTTTATCATCTACTTAGAAAGAAGTAGATGTTCTTGGTGTATGGAGCTGATCAATTCTATCAATTGATCAATTCTAGATAAAGTTGACTATAGAGAGATATCAGATGAGTGACTTGTGATAATGTCGGGTTTGTAAAAAATTTGTCCTCTGCGCCTGTGCTCTAAGATAAGTTCATCCATTATTAAGGATGTTGCGTTAGAAATTGAACCAAAAATGGCCTAAGAAATTTAACTTTTTTTTTAAAATAAAAAACCGGGTTTTAACCACCAAATCCCATAATACTGTCGCTTAAGATGGATGTATGTAAAGGAAGTTCATGTCCTAGTGTTATCATGTCATTGAAGTGGAAATGCTTCTCGTCGATGACAAAATTAGAATCAGATGTTGTTGATGACATCAACAAAATATATTTATTTTCTTTTATTATTCGCTTTTACTGCTTAGTTTAACGGCGGCATTAGGCGATTGAATAAAAAAATAAAAATTCTAAATAGTGGAATTTACAGATGTTCTCTCACTTAAGAAGTTAATTCGCGAATACGAACAAAAAGAAAAATGTTAAGTTCAAGTTTAAGTTTATTTGTCGTACGACCTAATAATTGTTATGCTTTCCGCGAAGCCTTAATTGCTTTTCTGCAGAAGATTACAAATCATTAGTACTTTCAATACATATTGCACGTATGTATAAGAGAGCAGGTTTGGAAATTTGAGTTGAGGTTTTGACAGTTTATAATACAATATATGAAATTTTAATACATGAAATTTAGAAAATTAATAACTTTGTTTTAGTTACTTTATTGCATTTAAAGTGAATTTAAAAAGAATTTAAAACGAACTCTTTAATTTTTTAATTTCTGTATTTAAAATTCTTTATAATTATTTCCTAAACTTTCAGGTGATTTATTCAAAGCTGTAGGTACAGTATATTTTAATAGTCTTTTACCATATGTAGTTGTTATATTTTCGGGAAATTTGCAACAAACCCTGAGCACGTCTTCTACATAGTATTTAACTCGTTGTCTATTGACCTTTTAAAACGGATATCATCATAGTACTCAAGAATTAGGGTCATCATGTAGTCATGTTGGACTGTCATTACTCTGCAACGACATTCATCGGAGAAAGTTTTGTAGTTTACTAGCCACAATAGGTACCGTAGTTTGCAGTTTTTGAATCTTCATGTTGTGCATTTTCCACGCACTTCCCCAAGGAAGAATTCCATCCCTTATTTTAGATTCGATCAGAGTATAATAAACTTGCTTCATATTTTGCGATGTGGCAGTACGTCGTAGATGTGCAAAGGAAAATTAGGCCCTCTTTAAGTTCATCTAACTTTGTCGATGTGTTTGTTCTAAATAAAATGGCTGCCAATGGTAACTCCTATGTATTTAGAGGTTTCCACGATTTGGTGCAGAAGCACACGCATCATTTTCAAAGCGTATCTGTTGCTAAGTTATTTTGTTGTGTGTACTTCTAATATGAATCATTTTGGTTTTTTTCGCGTTGATAAAATAATTCCATTTTCGTGACACAACTTAACTTACTAAACTCCTGTTACATTATTTCTGTCGCTCTTTCCAGCGACATGTAACGAACCACTATGGCGGTATCGCCTACAAAAATAAACGGTGTACTTTTTTTGAGAAACCGTAAGAGCTCATCAGTGTAGAGCATGGGACCTAGTTTTTATCCTTGAGGGACCTCAAAGAGGGTTTCAAGAAGTTTTGAGTGGTTTAATGTGGTGTCAGGCGCTTTACTGAAGTCTATGGATGGTACTAATATATGGCTTTTGTTTAGAACTTTACAGACAAAGATTGAAAACTCTCCAAAAAGGGATGCGGTGCTTTTCTTCCTGGAAACTACATATACTGTTGTTGGAGGATAGGTGAATGTTTATTAATAAAGCTGTTAAGCCGGGTCACGATTACATTTTCCGTGCATTTTTCTATTACTGGTAATATAGATATAGGTCGACAGTTGTTGATGTAATTTTATTTACCTATTTTATAGATTGGTCTCACCACGGCAGTTTTAAGGTTTTTTGGAATTTTTCCTTCTACTAAACACAGATTAATAAATTTGCACAGAATAGGACCAAAAACAGTAGTGTCGTTTTATATCTCCTGCTCGAACACCATTGACTCCTGCTGATTTATTTTCTATCATACATCTGATAATACTGTTAACCTCAGTGATGCTGATTTTATGTGGAAACATACTGCAGGGAATGGTTACATTCTGGTGTTCCGAAGCAGTTTACTGACAATGATGTATTATGGTACTCGTTTTCTGAGAAAAGTGCGATATTTTTATTAAACAAACAGAAAGTTTCTCATGATAATTTCGTCAACGTTAAGCTTTCGTTTTCCTACTACCTCGTTGATTAGACTCCATGTTTTCCATGGATCTACTCTTATATCGACAAACATATTTTAATTAGACCTTTTCGTAGTTATTACCTTATTTAATTTATGTCGAAAATATTTGTATTCAGCTTCAGAGGTTGCAATTTTTCCATTTCCTCTAAAGTTGATCCCGATTTTTACATTTTGAATTGAATGTATCCACGGATTCTTTTTGCTTCTAAATTTTATTGTTCTCACACATGTGGATTTCGAATTTATCTCTTTTGAGGGCTAACTTAACATAAAGAGAAGCAGATTTATTAAATCCCAGTTTGTTTCAGATATGAGTTTGTTGACCTTGTTTGCATTGTACGTATGTGTGATGTAGTTACTGATTTGCCTACAATTGGTTTCGTTGCAATTGCAATACAACGTTGGATAGTGATCATTTATACCACTTTTAATAACAAATGACTTAATTTGGCTGTCGACGAAACGCACCAGAATATAATTATAGATATTCTCCCATTTTTTGGGTTCTTTTCTTGTATATTTATTTATTGCGTTCCTAGGCCGATTCGTGAAGACATTTCAAAATATTTTTTAAATATAATTACAACTTGTTTCACAGACATTAATTTTGTCTTTATTATTTATTTTAGAAATGCTATTTTCAAACTCTTCAATAAAAACTTTTTGGTGTAGTCCAAATCAAAACAAATCCAAAACAAATTTAATAATAAGTATTAACACTACTAAATGACGGACTTTTCCTAGCCATTGAATAATAAATAATTTATTTCAGAAGCCAATCCAATTAACCCCATACTCTAATGTAAATTGTAATTAAATTTAGTTGAATCACCTTATGCAACGCAATTGACACTTCTTATATATATATAAACAGTGTTTTTTTTAGAGGTTTGGTTTTCAAACTGGCAACACTGTATTTACAGATTGTCAATTTGACAGTGGAAATCTAATTTATGGTTAGTACGTTTTGTCATTTTACGATAAATAGATTAACGCCAGAACAACTCGTGTAAATTGTGCAAACTTATTTTAAAACCATGGATCGATTCGCCAAACTTATCGTGCCCTACGTCTATTTTACGTTCGACATAATCGTCCATCCGAGCATGTTATTCGGAACACGATGAATCATTTTCGCACCACGTACACTCTAGTGGATAATACGAATCCCCAAAGACGACAAAAAGTGCGAACAGAAGAAGTTATTGCCGTTGTGGAGGGCAGTATAGAGGAGAATCCGAATGAATCGATTCGCCATCGTGCACAGCAATTGGAGTTATGTTCATCCACTTTGTTTAAGATTTTACTTAAAAATCTTGTCTTAAAAGCTTATAAGATCCAGCTTGTGTAAGAGTTTAAACTATGTGACCATTATACGCGTCGTAGGTTCGGTGAATGGGCCGAAAATATGATTCAGCTAGATCCTCATTTTCAACGCAAAACTTTGTTTTCCGAAGAGGCCTATTTTTGGTTAAATGGATATGTAAACAAGCAAAATTGCCGAATTTGGAGTGCAGAAAACCTAGAAGCCTCTGTCGACACGCCCTTACAATCATTAAAACTCACTGTTTGGTGGAAACATCGGCCCATATTTCTTTAAGCACGATGCCGGCCAGAATGTTACCGTCAATGTAGAGCGCTATAGAAACATGATTTCTGACTTCTTCGTTCCTCAGTTGAATGGCATTAACGTGACAGAGCTTTGGTTTCAGCAAGATGGGCCAACATGCCATACGGCGCGCGATACCATAAATTTGTTACGGGAAACACTTACTGAGCGCATAATTTCGAGTAATGGACCTGTGAAAAGGGCCTACACGATCCTGTGATTTCAAAACTTTGGATTACTTTCTTTGTGGGTATGTGACGTCACTAGTCTATGCCGATAAATCAGAGACGTTGGACGATTTGGAAGTCAACTTTCGCTGTGTTATTGATGATATACGGCCCCAGTTGCCCGTTAAATTTGTCGAAAATTGGTCTTCACGATTGTGCTTCATTCGAGCTAGCCATGAAGGGCATATGCCCGATATTATATTTACACGCTAATGGTATAAAATTATCTATTAAATAGATTTAATATCGTAGACATTAACATTATCTTCAATTGCTTTATTTATAGATTTGTATACCTCTAAAAAAACACCCTTTATATATATATGGGTGTCCCTTATATGGTCCATTTTTTTTTCGTTTTAAATTTCGTAACGCATACCCCCTAATTCTTTTAATAATACCAAACGCTAAACACATGCAAAATTTCATGGTTATACAACAAAGATAACCCGTGCCGACAAAGGCTCAATGTATTCATATATAAACGGTTCTAAAACATCTAGTGGCATATAAGCTATATAAGAACAAAATTCCTATTTTAAAATAAAAACACAGTGGAAGATTAATTTGGGTATGCGCTTATTTATAAAAATTAAATAACTGTATAATTATACAGGATACTTTCCTTTCAAAGTTTCCTTTTTACAATCTGGGTACAACTTTCTATGTTCTTGAACACAGCGTAATATGAACTGCTTTTGTTTTCATCAGCAGTAATTAAACCATGAAAATCTTCCATGAGCTTCACACCTCTCTATGCTGTCTCATTGACAGCCTCCAAGTGCATAACTTTTTGTTTAGCTTCCTGAAAGGAAGGAATTTGATCCCAGGAAGAAACGTCTTCTTAGAGAAAAGCGTTATCAATTTTTAACCGCGATAACAAATTTGTGCTCTTTATGGTCACGAAATCACTCAAACATTTTTCTGCAACAATAAGAAAAATTAGTTATAAACAAAATTAACAGCTTTTCTAGGGATAGAATGAAAAACACTTATTCAACTCACCGTACAATGAGGCAGATATTTCTTCCTTTGACGGAACATATCTCTTCCCAAAATCATATAAACTTTCTCTTTGTAAATTCGATACAATATTAGCTTTGGATTGTGTATCAACTTCATCATCAAATAGTGAAAATAAGGCTATTTCTTCTGATAAATACCATAAATGTTGACTGAACTTGGTCAGAGCTGCTTTAGAAATCACCTTGTCGACGGTTTCATAGTACTTCAATGTTTTTAAGAAGCATAAATCTTGATTCAGGGCTTTTACTGCCAAATTCCACCCAAGCCAGGTCTTTAAATAAGCTGTTGCAATAAAGTGGTAGCTTGTCTTTAGCACACATTTTAAACTAGGATTGCAGAAAACATATCATTAAAGCGTAAATAGCTCTCGCCATCTATCGTGCCTGACGCATTGCGCCAGGAAGTCTGATTTTAAATTTGTTTTCATTGTATCCTCTCAAAAAAAACAATAGAAATTCAATCAATTCCCGATAATCGTCACGTATAACTGGCTTCAGTAATTCTTTTTTATAACAGTTAATTAATTCGTTAATGACCGTCTCACAGAAATATTTCTTCGCGAAATCAGACCATGTTTCGATAGCAGTGGGATCAACGTTCTTTCAATTGTCTCTGATTTTTTTTAAATAAAGGGATATCCGGACTGTTGGTACTCGTAACTTGGCGGATCTTTGATTCAAATACACATCTCAAAACCAGTTCATATATATGTATGATCACGGCAAGCAAAAAGTAAAAATTCTCTTTCTATTTTTTGCTCCAAGAGCACACAAGCCCAATTTAAGTGACCTGTATTAGAGGCCGTTGTATCGCAGCACATAATCTGTACCTTATCTTTGAGGTCCTAATCAGAAAGCGCATTCAAAATAGCTTGAGTTTTTTCTTTTCCAGTAGAACTTTCGAATTTGTGCGCTGCTAAAATATGTTCTTTTTCTCCGAATGAAATCAGGATTGGCAGGCGTTCCTTTTTCACATTTAAACTTGGCAACAGTTTTCCATCCCAATGAACGGTCACAATTTCAGGAACGTTGTTCTGAAAATCAGATTTGCTCTTCTTTCATTTGGTCTGAATTCGTTGAATAGAAGAATTGTTGATTGTAAAATCTTCACAACTGAGATCAAATACTTCCACTACAGCTTGAAGTGTGTAAACAGAATCCCTTACACTTAGTTGACACCTATGTTATCTAAAGCAGCAACTAATTGAGGGGTGATAAAACACGTCCTTCTTCTTTTTGTGATAGACAGCGAAAGCACGGGTTGCGTTTGCGAAGTGGAGGGCAAATTTTCATCCAAAATTTCGTCAGAACTGATAGACTGTTCGTGAATATCTTGAGGTGGGCCATTATACATATGAAGTCGAGAAGTTCTTGGCAGTCAAAGGCTTTAGTCTGTTTTCCTCTTCTTTTAGTTTTCTCTGCCTTACTCGTTCTTCTTTCTCAGCTAGCTTTTTGTCAACACCTGCTAAACAACCCGAACGCCGTAGCTCTTTTTGTTTTTGTAGAACAATTTTGTCTTCCTCTATTCTGATCTTTTGTAGAGCATCAGCGTGTGCGATATCGAACAAGTTATCTAAATCTTTTCGAAATTTCTCCTCGCGGTGCTTATAAACTTGATGTGGTTTTTTACAGTTTTTTTTGCAGCTCCCTCCAAACTTGGTAAAGATCCACAAGTTTTTTGACACAGGTACATCTCTGACGGGTATTCTTGCCTTTTCGCAAAATATAATGCACTCTCGTATCACAAGATTTGCACTTTCATTTACAGTCAATTTTACTTCGCGAATATTAAAGGAAAGAACTCAGAGAACTTGGCGATTAGACGGTAACTTTGCACCAGTTATTTTGTGATTTATCTCACCAACCAAGAAAATACTTTTTTTAATACTTCTTAGTTCCGCTGACATGTTGAAACTTTACTGTTATGTACGTTAACTATTCGATAAAACGCAAACAAATGACAAATAGAACGAAAATGGGGGTCATCCTCGTAAATTGTATGAAAATACTCGTATATTTCGCGCGCAACTCGGCACGGGTTGCTGCCATTCAAATAAGATAAAATTTTATTTTCAAGCATTTTATGGTCAAATGAAGAAAATTGGAGCATATGCGTTAGAAAATATTAACTTTGAAAAATAAGGGACACCCTAACATACTTTGCTTTTTAATACAAAGGAGGAGAAATTATTAATCAGTTGAATTTTAATTGCCACTGAATCAAGTACTTATAAATTAATTTCAATGTAAGTTGTTTTTTTGTTTCAATTTTTTTTTTATAACTTGCGAGCGCTCAAGGGATTTAAGTACCCTTAAAATGCTTGCACACAGCGCGGGCGAAGAAAATCTGGGAGGATAGAAAGAGAGGTATCGGTGAACGTTGGTTTTAAATGTTTGAAGGTTATAATGACTAGAAAATAAAGAGCTAGGCAGGGCATTCCATATGCGAGTTGTACGACTTTGGAATGAATCACGATATTTTAGAGTACATCCGAAAGTGGGGTTGAGGGTATTCTGATGAGCATTCATAGCGAGGCGGGTGCTACGGTTAAAAGTTTGAATGGGCGGAATGCTACTGTCGATTTCAATGGAGCACTGATGGTGCAATTACCGATAAAACAAAGTGAGATAGGAGACATTACGTCGGTGTTCGAAGGTGTCAATTGACTGATATTAGTATCACCTATGAGTTTTGGATCCTATTTAGAAGGTGCAGTAATGCACTCCAATTTCGGGCGGAAAAATTCCTGAAATACTGAGGCCTGATAAGAGAGGGTGAATTATTTCTTATATCGCTTGAGGAGACTTAGACGTTTCGCAGCAATTTTAACGACAGCGAATATGTGGTCTTTCCAACTTAAGTTGTCATTGACACACATATCGGGAATGGAAAGTTTTTCGGTTTCGACGATGGAAGTGCCATTGAAGTATAATAGCGTTGCGTTTATATTTTGCTTTAACGACAGCAGACAGCATTTCGTTTTGGAAGCATTAAATTCTACTGTGTTAGTGGTTTTCCAATTAGTTATGCTCTTAATATCAGAATTCAATAAGCTTAACATACGCTGGCGTTTCCGCTCTACAGCCGAAGTGTAGGGACGTGAGTCCAGCAGTTATTTGTGATTATCAGACTTGAAACCATCCAAGACAACGTGAATTGAACTTTTCGAAATGTAATTTCCAATCAATTGAACAAGAGATCACAAAAGCATGCATTTTCGACAAAAGAACCTGCCAAACTCAGTTAAATTCCTTAGAAATAACAAGTGCAACTATTTTGCTTTCGCCAGATTGATGTACGCTTTGGTTCCAATTTTCGGTGAGACATGCCATTAGATCACCAGTGGACCTGTTGCTACGAAAATCGTACTGCCGGTCATTGAGACGCTTTCGTGTTTCGAGATATTTCATGAGCTGAGGATTTATCGGCGTTTCCATGACCTTGGAAAGAAGAGACATACGAGAAATGTTCCTATAGGAGGAGAGAGAAAATTTTCGCCTCTTTTAGGGATGGGCTGGACAAACGCTGCTTTCTATCTGCTCGGAAAGAGTCGCCGTGGTTTCGCAAGCGTGGAAGAATACCTCTTCAGAAGGAGGGGGAACACTGGACCAGTGGATTTGTGAATGCTAAGATCTGCAAGAACTCTTGCTACTACACGAGTACAAAAGTGGATTTGTCCCATTGAAGATTCGACGTTGAGCTGGCCGCAAAGTGTGCAGCAAGCTGACAGCCGGAATGTCATTGTAAATGAGGCTGAGGCTGAATTTCTCATATTTTTGACGAACAATCAAAAATGTTTACTGCCTTTGGAACATTGTAGTATTTTTTGCCTCAGCTGATGGTCTTATTGCAATTTCACTCGCTTGAGAAAGACATCGCAGTCATTCCTGGCTCATTTCAATTTTTTTCGATTTTCCTCTGTCGGGTTGGTCTCGAAGGACCGAAAAAACATTTCTCTAACCCAGCCTCTTTACAACTCGAGTAGTACCATGCCTTTTTTTTTGGTTTGAGTATGAGGGGAAAAGTATTTCATTCCAAGTAGTGTATGTGATCATATCAGCAGCGGCATCCAAGTCATTATCGAGAAAACACAGCGATCAGTTAACATTCTTAAAGAAGCTGTTAAGTCCGCTCCAACCGGCTTTCTCGTATTGCCATACAGTTCTTTTAGGAACCTTTTCTCTAAATGTGTGGTCGATGTACGAGAAATTAGCTGATATGACTCAATGGTCCGACGAGCTTAAAGGGAATAGCACATTGACCTTGTATTTGTCGGGGTGAGGAGTTTAAAACAAGTCCAGGTTGTTGGCAGTATGACTATCAAAGTTTGGTTTTCATGTGGGCTCATTTACAAGCTGGGTTAAGTTATTTTCCGCAGTGAAGTTCTCAACACACTGTCCTTCGTGTGTTGTCTGTCCAGAATGTCGAAGCCACCCAGAATTGTGTATATTGAAATCGCCAATAATAACGATTTCAGTATGAGGACACAGGGATACAATTCTTTATATGAAGTCGAACAGCGCAGAAAACTCGTTAAAGGTCGAATTGCTATCCAGTTTGGGGCTTCTGTAAATAAAGCAATAGTGGATAAGTTGTTTACGGAGATGGAGTTTGTAACGTTAAAATGAAAAAAATTAATAACAGGTATTCGAGCAAGGAAGATATGGATTCTAGTGGTTCTTCAGTACAATTTATTAGCAGTAGAGGACGTTTATGAATTTATTCGGATTCGTCATCTGATGATAGCAATGAAAAAATTGTAAAAAAGAATTCGAATGGGCGAAAAATAACCCGTAATCCTATTAAATGGGACCGAAATGTCCAAAAGCATAAACAACTATAAAGTTTAAGATACAGAAGTAGACGTGGAAATTTAATACCTGAAAAAATATTTGTAGATCTACCACATCGATGTCGACAGAAGTGCGACGAAAAAATTGTTTCGATTGAAAGATAAGCTCGACTAGAGCAAAATATTTTTTAAGAGGGTGCATTAAAGTTGAACCAATAAAAATAAGGCGTCCGAAGGATAACAGTAAAATTGCAAGATCACGTTCTTTTACATATTATTTTCGAAAAAGCCGAAAAGGTGATATCTTGGTTTGCAAAAAATATTTTAAGGATACTTATCAGATAAGTGAGGGACAATATACGAATTTTGTCGTAAAGAACAAGTTTCGTTGTTGAATGATCGTCGTGGTTGCCATGTTTCACGCAATAAAATCTACGACACATTTGTTTTAAAACAAATATAGTCACTACTTAAGAACATGAAATCCAAGGCGAGAATATTTTAATCCAAACCTAAATATTAAGAAAATTTACGAACTCTGCATCGCGGAATATGAACACGACAATATAGTGGCATTGAAAGAAAAATATTATTAGAAAGGTATTCTCCACTAAATTTAATTTGCAATTCAAGCAACCGTCCAAAGATACATGCAATGCTTGTGATTCTCTGCAAATAAAAATTGAGTCTACGGACAGTGAGGTAATTATTATGGCGAAAAGGACGCTCACGTACAAAAGGCTGAACAGGCTCGTAGTCATATGGCTGCAGATCGAATGGCAGCATCCAAAGAAAGGTTTGTAGTTTCTTTCGACTTAGAAGCACTTTTCAAAATTGACTACATCGGTAGCTTACTATAAACGAAATTTATATGTGTATAATTTCGGATGCCATGATTTCAATACAAATATAAGCCACATGTTCGTTTGGCCAGGAACTGAAAAATCTCGCGGGTCTCAGGAAATCTTTTCATGTCTAATGAATACATAAAGGCTTGTGCTATAAATTGTAGAAAAATAATAACGTCTTCAGATTCATGTACTGGGCAAAACAGAAACATAAAAACTGTTTTAAGTTTATTAAAATTGCTTCAAAGTACAGAAATAGCTGAGTCAATAGAAATGAAATTTATGGGAATTGGACATATGTAGTTAATTGCCCAATGATTCACAATTTGATATTATCGAATCTCAAGCGAAATTGAGGAAATTTTTTCGCCCGATTATTGGTACAATATAATAAAAACCAGTAAAAGGAAAGCACCGTTTCATGTGGTTCATACAATTCAAGTGTGAATTTAACGAAAATTCAGAATTTAATAAAAGAAAATTTGTACCAGGTAGACCACTCTGTCTGAAATATGTATCCAACAGGCGGAACTGTGACAAGAGCAAAAAGCAAAGTTATGATGGACGTATGCTAAAATTCATTCCTCCAATAACCATCATTATTATGAAAATTTAAAGACAAATCGATATGAGGGGAGCTCAAATACATCTAACGGGGAAGATATCGTTTATATTGCTGATGAATCAATTTAAACTAAGTAATAATACTCGTAGTATACCATATGTAACAGAACAGTTATTACTCATTTTTGCTAAAATCTTTAATAAAAAAATGTATATGTAGATGTTTAACATTCGGAAGGTTATTCCAATCGCAAGAAAAATTAGCCGAAGCGCAACTTCTGTTGACAATTATTTAAAAGATCCGGACTCTTATGGAAAAATATACAAAGGAACAATAATTTCAGCAGCCGATTGGCTGTTCTTCTAATTCCAGCCATTCGATATCAAAAATTAAATTCGAGGCCGGAGTATATGCCAGCAAATCCACTGTTCGGCGTGTGATTCTAGTGCTAAGCACCTGAAACGGTTAAAGTTGTTGAAAATATTTCCTCTTAACGATGTCCGCTAGCAGCTTCGACTATAATTTGCAAAAAATCACATGGTTTTGACTATTGGCAAATGATTGCCTTCACGGATGAAAAGAAGTTTCATTTAAATGGGCCGGATGGCTCTGATTTCTACATTCATGATTTACGGAAAGAATAACGTTTTCTAACACGTCATCACAGTCGAGTGGAGTATTGACCTGGAGTGCGATGAGGCCCTTGAACATAATTTTCAGAGCATTAAAATGACGGGAA
Organism: Volucella zonaria; assembly: GCA_963966105.1. Classification (NCBI taxonomy): domain Eukaryota; kingdom Metazoa; phylum Arthropoda; class Insecta; order Diptera; family Syrphidae; genus Volucella; species Volucella zonaria. Next base: position 163,920,928 of record OZ014530.1, read on the forward strand.
TATTGGAATCAGCATAAATTTAAAGAGTTATTTGGACCTCTGCCTTGAATTCTGTAATAGGATAACGCACCAATCCATACCACTCGTATAGTGAAGTCATTTGTTGCAAGCTACAAAGAAAATGTTTGGGTATGGCCAAACCGTAAACTATACGAAGGAGGAAAGCAGTATGACAGTAAGGAATCACTTAGTTATATAGAATCATTATATCCTTATTCCATACAATATATTCGAATTTACATTATAAGTATAACATATAAGTTTTAACAAACTGTGTATAAGAATTTTAAAAATTAAGGAACATTTTAGATATATTCTATAGTTAAAAGAACTAGTGGCGGATGTAGCGAGTGAAACGAGATTAGAATACATAAATTCATAAAATAGAGTAGTTTGTTGATAGCGATTTTACAAAAGTAGTGAAGTAAAAATTAAAATTAAACACCAACTAGATTATCATATACATATATCTACATAGTAGATAACAAAAACAAAAAAAAAAAAAACTATTTGATCCCTTAATTTATTATTCTCATTAGGTTATTGATTTCATTTAGATCAAACGCTAACAGCCACATTTTAATCCTCTTGACGAAAGCCGAATGTATTGGGTCTACAAGTAAGTTTCCAGCGTTTTTTTTTCCAAAATTTGAAGTTTTATTATGAAAACATAGTTACAATGCTTTATTCAAAGTATCGTCCATCGGAAGCTGCAACTTTCCCCCATCTTTCTGGCAATTTATGAATTCCGGACCAAAAAAATTTCTCGTCTTTCGAGCCCAAGAACGTATCGAGCCAATTTTTGATTTCCTCTACTGAGCTGAAGCGTATTCCCGTAAGAGCGTTCTGCATCGAACGAAACAAGTGGTAGTCAGATGGTGCCAAGTCTGGACTGTAAGGCGGGTGAGGCAGAATTTCCCATCCACTATGTTCCAAATAGTTTTTCACCGAAACCGCAACCTGTGGCCGAGCGTTGTCGTGATGAAAAATGACGGACTCATGCCTGGTCTCATATTCTGGCCGTTTTTCTTTTAATGCCCGCTTCAAACGAATTAGTTGGGTTCGATATAATGGTCCTTTGATGGTTTCACCACTCGGAAGCAGTTCGTAGTATACGACACCCTTTTGATCCCACCATATGCAGAGCATGACCTTATTCACGTGAATATTTCGTTTCGGCGTCGATTGGGCGGGCTCGCCGGGCTTTGTATACGATTTTCTGCGTTTAGGATCATCATAATAAATCCATTTCTCATCACCAGTGACAATACGGTGCAAAAATGATTTATTTTTATACCGCTGCAGTAACATTTCGGACATGCAAAATCGCCGTTCGACGTCTCTTGGCTTCAATTCGTACGGCACCCAGTTTCCAACCTTTTGAATGAATCCCAGTGCTTTTAGGAACAGGGAAACGGCTTGTTGCGTGACGCCCAATGATGCAGCAAATACTTCTTGAATCTGACACGGATCCTCATCCAGTAAAGCGTCCAATTCCTCGTCTTCAAAACTTTTCGGCTTTCCGGGGCGATCTTTGTCTTCAACTCCAAAATCACCACTTTTAAACCGTTTGAACCACTCGCGGCACGTCGATTCACCAATACATTCCGCCCCATAAGTTTCCGAAAGCAAACGATAGGCCTCAGCCGCACTTTCCTTCATATTAAAGAATAAAAGCAGCGCTTCCCGCAAATGACGTTTATTTGGCTGGAAACTTGCCATGATTTTGCTCGATAAAATGTACGACACCGGTAGAACTGCTCAAATATAACGCTGCAAAGTTGTTGACAGATACAAAACCTACAAATAAAACACATGGGGTCTGATATTTCTGCCCGGGATCCACTGGTGGCGCCATCTCTGACAAACGCTGGAAACTTACTTGTAGACCCAATACTATACACGGATACTGCGAAGCTCAAATGGTAAGCGATTAAAAATTCTGGGTGCAACTGCGGTATAAAAGTTTAAAAAGCTAAGACTACTTTGAGCTGGAATTGACGCCAAATGACGATCGTTACTACGAAGGCTATAAGCAGTTGAATCCTGATTAAGACTATTGCCACTTCTTAGATAAAAATTTTTTAAGACTTTATAGAAGTATAAATGCTTTAGGGGAAGTATCTTAGAACTGAGAAAGAGGCAAAAACTGTGATCACGACGTCTTTTTTTTCCAAATTATCCTTAGGATATGTTTTTGCGCGATTATTATGGGTTGCAGGTTGTTCGCGAAGGTACCACCCCATCATACGAGATCATATTGCAACTTGGATTGAACTAGGCCATAATAAATAGTTTCAAGAAGCTTCCGATAACAAAGCTGTCTGAGGTGGTACAGAATAAACGTTGCTGCTTTAAGATACTATTTTAATTGGGAGGTATGTACACTCCAATTCAGTTTGTTATCTATGTATATTTAAACCCAAAAACTTAAAAACAGATATAATTTCAATGGGAAAGCATTTTAAAGAACAACTTACGTTCTTATCGAAGGTTGTTCGGCCTCTGTTCGCATTGCAAGTATCACTATTAAAACACATATTATTGCAATCAAAACTATGACAATTTAAATTCGGAGAGTGAAAATAGCAAGAGGATACATTAAAAAACATAAGTTTAGTTTTGTCACTTATAAGAGGCTTATTCATGCCAAACCAGTGCCTTAGGATTTCCAGATCATGGTTAATATCTGCTACCAAGAACATCCTATGTCATCAGCATATAAGTTGATAAATATTATAAACAAAATGGGACCCAATACAGACCCCTGTGGGACACCGATTAGAATGTCCAGGCACTCACTAAACACGTTACCTATCTTAACCCGTTGCTTCCTATCCTTAAGGTATGAAGCAAACCATTTTAGTGTAAACCTTCTAAAGCCAGCTTTTTCAAATTTGTTCAGTAACAGAACGTGATCTACTATGTCAGAGGCCTTTGTGATGTCGATGAAAAGTGCCTCAGTAGTATGTCTCTTGTTTAAACTCTCATGGATATGAGAGAAAAGTTTGAAAGCGCATCTTCCGTTGACTTTCCCGCTCTAAAGCCGTATTGATTGTTGCTCAGAAACGAACAACTCTCTAGAAATGTGATAATTCTGACTTTTATTACTTTTTCGAACAGTTTGGAGAAAACCGGAAGGAAGGAAATAGGCCTATAATTATTAAAATTCTTCGAGTCACCTTTTTTGAAAATAGGTATAACCTCAACAATTTTAAGGCTGTTCGGAAAAATACCGCAATACACGCTTAAGTTAAAGATATATGCTAAGACGCCCACAATGTTTAAAGAAATGCTCTAAAGAAAGAAAGAAATTTGAATAACTATTTTGGGTAAACGAATTCGATTTTTTAAGTAACAATATATTATTATTATTATTATCAAGGGAACGATACAAATTACTTTGTAGGGTGCGGGATTTAACGCCGGGGTACTATGCCCATGTGGCGCGTTTTGTCAACAGCACGCGGAGTACTGAATTCCCATGTGGTCATCCACCTAGGTACTTACCGCGCCCAACACTGCTTGATTTCGGTGATAAGTAACAATATATTTTTGTGTAACTCCGAGGAAGGAAAGGTAAAACCCGCCTTTGTAAGAGTATCTGTGGCAACACTTGTAAAAAACTTATTAAAAGTATTGGCCATTTCAAGGGGAGAATCGACGTTTCTGTCCTCATGTATGATGCATGATGGCGCGTCCAAGGACACGTTTTAGAAAAAAATTTGGTTAACAATTCCCCATTCCTTTCTGGGATTCCTCTTGACTTGATGAAATTTATCAATTTAGAAGCTCTCTTTACATAGAGGAACCTTAGAGACAACTTCTTTGCAAACTTTTTCATAAGCCTTGCGAATCCTTACATTATTGAGTTGACTTTTACATTTGGAACATAATTTATTTTTCCTTTTTATTTTTTTTAATAAATAGTTTGTCATCCAAGGCTTGAGTTTCCTCAATTTGCGACTCTTGTGAACTGATCCCTGAACTGAACTGTCCCACTTCAAAACCACATATTTCAGGTAATTTCAGAAAATAGTGGCCATACACATTATTAACTTCTTTTTTAAATAACAATTTACTATATAATAATTACCAAAAAAAAATTATAAATAGAGACAAAAACTACATATTTTCGTTTTTTATTTACGTAAACCGATTTTATTGCTTGTGTTTCTGACTCTGTTTACAAACTTCGATAAAGTTCCGTTAGTACAGTAAAGTGATTTTTTTTAAGTATACGAAATTCTGAAACTGATTATATGATACGAGTAGTTGTGAATCCGATTAATCAGACATAATTCTCGCCTTTATTCAAGTAAAACGTTATGTATTAATAAAAGTTCCTTTTTTTATATTTTTATTGTAAAAGGTGGGCCATAATGTATGACATTATCGAATAGTGCCATAGATTTTAAAAATGGGGTGGAATGTTAATTCGGTTTTGCCATTTGTGAAGCAAACAGAATTAGAATTTGTGTGAATAAGCAATGGAACTATTTTTGATGAACATTTCTTCAGTAATTTTGGCGCAACGTCTTTCTTCGTGCCCGTTTTCCTGGCTGCTCGACTCCCACTGTTCGTTCAATGCGGCGTTTAGTCGCATGACTCTTAGAGACTGGAACAACAAGGGGCCGAGCAAGCTCAAGAACGCCTCATACCTCTCTTTCGGCTGAGAATATCGTTGCCGTGGCTGAAGGAGTCGTAGAGGCTATATTAGCATCGACCAGACGATGTGCCATGCAATTGGCAATTACACGCACGTCTCTGCGGCGCATTCTGGTGAAAGACTTAAAGACGTTTCCTTACAAAGTGTAGATAGTCTATCAGCTGGTGGGTGTTGACTGTGAATCATGTCTAACATGCGCTCACGCCGTCCTGAATTTCAACAACGAAGTGGATGACTTTGCGTCAAAAATAATCATGAGCGACGAGCCCCATTTCCACCAATGTACTCGTATGTGGCTACGTGAACAAACAAAATTTGCGGTTCTGGGGCACTGAAAATCAGCGAGTAATGCACGAAGAGCCATTACATCCACACAAAGTCACTACATGGTGTGCTGTTTAATCTGGTGGAGTCATTGGATAATTTTTTTTTTAGAACGACTGGGGTACAGGTTCAATAAAGTCGAGGAGGAGATTGATTGGACTTGACAAAGTCATAGATTAAAATTTGGGGACACTAAGTTCTAAGCAATTTTTTAGATCCCAAGTGGAAAACCTAGCGAGGTGTTCTTGAAGGAGAATAGAATCTTGGGGTGGGGAAATAGTTTTGGAGAGCTTAGTGTCGCCGGCGTAAATGGATAGAGGGCACGATCCCTCAAGATCGTTTAGAGTTAAAATGAAAAAGCGGAGACCAAGATAGCTGCCTTATGGGACACCAGAAGCGGCTAAAAGCAGGATTGAGAAATCTGATCTCAATGGAACGCTATAATAACGTTTCTCCAGATAAGAAAGTATCCATTTTAATAATATGGGGTTAAAATCGATGGAAGACAATTTGATCAATTTATGAGATATTTTATCGAAGGGCTTAGCGAAATCCATAGCAATGACACCGATTTCGTTGCCATTTTTTAGAGTTGAAAGGGCAAAGGATAAAAATTGAACTAAGTTTGTATTAGTTCATTTACCTTTCAAAAATCCATGTTGACTGGGTAATATAAGCGGCTTGCACTGAAAACTTAGCACTTTGTATAAAATACTTTCGAACATTAGTTACTTCATTCTTTGATCCGTTTTTGTGGACGGGGGTTTTGAAAGAGGTCTTCCAAACTTGGGAGAATTCCCTTTGTGTGAGGGATCGATGAAATAGAGACGAAAGTGGGTGCAGAAGATTGGAGGCACACTTTTTGAGAATTATTGCGGGGGGCTCGTATGGCCCGGGTTAAAATTCATCATTGAGATTTTGTAACTTTTCGTCGAAAAGGGTTGGATCAAAACACTGAGAAAGAGAGGAGCCAGTGTTAAAATTGGGAAATATATGAGGTCAGGTAAGATGAAGTTGTCTGCAAATAATTGTTTAAAAAAGTTTGCAAAATAGTTAGCAATAGTATGTGGATTGGTCGATGACATATTATCGAACGAGAGAGAGGGGGAATAATCGTCTGATTTTCTTTTGTAGAAAGTTGATAAAAAGTCTTACGATCGTTTGCAAGGTTGGTCTGCGCAGTATCGGTAAAGCGCTGATAGAGGCAATTAAAGAGCTGGTAGGTTATAAGATAGTTAGATAGTTAGAGTAGTCACAATAAGAATTGGTGCGAAAGAAAACTGTCTATAATTTGTTTCTTTTATTTTGTAAAGAGCGAAGTCTTCTGTTATATCAGGGAGAGGAAGGAGGTTATGTTTTGTGCCGAGAAAAGGGGACGTAAAAAGAAATGGAATAAAATACTTATTTCACTGTAAAAAATGAAAACAGCATCAGTAAAGGATATGCTGGTAAAGCCAAAAGAAGACTTCGTGAGTTAGATATTAGTTTTGCGAAAATTAGCTGTATGGAAGTTTTAAGACCAGAGAGTAAGGGAAGAAGTAATTAGGGTGGAGAGTTATGGTAAGTGGTACAAAAACAAATTATTTCAAAAATAATCGGGTTTAGTGGTTTTTCGGTATAAAAATTTATAAAATAATCATTGAAATAAAAATTGTTGTTAACAGAGAAATCGGGAATAGCTGCACATTTGTTGATGTTGTTATTGCTATTACTTTGCAATATTTTCTTTATTTTGATAGATTCAAGTACGCACTATTTGTTAAACGAGTTGAGTTTTGCATACGTTTGAAGTAAATCTTGTAATAATTAAGGATTTTTGCGGCTTTTTGCTTTTTGTTCTATAAATGTCAGTGGTATCATTATCGCTTATTTCGTGGAGAATAGTCTTGCCAAATTTAACACAAATAAATACTTTTCTATATTTTATACTTCTCAGCGATAAAAAACATCATATTAACAGTTTTGTTTACATTAATACGATATTATAAATTAATGCATTTAATGATATTATGATAAATCCATACACCTACAATAGTTAAAGTAACAATATTTTGTATCTATATAAATACTCGTAGTGATATTTTTTGAGAAATTCAAATTTTAGCATAAATTGATGGATTATTGAGTTTTCTTAACAGATCTCTATGAGAAAAACCAACTCAACCATTACCTAGATTCAAGGTAAAGCTATGGTTATAGATTTTTGTAGTATCCTGATACCTGTCAACTATGTATGTATGCATGAATTTCCTTAAATCCTATTGAACGAGGCTCTCAAATTTGTTCAATGAACGCGTAAGAGACATATCGATCTCAATTAACATAAATGGCTAGTGAACGAGCTGATTGAGGAGCATCGTAGCGTAAAGCGTAGGTGTCAGACAAATTTTTGAACTTTTTGTTGATGTGAGAAGCAATGAGTGCCATAAAATTTTCGAGTCCGATCTTAAATATGCTGTTAAAGATTAAACGAAGAAAAAAATTAAAAAAAAGTAAGAACGAACGGCACATGATTTGTGCAATTTATTTATTCAACTTACAATTTGAATACCGATTGTACCTTCCTACATCTGGACTTACAATAATACAAAAGTCTTGTTACCTCGGTGGCTACGATCCAGGTGAACGAGAATTGCCTGAACCATCGTACACATGATAGCACAGTTACATGGATCAATTTAGAGCATCGAAATATAATTTGGTATCGGAATCAAATCTGAAGAGATTGGTATACAGTGTGTAACAAGATAATGGATACAATGAATATGATTTATGAGTATGTACAATATATAAAAGGAATTGCAATAAAAGAAAAGATAAGCTATAAATTTTACAAGTGGAGGTAAAGAAAATAAATTTACATAAAGTGAATAAATGGAATGAATGTAATCAAATAAACAACGAAAATTAATGATGTGAGTCCGGAACATCCCGGCGCCCTTGAAACAAGGTTTCAGGACTTAGGAAGTAGTGCTAATTTTGTTATAGCTCGAATGAATGTACCCCGTGCAGTTTTTACCGTTGCTACTCGAACTATTCCATCTGCTCCCGGTATCACAGAGGTTATTCTCCCGAGACCCCATTACATCGTAGGAAGATTGGGTTCCTTTATTACCACCAAGTCACCAGGAGAAAGATTTGTCTTGGATTGTTGCCGCGAATTGTAGCGAATGTCTCAGACCCCCCGGTGTGAAGATTATTTAAATGGGCATCCTTAACTATATGTAAAATAAGAAATGTTAGTATTATTTGGGAGAATTATTGGATGATTGATATTATATGATATATTTGCGTGCTTAAACGGCCACCAACGCGAAAAAGTCCACCGGAGCCTATAAATGCGGAATATCGCGAAAGTTTTGGTTTGTACGGAAGCTGTGGATGTTTAATGAGAATATCCTCCCCAAATGAATTTTTTTGGATATTCTTAAGAATAAGTGTCCTTGCCTGCGGCAGTTCATCCAGGCCAAGATTTAAAACACGCCGATAATATTTATTAAACCGGCAATTGAAAGTAAAGCGACAACAATAAACAATAGTTCTTTGTAACCGATGATACAAAGAGAATTTTTCGAATAATGGAACAAATGAACCACGATTCTGGGTAGTAAAAAGAACATGTTTGAATGCGGTTTTTCTTCGCGTGTAACTGTTTCACATTCTAAAATCACTTTAGGGTTGAAATTAGATTTTGGCGAATCAAGGGCTAACCAATTTGGGCCCATCCACCAAAGGTTATGTTCGACGAGTTCTGTAAGCAATATACCGCGCGACACATAACGCACTGCGTTTGCTTCGGAGGAGATATGATGCCAAGAGGTACGAGGAACCGACTCTAAGACTTCGGCGCAACGAAAGAAGCCCATCGATGAGCACGTGAAGATAGCCAACGCAAGACTACCTCTGAGTCTGTCCAAGCGAACGTTTTTCCAATATTGAAGGTCATTGAGGATTTGACGCGAGTTATTAAACGGAAAAGAAGTAGAGCACCGCACAACTCGAGACGTTGGATCTATAAGGGTTTCAGGGGGCCATCAAAATCGCCTCTTTTGTGATAAAATAAATCGAGTTTACAAAGGTAGAAGTTTATTGTATATGTGACTGGAAAACATAATTGTTATAGTATAATTTATTTAAAAATGGCGGCTATGCAGCGTTTCGCAGAAAAATAGCCAGAAAATTGTTAATAACAAAATTTTTATATGGCACAGTATATAAAAAAAATCATACGTACTTATTTTTAATTTTTAATATATTTCTCAAGATCTAGTTAAATTTTGAACTTGGTTGAAAATTCTTCAAGTTATGGGTACGGCCAACTTGAAAAATGCTGTCTTGTGATAAACGCATTTAAAATCATAAGAGGCTTGCTGTTGGCGGCCTTGTACTATACTTTGAAAAAAAAGTACTTCGAGATATTTCCCGGCCATAATATTTTGGGATATCATTTTTGAGATCCTAAAAGACAATTGATCATACAGTTGTTCCAGCCGATCCCATGCCTCAACATAATTGGCGTCGGATTTAAGATACCGAAATTTCTGAGGAACAGACCCTAAAACTTGGCCACTCTTTGTAGTCACCAGAAATCATAGGAATTTGAATTTGGGTTAACGAAACCGAAGGCGATTGTGTAGTATTAGATAAGGTCTCTGAAAAAGATGATTGTTGCCTTGCAAGCTGTTCTACGATTGAGTACTCTTTTTTTTATCTTCAGTCTCCAAGGAACCCGACCGCATACGAATAACCTTGGTTAACATTGATTGTGCCACAAAATACTTTGTTTCATGTTCGAATAAATCCTCAAATGAATCATCGTAATGATCATCTACAAAATCAAATAACATATCTTCAAGCCCATGCGTCCGTCAAGTGTCTTTATTCGAAGTTCTAATAATTCGATATCATTCCACGAAATTTACCGACCGAGTCACTATTGCTTGTTTTTAATTCATTCATTCTGCTTGAAGTAAAAATTATACTGCGGTTGTTCTTTAAGTCTTAAGTATTTAGCAGAAAGGAAAATACACGTGGTTTAAAGATTTTTAGTTTGTGAGATTTGGCACTAATGAAATAGTTATAGATTTGTTTTGGGTTGCAAAAAAAGTCAGTTTGTATTTGTCGTTTTTAATTGAGAAATCCGAATGCAAGGTAGAAATGTATTTGTTACCGTAGAATATGTGATGCGCATCGAAAGCGCACATGACTGAATTTACAATGCAGGAAACAAATAACGGTGACCATTTTCCATGATCGGGTAATTGATTTGATAGTGTCAAATAATTGGGTCAGCGGCCTATAACATTAACTAGCAGTCTTATATCTATCTTAAAACTTCTAAGACCACAGATATGTTTAGGAGTATTATTTGGATATTTATGTGCGATTTTGAGGGCTTTTAGAGGTAACAGAGATTAAAAAAGCCTTGGAAGACTATCAGCTTATCGTTGAGAATATCATTATCGAAATGTACCGAGTTTTTTTCCAGACCGACGTTAAATTGGTGGAGGTCCTAAATTGCTATCAAGTAGATATCATAACCATCGGATATAAGGGGGATAAGTAACTCTGGCATAATACTACAGTGATTGCTACAGAGAAGAGAAGCAGGGTCTATTTGATTGAGAATTAGAGCGCGTTCACCATATAAAAGGCCCGGCTTGCAATAACTCGCAACTAAGATTCTCCATTGATATGCCTGATATCGACCCGTAGGGGAAATAAAATATCTACTGGATTCTCAACAAAACTTATGATCAATGTCCTTAGTTTAGAATACTTTTAACGTCAAAATAGAAAGACGGGACATCTTTGGTAGTATATTTGGAAAACATGGGCTAGACGATACAAAAGATGGACTCGTAGAGATGAGCAAGAACATTAAGTATCACAGTAGAGCTGCACTCGATGCTGAGGACGCGTAGTTCTACAGACTGGTTAACAGCAAAGGCAACACAACTTTCGCTGACAGTGAAAACGAACCATTCGACACGGTTGATGAATTCTATGAATTCCAACAAAATAAAGCAATGATAACGTTATATAAACTTAAGCATAACAAGGTTGATAGATTGGATAATCTTCCTATGAAGTTGGCGTATGCAACTCAAAAAAAAGTCGGATAGGAGAGAAGCCCTCGTAAACTTGCGCCTATTTAAAGGGCATCAATCTCTTTAACATCGCTACAAGTTCTTGTCCACTTATATGTATATTAAATGCCTGAAATCTACGATTTCATCAAGAAGCCTAAATCCTAGATTTATTTCTACAACTTCTTTAACGACCTTATGTGCATCTACAGAGACGAACTATACAAAACCATGCCTAGTTTCCACATTCCTGCCAACAAGGGGTGGCCGTGGTGTAGTGGTACTAGCTATCGCTTTCAGCGGTCGTTCATAGACCTCCGTGAGGAATAAACGTGTTTCGGCTTCTAGTAAAGATAAAAAGTTAAAAGTAAACTTAAGAAAACGATAATTAGAAACGTTTCGGGCAAGTGCTTCGGCAGCCCAGTGGTAGTGGTGTCCGACCGACAAAGCAGGGGTCGTGGGTTCGATTCCTAAAAAAGTTTCATTGACTTTTTATTTTCAAAAATAAATAAAAAAAAAGAAAGTATTGTGAGAATATAAGAAGTGTGATCAGCGATGAGTGGCGTCGAAAGGTCCGCTATTCCAATAGCGGGACCATCAGATGGTACGATGTCATCTGACATCAGTTCGAAGAAGAGAAGGAGGAGGTTGAAGCCAACTCCGAATCTTGTAAAGCGCCCCTCCCTTTCAGCTTCTACCGAAAAGCTGCCGGGTAGAGTAAGGGAAGAGGCGCCAACAACGTCAACAAAGGCAGCAGCTGAGTCTTCTTCAGAGGATGAAGAAGAAGAGGTGCATGCACTAAATAGCACCATTAAGCAACTAGATAAAAAAGTACTGGCTATTAAAGCCAAACAAATGGCGAGAAGACAAATGGAGCAACAACAACAACTCCTGAGCTCTCAGCAACAGCCCACAACTAGCGAGGCTAAACAGAAAGAACAGCCACTACAACAACAAAAAACAGTGCCAACGAAAAAACCGGCACAGATACAACAAAAAGCGCAACCGCAGCTGCAACAAAATCAACAGCAGCATAAGCCCCAAAAACAACAGCAAAAGCAGCAACAACAACAGCATCAGCAGCAACAACAGCAGCAACAACAACAGCAACAGCAGAAACAACATCAGCAGCAGCAACAACAACAGCAACAGCAGAAATCAACCAAACTACGTGTACCTCCAATCAACACATATAAGATGAAGTTGAAAGACACGATTGAATTATGTAAGTCGGCCATAGGCAATCATTTTTATATCAAAAGACTTAGCGTAGATAGGCACGCGATCCACTGTAACACAGTGGAGCGCTATTATAAAATAAAAAACTTATTGAGGGATACGACGACGGAGTTCTTCTCCTACACCCCGAAAGGGGACAAGCTGCAAACAATGCTGCTGAGGGGGTTAGAACCGTCGACTGACCCGGAGGAGCTCCTTGCACTGCTGAAAGAGAAGGAGTGCGAAGGGCTCAAATTCGTGGGGGTCAAGCCATTTGTCACGGCTAGAGCCAAAAGGGAGAAGCGGAAACAACCGTTCTTCCTGGTCCAGCTAAGTCCCGACAGCAAACTGGATGGTCTAAGGAGTATAAAAGTCCTAGACTACCAGGTTGTACACTGGGAAAAATAAAAGAGGGGCGAAAACATTTTACAATGTGTTCGCTGCCAAAGGTTCGGGCACGCCGCGTCGAACTGCGAAATGCAGCCTCGATGTGTGAAGTGCGGAAAGAACCACAAATCCGAGGAATGCGCTCTAGGTAAGGACGGAGCATCTGAAAAAAGCCAACTCTCTTGTGCTTTGTGTAGGAACACGGGACACACCGCAAATTATCGGGGATGTCCCAAATTCCAATACATAAAGCGAGTAAATCTGGCTCGGCAGCAGTAAGTGGAAGTTAAACGTCCACTCCACAAACACCAGCCGTTACTCCCCACGTTACCTACGCCCAAATGGCGGCAGGTAGGGGAAATACGGTACAACAAGCAAAGGTAGCTTCTCAGGCCCAAGCGCCTAGAGCACCGGAACCTGTACCTGACATGCTGGATATCTTGCTCTCTATTCAGGGGCAGATGGCTCAGCTTCAGCGTCAAATACAGGAACAGGCTAAGCGGGTAGATCAAATATACGCGCTGCTGCCGAGGCTAACGCACCTCCAGTCGTAATGGGTACGTACATGGCGGAGCAAACCCTGAAGGTCCTTGCAGTGAATGTTAATTGACTGATTAGGTTCGAACGAAGAGCCACACTGTTTAAGTTGCTTAAAGACCAAGCCCCTGATGTGCTTTTGGTCAGCGAAACTAAGCTTACTAAAAGATACAAAATGAGGCACAGAAGATATAAAATATTACGAAGAAACCGACCCAACTCCATTCAAGGAGGAGGTGTTGCAATCTTTGTTAGAAAAGGACTGCGTTTCAAAAGAATATACAGTCGTGTAGTACGTAGCTTCCAGGTGCTGGAAGCATGCGTCATGTACATCCCTCTCCGTAGTGGAAAGCGGTTATACATGGTGTCTGTTTATGCACCTAAAGCTACTCAATCCACCTTATTCATCTCAGAGCTCGAGACACTTTTTCGATTCCTAAGATTGGAATTAGAGGAGAACTACTTTATTATCGGCGGAGATTTCAACGCCAAACATAGAGATTGGGGAAATAATACACCAAATACTAGAGGGAACCTACTACTTAATTGGTGGGGTCAGCACAGTATAATGTATCGACTCGGCCTCAAGGCGACGGATAGTCCGTCGTTTCCCAGACACGGTTCCTATTTGGACCTCTTGCTGTTCGACACACGAATACACCTGACATGTATAACACTGACATGTAGATTTGGCTGTTGTAGGGACTCCCATCCCTGGAGAGTCAATATCGAAACCAAACGCACCTGAGTTTCAAACCACTACATCACAAACTTTCCTTTCTCCTCCTTCTACTTTTCCGCCCGCGCCAAGGCAACAGTGTAAGGGTATTCATAGCCCCTTAGGCGCGCGTAAATTATAAAAAAAAAAAAAAAAAAAAAAAAAAAAAAAAAAAAAAAAAAAAAAAAAAAAAATTCGTTAATTGTGTAGAATGACGATGCAGATCGTTCATTATTTTATGTACCGTACCGTTATTCCATAAATCGCAAACAATCTCACTGATAGCTTTATTGTTAAGAAAGGGTTCAGTTGTGCGCTGTCATGTGACTTCTTACATATGATACTTGAGAAAATTGTTGTGTAAAACTCGCAAGCTAACACAAGGAGTACCATTTTCTGGAAGTCTGTCCAGATAATTGGCAGAACGCAGCGATCTGTCATTGAATATCTGAATTGAAATAGAAGCGACAAAAATGCTGTTAGCTATGAATGAAAGTACAATCAAGTACACGTATGTACCATATATGCTGACAAGCGACGCATAACATCGAGAAATCGGACTTATCGTCAGAGCAGATATTAATTCTGACAGAACGTTTCTATGTTTTAGTTGAATATCTGTCAAGGAATTCACGAGATGCACATACATAATTGGGCATGGGCCCATTAATTCTGACAATGGAACCCGGTCAGAAATTCGAACGAAGGGTTACTTGTTTACTAAAAACTGTTAAAAAAACATAACTGGTTAATAAAGTCTACCAAGAAACAATATGGACTCAGGACCCTGTTCTACTCTATGGCGTCGGAGCATGGAAGTTAGCCAAGGCGGATGAAGTTATCTTCGGCCTTTTTAATCGTAAGATTGTTTGAAGGTATTTTGACTCCGTTTAGAGGAGTAGCAAAGTGGGGAGCTCTACAAAGTTTACAGTGAAATGGGCATAATCAAACGAATGAATATCAATGCTTCCGCCCTTAGAGGTTTCGATTTCTATCCGGAAGAATAATACGATAGATGTAGGCACAAGCAAAGAAGAACTTTAAACATATTGGAAGACGCAACTGTAGGTAACTGGATAAGAATCGCGGTAATTGGTGAAACTTAATGACTAAGGTGCAAGTCCACCATGGACTCTAACATCAGTTTGGTGGCCGTGGATTAAGTAGTTCGTGCAATTAAAATCACATATGCTGAATCACCGGCAAGGTATTGTGATTGCTACCATTTCGATTTTGAAACCTCAAAGCAAGACCTGTTCGTCTCAATCCTGTGGTCTTAGCACAGCATCGAGGTCGTCATCATCTACGAGAAACCAGAAAAAGGTAGTTATGTGATATAATAACTTACCACAAAAATCTTCCTAATTTGTTTTGTGTATAATTGATGAACTCAATGAATTTTAAAATTACATAGCAAATGTTTTCATTGCAATTTCTTAACTTGTCCACACTTTTCATTACATAACGGAGGTCCTGGACTCTGTTCATACATGTATGTACATATGCCTATGTACATTTATACGAGCATACAAAGCAGGATGTAGTTTAAACTCGTGTATTCATATTTGTAATTGATTTCGAATAAAATTGATTTGTTTTCCTCCATGTCGGTCGGGTTGAGCACACTTGTAAAACTCACATATATACAGTATTGTGCATTTTCC
Source organism: Volucella zonaria (assembly GCA_963966105.1). Lineage (NCBI taxonomy): Eukaryota > Metazoa > Arthropoda > Insecta > Diptera > Syrphidae > Volucella > Volucella zonaria. The sequence goes on from OZ014530.1 coordinate 163,936,534, forward strand.
ATTTTATTTTATTTATTAACAAAGAGAATTCGATGAGATTAAATAATCGGAAAAATCATTCACAGGGCCAACAGAGAGAAAGCTTGTTAATGGATAAATATAAGGTGGAAAATTATTCCTGGTTTGATCACGTTTATTTGACTTAACTACTCGTACATATGTATTTGATTGGAAAAGTTAATAAAACTTAAATAAAATTAATTTTTACTGAAAGCGTTTTAAGATTAGTAAACTGTGGTCGAAGAAAATTCGTCAAAGCCCATTACAACAAACAGCAATTTAAACCAGGAAACCGTGCCGGTTTATTGAACAAACCGATAATTTCATAATTTAAAATTTGTTCTTTCACATTCGAATGATATATATACATCGTACCTACACTTTTCTATGTTTTTGCGTCCTTCCTTTTTGTTTTGGTCTGTAGGTTAGCAAAATATTTTCAGCGTCAGTTTTATGAATTTTTTTTCAGTTGTGTTTATGATTCGCTTGCGTGCTTCTGGTGAAGTGGCATTGACAACTAATAAAACTGGAATGTTTTTTTTTTGCAGCAAAAATATTAAATTTTTATAAATTAAAATGATTCACTGACTATTCGTTCGCGATTACATTTATGCAATATTTGTCTAGCTTTTTGACATCACTTTAATTGACTAGTAAAATGACCTTAGTCGATGATAGCACGTTCACGTTGAAGGTCTGCCGTTTAATTGCTTTGAAAATCGGGCATCGTTCAACGAAGTGGAAGACATCTACCCTCTACTGCAAGTTGTGCAGGTCACAAAGCACTAGCAAATCCTCACAGTGTGGCATGTAATTTAGTCAAAAGATCTCACCCCTAATCTTGAATACTAGCATTATTTCATGCGCTCTATATTTATCCTGAAAATAGTGCTTTTTCCTCAAGTTGTGATTTAGGTAGCTCTACACCATTCGAAGAAGGGAAGACGATCTATCACTTTCATCTGTACTAGCTAACGTCTGGTATAGCTGAGGCTTCCAATTCATTTGTCCTAAGAATTCTACATATATTAAGTGCACTTGCCTTTCTTTGTACTATCCCGTTTTCGTGTGTATTGTGTTAAGAACTACTTTTGACGGAAACTAGAAAACATCCATTCTAAGCATTTGTAGGGTGTAATTTACATGTAGTTCTATGGTCTTCGTGTAGAGTGAAGATAGACCTGTTTCGATCACTATTATATAATTATTTGTATTGGGCGGAAGATGTAACGCTCTCTTAATATAAAAGCGCAGCAACTTTTCCACAATCTCATATTTTTTAACTCCTCACACTTGCGCAGCATAAGATATGATAGATTCTGTTACTGTTACAAATACTTTCTATTTACAACTATGGGCAATAAGTTTATTGTTGAAACATTTGTTCCATGCTGTGTTAATGGCTGTTTGTACCTTGGTTAACTTTCTTGTAGGTGTTTCTCGATATATGGATTCTTTATAAAAAGGACTCCCATGTATTTATAATCCTTAACTACTTCGATCATATCGTCATCGTGGTACCACGTTTTCTTCAAATGCGTTTATCTCCACCTTTTTTAAAAATCATGATCTTTGATTTAGACAGGTTGACAAAAGGTTTCACAAAACACAATACTCGTGAAGACTATTTATCATCATCAGTAAGGATTTCCGAGATCGTAGCTCTATGTCGTGTGCGAAGAGAAGGGCTTTTAATTGTCTGCCCTCGGCTTTCAACCCATACTATTAAAAAGGATATCCTCTGACTTAGAAAACAGTTTTTACAGTATTCGGGCTGACCTAAAGCCCATTCAGCTCCATTTTTGGCCACCTCTGGAGTTCCACAAGGCAGCCACCCCGGCCCTCTTCCTTTTATATTAACCATAAATGATCTCGATAGCATCTTCAAACACTCGTCTGCCTCCCTTTACGCCGACGATACCAATTTTTGCAAAACCATTTCCTCACCCCACGACTCCTTCCTCCTTCAGCAAGATAGCTAGCTCAACTTCCCTTTACGTTTGGATGAAATAATTCTTAAAGCCAACTCTGGACTAGGTTTTATAAAACGGTGGTCCAAAGAATTCATCAACCCATACGTGATCAGGTCCCTCTATATCACTTTTATTCGGCCTCTCCTAGAGTACGCCAGTCAAGTGTGGGCCACATATCATCATGTTCATACTTCAAGAATCGAAAGCATCCAGGGCTGTTTTCTTCGATTTGCTCTTCGAAGTATGCCCTGGGACGATTTTTTTTATTCCGCCCGCTATTTCAACCTTATTAACTTAAAGACTTTAAGGAATGCAGAAATGCAGCCGATTTTCGCTTCATTCATCGAATCCTTTCAGATCACGTTGGATGCGTGTCCCTTCACAACATATTCCATACACATGACTTAGTTCCCCATTGACAGGCATTATAGGACTCATCCAAAGTATTCGCCGTACCAAAGGCGGCGAAAATTCAATAAAGAATACACATAGCTTTTTACCAGCTGAAATAAAAGCCTCCGCTATGCTCTTTAAGACAGACAAATATGTGGTCGATCGTAGAATATCCCTCTGAACCCCGGTTGATGTTCCTTAACCGGCTTATTTTTCTTGATCCGTGCCGATAAACGACACTGCAAGATACTGCTAAGTACTTTACAAGAGGCATTTAAAAATTAAATACTTCTATAGTTTGCAGGCTCTATGTCCATCCTTTCTTGAGAATTGGAAAAATGATAGCTGCTTTCAAACGTGCTGAAATTTCGCCTGGTATCAACGATTTTATTAAACATCAAAATTAGTTTACAGCGTAGTTAGTTGATCCCATACTTATAACAATAGGTATATCATCCGATTCTGCAGCCTGGTCTTCTTTTAGGCTATCAAGTGCTTTGGAAACTTCTCAACTGTTATCTGTCTGTACGAGGTAGCGACTTCAAATGCTAGAACCGCGTACTGGAAAACGTACATACTCGCTGGGAAATGGACTTAGGATGCTGCGATAGCAAATTGCTATTCAATCTAGTGTTAATGCTGTACCTTATCCTATTGAGTTCTCTGACTGCTTTCCAGAAATCGGCCGAATTTAAGCATAAAGATTATCTCCGTTCTACCGATTCATAGTAAGCCTCCTTTTTTTTCTAGGCTATTGCTTCTGGTTCAGTATTGGCTTTTATGTTCATTTCTTTCGCAAACCTATCACTGTGTTACCGTAATAGGCTTAGCTAAGAGAACAAGTGTTTCTTGCCCTTACAGCACTCTTTATCAAACCAGGATTCTTTAAGGCATTTTCTATTTTTATTGGCCGGATTTGTAACTGAATGTATTTTTCTTATTTATTGCCCTATATCATTCAGAGACAGTTTCTGATCAATTGTCAACTTTTCCTCAAAAACTATTGTATACATATAACGAGGCCTTCGCTTTATTTCCTGTGAGTTTAGGCAGTACATTCATTTTGCGCGTATCCCATATTTATTCCATTTATTATCCATAATCCAAAGGAATTGCATAACTCTAAAAATCGCCTGCCTTTGGTATTAATTTTGTTGTCTAAAAATTTATTTTTATTAATCGTTCTCTCCTCTTTCCCGATCTTTACGGTCATGTAAACAATCACCATTAGATTTGGGTTATAACTGCTTTCTACTGTAGGTTCTCAAAATCGAGATAACAGTGGTTACAGACCACATGGGAAAGCAGTACTCCGCGTGCTGTTGACAAAACGCGCCACATGGGCATAGTACCCCGGCGTTAAATCCCGGACCCTACAAATTAATTTGTATCGTTCCCTTGATGAAAATAATAATAATAACAGTGGTTACAGTTTAAATATGTGGGTATTATTAAAAACGTCTTATTATTAAATATAAACTCACACGCTACCTCTTTCCGGTTCTTTTTAAAACCGAAAAGACAAACTCCGCTCGTACTTCCTCTTTCTCCGATATTGACTGATGGAATCCATTCCGAGACAGTTTCCGAGTCTTTTTTCAAAGTTTTCATAATTTTTGTAAACAAATGTTTCGCATAGTAGAGTTATATAGAGTTCATTAATTAAGTTAAACAATTCATAAAACAGCCCTTGTGGTCTAAACCACATACATTATATACACGAGAGTTCTTTAAAAATATTTAATTTTACGGTGGTAGTACCATTTCATTGGTGATGACATTATTTGCCATATTCTCGCCACTGATTTGAAACCCGAGCTCTCAAATCGTCAATTCTCTATTTCATTTCGAAGGTAGAAATTGTGCACAAGGACTCGATTCTCCAGATCGTAGTTTGGGCCAATGATTCGCCTTGTACACTTCCTGGAAAGTCGCTCCTATAGAATCTACTTTCTCCTGCGGATCCTCGATTACAAAGAAGTTGTAATCATCAACGGCCTCATTTGGATCTATGCCTGCTGCTACAAGTATTTGTTCGTTGTTCGCCGTTCGGGCGATTTTGAGACATGGAAGGTCGTTTTGGTTATTTCTCCGAACTATTTTATTTATTTTCGGGAACATATTCGGGTTGCTGGTATTTACAGCCCGAATTTTATTGTTCCAATACAAACTTACAGAATTCTGTAATTTTCCTATATTAATGTTTGGGGGTTTTCAATCGACGACATCAGCGTCATGATCTCCGGGTTATGTCTGTCAGTAAATTGTCTGTTTTTAGTCTTGACAGCATTCTACTTTTATGTCGGTGCAGTCCGTCAATATTTGCGTTGCGGAATAAGTCTTCGTAGTCAGTGTGTCGTACAGAGGTATCGTTTTGCCCATTGTTCGTTTGATTGTCTTGTCCAGTAGTCTAAAATACCTGTCAATCTCCTCGTTTGACAGATTTCTGTTGGATGGTAGGCTGAGCGAATTCGAGGAGTGTGCTCTTGTCAGTATTCTTGCCTTTGAACAAACTCTTCCAATTCCGCAATTTCGTTGGGAACACTTATTTCCGTGCTGCGCCCGCAGTGGTCCCTGTCATACACGAAAGTGCGTAGACAGTTTGTAGTTTGTTGGTCAGTGCACGTCAGTTGTATTCGTGAGTCGAACAGCAGCAGATGCAAATAGAACCCGTTTTTGGGAAATGACAGACTATCTGTCGCTTTGAGGCCGAGTCGATACATTACACTGTGCTGATGCTACCAATTGAATAGTAGGTTCACTCTAGTATTTGGTATATTATTTCCCCAATCACTATGTTTGGAGTTGAAATCTCCGCCGATAACAAAATAGTTGTCTCCCAATTCCAGCCTCAGGAATCGAAAAAGTGTCTCGAGCTCTGAGTTGAATAAGGTGGATTCAGTAGCCTAAGGTGCATTGACAGACACCTTGTACAACCGCTTTCCACTACGGAGAGGGATATACACAACGCATGCTTCCAGCACCTGGAACCTACGTACTACACGACTGTATACTCTTTTAAAACGTATTCCTCTTCTTACATAGATCGCAACTCCTCCTCCGATAATGGAGTTGGGTCGATTTCTCCGTAATATTTTGTATCTTCTGTGCCTCATTTTGTGTCTGTTGGTAAGCTTAGTTTCGCTAATCACATCATGGGATTGGTCTTTAAGCAACTTAAATAGTGCGGCTCGTAGTTCGAACCTAATTAGTGAATTCACATTCACTGCAAGGACTTCAGGTTTGCTCCGCCACGCACGTATCCATTACGACAAAATGTGGACTAGCCCAGGCAGCAGCGTGTATATTTAATTTAATTCTAATTTTAATTTTGGTGGGGGCTGAGGCCCCCATTTATTGGCTTAATACAAGCTTAATCTAACTTAAAAACTAGGACTAAAAACTAACAGAACAACTTAAGAGCTAGGGACCAAGGAAGTGATGGAGGAGATCTTGTTTGAGACGAGAAGTGCTCAGGTGGAAATCAATAAGGGAGAGGTTTGAGTTGAGCTTTCGGAGATTGGTTGACCATGTAGAAAATAAAGTCGGTGAGGAGAAGGGTTGCATTTACGTGAGAAGGTTATAGACTGACATTTGGGTATATTAAGTTCTAGGCAGTTTTTGAGGCACCAGATTGAAAACCGATCAAGGTCTTCTTGAAGAAGAGCAGAGTTATGGGGAGACGAAATAGATTTAAAAAAATTTGTGTCGTCAGCGTAAAGGGAGAGGGAGGAGTGTTTAATGACTTTCTCAACATCTTTAATAGTAAGAATGAAGAGAAGAGGGCCAAGATGACTGCCTTGTGGAACTCCAGATGAGGCCAGGAATGGAACAGAAAGAGCGGATCTAAACCGAACGCTATAATATCGGTTTACCAGGTAAGAAGAAATCCATTTTAATGAGTGAGGCTCAAAGCCGAGGGCAGACAATTTGAAGAGGATCAATTGATGAGATATCTTATCAAACGCTTTAGTGAAATCAGTTGCGATAACATCGATTTCTTTGCCATTTTCTAAGGCTGAGAGAGCAAAAGACACGAATTCAACTAGATTTGTGGTAGTTGACCTCCCTTTTAGAAAACCATGTTGTCGGGGTGAAATAAAAGGCTTGCATTTGTAGCTTAAGGCTTCGTATAAAATGCTTTCAAAGAGTTTGGGTATATGAGAGAGTTTAGCAATGGGACGCTAATTGGTAACTTCATGTTTAGATCCCTTTTTGTGTGTCGGGATTATAAAAGGGGACTTCCAAATCTGGGAAAATTTTCCTTGTGTAAGGGATAGACGAAAAAGGTAGGAAAGGGGTAGAGACAGGTTGGAAGAGGATTTTTTAAGAAATACGGCGGGGAGTCCGTCTGGGCCAGATACAAATTCATCTTTAAGATTTAGTAACTTTTCTTCAATAACTGTAGGATCGAAATTTGGAGTGAGAAAGGGACCAATGGAGAAATTTGGTAGATCATTGAAGTAAGAGGGATCTGGTACGAAGGAGTTATTGGTAAATGATTGTTTGAAAAATGTGGCAAAAAAGTTGGCGATGGTAGAAGGATCACTTGAAGATTTGGTTTCGATAGCGAGGGAGGAAGGATAACCATCAGTCTTACTTTTGCAATTGACAAATTGAAAAAAGGACTTGGCGTCATTTATGAGATTGGTTTGCGCACAATTCAGGTAGCGCTGCTAGAGAGAGTTATAGAGTTCAATGAAATGAAGATATGTACCTAGATAATTTTTATAGTCGGAAGAAGAGTGGGTGCTAAGGAATACCGCCCATAACTTGTTTCTTTTGTTTCGTAGAGAGCGAAGTCTACGATTATACCAAGGAGGGGATGTAGAAGAAGTTTTATGGCGGGAGTAAGGCACCTAAAGGGCGATGGATTTGTATATTTCCCTGTAAAAAGTGGAGAGGGCATCAATCAGAGATAAATTGGTAAACTCAAAAGAAGCCCTGCGTAGATAGGTATTGATTTTACGGAAATTAGCTTTGTGAAAATTGTAAGAAAATAGAAAATATCAACAGTTGAAAGAGAAAGAGAAAGGGGACAACACGATACTGAGGAGTTGATGGGTTCAGTTGTGAAGATAAGGTCTAATTGCCTTTCTATATAGTTGGAAACGCCACTGACTTGGCATAGACTAAAGTCTGTTAGCTGATCTAAGAAGAGCCATTCCTTAGTAGAAATGGGATTGGAAGCGATGAAAAAAGATTGGTCTTCAGGTGGAGTCCACTTCAGCTGAGGCAGATTAAAATCGCCGAAGACAATGATATCATCAAGCGAGTCAATTGCTGCAATAGCAAGTTGGTGGGATTCGATAGGTTGGGCCGGAAGAATGTAACAACACATAATATACAAGCATCTACGAGTAAGTGTTATTTTAACTGACACAAAGTGGTGTTTACGAGAAGCTGAAATTGCAACGAGAGAGGAGTCCAAGCTGTTGTGAATAGCCAGTAGGACACCTCGACAAGGGGATTCAATCAAGGGGGATGCGCGATCATCATCCCGAAAAACATTAAAAGAAAGATTGAATAACTCCTGGTTTTTTATGTTGGGGATAAGATTAGTTTCGGTCAGAGCGTAGATATCAAATGGGAGAGCATGAGATTGGCGGAAAACAGCGCGGGTTTTAGAACGCAGTCGTCTTACTTTCTGGTAATAGAAGGTGAGAGGGAGGTTTTTAAATGAATTTTTAGGGTCGAAAAAATTTATCGTGGTCAAGTCGACTGCGTTGGAGGTGTGAGACTATTTTAGGGTGTACATAGTGGCGAAGAGCGGCAAGATCGTCTGCAACTTTTTGGTGGGGCGTATTAAAAATCTCGTGATACTTTATATAGAGTTTCATGAGACTAGTAACGTCGGTTGGGAGGCCTTCCTGCTGGATAGAAACCATGACGCTAGTTTTTGTTTTACCCTCGTAGCACACCGAGTCGGATTTGTCGTTCAGATAAGCGAGATTTAGGCGTATATTCTCATATATCTTTTTATCTCTAAGCCTAGAGAATGCATAGCGACATTCGGTGGAATCGTTAGTTTGCTGCGTTAATTCAACAATGGGTGGCGAAAGGGGGTCAATAGAAGAGTGAGTGGTTAATGAGTTTGGCGTAAGGTTTAAAATGTGAGAGCTGGTGAAATTAGGATACTTGGCTTCAGTTCTGAGGTCGAAATTAGAGAAAGGCGTGTGTGTTAGGGGTTGAGTGGTGGGAGTTTGAGCTATAGGGGTTAAGTCGAAAGAGACACGTTGACGTAGGGGCTTGGTTTGGGGTGGAATAGGGGGAGTTGGAATATGGGTGGTAGGCTTAAAATTAGGAAAAATTTTAGTTTTAAAACTCCAATTGGAGGTGGGTTTGTTGTGGGATGAGGAGGTGGGTCTTGGCAAATTGGATTTACTTGCTAACTTTTTTGTTGGTTTAGGTGTGACGGACTGCTTGATTTTATCCTGCTTCTTGGTCGTATTTTCCAACCATTTGCAGACACGCATCTTTCCAAGATTGAAATTGTTGCTGGCTGGATTATGGAATAACCATTCGTATTTAGCTGGAGATTGAGCTTGAAGCTACACTTGCTTCTGTGGTGAGAGTAAGAAGCAGATTGCAGTAAAGCCACATTTCTTTTCGAAGAAATTTGTGATCCAATCAACATCAGCATTTGGGGGGGCGCCTTTGATAGAAGCGTGGTGACCAACTGATTCTTCGAAACAAATCTATCAAGTCTACGTTGCCATTCGGAAGGTGTCCAAGTTGAATTAAAATGATTGATAAGCTTCCGTGGGGCAGCGATTGGAGGAGCTGGCATAGAAGTGTTCTCTGTTGTAGAGTTGGAAGAAACTTCCCAGGAATCAGTGGGTTGAACCGTCCGTAAATGACTCATTTGTGGGGGTGATCGTGAATCCACTTCAGGTTCCATTAATTCAGCCATGAGCGATGTATTATAAGGAACATTCTGGTATGGCTGCGGGAAGTTTGGTATATCAACGATTTTGCTGTTCATTGTTGCGATGTGATGTTCAATATCGCATACGAGGGATCGAGGGATCACCGACATCGTTCACTTTATCGAAGATTACTTCGAGCATGGGATCACTTTTTTTAGGAGAGAGATCTTTTTGTGTGCCGAGGACTGAAAATGAATGTCTATATCGTCACGCAGGGAGTTTATCAACTCGCAGGTTTTTTGGTTGGACGTAACCTGCGCAGAACACATTGCTTTAATGTCACTCAACACTTTATCCAGGTGACGTAAGGGAGTTTCTTCATTCCTGGATCTCCCGGGGTCTAACTCGATTAGACCCGCAATTTGTTTATCCATGTGCTTTAATTCGGATTTTATTACACCGGCTGAGTTCTGCACTGAGTTACGTAACTCTTCAACACTTTTAACACTGCTTTCAATGACCGAAATTTTATCCGTAATCTTTTTGGCGAGTGCGTATTGGTATTAGTCATTTGAATCACTTAGGCATTTTATTGCCAAAAGCACGTGCGAAAGTGAGATACTCTTACACTCATCACAGAAGAAAAGTAGGTTATCGGAGAATTCTTTAATAAACAGTGTATTTCTTTTGTTTAACCCGACACAAACCGCATGAAAGGCGTTCCCACAAATGCCAAATGCCTACCCAGTCAGCATTGTTGTCATCGATTACACAATTTGAAATTACGCAAGCCATATTTAAATTGGTTGTATGTAGCTGTGTTTTTGTCAAAAGAACCCGATTTTTTTTTGTTCGAAAGGATATTTTGAGCATGAAGATAACAATTCATTTGTTTTTGCATAATTCTTTTGAATGCTCTTGATAGGAAGTTGTTAGGATATTACTGTAAAAGCTGAATTATGTATGTATGTATATCTAAGCCTATATAAATGTTATAAATACCAGTGAAGTAAATGAATAAAGCCACAGTAATACTTCAAACAATGGTTGCCTTGTTTGTTCACAGGGTAAGCACCAAACATAATAGAAGGGTTTAATTGAAATTTGATCTTTTGGAATTGGTATGACTTTAGATATTTTCCATTGGCTAGGGTAAGGACTACATAGTTGTCAAAACTTTATTAAAAATATGGGCAATATGATTCGTAAGAAACTTTTAAAGAAGGTAGGGTCTATTTCATCGATCCGACTGCATTTAATTTTGTAGATATAACACTTTCAACAATGTCAGTGTCACCCATCTCTATTTACTTGTAGGGTGGCTGCTCGTCCAAGAGCTGATAATGGTAAGCTTACAAAACTGCGCTTAAGTGTGTTGGAATAAACGTTTTGCAGTCTGTTGTTCTTTTTTCCCAATACCAATCGCTGTAAGCCTGATCTGAGTCTTTATATATATGTATATTGTCATAGCCGGATTCTAACACCTCATAATTTTCCCACTACCCACGGATATGTCGTTGTGCATCATTTGCATGATAGGCACATTCTGTCACGTAGCAATTTGAGAGTTGCCTAGTTGCCAGTGCAAGATTTTCTTTAGTTATGAGAAAATGTATTTTGTTAGTTCTAAATAAACTTCCGCTAAGTTGGTCATTTGTTCTTATTACTGGGCAGTCGGAAAAGCGACAGAAAGTTAGCCCTTTATGGAACCATGTTGCACTTCTGCAATATACCATCTATATACGAGAAGTAAAAATAAAGCAAATGCCGATAGAGCGACTTTACTCAGTGTTGTACTGATGTACTTTACTCAGTTTGTTGATGATGCAACAAAGCGTTTTAACGGATAAGTTACAAATCAGCTGACTAGATGGCTATATTTGAATTTGTATTTCATTGAAGAGATGAACTTGTACAAACAAGTTTTATGCTCTAAGAATTTATTTTCGAAAATAGTTGTTTTTGTAAAATATTGATATTTGGGTCTTGAAATTGGTGTGTGTAAAAAGTAAGAAGATGTTTTTCGATAATCAATGAATTTTTTTTTAGCAGAATAGTTTTTTTTTTTATTATTTTTGTGGTGTACTTATTTAATGTTATTAATGAATTTGAAATTTTCTTTTCGAGGATCACAATGAGTGGTAAATTGCATAATTTGATTTTTTTTTTTACAAACCAGCGGGCGCTCAAGGGATTAAAGTACTCTTAAAATGTTTGCACATAGCGCGGGCGAAGCAAATTTAGGGAGGAAAGCAGGATAGGTACCGATGTACGTTGGTTTTATATGTCTGAATGTTATAATGACTAGGAAGTAGAGAGTCCCGCAGGGCATTCCACAAGCGAATGGTTCGGCTTACAAATGAATTACGATATTTCAGAGTACGTCTGAAAGTGGGCTTGAGGGTATACAGATGAGCATTCATAGCGAGACGTGTGTTACGGTTAAAAGTTTGAAGGGGCGGAAGGCGCTACTTGCGATTTCTATGGAGCACTGGTGGTGGAAATAGCGATAAAACAAAGTGAGACACGAGACATTTCGTCGGTGTTCGAGGGTGTCCATTGCCTGAGTGATATTGATATCAACTATGAGTTTTATCGCACGATTTTGAATCCGGTCTAGCAGATGCAGAGATGTGTTAGGCGCACCTGACCTGATATGTCAGCATTATACTCCAGTTTTGGGCGGATAAATGCCTTATTTATTGTGGCCAGATCAGAGGGGGTAAAATATTTCTTACATTGCTTGAGGAAACCTAGACATTTCGCAGCATTTTTGGCGACATCGAATATGTGGTCATTCCAACGTAAGTTGTCTTTGACACAAATACCGAGATTGGAAAGTTTTTCGGTTTCGTCGTTGCAAGTGCCATTCATGGATAATGGCTGGGTGTTTGGATTTCGCTTGAACGACAGCAGAGAGCATTTTGTTTTTTAAATTTCACTCTGTTGATAGTTCCCCAATTGGTTATGCTGTTGATATCGGAATTTAATAAGCTTAACATACGCTGTCGTTCGCGTTCTACAGCCGAAGAGCAGGCAGAAGGCACGTGAGTCTGGAAACGAATATGAAAAGCAGAGAGTACTGACGTCAGCAGTCCGAGTACTCAGGACCTGAAAAAAATATTAGAAGAATGGGAAGACAGTGGAAGTGGTTTTTCAGACGACGGCAATGTTGCCGATCCGACGTTTAGCTTCGAGCCGGATGAGCATGAAAGTTCTGATGAAGACCAAGGGGTGCCACCTGACATGGAACAATACTCAGAACATTGACACAGTCTGGCCTCCCCTTCTCCTAGTACTAGTTCCACAGAAGCTCCACTGACATCTTATCGTGTGCCTAAGACTGGTATTACATGAAAACGCAAAAGTCTCAACTCAAACGACGACCAACTAAGTTTCCATGGATCTGATAAGTTACCTTCAGAGATACTTTGCTTGGATACTTCATTTGAAATATTTTCATATCTATTCATTGAAGACGTTTTAAAACTCATAAGAGACCAGACTAAATTATACTCTGTTCAGAAAGATGCTAATAAGCCAGTAAATGTAACTAGTCAAGAAATACATCAATTCATTGGTATCGTATATTACACGTCAATAGTACATATGCCAAATGTAAAAATGTATTGGTCTGAAAACATAAGCTTTTCGACGGTACGAGAGACATTGCCGTCGAAACGATTCGAATTACTTAGCCAGTTACTGCACTTTAACGACAGTAGCAAGATGCTACCATATGACCATGTGGGTTCTGATCGATTATAAAGGCACTCAACCACAGCTTTAAAAAAGTTCCATTTGAAGCGCATTTGTCCGTAGATGAACAAATGTGTCCAACGAAAACTCGAAGTGTGTTGAAACAGTATTTACCAGATAAACCTCATAAATGGGGATTCAAGTTATTTTTTATATGTGGTGTATCTAGGTATGGATATATATTTGAAGTATATAGTGCTCAGGAAAACATATGCGCAGTCGGCGAGCCTGAATTAGGGGCATCATCTAATGCGGTAGTCCGCCTTGCCCGTGATGTGCCTACCAATCAGAACTAACGGCTGTTTTTTGATAATTACTTCACCTCGATCTCGCTTATTGAATACTTGTCCAGCCGTGGCATTTTGGCACTAGGAACTATAAGAAAAAACCGTATTCAGCTGCCGGATGAGAAAGTTTTTAAGAAAGAACCGCGCGGAACGTCAGTAGAATACTTCGGTAAATGCAACGGAGTTGACGTAACTGTGGTCGCTTAGAGGGATAACAAAACCGTCTCTTTAGCATCCAATTTTGCTGGAAAGCACCTAACATCTGTAGTAAGAAGGTGGGACAAGTCGCGAAAACAATACATTTCAGTTGAACGCCCTTTTGTCGTGGCAGAAAACAATATGGGTGGAGTAGACCTTCTAGACTCTATTATGGGCCACTACAAAATTAAGCTGCGTAGCAAGCGTTGCTACATACGAATTTTTTACCATTGCCTAGATATTGCTATTTATTTGTAATCCATGGCTTTTGTACAGACGAATAATAGCTGAAAAGGATAGTACCAGCAAAACCCTCAACTCTTTTGAATTCAATATTGCTATAGCCGACACGCTTTGTAAATATAAGACAGTCAACCGTACAAAGCGCAGAAGAGATGCTGAATGTCTTATTCAAAACAAAAAGAAAAAAGATCCGGCTCAGTACGTCCCTCCGAAAGATGTGAGGTTGGACCAATATGGGCACTGACCAGTTTGGATGAATAAACGGATGAGGTGCAAAAATCCAGACTGCAATGGCTTTACATAAACAAGCTGTGAGAAATGTGGAACTAATTTGTGCTATTGTAGAATAAGTAAAATAACTGCTTCAAAAATTTTCATATTTCCTAGGCTTAAAGTATTGATATGCGGTGTTAATTTGTTATAATTCAGTTTAAATCGTGAAATTTATTTCAATTTGTTTTATTCGTTTTGTTGTATTATTATTTTATAGATTTAGATATTTTTATTTATTGTGCCAATTTATTTTATTTTTAATGAATAACTTTTTTATGTAACACTATTAAGGCATTGTTGCATATCTGCAACAGATAGTTTTTTTCAAAAAAAAAATACCTAATTTTTAAAAAAATTGTTTTCAATTATTATTTTCATTAATAGTACTTTGTTTACCACCTAATTTTTAAAAAAAATAACAAAATTGCCGACCTTAGGCCATAAAGGGCTAAGAAAAATTAATCATCTCTAGTTGTGCTTCATTCGGGAACATTAAGCATATCTGTATAGTAGACCACTGTAAGCTACGTAACAAGTCAGCAAAGAAATAAATTATAAATATAAGCTGTTTTCTTACTTCATAAATTATCAAAAAATTAACAGCTAAATAAGTTATTGAATAAGTTACTTTAGTTATTACCACCGATACCTGGAAATTTTAAAATCATCCTTGACTTTATTGCCAGCCCTCCCGAGTTTAGTGGAGAAGGTATTGATATGAATTTTTTGAAAGAGTTGACGCCATAGTACTGACGGTATTAAAATTCAATGACACGAATACAGGTATTTTAATGAGATACATTAGCGACAAAGTAGTAGGTAAAGCACGAAGAACACTTCAGGGGGAAGGGAGACTAGACAACTGAAACCAAATTAAGGAAATATTAAAATCTAATATCGGAGAAAGAGTAACAAAAAATACACTCCTAGATAAAAATATAAAGGCACGAGTTACAACAAATTTTATAACAAATTAAGCAATTATTTAAGTAGAATCAATAATGACGAATTTGATCAAGAAATGTGCATCAAAAATAATCTTCCTGAACCATCGCGAACTATCATTCTTTTACGCAACGCAAACAAGCTTAATGAAGCATTCATCATAATATTAGAAATAAATCATCAGCACTTAGGACCCAATAATACTATATTTAAAGAATTTAATTTAATTGACTATTACGTAGATTTCTTGTACGTAATATAAATTTTATGATAGATATGACGGGACTATAGCAAATAATATTCTATGTGCTAAAATTGATTATAAAAACCATGTGCTAAGTACAGATAATTCAGATATAAAACAATTTCTTAACCCCGACGAAGAAAACTATTGTATTACCAAATGTTTAATAATGAAATTAAGAAATGGAACATTTTAGAATTTATAAGAGATCATCGTCTAAATTTTGAAGAAAAGAGTTTGTTCCATAAACTCATTAATGAAAATAAAAGTGTTTCTTACAAATGGTAATATCACGTTCACAAGTGAAGTAAAACACAGAATCTTAACGAGAAATGATATACCAATATATGGTAAACTCTATAGGTACCTCGACATTCACAAATTAATGAGATGTTACGCCAAGGGAAAATAAAGGAGTCAAACAGCTCCTACAACAGTCCCATATGGGTGGTTCCGAAAAAAGATGATGCGTCAAGAAAACGTAAATGCTTTTCCACGGCATTATGAATTCACCCGGATGCCGTTTGGCTTAAAGAAAGCGCCGGCCACCTTTCAGCGAATGTTAAATAGGGTACAGCAATATATAAACAAGATATGCGTGGTGTACTTAGATGACACCATCTACAAGCTTAAAAGGGCAGATCAATATGTTTAAATTAATATTACGAAAACTTTATGATGCGATCCCAAAAATTCAACTATAAAAATGTAAATTTATGAAGACACCGAGTCACTATTTCCGAAGAAGGTATAAAGTCAAATCCCAACAAGGTGTCAGCCATTCGAGCAATGAAATTACCAAAAAACGCAGAAGAAAACTAAAGCCTTCCTCGAGATAATAAATTAATATAGGTGTTTTATTATATCTGAATAAAAATGCAAGAATTGACCTAAATGTTAAAGATTACGTAAATGCATTTAACAACTTAAAACTCTGCCTAACCACTGAACCAGTCCTAAAATGCCTGGACTTTAGCAAAAACTTTGCGCTAATGACTGACGCCTCTAATTACGCAATTAGTTCAATTAAAACGAAAAGCGATCTTCTCATTTCATACTAAAGCAGCATTTTAAATGACCATGAAAAACTGGCTATAGTGGCATCTAGAAAATATTTTCGCGCTTAATTTGTTTGGTTTATATTAAGCTTATGATAAAAACAGGCCACAGGCCCTTAGTCTAGTTAAATTGGCTGAAGGAACTAATTTCAACATTACAAAGAAGGAAGATAAAGTTCAATGAATTCGATTACGTTATATAACACGTAAAGGAGAAGTACAATACCGCAGCGGACGCAATAAGCAGATTATCAGTCGAACATGAAAGTAAGCAATAATGTAAAAACAGTGATATAAGTCGCGAATTCGACAAATCTATCAAGAAATATTACGAAAGTCAAATGGAAGGACATACTACTGACAAGGATGATCAATTCTCAATAGCGGCGGCAATTCACTCAGCAGCAGAAGACAGTAAGAATCATATTCCTACTACCGAAAAACCAATCAACATTTACAAAAATCAATTATTTCTCTATTATGAAAACGAGGAAAAAATAGCTCAAAAAATTGTGCAAGTTAAACTATTTTGAGTTCTTCATTAATAAAAAAAAAATTATTAATTTTACTTTACCGCTTCACGGTCACTTAAGAACTAAACTAACAATTTCTATAATCTTAAAGGTAACTTCGCGTTTCTGTATCCAGATGCTAAATCAGCAAAATTGTGTTTGTTCACTCAGGTGTCATCTCCGGCATGTGGCTGCATGTGCAAGGTGTTATGTTATTATGTTTGCAGTTTCCCGTGGGAACATTATCATGTGGTTTTTACGTGATCATCTGATTCGGCGTGTGGCGCGTTAACTTGCACAAAAAGGACAAACATTGTCTACGTTACTAACAACAGTAATGTGTTAGACATGATGAAAAGAGTGTTGTCCGATAAAGGAACTATAGAAGTCTACTTTGAAGATACAGTCTTTATGTGAATGAACTTGTATGTAAAATATTTTTCGTTGTAACAAAAGCTTAAGAATTTTTAAAACATCAGTGAAACTATTTAACACAAAGGACTTGAAATCATAAATGACAACCACTTAGAAATAATCATAGAGGTGGTATAAACGAGATGTATGAGTGTGATGAAGTAAAATCAAATTACTTTTACCCAAATTTGCAAATTCAAATACAGAAATACGTAAATAATTGCGATATACGAGGGCGGGTCAATAAGTCCGTGACAGAAACTGCGAAACATTTCAACGACATAATACACTTAAATATTTTATTCCCACAACTCAGCATAATGTACTTAACTATGATAGACAGACTTCCAAAATATGCAGCAGTTAACTTACTTGAAGGTAGAAATTGATTATCAATCCTAAATGTAATTAAAAAAAAGGATTTAATTATTAGGCAAACCCAATAAAATAATTTCAAATGGTGCAACATGCATAATCCATTCGGCAGTCAGCTAATATCTTAAAGGAAATAATATTGCATTTCATAAGACAACATCATCTCTGAAGTGCGGTAAGGCAGATATCGAAATTGAACGAACACCTTAGAATAACAGAAAGAGGTGCCTCAGATTTAGGAGGAAAAATGTTTATCGATCTAGAACAGGACTATCAACTCGATAACAAAAATAAAACCCATCGACTTCATAAACAAAATATAACTGCAAAAGATATTAGAGCATTATCAGACAAATTTCATGAGGAAAAAATTAGAAGAATAGTTCCTTTAAAGAGAAATAGAAAATCTTCATTTAACCAATGCGAAAATATAGTTACGAATAGAAATATAGTAAAAACGAACCCTAAGTAAAGAAAACTAAGTAATTGTTCTTTAAACGGAAACCGTTCATACTATAGATAAATCAATTAAAACAAATACAAGCTACCACCAAAAACAATTAAAGCGAATATAAATCAATCGTAGTCGTTCCAGGAAAAATGATAGGCATAGTAATAGTCCTAGTAGTCCAGTCTGTCAGCCAACGATTGGATATAACTTCAATATACACAAACAATTGATGTATAATTTATAAGAAAAACTTATCGTTGATAACTTCATCAGATTCGTCCACGTTATTGACTAATAGGAATATATAAGGATAACCTACGTAATGTCGATGTAAATTTAGAGTTGTCACAGAGGGAACTTTATCAATCATGAGGAAACATAAATACAATTTACTAATACGACAAAAGAAAGGACTCATTAACATTTGGGGAAATTCATTGAAATTCTTGACACGTGTTATGGACAAGGAAGATGCGGAAGAGATATACGGAGACTTAAATAATTTAGATAAAAATCAACAAGCAACTAGTAATCAACAATAACTTTATAGCATCGGTGGATAAAATAAAGAATCACATAATAGATAAGCAGATTAAATTAAGCGAATTCTTATCAAACACAACCACGGAATCTGTGGTTACTCGTACATGCCATAACGATATTTATTGATATATCTGCCCTGAATAAACAAGTGGAGAAGATCAAAGATAACATTTTACTTCGTAGGTCAGAAATACTTCCTTACGATATTCTTACAAAAAAAAATATTTCCCTGCTCTTATATTCAATAATCACTTTACCAAATCAAAATCAAGAACAGTAACTCACTGTTAGGGGAAAGCAACCGAACAATTGCTTCGGAACAAATTATTTTTGAGTTATAAATAAAGAAAATCTAAGGTTACACAATAAGATATTTGATAAAAAAAATAACCATTGTAGTTTTACTATTAATAATAAGAAAACAGTTGAAGAACTCGAACTTGATTATATATATATTCTAACACCTCATCATTTTCCCACTACCCACGGATAAGTGGCTGAGCATCATTTGCATGATAGGCACATTTTGTCACGTAGCAATTTGAGTGTTGTTTAATTGTCAGTGCAAGGTAAGATTTTCTTCAGTTATGAGAAAAAGATCAACTTATTACTATATATATACATATACAAAGTGATCCGGACAAATGGTTCTAATTTGAATTAAAATTTCGTTCTATTACCGCAGTTATGGTTCAAAACTTATAAATAAGCGAACCGATACAATTTGGATTTGGAAAATAAAAAAAAAGTGATTTCGTAAGCAACCACGAATTAATTTTGTCGGTGACGAGGAAGTTTATTACAATCCTAGAAATCAGACTTCTTAAGGGCCAATCATAAAAGAAGTTGGTCACAGTTCAGCCGCAGCTTTAAAGCTTACCGCATCGAACCCTTTACCGACGTGTTATTAAATACTACGAGTACCTATATCTCGATTTTTCCTTCTTGTGTTTTTTATTCTACCAATTTATGTAGCCAAAGCTTCGATTGCAGCATGCAACAACTTCAGGTCTTCTAGAAATTTTAGTTTGATTTGACGGCAAAATTTGCTTAAGTGACCAACAGTAATTATAGGCAATTCAACGGTGCTTCTGCTCACTTCTCGTTCGGTTTTGACATATGCTTAAGTGCACTTAAAGTAATAATCTGGCCATAAAAGGCCAGATCCTTTGAATCTATCATATATGTATGCATACGAAAAAGTTTCGATGTAAATACGTTTTATCATTCTTTCCGACAAGTTTTTCCTGAGGCCCCAAAAAAATGTTTTTGAAAATGCGACATAAATTTCGAGGATATACGACTAGGTCACACCAATCAAATTAAGATATTTTTAAGTAGGCTTTTGATTACTAGATGTATGGACTTTTGAAAAGAAATTAAAGCCTTCTTTAGGAGATCCAATGTGCATCTCTGCTGCTCGAGTTAACAGGATCGGAGGTGAAATTCATCAGGAGTATTGTTGATCTCCAACAACTATGGTGTCGTAAAACTACAAAATCAAAAAAATGTTAGATGATTTCAATAATCTTGATCTTGAATAAGTGAACGTCAGCAATGAATTCTGTGTTGAATCTAAGTTATGGAACTCCCGTAAGGAATTCACGACACTAGTTTTTTTTTATGAAAAACAAACAAAAAACGACGTGGCATCCTCCATCATGACAATGTTAGTTCACATACAGCCGGTCAAAGAATTAAAAATTTGAATTTTCCAAACGTCGAATTAATGAGCAATTGCCCATTTTCTCCTGATTTATAGCCTAATGAATTCTTTTTGTTCCCTTTCATAAAAAATAAAATGCGTGGTCAACGTTTTTCAACGCCAGAAGAACCTGTAGAGGCGTTCAAAAATCATGTTTATGAGGGTCGGATTCAGAGTGGAATAAATGTTTCAAAAACTGGTTCTAACGAGTGGAAAAATGTATAAATCTTGGAGGAGAATACTTTGAAAAACAATAAACCATTTAAAGTAGCAAATTTATGACTTTTCTTACTTTTTCTAAAAATTTGTCGGACAACCTTCGTATTGAATGGTTTACCTCAGATATAGAAAGTGCAGATTGCGATGCTTTAAAACTCAAACCGGCTTTAGTATGTATAAGTTGATATTTCTATCAAAGAACTCGAGAGTGCATTGTGCTCAGTTGAATGCAGGGATGTCAGTTTAATTGGGGACATATATTGATATTTTCAACCTTCCAAGGGACAGTGATAAATATATATATGTATGTAAGTTCTTGCGCTCGCCAATTGGTTTTCATTTGAGTATTAATATACCAACAAGAACCACTGCGAATACCTCATCCTGCATTGATCATATATTTCTTAAACCAGAAATACGTTTAAAGCTCACCCTTTTGTTTTAGAGCTTAACATCGGATATTTGGCCACTGGCATCTATCGTAAAGTGAATCCACTGCTGCCTCGACAATTATTCATAGCAAACATATAAAAAAAATTTAATTATTCGAACTCTAACCGGTTCTTGATCCGAGAAATGTGAACAATTGTGTCTGTCCTTTAGAAGCCTTTCGCTATTTTTGGAAAGAACAAACAGCTATATTGAAACTTGCTCTAGGGCACACAAACAAAATATTGCAAAATTAAAACCTTGGATTACGGATGCAATATGTCCCAAAATTAAGGAAACAACTATTTTTACTCGTTAAAGATCAAGTTAAACCAGCCTTTAATAAAACAAAAGCACAAAGAATTACAAATGATTATACGCAAACTTATAGCTAGATAGAAAATTAAATACTATGTATAGGCGCAATTTTTTAGAAAACAGATCCAACCCTAGAGAGCAATGGTGTATAGTAAATAATATTGGAATGACCAGAATGGAGTTATCCGAAAATCCTCAAACTTATTAATAGGATTCAAGTGGTTCTTTAAACATCCGGCTCAAAATCCTACACCCGAAATCATTTTTCGGCTCATTAAAACAAATAGCATGTTTTTAGTCCATAAATCGAATTCGTCTTCCTTTTTTTTCAGTTCGGTGACTAATACTGAATTTTTTTCTGTAATTAATGTTCTTAAGTCAAAAAATCATGTGGAAGAGCTGGTATAAGTAGTATATTTATTAAGAACATCAATTCTAAGTCCTTTGGTTTTTATTATATATAAAAATGTTGAATATGGGAAATTTCCAGATGCAATCCAAAGATTTATCGTTATTCCAATTTTTAAAAATGAAGACCTTAATGAACCAAATAACTTTAATTATATGCCTCCAATTCTGGGCCAAAAATAGTCTTCCAACCTGGCACAATAGCGAACTCCATTGATCGTAACATGGAGATCATTTTCATCAACCAAAAAATACGGTCCAATCACACCTCCGGCATGAAATCCACACCACACGGTCACTTTTTCTGGATGCAATGGAACCTCCTGAAGGACATGTGGATTTGTTGCTGTTCAATATTGCATATTGTACTTACTGATAAAGCCAAAAAATGAACTTCATCGCTTAACATGATTTTTCGATGAAATTGAGGATTTCCTTCAAATTATTGGAGAGCCCAATCGGAGAAGTTTCGGCAAATCAAATGATTTAGAGGCTTCAGTTCCTGTGTTAATGCGATCTTGTAAGGATGTACTAGGTATGGTGAAAAGTAACCTCCTTGGGAAAGAAAAAAAATTTTTTTTAAATGTGTTTTTATTTTATTCAATATAGTCCACTTTTAGTTGGATACACTTATTCCAGCGATTTTCCAACTTCTTTATCCCGTCCGAAAAGTAATTTTTCGGAAGGTCTGCAAAATACTCCTCCGTGGCGTCGATGATTTCCTTGCGTGAGCTGAATTTTTTATTGATGAGCCATCTTTTGAGGTTTGGGAAGAGATAATAGTCCGAGAGATCCAAATCCAGTTGCCAATCGACGCCAAAAGTACGCCCGTTTCCGCATCAGCAAGTCCAAACACTCTTTCGAAGTGCTCTCGCGTTCGTATTTTTTTGACATTGTTCTCTGTAACCGCATCGGAGGGCCTGCCGCTGCGGACTTGATCGGTAGTGGAGTTGCGATCACCACGAAACTCTCGAAACCAATATTTGACGGTGTAATCTGACGGAGCATTAGCCCCATAATATTTATCCAACTTTATCCAAAACTTCGCCGTTTTGCCTCTCAAAAAATAATGTTTTATGAGAGAACGAAAATCGTTTTTGTCCATACTCAACATGATGCCAAACACGTCAACAACAATCAGCTGTCAAAAGAAAACTAAAGACAGTATCGCACTGAAATTTGGAGAAATTTAGAAAAAGGAGGTTACTTTTCACCCCACCTAGTAGACTAAGATCTTTCCGCAAGATTCGCCACAATGTGGACTGAGAGATTTCCAATTCCTGTGAGCGGCGGGGAATCGACCGATTTTGCACTTACGGTTGCGATATTTTCGATACTTCGACTGGTGCGCTGTCTCACTGGCATAGGAACATTCAAAAGTAAATGCGTTGACTCGAATTTATCCACAGGAGTAAGCGCGAACATCGACTCGGAATTTCCGTAGTAATTTTTAATAATTTGAAAACGTTGCTCGTTTGTGAACTTCACCATGATAAAAATGTAAACGTTGACTGAAATTTTGACATTAACAGGGGCTAAGGGTGTGTTTGTATTAAAATACAAAATTGTTATGTCTCTATTGAAAAACCCTTTACTAGAATGTGTTAAGAAGTTTAGGTGTCTCGGGGTTTTTATAGACAACAAATTGTGCATCGCCATGAACGAAATGTATTACCTACGGAATCTCGTACTACAAAATTTGCTATTAAAAATTTACTATTCACTGGTTCATTCACGTCTAGAGTATGGTCTTGCAGGTTGGGGGAGTGCGTACATAACGAACCTGATGCCTATTGTCACAGCACAAAAGCAAATTATCAGATTAATATACCATCAAAATAAATTCGATGGCTCACTGCCCTTATTTCAATCAGCGAAAGTATTTCCTCATTATTTTCTCTATATACATATACTCGTATGTACGAGTATAATACAAAGCATTTAAAGTCGTTTTCGTCAGAAGTGGTAATACTAATTTCAGAAGAAATGAGGCGTACTTGCTGAGAAATAGGCAGGCCAAGGTCGTTCGGACCTACAAAATTCGGCTACTCTCTAGATCTGGGGTAGAAACCTTGATAAAGGGTAGTCTGGTTTGGGATACAGATATTTTGGGATCTGATTCATTGGTTTATGTTATGAAAAAAAATCGTATAGGAGGAGAAGCCTATCTTCAACACCCACTGAGTTACAGGGTGTTTAAAAAAGTTCTTTAATATAATTAGGTACCAACAAATATTTAGTTATAACTTCTAGTGTAGTAAACCTAGAGCAACTAAGTTGGAAACGTTTGATAGTCAATTGATTAATGGTTAATAAATATTAAAACACCATTATCATCTATGTTTTCGTTTTCGAGATATTGGTCTTCAAATATAATTTTTTTTTATTTTTTTTTTTAATAATATAAAAAATTACCTACAAATTCACAATACAAAGTTTTTACTGGAGTTTTTTTTACAGTTTTCCAGCCATAAGGTTAAATAAATTGATCCCAATATGACTATTTTTTATTATTAATAAAAAAGTACTCTAAAATAAGTATAGGCTTTAAAAATAAAGTACTTTAATAATATGTAATGTACTAAACACTTGACACTGCTTCAAACATGCAAAATATGTTCTATATATCTAGGTTTCATAAATCATAATAAAAACCATTTTGTAAAAATTAAACATGTAAATTAAATAATAATCAAAATAAAATATTGATTGCTTCCTCCATAACCAACGAAAAGCGTACTTTACTTCGATGTGAAAGTACTTGCCATGGGGGCAAGGATATTAGGTGTGGGGGAAAGTTAAACCAGGAGTTTATCACATGTACTTCTATGCTTTTTCGACCATTAATTAAAAATCTGACGTTAATATTATACAATCGGTGTGTATTAGTAGACAGCACGCTGTAGTTTTCCCTATGTTAGTCAGTAATTGTTCAGAGTATACAATCTAAGCCAACAATGCAGTTTGGGCAAAAAAAGTATTTGGAGAAGCCACAGTAGCAGCTTGAATATGTCAATGCTGGTTTTATGAAATTTCGCCCAGGTAACTTTTCTTTAAAGTATATTATAAATCTCGATGAATGGTCGTCATTATATGTTAATTCGATTCGTAATACATATACGAGTATGTACAATATAAGGCTTAGTTTAGAATTATGCGGAAACAAATTAATGGCCAAATTTCCATATGTACCCCAAATCATGTTCGCCAGAAAAGGAAGCCATTTTGGTACTGGAGATGAACAGTTAATAACTTGCTAAAATGGTGTAAGAAAAGAGCCTATGTTCATACAGGGGAAACCGCTGTCATCAACACCTAAAGCTGATGTGCATCAGAAAAACGTAATACTGTGTTGCTGGTGCGGCCGTAAGAGTTTGCTGTGTTATGAGCTGCTACAAAGTAATTTGATATTTTGAAAAAAGAAATTCAGTGCAAACGTGCATCGTGTGCTAACAGAAAGGGTGTAGTCTTTCAAGACAAAGCGAGACCATATGTGGCAAGGAAAATTATCAAAAAAATTGATGTTGATAAATTTTACCTCAGCCATTATATTCCCCTTGTGTTGCATCGGATTACTACTTACAGTTCTTAAAACTTTTTTGATAGAAATGAGTATTCAAATTTTGAGAGTATCCAAATGGCAGTGGAACAGTTTTTCACCGGCAAAAGCGAGGACTTCTTTCGCAGCGGATAGGATAAATTGCAAAACGCTGTCAAACAATATTTAACTCTCTCAGAACCATAAGCTTATGTAATAATATTATTGTAGCTATTTAGAATGATCAATTGAGCGTCAAAAAACATAACTCAAAAACAAAATACGAAAAATAATTATTGGTTTTTGGCATTTTTTGGGACAAACGTGTCCCTATGGTCGCTCAAACAACTTTATCATAGCGTTTAATTAAAAAATGCACATTTATTATCATAGTTTTAATTATTATAAAAATATAAAATATACTTTTATTAGTTATTGCACTCAGCGATGCAATTCCTATCGTTAGTATAGCATAGGTGAACTTTAGGTACGTAAAGCACAAATATTGTTTGTTCGGTTTTCATTCTTTTTTATTGGTACAGTTTATGCACCGCTTTCTGATGTTTGATTTTTCCATGGGGTCAGAATATAATTGTCTTTTCACAGATTTACGTACAGCATCTGTTCTTTTATTGGGAATGCCTCATTGTCTGACGGTAAAGTCATTTATCAATCTCTGGACAACGATTTGTCTGAACTACAAGCTCGAAAACGGACCTTCTTCCATTTGTTTTTGATCATGAGACTTAGTGTAGAGGATATATGCGTTATTCACTGATATATCAAACAGATCAAAAATAGTCGCACATAGTACTTTATTTTTATCTCCGACCTATTTCATAGCACGCCTTACGTCGAACATAAGATCTACTCCACCAACGTTTTTCTTATAATGTGATACAAGTCTTAAGTAATTCACATCTATTTTATTTGCTGAACCAGCTGTGCGTCGTCTTACGATGTCTGTTTGTTTCTATAGGCGACAGAAAGTTAGTTAACATCTGTGAATGCTACAATATGTCTTGAAAACTTTTGGTGTAAATGTCTGTTCGCATCATTTCTTTATCAACTGGTACTGTTGTCGACAGATGTTTTCTGTTAGCTCGAACAGTTCCACACGTCTTGGTATTCTGATCATTCAGTTTATATTCCAACAAAAGCTGTCAAATCTTGACAGATTTGCACCTTCCCGAATTTATATTCCACATTACAGAAAACATTTGGTTGGTATGTTCTCTTGTTCCGCTTGAAAACTGGTTGATGGTTGCGATGTGTTTCGGTGACAGCTTCTACAGTAGACGTTGAAGGTTCAGGTGAAAATCTTGCTGATTCCTGAAGTTGAAGTATTGTATCTTGGATGTCGACATCAAAAACCCCTTAGTCATCATCCAATATTAGAAGCCTATGATCTTATTCGTCAAGCAGTAAATCATCTTCACCGTCAATATTATCACCCATCAAAATGTGTTGGATTTAATTTTTTCTGAGTTCGTAAACTCCACAAACCCAGGAAACATAATCTGCAATAATCTGACTTAAAAAAATGAGAATATTTCACCAGCCGGACACCTGCGTCGCTTTGCATTTATCATCAATTGACTGACAATTTACTTACCACGCAACGATTATTTCACATTACATATGGTATAAATACTTTTGTTAAATACACGTATACAATTACCGCACCAAACGAACTGTCAGTTGCCAATAACCATAGACGTATACCGTTCTACTTATGTTGTATTGCCAGCAAAAAGAATATAAAAGGGACGTTCAAAAACTAATAAAAAACAAAATAAATATACATTGGCTTCTTAATTGTTTAGGGTTTCTTAATTTTTGTCTTGGGACACATGTGTCCCAGTCTAATCCTCTGAACTAATATTTAAATAAACTGTTGAATAAAAATATTTTTGTTTGGTTTAGAAAAATTACGGAACTTTCCCCTATACCTTCCAATAGGAGAGAAAGACCCACAGTGTAAGGTATTGTGCATGTTGCTTCCTCGAATAGGCAGACGATAATCTAGCTCATACTAAGGAATGTAGCCTTTTGCTGAAAAGTATGCAAAGAGGTAAAAATAAGTTAAGTAGTTGTTAGTATGTGAAGTAGAGAAACCTGCACGACGCTAAGGCAGCCTGAGTCATTTTAGTTAAACGTGCGTTTTATTTGTTACTGCGCTTGGTTATACATATGTAGGAAATTTAGGCTGTTAAGACTAACTAGCACGAGGCCCCTATTGTTTACTATTCGCGGGTTTAGGGGCGGTCCATTAAGTCACTATGATCCCAACCTTTATTACCTTATTTACAAAACGTCCTTCTTCCCAGACCACGAAATTTACAACTTTCTACTATCGGACAATGGGACATTTTGGTGTTTCTGTGACATTGGCCTAAGAATTATACTTTTACCTTCAATAATTCGGGAGATGATTTAGGCCTAAAAGTTTCTGTATAATAGTAATATTCATAAAATCATATGTTATTTTTTATTCCATAACATAACCGATGACTAACTGGCTTTAATGAAGTACTTAACGTGGGGAGAGTGAATTATTTTTTGAATACATAATTTCATTACCTTGTCTAATTTTTTCAGGTGTGTAACAAAAAAAAAAATAGCAGAAGTCGCTCAAATCTACATGAGTACCAGGGAAGATCTTTCTATCAGAGTTGACAATCTGATTTCATAGCTACAATTTTCTGAAGGCAGAGACTACGCAGCATTTTCGCTTGGCGAGTCTTAACTTAACCCAGCTTGTAAAAGAACTCATGTGAAACCTAACGTTGACAAATACACCGCTAGTACAATGTCACAATAGTAGTAAAAATTTTGATCTTTCATCAAAAACATTAAAACTTCTCTCTCACTTCCGATTCCAATATTTATTTACAATGGCATTCCCGTTGTTAGCTCTTTTGACAGGACCAATCTGCTCATTGCATACTTTTCACCTAGTTCAACACTTCCACACGTCTAATATTAAATGGAAGGAATCCACATCCGCTGGCCCTGATGGTTTGCCTTCCCTTCTAATCATTTAAACTCATGGAAATGCTGAATTACCGTCAGCTGATGGAATATCACGAGACACGCAAAACTTCACAATGACTTGCAGTACTGTTTTCGTAGCAACAGGTCAACGGGTGATTTGATGGCATGTCTCACCGAGAAGTGAAACCATTGTCTACTCCAATCTGGTGAAAGGAAAATAGTTGCACTTGATATTTCTAAGGCATTTGGCAGAGTTTGGCAGAGTTTGGCATCAATTTCAATGTATTACAAATTACCTTTTTAAACGTTAAATTCAAGTTATCTTGGATGGTTTCAAATAAAGGCTGATGTGCCGCAGGGCCCCGTTCTGTCTCCGATACTCTCTTTAATTTTATCAATTATCTCAAGCTGTCACTTCTAATTCAGTATATTTTTTTGCTGGCGCCAGTCAGTTGACATCCCCGGACACCGAAGTAACGTCTCGTATCTCACGTTTTTATCTGCCTATTATTACCACCAGTTCTCCACCTTTATTGGCAGTTGCATTTCGCCCCTTCAAACCTTCAGCCGTAACACCGGTCTCGCTATGAATGTTCAGCAATATGCCCTCAAGCACACTTTGGGACGTTCACCAAAATCTCGTGATTCTTTTTTAAGCCGTATACTTCGAATGCACATTTTCTTAACTTGATAACTTGGCGAGCTGGAGCATTGATACCTGTCTGAAAACTTAACAGAATATTATCGGAACTATCACGCCGAAAGCAGGACAGATGTCAACTTTGGGTGCTTTATTTGAGGATGGAATGTTGGCACAAGGGCTGTCTCCCATACGGCTTCAAAGAAAGAAGTCTCACGGTGTTAAATCAAACGATCTCCGCCGAGAAATGACTCGGCCAGGAAGATTTTGTCGCAAAAGTGCAATTGTTTCACCAAAGCATTTAAATTTTCGAGCTGTTTCAGCAAAAATTTTAATTATTTTTCTAATTTACGAGTATTTTAACAATATCAGTGCGTTGCTGAAGCATTAATCGTTTCATTTTTATTAAGAGAGTAGATTTTACTTTCCATTTGTCAAATTATGGTAGCACATTTTTGGACAAGTTGTAAAATAGCGAACTGTAACAGTAAAAATGAAACCTTTCGTTGGAACACCCTGTATAGATAATTATGTATCTCAAACTACTTTTTGTTTACTTAAAAAAAAAGAACGTTAAAAGTTGAAATTAAATAATTATTTTTTATTTGGAATTGGCATAGTTTTTTTTTTTAAGAACTTAACACTCAAGTGGGTTTTTTTTTAGTTTTTTTAGTTTTAAATGCATTTTTATTTTCTAAATCATTAACTCTTACATACTAACAAAAAATGCTTAAATGCTAGCTTAAAATTACTTAACAAACTTATACTAACTTACTGGCCCCACACAGGCACTCTAAGCTACTCTAAACTCTTATATATATGTCTTTCGACTTTGGTTACATTTTATTTATTAATACTTATTTTCTATGCTTAAGGCTAAGAAAAAATTTAACAAAAAACTTAGCATATGGAACACTCAAGTGGGTATGAACACACATATGATGCCAAAGCATTTGATAAGTTTTCCAGAAAATGGGACAGAAAGATGTTTGGGCCCAGTGGTTATTTCACTCCATGGGTGGCATCCAACATTTAATGGGGAAACTACATTTTTAGTGTAAATTGACTTGATGACGCATTTAGGCAACCATTCATCTCACGAGATTTTAGTTGCCTGAAAAAACGACTATCGGGGACGGCTGGTATTGAACCCCGAACCGTCTAGGGCTCAAGCGAAGCCAACAAACTACCACTTGAGCCACGGCCACCCACAAGCACTATAGTCCTAGAGAGACATTTTAGTTCAATAGACAAATTGACTTCCTCCAAAGTTTTTATACATTTCAACTTTTTTTCTTAAAAAAAAGTCTTTTTGTAAATTTATTTAATATCTCCAGTGTATGTCTGCATAAATCCTTTTAATTTTCAAACCTTTGAAAACGATATTTAGAACCTTCCTAGTAAAAATCACCCTTGACAATTTTTGAAAATTAGACAATGCTCGCACGTTCAGAATCGACTGTTGGTAAAAGCAATCTGCATATCAAAATACGTATTTAGAAATATATAACCGTTGCATACTCGTAGATATACTTCTCTAGCTCCACGGAACAATGGAAATGACGTAAAAAAAGGAGTAAAAACATCTGTCTGATTTTTCAATTATCATTATTTTTCATTCTAAGTTATCTATGTATAAATGCAACACGCATGAATAATGCTAAACACGTATTTTTGGCAAAATCAAAGTGTACTTTCGTGGAAATAATATTTTCAGTGTTTATTCTACATTGTATTTTAATTGGAAATAAATACTCGCGTACTTTTTTAAAAGAAGAAAATTATGTGATTTTTTCTATCACAATTTCAAATTCGATTCCAATACCGATTTTGGTTAATCTACATAAAATAATATTTTGTCACATTGACTAAAATTTTACATACATACAATAATACAAGTCCAGGGTCATTTTTGTTCGTTTTTTTTTTTAAACATGAACGAAATTAAAACCCAAAGTTTTATCTTAAAACCCTCTTTAGCGACTGTTCTTAGAATTCATCATCAATTACTTACTCGTACTTACTTACTTAAATGGCCTTACAGTCCGTGGCGGCCCAGGCCCCGCTTATCATGCCTCTCCAGCTAAAGGAGTCTTGTGTCAGCTTCCTCCAGTTGCGCATACGAAGTGGTCCCCTTCCACTTGTGTGCGTCACCTAAATCGCCCTCTACTGCGTTCTACCTCTGGGTTGGAGTCTGTCGAAACGCCTGCTCCATTCTGGGATGCAGAAATAATCTTTCCAAATCCTCGGCACTGACTACGAGATTTCCTTCTCCATCCCTGCAGATATCTGTTTGGACTATACAGCATTGGTATATTCGTTTTATGCTTTGGTAAAACTTCTGAGCTAAATTCTTCTGGTAGCACTTCTTTAAGGTCTCGATCGAACGCTTCTTGTGCTGTTTCTGCTTTCCCCTAAGGAGCCAATGTTCGTCCTATTTATCCACTTCTAGAGGAGCCCCGTTCGTTGTTTTCTGCTAGACCCCTCTGATTTCAGATTTGTCTGTCTGCATTCTTCTTCGAATTACGAATTTCCTTGTGGCGGCGAGCTGAACCGCAGTATATCAACCGGCCTGTCTGATTACTCTAGTGATCCCACTGGTTCTCTACCGTCCATGCTGGTGGAATCGGACTCCTCGAGAGGTTAAGATAAGCTCGAAAAGATCCTGATGGTCTCTTGAGTCAAATTTCCTCACAATAATTCATTCGGACACCCAAAATACTGTAGGAGTGCCGGTTGACAGTTTTTTGATCAGGGTTCAGCCAAGTGGAAATCGTGTACTGGACGTCCCGCCGCAAAATTAATAAGACCGTGTCCATTTTCGGAGGTGATGAAGTGAATACTGTACTTCCCCACTTCATTACCAAAGATACCCCCTTGGCCAGTGTTGCCGCCACCATATACACCTACTGACAGCAGCGACACCAAGTGGCGATATTCTCACCTTGTGAACGCAGTCCATGTGCAAATAAAAACCACTGCCATTTCGGTGGAGGCCATTTTTGGATTTCTCTCAGTCACGTAAGATACTTTGGCGAGTGCATCGGGAATAAATATACTTTTTTAAAGCATCGCGGTAGTAAAATTAGTTTTTGCTGGTTTTTTTTTGGTTTCAAAGTTACAGATCTAATATTTCTTTAAAAAAATAATATTTTTCATTTAACTCGAATTTAAATTAACTTTCTATTCGATACGAGAATGCCGCCAAAGAAATCACTCGCCAGCAATAATTATCATGTCTGCACCGAAGCAGATACAGCTGAGATGGTCCAGTGCGATAACTGCGATCTTTGTCTTGCAGTGAAATCTTCAGGAGCATGGTTTCTTTCGCATCTGAAACACCTTTTGCTAAATCCACCACCCTTGATTCTGGTGATTCCCAGATGCATTGTACTGATTTTCTCGAACACGTGGCATATAAATTTTTGTACTACTTTTGACAGCCAAGACCGCACCAGATGAAATTTGCTTATTTTCGTCTCTTGTTAATTCGTATTGTGTGGCTTTTTTATACGCTTCTCAAAATGTTAAACATTTTTGTTGTAAGAATAGCTGACGCAGGTCGCTATCGCATACCACACCCAAATTTGTCACGAAGAGCTCTCTCTTGGAAATCTCCAAAATTAAAATTTTCGGCTAAAGACCTAAGTGATAAAATATACTCTTTTACCGATGAATGACCATGTTCCGTCCTCCAGAATTTAAGGGATTCAAATTAGGGTCAAACAGCTCCTTGAGATCTTTTACTACGTACTTTTTTGAATTTGGTTTCGTGGGTGCCAATATTCTCCGCAAATGGTTTCGATGCATCTGATCCTATATATGGTATAGCAATAAGTTGGCTCCCCTTTTTGTTTCCTCAATGTCGTTCAGTTCCCCCGACAGCGGTAAGTTACTTTCCTCTAGTCAACTTGCTGTAAGGAACGCCATTCCGAAAGACTTACTCAAGTACAGCGGCAATCCGGAAGACTAGCTAGTTTTCATCAACTCATTCAAACAAAGTACGGAGCTAGCCGCGTTTTCAAATGGCGTGAATAAGGCCTACAAAAATGTCTCTGTGGAAAAGCAATGGAGGCAGTACCGGTTATGGTGCTGCTGTGAATGCTTTTCGGGTGACCAGATCAAATCATACACAAATTGATTGAAAGGGCAGGACACATAACACCTCCAAAAGCCGAAAGACTGGAATCGTTAATTGACTACGCTCTAGCTATCAAAAATGAATGTGCAACGATGGAAGCAACAAATATCACAGCACATTTCAACAACCTATCGCTTTTGAAGGAATTCGTAGATAAGCTGCCGCCGGATCTCCTGTTATATTGGGTAATCTTTTCTAAAAATATACAACCTGCTTCGCTGTTAGAATTTAGTAATTGGCTGTATGACATTGCTGAGGCTGCATGCACCGTGACAACGCTGTCTGCGATACCTGCATCAGGTGGAAAACGTTCATCAAAGCAAAGCGCTCATCTATATGCAAATGCAGCAGTTAACGAATCCAAAGTGAGATCTCAACCAGGTACAAACAGGTAAAAGTGTGATATATACCAAGCTAGTCATCCGACATTCAATTGCAAAACCTTTAAACACACTGGATTGTCCGTAATGTGGTGCGTGTCCGTGATGGTGCGAGAACACAATTTGTGTCGCTCGTGTCTTGGAAGACATGCATATTCGCGGTGCTGAATGTCAAAGGCGTGGCGGATTGGCGGATGTGAGGCAAAACACCATGTTCTTTTACACAACTATTGGAAGCAGACTTCAACCACCCGCCCGTCAACGTCGTCACAAACACAAATTCCCCAAAGTCCTTCTTGGAGCTATGACGGTGACCTTGTATGCTAACGGTAGAAAAGTAGACACGTCCGCCTTCTTGGATGGGGGATCTTCGCTAACACTTTTGGACGAAGAACTTGCTGGCTTATTAGGGCTATCTGGAAGAGCTGAAGAGCTATGTCTAAGGTGGACCTCCGACACAATTCGCATCGAGAGCAATTCTACATAAAGTAGTATCTCCAGGAATCGCTGGCAGGAGTAGCGGCGCCCAAAAATACCAACTAAACAAAGTACGCAGAGTTGAAGGCCTTAACCTACCAACAAAGACGTGTTGCGGATAGACGTTAGCCAAACATTACCCGCATCTATACCATCATATCAACGAGCACGTCCGAGGATTTTAATAGGCATTGATAATTGGAAGTTAGGCGCTCCGCTCAAAGTCTCTGAGGGTAGTTGGTCACAGACCATTGCCACCAAGACAAGACTTGATTGGTCAGTACATGGACCTGATGAACGCGATAGAAACGGAATTGATGGTGACTTGCTTCACCTGCACATGTGTGATTGCAATGTAGACAGGGAGCTGCACCGTCTCGTGAATGATTTTTTCTCAATTTAGAACGTCGGTGTTTGTATTTCCGCAGAGGAAAAATCAGCAACTAAAATTCTTGAAGATACTTGTGTTCGCATTAACGACCATTTCGAGGTAGGTTTATTATGGAAGTTTGATGATATTTTCCTATCGAAGAGTCTACCGATGGCACTTCGACGACATCATCGACTACGGAAGGTGATCGATAAGGACAAAGAATTTCGCAGCATTCTAGACCAGCAGATAGAAAACTTGATAACAAAAAGCTATGCAACAAAGTTGTATCCAGACGAGACGAATATCGGACAAAAGCGGATTTGGTATCTGTCAATCTTTATTGTAAGAAATCGCAATAAAACATCAAGGGTTAGGCTCGTTTGGGATGCAACAGCAAAATGCAATGTGACTTCTCTAAACGATTATCTTTTTCAGGGCCCTGATCAACTGGTACCTTTGGTGACAGT
The DNA here is from genome assembly GCA_963966105.1 of Volucella zonaria. NCBI lineage: Eukaryota > Metazoa > Arthropoda > Insecta > Diptera > Syrphidae > Volucella > Volucella zonaria. Next base: position 163,971,163 of record OZ014530.1, read on the forward strand.
CCTATATGCGGGAAAATTGGGGTGTGTGGAGACATTACCGAAATGTTCCACCAAGTATGAGTTCGAGAGGAGGACCGACATGATGTGCAAAGATTTTTGTGGAACGATACTCACGATGTGCAAAGCCCCAGCGTCTACCAAATGAACGTCATGACCTTCTGCGCCAAGTTTTCACTATGTATAGCCCACCACGTCAAAAAGAAAAAATGTTATGCTGTTCATCGGTAGTATGGCAAGGACTGTTGAAGGTATACTTGAGCACCGAGAAGATGCTGGGACTTTATTGGTGTACTTCATTCGACGCGTTTACATACGTCCTTAAGTTAGACGGATTGAAACGAGATGTGCTTGATAGGTGGACCGAATCTACTAAACGTGAGGTACTTAAAATCCTCATGTCAGTGTATCACCTTGGGATTCTTGTCACATTTCCTTATTTGCATCAAACTTCTATTACAAGAGATCTGGATGACATCGATTGATTGGGATGATGAGTTGCCTGCAAGCATGTTTAAAAAGTGGATCCTGTGGATAGCTTTGTTACAGAACGTGATTGATATGAAGTTTCCTAGATGATATTCGCCAATGCTAAGTCAAGCCGATTCAAAGGTCCAGCTACATACATTTGTAGGTGCAAGCGAGAACGCATATGCGGCTGTATGCTATTTCCGCATCACCTGTCAAGACAATATCGGTGTTACGATTGTGTGCGCTAAAGCGAAAGTAGCCCTGCAGCGTCCAATTTCTTTTCCACGGCCGGGGCTCCAGGCTGCAGTTCTCGGCCTAAGGCTTGCGACTTTCATCTGCAATCACTTAAGTTTCCTATAGATCAAAGGTTCTTTTGGTCCGACTCGAAAACCATGTTGTCATGGCTAAAGGGAAACCCCAGCAAGTTCCAATAATTCGTTATGTTTCCAGTTGGCGAAATCATGGAGACCTCTGATATCTCTGAGTGAAGATGGGTTCCAACGAAACTCAACGTAGTCGACAAGGCCACCAAATGGAATTTGGAGCCCGACGACCATGTTACGAGTGAATGATTTAGCGCTCCTGCTTTTCTCCGGATGTCGAATGCAAAGTGGCCTCAAACACCGGAAATCGATAAAAGCAATGAAGAAGTTCGCCCTTACCTTCTTCACACTAGCGCTGTGTCAAGATATTGCCTCGTGGAGGATAGCCGCTTCAGAGGTTGGACACGCATGTATCTTACTTTAGCGTATGTTATTCTCTTTATAGATATGGATTTTACCTCCATTTGTTTATCAACATCGCTGCACCAACTTCTGAAGCAATCAGGCGGTTGCAAGCGGCACTCTATCGGGAGGCCCAGCATGTAGTGTACCTAAGCGAAATTGACATATCGAAGAAGAATCACTCTCGGAATACACCAAGTTATTTGTCGAGAAGGAGTCCACTAGCAAAACTCTCACCATTTCTAGACGACGATGATGTCTTAAGGATGAGCGGTCGCATTTTGTTAGCGCGCGATGTAGGCCAGGTCTGTAAAACACTGATCATCCTCCCGAAGTTCCACCGAATAACGTTTCTCTTAATCGACTCGTTTCATCGAAAATTCCATCATTGTAATCATGAGACTACACTTAACGAGATCAGGCAGAAATATTATATAGCTAACCTTCAAACCATTCTCAACACTGTTAGACGAACCTGACAACTCTATAAAATCAAAGCTAAGCTGCGTATCGCACGTATGAGTGCCTGTTGCCGATCGTTGTCGTTTGCAGGCCTGGATTATTTTGGTCGTCCTATCATGGTAACCGTGGGAAGACGGAACGAGAAGAGATGAGGTGCTATTTTCACCTGTCTCACCATTAGAGCGGTGCAGGTCGAGCTGGCCCACAGCTTATCGTTAGACTCTTGCATTATATGCTTAAGGAGCTTTATTGCACGGTGCGGCACTCCATTGGAAATTTATTGGTACTAACTTTCGAGGTACCGAGAGGGAACTACGCGAAGAACTAGCAAAACTGGACTTGTACAAAGTGGCTACGCAATTCATGACAGCTAAGGTGACCTGGAACTTCAACCCATCAACTGCACCTCACATGAGTGGCGCATGGGAGCGCCACGGTCGGTTAAGCAAGAGTTATAAAGCATTCTTCCATGCAATAAAGTTGGCGTAGCAACTTTACGAGCCGCTCTTGCTGAAGTTGAGAACACGATCAATTCGAAGCTCCTCACCTTTGTATTGCTCGAAGCAGCTTATGTCGAAGCTCTGACGCCCAAACACTTCCTTGTTGGAGCCTCGAATGGAGCCAAGACCCCTTGCAATCTGGAGGCTTCCGACGTGAGAAAAAACTGGAAGTGCTCGCAGATGATTGCCGACCTTTTCTGGAAGAATTGGGTGAAAGCATACTTGCCGAATATTAATAGACGGTCGAAGTGATTCGCAAAGCTAAAGCCGATTGAAAAGGGGGATCTGGTAATAATAGTGGACGAATATCTGCAAAGAAACTGCTGGCCAGCAGTAATTGTGATCCAGACTGTGGTAGACGCGTTCGAGCTCCCTACTACTAAAATTGCTGTTCTAGACATAAAATCGGATGGTGACCAAGAGAGTAATGCGGAGATGATGATAACTTCAGCCCCACTTACTGGAAGAAATATGTAGCCGCCACCATGTACACTTACTGATAACAGCGACAACAAGTAGCAAAATTCTCGCTTTCTGAACGTATGCCATGTGCAAATAAAAACCACTGCCATTTCGGTGGAGGACATTTTTGGATTTCTCTCAGATATTTTGGCGAGTGTATCGGGAATAAACATAGCATCGCGCTAGTAAAATTAGTTTTTGTTGTTTTTGTCTTTGGTTTCAAAGTTACAGGAGTAACAGCCAGCTTTGCATTAGAATCGCTGATGTCATTTAATAAACCCGTTCTCCACCACTAAGATCTCATATATAACTACGTGAGAAACAACAAGTCCGACGATACCGAAAATATCGGCGCACGAATATCGGACTTCAGCGAAAACTGAAAGCTTCAGTGAAAAAAATATAGAACTTCAGTCCAGGCTACACAATTCTGGCTGGCATTGATGTTCTGGACAGACAATACGCGAAGGACGGTGTGTTGAAAACTTCGCTGCGGAAAACAACTTGACTCAGCTTGTAAATGTGCCCACGCGTATACCAGACATTGATAGTCATACCGCCGATAGGCTGAATGTTTTTAACTTCTCAGGCAAAGGTCAATTTTAAATTAAAGCTTTCTAAAGGGATCGCTGTGATTGATAAATCGAAAATTGAAAAACAGAAAACAATTAAATTAAAAAAAAAAACGGAGAAATGTAAAATTAACACTGAACTCTAATTAAGCCAAATCAATTTTAAAATGAAAATTATGCGTTCGACAAATTATCTTAAACAAAGCCATTATCGTTTTGAGGATAATTCATTAAATTTGCCTTCATTGACATCCTCCAAGAGAATAAAACTGTCAAATTCAAATCCAATCAAACCCCTCTCCACCGTGTTTCTACATGAAATCTGTAAAAAAAATTTTTTTTTCGTGTGGGTGAAACAAATTTGCCAACTGGCTCATCCCACGCTAGGGTGCAAAGTTTATATTAATAAAATACGAGGTTGATAAATGAGTTTTTTGCCTAAACAAAAGGCGATCACAGTAATCTCAGGAGCATCAGGAGTAACAACAACAACAACATAAAATCAACATGAATTTTCATTCACCAGATAATTTTTCACAAAATTCCATTTAACACCAGGCACCAACACCGAGCGACTCAGTGTGAACCAAATTTATAATTTATTTTTATTCTTTTTTCTGGGTTAATTATAACAGGTCCTGTGGAAATGGACATGAAAATTTAGTCCTCACTGTCTAGATGGTGCTAAGTTAATCGCCAAAATGTAGTGCACTTTAGAGGCAAAGTATTCGCTTTGGCAGAAAGCCAACTTTTAATGGGCTGTGAGCATTTTCGTTGCAATGAACGTGCAACAATTGCATTAAGTTCACCATCATGTCCGGCAATTATACTGCTGCCATCAGACACGTGCAGATTGTGAAGACAGACTCGAAAATTGGCCAAAAAGGAACGCGAATTGGCAGTTTGTATGATGTCTTATTGTGCCATAAAAATTTAAATTGCACTTATTCGTAAGTGCAGCCGGCAAGACACTTTGCCATGCAACTGGTGCCTGCTTGTTGTTAGGATAATTTAATTATCCGAGGAAATATTCGTTTGATTATAAGCTAACCAGTGATTACTGTGCTTGAAGGCGGCAGAAAGACGCTTAACTGAGCTCTGGTCCGAAAAGATAACGTGAATTCCGCTAGGAGAAACAATAGATTATGGATAGCTAGCACATGGCAATGCCAATACCAACGCCATCGCCGCTGGTACCTTTGCCTTGCTTCCTAATTGGCAGTAAATCCCGTTTGAAGCTGGCGAGTGCTGGAAATTAATATAATTTCGACGTTGAAGCCAACTACATAAATTTAAATTTATCAGTTGCTTCGTTAATTGCTAGTCTTGTTCGGAAAGGACCAATGGGAAATCAGTTGATTGTGGGGGATTTGCTACCCCATAGTGTTTAGGGTGTTGGCGTTTATTGTGTATAAATCATTTTTAGGGATTTGTATTTTTACTCCAGTTAATTTTGGAAAATTAATATTTAACACCATTTATCATTTGGGAATCGTTTGGGCTATGATGTTGTGGGTAGAAGTTTTTCAATTGTTTTCAAGGGATTGTTGTAGCCGCAAATTTCCAATATCGCATTTCACAATGGGTATTTTTGTTCTCAAAGGCGAAATGTGACCAGAGAAAATGAAACACTCCGAGTTGTTCAAAGAAGACACGTTTTCGGGGAGGTTTTTTTCTATGTTGCCGTTAACTAATTAGTATTTATTTGAAAAGCCTTTTTTGACTTGCAAATTATAAAGGAACCCACAATTTGGAAACCATACTGCGCTCATGTTAATGAATGTAGAAGATCTTGCAAACAAATATTGCTTGACTATCCCAAGGCTATTTTTTCAGCTATTTAAGTAAAAAGTTGAAAATTTAAGCCAGAATTTTATGTGTATTAGTAAGAATGTCTAAATTGTTATAAAGCTTCTACTTACTTAGTTACTGTTATAATTTTTATCCGTGATCTTTGAAGTGAACCCTTATTAAAAATGTTTATACAGGACAGAGTTTTGCTCACGGTAAAGACCCGGATAAGGGTAACTCCGACATGTTTGGGGCCCGGGCCGATATGGATTTCCGAGACTATGTCAGTGTCTTGGAAAAGGGATGGTGGCGGATGAGCCCTTAATGGACCAATGTAAGTGCTCACATCCTCGCACGGATTACCTCGTCTAGGGGTCTTTACAATGGAACTCCCCCTATGGGTTGGCGGTTGTCCCATCGGTGTAACGGCCCCGCCGGATACGGATGGATCTACTGCTGGCAATCTCTGCAAATGAAATTAGGACAATGAACTTCGGATCTGTACATTAGTAGGCAACGTATAGTCGAACAACCAGCGGAGGCCCTGGACTGCTGCAAAGGTGATGTTGCCGCTATACAAGAAAAGTTAAGGGATGGGCCGAACAAAAAAAAGATTAAAAACTGCAACATTTACTACAGCGATTGTTATTAACAGCAAAACCAACACCTATTTAGTGCGGTTGCCGATATGCCGATGATAGCAAAGACAAGCTATACGCTGGGCGACTACAATCGTAATCACCAAATACTTTTCCGATCGAATCCCCCTTAATCTCTTAAGAGGTCTTATACCGTCAGCAACTAGTATTGAAAACCAGTGGCAACGCTCCCAGAAAGCCATCAGCGATGCGTTCTGATATCCTGGTTTTCAATCGGCCACCGATTGAAGAAATTGAATTATGCTACTCAAGGAAAGAGCTTCGGAAGTTTTATCAAAAGGTAAAAAAAAGAAACCCCGAACCGAGGTCTGTAGAGACGAACAAGGGAACATATAGTAGTACATAGTAGAGTCGCAGTCAACGTTGTGTATTTGGAAAGAGCATTTCTGTGAACTGTACAAAAGCGATGACAAACTATATACCGCTGTCAGGCAGAATGAACATTTCAACCTGGACAATGTAGACCAACAATTCCGTCCACCCGACCTTGATGAATTGAAGATAGCCATATCTAAGCTTAAGTCCAACAAAGCTGCTGGAGTTGACGGCTTGACTGCCGAGATTTTCAAAGTGACAGGCGATGATTTAGTAAGGAGCATTCACCAATGCATCTATAAAATATGATCGGACGAACGTATGATACTAGATGGATGGAACCTCAGCATTGTTTCTCCAATCTTTTAAGGAAAGGAGACCCTCAGAACTGCGTAGTTGTTTTCTTAACATCGCCTACAAAATCCTGTCTGCCGTATTGTGTCAACGCCCGAAAGCCGTTCACCAACAGCCTGATTGGTGCTATTTGTGTGGCTTTAGGCCAGAAACGTCCACTATCGACCAATATTCGTACTACTACAGATCTTGGAAAAAAACCATGAGCTTCAAATCGGTACACACCACCTATTCATCGATTTAACTCTGCGTACGACAGCATCTAAAGAGACGAATTACAAGTACGAGGGCTATTCCAAAATCAACCTCCGAAGTGAAAAATATTTTTTAAAAAAACCAAAAACATTATTTTTTTTGCACAAAATAGTTCTATTAACATCTAAATTATTTTTCTACATAGTCTCTGTTTAAATCTGTACATTTTTGTTAACGTGGGACGAGATTTTGTATATCCTCCTTAAAAAATGGCACCGCCAGTGCATTGAGGCATTGATTCACACCGTTCATAAGTTCCTCATTACTTCCAATGTTGAGATGCAATGGATGACTTCAATTTTGGAAAAAGGTGATAATCACTTGGTGCCAAATCAGGACTGTAGGGAGGGTGATTAAAAATATCCTACTCGTATCATACAGAAGCACCACATCTTTGGTAAGCATTCCTCGTCTTTTGTTCTGGATTGCTCTTCTCAACTTACGTAGAGTTTCACAGTAAACCGTTGCATTTATTGTGTTTCCAGGTTCCATAAACTCGGTCAACAATATGCCTTTACTGCCCCAAAAAACTGTGGCCATCATTTTTCGATAGGAAAAACTTTGTTTGCATTTTTTTGGCTTGTTTGGGGAATGAGTGTGCATCCATTGCTTTGACTGCTCTTTGCTTTCAAGTTTACTTTTCGGGTCCAGTATACCCATGTCTCATCTCCAGTCACAATTTGCTGTAAAAATTCTTCACCTTCCATTTCTAAACGTTCGAGAAATGCTTTTTCTGAATTGACACGTTGGGTCTTGTGGACATCTGTGAGCTGTTTAGGGAGCCAACGGGTACAGAACTTGTGGTAACCCAAGTTTTCAGACATGATTCTGTATAGAGTAGTTCGAGAAATTTCGGAAACTCTTGTCGCAAGATCTGAAATCGTAAAACGCCTGTTTTTCCGAACAAATTGGTCAACTTGGTGAACCACGTCTTGATTCATGATCGGTTTGCGCCCTTGGCCTCCTTCATTATGCACATCTGTGTGTTCGTTTTTAAATTGTCTACACCAATCACGTACCGAACCATCACTCATCACTGTATTGCCGTAAACAACACATAACCGACGAATTTGAGCTGCGCCATTACCTTCGGCTTGTAAAAAGCGAATTACACTTCGTACCTCACAGGCGGCGGGAGGTAAAATTGTATTCTCCATGTTAAAGCAGCAGCTATTGGAAACATACTGAACGAAAACGGTCGAAACTTGGCGTATTATTAGGGAATAATGTACCGGTTGCGACATTCAAAAACACGTCACCGAAGTGCACTTATGTAATGAATTGTAACACATCGGAGATGTGTTGCGCAAGTGGAAAGTGGAAAAACTTACGCGCAAATAGCGGCGCGAGTAAATATGACTAACTCTACATCACCGGATCCTGCCTCAAATGTGTTCTCAGTAATTCTCGAGAGACTAGAAGAACAGACTAAAATAAATAAGATAATAGTCGAACGGCTTCTTAAGTTCGAAGCCAATTTCTGCAACTAATTATCGCAAAGAAGCTCAATATACTTGAGTGGAATGCCAACGGGCTACAGAAACGGCTTGATGAATTAAATATTTTCATGCAGGAAAAAGTAATTGACATATGTTTAATTTCTGAAACTCACCTGCCGACAGAATCGCTCGTGGAACTAAAAGGTTACCGCGACTACCACGCTCATCATCCATCAGCAAACGCAAGGGGCGGGTCGTCCCTATTCATAAAAGACTGCATTGAACATACTCTGGAAGCAATAATTGAACTTGACAAATATCAAATGACCGTGGTGCGTGCTCAAAATGGAAATTACTCTTTTAATATATCCTCAATCTATTGCCAATCGCGCTGCAAAATACAAAAACACGAATTTATTGAACTATTCAACTCTCTTGGACCAATCTTCATTATCTCTCAAAAAGGCAAAACTCTTTACAGGGCTGGTATGGAATGTGGTTGCTATATTTACTCAACAGGCAAGCCGACATACTGGCCCTCGGATGTCACCAAAACACCCGATCTAATAGACTTCTTTACCGGAAAAGGAGTAAACGCTAGTTGAAGAGGGCTTCGATCTTTCCTCCGATCATTCTACAGTTATCCTCTCACTGTGCGAATCCTTGGTTAAGAAACAAAGACCACCCAGATTAACTAACAGCAAAACTCACAGGGAAGATTTTCGAATAGACGTTGTAGACAATACTTGGTTGAAAGTAGCACTTAGAACGCCGTATCAACTCGAGAAAGAAGTTGAACGTTTTGTTGAAGTCATACATCAAGCGGCCTGGAAGAACACTCCCAGCGAATCGAACAAAGTTCCCAAAGTCGGCATAAGATACCCACCGGAAATCAAAGAAATGATTAGAAAGAAACGAAGAGCGTGGAAAAAGTGGCATGAAACCTGAGCACCACAAGATAAAACGTCCTTCAATAGGCTCTGCAACTTGTTGAAAAAATCGATCAAGGACTTCAATAATCAAGGTATTAATAACTACCGTGAAAGACTCACAGCGACAAAGGATACCAACTACTCCATATGGAGAGCCGTTAAAAGTGTTCGAAAGCCCCAAATACACGTAGCGCCAATAAGAAGAAACCAGGATGACTGGGCGAAAGAAGATAAGGAAAAAGCTAATGTTTTCGCCGACCATCTGGCAGAAATGTTTAAACCGTTCGACGGGGAAGTGCTTCCAGAGAATGTCAATACGCTAGATGTGACGACAAACTTTCCAGTAGAAAAGGCTACACTTAGGGAACTTAGACAAGTTATAGGCACGGTTAAGCCCAATAAAGACTTAATAACGTGAGAGATACCTAAAGCGTTGCCAAAAAAATTTTTGCTAAAGCTGCTCTATCTTATAAATGCCAGCATTAGATTAGCGCATGTACCGCACCAGTGGAAAGTAGCTGAAGTTATTATAGTTCCGAAACCCGGTAAACCGCTGACTGAAGTCAAGTCATATAGACCAATATTGCTTCTTCCGATTACATCGAAGGTCTTCAAGCGAATCCTTCTTAATTGTGTTAAACCAATTGCCGACACAAATTCCCTCTTGCCTGATCATCAATTTGGCTTTAGAAGCCAACACTCTACAGTTGACCAAGCCTTTGATAAGGTATGGCACGAAGGCCTAAAATATAAACTTCGACAAGCCCTACCCCAGCAATTGTCTTGTATTTTAGGTTCGTACCTGGAAAACCGACTCTTCCGTGTTAGACACGGAAACGAATATTTCACTTTTAAGACAATAAAGGCGGCGGTGTCGCAAGGAAGTGTACTTGGCCCTCTGCTATATTTGCTTTTTACCCGCGATATACCGCAATCGGACGAAACTGTCCTAGCCACATTTGCTGATGTCACTGCGATTTTGGCAACGGCTAAAACAGTCGAAGAAGCAACTGCCAAGTTGCAACGTGCCCTTACACTTATTAACAATTGGACAGAGACTTGGCGAATCGCGCTTAATGAAAACAAGTTTGTCCACGTGAACTTCACTCTCAAGAAAATTGAGAATCCACCGGTGTTTATCAACGCAGTACGAATTCCTTACGCGAACGAGGCCAAATATTTCGGTATGACACTCGACGCTAAACTAAAATGGAGAGCACGCGTCAAGAAAAAACGTGAAATCAAATATAGAGATATTTACTGGCTTATTGGAAAGTATTCCATGCTTAGCTTAGAGAACAAACTGCTGTTATACAAGCAAGTGCTAAAACCGATCTGGACATATGGTGTACAACTTTAGGGTTGACTAAAAATAGTAACATTAATGTATTACAGACATTCCAAAACAAAGTTCTTCGAGGTATTGTTAATGCGCCGTGGTACATTAGAAACGATGATATCCACAGAGACTTAGCAGTCGAAAACGTTCAGAACGTAATTAAAATGTTTGCGCGAAAACATAATAATCGATTGCAAGGTCATACGAATATTTCTGTTCAACAGATCCTCGACGAGTCAAATTTATTGCGCCGTCTGAAAAGGACTTAGCCTCTCGATCTAGCGCGGTGATTAGCAGCGCGTAATTTTTCTAAAGTACACAGGAATTTTCAATGGAAAATCGCCTGCAGGATATCTTATAAAAACAAAATAAAATGCTATAGAAGAACTGCTTGTTGAGAGTGAACTCAGTCGTGGTTTGCATAAGGGAGGTGTTTTTTAGTGAGTAAGTTTATAGTGTCTATGAAGATTTCTCACCTTCCCACGAAAAAAACAAAAAAAAAAAATAACATCGGAGATTGATTTTGGAATAGCCCTCGTATATAGAACAATGTCTAGTCTTGCCTCTCGACAGATATACGAGTAACATTGAGGACTTTGTCTGCTTCTTTGGGCTAAGATGGCAATTGACTAGCAAAGCCCACTTTCGGACAACAAAAGTGACCCTGTTAGGAACTTAATAATTCCAGTCTTGCTGTATGGCGCAGAGACATGGACTTTATCAAAAATGAATGAAGGTGCTCTCCGCTTAAAAAAAAAATAGGAAAATGGGGGATAAAAAAGTTAATTAGCGACATGTTGTGTTATATGAGTTGCTGAAAGGTGTAAGTATTGGGTCTGCACAAAAGAATAGCGTTTATTTGGACCATGCCGTTCTTATCAGTACTGTACAAGAAATGGTTTGGAAGATTTCGAAATGGCAATTTTGATTTTAAGGATCAGCCCTGATCTGAATGACCTTCTGGTATTGATGAGGACAATCTACGTACGTTCCTTAGCGAAAAAAAATCAAAGGATCAATACTGAAGAAGTTGCTGATTGGCTATAAATTGATAAATTTACTGTGTCATCTTTTAAAGAAAAACAATAAGCTCAACCACATGAATGTTACAACTACTATTCTTGCACGCAACGGTAATGAGCTCTTTTTGGATCGAATGTATACAATAAGTATATAAGTAATTTTTACAACAATCGGCTGGAAAGCTATGTTGAAAATGCGTACGTGTATCGGATCACTAATATATAGAAATGCAACGAACCGATTCGCACATCTGCCAAAATTCCATATTAATGCAGAAGAAACAGAAAGTAGTGGAAGCTGTTCAAATGTTTTGAATCAACTTGTTTAGTTAGAGAAATGTCCTCCAGATTAACTGCTCCATTGTGAAATTCAAAATTGCAATAAATTCTCCAGAAATTTGGAAAACCTAAAACTAATAAACTACTTAGCAATGATGTGGAGGAAGATCCAAATCATTATATGTACATATATCGAAGCAATAAGAATATGAATATAGCAATAAGAATAAGAATATGAGTATGTACAAGAGCCCAATTCGAATATCATAATATGCCTCAATAAAAGGTTTTGCGGTTGAAATGGAACTAGTTAGATAGAAAAACTTGGCTGGTTAAAGTTTTCAAAAGAATAAATTTTTCAAAATATATCATATGAAAAAATTAAGTCGACTTTCCCTGTGCATTGGACTGGCATTTGCAAAACTGTAACTCGGAAAAGAAATACAGTCCAATCTTCGCAAATAATTTTAAAACCCATACATTGTGAACTGCTAACAATATAAGTAAGCCTTCATTCTTCGTTGAATAAAAACGACAGCGACTGTATTTTATGCGAAAGTACGAGTATTTATTTGCAATTCTAAGGGCATACACCATTGATCAAAAAGGAATTTGTTCAGAAAATTTAAAATACAAGTTTAATCATCTAAATCTATATTGTCCCCTTCAAAGTGATCCCCATCGACTGCAACACACTTATGCTAGCGCTTGATCCAATCCTCGAAATATCTTTTATATTCGGTTTTCGGTATGTCCATCAGTGCTTCCTGCGATTTTTCCATTACTTCCTCTCGGCTGCTGAAACGCGTTCCCCGTAGTGGGTTTTTAACTCGATTGAATAGAAAGAAGTCACAGGGAGCCAAATCAGGTGAATTCGGTGGCTGTTGGATGGTATTTGTTGCATTTTTCGTCAAAAAATTACGAATAATGATGGCACTGTGCGACGGAGCGTTATCATGGTGCACAATCCACGAGTTTTCTGCCCACAATTCTGGTCTCTTTCAGCGAATTGCTTCACGCAAACATTTCATAACGCCCAAATAATACTCTTTGTTTACTGTCTGGCCTTCTGCAAAAATTCATGATATACTACACTGTTGTAATCCATGAAGACCGTGAGCATTGCCATCTTTTTTAACTGAAAACGACGTGGTTTTTTTGGTCTCAGCTCATTTGGCGAACGCCATTCACTTGCCTGATGTCTGGATTGCATATCGTACTCATAGGCCCACGTCTAGTCTCCAATAATGATCCTTTTGATGAATGTGGGATCTGATTAAGCCTCGCAAATCATCTCTTTTGCGACGTCAACACGGTCTCTTTTTTTGCATGAAATTGAGGTCTTTTGGCACCAACTTTGCTGCTACACGACGGAAACCCAAATCATTAACCAAAATGTCTTGGACGGACCCATAGGCAATGTTAATTTGCGGTTATTGACTAACATTTCTTTTACTTCATCTATTTTTTCGTCGGTCTTCGATGTCGATGGTCTGCCACTGCGTTCATCATCTTCGATTGACCCACGACCACTTTCGAACCGCTCGGCTAGTGCCACTGGTAAACAACCGTTTTCTTTAGAGAACAGGTACCGAAACACTTTCCAACGTTCGCGCACCATTAAATCCGTTTTTTACGCAAAATTTAATACGAGTTCGTTGTTGCAAATTTAAATCCATTTCTAAAATCGTAAAAAACCGCCAACACACACAAGGATAGATGTACTCTTGGCTACGTAACTTTTGCAAATGTCAAGGTATGATGCTAAGATTTAGAGGCAATATCAAAAGTAGATTTACCAACTTAACAAAAAAAAACAGAACTCAAATCAAAACAATGGGAGCGCCACACGGTGGTGTGGCCGGGAGCTTTTTGATGGAGTGCTACTGATAATTTCGGTGGAGCACTGGTGGTGAAAATAGCGATAGAACAAGGCGAGACAGGAGATATTATACCTCTGTTAGAGCATATCAAGTGAGTGTGTAATATTGACATCACCTATGAGTTTTATCGCACGGTTTTGGATCCTATCAAGCAAGTGCAAAGAGGTCTTAGGGGCACCTGATCCGATGTGAGCATTGTACTTCATTTTTGGACTGATAAATGCATTTATATTGCGGCCAGTTTGGAGGGGGCATTTCGCAGTATTTTTGGCTATATCGAACATGTGATCATTCCAACGTAAGTTGTCGTTAACATATACATTTCGACGATGAAAGTTCCATTCGCACTCGTAGATATTGACTGGGTATTTAAATTTAGCTTTAGCGACAGCAGAGAGTATTGTATTTTTTATGCATTAAATTCAACTTTGCTGATAGTTCCTCAATGCGTTATGCTGTAAATATTGGAACTTACTATATAAGCTTAATATATGCTGCCGGTCCCGTTCTACAGCCTAAGAGCAGAGACGTAACTCTGGGAACGAATATGAAAAGCTGAGAGTACTCTCGTCAGCAGAGGAATATATTGGATTGGAAGTGGCAGACAAGAGATCATTGATGAAATTTAAAAACAGTGTCGGAGACAAAACATAGGCCTGGCGCATACATGCATTTATTTTTTGAGTATCAGAATTGAAACCATCCAAGGCAACTTGAATTTAACGTTTCGAAAGGTAATTTGTAATCCATTGAAAAAAGAAGTCGTCGATCCCAAATGCGCGCATTCTCGAAAAAAGTGCCTGATGCCAAACTCTGTTAAATGCCTTAGAAATATTAAGTGCAACTACTCGTATTTTGCTTTCGCCGGATTAGTGTAGACTTTGGTTCCACTTTTCGGTGTGACATGCTATCAATTCACCAGTGGACCTGTTGCTACGAAAACCGTACTGCCGGTCGTTGAAAAGTTTTCGTGTTTCGAGATATTTCATGACTTGACGGCTTCTCAGCTTTTAGATGATCTTAGAAAGAAGGAACGTAAGTGCAATGGGCCTGTAGGAGGAGAGAGAAGACGGGCGAATTGATGAAAAATCTTACGCAGTGCTTGCAGTACTTTTTACCTCATTTGTTGGTCTTATTGGAACTTTACTCGCTTAACAAAGACGTTGCAGTCATTCTTGGCTCGTTTAAACTTTTTTCGGTTTTCCTCTGTCGGGTTGGTCTTGAAGGACCGAAAAAACATTTCTATAATTCTGACAGCCTCTCTACAGCTCTACTCGTACCTGCCTTTTCTTTTGGTTTGATAATCTTCATCCGATGAGGGATAAAGCATCCCATTCCAAAGAGAATAGTTTCTGTGATCATGTCAGCAGCGGCATCCACGTCGTTATCGAGGAAACATATCAACCAGTTAAAATTCCTTAAGAAGTTGTTAAGTCTGCTCCAATTGGCTTTCTCGTATTGCCATACGGTTCTTTTAGAAATCTTTTCTCTAACTGTGTGGTGGATGTACGAGAAATTAGCTGATATGACACAGTGGTCCGACGAGCCTAGAGAGGAGATCACATTGACCTTGTATTTGTCGGGTTGAGAAGTTAATAATAATTCCAGGGTGTTGGCGATATGACTATCAATGTCTGGTATTGGCTTAGGCTCACTTACTGGGCCAAGTTGTTTTCCGCAGCGAAGATCTCAACACACCGTTCTTCGGGTGTTGTTTGTTCAAAATGCCGAAGCAACCCGGAATTGCGTATATTGAAATCGCCCGTAATGACGATTTCAGTATGAGGATACAGGGATACAATTCATCGTATAGAGTCAGACAGCGCATTAAGCTCGTTAAAGGTCGAATTACTGTCCAGTTGGGATTGTGGAGATGGAATTTTAACCATATGAAATAGAATTCCGGATTGGAACAGGGACTACATTGTGGTGGAGTTTGGTAAGCTATGACTACTCACGTAAATGACGTGACCGCGGTGAGAGTAAAATAATGACAGTAGTTCGTAGCCAGGTAGCTTCAGATCAGAGTGTTCTGAGAGGTGTGGGCGGGGATCTACCTGTGTTTCACTAAGTGCTAAAAAATCTGGTCTGAATTTACAGACGTGGACGTACGCAGAAACGTGATTACTTTTTAGCCTGTCCACTTTAAATTCCTGAGTCATTACAAAAAAAAAAAACAAACACAAAAGACATAACCACCGACGATGCTAAGCAATGCTGGGAAGTCAGTCGTTCAGATATCTCCGTGAGAACAGACGTGTTTCGGCTTGCGAGTGATTAGTAAAGTCAGTAACAAAGAGACTTTTGAAGGAATCCTTATAGGCTCCAATTAGCAGAGTGTCAGCGTGCTCGGCCGGCATATCATAGGTCGTGGGTTCGAATCCCGTCAACTCTACACATTTTTTTCATTTTTGTTTAAAATAAATTCAAAAATAATTGCAAGAGCAATCCCTACAACAACAGCTTGCTCAAAAGCAGGCACAACAACAACACCAAACAAATAAAATAGCACAAGTGCTACACAAACAAAAGCCAAAGAAACACCAGCAACAACAACAAGAGTAGTCACAACAAACGGCAACAACCACCACCACCACAACAACAACAACAACAGCAACAACAACAACAACAACAACAACAACAACAGCAGCAGCAGCAGCAGAAGAAGGAGAAGGTGCCTCCTATCAACACCTATAAATTGGAGGTAAATGCTACCAAGGATCTGTGTAGGCTGGTCATTGGTAATAATTTTAATATTAAGAGATTGGGGAATGATCGCCATGCCATCCACTGTAATACAGTGGAGAGCTACGCGAAAGTGAAAGAGCTCCTTAAGGAAACGACGACGGAGCACTACTCATTCACACCGAAGTGTGAAAAGCGGCAATCGATGCTGCTGAAGGGGTTGAAACCGTCTTCTGCTCCTGAGGAGATCCTGGCACTGCTCAAAGAGAAGGAGTGCGAAGGACACAAGTTTGTGGGGGTAAAGCCATTTACCACAGCTAGAGTCAGACGGGAGAAACAGAGTCTGCCGTTCTTCCTGGTGCAGCTCAGTCCCGAAAGCCTTCTGGATAGTCTAAAGAGTATCAATGCCCTAAACTGCCTGAGGTTCCGGTATGCCGCGTCGAACTGCCAAATGCAGCCTCGATGCGTGAAGTGCGTAAAGAACCACAGTTCCGAGGAGTGTGCTCTGTGTAGGGACGGAGTATCCGATAGGGCGCAGCTCTCGTGCGTGTTATGTGGGAACGTGGGACACACCGCAAACTATCGGGGTTGTCCTAGGTTCGCTGACATTAAAAAATCAAAACTGGCTACGCAGTAGAAGGTGGAGTTTAAACGTTCATCTGTTAAGTTTCAAACACCAGCCGTCACACCCCAAATTTCCTACGCCCAAATGACGGCAGGTAGGGGTGCTACGGTACAGCAAGTGACTGTTGCTTCTCCGGCGCCAATGCCAAGAACAACGGAAGCTGCACCCAACATGCTGGCCATCTTGCTCGCAATCCAAGGGCAGATGGCTCAGCTGCAAACGCAGGTGCAAGAACAAGCCAAGCGGGTGGACCAGATCTACGCGCTGCTGCCGGGCCTAACGCAACACATGTCGTAATGGGTACGCACATGGTGGAGCAAACTTTGAAGGTGCTTGCGGTGAATGTTAATTCACTGATTATAATCGAACGAAGAGCCGCGATGTTTAAATTGCTACAAGACTGAACTCCTGATGTGCTTTTCGCTAGCGAAACCAAGCTAAC
Organism: Volucella zonaria; assembly: GCA_963966105.1. Lineage (NCBI taxonomy): Eukaryota > Metazoa > Arthropoda > Insecta > Diptera > Syrphidae > Volucella > Volucella zonaria. The sequence goes on from OZ014530.1 coordinate 163,988,372, forward strand.
CGATAAGCACAAACTGCAGTACAATAATTATATAGTTAGAAGAAAAAACCGGCCCCGATCCAAACGTGGAGGCGGTGTCGCGACCTTTATTAAACAAGGTATAAAATTTCACAGAGTGTACAAGGGAGTATTGCGTAGGTTCCGGGTGTTGGAGGCAGTCGTCATTTACATCCTCCTCCGCAGTGGAAAGCGGCGGTACTTGGCCTCTGTTTATGCACCTGAATCTACCTTATTCATTGCAGTGCTCGATACCCTTTTTCGGCTTCTGAGGCTGGAATCGGGGGAGAACTATTTTATAATCGGCGGCGATTTCAGCGCTAAACACAGAGATTAGGGAAATAATGTGCCAAATACTAGAGGGAACCTACTATTCGATTGGTGGGGTCAGCACGATGTCATGTACCGACTCGGTCTTAAAGCGACGGCTAACCTATCGTTTCCCAGAGGCGGGTCTTATTTGGATCTACTGCTGTACGACGAACGTATACAACTGACAGGTACGAATTTACAAACGCTAAACTGTCTGCGCACATTCGTGTATGTACCATGACAAGTGCGGTCTCCTCGAATACGCTCCACCCACCGTCCAATAGAAATTTGTCAAACGAGGAGATCGATAGTTACCTAAAACAAATGGACGAGACAATTAAAAAAACTATGGACGCTACAATATCGCGGTATCGACGTACGACTAACGAAGACCTGTTTCGCAATCCTACTATTGACGCACTGCACCGACAGAAAAGTAGACTTCTGTCAAGACTCAAAAACTTGTATAGACAGTTAACTGACAGACAAGACCCGGAGATTAGGACACTGAAGGCGTCGATTAAAAATATTCAAAAGTTAATAAAAGAGAATTACAGAATTTCTGTAAGTTTGTATTGGAAAAACAGGGTTCGGGCTGTAAACACCAGCAACCCGAATATGTTCCCGCAAATAAATAAACTATTTCGGAGACAAAATCAAAAAGACCTTCAGTGTCCTAAAATAGCCCGGACAACAGACAACGAACGGTTACTGACAATAGCAGGTATTTATCCAAGTGAGGCCGTTGATGATGACGACTTCTTTGTGATCCAGTATCCACAGGAGAAGGTTGAGGCCATAGGAGCGACTTTCCAGGAAATATACAAGGCCACTGCTACCATTGGCCCTAATTATGACCTGGACAATCGCGTCTTGGTGCACAAATTCTTCATTCGAAATGAAGTACAGAACTGGCGATCCGAGGGCTCATCCTCGGTTTCATCCAGTTCAGCGACGAAAATGTGGCAAATAATGTCATTGCCAGAGAGGGTGACCTACCCCCGTTCATTCCGAAGGAAGAGCTCCATGAGATCTTCGACACAATCGGGGCTAAGAAATCAGTGGGGACCGATGGTATTCGGAACATCGTGCTTCGACATCTTCCTCTAGAAGCGGTGGACATTTACGCCACCTTGTTTAATAATGCAATGAATAATGCACATTATCCAGCGCATTGGAAAACGGCGGTGGTGCAACCTATCCCCAAAAAGGGAAAGGATATATCCAATCCGGCGAATCTCCGGTCGATAAGTCTCCTTCCGAATATCAGTAAGGTGTTTGAAAAAGTAATCAATAGAGCTCTGTCTAGGTGGGTTGAGGACAAACATATAGTTCCGGATAATCAATTCGGTTTTAAGGCGGGACATGATATCTCACATGCCGCGTCTAAACTGGTGTCCGATATCCAATGGAATAAGGGCAAAAAGCAACGCACTAGTGCCTGCCTTGTTGACTTGGAGAAGGTCTTCGACACCGTATGGTTAGAGGGTCTTTTCTATAAGCTGAATAGGCTAGGCATCAGTAAACCACTCTTGTAAATTCTTTATAATATGCTAACCAACAGAACGTTCCATGATTTTTAACGTAAACCACCTGTCATAAGACCTTATGTTTACGAGATGCCCATACATCCATAGGGAGCAAGGATACGCCTTGCCATCGCTCGCCACAAATATTTTGATACCAATTCGGAACTGTGTTGGAGGCACAAGTTCCACCCTTGGTATGAGTCGAGGCCGACCTAAAACCTCTTACTGTTCTTAGGGTCACAGCACCCAGTATTTATTTGCTACTCTACAATGGGTTAAACCAAGGAAAACCCGTACCCGCGATTTGGGTTTAAAGCACAGCCACCATGACGCTCCCACAAGGGGCCTACCTCCAACAAGTCAGGCCCGGACCGAAATCCGGGGGGCTTCTGACTCCCATGGTACCGTGATTTAAGTCCTTGTATGGAATACCGGTAGACAAGCCGCCAACAAGACCTATGACCGGCAACTTGTAACTGGTCAAATCGTAGCAACCATTCAGAGGCTGTAATCTGAAGATGTTTAAGATAAGACCAGTAATATGCTCTGCCCCCGCTTTTTATTAGACATTAATGGGCGAAGCCTTGATAATTAGGCGGGGGCCCATGCTAAAAAACAGACAGTTTATCGTGAAAAATGGCGATGTGACTTCTGTATAGTATATTAAAAATGGTCTTCAGCAAGGCGCGGTCAATTCACCGATCTTATTCAACATTTATACAAGCGACTTGATAGGTTCTCTTCCCCATACTATTGCGTACGCAGACGATTTGATAGCGTACAGAACAGGTCCAAAAATCGAGGTCATTAATATTTCTTGCAGCGTGACTTCGATAAGATAAGACGATCTTGCGATGACTGGAAGTTGAAAATCAACTTTTAGAATTCGGAAACCATTCTCTTTAGGACGCCGTTGTCTGGACCCTCTTGGCATACCAGGAAAAATTGGCGAAAGTTCTCGATCATTGGACAACATGGACAGCCTCTTGCCTGTCGAAATGTAATCAGATACCTTGGGATCTGGCTAGATCAGTTTCTGTATTTTGACAAAAATGTAGATGCTGCTTCGGCCAGAGCCAAAGACGCTTTTGCCCTTACAAAGAGACTGTTTTATAGCAGGCAACTCGATGAGAGGGTAAAGGTAATCTGCTACATGGCCCTTATCAGGCCCATGCTGGTATTTGGGTGTCGCGTGTGGTTCAATGTACGAGAAAGCTTAATGGAAAAGATTCGGGTGTTTGAGAGGGCATGCCTTCGCGTGTACAGAACACCAGAGTCGGAGTAAAAAAAATGTTATCCTAATGAGGTCCTTTACAACAGAGCGAACCTAATACGAGTGGACAACTTCGTAATTAAGCTGACTCGAAGGCACATTGCAAGAGCAATGGCCTCGACGAATAACCTGATATCTGGGGCTTATTACCCCAATTACCTCTACCACGAGAGTGTGCGCTCTGACGGCTTCGTTCCATCGGAAGCATTCCTCAACCTAGTTCAGATATTTTTTTGATTTCAAATATTTTAGTTCATTTTAAAAATTTTATAAGAGAGGGAACAAAGATATAACAAAGGTAAATGAAAAAACAAACTATGATATTTCGATAAATTTACGTACATACAATAATCGTAACTTTTAATTATAAGGCCATTATCTTGGTCCATCCCGTGACAGAGTTAAATATCTCTTGCAAAATATTGTCAAAACTTTAAACGTCCTGACTGGCAGCAGTGGCCGTATTATCTGCGTGCAAAAATAAGGTGCATTCCTTGAGAGCTCCTAAAACATTGTTCGTATAAATTTATAAATATTTTTTTCGATTATACAAAACAAAGGAAATCAATTTGTGCATAACAGCAGCTGGTTTTATTATTAAGGTCAGTGATTATTCCATATAGTTATTTTGCAGTTTTGCTAAAATAATATTCTGAATATCGCCCCAGATCTCCAATTTTTCGAGATCGTCAAATTTTGCCACAAATTGCAAAAGACTTTTAAAGAACTGGATATCATCATTATCTTCTTTTTTTTCTGCCTCTTGCTTTAAGATGTTGACTCTCTCTCTTACAAGCTACAGACAATAAGTCGGCATCTAGACTTATTGTTTTTTCCCTTTTCCTTTTGTTTTTGGGCAGATTGTGGTAGCAACTGGTAGAAGGGCAACTGGTGCTTGGCATATTGACGTTAGTTAACACTGCTTCTTCCTCGTTCAGTAAATCGGTTATTATGGTGGAGTATGAATTGTCTTGAGCAAACGATATCCTGGCTCTCGCAGATTTCCCTCAGTTGGAGCTGGAGAACTGTCTGTGTTATAAAGCTCATCAGTTCATAAAACGGAAATTTCACTTTAACAGTTTGAGCCTCGGATCCTGAAGTTGGACGTTGGACTTTTTGGAGGTTTCTTTTAAATTTTTCCACATTGCTTTTGCCGTTGCCCCTGAAAGTTAAAAGAATATTATTTATAGCAATATCAGAACTACATACTTCGATTATTATTTTTTATATTTTCAGGTCTCTTGCTACAGGTCGAATGAACAAAAGCACTGTCAGCAGTATTGTTCTGGAAACAAGTGTTATTATTTGAAAACTACTTGTTGATGAATATATGCCTGTACCAACAGCTGACCACCTCAAAAAAGGTAAAAACGATTACCACAGGCGCTGGAAATTTCCCAACTGTTTTGGCAGTATTGATGGCAAACACTGTCATATTAAGTGCCCATCGAATTCTGGGTCTCATTTTCTTAATTATCTACATTACTCTTCCATTGTACTGCAAGCTGTGGCGGACGCCGACAAGAAGTTTTTAACAATCGAGGTGGGTGGGAGGGAAAAACCAAACGATGGCGGCACTTTTTCTGGCTCTACTTTATTTAGACTACCTACTTGAAGCCGATAAATTTAATGTTCCTCCTTCACAAACATTACCCACATCAAATATCATTATTCCACATTTCATGCTCAAAGAGAAAATTTCAACAAAAAGCTTTCAATCGCATTTGCATTTGGTGAACGTGCAATTGGTATATTAAGCAAGAATTGGCGACTTCTACAAAGTAACATTGAAACAAAACCAAACACTGCAATTCATTTAATAAAATGTGCCTGCCTACTGCACAATTTTGCGATGGCGACACTGATCTTGTACAAGTAACTACAGAATTGAACTTCTTTTTTTTAGTTTTTTTTTATCAAAATGTTGGGTTTGCCAGGGAATTTTTCAAAAACTAATTTAATAATTTAATTTAAATTTAGAATTAAAGTGCAGATTTCTGACTTTTAAAATCGGTATAGTACTTCATTGTAAGTGTTGCCGTTATTTTTTAATAATTTTTTTTTCATTTTAAGTAGTTTTTTTTCTAAAATTGCCCCTACCTCCTGAACGGGACGTGATAAGCCCCCCCCTCCCCCCCTCCCATTGTAAAAACTATCAACGAAAAACCGTCATCAATTTTTGGAGCCTAAGTTATCGTACTCTGTCTCTTTTCGAAATCATCGTATGGCATCCTGCCTTCTACTCGTATAAGGCCGTATTAACTGTTATATTAATTGTTACAGTGTTGCGATTCATTGTTTTTACATCTCCGTTTATTTCGATTTTCATAAAATTTATTATATGTACCATATCTCATTGATGTTTAATAGCAGTAGGAATACTTCCTCGCGATATATCTTTATGAGCAAATCGTTCTGGTATTCTTCCCTCTTACTGAAATTATCGTTGTTTTCAACATCATTGCTCGCATTCTCTGCTCTTTGATGAGCAGCAATCTTAAATATGTTAGCCCGTTTGCAAGCGCTCCATGTCACACTTCTTCCCAAGCTTTTCCCTCTTTTATTGAAAATTTATTTATTTATTTATTTCGCCCTCTTTTTGCATGGTTCGTACACTAACTCAAAACCTGTTCCTATTGATTTCTCTACGTTTGTCGTACTTAGTCCACTCGTTATGGGCTTGTGTTTTGTTTTAAGTTGCCATTTTCATTTCATGTTTCCATCACAAAGCTTCATTATTTATGATAAATCGATCAATGCTTCGACATTACTTAGCCTTTGTACTACTCTCACTTTTTTCTGTGAAATTGTTTCATGAAGTTTGTGTGCTTATTGGGTTCATTGCATTTAGGAGCTATTTCCATATTTAAAACCTTTCAGCTTATATTGTCTGTCTACTGATACTGGTTTCCCATATCTGGTCAGGTGCTCCTATAACATCTCTGCACCTGCTAGATAGGATTCAAAAAAGTGCGATAAAACTCATAGGTTATGCTATGTCACTCAGTCAATTGACGCCCTCGGATATCAGTGCAATGTCTCCTGTCTCACCTATAGCCATTTTTACCATCAGTGCTCCATCGAAATTGTCAGCAGCATTACGCTCCTTCAAACCTTCAACCGTAGCACCCGTCCAGCTTTAAATGTTCGTCAGTTTACCCTCAAACCAACATTCGGACATACTCTGAAATATTGTGACTCGTTCCTGAGCCGTACGACTTACTTATGAATGCCCTGCTGAACTCTTGGTTCCTAGTCATTATATTGTAGCTTGCAAACAGTTAAGATCAAAGTACTTGTGGTGTCTCTCTTTCCTTCCTCCCTAATTCTCCTTCGCCCGAGCTATGTGCAAACATTTTAAGGGTACGCAATCCCTTGAGCCGATTATAAAAAAAAAAATTTGTTTTTGTTTGGTTTCTTCATAACCAATTTTTGGTTCTTCTGATAGAAGTTAAGGCTACCTTTTATCCTTTCCAATTTTTAAATTCGATTATATATGGTTAGCCTGAAGTACTCACATTAGTTAGCCTTAGATCGCTGAGAATATACAGCTTAATGACTTTGTACGAGCTGTGCACGGGTCAATAATATTATTAACTATAAGTTTGTAAATCAAATTTGGAATGTTTAGAAGTAAGTTCGCTACACAAAGCATAGTCATTATTGAAGTTCATAATGAATATAATTTGTGACTTTTTCAAAAAAAAGTTTTGATCCGAAATATTATTTGACGAACTTTCAAAAAGAATGCCCTCTAATGAAGCAAGTTCGATTTCACATTTATGAGTAAATGCACTTAATAGAGCATACTCGTACATCTTTGAATGTTTATATTATTTATGTACGAGTATATGTATAGTACAAGGGGTATTCTTTTATAAATCGGACGAATTTGGACAAAAGTCGATAGCCTATTTTTTTTATTTGTTTGAAACTTTTTTTACGAGTTGTACACATAAAATAAGCGGACACGCACACATACCATATGTACACATATCAGGAATTTACTTTTTCGATTTTTTCGGTTGTATTTTGAAGAATTGCCAATTAGACCTATTTTTCAATGGCTATATCTCGAATCCTACAAATCGTATTTTTTAGGTTTAAAACTAATGAGTTGGACTTCTTTCTTTTAATTATATTTGTTTATAATTAAGTATTGTTATAAACAAATGAAATATTAAAATTAAATTTTCTCAAAATACGCCGTAAAAATTTCCTTTTTTTTTTATTTAATTGAATTTCTCACGCAAGTGTACATAAAAAATATATTTTTAATTAATGGAATTTTTATAACTACTACTACTTATTTGATTTTGTTTGTGAATACACAACAAAATAGTTTTATATTAAGTTATTAATAATTTAAAGAAATAATTTTTAATGAAAACTGTTAATAAAATATGTATCAATATTAATTTCTTTGGAATCTAATTGAATTGATAGATATATTGTACATATCGCTACTGTGCGTGAAAAAAGTGATAAGTCAATATTTCTCGAATTTCGGCACCTACATATATGACAATAGCTACGCCGTGTAAAACGGGTTATATAGTTGGAATGGTAGAGACTGAGATATTGAAGTTTATGTTGAAAACTAAGTCTGTTCCAAGAAAAAGTGCGAGTGTAAAGAGGAGCATGTCCAGTTAACTCTCTTTTCACCCCCTCCCTCCACCTTTCCAAGTTTCCAATTGACTTAGGCGTGGCCAAAGTAGCACCAAACTGGTCAAACAAATCAAAGATCGCGTAAGAAAAAGCCTTTAAACTGCTAAAAATCTAACTCGTAAAAAACTTCTTTCTGTGCTTTCCTCAAACTGACTTAACCTCTTTTTCACGAGAAGTAGCGATATAGTACAGTAACCGGCAATTCACCTAGACAACCTTCTATTGAAATTACCTATGACTTGGAAAATCCCTGATCGGGGTCCTCCCACGTCAATTGTCAGGTGTCAGGTCTCACTTGCACTTGGCTGAGGAGTACGGCGATCTGCTACCGATTTTTAACTTATCATGAAAATTCCGAAGCTACCGTAACAATATGCACATAGTAGCATATGCTATAGCAATAACAATATGATTGTTTTGTAATAAAAGTGGGCATTTAAACTTTAAGTCCTCACTTCAATAAGGCTAATTACAGATTTTAAGGATTGCAATCAATAATTATAGCTAAAGGACTGTAAAGAATCCTCGAAGTTTACAGCCCTTCCACAAAAGAAATTGCGTATACCTGGCACTAAAGCTGCTAGAATCATAATACCTTCAATTGAATTTTATTCGTGAAGTTAAACGAACCAGCCGACCTTCCTGCCTTGGGATTGTAACGCTAGGGTAACTACCCGGCATTAAAAAAAAAAATTACGAAGCAACAACAACCCTTGAAAACGGACGGATTCACTGTTGACACCTCTGCAAATGAAATAAGGACAATGGACTTCGGGTCTGTACGTGGAATGTAAGATGCCTCAATAGGCCTCGTACAGCCGAACAACTAGTGAAGGCTCTATGCGAGGGTTGTCTGAAAAGTTTTCGACCGAACAATGATATAAGACATTTTCTCTCAAAACTTTTTTTGATTTTTCTACATAGTCTCCTTGTAACTCTACACACTTCTCCCAGCGATGCTCCCATCTCTCTAACCCGTCCAAATAGTACTTGGCGTTTTTCTCTGGAAAATAATTGTTCACGAAGGTGATTGCCTCCCCATTTGACGAAAATCTTTGTCCTCCGAGCACAGTTTTTAGATGAGGGAACAAAAAGAAGTCGCTTGGGGCTAGATCTGGTGAATAAGGCGGATGGTCAAGTAGTTCAAACCGTAATTCATGGATTTTCGCCATGGCAACAGCTGAGGTGTGAGACGGCGCGTTTATCTTGGTGTCAGGGTGAAACAGGATTTTCTTTTTCTGCAAATGTGGCCATGTTTCCGCAATTTCTGCCTTCAGCTTGGCAAGTAATGATGCATAGAATGCTCCTGTAATGGTTTTTCCTTTTTGAAGATAATCGATTAAGATAACTCCTTTACTATCACAAAAAACAGTCGCCATCACTTTCCCAGCCGAATAAACAGTTTTTGCTTTTTTTGGAGCCGGCTCGCCCTTTGCAGTCCACTGTTTTGACTGAATTTTTGTTTCGGGCGTATGATAGTGTATCCAAGTTTCATCTACAGTAATTAATCGGCGCCAAAACTCGGATTTATTGCGCCTAAACTGCGCCAACAGAGCGTTGGAAATGTTCATTCGAAATCGTTTTTTGGTCTAACGTAAGCAAACGCGGCACCTTGCATGCATGCCTAAATCTAAATTTAATATATAACAAACATGTTTTTTGGACATTTTCATAACCTCTACTACCTCTCTCACTTTAATTCGGCGGTCGTCTAACACCATTTGGTGAACTTTAGCAATGTTATCGTTAGTGGTTGCAGTTTTTGGACGTCCCGAATGTTCATCATCTACCAAGCTCTTACGGCCACGTTTAAATTCAGCTGCCCAAGATTTCGCTGTAGTAAGTGATGGTGCAGAATCCCCATACACAGAGTCCAACTCATTTTTCATTTGCGTAGGCGTATTGCCTTTCAAAATCAAGAACTTAATAACAGCTCGACATTAAATTTTTTGCATTTTCACAAAAAACACTCACATCGACTCACTCAAACGTTAACTAAAAACTGCGCGTCCAAAATGACTGAAACTTCGATAAGTAACTATCAAAAGTTGCACAACTAGCATTCACTAGCTCTTATTGACGAGTGCAGCTATCTTATCGTCGTACTTGTGCAAAGCCAATCTTACCGCCGAATGAAAAACTGCGGAGATTGTCATCGACTGCAAAAGCAGCGCCTGTTTGGATGCGGATTTGCTTTTGAAGGCAGACTTTGGCAAGAAGTTTCGAGCGACTCGTAAGAATCCGTATAAAGGCAAAATTTTCCAATATTAGTCTTATATGCGCGTACGCCCCACAGAGGAGAAAGATGATGACACCAAAGATAGCTTCACCGGCTCTTGGGCCAGTGCCCAAGCTGTGACAAAATGAGAGGGCATCTTTGGTAGAACTGTTGGATTGTTTAGCCTGCACGACACCACTTCTAATAACGGATTCAGGCTAATTGGCTTTGCAGCAGGGCGAAACATTGTCGTAGCTAGCATGCGGTTCCTGCGTGTAGGACTTGAAAATCTCCCGAACAATCAACCGCCAGCCAAATTGACTGCGTTGCCATTGACGCAATGCACTCCTCCAGTATTATGGATGCCTGAACGTTCCGAGGTGCCAACATCAACTCGGACAATTACGATGTCGGAGCAAAGGTATGGTTAGAGATATCCGAATATCGCAAAGACAAGCTAATATTGTGAAGAAGGCTAATACTACGTCGGACGGCTGCAATCGCATGAGATCGCGAAATCCCTTTCCGATCGAGTCTACTTAAATCTCTTAAGAGCTCCTATGCTGCGATTATCAAGTATCGACGACCAGTGGCAACATAGCCAAAAGGTCATTAGAGAATCCCCGTCTGATGTATAGGGTCTCACTCGGCCACTATAACAAAACATAGGTTTGATGACTAGAGCTACTCCCGATCTCTACTAGCAAAAGAAGATAGACGAACACCGGCTTCGCAAGAGGAATAAGAAGGAACATAAGAAGTGCGCGGTCGTGGAAATTGAGAGATACTACTCCAGGAATAAAATTCGGAAGTTTTACCAAACGGTAAAAAAAACATGCGACGAACACAAGCCCCGAACCGAAGCCTTTAAAGGCAAACAAGGGAACATAGCAGTAGAGTCGCAGTTGATGCTGAGCATTTAAAAAGAGCATTGCTGTTGACTGTACAACGGCGATGATGAACCAAATACCGCTGTCAGGCAGAATAAACTTTTCAACCTGGACGATGCAGACCAACAATTCCGTCCACCCGACCTGAATGAAGTGAAGTTAGTCATATCTAAGCATAATACCAACAAAGCAACTGAAGTGGACGGTGTAACTGCCCAGCTTTTCAAAGCGCCAGGCGATGATTTGGTAAGGAGCATTTACCAACGCATCTGTAAAATATGTTCGAAAATATGCCCGATGAGTGGAACCTCTGCATTATTTGTCAGAGCCTCAAGATGGTAGACGCTTTGAACTGCTCCAACTACAGAGGGATCAGTGTTCTTAATATCGCCTACAAGATCTTATCTTTCGGCTGAAGCCGTTCATCAACAACCGGATTGGTCCATATCAGTGCGGTTTCAAGGCAGGAAAGTCCAACAATGACCAAATATTCGCTCTATGGCAAATCTTGGAAAAGCTCCAAATCGATACATTAGGTGGTGTATCGATATTAAAAGGTCGCGTACGACAGTGTCTATACTGACGAGCTACACAGACCAATCTGCTGTTTTGGCATGCCTGCCAAACTCGTACCCTTTTGAAGGATGACGATGGAGAATGCACGCTGCTTCATCATGGCCACTGACAACTTTTAATGTAAAAAAAGAATTTGGACAAGGCGAAACGCTGCCATGCGATTTCTTTGACCTCATTCTTGAAAGAATATAGCGAAACACGCCAATGTAAGAGGCACAATCGTTCAAAAGTCCGTCCAATTGCTTGCATACGCCGATGATATTGACATAATCGGAGGAAAGCAGCGTGATGTCAGTGGCGCTTTCGCAAGTATTGAGATGGAAGCGGGAAAGATGGATTTAACGGTTAATGAGAGCAAGACCAAGTATATGCTGTCAACAAGAGAGGACACCCAACACCGACGTCTCGGACAGATCATCACCCTCAACAGATATAACTTTGAGTTAGCTAAGGATTTTGTCTACCTAGGCTCCGCTATCAATTCAAACAACGACACCAGCGCTGAGATTAATTTTTGGCAATCTTGACAAGCAAAGTCCTCTCTCGGACAAAAAAGGGTCACCTTTATAAGACTTTAATAATTCTAGTCCTGGTCTATGGCTCAGAGGCATGGGCCTCTAGATGAGGGTGCCATCAAAACTGGATGAGGGTGCTCTTGGCTGCTTTGAAAGGGAAATACTTCAGTTGATTTCCAGTAAGTGGAAGAGGAGATACTGTTCGGTAAAATTAACATAGCTCAACGCTAAAATATATTTATTTATTATAAAAAATGTAATGTAACTGAATTTATTGATAATAGATCTAGATATAAAGTATCTGTACAACACTATTTAACGGTACGTACTTATTGTCATGCTATCCCTTTTTATATCCTGAATTGTTTCAGTATTCATTCCCTTGTTAACCTCTAAATTACGAGCACGTTACTCTAAAGTAATAAAGAAATAATCGTACAATCAAAAAGGCTTGATTGTTTTAATTTGTCATGGTGACCTCGAAGTGATTTATCTTGAGTTATCACGTATATTACTCGTTACATCTATTAACTTGTTAAATATCACGGAATTTCCGAACTAGAATGACTTCTGAAGAAAAGAGTGATCCTTACGCCGTTCAATCCAAAGACGAAAAGAAGCTTGTGGCTCTTAAATCACGGCGGTTGGTGGCTTCGAAGCAGATCGAACGGATCCACGATTTTCTATCAAGCATCTCGAATGAACCAACTCTGCCCGAGTTTGAAGTTCGTCTTGGAGCATTGGAGTCAAACTTCTAGACATCCCATCAACTTCAGTCTAAGGTTGAAGATTTGGACCCTAAAGAAACAATAGCACCGGAGGACATGCGAGCAAAGTACGAGGAATTATACTTCGACTTACGATCGTCGTTCCTTCTTCAAATTTAATCATGTAGAACCAACGTGGATAATTTAGATGACCAATTAAAATCGCCCAAATTAAATATCCCCTTATTTTCAGGTGAAATAACAGAGTGCTGATACTGGTGTACATAACAGTGGAGTTTCGTATGATTCGGGTGTTAAGTTCACATAAAAACGGACTACTTGTGTGTCACATCAATCCACAAAGTCTGAAACCTAAGTTGGATGAGTTTCGTTTGCTGTTCATAAATTCTGAAGTTGACGTGATATACGTATCCGAGACTTGGTTCTTCCCAGATTTTAGTGATAAAGTCTGCAGTGTTGCAGGTTATAAGCTTTTCCGTGCAGACAGAATAGGTCGAGCTGTGCGGGTGCAGTCAGCTACGTACGTGGTATGCAAACCGGGTGGAGAATATGATTCGGATTATTTATTTATTAACGTCTTAGTTTATGTATGTCGTATATTACTTGGTGTTATCTACAGACCAAACAGGAATGCAGTATTCACACCTGTTATAAACATGCTGGAGAGTACCTCTTGCAGATACACAAATGTGATCGTCTGTGGCGATATAAACTGTAATTTGTTGAACGCTTAATCTTCTGCACAGGTTGAAGATAGTTTTAAGAGTTTAGATCTTACGCCTGTAAACTCGACCACAGCAACCCACTTTTCAAATCACCTTCGCACTTTGTTAGTTGTTTGTTTTCTAAGCGATGCTCGTATAGCCCTAACTAATAGTCAATTATCTGCTCCAGGCTTTTGAAAGCACGATTTGATCTTCCTTACCTTTGATATACGATTTGAAGCTGAAGAAAAGGTAATAACATATAGGAACTTTAAAAATATTCACCATAGGGATTTACAGACTGACCTTGAAAATATTCACTGGGAACAAATATATTATATGGTATCTCCCAACCAGCAGGCTTCCTTCTTGCAAGACAATTTTAGTTACCTTTTTGAAAAACATGTTCCCTTAAGGAGCAAAATCTAACGAAGCAACACCCCGGTTTGGTTTAATCAATCTATCCTTCAGCTTATTGAACAACGTAACACTGCATATACCTTGATCAAAAAGTTCCCGACCACACCCACCGTGTGGCGCTCCCATTGCTCCGATTTGAGTTTTGTTTTTTTTGTTAGGTTGATAAATCTGTTGTTGACATTTCCTCTAAATCTTAGCATCATAGCTTGACATTTGCAAAAGTTACGTAGTCAAGAGTACATCTATCTCTGTGTGTGTTGGCGATTAAAACAAAAAAGAAGGCAATGCTCACGGTTTTCATGGATTACAACGGTGTACTGCATCATGAATTTTTGCCAGAAGGCCAGACAGTAAACAAAGAGTACTCGTATTATTTGGGCGTTATAAGACGTTTGCACGAAGCAGTTCGCCGAAAGAGACCAGAATTGTGGGCAGAAAACTCGTGGATTTTGCACCATGATAACGCCAACCATCCAACAGCTACCGAATTCACCTGATTTGACTCCGTGTGACTTCATTCTGTTCAATCCAGTTAAAGAACCACTACGGGGAATGCGTTTCAGCAGCCGAGAGGAAGCAATGGAAAAATCGCACTGATGGACATACCGAAAACCGAATATAAAAAATGTTTCGAGGATTGGATCAAGCACTGGCATAAGTGTGTTGCAGTCGATAGGGGTACTCTAAAGGGGAAAATATATATTTGTTGGAAGCAATATAAACTTGCTGTACACTATGAAATGCTTCGCTCTCTTCGTAATTTGGTAGTCACTAGTGTTAGAATCGCAAAAAAAAATTTTATGAAAGTTCTTTGGATCAAGCAAAACAATCTGGGAAATATCTTTGGCAAAACTTAAGGCATCTGGGTTATGGGAGGCAACGAAATCCTGTTCCTGGTGATGTTGATTATAATTTACTAAATTCACAGTTTTTAGCCCAGCCAACCTTACAAAATACGAATCCTGAATCTGAGGATTCACAATGTTAATGATGATAATGATGATAAGTTTAACTTTATCTGTTTGACCGATTTAGATGTAGTTGAATCTGTATTATCAGTTAAATCGAATGCAGTTGGATTAGATTTTTTGTTTCTTTTTTTATAATCGGCGCGCGCTCAAGTGGTTTTTGTACCCTTAAAATGTTCGTACACAGCGCGGGCGAAAGAAATTTAGGGTGGAAGAAAAGACAGGTACCGATGTACATTGTTTTTAAATGTTTGCAAGTTATAACAACCAGGAAACAGAGATCGGCAGGGCATTCCATAAGCGGGTTGTACGGCTTAGGAAAAAATCACGATATTTTAGAGTACGTCCGAAAATGGGGGGTATACTGATGAGCATTCATAGCGAGACGGGTGTTACGGTTGAAAGTTTGAATGGGCGGAATACTACTGGCGATTTCAATGGAGCACTGATGGTGGAAATAGATAAAACAAAGTGAGACAGGAGACATTACGTCGGTGTTCGAGGGTGTCAATTGATTGATTGATATTAGTATCACCAATTAGTTTTATCGCACGGTTTTGAATCCTATCTAGCAGGTGCAGAGATGTTTTAGGGGCACCTAACCTGATTGTGGCCAGATCAGAGGGGGTAAAATATTTCTTACATCGCTTGAGGAAACCTAGACATTTCGCAGCATTTTTGGCGACACCGAATATGTGGTCATTCCAACGTAAGTTGTTACTGATACACATACCGGGAATGGAAAGTTTATCGGTTTCGGCGATGCAAGTGCCATTCATGGGTATTTGAATTTCGCTTTAATGACAGCACACAGCATTGAGTTTTGGGAGCATTAAATTCCACTCGGTTGATAGTTCCCCAATTGGTTATGCTGTTAATATCGGAATTTAATGAGCTAAGAATACGCTTCTGTTCCCGTTCTACAGCCGAAGAGCAGGGGAGCGAATCCGGGAACGAATATGAGAAGCAGAGAGTGCTGTCATCAGCAAAGGAATAAATCGGGTTAGAAGTAGCAGACAAGAGATCATTATTGAAAATTAAAAAGAGTGTCGGAGACAGAACGGGGCCCTGGGGCATACCAGCATTTATTTTGTGAATATCAGACTTGAAACCGTCAAGACAACTTGAATTGAGCGTTCCGAAAGGTAATTTCTAATCCATTGAAGAAGAGAGTCATCGATCCCAAGAGCACGCATTTTCGACAAGAGAGCCTGATGCCAAACTCTGTCAAATGCGTTAGAAATATCAAGTGCAACTATCTTGCTTTCGCCAGATTGATGTGCGCTTTGGTTTCACTTTTCGGTGAGACATGCCATCAAATCACCAGTAGACCTGTTGCTACGAAAACCATATTGCCGATCATTGAGAAGTTTTCGTGTTTCGAGATATTTCATGAGCTGACGGTTTATCAGCGTTTCCATCACCTGGGAAAGAAGGTACGTAAGTGCAATGGGTCTGTAGGAGGATAGAGAAGTAGATTCGCCTTTTTTAGGGACAAGCTGGACAAATGCTGTTTTCCATCTGCTCGGAAAGAGTCCTAAAGAGTAGGATTGATGAAAAAGCTTGCGCAGTGGTTTTGCCAGCGTGGAAGAACACCTCTTCAGAAGAAGGGGGAATATACCATCTGGACCAGCGGATTTATGCATGTTGAGATCTTTATGTACTCTACTACACGAATGTCATTGTAAATGAAATACATCCAAAGTTCTTCAAACTTAACTCATGAAAAGTTTTGGATTTCCCTCCCTTACGATAAAACATTTGCACTCATATCTGTCCGAACGATAACAATGTGCAGCGATTGATAGTAAAATGTCATCTTTTCTAAGAGTGATCAAGGGAGCGCCGCACTGATCGATTCTTGGCCCATTGTTATTCTTGTTGTATGCTAACGAACTTCGACGATAGGTTAAGTATTGTACGGTCCATATGTATGCAGATGATGTCCGAATCAATTTGAGCAAATCACTTTCGCATACTGAAAATGCCATAAACGACATGAATGCGCACTTAAACTGTATTCTGCAGTGGGGTGTAAAGTGCAAACTATCTCTTAATCCGGGGACATCAAAAACATTGTGTATAAGTAAGAGGAAGATTGACACTTCATGTTTTCCAGGCTAGAAATCTGGGATTAGTTTTTAATGAGAGCCTTACTTTGACCAACCATATATCACTAACGATTGCAAAGGTGTATCGCAGGCTCAGGTTACTATGGTGAACACAAAACTTGATACCTATAAAAACTAAGATGTTGCTCGTAAAGACCTTACTTCTACCAATTCTTTTATACGGATGTGAAATTTTTTGCAACATAGATTTTAAGACCAAGAGGAAGCCTAATGTGAAATACAATAATTTAGCAAGATACGTTTTCAATATCAGATATTATGATCATATATCAAGTTATTCCAAACAAATCATGGGAATCAACTTTGATAGTCTCCTAAATTATAGGGCGTTAAGTGTCTTGCATCAAATAACTAGCACTCGTGAACCTTAATACTGAATACAGCAAACTTAGTTTTGCCACTTCCCAAAGAACTGCCGCGTTAATTCACTGAACACATTGCCTGTGACAATTAGGAGAGTCCGTAACGCAAACACGTTTAAAACCTTACTTTTAAAATACTTGGCCAATGATGTTTAATGCTGATGCTTAATCTTTTATATTCAATTCTATTTAGTTTCACACTTACTTTTCTTTTCTTTTTTTTCTCAGTCAATTCAGTAAATGAAGTCTTCAATTTATTTTTTTCTCTTGCATTTACTCAATTTTGCAACTCTTTTATTAGATTTAATAGACTATTTATTTTTGATATTTCTTTAAACCTTCAAATTTTTAATAAAATTGTTATCTTTATGTGCAAATATAAATAAATAAATAAAATAAAAAAAAATTGATTTTCCATGAAATCTTTAAACTCCCTGATCCACAAAAATCCTCCCATAAGCAATGTTTCCAAATTACACTATTTTATGTCATCGTTATCAGGACAAACTGCGCGCACCGTTCAATCATTGGAAGTGAAGTGGCCCTCAACTGACTAACCCGCACATACGACAACCGCAAACTTATCCCCACGGAATATATCAAGCAAATAATGTTATATCCTGCGATAAAAAAGTCATCATCGAACTCCTTACGTGAACTTACCGACAACGCCAATGGCACCTACGAGCCCTGACAATTTTCGGACGCCTTGTGGATCAGTGAGATGATCTTCTAATACAAATCATCCTACCAAAACTCGATGGTGCTCCCTAAAAACAAGTGGAGAGATGAAGGTCCAACAGAGACGATGCCAAGCTATCAAGAATTGTTGAAATTCCTCATCAGAAGGTGTCAATTTATAGGTGATGAAATACCACAGGCAAGTATCCCAATTCAATCTAAAAAGTTAGTAACACACGACCGAAAACCTTTGCCATTTTAAATGAAATTAACAATACCAAAACGAAATCGAATGTAAAAAAAAAACGGTCATAACTTATATAAATGCTACACATCTTGCAAATTGCCACGTTGTCAAAAGATATCATTTATTAAAAGAAAGAGTTTATGCTATAATTGTCTTAAATCTAATCATGATGCCAATAACTGCGAATCATCTGGTTGTCGTAAATGTAACGCAAATCACCACACTCTACTTCACGAGAGTAGCGTTGGCTCTGGCGCATTATCCGCTGCTGGTTCTTCCTCCTTTCAAAATCGAAACACCTCCGAACAATTAGAAGGCACGCATAAAAAATGTTTGACTTCCACTTCTGGAAACAACTTAACAACATCAATTTTGGCTACCGCAATCGTCAATGTTTTGAACAAGCATAATTGTCTTATACCTTGTTGTATGTTGTTAGGTTCTGCTTCTCAGCTTAATTTGCTTACAGAACGCTTCGCTAACTTACTTAATTTAAACAGGCAATCAACCTGTACACCCGCCCTTGTGTTAGGAGACAATCCAATTACCGGTAATGGTTCTTAAATCTCGAATTAATATCTTTACGGATACTACATACATATGTATATGTAGATGCACTCATTATAAGGAAAATATCGACCTTATTATTGGAAACCTCCAATGACACAACAAATTGGGAATTTCCTGTAAATAAGTATAAAACTTGCAGATCCACTTTTCGATAAGCCGGGCCATATTGATATGATCGTCGGAGCCGAACATGTCTTTGGTCTTCTCTCAATTGTACAAATTAAGTTAGGCCTGGATTTACTAGCTTTACAAAACACTATTTTAGGATGAGTTGTATCGGGAAAGTTTGAAAATAGATCACGAAATGTGCGATTCACAGTCGCTAGGAAAATCATAGACGACAGCAATGACCTTGATAGCATTTTAAATGCATTTTGGGAGGTGGAAAATTTCGATCCAGTTGAATACCCGTTAATTAAAAATGAGAAACTTTACAAAGCGAGATCGTCACTGCTTAGGGAATTCGTATAACCTTGCTCTACGTCGATTTAAAGGTCTGGAGAAGAGAATTT
Organism: Volucella zonaria; assembly: GCA_963966105.1. Taxonomy (NCBI): domain Eukaryota; kingdom Metazoa; phylum Arthropoda; class Insecta; order Diptera; family Syrphidae; genus Volucella; species Volucella zonaria. Next base: position 164,007,674 of record OZ014530.1, read on the forward strand.
ACAAAGATCGTTCCCTTGATGAACAATACATTCTCTTTATGAAAGAGTACGAGCAACTGTCGCACATGGAACTTGTAGAGCATATTAATCTCAATGAACTCCATTACTTTATCCCGCACCATTCGGTTGTAAAACCTGATAGCTCTAAAACTAAATTAAGAGTTGGTTGTGTTTGACGCTAGTGCCAAAAGTGGTAGCGGGATTAGTCTAAACGAGATAATACGTATTGGTCCAGTTGTCCAGTCTGATTTATTGTCATTGGCAATCAGGTTCCGATCTCACAAATATATTTTTACTGCTGACATCAAGCACATGTACAGGCAAGTCCGATTGCATGAAGATGACCGTCGATTCCACTACATCTTATGGAGAGATAACCCAAATGAAGAGATTAAAACATATCGTCTTTGCACAGTCACGTATGGAACTACGCCAGCATCATATCTCGCAATAAGGGCACTTATTCACCGAGCTGAAGAAGGGAAAATTCGACTTCATCAGCATTAAAAACTGAATTACCATACTCGTATATGTCGATGATGTTCTTACAGGGCCCAATTCCATTGATGGTTTGATGTGTATAAAGCGGGAGCTACAACTTATTTTGGCAAGCGCTGGGTTCGAGCTTCGAAAGTACTGTTCAAATAACGAAGCGATTTTAGAAGACATTTCAGCTGAAGACAGGGAGAAGTTTTTTCAGAAAACAATGACGTTATAACGGCTTTTGGCTTAGTTTGGCAGCCGAAATCTGATGTTTTCATTTACAATATATGTAGGATGCCTAGAAAGGACGAAGGTAACCAAAATAACTGTGCTTTCAGACATTGCTAGATTGTACGACCTGCTGGGCCTAATTAACCTGTAATTGGGAAGCCAAAATTTTTTCTGCAACAGTTGTGAAAATCTAATTTGGATTGGGACGAAGCTCTAACTGAATCTTTATCTTACGAGCGGACTACCTTTCGTAGGGAATTATTGGACATTGAAAGGCGTATGTTATGGAGTAACGTAGAACAGGCTGAAAGCCACGAATTCTTAGGTAGTTCCGAGAAAGCTCATGGCACTATATGCGCTCAGTACGAAGTGATGGCAAGGTTTTTGTGCGGTTGCTGTGCAAAGTCAAAGGTGGCCCGAGTGAAGAATCTCAGTTTACTACGCTTGGAACTTTGTGCTGCACTGATGATGAAAATCAGAACCATTTTTAAAGATAAATTCAAGGAGTTAATCTATTGGACGGCTTCGAGCATAGTACTCTCATGCCTATCCTCCGAATCTTATCATTGGAAAACTTTCAAGGGGTGCAAGCCCAATGGAATTGTTAAATTCGAAAATGTGGTCTGATGGCCCTCAGTTTCTTTATCTTTCATGCAACCGTTGGCCAAAGCGGAGTATCACAGAAAGCATTGATGGCGAACAACTTGAGCGTAAAAATGCCCATTTTACCTTCACCATAAAGGCAGGTGATGTCTTTTTTCATGGTTTTAAGTACAGAAATAACTATATAAAATTTCTTAAAACAATTGCTAACACCTTGAGGTTTTTTCATAACTCATCGTTGTCTAGAAACAATCACAAACAAAGAATTACAGGAGAATTATCCGTAGCAGAATTTCATAAGGCATTAAATTTTAATTAAGACTATACAAAGCACATACTATTATGTTAAAGAGGTACATATTTTTGCTCAGTCAAAATAAGCCAGTTCACGCCCATTCACACATAAATATTTCCTTAACCCCTTTCTAGACAAGGAAGGAATATTGCGAGTTGGCGGGCGCATAGGTAAAACAGGACTGACTTTCGAATCCAAATGCCCAGCGCTCCTACAAAATAATCATTTTTTCACCAAAACTTGAATTCGTTTCATGCATGAAAAATATCATCATGTGGGAGTCCAGGGGCTCATAGGATTGATTCGCGAGCGATTTTGGCCTTTTTTTTTTGAGAACTTAACACTCAAGTGGGTATGAATACACTTATGTTATAATGCCTCAGTATGTGTTAAGTTTTTTGGAAAATGGGATAGAGAGAGAAAGAAAGACGTTTGGGCTCAGTGGTTATTTCGCTCCATTGGCGGCATCCAACATTTAATGGGGAGACTAAATTCTTAGTGGAAGTTGGCTTGATGCTAATTTCTAGTCAACTACTAGTCTTACTTGATTTTCGTTAACTGAAAATATGGATGATATGTCTTTCGGGCGAAGCTGGGATTCGATTGGAAGCCAGTCCACTACCACTTGAACCACGGCCTGTTCACGGCAGAGTGATTACTAAACAGGTTATAAGTCAGTGCATAAGATGTGCAAGATCTAGTCCACATATTGAATACCCGCAGATGGGAAACCTTCCAGCATATCGAATTTTAAATTCTCGTGTAGGTACCAATGTGGGAACAGACTTTTGTGGCCCGTCTTGGGTTCACTCTAGATGTCGCGGAACTGCTGTTATTAAGGCTTACGTGGCATTCATTTGTTTAAGCACAAAGGAAGTTAACTTAGAACTTGTAGCAGATCTCACAACTTCAGCGTTCTTGGGAGCATTGCGACGATTTATTGGTCGACGAGGACTATGTCGAGTTATTTACAGTGACAATGGTAGTAATTTCATCGGTGCACGAAATTAACTTCGGGCATTACATGACATTTTTGATAACCAACAATCTAAAACCCAAGTGATGAATGCTTGCATAGAGAACAGGATAGTATGGAAAACAATATCTCCAAGGGACCCTCATTTTGGAGGGATAAGGGAATCTGCGTAAAATCTGCTAAGCATCATATGAAGCGTCTTTTACATCTGGCGGCTTTAACTTATGAAAAATTTAACACACTTATTATTCAAATCGATTGTATCCTCAATTCCCGTCCCCTATCACCCATCTCCGAAGATCCTTCCGATCTACAGCCACTCACATCAGGGCATTTTTTAACAGGTGGCTCACACAACAATTTTGGGTTCGTTGGACAAGGGAATATCTTTACACACTACAAAAAAGGAGTAAATGGCTCTAAACTTTCAATGAGCTTCAAGTGAATGACATCATTATACTAAGGGATGAAAATCTGCCACCTTTAAAATAGAGACTTTTCAGAATTGTTGATACGCATCCGAGAGAAGACAACAACGTGGTTAGAGTGGTGACTCTGAAAACAAAGAGATCGGTGGCAACATTGTGTCGCCTTCCAGTTATTGAAAAAGGCTTGACTCTTCAAGGCAGGAAGAATGTCCGCTATAATTACCATAGCCCAACGCTTAACTTAAGTTAATATAAAAAATGTAATGTAATTGAATTTATTGGTAATAGATCTAGATATAAAGCATCTGCACAACAGTAGTTAACTAAAACTCTCACAATTAGTACGTACTTATTGTCATGCTATCCCTTTTTATATACTGAATTGTTTCCTTTTACAATCATTCCCTTGTTAACCTCTAAATCACGAGCACGTTGTTCTAAGGTAATAAAGAAATAATCGTGCAATCAAAAAGGCTTGATTGTTTTAATTTTTCAGATACAACGACAAACAGTACGGGTTGTATAGCGACATCGACTTAGTCAGAAGAGTGAAGGGAAACGACTGAGCGGCTGAGATGACTGTAAAAGAACTGGCTGTTGGTTGATTGGTTAATTGAGGCCCAGATCCACCCCGGGCTATAGCGCCACGTAAAGTGAGTAGGTATGTAAGTTTAAGTGAAATTGAAAGTGACATAAGTGACACACTCTAACTGCTCTCCATAGAGTGTTTTTTAGAACTACTATATGTAGAGATATGTAATACACTGATTTTAAAAGCGGATTTTAATTTATTTTGTTGAAGTAACGAAAAATAATATCCGAAAAATTATTAGAAAAACCGTGCATGTTTCAAGTATTGAACACTTCAATCCAATGAATTTAAGTTGCCATCTAAGAAAAAAACAAATTATTGCGAGAAAAGTTGCAGAAAAAACATTACGTGCATCAGACCGACAGGTGATGAAAAAAAACTAAAAGTAAAATTTTTAATTTTTGCAGCATTACTTAAAGTCATGAGGAGGTATGTTGAACACCCAATGAACTTTCTCAGACATCATTATATATAATATATTATATATAATATCTCAAACAGCACTTGATAAATTAATTAATGATTAATAAAAGGATTTTATTTTTTTTAGCAGCAAGCAAAACCGGAGGTTGTTGATATAATTTCTACAAGTAGTACCAAGGTGTCTAATGAATAATTGGAGAGGAAAATGGCAAGCAGAGGAAGTTCATTTGGAAGTGAAAATCATGATTTTTAAATAACATCATTGATTTTTAGAACCCATACTTGGTTTGTCTCGAAACTTCTCACATAAAAGCATCAAAAGTGGCACAGAAACTATTATATATGCAGAGGGAAAAAACCATCATCTTTCTCGATGTTCAAAGACATAATGAAAATGATGACGCCGAGATTTTGCGAACTTTGTAAGTAAAATGTAATGCTATAATCAATAAAACGCTGCAAAAGTGCAAGAACATTTTCCTGCTGCAACAAAACACATAACTGTTGCTAAAAATGTAGCTTCCGAAAAACGAATAGGGTAATTAGCTTTTATCAATCTGATGAGTACAGAGGATTATGTTTCTGTGAAAATTGATGGAGTGAAGATTTGGACCCACGATTGGGTTTTAAGAATTTAAAAAAAAACTATACATCTTATCTAAAGAAAGTCTTCTAGAAGTTAAACGTAGCTTCTTAAAATTTGCGGCTTTACGACCTAAAGATTACGTACTAGCAGGAGCTAGTGGAACTTATTCAGTCTGCATTTGTCCCGGCAATTGATAAACATCCCTGTCTGTGACCATATTAAACCTCCTGTAGTGGACGCAGAACCTAAATGACCATTTTTTTTCTTGATAAGGATAGCGATAACTCCCGCATCTAGCATCTTCTTTAGCTTCTTCTCAATTTCTTTCTGTATCGCAGGCGACACAAGGTAATAAATACAATCCCTCGGGCATCGACTTAAAAATACCGACAACCAAAGCTTCAAACTGCCCTGCTTCGGCGACGTCCAGCTCTAAGATCTCGTAAATTGCGGTCGTCGAGGTAACCGACTATTGGCTCGAAAAGTTCCACACTCGTGATCTTAAATCCGGGATGATCTTAGACTGTGCCCAAAAATCTGCACCAAGGATCACGGTGTGTGGTATCGCTGGAATGACGAGACATTCTAAATAAACGGATCGACTTTGTACCTCAATTGGTAGACACACAACCCCACGGCATCTATGCTTTTCCCGTCCGCTAAATCGATGGACTTAACTTAATTTTTACCTAATATAAGCCCTAAATCTTTAATAATTCTTCACCCATCACCCCCTATTATAGTGCGAGAAGCGCCACTGTCTATTGTCTAACATAAAAGACCTAATATCACTATACCGTATAAACTAACTCTTACATATGGGCGCCTGTCGTCACCGTTTGCCTCCGAGCTAAACCCAAGATGAACTATTGAGTCCCCCGACTGGTTTCTGGCAGGCCACCTATCCCCTACTTGCGCCAGCGCTTCCGTCCTGCTGCGACGCGGCCTTGGATTTGGTGGCAGAGCAAAGGTACCGTCTCCAACCTGTGACCTAACTTAACCAGGCTCGCGACACTCTTGGAGTCGGTTAGACCAAGTTGGTGCTGGTAAAAGGGGACCATGTTTCTCGAAACGATGACAAGCCTCCGCTGCTCCGTTTATGATTCCGAAATCCTGTCAAACATGTTTTTTTATCACCGCCACATAAACCCCTATGGACTCGTTACTTCCCTAGGTACGATGCCTGATTTCCTCTAGTAGGAGGTCATCATAGTTGGGGGAAAGAAACTCCGGTTTCAATTCCCCCACCAACTCTTGCCATGAAGAGACCGACAACCTAATCGCCCGATACTAAATTAATGACATGAGAAAAGTTAGACAGCTTGCCCTAAACAAGTGAGCTTCAGTCACCCCGCGCGTTTGACAGAGCTCCTCCATCCGTTCCAAAAATGAGTTTACCGACGCACCACAAAGTTCCCCCGTGAACTTTATAGTCCACTTGGGTTGGTTTTCCCCACTCGCGTACGACCAGCGTACGCTGTGGTCACCAGTGGTTACGTAGAAACCGGCAGGAATCACTGGTAATCTCACAGTGCGGACTGGTGTTCTGTCCACTGCTTGATGCCGCTGGAGGGAAAACATTTTTTGACTACTTTGCTGATGTTGTTGCTCGTTGGGTTCACCCACCGCTGGCTGTGGTCATCGGCCTTTGACGAAAATCGAGCACGTTGGCTCTCCCTCGTCCTCATCTTCCGAATCCTCTTCCATACCTCTGGCTAGTATGATAAGCCTATGCTTGAGATTACACTTCCTCTCCTTTTACTCAGAGGAAGTGTCTCTCGCCCTACCCAACCTGCTAAGAGGGCATTCGATTTTTGTAAGAATCTTCACGTATTCCTTCGACTAAGGACCAGAGTGTAAACAATGTCGTAAAAAAACCTTGCCCAGGAAACAAAAACTGCAACTAAGTGTTGAAAACAAACCCACGATGTCGAGAAAATAAACTAAAGAGAGAAAAAAAGTCTAAAGCAGAAAAAATAAACGCAGCAGAAAAGAAAAAAATTCCACGCAAGAAGTACGATGAAGTTTATATCTCGTTCGAATCTTTATATATCCAATTTCTAAGCCTGTTCCGTTTTCATTGCCCATGCAATTTTTTGACTTTGAGGTCACCTTTCTCAAGAAAATGCCTAATTACCATAACGTTTTACTATTTTTTTCTTATAAAAGTAGCAATAATAAAACAAAAAATCATCATCAAGTTTGCACAAAAAACCCACAGATTTATGGTATTGGAAAAACCTGCATCAGGAAAAAAAGGAATTTATGATTTTTTACCAACGTTTCTAACAATAGTTGAGAATACATACTCGTAAGAGTGGTTTTCCACGAATTACTAATTTTCCAATATTTTTTTAAAATTGCATAGCTATTTAAAGTGTGGTCTTTTATTTGACTACCTGTCAAAACCTTCATTACCTTACCCTGTTCCGTAAAAGTTCTCAGAAGAGTTAGGTTTAGGGTATGAAGGCCTGTTTGGAAAATATAGCTTACAGAAATGGTATAAAAGATTAGGAAAAAAAATTAATTCATCAGTTTAATTTTTTACGCTAAGGTTACAGTTGCTTAGAAAGGCTGTTTGAGATGTCAGCATTTACAAACCAAGAATACGCAGACATTATTTACGTTTATGGGCTATGTAATAGAAGTTCAACTAGTGCGCGACAAAGATACCATGAACTTTATCCTAACCGACGACTTCCTAATAAAAAAGTATTTCTAAATACGTATCGAAGGCTTCGAGAAACGGGATAAGTTTCGAATGTGTATTCGAATGCGGGAGCTCCACAAGTAAGAAGGATTTCGGCTGATGAAAGAATACTGGAAGCTGTTACAACTGATCCATCAACCAGCACCAGACGCTTAGCTTTGCAATTCAATTTTTCCAGACATAAAATTTCTAATTTACTGTATGGAGAAAATCTTTATCCATCCCAATGATTTGGAAAAGAGGCTTGAGTTTTCTAACTGGTTGCTGGAGCGGAGCTTAGATGACATCCAGTTTATTGGCAGAATTCTTTGGACGGACGAATCTTTATTTACAAGAGATGGGATCACAAATTTTCATAATCTTCATACGTGAGCTGCGGACAATCCACATACAATGAGATATAAATCATTTCAATACAAATTCAGCGTCAATATTTGGGCAGTAGTACTTGGAAACAAGTTAATCGGCCCCTTCAAACTACCATCAAGTTTTAATTCTACAAACTATCTGGAGTTTTTGCGAAATGATTTATCAGAACTATAGAAGGGCATTCCTCTGATTCAACTAGCTTCATCATATTTTCAACAGGACGGTGCTCCGGCCCACTAGGGTCGTGAGGTTAAGAATTGGCTAGATGAATAGTAGTACGGTAACCGTTGGATAGGAAGAAATGGACCAGTTCACTGGCCCGCAAGATCTCCTGACCTTACAGTATTGGATTTTTTTTGGGGAAGAATGAAAGAACTTGTTTATTCAACCGAAATAGCAACTTTAATGGAATTGGAAGATCGTATTCTCGATGCGTCATCAAAAGTGAGGCAGCAGTTAGCATCAATAAACATTCGCAGTGCAATCCAAAAACGGACTTTAGCATGCATGCAAAGCCAAGCAGGACACCTTGAGCACCTGTTATAACTGTCTTAGTATACACATAAAATAAAAACTATTTAAGACCACACAAAATCAAGTTTTTATTCATAGCCTTTGGAGCTTAAAGCAAAAAAACCCTTTTTTATAAATTTAAACTGCTGCAGATTTTTTCAAGTATCATAAAATTTGTGGGTTCTTCTGCAAACTCATTGATGATCTTTTTTTTAATATTGTTAATTTCATAAGAAAAGAATAATAAAACGTTATGTTAATTAGGCCTGGAGAAAAGTGACCTCGAGGTCGAAAATTAGCATGCCCAACGAAAATGGAACAAGCTTAGAAATTGGATATCTACAGACTGAAACAGGATATCTTCGTTGACAAGATTGGAGTACCAACGACTATACCCGCTGATACGTATCAGCGCCTCGTTGATACCGGGTTAACTGCACCATCAAAAAGAGAAGGACGTTCAGACGCAGCGGTGGCAGAAGTTGGGGATGGGATTTTGCGTGTTGTGGAAGTTCAGCGTTCAGTCAGCGTCCGTAGACCATTTGTGCAGTTGGAACTTCCCAGAACCAGAATTCACAGGACTCTGCAGAGAAATAGATTACACCCTTTCCATTTGACACCGGTACAGGATTTACTACCAGGTGATGCTCAAAAAAGAGTGGGATTTTGCCAATGGCTACTGCACAAACATTCAGAAGACGGGTAATTCCTCAAGAACATTCTGTGGACTGACAAAGCGCAGTTCACAAGATGTGGGTTAGACTCAAATCCCCACTTAATACGCACAATATCCTTTCAAAAGTATGAATTTAATTATTGTAAACAACTTCTTTAAAATGTGTTGTTTATTTTAAGGAAGGTTTAGAGCAAATGTCTGGTCTGGATTAACAGGAAACACTTCCGTAGGCCCGCACGTTTTTCCACAAACCGATAATTCCCATTACTACGTGGAATTTCTTAGGGAAGGATTGCCGGAGCTCCTTGAAGATGTTCTTTTTGTTCAGGGAAGGGCGATGTTCTTTCAACAAGATAGAGCAACTTATCACAGTAGCAGCGGGGTAACTTCGTGACATAACACCCATGGATTTTTTTCTTCTGGGGTGCTATGAAGAAAAGGTTTATTTTTGAGAAATGTCGAGTCCGGTAGAGCTCCAAGAAAATATTAGTGGCGCTTCAGAAGAGATAAAATAATTTTGATGATCGTTAATCTGCTATTTGAAATGCGACCGAAAGTGTATTCAAATAGAAGGAAGGTATTTCGAACAATTGCTATAAACATTCAATAAACTGTTCCAAAAAGGTCCTTCTCAGGACCACATAAAAATATTTTTTGAGTAACTCAATAGGTACACTTCTTTTGTTTGACGAAAAATGGCTTTTACTATAAAATCTGTTGATCGCACGTAAAAAAGTTTCTAAACATAATTTTTAGGAAATTTTGCAAAGATAAAAATTTCATAAAATTTCAGAAAATTTATTAAGTAAAAATTTTGAGAAAAATGCATTTTAATTAAAAAAATGGCACAGCAAATTTTCATAGTTTTGAGTTTAAAGAGCCGTAACTTTTTTGTTGCTGGCACAGATGTACCCAAAGCATTTACGATTTGTATGCACTACTAAATTATCTTTCCAAAATGTCCAAAACTATTTTTGTGCCTGTACTAGTTCAGAAATTATAGCGTTTAAAGTGAATACACCTCCAAATTAGAAATCACCCACTTTAATGGGCTGTAACTTGAAATGGAGTTAGAATAACCCCCCCCCCCCCCCCCCCCCCGCCATACAATTTCTTGTTCGACGGAACTGCAGGAATATGCCCTGAAAGGATTATACTGCTAAACTGGGACACCCTGTATGTATGCGTATATGTACCTCTAAATAAAATAATTGGTGCATGTAAGTTTGTGTATGTAAATGGCTATTTAGCTACAATCAGAACGAAATCGAAATTTTGCTCACTACATTGTAAAATAATTTTTAAGTTACTTTTAACAAATTTTCATATGAAATTCTGTTTCTTTTTGCATCTAAAACAAAATTGTTCTTATATTTATATTTATATTTTTTTTCTTCTTTTCTTATTTTGAATTGTTCACCCCAGTGTTAATAGTTTAATATAAAGTGTCATTTGCCACTATTTATGTTATTTAATACAAAATGTCACTAATTATTCTCGTGTTTTAAGCTGCAACATATTTTACTTAGAAATTACACCCTGAATGACTCGAAATGCAACCAACTTCAGACTGCTATAATTTCTAAACCGTTCATGGCAGTGAGCTCAAATTTTGACACATGACAGGTAATTCTATTATTGTATTTACAAGTATTTTAAACGATTTGTGTCTCAGTTGTGTTGAAAAATTTTTATCCGCGATGGAATTCAAACGTGATAGTGTGATTGCTTTATATTTGGCTGGAAAACCACAAGTAGCTATCGTTAGAGCCCTCCAGCACCTCAACGTGAATAAATCATTTATGTCTCGAACCATAGCTCGTTACCGTGATACTGGCAGTGTTCGGAAGTGCAACATACTTATATAATTGCAATTTCTATCTTTGGCTTGTTAAAACCATAAATTAATTACTTTGCTTGAAATTACTATTTTTATTTAAAATTAAGATAAACTATGTATGTAAATTGAGCTTGAACCAAAATGTAAACAAGTAAACGTAACGTAAAATTCAGATTTTGCCTTGTATGACAGTTAATGTAATAATCAAATATGGAAGTTATTTCCGGATGAATAAAGCGCCTCTTTGCTGTTACACCTACAGAAGAAACGAAGTGTTTTATTTAACCGCATTTTTTCTACCCCCCTTTTTTACCCCACACATATAAAAATAAAGTAATATAACCCTACACACCTCAACATATGGTCCTTCGAGCCGGATATTAAACATTTAAAAGAACAAAAAATAAAAAAGTGCAAATGCAAAGTGCAAGTGCACAAAACATATATATATATAAATATATAAGAAGACAATCAATAGACTACACAAAACATTAAACATTTAAATTTGATCAAAAAATTAGAAAGTACAAGTGCAAATGCAAAATATATGTATAGATATATATTTGTAACAAATAAAATACATACATAGATTCCCTCGCGGTCGGTGTCTCGCCCCTTGTCTTTCTCCCGTTTAACCTTTAAAAACTCTTTCGGTGGTTGTGCATGAATCGCATTTCCCGCGCCGTGTAAAAATTCATCAATTTATCAACTTTAACCTCAACTGTTACCAGCTGGGCAAAGCTGACCAAAGGTCGTAAGTTGCTCTAACAAATAAAATATTTAATTAAGTATCTTAATAAACTGCATCTTATAATAATTTAATAAATATTGTACTTGATACATACACACATATTGGGTTATAATTAACTTACAAATAAAAACCTTTAAAAATGTCGAAATTGTCAGCGGGTGCAGATCAGAAGGGTGTTCTGGAGCAGATTATTCGTGACCACTCCAACTTCAAGAAGACTGTAGCATCACGTCGTACAGCCAGCTATCTTTTAGGTCGTTCTAGAAGTGGACTTCAAGAACGCGCTTGGTCTTCAAGCGAAGATTCGACGAGGAGATGTTGCAGAAGGTCTGGAAGAGGAAGACTTGGATGAAATTTTCGATCTGCTACAAGAAACATATTTCACTTACCGTGGTGATTGTGGAAGGTGGATCCACAGGTGCATCTTGTAATGAGATTTCATTATCCCAAATTCAAATGCTTCTCTTGACGGTGAAGCTGCTCGTTTGTTGCAGCATTTAGGGTTGTATTCTGGCAATTATGACAAAGCATGGGAACTGCTTGTCGCCAGATACGACCACAAGCGAGTGTTGGAAAACGCTCACTTCCAACTTCTCTTTGACCAGCAGCAGTTGACAAAGGAGGCTGCAAGTAGCATGAAGTCGCTACTGGACACGTCCCAGGAATGTTTTCATGCTCTCGAAAATTTAGGATAGCCGGTTAGTTCCTGGGATGACATTTTAATATATATAATGGCACAAAAAGTACCTGCTTTTGCTCAGCGTTTGTGGGAGGAGAAGTTAGGTAGTTCGAAGGAGTTGCCCACACTAAAACAATTTATAGAGTTCCTGGAAACACGTTTTCGAACCTTGGAAGCAGTAGCTGGAACGAGTGGCACAAAGGGCAGCCGTTCTTCTTCACAGAAAGCTGTTGCTGTAGAGAAGAAAACAGTGTTGCACGTCGGAAAGAAGTAGTTTGCATGCCAGGTATGTGGTAGAGGTCAACATTCCCTTCGATCTTGTCAGAGGTTTATTGACATGGAGATCTGTGAACGATCTAAGGCAGTGGATAGAATCGGTGTCTGTCGGAACTGTTTGGAGTACAGTCACAAGACTAACCATTTCCAAAGCAGTCTACTCTGCTATTACTGCAAGCAGGCACACCATTCTCTGCTACATGTTAATAGTTTCAGCTCCAAACCTACAAGGGATTATACAAATATAATTATAGGTACACAAACTTTTCATACTAAAATAAATACCAACCAACCTAAAGTCGTCTCTCCTGAAGTACATCAGCCAAGTGTTCTTCTGGCAACAGCAGTTGTTCGAGTCAGGTCGTCAAATGGTAATTATCTTAATTTGAGGGCGTTAGTCAATCCTGGATCTGAAGCAACATTTATCACTGAGTCAGCTTTTCAATTGCTAGAGCTTCATCAACTGCGAACACTCATTAAGGTATCTGGATTGGAAAAAGTTAGCAGTGGTTCATGTCAGCGGTATGTAAGTCTTACCTTTGGGTCGCTGGTAACACCTTTTGAGACAAATACCCCAGCCTATGTGTTCAAGTCCCTGACTGGTCTTCTGCCATCCAAACCTTTAGCTCTGCAAAATTGGGAACACATCCAGGCTTTAAAGTTAGCTGATCCACAATTGGACAAGCCTGCGACTGTTGATATCCTCCTGGGAGCCGACGTTTACTCTGACTTTATTTTAGGATTCATTATACGCGGTGATGATGAAAGATCGCCAATTGCACAGGAATCAGAGTTAGGTTGGCTTCTCCTTGGGAAGGCATTTTCGCAAAATAAAGGACCTGTCCATAGCTTCTTACAGGTTCTCAATAATGACACTCAGCTGCGGAGGTCCTGGGAACTGGAGGAGTTGCCTTTCAATACTAAGGAAACTGCGGAAGACAAAACATGTGAAAAGCATAGTAGAAACACAATAATAAAGGTGGCTGATGGTCAACATCAGGAATCGCAACCATTTAAAAACGGATGTAAGCCTGGGTTTGGTGCCTCGAAGTTAGGTGCCTTACGTGGGTTTCATCAACTGGAAGGAAGATCCCAGGAAAACACCACACAACACAAGGAGCATTCGAAGTGCTTAAAGGAATGCAAGGTGATTCGTCAGATGGTAGTAGTTGACGCAAAGAATTCCATACTGGATACACGACACGATTTCTATATTACTCACCATGCGGTATTCAATGAGTCAACCAGAACTACGAAGCTTCATCGCATTCCTGTGTACTACAAACGGTTTGTACGAAACTGCCGGGCACAAGCTAGAAAAAGAGACAGAGGTCCACTAAAGGTAGATGGAAGCGGATAAACTCAAGCACCAACGACTTTTGTCGAAGGTGCAGCGGAATGTATCTGTGCAGGATTCAACAGCGCCCGAAGTGGACAAGACGGAAGCCGGAACCAAGACGCGGAGACTTAGTTTTCATTAAAAATGAGAGACTAACACCGTTGCAATAGCGAATCGAACGGATTTCGACACACATACAGGGAAAGAAGGACTTTTCCGAGAGCTTACGGTGCGAACCAAACCGGAGAACTCAAACGGTCAAACGGCAAGGCATTTAAATGACACAACATAACATTGAACGACACAACACAAAATGTATATGAAACAAATAATTTAAGTAAACTCACATAAAAAATTAAAGGCATTCTTTTTTTATACAAATAATTTATTAACTTACTTAAATACAATGATTACAATTTCGTTTACCCTAGATATCCCTACACAGCACAACACATACAGTCCACTCACTCAACCACACAATATCATTCATATTGGACAACGCTGTGGAGTTCTGAGATTCCAAAATACCGACGGGAATTGAAGAATCGAAACCCCGACGGCATTTGAAGGTTTGGTATCCTCCCAGGTTATCCACTCAATCATACAAAATCATGCATATAGGACAACGTCGCAAAGTTTCGAAATTCCAAAATGCTGACGGAAAATGGAAAATCAAAATCCCGACTGCATTCGAACTTTTCGTGACACGATCAACGTTGTCCACTGAAAACACAACACAACACAACACTTTAACCTATCAACAGGTATTCATTTCTAAAATAATTTAAAAACATACAACATAATAACACATAATAATATAATAAAAATCTTAAACTAATTTAACAATAATAATAAAAACCTTAAAACCGTAATACAATATTTTTTTAACATAAATTACAAAAAAATAAAAATCAAAATGTAAACAAAAAGAAAATACGTAAAAAAACTTACAGCAGATGGAATTGTTTAAATTTGCATATTGCAGCAACAATTCTATAGAGGGCGGATTCAGATCCACACACACAGGTTGGCAGGCAATTCGGCCATCATGGAATACTTAACCGTACGCGAAAAATGTCGTCGCATATCAACGCACTGTACAACCATGAAACGCGTACGCGGAAAACAGTTATCGTACAAAACACATCACAAATTTTACCGAATTTCTTGGGAAATATATCAATGGAGTTTACTTTCATTTTCCCATTACATTTTTTTTGCCTTTTTTCTCTTCGGTTTTTTTTGTTGCACTTGCACACGGTTATCACTTTCGCGAAAACACGAATTGTGTATATCGATATACACACGAACGCACATATGAATACACGATTGTGTACTCGCGCCGGTGTACACAATTCAAACAAAGAAGAATTTTCGGGAAAACAGGGGAGCAGACAAAAAAGATAAAATAAATAAATAATTAAAAAACACTTACCTTTTCACAATACTTAAAAACTAAAAAAAGGTGTGAAAACCAATGAAAATAAAAAAAAAAAAACCGAATAACACTCGCGACACAAATTGACCTAGTTTTGGTCAATGATCAAAACAAACTATTGCACTAGGCATATTACGCATATTTCTTTACATGTAATGTTTCAAATTATTAACTTACACGATTTTGTTTCATTCACATGTAGATAGTTGACACACTCGCCCTCACACAACACAAAACTCTTATGGCAAAAGAAGTACGACATACTCCAACTGCAACTGGGTACAGTAAGGTACATGATCGAGACCACTTGCGGACGAAAATCGTCCACCGGGCGGGAGCATGTTCGGAAGTTCAACATTCTTAAATAATTTCAATTTTTATCTTTGGCTTGTTAAAACCATAAATTAATTACTTTGCTTCAAATTACAATTTTATTTAAAATTACGATAAACTATGTAAATTGAACTTAATCTACATAAAATGTAAACAAGTAAACGTAAAGTAAAGTTCAGATTTTGCCTTGTATGACAGTTAATGTAATAATCAAATATGGAAGTTATTTCCGGATGAATAAAGAGGCACTTTGCTGTTACACCTACAGAAGAAACGACGTGTTTTATTTAGCCACATTTTTTCTACCCCCCTTTTTTACCCCACACATATAAAAATAAAGTAATGTAACCCTACACACCCCAACAGGCAGCGTTGCAAAACGCCATGGAGGTGGTCATAAAAAAACAGCAAAATCGGCAGAATTCGGAAAGTGAAGGCTCGAATTGAGCGAAATCCGCGTCGAAGTGGAAGAAAAATGGCTGGTGAGCTCAACATATCGTTGGAACGGATGCACAACGATCCTACACCGCAACAGAAAAAAGTTAGAGTCGAAAGAGCGAAGGAGTTGCTACGCCAGCACGAAAGTGGTGAGTTGCCGAATTTCGTTTTTTCCGATGAGTCGTCATTTGTTGTCGAGCAATATGTCAACAAACAAAATGACCGGGTTTACTTGCCAGAGAGGCCCTTCGAAAATTTACATCGTCGGACGGCCACTAGAAAGCAGGCAGCACCGATGGTGATGGTTTGGGCCGCCGTAACTGCCGACGGTGGCTCTCCGCTCGTATTTTTGGACCGTGGCGTCAAAATTAATGCGATCGTATAAGGTGAAAGTGTCTTAGAGGCAGTATTGAAGACTTGGGCAAACAATCATTTCGGTCGGAGACTGTGGACATTTCAACAAGACTCGGCACAGTCTCACAAAACGCGCGTCAACAATGGTTAAAAAACAATGTTCCACACTTCATTTCTTCGACACAATGGATTGCAAATTCTCCGGATGCAAATCCGTTGGATTTCTCTGTCTGGGGTATTTTGAACGCGAAAGTTGGCACTAAAAAATACCAAAGTTTGGACCACCTCAAAAAAACACTTCGCCGGGAATGTGCCAAAATACCGCAGAGCCACTTGCGTGCAGCGTGCGATGCTTTCTTCGGCCGTCTCAAGGCTATTATTCGCGCCAAAGGTGAACATATTGAAAACTACTGATACAATTTGAAAATTGACGTATCTTCCAACATTTTTTGCTTTGGCACAATAAAATTTATGAAAAAATAAAAAAATTATAG
The DNA here is from genome assembly GCA_963966105.1 of Volucella zonaria. Classification (NCBI taxonomy): domain Eukaryota; kingdom Metazoa; phylum Arthropoda; class Insecta; order Diptera; family Syrphidae; genus Volucella; species Volucella zonaria. The sequence goes on from OZ014530.1 coordinate 164,024,501, forward strand.
CATTTTAAAAAGTTGGAGTTCGAGTCATTCACCCCGTATTTGTAAATTGTAAAACAAGGATAATAATAAAATAAATAAAAATAAATATATTTCTTTTTGTTTATTTTACATTTCTGGTTCCTTAATTTTCTTGAAATTTGTTGCACTGTTGCACTCCCAGGAAAAACAATCAAGAGTATCAGAATTCTCATACAAACCAAAAACAAACAACTGCTTCCCTACTACAGTAAAACTTAAAATCAACTCCGCGGCAAGTAAACTTCCATCGAAAAGGACAAAAAACACGGATAAGAGAACGATTAGAAGATAGAAAATGCAGGCAAATGAAATTAAAAAGCCCCACGTTGGGCGCCAATTGTTAAGTTTGAATACCGGCAGCGGTCACGTTGCCCCGACTAAAAAAATAATTAACATTCTGGAATCCCGCTAGGCGTTACGTGATTTTGAAGGAATCACGGTGATTTCACAACTTAAGAAGAAAAACAGAGGCCCGAGTCAAAAAAAAGAAAAGTACTTCCCCGAAACAACGAAATTAATAAAAGAAAAAAAAAAAATAACCAAATTTGCTTACGTTATGAAAGCTCCCACGCACGGCCTACCGGAGTCTCAATTTTCAATACAAAAAAAAAAAAAAACGCCTTTCTATATTTTTCTATACTGCACTTAACTACACTATACCTATCTTTGTTCCTGGCAGAGGTGGGCCCATTTCTGACACAAAATTTCCTCCCGCTACTCCTCCATTAGATCCTCCTCCCTTCGTTTCTCCTTTTCCTCTTTCCCCTTTTTATTTTTCTTCAAGAAATCCAAACTCGCGACTCTACTTTACAAATACTCTACGTTGCTCTACTTATTTGACGAAGAAAACTGGCAAAAGGAAACAACAATTGCTTTTTGAAATTCGTAACATTAAAAAATTTATGCGGACACATTGATTAGCTACTAGCCTGACCGGCCCCCAGAAATTACGCCAGATTTTTTTTATTGAAAAAACACCACACAAGTCTGGCCTTTTTTCCTAAGAAGGAAAGCCGGAATGTTCTGCCTATCTTTCCGAAATTTTAGGTCTTTTTTCCAAAAAACGCCAGAGAGAACTTATTTGGAAAAAATACCAGAAACGATATTTCTGATGGTGACGTCAAATAAGGCCCAACGAAATAAAGCCAAAAATGAAAAATTTGGCCTTATTTCGTTTTAAATCTGGCCTTATTTCGGCTTTGCAAAAAGAAATAACGCCAGTCAAGAGGGAGTAGGTGCAGCGCTTCGCGCGATTTATTTGTTTAATCTTTCCGGGGTGGCTTAGACGCTCACGCGACTTCGTCGCTCCGCTAAGGGTACTCCAACAACTGTCAGGCAAGCGCCTATGTAATATTTGTTAATTGTATTACAAATTCATGTAAACAAAAAAAAAACATTTGGTCATATTTCGTTGGGCCTTATTTCACGTCACCATTTTTGACATATTTTACTTTCCTGATAATGGAAAAACACCTGAAAACATCTGTTTGGCCTAATTTCCGTAATTTCTGGCATATTTTCCAAACAAAATTCTGCTATTTTTAACAAATTTGAAAACAAAAACATTTTATGGCATTTTTTCCAAAAAAAAATCTGACGTAATTTCCGAGCGCTAACCTGACCCTCTCAAGTTGCTGGTCGTCATCAAAGTCAATTCCAGACCTCTTGCACACCTCCACCCCAGACTCACACGCACATACGTTCACTTGGCTCCAGCAACCCAACGACGGAGTTATTAGCTACAACACTTGTAAGCTTTGCTACGAGGATAATCCCAGAAGTATCCGACCTGACGTATAGATGGCGGCTGTTGCTTAAAAATAATGACTATTGTATAGGTTCCGCCAAAAATGTTTTTTTTTTTTGAAAATGCTATAAAAAAAAACTACTGAACATTTTCTCAAATTTCTTTTTTTATTTGAAAGTACAATCTTTCCGGTTAATAATGGAATATAATTTCATTCAAATGGCTGCCTCGGCTGGCCATGCAGTAGCCTACACGATCGGTCCAATTTTTAAGCATATTATCGATTGTGTGCAGCTGTATTTCACCAATGGCTTCACGAATATTGTCCTTTAAAGCGTCAATTGTCTCTTCCTTGTCGGCGTAACACTTATCTTTTACGGCACCCCACAAATAATAGTCCAACGGTGTCACATCGCAGCTCCGGGGTGGCCAAACGACATCAGCTCTGCGGCTGATAATGCGATCTTCAAAAACAGGGCGCAAAACATCGAGTGTAGCTTCGGCTGTGTGGCACGTAGCTCCGTCCTGTTGAAACCAAATGTTGCCAATATCCTCCTCTTCAATTTTTGTGAACAAAAATTCGTTCAACATGGCCCGATAACGATCGCCATTGACTGTAACGGCCATTCCTTGCTCATTTTCGAAGAAAAATGGCCCAATTATGTCTCTGGACCAAAATCCGCACCAAACAGTGACTCGTTTTGGGTGTATCGGCTTTTCAATGTATGCGTGCGGGTTTTCTGTGCCCCAAATGCCACAATTTTGCTTGTTTACATACCCGCCAAGATCAAAATGAGCTCCATCTGAAAAGATGATTTTTTTGGCAAAATCGATCGCAGGCCCACTTAGCGAAGCGTTGTTCAAGCGTATACACAACCATATTCGTTCAGCGGAAGGATAAAACTAATTATCTGTCAAATCAGACATGAGGTAAGTGTTACCATTCACGAAATAAGCACTAGTTGAAAAAAAAAACGTTAGATGGCGGACCCTATAGAAAGTACCAACTTTATGAAGCTTAAATTTGAAGTTTGCAACGCTATGTTGTTTAGTATTTGTTCAACAGTCATCATATTAGACGCTCATAATGCATTTTTCAATATGAAACAAAAATGGTAATCGTTATGTGATACAATACTTTCATTTGAAAGGCCTCAATCCAACCAACATCAAAACGGAACTGGATTCTACTCTGGGGGAGTCTGCTCATTTGTTTACAACAATAAAACAATGGGTGGCAGAGTTTAAGTGAAGCCGTACGAGTTGCCAAGACGAACATCGCAGTGGTCGACCAAATGAGATGAGTTCACCGAAAATGTTAAAAAAAAATCCACAAAATGGTATTGGATGACCGTCGTCGGTTGAAAGTTCATGAACTAGCAAATATTGTAGCTATTGCAGAAAGCACTGTTCGTATCGCATGTTGACTGGAAAATTTGTCATGGGGAAATATTTTCCAAATAAAAACAAACGCGAAGGAGAAAGAAAACTCGATGGTAAGGTAGCTGGAGTGTTGGGATGAAAGAAAAAACGTGTAGATACACGATACAATCTAAAAGAAATTGTATCTCAATCCAGCCATCCTCTCCAAATTTGTATCTTTTTGTCGCGGGTCCCTAGCTACTCCGGTGGTTCGGCGTTCAGATTTGGGGGGATGGAGACTGTGTCACTCCTTACAATTACTTATTTGTCGTTATTGGCCCTCAGGCAGAGTAATTTTGTTACTAATTATATTTGTTAGTTGTTGTTACTTTTTATTGTTCTTTCAAAGAAAAGGACTTCACAAGGGAAGAGAATCAAACTTGTTGCGGGAAAATTTTCACCAACACTGCAGAATATGACCATCATGCGATAATAATTGATATTAGAGAGCACACACTACTACTATATTTTTTTTGTTTTTCGTCTTTTCTTTTGTTTTTTTTTTTTTTAATTTGCGGGCGGTAAAAGGATTAATGTACCCTTAAAATGTTTGCACACAGCGCGGGCGAAGGAAAGTCAGGGGGGAAAGAAAGAGAGGTGCCGATGTACGTTCGTTTTGAATGTTTGAAGGTTATAATGGTAGGGAAATAAAGAGCTTGGCAGCCCATTCCATAAGCGATATATACGGCTTAGGAAAGAAGCACGATATTTCAGTGTACGCCCGAAACTGGGTGATGTTACCATCACCTAGTCTTACCGTACGATTTTGAATCCTTCTAATAGGTGCAGAGATGTTTTAAGAGCACCTCACCAAATGTGGGCATTGTACTACAATTTTGGGCAGATGAATGCTTTATATCAGAGAGGAAAAAGTATTTTTTACATCGTTTGAGGAAACCTGGACATTTCGCTGCATTTTTGGAGACATCAAATATGTGGTCATTTCAATGTAGGTTGCCATTAACACACATACGGGGAATGGAAAATTTTTCGGTTTCAACGATGCCAGTGCCATTCATGGATAATGGCTGGGTTTTTAGATTTCGTTTTGACGATAGCAGACAGCATTTTAGAAGGATTAAATGCCACCCTCTTGATTGTTCCCCAATTGATAATGCTGTTAATGAGCTTAGCATCTGCCGTTCCCATTCTACAGAGCAGGGTCGTGAGTCCGGGAGCGAATATGAAAATCAGAGAGTACTAACGTTAGTAAAGGAATATATAAATTGGATTAGAAGTAGCAGGCAAGAAAACATTAATGAGTTGAAGAAGAGTGTCGGACACAGAACGGAGCCATGGGGCACACCAGTATTTATTTTGTAGATATCAGGCTTGAAACCATCCAAGCCAACTTGAATTAAACGTTCCGAAAGGTAGTTTCTAATCCGTTGATTAAGAGATTTATCGATCCCAAATGAATGCATTTTCGACAAAAGAGCCTGATGCCAAACTTTGTCGAATACCTTAGAAATATGAAGTGCAACTAACTTCCAGATGGTTCCGCTTGTCAGTGAGACATGGCATTAAATCACCAGTGTACCGGTTGCTACGAAAACCGTACTGCAGGTCATTGAGAAGTTTTCGTATTTCGAGATATTTCATGCGGTGACGGTTTCTTTGGAAAGAAGGGACGTGAGTGCAATGGGTCTGTAGGAGGGGAGAGAAGAAAATTCGTCTTTATTAGGAATGGGCCCAACAAATGCTGTTTTCCATCTTCTCGGTAACGCTCCGAAAGAGTAAGATTGGAGGAAAAGCTTACGCAGTGCGATAAAAGAATGTAACGCAAGATGCTTCAAGCCCCTGTGCGACGAAACGGACACAAAGGGTACAGAATTACAATGACTATGCTGAAGGGCTCTCTCCACTATTATCAAGTCCAACAATGCTAAGATCTATTGTAGAACAACTACACCCACAGAGACCATCGACTCTGTGCAACATAATCAGGTAACACAGCACAGAGGCAGTTCCAATAGCAATACCCGACGAACTTTTCAAGGCATACGAGAAGCTAGGCATCAACAAAGCGCCTGGATCCGATTACACCCCAGTGAAGGCAGTGAAATTCGCCGTTCAAAAGAGACCAGACATGTTTATAAAAACGATGCAAAAGTGTCTGGAAGCGGGGGATTTCCCTGAGTAGTGGAAGCCGCAACATTTGGTACTCATACATTAGGTACTCATACCAAATGGGGAACCAGCGTCACATCGCCCAATATGTCTACTGGACACACTAGGGAAAATACTTGAACGGATCATATGTATATGATATGTATATGATAGATTGCTCACTGTGGCAGAAGAAAAGGGAGCATAATCAGGTCAACAGTTTGGGTTCAGAAAATCCAGCCCCACCGTCGACGCCATATAAGGGGTGGTAGGAATATTAGCCTAAGCAATAAAGGAAGAAAGATGGCGATAGGGAACAAACGAATATTGTCCAGTAATAACGCTGGACATCAAAAATGCCTATAACTCAGCAAATTGGTCATTTATAAGAAGGCCACTAGCCAGAATGGATACACCACACTTCAATGACCAAGTGACAATCTCGGTGGGAACAAAGGGCAGATGGATCAACAGATTGCACCAATCTGTACACGTTTGGACAGACCGAAGGTATAGAAGTTTCTATCTAGTCACGGTGGATATCGAAAGTATCTACACCGCTTCGGGCATGATAGCTCACATTTTTGCCCAGACTACCCAAATCAGTACAAGACATAATACTCCATTTCACACGCTTTCTGAGATGGAGAACTGGCATACCAAAAAAAAAATTAATGGATATTTTCTCATTCATAACAAAAGTGCAAGACGAGCTGCGAATATTAGAGAGAATAAGATGTGCTAATGCAACAAATATAGAAGATAGATGGCTACCAGCCCCGCGAAGCAATACCTAACGGCAGTCCTTCGGGAAGAGTGTTCGAAGTGGGTAGGGTGTGATTTAGCCACGTAGGCGTATTCTTGGAATCGAAAAATCAGGCTTACGAATCTTGCATCCTGGTAAACCGGCTACTGGTATCCACGAGGATTTCGCGTAACCAAACACACAGGCACACACACACATTTTGTTAAAAACTATCTAAAAGCTTTATAGACACTTTAAAATGTAAAATCACAAAATTTCCATTTTCGAGAAAGAAAGAAGGCAAGAGAATGGCAAGTTTTGTCTTTTTTACATGGCAAATGCCAATGTGACGGTTTAGTCGGAACTTTGGAAAGACTTGCTGACTGGGCTAGTCTTTAACGAGCAGATTGTGCTATACAAACGGCTGAGGTATTATTCATTTAGGCCCATTAATCACTACCGAAAATTGTATGTCATTTTGTTATCAACGAAAAGTGTACGATTCTATTGTTATAAAACATGGGCTGAAAAGTCCGTGCCGTTTCTAAGAGAAGGCACCACTTGAATTAAATCCATACCATTTTCAGTTAGTACCAATCTTCAAAAGATACGTGTATAAATTTGACAGCTGTCGGACGATTAGTTCTCGAGATATACCGTTGTGAGTGAAGCAACTTTTGTTATAGTGGAAAAAATGGATTCAAAGCAATTTCGTGTGTTGATTTATCATTGCTTTTTGATGGGAAAAAATGCAGCCGATGCAAAGAAATTTCTTGATAAGTGTTACCCGGATTCTGCACCTTGCGAACGAACCATTCGCAAGTGAAAAATTTAAAAGTGGTCATACAAGCACCGAAGATGATACACGCAGTGGACGTCCAAAAGAGGCTGTTTCTGACGAAAACATCAAAAAAGTCCACAAAATGATTACGAATGACCGTAAAGTGAGGTTGATCGAGATAGCAGAGGCTCTGACAATATGAAAAGAGCGTGTTGGATATATCATACACGAATATTTGGACATGCGAAAGCTCTGTGCAAAGTGGGTGCCGCGTTTGTTCACAGTCGACCAAAAACATCAACGTGTTGATGATTCAGAGGAATGTTTAAAGCTGTTCAACGGCAATAAAGCCGAATTTTTGCGTCGGTATGTGACAATGGATAAAACTTGGCTCCATCACTTCAGACCAGAGTCAAGTCGGCAATCAGCTGACTGGCGAGCAGGCGACGAACCTCGTCCTCGGCTGGCAAGGTTATGGCATCCGTATTTTCTGATGCACATGGAATAATTTTCATCGACTATCTCCAAAGGGGCAGGCTATCAACAGCGACTTTTACATTGCGTTGTTGGAGCGTTTGAAGGACGAAATCGCAGAAAAACGGCCGCATTTGAAGAAAAAGAAAGTGCTGTTTCATCAAGATAATTCACCGTGTCACAAATCGATGAAAACGATGGCAAAATTGAATGAATTCGGCTACGAATTGCTTCCCCACCCACCGTATTCTCCAGATTTGGCCCCCAGCGACTATTTCCTGTTCGCAGACCTCAAAAGAATGCTCGCCGGAAAGAGATTTAAGACCGATGAAGAAGTAATCGCCGAAACAGAGGCCTATTTTGAGGCTAAACCGAAATCGTACTACAAAACTGGTATCGAAAGATTGAAAAATCGTTTCAATCAGTGTATCGCCCTGGAAGGCAATTATATTGATAAATAAAGATGAATTTTGCAAAAATTTTGTGTTTTACTATAAAACGACTTTTCAGCCCATGTGTTATGATAGTGGACAAAGACTATGCTGATTTAACGGCGAAACTTTCAGAGCCCTTTAAGGTGTAGATTCATGTATTGGTTGCCCGCTATGAAGCATCAGATGAAAAATAACACCGCTCAACACAAATTTTGAGCCTGGTTTTTCTTATCTGATTCTTATTTCCCTTATCCTACTAATTAAAAAAAGCAGGCTTGCCTTAAAAAGTTTGCTTATAGGGCTGTCAAAATACGGGTTTTAAGAAAAGTTCTTTTTTCCACCTCTTTATGGTACAATGTGGGCCGTGGTGTAAGACCCTATCGGAAAATGCTATCGATTTTAGAAATGGTGTCGAATTTGGTTTTAACATTTGTGAAGCAAAGTGATTAAGAATTTGTGTGAATATGCAATGAAATTGTTTTTAAAGAACAATTCGTCGGTGGTTTTGGCGCTACGGGAATTTTGTGCACGTTTTCCTAGCCGCTGAGCTTCCACTGGTCGTTGAATGCGGCGTTTAGTCGCACAACTGAAATGCTACGGAAACAATCAAGCCCTGGAAGGCCACCTACGACTCTTTCGGCGGAGAATATCAACTGTGTCGACATCGACCTGATGACGTGCCATGCAATTGGTAACTCCATGTAAGTCCTTTTGGCGCAGTTTGGTGAAAGACCTTACAAAATGCAGGCAATCCATTTGTTAATCGGTGTTTATCGTCAATCTCGTCGAACCTAGTTTTACGCCCTCCGGTATCACAATAACGAGGTAGACAATTGTTAAAAATATCATGATATCATGAGTGACGAGGCTTACTTAAAATCTAGGAGTAATGGATAAAGAGCCATTACATCTACCCAAAGTCACTGTATAGTGTGCTGTTTACGCTGGAGGAGTCATTGGACCATTTGTTTTTAGAGCGGTCACTGCGGACGGTGAGCGCTGCAGAGCCATGATCAATGAATTTTTCATCGCTCAGTTGGATGAATTGGGACTAGACAACATGTGGCTACAGCAAAAAACGGAGAAACGGCGAATACTGCACGAACCACAACCAACATTCTAAAACATGCATTATGGCTCACCTTTTACTTAAAAATAAAAATAAACTTTTGGATCGAATTTGAAATGTTTTTGCTAACTAAAAAGGAACTTGAAACGATGATCTTAAAGAAAATATTTATACAAAAATGAATACTATATGTATTTCTTTTGAGATTGTATAGAATGTGTCGTACAACTTAGACTCCTAATATAAACTCCCATTATATTGCCTTGATAACGACGTTTACAATCTATCAAATCCTGTTCTGCCGAATAGGCACCCATATTGTCTTTAAATTGATCCAAGGGAGCATGTTGCATGTGCAACCCAGCATATTTGAAATCAACTCTTTATAGTTCTTAGCTCATATGTTTAGGAGAAAACAATGGACCACCACTTTAAGGCTGTCTCATGCTAGCCTTTGATATGCAGGACCACCGGTAGTCCATAACAGGACTTAACCACGGTGCTGTTGGTGTCACAGGAGCACTCCGGGCTTCGGTCCGGGCGTGACTTGTTGGGGTAGGCCTCCTAGTGGAAGAGTCACAGTGGCTGGGGTTTAAATCTAAAATCGAAAGAAGGGTTTTCCAGTACGTCTCGACCCGATGTAAATGCAATAAGTACTGTGTGCTGTAATCCAAGGATCAGTAAAAAGTTTCAGATCAGCAGCGACTGATTCCAAGACTGGAACTTGTACCTACAACTTCAAGTTCTCCTTTGGTATCAATGAATTGACGGAGAGCGTCGGCAAGGCATATCCTTGCTTCCATCAATATTTGGGCATTCATTGCAATTAAGACTTATATTTGTCAGGAGTTCACTTACCTGCTCTACTGTCCCATTAACAAAGGTAGCAAGGATATTTGATATACATGCTTTGCGTTCCCATCAGAAAGCCAAACATAGTAGAATCCGTTATCACTGGCCAGATAAACTTGCAAACACCGTTTTTACACATTCGTATTTTTCTTTGAGCATCACAATGAGCCATTGTGGAAAATGACAGCTTTTAAACATTTTGTGGAACTGTCTATGCAAACTCGCCAGTCGGAATGAACGCATGCAAATGCGATTTCATCAAACAAGTCCTTCACATCATTGCAATAGCAAAGTCTGTCTTCGAATCTTTCTTTGATAACTTATTCCAACATTTGTTTTAGCTAATTCCACTGTTTCAACCGAGGAGCAAGAATTTCTGCTTTATTTTTGGGCAGGTTCAGATCTCTAATTAAGTCGTTTAATTATTTTAATCGATTTAATCAAGAAGTCATCGCTCTCATAACTAGTGCTATGCAGTAGTTTGATTTTAATTTAATTTTAATTTAATTTTAATTTTTAATTTTAATTTTGGTGGGGGCTGAGGCCCCCATTTATTGGCTTAATACAAGCTTAATCTAACTTAAAAACTAACAGAAAGACTTAAGAGCTAGTGACCAAGGAAGTGATGGAGGAGATCTTGTTTGAAACGAGGAGTGCTCAGGTGGAAATGAAAAAGGGAGAGGTTCGAGTTGACCTTTCGGAGCATTCGGGAGATAGGTTCGTTGGAGCCATAAGAGGTGCGGTGGACCGGTAGATAGAAGAGACGAGGACAACGTAGATTGCGGGGGTTGGTATTGAAGGAAATGGAGTTCAAAATGGATGCACAGTCGATGGAACCTGAGAGAAGACGATGAATGAAAAGAACGTCAGCAATATTCCTACGTTCTTCTAACGAATTCATATTTAGAAGTTTGAGGCGGTCATGATAGGGAGGTAAGATTAAAGGGTCGTTCCATGGCAGGCCACGGAGGGCAAATCGGAGGAATCGACGTTGAATACCCTCGATTCGGGAAACATGAACCCGGTGAAAGGGGGACCAAGCTTGACTGGCATACTCAAGCAGGGGGCGAACAAAGGTAATATAGAGAGATCTGGTTACATACGGGTTGGAAAATTCCTTGGACCACCGTTTAATAAAGCCAGGTGATGAGTTGGCTTTGAGGATCATCTTATCGATATGTGAACGGAAATTAAGCTCACAGTCGAATAATATGCCAAGGTCTTGAAAAGACTGAACCAGGGGAATTGGTTGACCATGGAGAAAATAAAGTCGGGGGCGAGACGGGTTGTATTTACGTGAGAAGGTTATAAATTGACATTTGGCTATATTAAGTTCTAGGCAGTTTTTGAGGCACCAGATTGAAAACCGATCAAGGTCTTCTTGAAGAAGGGCAGAGTCCTGGGGAGAGGAAATAGATTTAAAAAATTTTGTGTCGTCAGCGTAAAGGGAGAGGGAGGAGTGTTTAATGACTTTCTCAACATCGTTAATAGTAAGAATGAAGAGAAGAGGGCCAAGATGACTGCCTTGTGGAACTCCAGATGAGGCCAGGAATGGAACAGAAAGGGCGGATCTAAACCGAACACTATAATATCGGTTTACCAGGTAAGAAGAAATCCATTTTAAAAAGAGCGGCTCAAAGCCGAGAGCAGACAATTTGAAAAGGATCAATTTATGAGATATCTTATCAAATGCTTTAGTGAAATCTGTTGCGATAACATCGATTTCTTTGCCATTTTCTAAGGCTGAGAGTGCAAAAGACACGAATTCAACTAGATTTGTGGTAGTTGATCTACCTTTTAGAAAACCATGTTGTCGGGGTGAAATAAAAGGCTTGCATTTGAAGCTTAATGCTTCGTATAAAATGCTTTCAAAGAGTTTGGGTATATGAGAGAGTTTAGCAATGGGACGATAATTGGTAACTTCATGCTTAGATCCCTTTTTGTGTATTGGGATTATAAAAGAGGTCTTCCAAATCTGGGGAAATTCACCCTGTGTAAGCGATAGACGAAAAAGGTAGGAAAGGGGTAGAGACAGGTTGGAAGAGCATTTCTTAAGAAACATGGCGGGGAGTCCGTCTGGGCCAGGTATAAATTCATCCTTAAGATTTTGTAGCTTTTCTTCAATAACTGCAGGATCGAAATTTTGAGTGAGAAAGGGACCAATAGAGAAATTTGGTAGATCATTGAAGTAAGAGGGATCTGGTACGAAGGAGTTGTTGGCAAATGATTGCTTGAAAAATGTAGCAAAAAAGTTGGCGATGGTAGGAGGATCACATGAAGTTTTGTTTTCGAAAGCGAGGGAGGAAGGATAACCATCAGTCTTACTTTTGCAATTGACAAATTGAAAAAAGGACTTGGGGTCATTTATGAGATTGGTTTGCGCACTATTCAGGTAGCGCTGATAGAGAGAGTTATAGAGTTCAATGAAATGAAGATATGTACCTAGATAATTTGAATAGTCGGAAGAAGAGTGGGTGCGAAGGAATACCGCCCATAACTTGTTTCTTTTGTTTCGTAGAGAGCGAAGTCTACGATTATACCAAGGAGGGGATGTAGAAGAAGTTTTATGGCGGGAGTAAGGCACATAAAGGGAGATGGATTTGAATATTTCTCTGTAAAAAATGGAGAGGGCATCAACCAGAGATAGATTGGTAAACTCAAAAGAAGCACTGCTTAGATAGGTATTAATTTTACGGAAATTAGCTTTGTGAAAATTGTAAGAAAATAGAACTGCGGGGGGAGGCGACTGAAGGGGAGAGTTGTGGAAAAATGAGAGAAGAAGTGGAGGATGAAAGTTATCAATAGTTGAAAGAGATAGGGGACAACACGATACTGAGGAGTTGATGGGATCAGTTGTGAAGATAAGGTCTAATTGCCTTTCCATATAGTTGGAAACGCCACTGACTTGGCATAGACTAGAGTCTGTTAGCCGATCTAAGAATAGGCATTCCTTAGTAGAAATGGGATTGGAAGCGATGAAAAAAGATAGGTCTTCAGATGGAGTCCACTTCAGCTGAGGCAGATTAAAATCGCCGAAGATAATGATATCATCAAGCGATTCTGATAAGTCGATCAAATTGTCAATTGCTGCAATAGCAAGTTGGTAGGATTCGATAGGTTGCGCCGGAAGAATGTAACAGCACATAACGTACAAGCATCTGCGAGTGAGGGTTATTTTAACCGACACAAAGTCGAGCTTAGGAGAGGATGATGTTGCAACGAGAGAGGAGTCCAAGCTGTTGTGAATAGCCAGTAGGACACCTCGACAAGGGGATTCAATCAAGGGGGGTGCGCGATCATCATCCCGAAAAACATTAAAAGAAGGAGGGAATAACTCCTGGTTTTTTATGTTGGGGATAAGATTAGTTTCGGTCAGAGCATAGATATCAAATGGGAGAGCATGAGATTGGCGGAAAACAGCGTGGGTTTTAGAACGGAGTCCTCTTACGTTCTGGTAATAGAAGGTGAGAGGGAGGTTTTTGCATGACTTTTTAGGGTCGAAAAAATTTATCATGGTCAAGGCGACTGCGTTGGAGGTGTGAGACTCTTTTAGAGTGTACATATTGGCGAAGAGCGGCAAGATCGTCTGCAACTTTTTGGGATTGAAATAATACGATATCGTTTAGTTCTTGAAGTCATTTTTGAAGCTACCATTACACAAAATGTACGCAAGGTGTAATCGCATACTAACTAAAGAACTACGTGAGAAAAATGTCAAATCTTCTCTTACCGCTCCTTCCCGATTTTACTTAATACAACACGTTTCTCTTTGTATAAGCCGAGTTTTTTTGCACATCCGCTATCCGCTAAAAAAATAATTTCCGATTAAATTACTATACAACAATAGTTAATTTAGCGATCTACGCTAAGTCAATTTGTATACGATACCTACTTAGCGGATATAAAACAGTGCTTAAAAATGCTATTTTCTTCGAACTTCCCAATGAATTTTCCCAAGTGTCAAACATTTGCCAACAACATTTTTTTAAAACAAATTAAATTTGTTCACCAACCGATGAGCTGCCATTAAACGTCAAATGCAATATACTCGTACATGTATATCTGTGCTACCAAGTTTTTATGATGAACTCTTAAGCGGAGTTGCGTCGTCTTTGTGTGAAAAACCCATCTATACTCATATCATTGTAAAAGGTAGGAGGGAAAAGTTTTTCAACAATAATCGAACAATTTAGTTAATTTAAGGTATAAAGGATTAGAAAATAATAGATCGTTGATCTTAGTGGTCTCGCGGGTAAGTGTGAATTTACGCGCAAAAACTAAAATCGTAATACGGTATTTGTTAATGAAATGATTCCGCGATTGCTGAAGGATTTTAAACCACACGGAAATCAATTCTGTTTATAAAAGGAGATACATACGAGTAATATACATAGAAGATGCCTCCTACCATGTAAATCATATAAGCAGTAAGTCACTTGGTAAGTCGTTTGCCCGCAGAAGAATTGTGAGTACTCGTACATTTAATAATAGTATACAATACTGATCATGTTCCGGATATTTTAAAACCCATAGCAGAGAGGCATGCTAATTTCTTATATCCGTTTGTCGGAAGTGTGGGAAAGCAGGTCATATAGTCCCGATGTGTTTTAGATACTCTGACGAAAAACAATGACCAGTGAACCGTAAGTGAAGACTAGATCAACCAGCCTTTTGCAAAGTTATGGGAAGTATTACGTACAATACGACTACATATATGTATACGCGTATGTTGTGCCTAAAGTAAATGGATACAAGATGGAGTTCCTAATTGGTACTGGTGCGAATAGTTCACTTGTCGGATTACCTGGATATTCCTTACTGTATAACCTTAAGCTAAAAAAGTCGTATGTACATACAGTACGTTCTTGATTAACGCAACTCTCGATTTACATCATTGTTGACGCAGTAATGGCAACGTTTCAAATAATTTTGACTCGATAACTGGAACTTTTGTTTTTATATAACTTTATTTACTTTGATTCTTGGCTATATTTGTGTTTTGAGTTTTCCTTTTGTCTGGGCAGTTATTTTACCGCTACTTTTGTGTGCCTTTAACTGACGGTACGATGAATTTGCATAAATATATCTACCCGTATTGAATGCAAGATTTTGTTGTTAGTTTAATGAATTTTGTTTAGTGATTAGTTGCTTGTGTGTTTCGCAAAATGGGTATTACAAACAAAATTGTGAAACTATCAATTAGAAATAAAAGTGATATTTTAGAAAAAATTAATAAAGGAGTTTCAATTGAATCAATATGTCGTGAGTATAATGTTCATAAATCTACGGTAAGCAGAATAAAACGAAAAGAGGATGCAATAAGAAAGTTTGTTTCTAATGCTGAATGTGGACCAGGAAAGAGGATTACTTTAAAGGGGTGCGAATATCCTACGATGGAAAAAGCTTTGTACAAGTGGTTTCTAAATCAAAGAAAGCTAAATGTGCCATTTTCCAGCGAGGTTCTAAAAACAAAGGCATGCTCATTGCATGAAAAAAATAAGGAGAGGCCAGGATCTTTTAATGCGAGCAACGGTTGGGTGACAAATTTTAAGAAAAGAAACGGAAGTCGCTTGTTGAATATTTGTGGAGAAAAACTTTTAAACAAACCGTGATTAAATTTAAGGAAAAATTCAGAGATCTCGATCTGACTCCCCATCAAATTTATAACGCCGATGAGTCCGGGTTATTCTACCGGCTTATGCCCAACAAAACCCTTGTAGGTTTTAAGGAAAGAAAGAATCACATTTCTCGCCTGCACTAACGCTTCGGGTTTGCACAAAATTAAGCTGTTCGTTATCGGCAAATCTGTAAATCCACGATCTTTTAAAAATTTTGACACATGCCCGTTGTATATAAGACAAATAAAAATGCTTGGGCGACGTTAGTATTCTTTGAATAATGGTTCCACTCGACATTTGTGCCTGAGGTAACAAAATTTTACCGGCCACAGGAAGGTTTTTTTTTCATATGTTTTTTTTTCTTTTAGGTAAGGACATCCAACAAAGACGCTATTACTTTTGGATAAAGCTCCTTGCCATCCAAAAGATGGCGAGTTAAAAAGTGATGACGGCATGATCGTTGGCATGTGTTTTCCTGCAAATTGCACTGCTATCCTTCAGCCAATGGACCAGAAAGTTATAAATTTGACAAAGTCGCACTACAAAAAAAGTCTATTGGCATTTTTAGTTGGATGTAAGGGATCAGACCCTGAAATAAAAATTAAAGCATTCAATCTCCGGAATGCAATTTGCATTCTATCTAACGCATGGAATGGATTGCAGGCACATTCAGTCAAAAAACGCTGGAATGTGTTGATGGCTTCACATAGTGATTAGGAAGATGAAGATGTGCTACCTTTGAGCACAGTTAGAGCTCACATTATCAATGACACGCGGTCGTAGAATCCATATCAACTATCTTCAGTTATATTTACAGCAGCAAATCCATTCCGAATGAAAACATAAATGATTGAATACGCGAAACTATTTATAACAATGACGAAAACTATGAAGAAAATGAATCAGTTGAAAGCTCAAGTGAAAGTGGGCCCGAGGTTGAGATTCCTGCTCCCAAAATAAAGGCTGAGACTGCAATACAAGCTTTCAACACAACAATTCAATGGGCTGAACAAAATCCAGCCCCCATAGAACATACATATTTATGTACCTATATCTAAATGAATTAACTTCCTTTTGTTTTGTTTCTTATTAGAATTATAGTAGATTGAATAAAAATTTGTTACATTAAATACATATGGTATGTAAGTGTTGGTTTTCTGATTTTCGCTTTTCATCACGAATTGAGCCTAAAAAATAATTACTCTGTTATTCCAACTACCTCGGTCATTGCAATTACCCTCGTTTTAATTATTGTAGTTGCGATAATCGAGAACGCACTGTATGAAGTCCGCAACCTAGATGAAGCTAATGTGGTTTTAAAGTTAAATGGTGGGAAAAAAATACCCCCTCTTTTAGTTGACGTCAAAATTGTTAAAAACCTGTGTAGACCTTCGATTGAAAAATATTGACACGATTTTGACAATTTCTGAAAATAATTCACCTTGCCCCTCACTCAAATCACGGTTGTACTTAAAACCTAATGTAAAACCGATTTTTTTTTAAATAAAGCCCTTTACCGTTCTCCCAATCTGGTGTAATTTAAGTAGAAGCTAAACGTTTGGATGAAGCTGGTATTTGGAAATGTATGGGCAGCACCCATAGTCATTGTTCCAACACGAAATAAAAAAATACGCATCTGCTGTGACTTTAAAGTAAAAGTTAGTTCCTGTTTGGAGACTGACCAGCACCCGATAACCCATCCTGACGATTTATTTCATAAGCTCTCTGGGGGCCAAACGTAGACGTAGACGTAGACCAAACGTTTTCTAAAATAGGTATGTCTGACGTGTATCTATGTACAGCTGGAATTGAATGATGATTCCAAGGTTTTTGCACTTATAAATACTGAACTAGGGCTTTACCTATATCAACGCCTTCCATTTGGTATAGCTAGTGCCCCTGGCATTGATACAAAAACTCTGAAGATGATTGTGAGTATTCTTAATTGCGCAATTTATATGAATGACGCTATTGACAGATAGGGGCTTCGCTTGGTAACAAATAAATATTTATGCAATCAGAAGTCCAGTGTCTGGGCCATGTAGTGAGTGCTGAGGGAATTCATTCATCCGATACAGGAATAAAAGCAGTTAAAGGTTTTAGACGTTCAAAGAATTTAAAACCACTCCGAATATTTATTGTCAAAGTAAATTATTAGAATAAATTCGTTAATAACTTTTCACAACTTTCAGCTCCACTGTCACGTCGGAGAAGTGCCAATATTTTTCTGGATCCAAAAGCAGAAGCATGGATTTGAATGCCTAAAAAATCTGATTATAGACGCAACACGCCAACCGCAATTTAACCCTAAATGTGGAATAGTGTTAGGCACTGACGCTTCCTCATATGGCAAAGGATCTATCCAATATTCCAGATGACATGGAGCGTCTTAATACCGTCATACATAAAACAATCAACAGAGGTACAGACAGATCGAAAAGGAAGCTTTGGCGATCGTTCACAGAGCATATACGTTACCAAACAGCAACAATAAAGGGAACATTGAAACCTTATTTTCTGACCACAATTAACATATTGTACAAAAAAGAAACACCAAGCAAAAATATTTTCTTTATCTCAATCTGTAATTACTGTTATTTTATTTCATAAATGCATTATTTGTAAGCATAAAACATTCTTATAAATTTTTTTTCCGCTGTTGTACTATAGATTATTATAGATTTGTTAATTACTCAAAATTCTATGTCAAACACCAAATCCAATATAGATAAGAGGCTACGTACATATGAGCATATCTGCATGGTAAAAATAATGTCATAATGTGAATGTGCCATAATTTTTGCAAATGGCGTCAAGAGTCATTGTGATTTGACATTTATAGATAGATAGAGATAAAGATAGAGAGGCAATAAGCAATGGGACGATACTCACCTGAAGAAGGCGGAATTATTTTTATTGCTTACTTGACCAATTTCCGGTCTGTTGTTTCAATGCAGTGCGAATTTCGTCGTCGTTTTTTTCATTGTTTTGCACCATGTGCGCGAACAATCAAACGTTTGGCTGAGCGTCTCGTGCAAACTGGGTAAACTAGAGATGTCGCAAGAAGTGGCCGGCTCCGTATGGCTCTTACGACCGAGAATATCAGTGCCGTGACCGAGGACATCCGATGTTTGTTGCATCAAATTTTGGTGAAAAACCTGAAGATGTTCCCTTATAAAGTGGAAACCCTTTACCAATTGCTGCCTGCTATCCTTCGAGTGAGGTCTCTTTTGAGTCTGGTGTAATAAGAGGATGATTTGGTATCCAAAATCTTAATGAGCAACTAAGGTCATTTCCACTTAAGTGGAATGCACGAAGAGCCATTACATCGCCTTAAAGGGGCTGTTTGGAGCGGTATTTGCGATTGACCTTTATTTTTGGGGTTTTTTGAAATCTCACCGTTACCACAACAAACCACAAACCTTGCAAGTCTTGAAAACTAACATTGAAGAAGAGATCACCAATTTGAAACCAGATGTTTTGCGAGCAACGATTCAAAATGCCACAAAACGAGCAGAAATGTGCATCAACTCAGGAGGTGGTCCTTCTCTGGAACTTTGTGGTTAATGAGCTGCTGATATTCCTGGAAGCGGGTGGTAGCAGGGTGATTGCCTATGAGAATGGCGTTGCTATAGCCGTCTCTGGTAAGTATCTTAATACCATTAAAGAATTTCTTCTGTTAAATCTTAACAGATTAACCCGTTAGGCCAATCGCTGTGGATTGGGAGTAAACCCCATAAAACTGATCTTGTCCTCTTTTCCAGGAAATATAAAATTCCAGTTATAGATCCTCCCTCAGTAAATGGTACGGGTTTAGTTTTTCCGATACAGCAAAATATCTAGGTCTCATTTTTGACAGAAAACTAAACTGGAAACCTAGCATTTAAGAAAGAGTCAAGAAAGCTACAGTAGCTTTATTCTCTTGCAAATAAGCCATTGGGAACAAATGGGGCCTTCAACCTCGCATAACTCACTGGATATACGCCTGGGTCATAATACCCATACTTACTTACGGGGTTGTTGTCTAGTGGACGGCTTTAGACAATGCAGTCAACTGCAGCAAACTAAACGGAGTCCTACGTTCTATTCCCTCCGCGGCATTAGATATTCTGTTTCACTTAACATCCCTCGATATTTTCAGCAGGCAAGACTGTTGTTGTAGTTAGCCACTTTAATATTCTTAATATATTAGGAATCCGCACAGAGAACATCAATTATACCATACCTGAACTTTGGTTTGATAAAGACTTCCATGTAAGCTTCCCCTTTAGATTCTTCCGGAAGGAAGATGTTTTTATGGAGGACAAGCCAATCCATTTTTACACAGATGGATCTAAAACTGATAGCGGGTGTTGCGCTTAACGATGCAAATGCTCCCTTAGGCATTTAACGTAGGTGCGCCCCCTGCATTCCAGCACTGCGAAACTTAAATATTATCCCATTTTGAATCCACCATCTTTTTTTTATATCGCCTTTGACATTTTCGCATAAATGCAACCTGCTTAAAATTAATCAGTATAAAATCAAGACATTCATTGTTTAAAGGGATTTAAAATACATCCGAGACAGTAAGTTTTTATAATTACACAAATGTAAATAATTATGTAAATAATTTATAAATTTTAAATAAAGGAATTTCGAAATTTCACCCAAATTCGGTGTTATTGCCAAATCGTCTCGCGCCGCCAACCACGTAACTTAGTATCAAGCGTCGAATCGAGCACTGCCGCGTAGCCATTTCGGTAAATACGCTCTCCGTTGCTGCTACAAACACCGTAACTCCAGTTCCTGGTTTTCTTTGTGCCCCGGGGTTCAACGCACTGTTACAACTAGATATAGCCAACAAACCAGATGGTGACCTGTCTGCTGCCATGTACGCCGCTCGCGCTTCACCAATAGAAGGCTCCACGAACACTGTAGCGAAAGCCACACGTAACCCGATTGCCAATGCAACGCAAAAGACGGACAAATTGTTCGATCCTGCTTTAGTCAACCATCAACCACAAGAAGCAGGAAGCGTGGCTAGTTCCGAGTCGTCGAAGGCATCGAAAAGCTTTGCTCGCCAGGAGCTCCATCGGCTGGAAGAGGAGAGGGCGTTACAAGAAAAACGAGGTAAAGAATATTTAAACAAGAAATATCAACTCCTAAGTCAGATTGTGGACTCCGAAAGTGATGAAGAGGTGGCTGAGGAAGTCGCTGCCTTAACGGTAAGGGTCGATGGTTGGTCCGGGAAGACAACCACATGGAACTGTTGGGAATCGACTCGTAAACCCAATATCCGTGAGCCACGACGCCAAGAGCTGCCAACGAAGTCTTTCATGCCATCCCCGCGCCATTTCGCGCCACCATCAGCCAACCCAAGTGCCGATTAACGACCACTTTCGAATGGACATTCCCCCTCCGCCTACATTCGAGACTAGTACCGAGGGCGGTCGACAGATTGCCCCCAGCTTTACCACCAAAAAGTTCCCCGAACTTATTCAGAAAATTAAAAATACAAGTTTATTCATCTAAATCTATATTGTCCCCTTCAAAGTAATCCCCATCGACTGCAACACACTTATGCCAGCGCTTGATCCAATCCTCGAAACATTTTTTATATTCGGTTTTCGGTATGTCCATCAGTGCTTCCTGCGATTATTCCATTACTTCCTCTTGGCTGCTGAAACGCGTTCCCCGTAGTGGTTTTTTAACTCGATTGAACAGAAAGAAGTCACAGGAAGCCAAATCAGGTGAATTCGGTGGCTGTTGGATGGTATTTGTTGCATTTTTCGTCAAAAAATTACGAATAATAATGACACTGTGCGACGGTGCGTTATCATGGTGCATATTCCACGAGTTTTCTGCCCACAATTCTCTTGGGCAGAATTGCTTCTTTCGGCGAATTGCTTCACGCAAACGTCTCATAACACCCAAATAATAATCTTTGTTTACTGTCTGGCCTTCTGGCAAAAATTCATGATGCACTTCGCCGTTGTAATCCATGAAAACCGTGAGCATTGCCCTCTTTTTTGACTGAAAACGACGTGGTTTTTTTGGTCTCGGCTCAGTCTCGTCTCCAGTAATGATCCTTTTGATAAATGTGTGATCGGGTTCAGCCTCGCAAATCATTTCTTGTGCGATGTCAACACGGTCTCTTTTTTGCATGAAATTCATGTGTTTTGGCACCAACTTTGCTGCTAGACGACGGAAACCCAAATCATTAACCAAAATGTCTTGGACGGATCCATAGGCAATGTTCAAGTCCTCCGTTATCTCTCTGATGGTTAATTTGCGGTTATTGACCAACATTTCTTTTACTTCATCAATGTTTTCGTCGTCTTTCGATGTCGATGGTCTGTCACTGCGTCCATCATCTTCGATTGAATCACGACCACTTTTGAACCGCTCGTGCCGTTTTCTTTAGAGAATCGTTGCCGAAACCCTTTTCCAATATTTCCAACGTTCGCGCACCATTAAATCAGTTTTTTACGCAAAATTTAATACAAGTTCGTTGTTGCAAATTTAAATCCATTTCTAAAATTGTAAAAAATAGCCAACACACACAGAGAAGAGGGAATGTCAACAACGGAGAATTTACCAACTGAATAAAAAAACAGAACTCAAATCGAAACAATGGGAGCGCCACACTGTGATGTCCCCCGAGAACTTTTTGATCAAGGTGGTATATTCAAAGTGGTAAGTTTGAGATTGTTTATTTTTAGCTATCTTTTTCTCATTTTTACCATTTCTATTCCTCTGAGCGTCTCTTATGATCTTAGGGAGGTTGAATAGGTCTAGTTAGGGCCACGATCTTGCATTTGTTCTTCAAATACTAAATAAATTTCGATGGTCTCCAAATACGGGCAGGGACATAGTAAATACGGTTTTTGAATTTGTGTATTAACGAGAACGGCAACTAATTTTTGTCATATTTACCTAATTGGTATATAAAATTTTACATAAACTTTCATAAAAAGGGAAATGCATAGGTTATATTTTGGGCACTGCAAAATCTTGCAAGTTTGCTTTTTTTTTATGTAGAGTTCAGTCGATATTTTCCCATAGTACTTATCCCTTGCTTATTCTTTTAGGTATTCTGCAAATTTGTTCATTTTAATTTAAATACAGGATTTATCTCGTTTATTCGATTTTCGACGTAAACTAGATAAGTTCATCTTATTGCCAATTGACTTTAAATAACTTCTGCATGATTGAACTTTCTTAAGCAAATTGTTGTTAGTAAAGGAACTATATTATTCCATAGCTAGAACATTATGAATAAGGGGATTGCAATTTGGAAATTATGTTGTAAATGCTTTACAGGACTTGGAGAAAATAATATCCTTAAACATATCAATTTAGGGAATTTGGCAGTTGGTCCCATCTTATCGGCTTAAAAGTCCATTAAATATACTCTTATTAAATATGCATTTCACAAAACACAAAACACAAAACAATTTGCTCAAACAGGTGGTTTATATTCCAAGTAAATATTATCTCTAAACTAATTTATTCGGATTTCGTTACATATTGGTCAGTTATACTTAGCTTCTCAATGGGAAGATTGAACTCAATTTATTTGAATACGGAGATCTTTTTCTAAATTTAATGACCACACTTAAAAAGGTATACATAAATTGTTAATACGGTTACAGACACACAATTTGGTTTTCATTTTGTTCAATTCTAAGATTTGAATTAAAAATGCTTGTTTTGTAATTTGATGAGCTAGTAAAATGTTTAGCATCATACATGATTATATGCTCTTCTTTTACAAATCTGACACCTAGTCAAGTGTCTATGTAATTTTTGATTTATCGGAAACTTTTCTCATAAGTTGTATACACAAAATGAATGGACACATGTATCAGGATTTTTTTTTCTTTTCAGGAAAAACACGTTGCATCCCTTGTATTTTGAAGAATATTATATTGGACTTGTTTTTTTATGGTCATATCTCGGCTCTTATAAGCCATAGCGTAAAGCCAATGAATTAAGCTTGTTAAGAATTTTTTTTCTAATCATATTTGCTTATCATTAAGTATTGTTATAAACAAATGAAATAATAAACGTGTATTTTCACAAAACGCACTATAAAAATGAGTTCTTTTCTTCTTATTTCGTTGAAGTCCTAATGCGATCTACGTAAAAAACATACATATTTAATTGATCAAAAAATTAGTGAATGAAACTCGCCGCGTCGAATAGTAGCGCTAGACGCCCATCCACTTCGTACTTAATGCGTTGTATTTAACATATATATGTATGTACAAAGTGGACAAAGGTAATGTCATAACGTGAATTGGCTGCCATTTTGTTAGAACTGAAAATATTGGGATTTGTTTTCACGTAAAGTATACTTCAAGGTGTAAAATTGATGACGTTTAGTTGGAAAAATGATATCGGTCAAATACTATAACCACCTCCTGGTAGGCAGGTAGGTACATAGATAGGTAAAAGTGGCTGTTGGAAAGACCAACCCACTTAGGCCTATTGGCCCGTTGTGATGCCACGTCGGTCTGTGATCCTCTTACTCATGGAACCAATTTGAGCTTATGATGAAACGTATGAAATCGTTTGTAAAAACGCCAAGCCTTCTTGCATGTTTGCTTAGAAGGCAGTGTCCAGTGATTCCACCAATGATGGCGCTGAAATTTTTCCTATTTATAAGGATCAGACTCTTAGAGCGATTCAGATCCAGCTTTGGCCAGATCTGTTTGGTGGCTAGACATGTTCCTCCATACAGTCCATCTAAGGTCTGTTCTTTTATTAGCATCCAACCTTAATATTGATTTATACGTAGCAATAAGTACACATATGCTACACTTTTCCGGTAGAATAGGTTGAGTGATTCCAATTTTGGTGAGTTCGTCAGCCGTACAATTCACTGGTATTTCTCTGTGGGACGGCACCCAACAAAGGTGAAGGTTGAACTGCTCTGCCATATCCATAAGATAAGAGATGGTCGGCATTCAAGGGTGGTTTTATGAGGTTAAGTTCAGGGACTTGCCAGCTACCTGGCTATCCGAAAAGATGCGGATATCCTTGGCAGATATCACGTTTTTCTTCAGGGTTGGCGCAAGGGTTGGCGGTAGCTATTGAAAAACAGCGTGGTTGGTGGCGCGAGACGATTTGGCAATAACACCGAATTTGGGTGAAATTTTGAAATTCCTTTACTTAAAATTTATAAATTATGTACATAATTATTTACATTTGTGTAATTATAAAAACTTACTGTCTCGGATGTCTTTTAAATCTCTTTAAACAATGAATGTCTTGATTTTATACCGATTATACTGATTAATTTTAAGGTTGCATTTATGCAAAAATGTCAAAGGCAAAATAAAGAAAAGATGGTGGATTCGAAATGGGATAATATTTAAGTTTCGCAGTGCTGGAATGCAGGGAGCGCATCTACGTTAAATGCCTAAGGGCGCATTTGCATCGTTAAGCGCTTCAAACGGTTGGTCGAATTTTTGATGGCTCGGTTATTCCGGCGACCCCAAATCAACAAACCGACAACAATTCTGCTACCAGCGAAAGGTGGAAAAGATCAACAGCGACTGCCCGGCATCAGCTAGAACCAGGCATAGAACACTTGGCAAACTCTATTGTTGGACCAGCTATATGACCGATGATCAAGCTGAGAGGTCAGTTGGTCTTGATCTGATAAGATCAATTGAGATCTAAAATCTAACTGATCTGTTGTTTTACTGCCTTCTGAAATTTCATCGATGATGGAATAAGCTGCTTTCAACCTATTAATCTATATATCTTCAACAAAATCTTTGATTTCAACAAAAACATATTTTGTCTGTTTTTGTGTAACTAAGTAAGGACCTTGGTATGGTTGCGGAAGTGGATGATGGACGCTATCAGTTGAGTACAACTTACTTTTTATATTGCACGGTATGATGTGTTAGCTGGCATTGCCTTCTGCTGCTCCTTGACAAAAACTTCCGACGCCATAGTCTTTGTAGACACACTTCAAAGTTCTGCTGAGGTGGCATCCAAACCATTATTTAAAGGAAGCTAAAGAAGAACAAAGAATAATGCCCTAAATCACTCTGCTGTTTGGTGGGACATAAAAGCAGCCATATGTGATGACGCAGATGCCATCTTTGAGGTTGGCTATATTGTGGAGCTTTCTGCTATACTCAGGACCATACGGGGAGATTCTGGGTTCTGATATGTCACAATACATATAACATACTTCATTTTTCAACTCTAGAAAAGTCAAGAGCTTTAATTTTATGGAACGGGATTTGTTATCGTGCACCTATAAGGTTTTTAATTCCCCATCCTGCAGTTGTTCTTTCACCAATACTTCGAAATCAATCGTTTTTGATACATCAATGGCTTAATTCTTGAGAGAAAATTGGGCACTTAATTTCGGCGGCCGGGAAGGTGTAAAATGGTAGTAGGGAATTGATTAAATAACTTCAGTTGCTTAGGTGACGCCTCGTCGGATTTTTGACGGAACGCATATGTTACTGGTTTTTGGTCTATGAAAATAACATTCGACCTCCCTTCCAACAAATGTTGAAAATTTCACAGTTATATCGCAGGAAGTTTCTTTGAAAAAAACCAAGAGGTTGAGAGACGGTGCCACTAATTTGGTTTCCAACAGCTCAAACACGATTTTAGCAGCATTTGCGAAAACGTAAAGTGCCCAGGAACTGGATCTTTCAAAGGCGGTATTGCTTTCGGTGTCAGTCTTTGTTTTTGTTCCCATTAACAAGTTCAGACAATGTGGTTGTTGGGATAAGAATATTCCCATTGAATGCAAGGAGAACGGTTCAAGTAACACCATAATACTTCTCGATTCAAATCCGTTATTACTTCTTACCTCGTTGAGGTTCAGTTCGAAAGGGAAGGAAATCGAAAAACAGGAAAAGCAATTTACAATAAATCAACAAGTAGTTTGAATTCAGTACAAATGTTATCTAAGCTACAAAGCCACCTATAGTATGTCATTAGCTGCTACAATTAAAAATTTGGATTCAAATACACTTTTCAATATGAATATGGTTTTCTTTGTTAACTGACCGAAGTATAAATTTTTTGCACAAATTAAGTCAAAGAAAAACTTATTGCAAGTGCTTCCTGTATTCATTCCCGCTGAAGATGCTATGCCCATACCTTTGATGTATGAAAATGTAAATTCCAGTCCTCGCAATGTTTCCTGGATATACCACTGCATCATTTGTGCCGCTTTTTGTAAGCCGAATGTCATGCACATAAACTCGTACACCCCGAAAGGTGTTGAGATGGCCTTTTTTGGTACATCTTCTGGTTCCACAGGTATTTAATGACAAGTTGCAGGTCAATCGTAGAAAAAATCGTTTTTCTGGCAGCACTTTTGCAAACTCATTAATGTACGGTATGGTGTATTTGTCCTGTTGGGTAATAGGTAATAGCATTCAATAAACGGTAATCGGCATAAGGCCTCCATTCGCCTTTTGATTTTTTGACCGTGTGAAGTGGATTTGTCTAATTGATCTTGGATTGCTTACTATACCCTGTTCCATCAGGTAAGCGTATTCAACTTTGACAGCAGCCAACTTCTCTCGCGATAGTCTTCGTGGTTGTGACTACGCAAAGAGTAGTGTCAGATCATACTGAAGTTCCCGTGTAATTGCGCGATATTAAGTTTTAAACTTTTCGGATAATCCTGCAAATTACAGTTCAATGTGCAGAGTGCAATCAGTAATAACAAGAGTAACAATAGTAATGGAATAATGATATGCTAAAGTGGGAAATACAATTCAATAGTTAATTAATAATCCTAACTCAACATTTACATCCGCGATAAGAAACGTCCGAAGATTTTAATTTTTGAAAAGGGAGAATTTGAAATTTTCTTTGGGTAGTCGTATCTGAAATGTAGAAATGATTGATAATTGCTGTCATCTGAGATAAGAGCAAACAATTTAGTTTTTTATATAGCAGATTTGTTGTACGGCAGGGTTTGTTTTAATTTTTTTTAAATGTTTATTTGGGCATTAATTTTTTTTCCACCATCTTTTGTAAATAATATCGCTTAAGTCGCCATTGTAGACTACCATTAGGGCTCTTTTTATAGAAATTTTCCTGATTTTCTTCAGAACTTGGGGCAATAGGTTCTCCTGAGGGTTGCCAATATTTGTGGTGTGTTTACACAAATTCGTGACTTTAAATAACCTCATAGAAAAAAGTGTAGGGCGGTCAAATCGGGTGATTTTGCAGGCCAGTCCAAATCGCCAAAACGCTTGTTTTAGAATGTCGATTGTGGCTCATGCTTCGTGCGCTGTTGCTCCATTCTGCTGGACTATATATGTATCCTCCAGTTCCAATTCATTCAATTGATGTATGATAAATTTACAGTGACAGTAAACGATTTTTAATCGGGATTTCCAAAAAAAAAATAGTTTTGCTGGTGACGAACGTGTCTTTATTGCGTTCCACTTAACTCTGGTTAGAATTTTAGCTTATGGTTCTATTTATTACATGTCCAGCAAAAGGATAGAAATATAAAACTTTGCGCAGCAAAAGGCTGGGAATGGGAAACCCCAAAGATGAAGCATTAAACCATCGTCCGGTGTGTGCCCAAATGCTAGAGATTTACAATTTCTTTAATATCTTAATATTGTTCAATTGCAAATCATGCAAAAGTTCTAAATTTATTGTAATTGCATCTCGTTTAAGGTTGTATTTGGTTGGATTATAGGGGCAAAATCTGGAAGGTTCTAATCTCTCGGTTGGTATAGTTTTTATCATTGTTGGCAATTTTATCATTGTCAAATTATACTACAAACGTTTCACTTAGAATCCCGGTTTCGTTTATCGCTTCTATGTCGTTACTATTTGAGAGTATGTGTCCTGCATTTCTTGTTTATTCAGCAGATTGGTGTTAAAAATTCCTTTCTTCGATAGTTGAGCCCCGGAGACTGTTTCGTTCAGTTCGCCTTTGATTATTGTTAGCTTGTTGTACAAAATGTGTTCGTATTTATCTACGCTGGTGCAGTCCATTCTCTTGATGACGTTGTTTCGAGTATTACTTGTGTAACAGTTGTTAGGTGTTGGTTTATTTTGCATTGGTCGTTGTTATTTTTGACGATGTCGGTTTGGGTTTTCAACAGATCATCCCAATCCGTCGCATCAGGTGTGCATGCTATCCACTTCTACGCGGATCTTAACTTCTCTCTTTCTCTCTTTCCTTTGGCTTGCTCCATTTAGCTCTCTTAACAATCGTTTGTTGAATCTATTGCATCAATTGAGTTCGTAGAATACTGCCCTTATCAATTTGGTTTCCTATCACAGCTGTTAGTTTGTTTATGATATCTTTATAGTCCATCAGTTTGATAATTTGAACTATCTTAAGATTTGCACTGATGATCTTACCCTTCCCTAGCTTCAGGGTGACTAAAGGTGTATTATGCTCGAATATGTTGACGATGCCGAATGCCAGCCCACAATCGACCTGAAATTGAAGGATGAATAGATTTATTCAGAAGTGTTTTTGATTTGATTCTTGTGGACCTTTTTCTAGTTTCTGTACTGACCGTAACTCTATTATCCCGTTGTACTATTTCTTTTGTATAAAAGGATCGTTTTTTTTTTGCCATGGTGTCGGCTGCGCATATGTCTTAGAATGGTCCTTTTTTTTGTTTTATTGGCTAATTATCCTTCTTTGGTTCTGTAAGATGATGAATTCTGTAAGATCCTCGTTCACTTTTGCTTGGAAATTAATAAGATTTTGGTAATTGTTTCGTTGGCTTCTTGTGGAAAATACATCACTAGGCTTCTTCTTGGTAACCGAATGAATTGAATTGTTGTATCGGTCTACGGCTAATTCAACGATTTCCTTCATTGTAAGATATTGATATTCTTTGCGCAGGCATCTCGTTATTTCTAATATAGTCGACTGAAGCCTTTCTATAATTCCATTAACATCGCTTTTTTGAGGAGGAGCCAAATAGGTTTTTATGTCAAGTGTCTCAGTGTAATTTGTGATGAAGGAACTGATAAAGCTTCTCTCGTTATCGGTAACGACAAGTTGAGACACGGAAAAGTGGTGAAGAATCTTTATAATTTTTTTCCTCAAATAAAGCGCCGACTTCTTTTCGATATATAAGATCTCCGTAAACTTAGAGAATTTATCAATACACGTTATAAAATGTTCTCGATCTACGGGGGTTGATCAATAAGTCACTGGTGTAATAGCATTGCCACCTCAAATCGAGAGCTCGATTTTGGTAGTTTTCAATTAGTGCGTCGATTGTCTGAGCACTGTAGTCCACAGCTTTGATTTTATTTATGATGAGGGAGAATTGGTAATTCAGCAATGGCATAGCACTCATTTATGCTTGAGCTTTTCTTTGCACAAGTGAACTTAGCTTGTATTTCAGAGCTTTTACACCTCTCTTTCCGCATAGTGCAGTGAGAGGTAATTTTTGATAGCAGGCCAGTCATCAGAAAATAAGTATGTTATAGCAAATGAGGGCAGTGTAAGCTCGACTTCGTGTTTTCTGTCTTATACTTTGGAGTAAAGCTGGATAGATTGGTTTGTCTCTGACCATCTGATAGCCTTCCTGAATAGATTCAACGGTATGGGTCCAAGGCAAGTATTGGACCATATTTCTGTCAAACGTTTGCAAGTCCTTCATGCTATTAGGTAATCTGCAGATTTCTTTCAGCTCCTGATTTGTTTTAGGAACCTGAAATGAAGTACTGTTTGTATCAACGATAGTCGACGTTACTTCCATCGATATCATCCTACACGATCTGGACATTAATAGACCCCGTAACCCGCATGATGGCAGTTCGAATTGCCATATTTGCTTCTAAGTTATTTATTTATATTCGATTATACGAGGGTTGGCTGAAAAGTTTCCGACCGAACAATGATGCAAGACATTTTTTCTCAAATTTTTTTTTATTTTTCTACATAGTCTCCTTGTAACTCTACACACTTCTCTCAGCGATGCTCCCATCTCTCTAACTCGTCCAAATAGTACTTGGCGTTTTTCTCTACAAAATAATTGTTAACGTAGGTGATTGCCTCCTCATTTGACGAAAATCTCTGTCTGCCGAGCACAGTTTTTAGATGAGGGAACAAAAAGAATTCGCTTGGGGCTAGATCTGGTGAATAAGGTGCATGGTCAAGTAGTTCAAAGCGTAATTCATGGATTTTCGCCATGTCAACCGCTGAGGTGAGAGACTGCGCGTTGTCTTGGTGAAACAGAATTTTTTTTTTCTGCAATTTCTGCCTTCAGCTTGGCAAGTGCATCATTTCTGCTCCTGTAATGGTTCTTCCTTTTTGAAGATAATCGATTAAGATAACTCCTTTACTATCCCAAAAAACAGTCGCCATCACTTTCCCAGCCGAAAGAACAGTTTTTGCTTCTTTTGGAGCCGGCTCGCCCTTTGCAGTCCACTGTTTTGACTGAATTTTTGTTTCGAGCGTATAATGGTGTATCCAAGGTTCATGTACAGTAATTATTCGGCGTTAAAGCTCGGATTTATTGCGCCTAAACTGCGCCAACACATCGTTGGAAATGTTCATTCGAACACGTTTTTGGTCTAACGTAAGCAAACGCGGCACCCAACGCGTGGACAGCTTTCGCATGCCTAAATCTTGATTTAATATGTAACAAACACGTTCTTTGTACATTTCCATTACCTCTACTATCTCTCTCACTTTAATTAACACCATTTGGTGTACTTTAGCAATGTTATCGTTAGTGGTTGCAGTTTTTGGACATCCCGATCGTTCATCATCTCCCAAGCTTTAACGGCCACGTTTAAATTCAGTTGCCCAAGATTTCGCTGTAGTAAATGATGGTGCAGAGTCCCCATACACAGAGTCCAACTCATTTTAGATCTGCGTAGGCGTATTGCCTTTCAAAAACAAGAATTTAATAACAGCTTGATACTCAATTTTTTCCATTTTTACAAAAAACACTCAGATCGACTCACTCAAACGACTGTCAACTAAAAACTGCGAGTCCAAAATGACTGAAACTTCGGTAAGTAACTGTCAAAAGATGCACAACTAACATTCACTAGCTTTTATTGACGAGTGCCGCTATCTTTACGTTGCGGAAACTTTTTTTTTTTTTTTCATACCACTATACTTATATTAGTTTTTTCACAATTTTGCAAACATTGAGGGACGAATTAAGAGAATTGAGATATAAACCTGAAAATTGATGCCTCGTCGATTGTTATGTCTACAAATGAGAAGCTTAACTCGCTGCAATGTCAACTTGATACAATGGATAGACACAACATTGCTGCTGATGCTATGATGTTTGGTATCCCTGTGTTGTCAGAAGAGAACCTTAAACAAATGTTGAACAGGCTTTCTTTTACTCTCGATATTTCTCCACTGTCATCGGCACCGCCGCCGCACCTATCAAAATACAACGAATATTTAATAATGTCGCTACTGCTGAGCTGTTGTTTATGCTGTTTATTCTCTTTGAAAATACAAAATTAGGAAAATCATACAAATGCAGTTTTACTTACTTGTTGGTGTATCCTGGCAGATGACTCGGCGGCTGACGAAAATGAAGACAGATGGCAAAAAACCGGGAAATTCAATGTGTTTTAACGCGCTGTCAAAATCACAGCGTCAACGTTCGAATGTCAAAATCGGATGTGTTCACTCTCAAGTCATATACCAGGAGTTACGCCAATGTTATATTCGTTTTTAATTTAGTTTACAACATCCACCCTTGGGTGGTAACTCTCCAGTAATAATAATACGAGTATTTAATAACCGACTAGAGAGAAATTTAATTCTGAAAGCTGCTACAGAGTATAGCAAGCTAAAAAATAGATAACTTTGTCTAAACGACTTCGGTTTAGAGAGGGGGAGCTATGTTTACTTGAATGATAACCTAACTAAATTAAATCGCTGCCTCCTTCAACATTTCATCTGCTTAAAGCGTAACAAACATCTGGCTACAGTGTTTACTACAATACTACAATTCACTATGCTAATGGAAGAACATCAATCACCAAGAGTTTATCGGATTTAAACGATGTTGCTGCGATAGAAAACACCAAGTGAAAATGTTCCTGCAACCCTTTCTTTCAAATTTTTTTATTGTATTCTTTTTAATTTCATCACTACAACTTATACTCGTATGTACATACTTAGCTTTCTACCTTTTATTTTGCTTATCTTTACTTCTACTTTTGCTCATATTATCTTTTCCCTCTATTTTGTTATACTGCTGGTGTTTGAATATCCGTTTTGTTTCCACAATAATGGATGGATACTGGCTCTCACGTTCTTCTTTTGTGTAAACATGTGTTGTTCCATTAACTGTTGTGTAGGGCTCATCTGGAGTTTAAAATTGCTCAGATCAATGCACGCGGTTTCAACGCCAGTAAACTAAATTATCTAAGACACATTTTTAAGGACTCTCTATTCGATGTTATCTGCGTTGCCAAAACATGGTTTGACCCTAATGTTGACAGCATTTTTTATAGTATCGTGGGGTACGAATTATATCGTAATGATCGCATAACAGACACCACAGGTGTCTATTGTTGGTCGAATCTACGTTGTCTAGAAATCGCTTGAGCAAGTTTGTGGCAGGCCACGGATTTGTCGCTGCTAATAAAACTCCTCTCCCCCTAAGGAGGAATCAGGGGCTCCATCGGCAAGCTCCATCTAAGGCGCTCTACTTAAGACACCGAAATGCTTTACGCATTATCAAAACCTTCAGTAAGCTGCTAGGCGGTGTCCTTTCTCCCCTTCTCTGGAACTTAGTGGATAATGAACTGCTAATATACCTGTAAGTGGGTAGTAGGGTGATTGCATAACCCACTGGCTATACATCTCGGTCATAAGACCCATACTCACCTATGGGGTTGTTGTCTGGTGGACGGCCTTAGACAAAGCAGTCAGCTGCAGCAAAGTAAGCAGAGTCCAAAGAACAGCATGTCTATGTCTATTCCCTCTGCGGCATTAGACATTTTGTTTCACTTGACACTCCTCAATATTTTCAGCTGGCAGGTGGCTGCGACTGTTGTTGTAGTTGACCGCTCTAATATTCTTAATATATTAGGAATCTGCACAGATAACATCGATTATACTATACCTGAACTTTGGTTTGACAAAGATTTCCATGTAAGCTTCCCCTCTAGATGATTCTGGAAGGAAGATGCTTGGATGGAGGACAAGTCAATCCACTTTCACACAGATGGATCTAAAACCAATAGCCGAGTTGGTGGCGGTTTGCTCAGATAAGTTAAAACTAAGCGTCTACTTCCGTCTTCCAAATCATTGTAGCGTGTTCCAAGCGGAACACTTTTCGGATGGCCAGGCCGCTATCAAGTCCCTGGACTTAGTCTCATTAAATTATAAAACCGCCTTTGAATGCCGATCATCTCTTACGGAGATGGCAGAGCAGTTCACCCTTCACATTTGTTGGATGTTGGTACACAGAGACATTCCAGTGAATTGTACGGCCGACGAACTTACCAAAATTGGAACTACTCTACCTATTCTACCGGAAAAGTACATATGTGTACCTATCGCTACGTGCAAATTAATATTAAAGCTGGAGGCTAATAAAAGAACAGACCTTAGATAGACTATATGGACCAACATGTCAAACGACAAAACAGATCTAGCCAAAGCTGGATCTGAATCGCTCTAAGAGTCTGATCCTTCTAAATAGGAAACATTTCAGCGTCATCATTGGTGTAATCACTCGACACTGCCTTATAAGCAAGCATGCAAGAAGGCTTGGCGTTTTTACAAATGATTTTTGGACGAAGAGGAAGAGGAGACAATCCTCCACCTACGCTGTATATGTCCACCTCTCCCCCAGGGAACAAAACTTCACTTAGAAGCTTTACTCTACAAGAATATAAACCTTAACAATCTCCTACGCTTCATCATAAGCTCAAATTGGTTCCATGAGTAAGAGTATCACAGATCCACGTGGCATCACAACGGGCCAATAGGCCTAAGTGGGTTGGTCTTTCCAACAGCCACTTTTACCTACCTACCTACCTTCTCGACTCCATCAATAAGCGAAGGAACCAGTATCACAAATGGAAAGAAACACCAACTTCGAGCAACTGGGAACATTTTCGTCAGGCCAGCAACTACTCCAACAATGTGACGCGGCAGTCCACATGACATTACTACCTCTCTAAATTAAACATATCATTAGATTCCCAGACCCTTTGGAGAAACTTGCGTAGTATTAGTGTTGGCAAACAAAATGACTTTGAGTGCTTATTGGATCCTGACAGTTTAAACAACTCTTATCGAGTATAAGAAATAGTCATCACTTCTCGCTAAATGGTAATTTGTATAGTAATTTCAACAAATATTGTACTTTACAACTGCTGTGGAAAGCGACATCTTTAACCTTTATAACTAATCTTAACCCAAGCCCAATCGGTGAAGACGGTATACCTCTTCGTTTTTAAAAATTAATTTTGCTTTTATGCCTTCCGATGATATGGCGAATCCAAGGAAATCAACTTAAATATCTGAACCTTCATATTTGCTTTTTCAGGAATGTGGAAAGCTTTTTGAATGTTTTGAAGGTGGATTTGCTCATCTTTGCTAAAAATCGCTATATCGTCGTTCATTAAAATATATGGTATTATCATTTTCTGTTTCATCTCATCGATTTTTCCAGATTCTTAGAAAATTGCTAGGGCTATAGCTGTTGGAAAAAAAAACCCAATCCAAAAGAACCTATAAACATATGTACTTCCAAAGTTAAAAGTTAATAGCTAGGCAGATCGCTGATCATCTTCGTATAAATTCCCTAACTCCCCCATATCAGTCGGGATTTAGACCTCAAAATACTTGTGCAACAGCTGTGGTAAAGGTTTTAGATGATATCAGACAAGAATTTGATTGTTGATATTTGACAGCCTTATTACTTCTTTACTTTTCACAAGCGTTTAATACGAATCACGGAATACTTTGAAAATAACAACGCTTTAATTTTGGGTTTTATCAAAATACGGTGAAGCTCTTGTCGGGCTATTTGTTTGGTCGTATTCAAAGGACCTATAGTAATGGACGTTCTTCTCAATTTAAATTTCTATTTGAAGATGTTCCGCAGGATTCTATATTAAGCCCGATTCTTCCCTGCATACATACTCGTATATATTAATGACATTGCTAGTCATTGTCAAAATGTATCCTATGATCTTTATGCAGATGACCTACAAATCTACATCTCACGGCCTCCAAGCCTAACGGAAGATCTTTTTTGTATTGTAAATGAATTTATTTGCGGCCCAGGTCAACCCCGGACAGATTTATTAAAGCTTATTGCAAGCTTATTCTTAAAACTAATAATTTTCATTTAAAACTAAAGATAAAAACTAAAGGGTTAAAAAAAGTTAGGACGTATGGCATAGGTGGAAATAAGAATGTCCTTAAGAGAGAGAGTTGAGACGGTAGTCGAAGAGAGGCAGAACATCGTTAACTTCACAAAGCATTCTAGACATTGGCTCCAAATGTCCGTAATTCGTTCTGTGAAGATTGAGCCGGAAAAGTGACAGAAACCTAAGAAATAAGTTGAAGTAAAGAAGGACAATCGATATTACCAACTAAAATTTGATGAACAAAAAGAATGTCGGCATCATTTCGACGTAAAACCTGCGTTGAACAGCTTCTATCCGGAGGATATGTGTTCTGTAGTAGGGTGATCAACCTTGGCTTGCATATTCAAGAAGAGGCCTAGCAAAGATTATGCAAAGAGATTTGGTAACATAAGGATTGGAAAACTCCTTAGACCAGCGCTTGATGAAGCCAAGGGCAGAGTTGACTTTTTTTATTATATTATTAATGTGAGAACGGAAATTGAGTTTCTTATCACAGATAACACCTAAATCACGCAACTCATTCACTAAGGGAACAGGCAGATTAAAGGTTAGATAGCAGCGAGGTGAAGTAGGGGGCCGCTTACGGGTATACGTGATAGCCTGACACTTATTGACGTTAAGCTCAAGAAAATTCTCCTGACACCAAGTACAAAATCTGTCTAGATCTTATTGCAGTGGTAGGGTGTCTGAGGAAGACGATATATGTATGTCTAAAGTTTTTCATATCATCTGCGTGAACAGATATGTATGAATTTTTAATGATGCAATCAATATTATTAACAGTCAGAATAAATAATAAGGGACCAAAGTGGCTTTAATTAGGTCAGAAACCATGGATAATACTATAGAACATAGTATTGTCGTTCATTTGAAATAGGATTGAACCCATGTTATAAAGTTAATTTAGAAACCAAGAGCCTTTAATTTTAGAAGGATTACATCATGAGAAATTTTATCAAATGCTGTGCTGAAATCGGTGGCAATCACATCAACTTCATTTCCAGATTCCAGTGCACATAAAGTGCTTGATACGAATTCCGTTAAGTTGGTGGTCGTAGATCTATCTTTGAGAAACCCGTGCTGGTTTTGGGAAACAATAGATTTACAATGGAAAAGCATTATGTGATAGATAATGCTCTCAAAAAGCTAAGGTATGAAGGACAACTTAGCAATTAGTCGATAGTTGGAAATATCGTCTTTTCAGCCTTTTTTATGCAGGGGAATAATAAAAGACCTTTTCCAGGTGGTGGGAAATAATCCCTGGGAAATAGGAAGCTGAAAGAGAGCTGTAAGAGGTTGGGCTAGGTGCATTTCACATTTCTTTAAAAACATCCATCAGGGCCAGCAGAATAATCATCCTTGAGGTTTATTATTTTATCTTTAACCTTCTCTAAAGTTATAGACACAGATTCCAAACTTGTTTGTGTGCAATTATTTAAGTAGGAAAAGTAAGAGTGGTCTGGCTCTTGGGAATTGATGGCGAAGAGATTTGCAATAATTTGGGGATCGCCCGAGGACTTATCATGAAAATTCGGAGATGATGGATAGTTATCCAGTTTAATTTTAGCTTTGATGAGCTCAAATAATGGTTTGGGTCGGAAATGAGTGTCTGGTCCACTTGGTTTGAATAGTTGTCATAAAGAGTTTGGCAAAGTACAGAGAAATTTATTTGGGTAGACTGGTAGTAAAAGAAATCGATGTCGGAACGAGATTTTAAGTAAGTATGTTATACCAGAGCCTATTTCTCTTATTACGAAGAGATCGCAATTCTTTATTATACCAGACATTTGAAAATTTCGGTGTAAAAGGATGCGAGAGCATCGTTAACCGTAAGATTGGGATTATCGTAGAGAAAGTTAAAATTGGCCATACTGAGGAGGTTGTTCAGCTTGGCGTAGTTAGCCCTATGAAAATTAAAACTGTAAGAATACTCATAGGAAACGCGATTAAGACCATTGTCATACGCCAACGTAAGAGAAAAGGGAGCGCGGTAACTATCCAACTTAGAAAGAAGATGTCCACTTTCTAGAACGATACAGCTATCTGCATCAGTGGCGAAGACTAGGTTGAGTTATCAGCCAATGTTATTAGTGATACCACTTACTCGTAATTGATACAGACCAGAGTCAGTAAGGCAGTCGATGAAAAGATTTGCTTTATCGGAAGAGGGATTTGTTGCAGTAAAGAAGGACTGGTCAGTCTGGCCCATAGAAGCGGTAGATTAAGATACACATTGGTTGAGAGGGGCGAATATAGTAGCAAGAAAATATATATATATGCGCTTGAATATAGGAATTCTGGCTCAAACAAATGGATAAACAACAAAGAATGCAATGGACGATTTTGTAAAGGGTCTAGACTCGAGACGGGAGTGTATAGCTAGAACTACACCTTTTTATCTAGACCATCGTCACAGTATAAATCGGATTCTTGGCAAAATAATTCATTATTTTTAATATTAGGGTTGAAATTGGTTTCTGTGAGGGCAAAAATGTTATAGGGCAGAATCTGCGAATTAAGATATATGGTAGAGCAGAAGGTTCAGTTCGCAATCCTCTTACGTTTTGATAATACAGGTATTTGGTAAGCTTCGGCAAAGAATTGAGTGGTGGGTTAGGAGTGATGGTAGTTTTTGATACTAGACCGTGTTCGCTGGAGGTGTAGTATGCGTTTGGAACTTACGTGAGATGCAAAAGAAGTGAGATCATTAGCCACATCATCAGGAGTCATATCTAATTGCTCATGAAAACGTATAAAACGTTGCCGCAGATCATTATGATTAGTGGTAAGGCCTTATTGCAGAATGGAAACCATTACATTGGTTTTCGTTATAACGTCGATACAGACAGAGTCTGGCTTATCATGTAGGTATGCGAGATATAAACGATCATTATCGTATAATCTGATGTCTGTTAATCGAGAGAGAACATATCGGCCATCTTCCCCTGAATCGATGAGGTGCTTGGTTAACTGTGCCTTTGGAGGAAGTATGGGGTCTAAAAAAGAAGGTAGTGTGGTTCTAGGGTGGGACTCTAGCTTAGAAGATGGGGAGGGATTTAAAATATGGGAGCGAATAAAGTTAGGGTATGCCGTTTTTGTTTGAGTGGAATGAGGAGATGTTGCTGGGTTTTTTAAATGACTAAGAGGAGGATCAAGATTAAAAGATACACGTTTGGAAATTGGGTTGGACGGTGTGGAAGAACGTTTTGTGTATAGGCGATTGGCAATATGGAGTGAAGAAGGGGTGAAGAAAGGGAATGTCCCAACTTTAAAACTTCAGTTTGGATCAGGAGCTTGTTTGTTAGGCTTTGGATTTTTTTTTTTGAGAGTTGGGTTTAGGTATAGGGTTAGACTTAAAATTAAAATGGCTCTGTTTTCTAGGTTTAGTGGGATTTGAATTACTGGACGTGAAGGTAGTATCCTTGCGATGTTTGTTGTTTCCTGTATTTGGTTTTAATCTTTTCATGGTTATTCCAGATTGAGGACGTCGGATGCAGGGTTGATGAACACCCATTCATATTTTAACAGGATGCTTACCTTGAGGGTGTTGGTGGAGATCTTACGGCAGTTGATGACATCAATTTTAAATTTTGATTTGAAGACACTAGTTAGCCTGGTTCGATCGAGATATGTACCTCTTCTTAAAAAGGCAACCGATTCGGCTTTTTTGATTCTCTTGTTCCACTCCGCGAGTGTTGTGGTGGAGGAGAAGATGACCCAGGAGTTATTGATGGTTCCATAATTGCAGGTTCAATCATCTCAGTCAGAATCGAGGTGTTGTATGATGCAGACGGTAGAGCCTGGGATTGCACCGGTATATCGTCGATTTTACTGGAAGCTATCCGGATTTGATCAGCAATTTCGTTTAACAGCGCGCGTGATTTGGTTATTTCGTTGCTTAAATCACTCATTTGAGCAACTGATCATTATTTGGCGGAGAGGCAACGCTGCTTCGGGACGTACTTTGAAGTTGAAAATCCAGAGAAGACCGTAGAGAACTTAAAGAGTCTGTTATTGTGGGGATGTACGATTTTATTATTTGATTTAACACAATGGGATATAAGATTTTTTAAATCTTCACTAATTTCGGGTTTATCGTTTCGTTTTATTAAATCACTGTATTGAACCAACTCCATAGATAAGTTTCTACATTGACTCTTATTATAGATTGCAGATTGCTCGAGGGAAATTGATCAACTGATTTTAAAATGTCATCATATTTGGTGAATTGATTTTCAATTGATTTCAATTCATGGTTGTTTTCCGCCGCAAATCTATTAACCGAATCCCTGAGTCACTTAATAGCAAGCAAGATGTGGGATGGAGTCATGTCCTTACACTCATCACAATAGAACAAAAAGTTGTTTATAGGATCTCTTAGGTACGCGAATTGTTCGAACAATTTGCACTTCCACATAATTCAGACATGATGACGATGAATAAGTTAGGGTAGGTCAGTTGAAAACTTACACACAAGGAGGTGAATGAGAATTGGGTTAACTTTAAGATTATTAGGCACTTTTACTCAAT
This sequence comes from Volucella zonaria, assembly GCA_963966105.1. NCBI lineage: Eukaryota > Metazoa > Arthropoda > Insecta > Diptera > Syrphidae > Volucella > Volucella zonaria. Next base: position 164,064,643 of record OZ014530.1, read on the forward strand.
AAACAAATCGGGTCAGCAAAACACAACAAAAGGCGATGACCGAGAAATAGCTTCTGCGAATTACTGCAAAATAGGCAGGAAAAACTTAAATTGAAATAAATTAGCGGAGCGAAATTTAAGCACGTCTGAACTTAATGAATGACAATGACAATGAAAACCTGCATACAGTTTATCTTTTACTGTTGAAAATGCACTTGTCTTAAACCCGTCTAAATCCCAGAAAATATTGAATTCTAAAAATCAATGTGATTTTTCCCCTATGTGTCAATAAATAACACAAAGGTCCCTTCCGTATCGAACGTTACGTGTCTAGGTCTTCGAAAGCTTTGGATATGTGCTCGTCTCATTCCAATTAAATCAAAAATTCATTTGATGAAAACACTACCGATACATGGTATCTCTTACTCCGAAGCAATATACTGTCAGCTTGATTTATTATCTAGAAATGAACTCCAAATTGCCTTTAACAATATGGTATGCTACGTTTTTATTTTATTGCTTGCGCAGATATGACCATGTTTCACCATTTGCAAATAACATACTTGGATGTACCTTACGACAATATTTCCAACACAAAATAATTCAATAATACAAATTCCCCCCATATTTGTTCAAAAAGTTGCAATTCGCCAGATCATCTAGAATTTTTAATATTACACCTCAACCTTCAATAAAACTGTTCATCGCGACTCTTGTTCACCATCCCCATTAGGCTGTGGAACACACTGCCAGAACACATGAAATGTACGTCGAAAACTTCTGATTTCAAAACAATCATTTTTAAATATTTCTCAGTACGGTATGATTCAATTTTTGTTTTTTTTTTCATCTTTTCTCTTTCTTCCTTATTATTATGTTTCATTTTCTTTCTTTTCCTTAGTTTCCATTGACATCAATCATATATTTAAAATTATATTTCTTTTTAATTGTTTAAATTCTATTCTATTTCCTATATTGTTAGTACTCTGAAAAGGATTTGACTTATTTGTACTTCATATTTTTAATAATCATTTGAATTTGAATTTGAATTTTTCATTACAATTCCTCTCTTACAGCTATTGGCTTTCCTGTGTTCTTTATTTATCGCCACGAGTTTTTGTTTTTCTTGCAGTTATTGGTATATTCTCCGAGAATGTTTCGTATTTACTTCACATTAGTTTTTTTTCACAAATTTTTTTTAGTTTTTATTTTCGTTAAAATAATGAGAAAAAAGTTGAACTTACTCGTACAATATTA